>OU974038.1:3819642-5092857 GCA_918843915.1 Notodonta ziczac | reverse complement strand
TTTTGAGGTTTTTTAGATTTTTTTCAAAATCTGACAATAATAAAAAGCACATTTTGTAATTCGCGACAAAGACCGTGTGCAGTGCATTTATAATATATCCAACTTCCTCTAAAACATTTCAAGAACGACAGCTATCCAGATAATCTGGACTTTTTTGTATATTTAGTGATTAACTACTATCATATCCACCGTGATAATATATAGACTAAAATAAATGTATTAATAAACGCACTGCATACTGTGATTGTCGCAAATCACAAAATTTTGTCTTAAATGTTTTCAGATTTTGGATAAACTATAAAAATACTCGAAAAAGTTGAATTTCGCGGGCTAGACAGGCGCCTTCACCTTAAGTGGCGGATCAATTACAAGACTGCTTGGGGAACCCCAAAAATCATGTTTCACCACTTTTGTTCTAATTGCCCACACTCACGCACATAAATGAGCGTATTACGATAAAAAATCGACCAACATAACTCATTCCGCTTATTAATAATCGTGGATTAGCGGTTGTAGAGTTAAACCATGCTTAGTCTTCCTCTTTCGAATGTCAAATTACTGCAAGAGATAGTTCGCCCGCTAATCCACGTTTAAATTTAAATAAGGGGGATTAGGTATAACTCAAATGAACACAGGTTATGGAAAATTAAAACAAAAATGACGTCACTTTTCCATTTCCCTTGCAAAAAGTCCACTCGTTTACAATTATTATAGACCTAACATGGAATAACAATTTAGTCTTTATCTCAATTATATTGAGATCCTGAAATGCGTAGTGGGTTATTCAGTGAAATTACTTGGAAACGTCGGGCCGGGGCGATGCTCCTCTTTCTGAATTGGGCGTGCTTCCTCCAGATGTGCTCTGTGGACTTCGCTCGTTGACCTGTGGACATAATCGTCTTGTTAGTCAGTGTACAAATATAAACGGCGGTTACTGAGAATTCACATTCCGACAAACTGAGTGACTATCATGTAAAATTAAATTGATTATCTATACATCTATACAAATAAATAAAATTGGAGTGTCTGTTTGTAATATCAAAATAACACCTTTTCACTAAATGAATATGAAAGTACATACGACACCTATAATGAAAACGCCATTTAATTGTTTTTTGTCTGTCTGTCTGTGTGTTTTTCCGGGTAATCTCTGAAACAGCTGGACCGATTTTGACGGGACTTTCACTGGTAGATAGCAGTTGTTATTAACAGTAACTCAGGCTACCTTATTTTAGAAAAACAAAAAATATATATTACAAATGCTGCCTGTCGCGTGGGCTCAGAACGCGTGAGCGGGCTTTTGTGATAGTAGGTATATCGTCTCGCAAAGGTTAAATTAAATTTTTGCTAACTTAAATTCTACGCGGACGAAGTCGCGGGCTCTGCTAGTAATATATACATACACGGTTTCGTACACAAATAAACCTTGTTTTGCTATTGAATATTTTAAGAGATCATCATGATTGCGGTTAACCATGATGCCGCCGTCATCAAAAGCTATCAGCCTCGCACAAAATGGAGGTTTTTGAATAGAATTTCAGATGGCATCCGGCCACCGCAGCCAAATCATTAATAAAGTGTCTGTAAATAAACATTGTGCTCATGGCCCCATTATTTAAGATTAATAGTCCCAGTTTCACCTAATCCCAAGTGTATATTAGGTGTGATAAAACTTTCAACAAGGACTTTGCTATAAAACTCCAAGATTGCATGATTATCACGTTCAACCGTAGCTTAGTGGATTTAAGGGGGTCCGCTATCGTAGTACCAATCTCGTAGTAGCCTTTGCCATGACATCTACCCGCTGGACAGATGTCATGGCAAAGGCTACCGAGTCCACCATGGTCCAGTGTACTCGCGACGCCTCTAATCGTCAGAAATGGAAGCACATCGCCTGGAGAGCCACCCTCGGAAATGCTAAGGCCTCACCAAACCTTCCACCATATACCTCGTCAGCTCAACCACGACCACTCTGACAAGAGTGCCCGACTAAGAAGAAGCTCTCGTAGCTGAGAGGTTCCGGGTTCAATCCCCATCCTGGCCATCAAAAGTTTTGGCTCACGTCAAATTCCAATTTAAATCGTTTATTGGGGCTCTTACAAATTTCATTTTTTATCGCAAGTTGCTTAATTAGTTATTAAATACAAAGGGTAGTAGATATTCATATAAATATAATACGAGTAGCTCCGGTGTGTAGCCTTTTGCCTGTTGCGTCAGTGGTCTTAACTCAATCATTCGCTTAGCTGGAGGGGCTAACGGGAATACTAGTAATGGAATAAACTCACATTGCTATATTCTTAATACCATTATTATTTACTAGCGGACGAAGTCCGTGGGCACAGCCCACGGACTTCGTCCGCGTAGTATTTAACGTTACAAAAATTTCGGGATTATCGGGATAAAAAGTATCCTATATGTTAATCCCGGTTATAAACTATCTGTGTTCCAAATGTCATTTAAGTCCGCTCAGTAGTTTTTGCCTGAAGGTGTAACAAACATACATACATACATACATACATACATACATACATCCACACTCACAAACTTTCACATTTATAATATTAGTAGGATATAATTACGAAAGAAGATAGGTTTATGAATAAAGATAATTGTGATTCTAATTCCAGCCATCATTTATTGAGGAAAATATGATTCACCAACTCATCAATATTATTCGATGGGTAGATAGATAGATATATTGTCTTGATGTGCCTTTTACTTGTCTATAGTTATTATAAAGGCGACACTTAGCATTTACTACCAATACCAAGACCATGATTGCTTTGCAAATAAACAATGTATTTTAAGACTTAGGAAACAGAGTCTTCTCCACCGTTACGAGCGTCACATGCCCACTCCGATAAATTTCGGAAATGGCCTTTTCGTAATTCACCCTGGTCCGGGTGTCATTGGGATTGCCCGCAGTCCATTGTACGGTACCCATAGTGCAAGCTTTGCTTAGTTTTGGACCATACAGTTGCTGTGTCAGTCATCGTCTAACGCCATATTTATTATTATTTATTATATACTAGCTGAGCCCGCGACTTTGTCCGCGTGGAATTTAACTTAACAAAAAAGCCCGCCCGCTCCCGCGTTCTGAGCCCGCGCGGCAGGACCCATTTTTTAATATTTTGTTTTTCTAAAATAAAAGTAGTCTTATAACATCAACTATCTACCAGTCAAAGTCCCGTCAAAATCGGTCCAGCCGTTTCGGAGATACCCGGGACAAACACACAGACAGACAGACAGCAGACAGACAGACAGCAGACAGACAGACAAAAAACAATTAATCGCGTTTTTGATACCGGTGTCGAATGTACTTTAATATGCATTTAGTGAAAAGGTGTTATTTTGATATTACAAACAGACACTCCAATTTTATTTGTTTGTATAGATAAATCTGTAATGTGGATACTTCAATTTGCTGGGTACATTTTAATCTACCCGTTACAATATTTGTGTCACTCCGGGGAGCAATCTGACTACGCAAGAGAATAAATCACGGTCCGATTCAACCGTATGAATAAAGGCCATTGGAGTCAACTCTACGTCGCGGGTTGAATTCGTTAACGCACCCCTTACTGTTCACCACCCAACGGGACGATATTTACATTTAATAAAACAATTTCTGTGGGAATACCACCCAATTGAGTTTTTCATTATATTTGTCTTGATCGATCACTTTGTTAACTCATTTCTGTAGGCTATCGTTTTATTTATTGTAAGTTTTGGATTATGATTGTATTTAATTGTAATTTGGAAGCAGGTACCAAATTAATAATGTGCTTTATCGTTAAAAATAAACACAAAGGTTCGCAAATAGGAAATCTTTTAGTAAAAAAAAAAAAAAAATATACGACGGTAACGTTTGTTTAAACAAAACATTTGTTTCCCAAAATATATGCATGAAACCTTTGATGCGATGATCAAAGGTAACTTGCAAAACGTTAGATAAACAACCACTGTGAGCTGTCGTCAGCGAATGTAATGAACATTCAGATGATTTTTACGAAACTAACAATCGTACGTGTAGTTTTAAACATGACTTCTACAAGCTAATTTGCACTTAATTATCAACGAGATAGCTTTGAAAATTACGGAAAAAGAAGCCCTAAAAATTTAACATTCTCCATTTTTATGCCAAGACCATTTACCAAAGAGACGCCTGTCTAGTGATAACCCAGACAAGAACCATTTTGTAAATCAAAATATGAAAATTGTTTGCTATTCAATTAAACATGAATTAGATTTAAAACATAAACAGATAAGTACTAATAAAATTAATAAATCATTTATAACTATCCGAGCGAAATCAAGTTACCGAGTAATTCCATTAACGTCTCGAGAGCAAGCCTCGAGAGCTTTCAAATAATGAAAATACATATTCTAGATCAAATTTTGAAGTACCCTAAGTAGATGCTTATGACGTCATAGATAAATAATAAATATCGCCAGACTGACACACCACCTATGTAGTCCCAAACGCTTGTACTATGGGTACCGTACAATGGACCGGGGGCGATCACAGTGACACCCAGACTGGGGAAAAGTACGAAAAGGCCATTTCCGAAATTTGCCCCGACGGGAATCGAACCCGCAACCACCATGTGCTGTGAGCCGAGCGGCCTACGCTCGAACCACTGCGCCAAGCGGTATTTTCACAATTTAGATAATACCTATCTACGAATACATTGTGAGATTATCTTGTAAGGCCGAAGATTAAGTGGGCGTCGATGAACCAATCAACGAGTACCTATTGTATCCGTCTAAATATATAACAATTATCCATATCCTTTGTAGACTTCATAATCAGGGTCGAGTGGATCTGGCGCCTCTAATACTTGTAAACACATCATTCCAATAATGGACGATGAAGTTACGATATTTGTCTGGGTATGTGGGAGCGTGATTTCTGAATCACGCTCCCACATACCTATATAAATTCATGTGTGACGCTAAAGTTACATTAGGTATATTGATGTTGTCTTTAAGGTTGTTTTAGTTAGATGAATAATCCTGTATTTACCTGCAGGCCGGTGTGTAGCATGTTCGCGATCGTCTCGACATCCAGAGTAGAGTCCTGAGCGGATATCTTCTTGATGGCAGAAGACACAATGCAGATATCGCCCCTTAGTTCGCGGACCAAAGCAGTGATCTTCTGTGCGTTGCTGAGTATCTCTACGCTTTGGGTGTAAGGATTGTACCGGACACCGAAAGGCCGCTGTATACTCTCAGCGAAAGCCCTAGGACATACACAAAATAAGTATATAATAAATCACATTAATAAAAGACAATTGTGTTGAAATGTCAAGATAAAAAGTTTATTCGATGGCGGAGGCTGAAAAAACTAGGTAGGTTCTTCACAATTATTTG
Source organism: Notodonta ziczac (assembly GCA_918843915.1). Lineage (NCBI taxonomy): Eukaryota > Metazoa > Arthropoda > Insecta > Lepidoptera > Notodontidae > Notodonta > Notodonta ziczac. The sequence continues at coordinate 5,087,484 of OU974038.1, read as the reverse complement.
GCATAGGTACCTACAGTCTATTGAATAATTATGGAAAAAGATACGCTCATCTCTCGTTTGGAATAATAAGAAGATTTTATTTACCATCCAACTTTTATTATATTTACGAAACGACAATCATGAGAAAATAATATGTATCGAACATCGAGTATACCTAAGTTATTTCCTAAGCACAGTAAACCGAATGTCAGTAGTAAAGTTTTTATGATCTCTCCTTGTACGCTCTTTCATTGTTTGATTTTTCATAGTTTTGTAGCTGGCTAATCACATTACGCCTCTATTCTGTCTCACTTTCACGACTTCGTATAAACTGTACTTTTACGATCGAACGACTTTGATTTAATTAGGTACCCACTCGTACCTACGTAGTAAATAATAAATATCGCCAGACTGACACACCAACTGTATGGTCCCAAACAAACTAACGATTGTAGTATGGGAACCGTATAATCGACTGGGGGCGATTCTAGTGATACCCAGACCAGGGCAAATGGCAAATTACGAAAAGGCCATTTCCAAAATTTGCCCCGGCGGGAATCGAGCCCGCAACCACCATGTGCAGTGAGCCGAGCGGCTTACCCTCGAACCACTACGCCAAGCGGTCGTCAAAGAGGTAGTAACAGAGTAATTTTTGAGTAATGAATTGTACAAACCTCATTTTCTCCTTCGCTTCTTCGAAGGAGTCTGTGTAGTAGTAAGCATTCTGATAGGCAGTAATGATGCATTCTTCATTGACCGTGATGTCAGGGTCGAACCGCTTCACTTTCTCGGGCGTGGTAAGAGCGTGTTGCAGCTCCGCTACGGAAGACAGCAACCCTGCGCCGTAGACTCGGAAGGACCCATCGGACTGGCGACACAATCCGAACTCCACGGTGAAGAAATAAAGCTGAAATCATTATAACTATATTAGTCAATCAGTAGAATTTAAACGATTCATATTTCCTAAGTTAAACAGCAATCACTCAACGCAACATCACTACATAGTATTAAACAAAGTCGCTTCCCGCGGTCTGTGTGTTCCTATGTATGCTTAGATCTTTAAAACTACGCAACGGATTTTGATGCGGTTTTTTTTTTTAATAGATAGAGTGATTCAAGAAGAAGATTTATTATATATAATACATGCATAATATTATAAAAAACACTGATCATTTTAGAGGTTTCTAATGTGATGTCGTGAATAAACACATGTTTTTCGCCGTGGGAAGGCAGGGTGTGTCGCTAGTTTAAAATAGTATGGCGTGGATGCGATTAAAATAAATTTCGTTTAGCATTTAAATTTTCTTTTCTATGTTAGTCTGTGTCTCTGTGCTATGTCTGTTTGTCTGTATTATCTCCATCATTCAATCGCAGATGTAAGATGTTCGGCATAATTACCGTTGCCAATTTATCGATGTCTTCGTCTGATGCTCCAAGAGAAGCCAGGCCGAGCTCCTGAGAGAACTGCGCGAAGCTAGGGTTGGCGAGCAGAGGCATGTGGCCGAGGAGTTCATGACAGCAATCTCTGGAGGACCGAAAAAGACAATTTGTTCATCATCGCTGAACAAGGTACTACCTATACAGAGTGACTTTAATATTGGTGAATTGCGCGGCGTGTCACGACACGACGCGAACAAATATTGCTTATATTATGAAATAGTATATGTGATAGAAAGCACTATGTACCTACATATTAAATTGAAATGTCTCTATGATTAAAACCCTGTGTAGATGTATTTCGGATTAGGACTTTATAAAATAATTAAATAATTTATTATTTAGCCCTTTTTGACATCTCACTCCTGGGAACAGGCATCCCTTCACTACGAGGGGGATTCAGGCCGTAATTCACAACGCTGGCCCAGTGTAGGTTGGAGGATTTCACATGTCTTTCTCACGATGCCTTCCTTCACCATAAGCAAGTGATAATCATAATAGAATATAGATTTCAAAAAATCCAGAGGTGCGAGCCAGGGTTTGAACCCAGAATCTGGAGCCCGCAAGACGCGTGCTTTAACCAATCGGCTATCACTGCTGTATTTCGGATTAATATTAAAATATATTTTTTAATTCATCTCAATTGTCACCCTGTTTTTAAGGTAAAATATTATGTGGCATTTTTACGAGCATACAACTTCACATCTCTCTATTGTCTATTGTAAATAAGGTCAAGTCATACTTACGGCTCCGGAGTGTAGAATGGATCCGAAGAATGGCGGATGTACTGAGTACAGTGAAATACTCTAAACGCGAGGCCGGAGAGGAAGTCCCTCGGGGAAAGATACCCCGCAACAGGACGCAATTGGAACCCAGTCTTGCGTTTAAGGAAAGCGTTCACATCTTCTAGCTGTAAACAATAAGCTGATTTGGTCAAAGATCTCATCTGTTTACGAAGAAAATTGATTGAACATCATAAGTTTTGGTTTAGTCATAATCCGTTTATATTCGCAAATATTCAAGGCTTTTATTAAATTTCGGCCAAGTTAGTATTCGAAGCGAATTTAATTACTTTCGAGTTAGATCTTAATAAGAAACTTTCTTATGGGCAGTAGGCACCTATAGGTACATAATAAGAATAGGTCTATGAAAGAACGTCAAACAACTCTTCTCCGAATTCAAATGAAATTCAGAACAGAACTAATTTTCAATATTCAGTCAAATACAAGCTCGAATTTCATATTAACCACACGCTCATTTGACAAGGGAGCGCGATACCACGTGATCTAGTACGACTCAGTATTGCTCTCAGACTAGAGAGAAATTTATTAACACAGGTTTAAATCCTAGGCTACATTAATTCGCAGCATAATAAAGTTTGTGACCTGGGGCAAGTTGTCCTCCCTGTATCCGCAGTACTTGACAAGTTGGGGCCAGTTTTCAAGGTACTCCTCACACGCATACTTCTGATAGAGTTTGTGGAGTTCACGGAACACGATACCCCTGCATCGAAAACAAAACTCAAGTAACACACGAGCTAGTAATAATGTGGCCACTACGTGATGAGTTCCTGAAACTTCATTAGCGACCCAGAGTAGACTTTGATTGATCTGTTGTCCATCAAATATGTATATGCAACAAGTATGACCTAACAATAAGAGTTGTTTATTATTATTATAATCATATCCATACGTTTAGACTTATAAATCAGAATTTGGTAAACACAATTGGACAGTAAAAAAATGTTTCAATAACTGTTGCGCTTTGTATCAGCAACACTGTGTTGTTGGGAAAATCTACCAAAGTTCTAACTCAGATAATCGAATATTGCTTTATTCTATTTGAACATTCGCAAAATTCAAATTATTTATAAATTTCTGATATATAACATTGCCCACGACAAAGCCGCATCAGACAGTTCGCGGTGATATTAAAAGTTAACACAGTATTTTTACAACGCCCACATAATTTTGAATAAAATAAAGAAAATTCGCATTAGTTTTCTATTATTATACTTCGCATACAAACTTTGTTCTAAAAGAAAATAAAATAAAATGAGGTGATGCCAAAAGTAATCGTATCTAATTTGCACTTACCATGTTTTGATCTCGACGTCAGTGTACTGTACTTTCGGGATTGGCTGTCCGCTGTAACAAATAATATTTCACTAGCAATAAAGCTCACAAGACAACTACCAACCATGTTATTATAAGGACATGTACAATACGAGATGGACATCAATAAAATAAAGAAACATCTGACAATTTTCCCGGAGTAGTTTTCGTGAGTATTGTCTATTTAATTTTAATACTTATAACCGTTTTCAGTAAATAATCAAGTATACTCGTACAAGCAGTATGCAGTACGGAACGCGGCTACAATTTCAGATTTGATTGACCTCTTAGGTTCGTTGTAGCGTTTTCATAGTCGAGAATATTGTTATCTAACCTCCGAGACCCAGCTAACTATTGGGGTCAGGGTCTTAAAGTACTGACTGATTAATATTTAGCATTTTGTTCTCTACTATACTAATAAAATACGGAACGTCCGCCTTTAAACATTAGGGTGGAATTCCAAATGCTCCTAAAAGCAAGATAGCCTTAATCTTACTTACTATTTGTAATTATTGGCAATGGCAGCAAACTGCTCTCGGCGTTTGCGGTAGATGGGGTCCTTGAAGCCTGGGTGGTCAGCATCTAGTTCCGCGCCATACATCAATACATTCTGTGCTCTGTCCAGGTCGGAGATCTTGCGCGGAAACCAGTGCATCTCACCAAAATCTATTAAGGTAAACTGTGATTAGCCCGCAAGTAGCAATGGTGTAAGAATATTCACAATGGCTAATTTGTAATGTAAACTCTTCATTTTTATATTACTTACTATGCTTTAAATTTTGTTTTTTTTACATAAAATAAAATAAAAAATAGCATGTAATTTCACTTTTAGCACAATACAGACACACTTGCTATAATAACACACCACGATGGGACTACTGACCAAAAGTTAAATTTCTAATTGCTCTATCTAATGGATTTAGCAATTAACGGTATTCTTATCGGCAGAATACAATTAATGAATAACCAAAATGTATAGGAGCAGAACATATCAGCTAGACAAGTATTTGCATTTTTACTCAATAATTAATAAACGTATACCACTAACCTGTTGCTTAAAAATTGGCCTAAATGGCCTCAAATATCGAACATTGACAATAAATGTGGAGCACGTAGCGATTATGCAGATCGAGCTACATAAACTTTGCAGTTTAGTTGTTAACTCAATGAAACACTTGTTGCTTCGATAATAAAGCCGGCGGATACTCACCGAAGCTTGCCGCTGCCGATAGGGGTGTCGGGGGTGGAAACTCTTCTCCAGTCTGCGAGGACACAACCTCGAAATCTTGGACCTCACGTTTCAACATTCTCTTTAATTGGTCCATGCGATGGGGGTCACATTCCACGTCCAGTAGGATATCCGACTAAACAAAATTAACGTTTTTAATAATCACATTCCTATATATTTTCTCAAATAATTAACTGATCCAGCGTTGTTAACATTACTACTCTTTTAGCCAGGCCATATGAACCGATTATTTATGACCTTCTTGAACGATAATAATGGAAATTCCCGGAGTAACTTCTACTAGTAAAACACTGTCTTCAAAAGGCTGCCTATTTCAACACATCCAAACTTAAACTTACTGAAGACAACTCAGACACTGATTTTCTGGATTCAATGTGAAGCACATTGATTCCCAAATCCTGGAAGACTGTCAAGGCCTTAACCAGCCCTCCGACTTGGTTCTTCAGGGTGAATATCACAGAAATTCGTTCGCTTTCCGAACGGTGGCTTGGCTGCGCCACTGCCATGTGCAGTTCACCAAGCTTCGGATGATGAGGCGCATCGCTCTTCACTTGCCAATCCGATCCGTTCCTGTAGAGCCAAAGTCCGAGAAGCCCTTTGCCGGAACCACTCATTTTATCTGAAATAAAACTTTTAATTCGATATTTGAAAGACATTTAATGTATTTAAATAGGTTAAACAGTACCGTTTAATGCAGAATTAAGGGAAAGATTAGAGTTGAATGCTTCTTAATTTAATGTGTCGAGTCTTAATCTGATTGGGGGATGTGCCGTTGCAGCGACCGGGACATACTGCGCCCTTCTACGGGCTCTGCCCGCTTATAAAGAGAAGAGGCGCGGGAGACCCGAGGAGGGTGGGTATATTCGATTGGCTGAATCAAGTGTTCGGAGTAACTTGGGAAACGTTCTCTTTTCACACCGTAAAGTCACGGACACACTTCGGACGCTTTATTTATATTTGATTCTTTTACAAACACAAAGGGCGCGTCTTGTACGGAAATAAATCACATTACAAAGCGCTACAATTAATTTTGTGTAAACAATAGAATATAAATCAACAAATCATAATTTACGTTTGCCTTCAAATGAATTTTTAATCCTCGTTCGAAAAAATAACGAACAATCTACCTAACTACTTGAATTGGCACTGACTCCAAATTATAAAGAAATTACAAGGTCCCTAATGACTTACACCTAGCTTTTTAGCGCACCCAGGTTTTCTTGAGTAGGCTTAAATTTTTTATTAAAATATTTTTAAACCTCAATTTGTATTGGTAAAAAAAATCCGCTTCGGTATTTATGCGAAGTTTTTTGTAGCATTTCTATAATGTTTCCAAAATCTGTAGCCACAACTTCGCTCTCATCTTTACATCTGTAGGTCACCAATACAAGCGTCGCTAGTGTAGACTCACACCCCAGGGCTGCCACCTTCAAGTTGCCGGCGTTAAGCGGACCAGTCACTGTATTTATTACCATTGTTTAGTGAAAAGAGCATCCCCTATCATTCATTATCTAGAGGAGCTCCGCCATTTATTCACCATGTTCGTACTTTAGTCTGAATAGGTGCGAATATCGTATGAGTTTATTTTTAGAATTACATCTGCGGTCTATGTGCCTTTAAAAATATAGTATAGTGGTAGGTAACTTTAAAGTTGCAATAGTATATTTATCGAATTACTGAAAATACAGGAAAGTTCATAAAAAAAATAATCAATGTCAACAATGTTTTTTTATTGTAAGCTGCTATGTAAATGGATGAAAGGTCGAATAGTAACCAAATTTATGTTTCAAATCAAACAAGTAGGTAAACAGATTTATCTACTAACTAGTTTACCCCGCGACTTCGTCCGCGTAGACTTAAGTAAAGTATTATATGTGTTAATCCAGCTTATAAACTATCTGTGTTCCAAATTTCATCCAAATCCGTTCAGTAGTTTTCACACTCACAATTTTTCACATTTATAACATTAGTAGGATGGTGACTATTTGAATTTTGAACACATGCTATTTTGCTTTTAGGGTTCCGTACTCCCTACGAGGAACCCTTATAAGATCATCCAGTCCTTTCGTCTGTCCGTCCCAGTCTGTCACAGAACCATAACTTCAACAGTATTTGTCGGAAGGCTACGATGTTTGGTACAGTTACACCTTAAAACTAGATCTCACTTCTAATATATAAAATGTATAACTTTTTTTAAGGTACCTCCCCGAAGATGGAAAGCGGAGATATGTTTTTTTAGTTACCTACCCCATCATTGGGGTATCGTTGAAAAGGTATTTTCATGTCATGTGTCATGTGTTCAATGAAATGGTGTTACCATATAACATTCTACAATCAGAAATACCGATTGCGAGATTTTTAACGTTTAAAGATTTAATCAAAATTTTCGTAATTCATTCCAACACTTCTTACATTTACACTTCTCAATCGACAAAACCAGTTAGCCAAAAATATTATTCCGTTATTGAAATAACTACGGAACCCTACATGTTGCGTGGCATGACACGCACTTGGCCAGATATTTTTAAATTATAAATTATCAATAAATTACTGTTCCAAAAACGTGCCCGCATTCTTATTCCTATAGCTTACAGTAAAAACTCCTAAAAAGGTATTGAATTAATTATAATTTGGAATAGGTACGAGTACCTTTACATCCATCGGTACAGTCGTTTTTGTCTCCCGATTTGCAACGGACGGATTTTTTTTTTCAACTCCTCCATTCCATTTCTCGTTTAAACTTGCGCGGGTTCCAAGATAATTTAACTTTTCACCGGGGCTCACCGAGAGTCAAACCTCGGTGTCATAATTTAAAAGCATTATCGATCCTGGCTTACAGGATTAACAGTGGTACACCACTGCTACTTCAGTAATTCCTCTTAGAAGTGTGTGGCGGGACTTGTCCCAGAAAACAAAAATCACAAATCCGTACAAAGATTTCTATCCGTTATCCAAATAGCTTCATTGCGACCTAAATACCCGAGTATGTACCTAACATCTACGGTGACACAGGAATCAGATACGACCCTCATGTAGGCTTTGCATGACTGTCACAAAAGCCCGTTCTAGTGAGTCGTCCGGACGACAGTCTTTACTTATTCATGGCTCGTTACACGTTAACAATAACATATCGTACTAACCCGTTCACTATTATTCACTCGTGAAACTAATAGAACTTTGCTTGAAGGATTTTGTCGAAATTTATATCCGCATACGAATTTACAATATTATCATTATGTTCCCCGAAAATGGTGATTACATTAGTCAAGTATGACTTTTCTGGATCTATGAGTGTGAAACATAAATTTTAACTGCTTTTTGAGCACTGCAAAGCATACTTGTTGAAAACCATCTACTGGCATGATAATTTCGTTCCGGTGCCTACCCTTTTTTCTTTTAATTGTTATTTTTTTTCTCTATGTTACTTTCACTTTTCCTTACTTCAATAAACGACGTGTTAAATTACAACAATTTTTTGATAATTATACCTGGACTCGAACATGGTCCTATATAAGCCGGATACGATACTGGAGGATTAATTCTGGAGGATTGAATACGAAAATGAATTGGTTGTGGAACGTGGCTGAGAGTTCGAAATCTACGTCGCATGTTTAGTGAAAACTAAGTAAAATAATGTTTCATCGTAATTTCGAACCCAACACTATTCAGGTATAATTAGTCTTAAGCCAATGTTTGTGAAGGTCAGTATCTAATCTCATATCTTTTACATACCTACTGCTTAAAAAGTGTGCATTTGTCCACCATTTTGTGCTGTGCAAAGTTCGTAAAAGTCAGGTTAGTTAGTCAAACTTATGTTAGTGATACTATATTGTTCACATGTTGACTAACATTATAATTTGAACCGATTTATTATTTTTGATCACTTTGCACTGAAACAGTTTGTTGTTTACAAGTTAGTAGGTTAGTACATAAGTAAAGATACATAATTTTGTTGTAACCATTCAGTATTTGTTTGTAATTCCTTTATATATAAGTTAAATTCAATATAAAGCTATAATTTGGGTTACATAACCTTCTTTGTTTATAATTATTAGGCAACAAACGCATTTGGTTTATCTGTTGGTTAAATTTGTGTTTGTCAATCATTGTTGTTAGTAAGTATCTAAGGCTAGTTACCTATAATATTATTTTTCTGTATAGGACTAGCACTGTTAAATCGACACCACCTGTTTCCCAAAATGACTGATGAAAAGGAACTTATTAAGAAACGGGGGAGCATCAAGGGTCGTCTGACCGCATTTGCTACATTTCTGTCATCATTGAAAGTTTCAATGCTGAGTTCCTCGGAGTCCAGGGAGTTACAATTGCGCATTGGTAAGATCGAATCATTATATGATCAATATGACGAGATACAAACACAAATAGAATGCTCTACGGACAACATGGATATACAGTTAACGGAGCGAACTGAATTTGAAAAACAGTATTATAAATTGCTTGCAAACGCTCAAGAAATTGTTGAACCTTCTAAGAAGTCTCATGATAAAGTGGAAACTGTGTCTAATTCTCGTATTAATCCTGTTAAATTACCCACAATCCAATTGCCTAAATTTAGTGGCACATATGAAACTTGGCTTGAGTTCCATGATACCTTTTTCAGTTTAATTCACAATAACAAGGAAATTGATGATATTAACAAATTTCACTACTTGAGATCATCATTACAGGGTTCTGCTGCTGTGGTAATCCAATCCATTGAATTTTCATCAAGTAATTATTCTGTGGCATGGAAACTTCTATGTGAGCGGTTTGACAACAAGCGCTTGCTGATTCAAAACCATGTTGCGGCATTATTCAACATAGAATCACTCACAAAGGAGTCATCTACTGCCCTTAAACATATGATTGATCAAATAAATAAGAATTTACGTTCCCTGCAATCTTTGGGAGAACCGGTAGATTACTGGGATACCCTTTTAATTTATATTGTAACTCGTAAACTGGACTCAAAAACATATCGCGAGTGGGAAGAATATAAGGGTCGGTTAGACAATAAAAATACGATTAATCTGGACTCATTTTTAGTATTCATACGTAATCGAACTGATTTACTTGAGACCATAGAGATGTCACACACAAATATAGGTAGTAGGAATACTTCGAATGCGCCTAAGATTAAAGCTCTGGTTTCCATAGATAATGTTACTGATAATGGAAAGTCTAACACACCCTCAATGAAACCATGCCCTAATTGCAGTGATGAACATTATTTAAATAATTGTCCTAATTTTCTGGCGTTAAGTAGTGAGGAAAGATATAAGATATTGCCGAATTATAAAATATGTTTTAATTGTTTTCGGAGTGGACATTACGCAAATAAATGTAAAAAACAAGGTTGTAAAATTTGCAAACGTAAACACCACACGCTTCTACACATAAATGACTACAGTGTGAAGCAGGCTTCGAACACTGAAAATGATAACACAAATAAAGGTATGCAGGTTGCATCTGCGACAAGTTCTAGTCAGAATTCCAGTGTGACATTGACAAGCAGTATCACTTCTCCTTGTGAGGGACCAGGACAGTGCGATGTTTTATTGTCTACGGCATTAGTAAAGGTTTATGATTGTAATAATCGTGAAATAATTGCCCGCGCCATCCTCGACAGCGGCAGCACTTCGTGTCTGTTGACCGAAAGATTGCATAACAAATTAAACGTGTCAGCTGATCGAGTTGATAGGTCAGTCGTAGGTATTAATAACAGGACATCGCGCATTAGTAAGATGTGTCGCCTGCCTATTAAGTCGTTGAGTGAAGATTTTCTTTGTTGTATAAGTTGTTACATTTTACCGTCTATCACCGATAATGTGCCTGGGTGTCACATAGACGTACGGAATTTAAATATTCCACTTAATATTTGTTTAGCGGACCCTCAGTTTTATGCGCCCGCAGACGTGGACATAATCCTAGGTGCCGATATTTTTTGGGACATTTTAGGCTCGCAAAATATTAAGTTAGGAGATGGAAGGCCAATACTTTATGAAACAAGACTTGGTTGGATTGTTTCCGGTCCAGTTAACGGCGACCGTGTATCGACCTTACCACATAAAATTCAATGTAATTTTACACAAATTGATTCTGGGACTCCTCGTTGTGCTGATGAGGACATACAAACTCAGTTAATGCGGTTTTGGCAGCTAGAAGAGGTTAGCCCTCAGTCATCTCAGTTTTTTCCGGAAGAAAAATTATGTGAAGAGCATTTCATAAAAAACACCACTCGTCTTGCAGACGGACGGTTTTGTGTAAGGATCCCATTAAAACAAACACCAAACGTGTTAGGAGATTCGTATCAGCGAGCTAAAAATTGTTTTCTTACATTAGAGCGAAGATTGAAGAATAACAATAATTCATTTAGCATAATGTATAGAGAGTTCATGGCCCAGTATGAAACGTTAGGTCATATGACAAAGTGCAGTCTAGATACTTCAGGGCCTAGTTATTTCATCCCCCACCATGGAGTCCTCCGTGAAGGCAGTACAACCACGAAACTTAGAGTTGTTTTTAATGCGAGCAGCCCTACAACTTCAGGAATTTCATTGAATAATATTCAATTAATTGGGCCCACGGTTCAGGACGACTTACTGTCGATACTTCTACGATTTCGGCAACACAAGTACGTTATTTCAGCCGACGTGGAAAAAATGTACCGGCAGATTATGGTGCATGAAAACGATAGACCGCTGCAAAAAATAATTTGGCGCGAAAGTGATACGGACTCCATCAAGAATTTTATGTTAAATACAGTCACTTACGGGACGGCTAGTGCGCCCTATCTTGCGACACGATGTCTCAAGCAAATAGGTTTAGACTGTAAGGATCCTAAAGTATCAGAGGTCATACTTCATGATTTTTACGTAGATGATCTGCTGACAGGAGGAGATGATATTGGTGAAGTTCTGCACATACGAGAACAGGTGACTGCCGAACTTGCCTCAGCCTGTCTGCCTCTACGAAAGTGGAAATCTAACGAACCTCAATTGTTATTAGAACCCAATCAGTCGCCTTTGGATTTAAATATAGGCATAACAGAACCTAATAAAACATTAGGCCTCGGCTGGCATCCATTGTCAGACCAACTTTATTTTACTATCGGTCCTGCCAAACCCAAAGAGTCCACGAAGCGTGATATTTTGTCGGTCATTGCTCAAATTTTTGATCCGTTAGGGCTTCTAGCCCCTTGTATTATCCTGATGAAAATTTTATTACAGAAGTTGTGGCTCCTGCGGCTGTCCTGGGACGATAAGTTACCGCCTGAGATAACTCAAGTTTGGGTCGAGATGGTCAGCAGCCTGCCGGGGTTAAATGACGTGCGCATCCCGCGACGTGTCATATGTGATTCCTATTCTTACCTAGAATTACACATATTCTGCGATGCATCCGAACGTGCATATGGCGCTTGCATCTATATTCGTAGCTTAAATGTCAAAAATGAGGTTTCAGTTGATTTATTGATTGCCAAAAGTCGTGTCGCTTCCATTAAGCCTGTCACAATTCCACGCTTGGAGCTTTTGGGGGCTTTAATTGCAACCCGTTTGTATGATAAGGTTGTTAATGCTTTACGAGCACAAATAGGTCGTACTGTTTGTTGGACAGACTCGACTATCGTGCTAGGGTGGCTTAAAATGCTGCCTTCTAAGCTGCAGCCTTTTGTGCGTAATCGCATTGCTGAAATATTAGAGACTACTAGCAATTGTTCATGGCGACATGTGCCGACCGACGAAAATCCAGCCGATTTGGTATCTCGCGGCGTCAGCGTCGATTCACTTCAGACCAGCAGTTTATGGTGGCATGGTCCTGAGTTTTTGAAGCATGATGAATCACGTTGGCCTATAACTCCAAGTACTTCGGAACGGCTGCCTGAAACTCGATCTGAAGTTTCATTATTATGTCCTAGTGTCAACTCACCACACAAATTCATAGATTTTAATCGCTTTTCTAACCTTTCAAGGCTTCGACATGCTACTGCTTATGTGTTACGTTTTGTTAATCTTTCAAGGAAATGTACTAATATTAAGACTTCTTATTTAACTAGTGACGAATTGCAAAATGCTTTAAAGTTATTAGTTAGGCTGTCACAGATGCAATCTTTTCCTGAGTATAATAATTTAATAAAAAACCAAAACTTACCTCGTAAAAGTCCTTTGGTAAAATTTAATGTATATTTAGACAGTGATAAAATTATGCGCGTTGGAGGGCGATTAGAACATTCAAATTTTTCATATGATAAAAAGCATCCAATTCTTTTACAGTCCACACATCAATTAACGAAGTTGTTATTTCTATTCGAACATAAACGATTAATGCATGCCGGCCCTCAGCTTTTATTAGCCACAATTAGGGAAACTTATTGGCCAATTGGTGGTCGGAATCTTGCGAAAAAATGTTTTCGTCAATGTGTGCGTTGCAGTCGCGCGAAAGGCAAGGTTCTTGCTCCATTGATGGGAAACTTACCACAGCAGCGACTCACCCCTGGAGGACACCCATTCGAAAGTGTAGGCGTAGACTATGCTGGACCAGTGTCTTGCGCTACTCGCGTAGGTCGCGGTTGTAGACTCACTAAATCTTACATAGCCATTTTCATATGTTTCACTACTAAGGCCATTCATCTAGAATTGGTGAGTGATTTGACAAGCAATAACTATGTACTCGCGTTGCGCCGATTTATTTCTCGTCGAGGGAAACCCAATGATATGTTTTCTGATAATGGGACCTCTTTCGTGGGAGCATATAATGATTTGTCTAAGTTTTTAAAAACCAATTGTGATTCCTTGGCTGCGAGTGCAGCTCAACAAAATATTAATTTTCATTTTATTCCTGCGTATTCTCCACATTTCGGAGGTCTTTGGGAGGCAGGTGTCAAGTCGACCAAATATCACTTAACTAGAGTGTTGGGAAATTGTAAGTTAACTTTTGAGGAGCTAAATACCACGTTAACTCAGATTGAGGCGATCCTTAACTCTCGGCCACTCACACCGCTATCGTCGGATCCAGAAGACTTGACGCCACTCACGCCCGGTCATTTTCTCATTGGCCGGCCTCTTACTGCCCTTCCCGAGAAAAACCACCATGAACTACCTGTGAATCGATTGACTCGCTTCCAGCGCATTGAACAGATACGCCAGCATTATTGGAACCGATGGAATAAGGAGTACATCGCGGAACTTCAGCAGAGAGTTAAATGGAGATCTGGCGAATATTCCCTCCAACCTAATATGCTAGTTCTGTTGAAGGAGGACAACAATCCACCGTTGAAGTGGAAACTCGGACGCATCACATCTGTTCACCCTGGCGCTGATGGTATAAGCAGAGTTGCAGATATTAAGACTGCTAACGGCATTGTGAGAAGATGTTTTAGCAAGATCTGCCCTCTCCCTGGCAAGGATGATTTCAGCTGTTGAAAGACGAGCTTTCAACGCGCGGGGATATGTTGAAAACCATCTACTGGCATGATAATTTCGTTCCGGTGCCTACCCTTTTTTCTTTTAATTGTTATTTTTTTTCTCTATGTTACTTTCACTTTTCCTTACTTCAATAAACGACGTGTTAAATTACAACAATTTTTTGATAATTATACCTGGACTCGAACAATACTTGAGTATACTTTTGAAATTCTGATATTATTTCCAAGTGCACACAGGACGTTTATTGTGTTTGAGATGCTTTATTTAATGGGGTGAGGATAGTGTAAGTTGTAAAGAATTTATTAAGAGAAAACATTACTTTCAGAAGTTTGTGGCAGCCAGTTCTTAGCTTAGTAAGTGCCGAAGAAGACAAAGAGGGTTAGGACGGACAAGAGGACGAGTCTACGTTTGTAAAATACTGGAGGGCTAATGCTACCCTTTATCACATCTCACATGAACTACAAGTTCTTCCATCATCCAGATTATTTAATTGAATTGCTATGTACTTATATGACAGAAAAAAAACATTTGTTTTCCCTCCATCAGCCAAGCTTTTGCTGCAGATTAATAATAAGAAAATTATATTCTCAAAAACTATTTTATTTCCACAATTCACCTCACCGATCCAGGTCTTATTGCTAGCAAAAATATGCATCTATTATCTACGTACGTTGTCCTAAATCTGAAACGCTTTGTACAAAGCTCAGCATTGTTCATAATAAAAGCAAAGTCGTAACAGATAATATTCTAAATGTAGCTAAAACGTTGAAAACACGTAGATATCGCGAATCATGGCGCTTTTAATTCGATTTCCTTGGAGACGCCTCCAAGAGACTTCTCGAATCGACGTTTGTTTATTATTTTGTTGTTAAAAGCCTTGTTCAGTATACGCCATCAATTTATGTTTATATACGAGAAACTGATCTGTTATACAAACATCCCTAGGTGGGTGCCTATATTAAAACAGTTTATTATATACTAGATGAAAACCCGGCTTCGCTCGGGTGAAATGTGACTCATAATACACAATCTTTTACAAAACTTAGGTAGATATTTTTGTAGTTATCGGATTTCAAGGAATATTAGGCAAGGCATATATTCGTATAGCATTGTCCATTGAAATGAATACGAAAAAAAATCGCCAAGTGCCATGTCGAGCTATGCACAATGAAGGGTTCCGAGTCATTGAAGGTAATCTGCTTAAAATTTCACCCCAGGTTGAAATAGATACTAAAGTTGTATACATACTGCTACCGACATCTATCGACAACATTAAATACTAAGAAATAGACTAATGAACATAAAACATACATTTATTGCTGTTATTTAATTGGAATTTATTAACAATTTATCCAATTTCGTCAGCATAATCTTATTCATATTTTTGCAACATAAAAATGTAAGAAGTGTCGATATTTTTTTCGTAAAAAATCTTACCCACTGTTGTTTATAGACTACTACCGACATCTATCCACGTGCATGAACACTTCAGAAATACACGTATTAACACAAAATATAAATTTATTGCTGTTATTTCATTGAAATTGGTGAAAAATGTATCCATTTTCGACTGCATAATCTTATTAATGTTCTTGCAATAGAAAAATGTAAGAAGTGTCGGAATTCATTACGGAATTTTAATTTAATCTTTAAAAGTTAAAAATCTCGCAAACGGAATTTTTGATGATAAAATGTTGTATGAAAACATCATTTTATTTGAAAATACCTTTTCAACATCACCCCACATGATTGGGTAACCAAAAAAAAAAAATTCCCCTTTTTCGATGATCGGGGAGGTACCTCAAAAAAAGTAATTTGCAACATTTTATATTGTACCAAATGACATGAACATCCGTCAGAGACTGTAGAAGTTATGACCCTGTGACGGGTCGGGACAAAGAGACGGACGGACGGACGGACGGACGGACGGACTGGATGATCTTATAAGGGTTCCTCGTAGGGACTACGGAACCCTAAAAATATGAAGACTGAATTTGTTTGTTCTGAAAGCTCAATCTTCTTCCTCTTTCTTAAAAAATATGGCCCACCCAGTTTAATAGATATTTCGAATAAAGACTCATTTACACATTGACAACACTGACACTAACTGACAGGGATTCGTTCATAGAAAATATAGCGGTACTGTGCCAAACTTGACGGAACTGCCAATATGGCGAAATATTGTCTTTTGCACCGTTAGAATTTAACAAAATACTCGACAATCCGAATTTTGCCGATATATGTTGTCGACTCGAAATCATTATTTTTTATGTTTTATTATTCTGGTAAGGTTTCAATCGAGTCTACCGTACCCCTGAACGGAATTATTAATATAGAAGTCGAATCAACAGCCTGACAAATAAGTTTCAAGCTTCTAGCTCTAAAATGAGATACTTCCATACAACTTTTCATCCCCCCTTTCAACCCCTTAAAACTCTTTTTTCGCATTAAAAAGTAGCCTATGTCCTTTCTCAGGCTCTAGACTATCTGTGTATAAAATTTCATTGAAATCGGTTCAGTAGTTTTTGCGTGAAAGAGCGACAGACAGACAGACAGAGTTACTTTCGCATTTATAATATTAGTAAGGATCAGAATATATATAATCTATTCTATATTCTATACAAATAAATAAAATTGGAGTGTCTGTTCGTAATATCAAAATAACACCGTTTCACTAAATGCATATGAAAGTACATACAACACACATATAACAAAAACGTGATTAAATATTTTTTGACTGTCTGTCTGTCTGTCTGTATGTTTGTTCCGGGTGATTTTCGAAACGGCTGGACCAATTTCAACAGGACTTTCAATGGCAGATAGCTGATGTTATAAGGAGTAACTTAGGCTACTTTAATTTTAGAAAAACAATTAGGGTTCCGCGTAAAAAAATTAAAACACATTAATTCAAAGAGTATCTCCGAAACGGCTGGACCGATTTTGACGGGACTTTCACTGGTAGATAGCTGATGTTATAAGCAGTAACTTTGAATACTTTTATTATAGAAAAAATAATAAAAAAATAGGTCCTGTCACGCGAACTAAGAACGCGGGAGCGGGCTTTTTGTTAAGTTAAATTCCACGCGGACGAAGTCGCGGGCTCAGCTAGTATCTCAAATACATTTGTACCTTATCAACAAGAAAATAATATGAGTGAAATATATTTTTATATCAATGCGATAAATGAAGCAGTATGTACCTAACATAATTAAAAAGTCTTATTTCATTTCCAAATGAACTATAGAGCTTTTTGTACGGGTCGCAAAGCTCGTTTCATAAGCGCATACTAGTGTTGCCTTACTATCGATTGCCTACCGATAGGTTGTCAATACTATCGTGACCTCGAAAAATAGTCAGAATATCGATAGCCCTATCGATACCATTGAAATTTTATAATACTATCGATAGTATCTATCCAAGAAATTGAGCAATATAACTATTTTCAATATACTAATGAACTAAAATTTCGATGCAATACTATTGAACTTTGGGTAAATATCGATGTAGTAAAACAATCGATAGTATCGACAGTGATTGCAGTAAAATACGCCATAATAGTTATAGTATCGATACTATCGATAGTATTGTAAAATTTCAATAGAATCGATAGTGCTATCGATATTGTGACAATTTTTCGAGGTCAACTATCGATACATCAACTGTCGATTTTTAGGCAACGCTAGCGTATACATTTTAATTGAACGCTCGCTATATTTCTGTGCCTTGTATATTTCATTCATCAAACGACTTTCAGCGCTACATTCCGTTCTGGAGCAGGAATCACGTGGGTTGTTAACGTGGAGCTTTCAAATTCATTGAGAAAAACAACTCATAAAATGAAGCTTTATGAGGAGTATGAAACTGTACACAAGAGAAATTACATAGGGTACACGGTGAATATCAAAGAATTGCGCCTACGCACCGATACTGATCATTCGTAATATCAATCGGTGTAATAATAATTATAAAATAATATAAATTATTATAAATTTGTTGGTAATATTTTTCTAGTGGGTACTTTCTAATGACAATTTGTGTTGCTTGTTCACATTGCGTTGCTATTTCTGAGAATGTAAACCACTTAATTTTTTACTTAAGGAGCAAAAAGAGGACCTACCTATTGAGTTTCTTGCCGGATCTTCGCAGTGGAAGACTATTCATAAGGATCATAATTATTACTGTTTATCACGTTACTCACCTGAAAACAAAGGATTATGTTTTATTCATATTATTTTATGTTAGTAATTTTATTTAATAATTTACTTAATCCATTTATTTTGGATGGGTAAAATCCATGAGTGTTTGAGTGAGTCCATAATTATTGATCACTTATCTTTGATAAAGGACTCTATCAAAGTAAGTTATAATAATATTATCATAAATAATTCGTGTAATTTTAATACTAACAATAAAATATATTGTTAGTATTTGTAGTTAGTATTGTTGGTGCCACATGCAGTGGCCAATGCCTAAAGAAAGCCCATCAACCCTTTCCGCCACAGTACGCAGTATCATTTGTACGTAGTTTTGCAAAATGGAACCAACCCACACACATTTCTGCAAACTGAAACCAACCTAGAAGCACTAAAACGAAGGTCGGTTTTGGTCTGCAGCAGTGCATGTGGGTTGATTACATTCTTTAAAACGATGTCCATTTGTGATATGCTTGGTGAGGAGAGCTGTATCTTATCCATCCATCAGCGAGAAGACGTCCACTGGCAAACGTGGCATATCCAAATACTTTCACACCTCACTCTCCTACGCCACTCGTTTACATTGGCTTATTGCATTGAAATACATTGAAATACAATACATTGAAATACATTGAAATACATTGAAATACATTGAAATACATTGAAATACATTGAAATACATTGAAATACATTGAAATACATTGAAATACATTGAAATACATTGAAATACATTGAAATACATAGAAATACATTGAAATACAGGTCATATGCGGGCTCGATCGAAGTAGTACCACCCTCTCACAGAATATCGGCGTAAAGTTGCTCACAGTTGCGTTTCGTATGATGAGGTGATAGAGCTGGAACCATAACACACCTCTTGCCCTCTCCTTCCTTCCCTTTCCTCTGTCCCACTCCGCTTCAGGTCAGCAAGTTGCGAGTAATCGATGCGAGTAGTCATTCGTTTATGGGACAATGTATACGTTTTTACAATAAGCTTCCCAATGAAATCCGAGATTTACCTATCAATAAGTTTAAAACCCTAATTAAAACTAAACTCAGTGCAAAGGGTTATTACAAAATCTCGGATTATTTGGATGATAAATCAGCTTGGGACTAAGCAGCTCAAATCTCGACAGTCAATAATAATGTCAAAGCGTAGCGTGTATTGCCCTATTAGTCCGAATTATTTGTGTAATTGTAACACACTGGAGCTATTATTATATTTATATCTACTACCCTTTGTAATTATAGAATATAAGCAACTGGCGATAAAAAAAATTATTACATGTAAATAGACAAGCCCGCTGAGTTTCTTGCCGGATCTTCTCAGTCGAGGTCGCGTTCCGATCCGGTTGTAGATTTAAGAAAAAAAATATGTAAAATTGTCAATTTGTAAGTGCCCCCGTAGGCCTAAGCAAAATAAACGCTTTGAATTTGAATTTGAATAATGCCTTTGGTATTAAACTATGACAAGCGTACTACGACCCGTCTTATGTTAAGCAGTACCACAGCCTAGATGTAGATGCCATTTATTTTTCGAACGTCACGTGAAAAACATTAATCTGATAACCCACAATAAGTCCCCTTCACGTTATTATCATAGAAAAATAATTTTAGCCGGCGGTGTCTGCAAAAGCTGGTAGGAAGCAATTTGGACGAGTGCCAAAGAAACCGAACCTCTGGCTTTCACTGTCAAAGGTGTTCACGACAGTACGTGCCTTCGTCCGGATTTTCATTTACATTACTGCCAAGCCGCCAGTGTTATGAAGTGGCAATGAATGAAATCGACCTTGCTATAACGAGGTACTTTTATTCCTGACTGATACACGTGCTTCGATTGGTTTATTTGTGACTGTGAAAGCGAGCGATTCATCTCGTGCCATTTCTGGTTAATTTATTAAGGTTTTATATGAAACTAGCTGTGCCCACGGACTTCGTCCGCGTAGTATTTAACGTAAGAAAATTTTCGGGATTATCGGGATAAAAAGTATCCTATATGTTAATCCCGGTTATAAACTATCTGTGTTCCAAATTTCATCCAAATCCGTTCATTAGTTTTTGCGTGAAGGAGTAACAAACATACATACATACATCCACACTCACAAACTTTCACATTTATAATATTAGTAGGATTGAACCATGAAAATAATGATCATGAATCAGAGGACCCATCATCATTTTAATTAATAAAATCGATCAAGTTGTAAAAGTTTGAT
This sequence comes from Notodonta ziczac, assembly GCA_918843915.1. Lineage (NCBI taxonomy): Eukaryota > Metazoa > Arthropoda > Insecta > Lepidoptera > Notodontidae > Notodonta > Notodonta ziczac. The sequence goes on along the minus strand of OU974038.1, from coordinate 5,066,874 downwards.
CGGTACTTATCGTGCATCTATTCCATTGTAACAAAATTTAAAAATTATTAACTATGTTTATATCATCTTCGATCGCTGAGAAAATATCTGACAAGATACTAATATTGTTAAAAAACTCCATTGTATTAGAATCAGTTACATACCTACATTTTGGTGAGTGCTTAGCTAATTATTACTTTATTCTCTCATTGTAATTTGCAATCAGAAAGAATTATCAATGCCGTGTTCTCTACAAATAGCCAGCAAAGCCTAGCCCCCAGTGACTAGGAATCTATATTCATTGTTTGCGATGGTCGACAATCTCTCATCCTGGCCGCCTCCCACTGGGCACGTTCGAAGACTTGCGTCAACACACTAAGCCTCCTATTCGCCCGCCATAATAGACACTGCTTTCGACCCTATACACTTGAAAACCACTCAAATCTTCTTGCCGCTGTACTTGAAATCAATGTTGTTGTGTTACTGAAAGCACAGGTCATCATAGGTTCGCACTCATTTTTTTAGGGGTGATAAGTACGTATTGAAAATAAAAAAAAATGAATAAATATCAAATTGCAGATTTTTTTATATAAGTATTTAAAACTACCTATACATCAACACTTTAATTCAACAATGCAGTGAGCGTTTCGAAAACATTAATATTTATATCTTAAGTTTTAAACAAAGTTATTAAAGTTTCTTTAAATGTATTAGGGGAAGCCACTGCAAAATAAAATGACAGAAATTGTTGTTGCAAAATGTAGGTACAATTTGAGCAACAAATTCTATTTTCTCTGGTGTACAGACAATGCATTGAATGCGCTCCACACTCATTCTGGAGAGCAATCAATGCATTGTCAGTACCTCAGAAAATAGAATACCGACTGGCGTATACCGAACTCGAACTCGTAACTCGAATACCGATTCCAATTTTAATGATGACTAACGAAGACTAACGAGGTTTGGCATGGAACTGGGGAGAATAGAATTTGGTGCAGCCTTTGTATTTGTCTACAAATTTATGTTTCTAACAATATCATAGAGATAATTGTATTGTATCAAGATGAAAAACATTGTGGGGCAATCGCAACAAATTTGCACGGTCAAGTTTTTCGCACAGAACTCAGCAAAGGTAACTCTAATGTCTTAATATATTCTAACAAACCAATTTAGTTCAGTTAGCGCATTTAGAGTTCAATGCTTATAAATTAATATTCTAAATCGTTTAATTAGCTCTACTAAAACACCTGTTAACAACATGTTTTGAATAATGTATACCTACTACGTTAGCATAAATTTTATTATTTGACTAGCTGAGCCCGCGACTTCGTCCGCGTGGAATTTAACTTAACAAAAAAGCCCGCTCCCGCGTTCTGAGCCCGCGCAAAGGACCCTTTTTTTAAATTTGTTTTTCTAAAATAAAAGTAGCCTAAGTTACTGCTTATAACATCAGCTATCTACCAGTGAAAGTCCCGTCAAAATCGATCCAGCCGTTTCGGAGATACTCTTTGATTTCAAGTGTTTTTATTTTTTTACGCGAAACCCTAATTGTTTTACTTAAATTAAAGTTGCCTAAGTTACTCCTTACAAGATCAGCTATCGGCCAGTGAAAATTTCATCAAAATCGGTACAGCCGTTTCGGAGATTACCCGGAACAAACACACAGACAGACAGACAGATTTTTTTTTTAAATCGCGTTTTTGCTATTGGTGTCGTTTGTACTATCATATGCATTTAGTGAAAAGGTCTTATTTTGATATTACAAACAGACACTCCAATTTTATTTATTTGTATAGATACCAGGGCCCTTACCACCCTAGCTACTCAAATCATAATAGAAAAGCAAACGCTCGCGATTAAGTTTTAAACGCTCCGCTTTTGACGTTTTGCTGACATTATACCATATCAATGTCAGTAGAAATCGTGAAGCTCGTGTCAGCAAAACGTCAAAAGCGGAGCATTTGCTTTTATATTACGATTTGAGTAGCTGGCGTGGTTAGGGCCCAGGTATATTAAATTATTTTCGTTCTAATAAAATAAAACTGAAATGTGATACGAGAAGATGGATTCTTATGATTGTATCTAAGATTTTGTTATTTGAAGCCACGTTGAGATTAGATATGTCATGGCTTAATCGTAGAATTGGCCATTACACGATCTGTGGACCATTTCGTGATGTGCACAAATTTACGCGATCAAATCGTGAAGTATTCTACATCACGGGAAAATATTTACATTATACACCGTTAGAGGCGCCAGCAGCGCCCTGTCTGTTTAAGAAAATGAATTAATGCAGATTTACTTATTTTAAAATACATTACATTTACAAAAATATGGAACTAGGATCTAATTATGTTGTGGACTTATAAGTACATACATTTAATTAATTTTAATATTTTTAAATTTTCTAGTAGGTACATATTTTATTATAACAGCAGTGATAGCCGATTAGTTAACACGCGTCTTGCGCACCTGGTCCTGGGTTCAAACCCCGGTTGGGACCTCTGGTTTTATCAAAATCATTGCATGTGCATGTGCAAATCATTATTTCATGACATGTGAAATCTGCCAACCCGCATCGGGCAAGCGTGGTGCATTACGACCTGAATCCCTCTCGTAGTGAGGGAAGGCCCGTGCCCAGCAGTGTTCTAAATTATATTTTTAGGTACATATATTATTATATGTTCAACGATATGGCCAAACGTACGGGAATAAATCAACAAACCATCAAAATGTGTCATTGGGCATCATGAAATTGTGTCATTTCATAATATCATCGGGCAGATTATGAAGTTACCAATCTCACGATCGGACCTCTATATGCAACATGTCTAGATGTTTGTACTTATGGGTTTCCCGCTGATGCATTCTTTCAGTATCAATGTATATTTAGGGTGACACATGCAAGCCTGCGCTTTGGGGAGAGTAGGTGCGCGCGCAGAGGGTTGGGCATGCGCAGTGGACGGCGCGGCGCGTTCATCCCCTGGCCGCGGTCGATATAGTTTGCGGGGGTGCCAGTCGCGCATGCGGGGCCCTTTCAGCCCAACAATCAGGTGGAGGGCGACATGGCCGATAGCGAATTTGAAGAATTTCGGCGTGTATTCGACAGATTACCCCAACACATAAAGGCCCCGACGCCGTTTTATTCGTAAGTACACTATTTCATATAATTCTGTAGGCCCACTGCCACCATTTACCTAAGAAAAATTGGTGCGAGTGAGACTAATTTGTCACGTGAGCTACTTATGTGAAAACCCGTAAGCGCATTGCGATAACGAATTGTTAAACCTATATGTGGTTATTCGTTCCACAGATTAGTACCTAATGTCGGTTTTGATGATGAATCACCGTCGTCGAAGAGTGAAGGCACGCCGGAGGAAGATAAAGGGTGCGTAGGCGATGGCGACGCGGCTCCACCCGCAGGCTCGGAAGCCATGGTCTCGCCGACGCTCCAGTCGGACGTGACAGATGCACCGAGAAGCCCGCACCACCATCAGACCTTCACAAACGGGGAACGCAGAAGAAGAAAGCTCCCAGAAATTCCCAAAAACAAAAAATGTGAGTAAACCAATCTCATTTTCGTTTGTAAAGTTATTTAGTACGGGCTAATAATTGGTCGATACTATGTTCTGGTGTCTGCATGCTATATACATACCTACTCATTGTTTGCAACTGCGCTCTAGCGACTGTTAAATGTATCTTAAATTATGCATGTGTGCGGCGAGCGTTGATTTACGTTTTACTATGCAACTGTAGCAGTGTGTAGTGACTAGACTTCACGGAGGCCATATTCAATTTATTGAGCTAAATTTTGTAGATAAATAGTATGCCTATTTTCATTATTATTACCAAAACTCAAACGTGTTATCTTCTCAATTTGCAAATTGCAAAATGTCCATAGAATTTTACTTTCAAAATTGCCTCAATACTAAATCTTCTACATTTCTGTTTATCTAGTCACCATTTCATTTGCAAATGACTGCGAAACGTTAGATATTATTTATGTTTATTCCAATCAATCGCTACCTGTTGCTGAAATTAGGTTCCAGCAACACTTGGTATGACAGTCCTAATCGATGCTCCTTCGATTGGCCTTCTCGGAAGAAAATCGATTAGTCACGTAAAAAGAAGCTATAGTTCGTTCCTTTCACGAACACGGGTGTTGTGACTCTTATAGAACTTACATAAGGGTCAATTTACTATAATTGATGCGTCTTTGTGAAATGAACTGATTATACGAACTAGTTCATGTAGGTTGATTTTGAGTAGGCGTATATTCATAATCTATTCTAGACTGAAGTTAGATGATCCATGACGTAGGTAGGTACTAAATATTCCACTGCATACAGGTAAGTCTTGAAACTAACCAACTGCCAATTAGAAATGCTCAGCGAATACGATTTATTTTCACACAACAAGCAAGGGAAATTATTTACTACTAGCTAAGCCCGCGACTTCGTCCGCGTGAAATTTAACTAAACAATAAAGCCCGCTCCCGCGTTCTGAGCCCGCGAGACAGGACCCATTTTTTTTTTCTAAAATAAAAGTAGCTTAAGCTACTGCTTATAACAACAGCTATCTACCAGTGAAAGTCCCGTCAAAATCGATCCAGCCGTTTCGGAGATTACCCGGAACAAACACACAGACAGACAGACAGACAACAAAAAAACACGTATTTGTTATAGTTGTCGTATGTACTTTCATATGCATTCAGTGAAAAGGTGTTATTTTGATATTACAAACAGACACTCCAATTTTATCTATTTGTATAGATGTATAAATGTATAGGTTTCGCGGGAAATTGAGTGGACCTCACAGTTGCACTATTTACGTTTACAGCCAGCATATTAGCATGCAGTCAGCCCGCGTCTCTGGCTGATGAGCTTGGGGCCCTCACCGGCCTCCTGATCAGACCAGGGTGCCAGGGACGGCCCCTACTCGTGCTCAAATGCGGCTACTTGCTGGACGAAGACTCCAGTCCAGACTCCGAGAGGCTACAGAGCCTGGGCGATGTGGACAGCGGGCACAGTACCGCACATTCCCCCATTGACACCGGTCCAAAGAGCATATCACCGACCCCGTTACAACAAAACGGTCAGTATTTCTCCTGTTATAGTTTCTAAATGTTATGTCCATAGGCATTCAATTCAAACGATATCTGTTTATATTACAGTTTCACCATCATCAAGTTGCAGTATTACCGGCCTCAATTTCGTGGGCAATATGACAACGGTTCCTCACAGTCAGCTGGAAATGCTGGAAGCGACGCACAGAGGTCTACATAAGTTCAACCCGAGACACCACGATGAAATTGAAGTTGAAATCGGTGACCCAATTTACGTGCAAAAGGAAGCTGAAGATTTGTGGTGTGAGGGTAATAATTGCCTCAAACCTTATTATTATAATGCTATAAGTAGATATTATCCAGTTGAACATAAGATATATCTACTTACCTGTTCAGTATAGGACCTATATGTATTAAGAAACTTTGAGCGAAATTAGCGGCAGTCAATCTATAATTTTTATTAGATAAATTAAAGCCCCACTGATGAAAATACTTAGGACTTACTTTACAATAAATACTGATGTACTAATAACTAGAGTTCTAGAATATGTAACAATTTATTAATATAAAATATAATAAAAACAATACTTGTTTATAAGATTATAAATGAGATTGTTCTCTGTCAGGGGTAAATCTGAGGACCGGTCAGCAAGGGATCTTCCCCTCAGCCTACGCAGTGGACATGGACTACAATGACTTCGATCCAGCAAATGCCAAAGTTAAAAGGGAGCGGTATTTATTAGGGTAAATATTACACCTTTAACATAATACTGTTATTTTGTAGAATCTATCTATGGAAATCTAAATATCAAACTGAACTATATACCAACGCACTAAAGATCATATTGCAATAATGCAATTTTTTTTTCACAAGTATAAGATCCAGTTGACCTAGTTTGAAAAAAAAATACCCGAGGTGTGATATAGGCTGGAAAAATCTAAATCTGCAGATAGTTCCCTCAAACCGAATGCAATTTTAAAATGTATTATGCCCTGTTTTTAATCCCAGGTACATGGGCTCAGTGGAAACGCTAGCTCACAAAGGCACGGGAGTCGTTTGTCAAGCTGTGAAGAAGATTGTCGCAGAGAGTAACGGCGAGCCAACCGTGCAGCCTTGCATTTTAGAAGTATCAGACCAAGGTCTCCGCATGGTCGACCGATCGAAACCAGACGTAAGTCAACTACCAAATCCCACTTGTTCTTAGAGACGATTCCAGATGGTTACTGAGCCTAGTGCGGTCAATCATGTCAGTTTGATGGAGTCAGTAACTATCTTGTTCAACGTTCCGTTCGTAGTCTCAGCTTTGCATAAATTGTACAGCTTGTTTATATCTAATTTAAACATTATACCCAGAATAGATCATCGCTATAAAGAATAGATGCCGAGTTTATCTAACCGTCTATAATCAATCAAATGTTTGGACGATAAAACACAAGTGGATGGTTTGTTTTGAGTGCAAAACTCTGCTGGCATAAAAAATATTTTTATATAAACATTGAAATTCTTAAATAATTAATCACTCCGAAAATATTCCTTAATGTCGACTATCATATGGATACTGCAATATACATTAATTAATAACAAATCAGTAGGTAGGTCTAGAAAATAAAATGCTCTAATAAAAAAATATAAAACGACTGGAAATGATACTGACTGACATTTTGGCAGAGAAATCGAAGCGGGCCCTGCATTGACTACTTCTACTCCTTGAAGAACGTCTCCTTCTGCGCATTCCACCCACGTGACCATCGATACTTGGGCTTCATCACCAAACATCCAACGCTACAGAGATTTGCGTGTCACGTGTTTAGAGGGCAGGAGTCTACGAGACCTGTTGCTGAAGCTGTAGGGTAAATATGGATTGTATTACCATTTAATTTACGATCAAATTGCAATGACAAACAAATTATAACTTTTACCATCGTTTCGTTTAACATTTCAGGAGAGCATTCCAGAGGTTTTATCAGAAATTCATTGAAACGGCGTACCCAATTGAAGATATATACATAGAATAAGTCTTCGATCATAATGATTTATCATTAGTTAATAAGCTTATTGATATTGTATTAACGTCACACGTATTAAAAGCGATCCTGATAAATGTAAACGATATAAGGCATTAACACATTGATATCGAGGAGTATGCTTTATGTCAGGTAAGTAATAATATACACGCATTACATTTAAATTTACAAGCAAATAAATATTTTGTGTCCAGTCCTGAATGTGTATCGAATTCATATAGGTACATAAAGACGCGCATTTAAAATAAATTAAGGCGAACGTTATATCATATAAGACGATATATACGATATAAAATAACTGCGAGATTCGAATCTTATACATTCTAAATTCGATTCTACCTCAATAAAGCCTTAACACATTCACAATGCAAAACAGTAATATAATAATTAATCTATATATATAAAAATTAATATCTATTTCTTTGGTCATCGCATCACTCGTGAACGGATGGAACGATTTCGGTAATTCTTTTTCTGTTGTGTTTATTATTGTCAGGAGAAGAACCTTTCTTGGAAGAAAAATTTAGAAAGTTGAGCGGAACAGTTCGAATTCAATATTCAAAGTTAAGACAGGACAACGGCTGTCGGTTCAGCTAGTAATTAATAAAATGTTGGGTTGACGTATGGTAGTTACTATGTAGCCATACTGCCATAGCTACTCGGGTAAAGCTATTATCGAAAATAAAATTTCGTAAGATATTACAACAAACCAATCTACTAAACATTATAATAATATTATTATGTGAATATAATTATCATATCGCAAACAACTTGCAACTGCATAATTATTAGGCATAAGTAAGTTAGTAGGTATATCAATAATGTTATTATCCATTCTGACAGTACGTACTTCATTCATATTTTATACCTCGCTATTGATACATATAATCATACTATTTTATAAAGATGCGACATTCTCGGCTTTGTAAGCCTTATAATAAGGTACTATAATAATGAGAGAGATTATAATCACCTTCATTCAAGTATATAAACATAAACCACCAAACTTTACCCATAAACACGTAAGCTTGAGACTGCAAATGGTTCAGTCCATTTAGATGGTAACGGAATAACCAACTTACAGCCACTCGCACTAGGGTTGCTTTCTGTCTGAAGGAGTGTATGTAGGTTTCCATTTAACGAAACTATATCCAACTGTATGTAAGCTGAATGTTATCAAAGGCTTGTGAAGAAAATATACTCACTAATTGGTATGTTGGACCAATCACAAAGCCTTGCGGTACTCCCTAGGTTAAATCCTGTCCCAGTTAGCTCTCCTATGTGAAATCGTGAAGCATATACTTAGACTACTAATAAGTAACCGGCGTTGGACAAATATTGATAACCACAAACTGTATTATATGTTAGATAATATACTTTATATGAATTGACAATTCTGATACTTATGTAAGTACTTATATGTACCTATGTGTGTTATTTGGATCAGGCCTAAAATTGTACGTAGGTAACAGGTTTTGGTTATTTATTCTTGTTGTTTTTGTTACTTATATGTTTCACAACATTTCAAGCCGAATACAATTTGGAAGTCGGTCTCAAGTGATACAGTACCTACAAGTTTTTTTTTAATTAGTACTCATTAGTACGAAACGCAGCTTTACGTCGATCTTCTGTGAAAGGGTGGTACCTACTACCCGGTTGAGCCAGTCTCTACAAATGAGATGTATGGTACGGTCGCTGATCCCGAAGAAATTCGTACAATGACCTGTTATTACCTGTCTCTGTCACTCCCGCGTAAATCTAACACGTCTCGCTCACACAGTTGCCGTGAACTGCGTGTGACCGGCAACTGTGTGAGCGAGACGTATTAGATTTACGCGGGAGTGACAGAGACAGGTAATAACAGGTCATTGTACGAATTTCTTCGGGATCAGCGACCGTGCCATAGCCAACTGGCTATATCTTGGCTCTATAATTATTAAACACATCATATTTTTAGTTGTAGCAATTTTTAATGACATTTACTCAGACATAATAACATTAAATCTCAATATACTGTGATATAAACAGTTGATTTCGGTAGCCTGGTTCCAGGTAAGTCAAGCTATCAATAAAAAAACGACTCTATCAACTAATCTATAACGTCTACTATCAGTATGCTTAATCGATTGTAACTATTATGTAGCTATTTGTATGGATTAGGGATATGTACAGTCATGTTTTGATGCACTTAAGCAATTTCATAGGTACAGCGAACATTGCTTAAGTACTTATGCGATGTTAAATCATTATTTTGCTAGTTAAAAGCCACAATTATATAGCGCTATTGTATTTTTAATTGTAAATAGTTTTAATAAGGACGAGTTTACATTGCACAGTGTGACTATTGGCAAGTTTATCATAGTAAGCACTCATTTATCTACCTTTCTCTCTATTGATGGAGGTAAAAATATAGGTATACCAACAAGTATTTATATAACAACATCATAAATCAATTAATTTAATCCCATTTTATATCTATAGGTTCTTTATGTTATAGAATTTGAACTTCGATTCTTATTTCTTAAACCTTTAGGTGCATAATTGTTTACTCCCTACTTAATGACGTGACCGTGGAATTATTTATAAATTGTTGGTTTGCAACAACATTTAGATTTCACATAAATAATTTAAAGCTGAATTTAATTTTTCACTAGCCTAACAATTTCTTTGTCATATTTTTTTATTGAAACGTTTAGTATCATGTGCAATGTACCCTCGTCCACTTGTAAATATGAAATCCTCAGGAGGAGACAAACGTATTCAACAAAGCTGAAAGAAAAGCTGTGACACATACGAAAAGTAAAAAATATATTATAATTATTTATTTTTCCAGTAAATGGCGTAGCGTTATCGACATAGTATTGCATAAGGCATTCGAGTAATACTATTTATTTGGACTGACGTGTTGTTTCATTTTCATTTCACCCCCATAGGTTCACATAATAATTATATTATCTCAACTATCAATAGGTACTCTATTCGCCACACAATAGAGATCAGTTTTCTGTGTATGCACGTGCGCCTCACAATAGATTTCGGTACTCTTGGCGTCGAAACTGAAACTTCGCAAGTTCGTGCTGGCCGATGCATAAAATAGGGAACCACGCAATGAAGTCCATTTATTATTTTCAAACAGAGCCATCTATCAGAAATCATGGTAAGTATAGTTCAGATATAAATAACTAGACAGACGAATCAGTTCCAGTGATATATTCCTGCTAAACATTGTTTAAATGAGACGGATCATAGATGTCGCTACATGTATGAGACTAACATCGTGATTGATTTTAAGTTTGGAGAAAGTTGTGAAGTTCAAGTGTGCTTATTGGAAATCTATTAACCAATCACTGAGAATTGCTTCTCTAATGGAAAAATCACTTGTAAATTTGAAATCGTATATTTTGTTTGTGCTCTCTTGTTGTAATGGAAATAAGTACCTACTTAGTAGTTTTTTTTATGAAATATGTTATGGTAAATTTTAATAAAATGATAGGCCTACAATTTTTTTTATCTCTGCATTAGTACATATTATTGAGATTTTCTATTATTCATTGAATGACCTTCTTTGTATCGCTGTATTCAGTCTATTTCATTTTCTCAGTTCTGGACCTCAATGCCGGCGTGAGCAACAATTATATTTTTTATTGTCTGGAAAGTATAAAATAAAAAAGACGGTTTCAATTTAAATCAACTTTTTAAGGAGGTACCATCTATTTTTTGGCCGATACATATCCTCACGCCCAAATACAATTCTAGGCTTTAGAAGCAACCTGTATATATGTGCGTCACAAAGGTGTGTCGCGCGTCGCGTAGTTATGTCACAGAGATAGCAAATGCGTAGGTATCTCAATACAAAGCTGTTTACGAGGCAAAACGGATGGCATTAGCCCGGAATAACAATATGCAGAGAAAAACAAGGAACTGATGTAGCTGTTATAAATATTATATTATGATTCAGTAGATAAGTGGTTCTAGGCTTGCGAACACATGAATTAATGGATAACTGGCCCATGACAGAAACCGCAAGACCACCCACATGGTGATTAAGTACAAAATAAAATAAAACAATTGTACAGATCATATAATTTATTGGATCACAGAACTAAATTTCATACAATGTAACTACTTGTTTTAAAGTTATTCAGTTTGAGCAACATCATTTAACCACACCAATAATATTATAAAATATATTATAGTTTTGCATCGAGGAAGATTGCTAGTCACTTTTAACTTGGATATTCGACTTTCCCTAGTACGATCACAATACAACATTCCTTTATAATTTTACTTTGGTAGGTATAACACAGTTTTCATTAACTACACTCGGAAGTTGCCATACACAAAAACGCAATCAGATCCAAGTGTAAACAATAAATGAATAAAATAAATATCGCCAGACTAACACACCCACACCAACTGTATGGCCCCAAACCGTGTACCGTCCCACTTGGGGCGATCCCAGTGAAACCCAGCAGGGAATCAACCAGCAACCATCTGGTGCATTAATCTGAGCGGCCATCGTTTGAACCACTACGCTAAGCGGTCATCACACAATGATATAACCACCAAAATATTATCATTATAATTTTCAGTCTCAAACTATAACAAATAATTTAGAATCCTTTATTGCTAACATGTTGTAACATAATATAAAATTTTTATTCAGCATATTTTTGCGAGTATACTCTTACTAATACAACAATAACGAAAAGCTAAATTATTTAGTTAGGTAAGTATTACCATTTATAACATTATTAAAAATAAATGTGTTATTAAACCACGGTCACTTTCTAAAACAATTTATGTTCCATCATTTAAGGTTTAATAGACCAATTGCATAGATGAAAAACATATTGCATAAACCGATTCTTTTTGAAGGAAACTTTCACACCCATTACTTGCAAGTTACAAAATATTTAAAATAATCCGTATTTTTATGCAACTAAACATAGTTATAGTATATAGTTTAAATAAAAAGTTATTAAATAAAGTAACATCAAGTAGGTGATTATATGATTTAATAACTGGTCTACACGTTTTTCGTGGTTGTATGTATTGATCATTAATATATTTTGGTAGGTATTTGTTATAAATTTATATCGATAAAATTGTTTTATAAGATATACAATACTTCAATAAAAAAATCAATGGGCCTACGTAACATGCATAGTCAGACTGCCGTCAAATTCTTATATATTCAAACAATAATAGTGGAACATGTCACAACATTAACGGTAAACAATTGCGTAAACAGATACTGTAGAATTACATTCCTATGAAGGGAATAAAAGTTTTAAAGCCTCACATTTGGCACTCTTCAAGTCCATAATATTTCTTCTTCAGCATTAGTTAAACTCCTACGTGTATTAATCACACTTTCACCATTCGATCCGTGAAATAAAACTACAGTCTGTAACTGCATAATACCTAAGTGTATCTAGGTAATGGTGGTTTAAAGTAAAGTATTGTAAAGGCGTGAAACGTATAATGGATTATCCAAGTGTCACCAGGCTATCGACATATCTAATAACATGACTATATGAAATGTATCTACATAATTTTAATTTCTTCAGTGTTCATTTAAATCCTTCATTCCTCCTTTAATGTGCTCAGGTGATTTTTAAATAAAATACAAATTAATTTAGCTCACTGGCGTCCCACTCCTGGGCACGGGCCTTCAATCACTACGAGAGATCACCCTCGTAGTGAGTGGAGGCCAGGCCGTAATCCACCACGCTGGCCGAGTGCGGGTTGGCGGATTTCGCATGTCTTTCGATTTTTTTGTATATTTTCTAAGTCATGCAGGATTCCTCGCGATGTGTTTACTTCACCGTAAGCGAGTGGTAATCATAATTGTAATTATGTTTCGCACATAGATTTTGAAAAACCCAGAGGTGCAAGCCAGGGTTTGAACCCAGGAACTGGTGACTGCATGACGCGTTAACCAATCCGCTGTCCTTGCTTTTTTAAATGATTTTACGGCATAATAAAATCCCAGACTTACACTGTTCACACCATTATTAATTCTTGTGAGTGCAACAAAAACCTCGTGTTATAATAATTCGAGCAATACTAATGTGGGGTAATGCGATATTCATAAATTTTATTAATTTTCCGATACCTATTACAATAAATTATAATCTTATATTTTTTTTGCTAAATCGATTTTACTCCCACAGTAATAATATAATTTATTTTATTACTATGCTAGTTTTATTTAAACGTGATTTAGAATTTGGTTTCGCGAATGAGGTTTGCGGGCAACGCGCGCGATTGTACCTACCTGTAATTTAGAACCTTAATGTGTAATTAGAAGGTCACACGAGTTCCTGGAGTATATTCAGCGTGTGATCGACTACAAACCTTCGAGACTTAACTACATGTCCTAAGCACGCGTCGCCCGTTCCCCCGTACGCTAAGCTACACTACTTTCTTACCAACTAGGTGCAATAAAATGCAAATTACATATCTTATACAATTATTTATCTTTTCATATTCATGTACATTTAATCCGTAGTTCATTTGAAGATTAACTAATAGTTTCTTAAGAACTAAAGTTATACTTATCATTTGGCTGGTTCTAACAACTATTCGTAAACCAATTAATCCTTATAAGTATTTTTTTTATCTACACGAACGTAATTGTTTTCAATATCGAATGCTGTGAATTTTTATAAGTATAAATTGGTTATATTATAAAAAAAATATTGATAACAACCGACGTACATATTTGACGAAACTCATAGGTGTGGAGATATAGGTTGTTTAATGTCATCAATATTCTCGTGGAATGCGAACTGAAATAGACTCAGTCTTCACACAATTGTTAGGACATAATAATATTTAAATTAATAAAGCAACGATTAATTAATAATATTGCTAGTCTTAATAGTACAGTCTGAGTAGGTATGTGGATATAAATTGGGAGGTAATTTATAATTAAAAGAGTGCCTTAAAATAATTGTATTTCTAAACCTAATTTTATACCAATTCCTAAACAAGTCAACTATACCCATAAGTCTGTATTTATATAAAGTGAAGTATGTTGAGCAAATTCTGAAATAAATCTCTTAGGGTACACTTAAGAAGTGGCTCATATATTATTTAGTCTACATTGCATTTACAAATTATTTACCGAATTGTCTAAAAGGGTACGTAACAAGAATGGCACTCAACAAACTAAATAAATTATAGTTTTAATAATATTAATAAGCAGACAGTATAAAGTATTTATAAAAAAATAATATTCACGTTTCCCTTTTTTAGTACTCTTAAATATACATTTTCAAATATAAATAAGTGTGATTAAAACTTAGAATAGTCACAGCTCTATAACGGTACGCTACAAACTTGCTTCACATCACTTTACAATATTTTTCTTAATGCAATCACTTAATATTATTGTACATACTAAGCATTGTATTTATAATATGATTAATTTACTTTTAAAATTATTATTGAACTCGTCCAATATATACCCGTATAATATTCTAACTAAAAATTTTTATTTAAGTCAGTGTTTCTTTCCCTCGCCATAGCATGCCTGGACATTAGTCGCGCGCATCATGAGTTATCGTATTTCGTCCATAGAAATCATTGTTATATCACTTAGTCGAAAATATTGGGTGACACGTCACCCAGTGGGTCTCATACTTTACATATTTCTATTGACAGGTTCATGTTAATTTTAAGCTACGTAGAAAAAGTGTTGCGTGCACTATATAATATTGAAGTGAACCGGTGTGTATACTTGTGAAATTGAACCGAGCAACGTTTTTTTTTAAACTAGGACATTGGGTTTGTATCCTAATTGCATAAATATTATTTTGTATATTATTTACATTTGCCTTTTGCAATCGCCGAGTCCTCTTCATGTCCGCCGATGTTCTCTGTGCCTACCGTAGGTTTAGGTACTTAAGACTGATTTCACCAAACCTTATACTCGAGAATATTTAACCAGTAATAATTATCTAACATAATTTTACTCTTGGATAACTTCGTTTATGTTGACTATGGACCCGAGTGAATTTAATCTCGTACATAACGAACATTTTATGTGATTTGAACGAACGAAATAAGCCATATAAAGAAGTTACTTACGTCCTGAACAATTACAACATTGCATAAGCTACGAAAGAAAATTTGATTTTGATTTACTTGTTACGTAAACATAATCAAAGCTTGGTAAAATCGGGCCATAGTATTCGATTATTTTGATTACGGTTACCTACTAATGGCGGCAAACTGGTGTTAAAGGTACTTGAACTCTTTATGGTAGAGCCATGAATTCGGTGGTATACTACTCTTGAATTTGATGAATTGGTTATATTAAATCATATACTCATTATTTTATGACATTACAGTGAAATAATTTTAGTAATAAATTACATAGTTTTAAAGATAAATGTGTTGGAATCACGCTCTTGCGGCGGCGACATCACAGCTGTAGCTAGAGTATTCTTGATATTTCAGAAGTCTGTCTTTTTGACATGAGTACTTAAATTATTTCACTATTAGTAGTCGTAAGACCGTAACACCATTGCTTTAGCATTTTTTTTTTGTTGAAATAAATTAACAAATAATAGGCAACATCCCAACTAATAATTAGAGTATAATCTGAGTCAGTAGTTTTCAGTATTACGCATCGTGTTTAGTTATATCTTTCTATATAGAATCAATGTTTTATTACCCAATCGAGGACAGTGCTTTAAGGACTATAGAATCTTATTTAAATACCCATGCATTTTTGTCATACTGACCTCTGAGATATAAATTATTTTATTCGAAAATTTCTAAGGGCACAGTCGGCGAGTTACAACTTACGCCTGTTTTTTCAATTTTGTTAATGGCAAATTGAATTATATTACATAGTATTTATAATATCAGATCAGCAGAGTTTCTAGTACACAAATCAATGAAAACTGCCTCAAATTTAAAACAATAATCTTGTTTAAACACTAACTAAATAAATACTTTATCATTTTAAAACTGCTCGTAATATGTATTTATCTCAAATTAATCGAACTGATTCACTATCATACAACTGTCACAGAAGAACATAAATATTGACCACAGATATAGATTTACATAGATAACGCAAATGTATGTACTTAGCGTGTCCGAAAACCCCGACTAAGCGTCGAGGTTGGTCGCCGATAACTTACAGTCCTCGCGACTACAGATATAAAAAGATGAGTATGAGCGTGATACTCACTCGGGGGAATCGTAGCGGGCGGAGGGACATCGGCGGCATCGGTGTCTTTGAAGCGGTTTGGATTTCCCGTCACTATTGACGTCATAGTAGGTGTTAAGAATTCGGCACGCTTGGTTTCAATACTAATCGTGATACTTGCGTTATCTATATCTGTGATATTGACCATTATATTCGAACATTCTATTTGCTAAAATTCATGATTTACATTTCCAACGAACTCGACATAATGCGTCTATCGATTACTGTATACTATTTAATGTATTATGGATAACGCTAATAGATTACTGAGCATCGCCAGGTTTGGAAACCACTTTGCCGAAATGTTATGGATGGTTGACAATGAACACCCTAAATTTGGACAAGTGTCGTTGCAGTTATCCAAGAGAACTTTAATTTTCCTCGCCAAGCAGGACCAGGTCATCAGCCACCACATCGGAGACATGAAGGTAGATTATCCAGTACATAAGGTTAAAGCAAACGAAGCAAACTGGGAACACGATGCGGGAATACTTGTCGATGTCCGACGGTGTGGTGCCCAGGAGCTTGTTGATGCCCTGCAAACACAATTCATCTTCACATCGAGGATTAATGCCACTCCAATCAATTCAACCTGCGTGTACGCGCTCGCTGTAGCTGTGGGCAATCGCGTTGCAATATTATAGAGACAAATCGCATAGGCTTTATAGAAAACACAGTCGCAATACATAAATTGATATATTTCGTTGGTGACAATATGTACCTTGGAAGCATGAATCAGATGAGGCGGCGGTCCCGCTTCCTCGTCAGGTTGAGGCGCCGGCCCAGGGGCTGAACCTCGAGCACCATTTATAGTGTTCTCTAGAGTACCCCCTTTGGAGTACGCTTTCGGATCGTGTACTTTGAAACGAACCTCCTGAACAAATTGCAAAATTATATCCTTTTGCTTACAGTATCTGTGTGTCTGTCTTAAAACTATGCCTCTATCTATTTTATAAATCAATACATACGAGTATATTCAAAATAAAAAGTCATTCACAAGGTGAACCCGACACTGACAACTTCCAGTCGATTTACAATATTTCCAATATGTTTAGAAAAACGGTGTGAATGACCGCTTGCTGTATAAATATTTGGGAGAAGGTCTCAACACTCACCCTAAACTTATAAACCTCTTTAAAAACCAAAAAACTTGATCTGATCGATATTAGAAAAGGACAACGAGACCGGACTCCGTTAGTCCAGAGTCTGTCTGGACACCCTAATGGTATGCAATTTTCCGTGGAACAAAGCGTAATAAAAATATAACTCGACATACTAACTGTAGGTATAGTCTCTGTTATACGTTTTTACGTGCAGTATTTTGACTATCATTTTAAAATAGGACATGTTTTGCAAAAAGGAACTAATCCACACTTACTCATGCTGACCAAAATCGACCTCAGTTAAAGTGATTGTAGATTGGTTTCAGTTTGCGAAAACATGAGTGGTTGGATCCATTCTGCATAATTATCTACATATATCCAATTATCCTTACCGAAGATCTGCTGGGTGGGAGTGGTCTGTTAAGTGTGCTGGTTCTCGGAGGCGGTATAGGTTCTGATGTCCCCGGTGGACCATCTATTTGCATTTTCTTCTCAGCAGCCATTTTCTGGACAGCAGTGAATCTCTGTTTCCTCATCTGTATCCTTTTTGCCATGTAGCCCACAGTTGCGTACTCTGCAACGAAATTTTTTTTGATAAGAATATGTTGTCAATTGCATTGGTGTTATCGCTGAGCCAACAGACAGGACATAACTTAGTATTATTTAAATTTCTGCTTTATTATTTTAACGCGTGATAAAAATTTAAAATACTTTAATACATCAATCAGGATATAAATCAACAACAATTTAATTGGGTCGATTTCTGTTTTGAGACAAGTTTTATTAGACGGGTTAATGCATAGATTCTTTACAAGCATCCTTCCTTTCTTGTTACCTAATAGACTGGCGAAGACCATCACGAAGCACGTGCCCAGGTACACATCTATAGATTTCACATACGAGATTTTTGGCAAAGCGGCGTTCGTGGACGACATCAGCGTGGTCATAGTGAGCACGGTGGTCACACCGAGCGACACTCTTGCAGGAGTCGCGTTACGGTTCAACCAGAATGACACCCACGATATAATGACAATCAACCCAGATGGAATGTAAATCTGGATCAAATAGTAACCCATCGAACGCACGAATTGAATTTCACACGCCAGTCGCGAATAGTTTCCTGCAAGAAAAAAAACATGGTTATAAAATTGACATCTAAATATAAATTGCCAATTTGAAAATGTGCCTCCACTGAAAGTTCATCGTGTCTCAACTGAAGCTCAACTTTCCAAATTCAGTTCATCATAGGAAAGTCGTTAAGTCGTTGATGAATGCTCGGGCTGAAGCCATAACATGCGAATGTCTATTGTTCCGATAGATGAAGTAAACAAATTTCAACAGTATTTCGGTAAGGTGTTTTATGTTGCGTTGGTACTCTGTACCTGTGGTTAGAGAAATCTCCATGGCTCGCTGCCGATAGCCCAGCACCTTGAACTGCGGTAGCGACACCTCGCTCGAAACGCCCACAGAGTTGGGCCCCTCGTTCCACTTATATCGGATGTCCCGCATGGTGTACCCGACTGTACCATGCAGAGATATGAAACGATAAAAATAAGCACCCATCGCACTGGGTTTTTTAACAACCGAGGTGAATGAGGTCAAAGCTGCGGAGCTACCAATGGTAAGGGTGTTATTATAACTGCAGCGTTGAATAATAATGACGGTTATAAAAGCGTTCACCGAACATGAAAGCTTCATGGGGCTGCAGCTCAAGTAGCAAATAACTTTTTTTTTTTTTTAAGTACGTCATTTGTACGTCAAAGCAAAGGACGAGGAGCATTAATCATAGTAGAATATAATCGTTAGTCGGAACTAGTGTAAGCGAAAATTACAGTGAAACGAGACAACTCACAGCTTTCAATTTCAATGTTGCATAATTGACGATCCATAGGAAAATATTGCAAATCCATCGGGCAAGAAGCTGTGATAGTCAGTCTGCAAAAACAGAAACATGTAACATGGAAGAATTTACTGTTACAATAAGAATTTTTACAGACACTAAAATCCATTATTACTTAAGTACTTGCCTTATACTTCGTGTGATAGATCCGGAGTGATGAATGCGTATGAATTCGTTGCTTGTCGTGGCTATGTGGAAGTAAGACTGTTTCTCGTTAACAAAGAACGTGTCTGGTACCCATATGTTCCTAATAAATTCTGATCCGACAGACAGTGTCTCCACACCTGTCCGTTTTTTGTACGCGAGTCTCGGGTCCGTCCAAAACTGTCTGAAGTAGAAATCCAGTGTGAAATCCTGAAACGTTAACGTTCTTTTACAAAATGATAATTATTTTGTACAGACTTGCGGCGCTCATAAACTTGCTCTAAGTGTATTCCGCCGACATTGCGGCAGCATGCGTCTGATGTCTAGAGAGCTAGGTTGGTATTGATGTAAATCCTTTGCCTATTAAAGCGGATTTATAGCCTGTTGACGAGTCACTATACAGCAGAGTAACAATGGGTGTAGTCCAGTGATGGAAATGTTTACGAAAAAGCGAGCCAGCAGCTTAAATGCTCATTTTAATTAATCCTGCATTGGAATTATCGTTCGACCACATTCATTGTCTCCGCAATCTGATCGAAAAATATCAGCGGACAAACCTGATGGAATTGGTAGTTTGGTGAATCATTGAAATGGATCGAAATTTAACTGTTTATATTCGTAGTGAATTTAAAATGTCAAGCAAAACTGTGTGACGATAAACTCGAATGCCATTTTTGGCTCGAGTTTGGGTTCTCGAAATTCGATTAACATTTTGTTATAGCTGGGTACATAGAGATACGGATCTCGAGATCGATGTTGGCAGATATCGCAGGATATTCAGTCAAGTGTGTTGCTGTGGGGAATTATGTTAAGATTATGCTCAGTCTATCGCCGGTCCAAGTTTCCGATAACCCGGCAGACTTCGATACAGCTCATTGATATTGGTAAATAGAGGCTTTGTTTTTTTTGTTATCCTGGAAACTTGGACTCAAGATTTATATTAATTGCTATCTTAAACTAACTTAAACCTAAACGTTTTGAACGTGATGATCTTAATATTTATTATTATTTTAGTCCCATAAATAGATATTCCAATAATGCCCACAAAGGTTGTACCTATTTCATACAATAATTACTGTTGATGTCAAAAATCTCGTAAACTTTACATTTACGAGAAAAACAGAATTTATATTAGATTTAAAGTTGTGAATGATATACTGCCAGACGAAACATTACTTAATAATAGTACTTATCGAAGGAGCCAATATTTGAACAATCAATTATGGTAGCCTGATTTCCCAAAAACTATAGTAACTATAAGAAATGTTTAAATCATTAATAACTCAGAATTCAATTTGCGGGTACACAAATAAATTGCACTATGTGCATCTTTTGTTTTAAGAATGTAATCTTACAACCAATCGTTGAGGTCAATTTCTTAACTACATCGTAATTAATTATTATTATAATGAATATCTAACAAAAGAACACATAAATGTATAGGCACTGAAATATTACGGTAAGTCATGTTTTTATCGTCAGAAAAAAGTAATTTTTCTCATGTTCTGATTATACCCACATTTACGTGGACTCTTGATGTACTATCACTATACTCTATATTATCTAATATCCGGTTAGGGTCACGTCTTGAAGTGACTTTCAGAGTCCCGTTGATTTGGTTTCCACTAGGGGTCACACACCCTGGTCTCAGCTTGGCATTGCACTTTGGAACCGTTATCAAGGGTGTTTCGGCGACTCGTTTGACAATTTGTTTCGACACCCGGCAGCGTCCGGTACATTATCGACTTACAATAGATAGTTTAGAGCCAAATAGTGTGTGCTCAATCTCAGCTGGTTTTTTTTGTTAAACGTTGGTTTACAATCTGCCGATAATATCCCCCGAGACTCATCATTTCGAGATTTCAACCCTAAAATAACAATAATCGTAACGGAACTGCAAATAGAAGTTACACGTCCGATCGGAACTCACTGGACAACAGAACGGAACAAATAATAAGTAAATACATTCATAGCGAGACTACTAAAGGTAAGAAATTTAAAGGCTGGTGGCGTATCTGAAGTGTTTGACGCCATAACGAGAGACAATAATAATTACAGTAAGAAACCCACAGTCACAACAGAGACCTACTCAAGAACATAAAAAGCTTAAAACAAAAACAACAAAGGAGCAAATTTACGACAGAGTCCTGCTTGGAGGGATGCTGGCAAAGTACATTTTAGTATGTCTTTTTATAGACGCACCCGGAGAGGCGCAGCGTTAGAGGACCGATTCAAATTCACACCACGTAATGTCGTTGAATGTGATTAATTAAGGTATTTAAGCGAATACACTAGATACATAGTATACGATTGTCTTTGTATTCTAATGGAATTAAAAGTGGTTTTGTTAATATTAAAATCTATAAATTCTTCATTACGATTGGCGATGTAAACTGGTAAGTACTCATCAATTAGTATAATTAAAAATGATTGCACTGTTAGGCACCTAACCACCCTTTGTACTACGCACAAGGTATACTTTGCATCATAATAATTCCAATAATTATACTTGCGGGGTGGGAGCCTGAATAAAACGTCTGTGACGTCAGTCGGACAGACAGACATGGCGAAATTATCAGGGGCACTGTTAGTAATCATTAAACATATCATTCGATGATTAAAATTCAAATATGTATTTTTACGAATAAATTTCAAAATGCCAAAAATACCGACACTATCATAATCCGTCTCCGATTTCAATTCGAATAACCGTCCTGGTATTACGTTTGCACATTCAGGTAACGTTTTGACGTAGGTATGTATAAAATGTATCTAGTGTATTTGGCTAGAGCGAACGACGCATCGCTCTCCGGGTGGTCGGCTCCATAACGCCGGCATGCTCGCAGCCTCGTGTCTGGGGCTGCTCGGTCGCGGCGGCGCGGGCGCGGCCGGAGCGACCGAGACAAGCGTGAGCTGACAGTGGCGAGTACCATGAGCACTTCGGAGACGGAGCTGATAGAGAGCACATACATGGTGACGCCCACCTCCACTGGCGGACCTGCAATCAAGCCCAATCGTGAGTCGCGCGCGTGCCTCGCGCCGTGAAAACCAAACCAGAGGACGGTGACGTGACGCCTCGATGCCCTCGATCGAACGCGCTTTCTCATCGATCCTTAGCTCGACCGAGGGCTGCTAACTTAACCCCGTAGTAATTTATCTACTTATTGGTAGTTTTGCAGTGCTAAATACCATTTTCACTTCAGATAAGGAGCTGATGGAGAGCACGTACATGGTGACTCCCACATCCACTGGCGGTCCTGAAATGTTACATCGGTTACATTACCTGAAGCGAACCATTCAATATTCGCCTTTTGATTGAATATGAAATAGAACTTCAGACAGGCATTCATGGCGATGCTGTCAGCTCGTGAATGCGGCACTTGTTCTTTTATATTGTGAATGGGTGTTTGATTAGATTGGCTGTTCTACATGACCTCGTCAGCGTCCTCCATCATGCATCGTCTGTTGACCTAATTCCATTTTGTTGACATTTAAAAGACTTTTCTAAATTAAAATGCGTGAGTAAATTTAGCTATCTATCTATATCTCAATAATCCACTCAAATAAAGAACATAATTATTAAGAACTCTACATTTTATGACAAAATAGAACATAGAACTATCTGTGGTACAATGTGTGCTGCAATTTCTGCGTTGATTTGGAACTTCACGAAGCCTATACAAGTAGCGAAATCATTTCCTTTTTTGTCATTATCACTAATGATACCTTTGGATTTTCTAAGAATTATAATTCATCTATTTTCGTTACTGAAAAAATAAAATTCTACAAGAAATAATTGATCTCGATATTATTTGATTTGGCTCAACCGAGTCAGTAATTTGTTTGATTGCCAATGTTGGTGTCATTCTGAATCTGAATTTGATCAGCATAATCACCCTTTCCGGGAAACCAAATTGTTTATCATTACCTATTTATTTTTTTGTAAATAAATAATTTAATAAATTTGCCCTTCTGATGTCCCACCCTTGGGCACGGGCCTCCCCTCACTATGAGGGGGATTCAGGCCGTAATCCACCACGCTGGCCCAGTGCGGGTTGGCGGATTTCACGTCTTTTGAAAATTGTTTGTATTTGTTACGACATGCAGGTTTCCTCGCGATGTTTTCCTTCACCGTAAGCGAGTGATAATCATATTGTAAATATGATTCGCACAGAGATTTCTAAAAATCCAGAGGTACGAGCCGGGGTTTGAACCCAGGACCTGATGCCCGCAAGACGCATGCATAACCCATCGGCCATCACTGCTTATTTTTAACCCCCGACGAAAAACGAGGGGTGTTATCGGGGTCGATCTGTGTATCTGTGTGTCTGTCTGTGGCAATGTAGCGCCCAAGCTGATGAACCGATTTCAATTTTGTTTCTTTTGTTAGATATGTATTCTGATCGAGAGTGTTCTTAGCTATGTTTCATGAAAATCGGTTCAGCCGTTTGAAGATCATCAGCTCTTTTGTAGGTTAAAAAGCCACATTCACGGCCAAAACCAAATTCCACGGCTCGAATCCAATCGAAAGTTGAGATGATTGGATTTAGATTTATTATATTTTTAAATGATCGTAATAGTCTGAACTGGCTTTTTACAATATTATAAATTTGAAAAGTTTCCCTGATTCTGAAAAAAATGAATATTTTATCAATTTTTATTGAGATTTGTGTATGAACTAAAGACGTTCCATAAGTCACGTTTCAAATGATGGATACGCGCATGCGTTAAATTTTGTTTGTTTTGTTAATGGTCATGGAATATTACGCTATAATAATTCTAGAGGGCGCTGCTCCGCCATTGAGAAAAAATATAAAAAAACAAATCTAATTTAAAATAATTTTAGCGTTATTGAAAATTCTTCCCCTGGGCTGCTCCCGTCCACCTCAACCAGAGTTATTACATCAAATTGAATCATAATTGATAATATTTTACTAGGAATTAAACCTCCGTGACATCAATATTTAGATTCGTTGTCTATTCTAATGTCAATTATTATAATGTCAGAACAAAATAATGTCTCATACTTTTACACCTTTGATAAACCTGTATCAAAGTTTTACACAGATTTTCTGTTGATTATTGTACATCTTAGATTATAAATGAGGAAGCCAAAATAAATGATTTAATGGCGCTTTCATAATCTGGCATCGAAACTAGTTGTACCAGATGAAGCTTGAATGAGCTATGGATACTGAGCTACGGAAGCTACGCAAATCGCGCTAACATCATTATTTGGAAGAACTAGGTAAATTATACATTTGATGAAAAGTTCATCGCATCGGGGGTTTTTAAATTTTCAATTACTGTACATATTACAATACATATTGTTATTGTATTAATATCTTTATTTTATTTTATTACATCGTTATTACAGTAAGTAAGTACTGCGGAAAATATTAAATTAGAGTGTAACCCAAAATGCTGTAAGTTGTAAATAATAAAATTGCAAAAATAATTTGCTTTCGTATTTCGTATTTAAATATTAAATTAAAACGTAGGCACATTTGCTTTAAATTGCTGCTGGGGTTTTGGTAAATAGGTACTTATATCTAGGTAATATTATTAGGTAGTTAAGTTATGTATAAGGTGGGTTTATGGATTATGCACACTGGTATCAGTAAATAAAAGCTATGTACTTTTAAACTTAGTGAATAGAATTTGGCAAACAAAGCCCTATCACAAACCGCAAAGCAAAGCGTAAGAATATGAAGAATGTCGTAAATGTTAAAAATAATAAAAAAATATGTAGTAGGTAACTACCTATACCTAATTAATACTAACCTCCGTAATTGGGTCTCACTCTCTTATCGTAGCTTACACTTAGAGAATCCAAAATGGCTGAGATATTGACGTCACCAAACATCCCCCCTCCGCCCGCTCCCCTGAAACACAAATAATTGCGAAATTAATAACAAGTAGGAATTTCGCTCGCATTTTTTTTATGCAATGTAGATGACAGACAGATGTAGAGACATTCCGTATCACAAATGTCATTTGGCTACATATTGTCTCTAGCAACTAAATACGGACTGAAGATGAAATCTATGTCGCAGCCAACTAGCTTAATTCGCCATTCAATTAACAGCCTAGCCACTTTACTAAACAGCGCCGTTCAACTAGTGGCCTGATTGATATTCAGCCATTTGATCAAACAGCTAGGCAAATGACTTGGATCGATGACTTTTAATGACTTGTTCAGCCTGTTCATTTCAATTTAGTTTCACTTTCTGCCAGCTGGCGCCGAAACTCACCAAATCGTCGGCAAAAAACGGATTTTGATGGAATAATTTTATTAGGTACTTAGGTATTTTACGAATTTGTTTAGATCCACCGAACCTACTTGCCTGGTGGGATTCCTGTGGACTCATAAAAAAGCCCTAACCTAAACCCACCCAAATCGCTCTGCTTGGGTAGTATTTTGTAAAAGTTTTGTAGTGCTTAAATGTCAACCAGTTGCCTAAGCATTAGCCAGCCAGTTTAATAAATGTTGTAACAAACGATTCGGCTGAATATCATTTAGGCCGCTAGTTGAACGGCGCTGTTTAGTAAAGTGGCTAGGCTGTTGATTGAACGGCGAATTAAGCTAGTTGGCTGCGACATACATTCCATCTTCAGTCCGTATTTAGTTGGTAGAGACAATCTGTAGCCGAATGACATTAGTAATACGAGCTGTCTTTACATCTCTACATACAGAAATCAGTAAAAAATTACTATTATAATTGCATTTCATGCGATGAGTAGTGACCGCTCCCCTCCCTTTGTCACACCCCTCTTCGGGAGGGCAACGATAAGCTACGTTAAATGCTTAACATCAGGCAGATCGTCCGCTTGTTTACCGACTTTGATTTATAAAAAAAAAACAATCAGACATAAAAAGGTGCCACCAACTATAAACGACCGAACATTACAATCATTTGTTTGTTGTCGTTTAAATATATTGCATTTATTTAGTGATTGTGTAAGGAATGCGATTGGTATAGGAACACTTCAACATTCTTATTTTAAAAGTTCTAGTAAGTATATATTCGAAGTTAGAAAAGGTATTGTCATTGGCCAGAGCACCTACAATCAACTTCTCGGAACAAAATCATTACAATTAAACCGTTATAAATTTACGGACGGTATCGAAATTATGCGATTACAGCAATAACCGGTGTGCAATATGTTGACTAAATAAACATCGTAAATATTGTGCCGTTGCCGATTGAAAATCGCTGCATACTCGGATGGCAATAAATTGAGCGCTACGCCGTATCTGGCAACTGAATCGATACGCGCGTATCGCACATATCCATTATCCATTTAATACCTAATATGAACTTCGACAATGGATTATCAATCGACTGATTGGGATAGTTTGGTGAGTAGGTGGTTGGTAGGTTAGTAATAGGTACACCATTAAGCCTACATTTCAGCCCACTGTCATTCCGGCGATAGTTTTTTTTCGGTTCTAAAGTATTGAGGAGAGAACGTCAACGAATGGTTTGTAGAGTTCCTAGTAATATAATAATAATTTTAGCCCTTTTGACGTCCCACTCCTGGGCACGGGCCTCCCCTCAACACGAGGGGGGTTCAGGCCATAATCCACCACGCTGGCCCAGAGCGGGTTGGCGGATTTCACATGTCTTTCGAAAATTGGTTAAATCTTCTAAGACATGCAGGTTTCATCACGATGTTTTCCTTCACCGTAAGCAAGTGATAATCATATAGAAATTATGATCCGCACATAGATTTCGAAAAATCCAGAGGTTCGAGCCGGGATTTGAACCCAAGACCTGGTAACCCGCAAGACGCGTGCTTAACCAATCGGCTATCACTGCTGATCCTAGAGAGTTCCTAGTATTTAAGTATTATCAGTATTTTTACCGACCATTTCATAATTACGGCAAATATTTATGTAACAGCTCGTATTATTGAATTATTTTCTGTAATTACTAATACTGCGGATACTGGGAACTACAAGAATATCTTTGTGTCGTTATTTTATTTTTCTCAGCTTGAGGCAATCGTTTCCAATGTGTCTTAATTTATTGGTACGAAGAAAATTGCGATTATAGGGTCCTAATGAGATCGTATTAAATTATTTATAATTTACTAGCTGTGCCGCCCGACTTCGTCCGCGTAGTATTTAACGTAACAAAAATTTCGGGATTATCGGGATAAAAAGTATCCTATATGTTAATCCCGATTATAAACTATCTGTGTTCCAAATTTCATCCAAATCCGTTCAGTAGTTTTTGCGTGAAGGAGTACCTAACAAACATACATACATACATACATACATCCACACTCACAAACTTTCACATTTATAATATTAGTAGGATATATCTTGCCAAATCTCATCTCTGAATCCAGATGGATGAATAAGACAATGATATGGAAATCAATTCATGTGAATATATTCATTGACTAGCTGAGCCCGCGACTTCGTCCGCGTGGAATTTAACTTTAAAAAAAGCCCGCTCCCGCGTTCTGAGCCCGCGCGACAGGACCCATTGTCAAAACTTTGTTTTTGTAAAATAAAAGTTACATAAGTTACTGCTTATAACATCAGCTATCTACCAGTGAAAGTCCCGTCAAAAACGTTCCACCCGTTTCGGAGATACTCTTTAAATATCATGTGTTTTTATTTATTTACGCGGAACCCTATTTTTTTCTAAAATTAAAGTAACCTATGTTACTCCTTATAACATCAGCTATCTACCAGTGAAAGTCCCGTCAAAATCGGTCCAGCCGTTTCGGAGATTACCTGGAACAAACACACAGACAGACAGACAAAAAAAAATGAAATCGAGTTTTTGCTATAGGTGTCGTATGCACTTTCATATGCACTTAGTGAAAAGGTGTTATTTTGATATTACAAACAGACACTCCAATTTTATTTATTTGTATAGATTCCAGATACTTGAGTCGAACATCACTAATAGTTAACAAATAATAGATAATACTCGCTTGTCCATTAGAACACTAAATATGATCATATACGGAATAATAGGCTATTGGGCTTTTTGATTATGCCATTCTTACTGACAAGTCTTAGTACAGAGGTAAATAGTTTTCATTCCACAGAAATACAGCAAGGACAAGAACAAAGGATCTCTACTCGGCAGCTACAATTTTTTTTACTTCGTTTTAAATTTCACAGTTAAAATACTTATTAACAGGTCAGACAATTTTACATCTCAATTATTTAATGGAATTATTTGTAATCCTTACTTACGTTATAAATGCGAAAGTAACTCTGTCTGTCTGTCTGTCTGTCGCGCTTTCACGCCAAATCCATTGAACCGATTTAAATGAAATTTGCAAAAAAGGACATAGGTTACTTTTTAATACTTTAAAAGGGTTTGAAAGAGGGGATGAAAGTTGTATGGACGTATCGTCATTTATTGAGCTAGAAGCGATACAATTTGTGGCTGTTGTTTCGATATAAATAAATATGAGATACAAAGTTTTTAAAAGTTTTACCCTCGAGGGTGTAAAATAATTAGCCTAAATCATTAAAAATGCTACCCAAATATACTATTCCACGTGAATGAAGTCGCGGGCACAGCTAGTACTAATATAATTTATTGAGCAGTAATATATTAATATTTGGTATTTGTTATTACGTATTATAATAATAATCTTCACTTTCAATAGTACATTGTTACACAAGTGGTGAAAGTGACTTCGTCTTTCACCCGAGGTAAACACTGTGCTTTTCATTACGAATACAAGGAAAGTAAAAATAAAAACAGGAATTGGCTAAAGAAATAATACAAGGAAGTATGAACAATACTTTACAACTCGAAAAAAAAAAAGATCGGATTGCCGCCTATTTGGTTTTTTTTTAGTTGACCGGCCAACTTCATTATTTAGCCATTATTTTTCATTTTCATCTTTAAATATTTTGCCCAAATCTATGTTATTTTAAAGAAATTGTTGAAACTAAATTATAATTAAGTCATTAAAAAATATATATTCTTTAATTAATACTTAACTTTATGTTATTTCAATTTTACATAGTGCTGTAATTGAGTGACTGTAGAAAAAGTTTGAACATGGTTCCATAGAAATGTGAAAATGGAAATAGTTTTTTTTATAATTTGACACCTGTCAGTTGAAAGTGATTCTCCCGGGCCGGAAAAGAATTACTTTCAACCCGCTCCTCAGGCAACTTCAGACCTACTTTCAGAGTATGAGTAATGAAAAATAATTATAGGTATGGCTGTCATCGCGTAGCTGATGATTTTGCCAACAACATGGGACATTTCGTCCGTAGGTGAGGCTTTACTATTATATTAAAATGTTGACAGTAGTTGAAAGTGACTTTATTCATTTAAGTTAAGCATGTAAACCTATTCTTATGTTACACAAAATCACATGTACCTAGTTAATATTTGCGACCATGTTTATTTTGTGTCTTGAATATAAATTTAAATGCTTCGTGGCACAAACAATAAAGGACTGCAACATGAATAATAACAAAAGCCGTAAACAAAACAAATGCCATTTAAAATATGAGAACTGATAACGAATAGACAGCTTCATGTTTAGGGGTAGTCAAAACTGCGATAAGCCCTATCTACTAAAAACATGATACTTAGATAATAAGATTAGATAAAAATATAGTTAGTAGCAGCTGGCTCGATATACATTCCTAGACATACATTAATATACGAATAAGTAGCTTTTTAAAGACTAGACGCGGGCCTCCGCTTATTACAAGGGGTAAAACTGAGGCCATAATCCACTACGGTAACCATTTGCAGGTTGGCGGACTTCAAACATCTTTAAAGAACTAGTTAGATTTCCTCACACATGTAGGAAGGATAAGTGTTTGTTAACTTTTAAATTTGCGGTGGGTTTTGAATATATTCTGAAGAATATTTAGGTATTATTAAAACGTGCTGTTTGTTGCCCGCCGCTCTACGGGCCTGGTGTACATATCTTATTTCTTAAAATAAAAGCCTAAGTTATATCTTTATTTATAACATCAGCTATCTTTACGGAAAGTCCCGTCATAATCGGTCCTAACTTTTGTTTTTTTTACTATTTACCTATATACTTAATATACTTCCATATGCGTTAAGTAAACAGCTTTTATTTGGACATCACAAACAGACGATTAAATTTTATTTATTTGTATGGAAAATTGAGAGTAATTATATAATTTTCATTAAATGGAAGAAGCCGTTGTCAAGGGTTAATCGCTAGTCGGCAAGGCGAGAGCCTCTTCACATGGGGGCACTCGGCAAGTGCCATTTCGCCCCTCCAAGCTCGATGCGACTTTCATCTCCCTCCTCAAGATACTCTGTGTTATTTCGGTGAAAACGTTTCAATCAAAATCAAACTAAGGGAATTTTAATTTATCCAGTTGCTTAATAACACTATTATCTATCTGTCAAAAATGTAGAGATAGAACAGTGTTGGTATTTTCGTGTGAATGACCGCTATCTAAATACTGTGGACCTAATTATAAGGTATTTTTAATAATGCACAATATTTAGGTTCACTTGAGTAAGTTTCAAATAAATCAAATTATTTTTATTCACGAGAGAGAGAGCCCGCAAAGCACTTATAAATAGTCAGAATCTACCACTGGTTTGGAATGATGTTTGCACTAAAAAGATCCGGCAAGAAGACTCAATGGTTACTCTTTTCAATGCTTAAGATGATGTACTTACTAGCGCAAATAAATAATAACTATATATAGGTACATTAGTGTTCCCCCCGCGAAAGTTAAACGTGTTTTCATATATCGTGTAAGTACATTTCACATCCAGCTGCCACAGAACATTTCCAAAAATCATGTCACAATATTGCACTAGAACACGAGAGACGTTGAAACGGAATGAGGAGACGAAAATATGACGACACCTTTGCAAGCAGACCGTGACAAAATTAACGGAAAAAAATGTCTATTGCATGTAGAGTTGTATACCAAAACCTAAGAAAAAACAGTGCCGTCTAGGGACGCCGGAAAGAAGTAAAGCTTTATGGTATAAAGCGTAGGGGGCCGCAGCTGCCACTCTGTATACCTATACATATCGTGTAACGCTACTGACGTCATCGTGTAACGATACTAAAGTCATCGGTTAACGCTACTGACGGCATCGTGTAAAGCCTTACAGTAGCCACTGATGCTTAGCACGGATAGAGTGGCCGCGCGGCGTACGCCCCGAACGTCCGGCAAAAGTAAAGTTCCCATATAACGTTAGAAATTTAAAGCATAATCTTATAACAAGTCTTAAGAGAATACACATTCTAGGAATAATAGTTAAACATTGCAACTATTATAAAAATGTAATATTACGAACAAGTATTCGCTTGGATACATAATAATGTAACTGCGATAAAGGACTGCGTAATATAAAATGCTTCGCCGTACGGAGACGCGAGGCTAAGGGACCTTTTATTAGAAAGGGTGGAGTGGTTTATTTCCAGTGCGGTAGGTATACAGAAATAGACCAAATTATTAGTAAGAATCACGTCGGATTTAAGTCACCGGCTATCAACAATGATTTAGATAGATTAGCCAAACACGACAGCTATCGATAAAATATTAAATTAGTTTAGGTAAGTAAATTCTGACATCAATTTGTTTAGGTAAACTAGCTAACCCGCAAACATTGTTCTGCCATATAAATTATTTATAAGTATGAAATATACTTTACGACCTATCAAATATACACAAAAAAAAAATATCGGTCATGCTGTTTCAGAGATGTTTGGTTACAAACACTGTTACACGAGAATTTTACACCTATATATAAATATACTTTAGGATACTGTTTTAGTAGGTGCATTTTACCATAAATGCTATGCAGTTGTAAACCCATGCGTCTCTCACTGAACCTAACTAGCAATTCTATCATGTTCCTTGGTCGAAGATATGGGTTTGCCCCGCGCGCATAGTTTGAGGACCACTGTTATTTGTATTGCGTGATTTATATTGCAATAAAAAAATGGATGTATTTTATGTCTAGTTACTGGCTGCTCGGATATTACATCTACGTGTATCACATGTTGTCGCAAGAACCTACTCAAATTAGTAGATGTATTACACTACACATTAAAATAACATTTGCACCCTCATGAGGTACTTCAATTGATAAATCCTTGTACTAAAAACACGTCTATACAGGATGTTACTAAAATCTCAAATGTAATTAAGGTGCATATACCGTAGCTGATTTGCAGATTCCTAGTGAATACAGATTTTATTACGTAAGTAGGTACCTAACTATCAAAATTTACAGAGTTATGAACCTTTGACTTTTTATAAAAACATTTGTGTTACGGCCTTAGAATAGGTATATCTAATCTAGAAACCTGTGTGGGTACAGCAGCGACCCATATTCAAGAGAAAAAAATGCCCAATACTTACGCTATATTAGTATGAAATTTCTGAAAATTACAGGAAAAAAATGTGTCCAAGTTCCGATAGTGTTTTCATACCATTTAATCTTATGCCCAACTAGCTGTGCCCGCGTCTTCATCCGCGTGTAATTTAAATTAACAAAAATTTCGGGATTATTCATCCCCTATTTTATCCCCTTGGGGGTAGAAACAATCAAAATCCTTTCTTAGCGGATGCCTCCGTCATAACATCTGCATGCATGCCAAATTTCAGCCCGATCCGTCCAGTGGTTTGGGCTGTGCGTTGATAGATCACTATGTCAGTCAGTCACCTTTGAGTTATATATATTTAGATGGTCATCGAAACCCAAGTATTATTTTGTAAATTTCAAACATTTTGTACACAAAATCAGCATGGAGATTAGACGGGCTTGTTTCCCTGACATTTGCTGATTAAAATGGAGGTAGCAAGATCCTCGGCAACCAATCAAGAAAGTGCATCGTCGTGCAGAACAGAAACGTACGAAGCCGGGTTCTCATTCGAACGAAGTCGAATTTTGGTTCATTTGGATCTACCTAGCTTACGCAAACTAATTCCAATTAGACGCTCTACCCTATACCACATGATTATTCTGTGACCACTTTTAATTTCAAAAGGGTAGCAAGTTCTGATCCCTGTTTTTATTTTTTATACGAGTAATACTAAATCATTTGTAATTACATCAAATAATTTATGACAACGAGGCATTACAAAAATGTTTTCCGTAATTTAAAAAATAATACTATGCACTAGAAAATCATTTCTTTTTATTAAGTTTTTTTTCACAAAATATTTCGTAGTTACCAAGTTATCGAGATCACTGGATATCGTCGGTGGAGCTCATTATTTCGCATTTCAAATTGCGGTACTTTATACGGATTACAGTACCTACCTACGTTATCTTAATGCATATTTAACTCTAGGAATTCCCGATGATCCAAACAGTAGCCCCGATCAGTATCGCTCAGAAACCGGCGTCGTTCCTAACTAATTCAACGTTAAACTTTGTTGGGCTGTGATATCGCGCAAGATGGCATTCGTAAGAGAATTTCGGTGCGGAATTCTCAAACTAAATGTTATTATGTTTTAATTAACATATTATATTATCTAAGAAAATTATTTGTCCTTTGGATAACCAGCGATGTTTTGTTTTGTTGTTTGAGTAATATTTTGTACAAATAATTGAGATATTGTATATCATCGACGAGGTAGGTATACTTCATCTGTCAACTAATAAAGGCCGGTATATTTTCTCTATCTCCTTTGCTGGCACAAGGCGCTACAAATGTCATTGCACGAACAGTTTTCCGCTAGAAGTACGCCGCAAGGCTGATATATTCCGAATACGCCATTCACATTTCGCATTCACGTGAAGTAGTCTCATTGCAGCTAATGAAAATTTTCGGCTCTTTCATTGGAGTCGAGGGGCGTGTAACGCGAGCCAAAAGTGTCGAGACGTCATCTCGAATGGAAATCTTTTGTTTGCGGGCAAGCCTCGTATAATAAAAAACAGTAGTTCCATCCCAGCGAACACTCGCTTGCAGTTGGAATAACAACTGGAGATATTTGCATCTTAATTAGGTTCTGATTTTATGATCCTCTGTATTCAGTTTGGTGGTGCAGATACATCAAGTTGATGTGTTTCATTTGGTTTTATTCTATTAAGTTATAGAGGAGTCGGAATTTCGGTTCCAGGGCAAAGAAAATATACTTATAAATAAATGGATAAATAAATATTGCTAGACGAACACACCAACTCTATGATCCCGAACTTCGCAACGCTTGTACTATCGGTACCGTACAATGGACTGGGGGCGATCCTTGTGACTCCCAGATCTGGGCAATTTACGAAAAGGCCATTTCCGAAATTTGCCCCGGCAGGAATTGAACCCGCAACCACTCGGTGCAGAGAGCCGAATTATAGAACCTTGACAGCCAGAATAGTCGGGATAATAAAACGGTGTTTAATAGGTAAGTATATGAATTTATGAATACCTAAGTATTACCAACATTATTTGTTACGTAAACCGGTTTTTGTTAAACTTAACAAAAATTATGCTGTAACTAGACGGTACAATTTATATGAAATGATTCCTAATAAAATAGGGTATATTATGCAAACTCATGTTATGTCTCAATATACATCATCATCAAGCCTGTATCATCAGTCTACTGCTGAACATAAGTATGCTTCTCCCGATATAGGAAGGTATACAAAAAAAAAAACATGTGACGTAATTCGATCAAATACAAGAAACAAACATTGCAAAAGCAAAAAAATATGGGTCGCAGCGAGTTCGCAGCAGAATGGCCCCTATTGGTATAGTCAGTTCATTTCACAAAGATGCGTGGATTATGGCAAATTGGCCCGTATGCCGGGGTCATAAGAGTCGCAGCACGCTTTTTCGTGAAATGAACGTACTATACGCAGTTCAGGAATGTGACGTAGAAGGCCCGCATGATTTTGCACGAATATTCGCTGATGCATTAAAATCCACTATCGCGACGTGCTATACGAACGATCCCGTTTAGCGTGGCGGTAGGGCTGCCAAATACGCGGCTCTTCATAGAGCATTAATACCTACCTTTCCGTAGAGACATAAAATGACGTAACACTCAATTTAAAAACGCCAAAACATTGCGAATACTCGTAAATTCTTGAAAAATTCAAAGATTGTAAGACACAGCTTTTTATAAATAGCTACAGAACCTTTATGTAGGTAGACTGTCAGAGGTAGCAGAGATTCGACAGAACCTGCAGTAATAATAATTTAGATGACCTACATAAAAATAAACGCTGAACATAAGTATTACACCGAAATATGCTCTGCTCTGAGTCAAGCTGAAAATTGTAAACAATTCCTCGACCTTCGTATCCCGCATCGTAAACACCAAAGGTGGCAACTGGCAACCCTACCAGAGGGGAGGGGTGTTTGGCGCGCACATGCGCAGAACCTCTCGATCGCCAGCCTCTGAAGGTGAAGCCATGAAACTCAGTTTTGATGCTGAGTCCTGTATGCTGCGCTAATCATGATTCTCTCTATTCCCATTTATTGAAGCAAAAGTAGGTACCATCAACATAGTTGACGCTTGATCAATTTTGAACACTTTTCCCTGGCAGGCAGTAATCATAGGATGCTTCGCCCATTATTGTTGTCCAATGAGACGAAAAGCATCCGATAAGACAAATACCCTTTTTTAGAAAGCCAATTGTTTCGATTGTTTTTACGACCATGCTAGTCGCATGAGGCTGCTGGTCACTGCATACAAAATGCAACCTTAAGGTGATCAAGCGTCGAGTTTGTTGATTGTACATAGTTATATTTTTTTATGTAGAAGTTGGCCAACATGCCTACAACCCGCGTGATGTTGTGCAGTTCCCTAGCCTGTAGATGTTTGCAATACCAATGGAATTCTTCGCAGGTTGACGACCTGAGGGGAGTGAGAATTCAGGAGGGGAGAGGGGATGGGCTTCTCTCTCACACATCGCATGAAACGCAGCTATCATATTTACTTTACAGTACTACCTGGGCCCTAACCACGCTAGCTACTCAAATCGTAATAGAAAAGCAAACGCTCGCGATTACGTTGCAAACGCTCCGCTTTTGACTTTTGACTTTTGAAAAATGTGCATAGAAATCGTGAAGCTCGTGTCAGCAAAATGTCAAAAGCGGAGTGTTTGAAACGTAATCGCGAGCGTTTGCTTTTCTATTACGATTTGAGTAGCTAGCGTGGTTAGGGCCCTGGCCGAGCCAGACCGTGTGTAAGCTGTAGTCAGTCAGTCTTTAGATTGGCTCTACCAAATCACTGCATAGTATAAAACAGAGTCGCTTCCCGCCGTCTGTCTGTCCCTATGTATGCTTAGATCTTTAAAACTACGCAACGGATTTTGTAGCGGTTTTCAATAGAAAGAGTGATTCAAGAGGAAGGTTTATATGTATAATACATCTTACTAATATTATTAATGCGAAACTGAGTGTGGATGTATGTTTGTTACTCTTTCACGCAAAAACTACTGAACGGATTTGGATGAAATTTGGAACACACATAGTTTATGACCTGGATTAACACATAAAATACTCTACTTAAGTCTACGCAGACGAATATAGTAGAGAAACACTGATAATTTTAGAGCCGTGCGAAGCCGGGGCGGATCGCTAGTAATATGTAATGTTTAACATAAAGACAGTGGCTATAGAGCTATATTTTATAGAGATTTTAGAAGGCGGAAGAAGACCATAACATTTTATAGGAGTAGAGGAAGGAAATCAGATCATGGTATAATAATATATCGAAGTTTAACTCACATGACGTATGCACGTTTGACTTATAACACCTATATACTACCTACACACACAAAGCTAGCGGGTTTCTGAACACAGCCCGGGGACCGCCAATTGGCCTGAAATAGAGACGAGATCGTACCTATCGAGACATGCCGAAGTGAGACAAAAGGAATGCGGGAAAGTATCAGCACAGTTGCGCCCGTATTCATAAATCTAAATCGATCTCAAGACTGGGAGTTATCTTGAGGACGCGTTTGACATGTCATTTTCGTTGACTTTAGGATGACTTCCATGATCGCTTTCAGACTTGAGATCGATTTATTAATACGGACTATGAGTATCAGTACATAAATACATACATATTTGATGATTATACTCCATTTGTTATAGCATTAGACAGAAGTTAAAAAGGTTCTTTTAGTGTCCACTTTGTAATAAAAATACAATTAACGAGTTACAGTTACGATTGACGTCGAATCTATACAAATAAATAAAATTGGAGTGTCTGTTTGTAATATCAAAATAACACCTTTTCACTAAATGCATATGAAAGTACATACGATACCTATAGCAAA
The DNA here is from genome assembly GCA_918843915.1 of Notodonta ziczac. Taxonomy (NCBI): domain Eukaryota; kingdom Metazoa; phylum Arthropoda; class Insecta; order Lepidoptera; family Notodontidae; genus Notodonta; species Notodonta ziczac. Next base: position 5,029,178 of record OU974038.1, on the reverse strand, counting down.
AACGCGAATTAAAAATTTTTTGTCTGTCTGTCTGTCTGTCTGTCTGTGTGTTTGTTCCGGGTAATCTCCGAAACGGCTGGACCGATTTCGACGGGACTTTCACTGGCAGATAGCTGATCTTATAGCGGGTAAATTAGGCTACTTTAATTTTAGAAAAACAATTAGGGTTCCGCGTAAAAAAATAAAAACACTTGAAATCAAAGAGTATCTCCGAAACGGCTGGACCGATTTTGACGGGACTTTCACTGTTAGATAGCTGATGTTATACGTAGTAAGTGAGGCTACTTTTATTTTAGAAAAACAAAATTAAAAAAATGGGTCCTGTCGCGCGGGCTCAGAACGCGGGACCGGGCTTTATTGTTAAGTTAAATTCCACGCGGGCGAAGTCGCGGGCTCAGCTAGTTTATTATAATCTATTTATATACCAGCTTGTCACACCTAACTGTAACAATATAATTTATTTATTTTATTAAATATATTGCCTTTCATTTAAATAATTATTATTACATTACAATTCGAAATTAGTGTTGATGCTAAAAACCTAAAAGAAGCAGGGGTGAACATACCGGGAACGTTTTTCGTTTCACTATAATCCTACCAAATCTAAAATGTTACCTAATCCCTTCAGAGTTTATGACAGCAGGGTATTTCTAATTTTGTCGGACTATGTTATCTTGGAAATTGACGTAAATAATGTGCTGTCAGTGTTTGTCATTGAGTCATTTGCCTGCACTCTTAAGTTCCTGTGAATACCTTGTTTGTTATTGTTGTCGAATTATCGTGATTTAATTGTTACTTGTTACTGCATTCCTTTGTTATTGTTTTGTTATCGTTATTACTGTTGTTATTGACTTGTTTGTACAAAACGTTACGTTTTGTCGACCTATGGGTGATCCCGGTGCGGGCCCGAGTGGCTTACAACATGTAAGTTCTGAGTCTGCTGACCAAAGCCAACGGCGACAGAAACGTACCCAGTAGTATTTAGCTAGTATTTTTGATTTATCTATCAAAAATTATGTTAAAACAACTAAGTAACGTAATGACTCTAAATAAAAGTTGTTTTGACTTGGAAATAAAATGTTTTGCATCCCTGCTTCTGCGAGCCTCTTATGTTTAATAAATGGAGTATAAGTATGCCTATATCATACAAATAATGACGCACTTAAAGTAAGTTTACTGCTTTATTAAGATTCCGTATAAAGACAGAATTTGTGGTGAATCTCGCAAACGACGCAGTAAAAGTTCGACGTACTTTAACGCCAGTATTTCAAAACAATGACGTCAATAAAGTTCAGGTAATGATTAAGAGCCTTTGAAATTACTAAAAAAGGTCAATTTAGACCTGCAGTTCTTTCAGAAGTAAACCGATAGGAAATAGGCCAGCCACACGATAATTGCACATTAGACATACGATAATTGCCACATCTTCTGCTTTTATTTAAATAAAACTTTAGAAATTCGTTTGGATTACTTATAAGAACTAGTATTCCCGTTATAATGGTCGAAATTCGACCATTATTCATTTTTTAAAATTTAAAATTAAAACGTCATTAAAGTTCTATTGTCAAAGACGATTTGATACTAGAACGCAGAATGCACTATGGAAGTCCCGCCTGTTACCGTTTCTCAGTTAGACAGTCAGTCAGTTACCGAGTGGAAGTTACAAATGTGTGTGTGTGTGTGTCAATTCATGGTAGTGTGTATAATGTTTTATTTGTTGAATTAATGTATTTTCTATGCATATTTTTTTAAATACTAGCATTCTGCATTTCTTGTCTATATAAACTATAAGTGAGGGAAATTTCATACACTTTCGTCCGTGCAATTTTTGTAAGAATCGGTTGAAAGTTTTTGCTTCACGTGGTAGTTATAAAATAATACTGAAATAAAAAATAATAAACGTTCCCGTCCCCGTGTCGCTTCCTTTGCCCAGCTTAGCCCAAGTTGACAGGAAATTAAGCCATTCTATTGGTCGAGGCGGGCGGGCCCGTTCAATAACACAGCTAAGTGGTCGCCCTATAACTGGAAGAGGGTAGGTAGTATTTAAATTATAAAACAACGTGTTTGGTCCACTTAGTCATATTTTATAGAATTGCTTCTTTGGGTTTATTTAAAGTTCGTTTATTCCGTTTCTCACCTGAACTTTTTTGTAAAAAGCTGGTAGGTACCTAATATAAAGTAATAACAAAGGCTTTGTATAGGCTATAACGACAATGGATAATTAAAAAAAAGAACGCGTGATCGCCAATAATACAATACAATTGAACCAGCAAATTGCTCTCGGCGACGGAACGGATTGTACCTGTTCACCATCCTTGTTTCGCAAACGACTAATTACGGAACTGTGTAATACAACACCTGAACACAAAGCGATATTAGCACTATGTCTTGTGGTAATGCCGCCAATGTACAACGAACACCTATATAGTACCGCCACAATGGATTCCGAAACCATAGATATACGCCCACCCTATTGTGAATCGGAATCAACAATTTCAACAGCGGCCAGAAATGGAATAACTAGAACAATAATAAATTACTATGCGATCCAAATAAGTATAGGAATGTCAATAACCTCTATCTGTCAAATGTCACTTGAAAAGTATGGTTTGCAAAAAACTTATTAGCATATCAATAATAATAGTCCTACATGAAATTTAAATAAAAAGGTTAAATTAGAGTAGTAAATTGTCTGAATATAATATTTAATTATTTAACGTCATAATTCGTTTTATAAACCTTTTTTATTTTAATTTTTGGCGCAAAGGCCAATTAAAAAGCAGAAATGCTGTCATGACTAACAGAAAAAAATATTGAATACGACGATTACTTCACAAGAGCTAAATTTTTCAATGAATAAAAAGGAACCAACCGCTTTTTACACTCAACCTTTACAAATAAATTTTATTTAAAAAATATCTTCTTTGCTCACTCTACCTAACTGGTTAGAATTGACAGCTATGACGTCACAATATGGCGCAAAGTCGATCCTATTCTCATTTGAATCGCATAGTATATAAAAGGTCCTATTTAAATAATGCATGTTATTTTTGGGTGACTCGACCAGGGTAGAGAAGAAGATTAGAGTAAAGTATTTATTATAACTGTGTGTCATACGAACTGGTGCCTCAAAAGTCGAGACGTAAGTAAAATAAGCGCTTGTGAAATGTGGTGCTGGAGACGAATGCTAAGGATACCATGGACAGCCAGGAGAACGAACGAGTCCATCTTACAAGAGCTCCAAATTAAAAAACGACTTACCTCTGTATGCCGAGAGCGTCAACTAAGCTTCTTTGGACATAGAATGCTATCGCATAGTCATGAGCTGGAGAAGCAGCTGATCGTGGGACAGATGCAGGGGAAGCGCTCCAAAGGTCGAATTCCAACGCGATGGGTTAAGAGTATTGTAGAGGCAACAGGAGAAACTCTACAACGATCTATTGATATGTCGCAGGACAGGAGCAAATGGAGACAGCTCATTTATGGTCACGATCCTCAGCAGTGAGGGAACGGCAAAGAAAGAAAGTCGTACGAATGATGAGTGAGGGAGTTTTGTAGAATATGGGCAAAATCTGTCAAAATTTCTGGAGAAAAAATTGTCGTGCGAAACCGTGTGAAAGTAACCTTACTTGATCTATTATTTCACCGCTTGATATTTATTTAATCTAATGCCAAGGTTACAGGAAAAACAGTATATGGCTCACTTAACAATAAGCGAGTTAATTACCCTTGAACGACTGTGCCCTCCCTTGAATCATATCGTAATGATACGTAATGTAGGTAAGGATAATAATATTTATGTTATTAGTATTACTGGTATCCCTTTAGACAATAACTTTGTATGATATTAATAACTTTATTCTTCCATGATTCCTGCCGTAATAGTAGCTGAACCGGTTTAATTAGGTAAGTAAGTATATTATTATTGTATTTTATCAACTTGAGGTATTTTCAGGAGCTAAACTTATACACGGTGAATCTTTCAAGTGCGCGTGGATGGCCAAATCCGATGCTATTGCTGATATCAATAAATCGATCGCAATTCTAAAAGTATTAATATATTAAAGGCAATTCCCAATTTTTTTCCCTTAGGGCCCAACCATAAATAACGTCACAGGTTAAGGGGAGGGAGGGGGTCGACGAAGTCTGTCAATATGTGACAAGGGGTGGGGAGAGGTCCCAAATTTTGTGACATCACATTTTTGACATTCATTTTATTGAAAAATAATTTAAATGGAAATTAAAATAATTTTGGAACTGCTGTTTTAATTTCTAAATGTAAAATAGAAAATATGTGACGGCACACTAGGTAAGGTGAGGGTCTCACAAATGTGACTAGCTGTGACAAGCACGGGGGAGGGGTCACAAATCATGAAATTCGTGTGACGTAATTTATGGATGGCCCCTTATCTGAATAAACATAGATATGCCTGTTCAGATAAGGAAATAGGTAGGTAGAACAAAACCATAAAGCATTTAAATATTTTTTTAACAGAATGCCGTTTCACATGTTTTGTGTTGTGTAAGTGGTTGCGAGGAATTCTTTATTGAAATGATGTTTGACAAAATTTTCATAAGTGATGCGCCATGCTGGAAAAAAAAACAATTTTTTGCTTCGCATGAATTAAACTAACTAAATCAAATTCCACCGCAACGTATAAGCCCGTACCGCAGTAATGCCAAAAGCACACCAAAGGTAATGCGCCCAAACTCCCAGTAGCAAATAAGTACTCAAGTCAAATACGGTAAATACTCCTAATTGTTTTTGTAGCAAGTGTCTTGGTTGCAGGAATTCCGTAGTTTATTTCTGGGGAACCGCAGGGGAGAACTTTGGTAGCAAACATGGAAAAAGTTGGTGTGAAGCAGACGGACAGAATACGAGTATTCTCTGGTAGAAAGCTGCGCTTTTCATTTGACGGGGTTCATTCTGAATACCATCATCGGTTAGGTCTTCTGTGTTAATGTATTTACTGTTAGTGTTACTACTTGATTTATAGTTCGCCGACAGGTTAAGAAAGCAATTTTCTAACTAACTGTTTTATTTATACATTAGGGGGGCGTCCATTAATTACGTGAGGCATTTTTGAGAATAACCGTGTTGGATTATTGAGAAAAAAATAAGGAAAACGGTGGACCCTAAAGGCTATCCTTATAACTTCCCGCTAATTCCATACTTAAGCGCTCAAAATTGCACTTATTACGTTTTTGAGCTCGAAGAGCTCAAAAGTCTGATAAAAGTTTAATGAAAGGCCAAGCCCCCGCCCTCCCCCTAAGTGAGATTTGGAAAGATTTAGCGTGATCCCCTCCCCCCTAGAACACCTCACGCAATTAATGGACGCCCCCTAGTATGACTCCGTATTTATCTGCTTCATAATAACTCTAAATTGAAAATTTAAAAACCCCCGATGCGGTGACCTGTTCATCAAATGTATAATTTACCTAGTTCTTCCAAATTATGATGTTAGAGCGATTTGCGTAGCTCCCGTAGCTCAGTATCCATAGCTCATCTCGCAAATTTATCTGGTACAACTAGTTTCGATGCCAGATTATGAAAGCACCATTAAATCATTTGTTTTGGCTTCCTCATTTATAATCTAAGATTTACAATAATCAACAGAAAATCTGTGTAAAAGTATGAGACATTATTTTGTTATGACATTATAATAATTGACATTAGAATAGACAACGAATCTAAATATTGATGTCACGGAGGTTTTATTCCTAGTAAAATATTATCAATTATGATTCAATTTGATATAATAACTCTGGTTGAGGTAGACGGGAGCAGCCTAGGGGAAGAATTTTCAATAACGCTAAAATTATTTTAAATTAGATTAGTTTTTTTATATTTTTTGTCAATGGCGAAGCAGCGCCCTCTAGAATTATTATAGCGTAATATTCCATGACCATTAACAGAACAAACAAAATTTAACGCATGCGCGTATCCATCATTTGAAACGTGACTTATGGAACGTCTTTAGTTCATACACATATCTCAATAAAATTGATAAAATATTCATTTTTTTCAGAATCAGGGAAACTTTTCAAATTTATAATATTGTAAAAAGCCAGTTCAGACTATTACGATCATTTAAAAATATAATAAATCTAAATCCAATCATCTCAAATTTCGAATGGATTCGAGCCGAGGGAATTGGTTTTGGCCGTGAATGTGGCTTTTTTAACCTACAAAAGAGCTGATGATCTTCAAACGGCTGAACCGATTTTCATAAAACATAGCTAAGAACACTCTCGATCAGAATACCTATCTAACAAAAGAAACAAAATTGAAATCGGTTCATCAGCTTGGGCGCTACGTTGCCACAGACAGACACACAGATCCACAGATACACAGATACACAGATACACATGTTAAACTTATAACACCCCTCGTTTTTCGTCGGGGGTTAAAAAGTCGATTCCAACATTGTATTATCTGATTTGGCTGGTTGGAACTACACAATAGTACCAGTCACTGCCGCCAAGATTATGTAAATGCTTTAAATTATAAAAGGATGAAACGACTACTATGTTTTATCAGTAGATAGGTACCACGCAATCATGGAACATGGTCTGTTCCAGTGGCGGATTTATAAATTTCCAAGGTATATGCTTCAAAGATTTTGCCGCCCTTGCCTCTACAATTGTCATTTCCTAGATTATTTTTACAATCCAAAAATTTCGTTGAATTTGCACGCAAAATAGTCATCGGCAAAATTTGTTGCAGAGTTCTATCTGTAAAACATCAGAAAACCGTCGTGCAGAAATCTTTTTTAGTTCTATGAGATAGCAAAAAAAAAGTGGTCTCCAAATTTGCCGCCCCGCTGGCGCCTAGAGCAGCAAATTTGAGGACCAATTTTTTTTACTTTTTGACCGATTCCTACTCAGCCTGCTGGTAAATCCACCACTGGTCTATTCACATTGGATGATATTGGTGACCGATGACCGCAGATCTGAGGGCCCTGTTTACAAACACACTAATTGACCGTGAGAGCGATGCACACCTTACTTACCAGGGTAAGTACCACCGCCGCGAGGGGATAGTACGACCTCCTTACGACGTACAGTACCTACTTAATCAAAATGCGTTTCGTACGATGAATGAGAGAGCCGGCTGCCGAACCCCTCCCTTCACCTCCCTTCCTATCCCACTCCTCTTTAGGTCGGTAACATGCGAGCAATTCCTTTGGTATCGTAAACTTCTATGGGCTACGTTAACTGCTTAAGATCATGCGGGTCGAACTCGGGACTTATAATAATCTTTAATCTATATATATAATTCACAGGTGACTGACTGACTGACATAGTGATCTATCAACGCACAACCCAAACCACTGGATGGATCGGGCTGAAATTTGGCATGCAGGTAGATGTTATGACGTAGGCATCCGCTAAGAAAGGATTTTGATTAATTCTACCCCCAAGGGGATAAAATAGGGGATGAAAGTTTGTATGAAACTTTGACAATTTTAAACCGATCGGGCTGAGACTTTGCATGCATAAAGCTACTATGAAGTAGACATCCCCTAAGAAAGGATCAAAATTCCACGCGGACGAAGTCGCGGGCTCAGCTAGTAAATAATAATATGACAAAAAGATTGACACGCACCGAGCTCCAAGCTATGTACGAGTACTTACCTATTAGTTCGTTGTTTATAAAATGAAGTTTAAAACCAACGCAACACCGTGTAAATTTCACAAATATAATGAACATGACGCAATCAATATTCCCAATTAATTGAGTTCATCAGCGTTGCACCTGTCTCAAATATTATTGATAATTGGAAACACAATTAGCGATGATGCCGTTAATTATTTCGTTAAAATAAATATCATTACGCCCTGTATAGCTCGAAGAGGTGGGCAGCGCGGGATCATAGCGTATAATAAAGTATGATTCACATCAAGCGGAGCGTCTCAGAGCGCCTCGGAGCGTAGCGGAGCATATGCTCACATATTTGTGGCGATCAGTATGTTGCCGCGTAGGCTGCCGCTCAAAGCACGTTGGGCCGTCCCATTATATATTATTTATTTATTAATAGGAAGACCAACAGCTAGAAATAACAGTTATAGATACAAGTAAAAAATCAAAAGCCAATTATAGATCTTCACGCATAGCAGATGAAGAAGTAGCAAAGGTGAAAATATTTTTTTTATCTAAGTAATAACAAACTAATCTCTGTAGGAAAGTAGATAAAAATTAACATTAGTTGTTAGGTTACGATTTAAGTCCAACAGGAAGAAAAAAAATATTTTTTTGGCTCAGGCAATATTATAAGTATGACTATTAGGTATTCTAAGTAATTAAGTCGGCCATCAAGAGTACGACCCGTCTGATGTTATGCAATAAGCCGTAGCCGACCAATGGCATTGCCAACACGTTGCTGACCAGAAGGAGCGTGCGAATTGTGATAGAGGTAGGGACGGGTGGGGCTGCCGGCTCTCACCCGTCTTGCGAAAAGCAGCTATTTATTTATTTATTCGTATGGGTTTTTTTTTTTAAGCTATTAAGTATAGCTGCTTTACATCCGTGTTCTTTGAGAAGGGGTTACTCGCCGACGAGCCAGCCCATAGTTATATGAGCTCATTAGTCAATTGGCCGCCATGCGCGCGTGTTCAAGATAAGTTATCTAACTGGTATACGTGTTTTTTTAAAATTGCTTTTGCACTTTGTGTGCTCAATCCACCACTTCTCTTCTGTCATGATCAGATCGGCTTGTTTCGAATTGTTAGTCTTATTAATTGATAAGATTTGTAGAAATGCCTAATTTTTTAATAACTGTTATTTTTCTTTAGTACTTAATTTAAAATTTGATTTTTTTGCGATTCTTATTTTATTATTGATTTTATATGTAAGTTGCAATAAAACGGCTGTTGACTTGCTCTGATGTGGCTGTTGTTATTTTTTTATTGGATTTTATATAATATTATGTTTTTAATCGTTATTTGTTTATCAATTATTTGTATTTTGCTTTATGAATTTTTATAATGGTGTATGTTTGATTTGTTTACTAAACACGTATAAACGGGTAAACGCTGCAATGTTTACTTTACCCCCGCACTGTAGGTAACAGGTATACTAGCGGATCGATCGCGTTCTACTAATTCCTCCACGGCTCACCTAGATCAAGGTTCCAGTCAATATTGGATATCCGGTGTAAAATCGACACCCGGTGGAGACTGCTGCGATCAACGAGGCGGTTAGTTAATTAGTGGAATTCGCAAGTTTCTCGATCAAATATTCAGGCGGACTACCTTAACCGACAACCAATTATCTGGCGCGTTCAAATATTATGGGTATCAATTTAATTAGGCTTTTGACTTTGGTTTCATAAATATTAATGCGGAATGACACGCGAGTGACGGAAAACTCTATAGCCGTCTATAATCGTGTAAACGTTAATGTTTTGACTATAATATAATTATGTAACAGTTTACTAGTTCAGTATTCTGTAACTTTGGCATAAGTTATTTATATCTCTATCACTTAATACAATTTTAAGTAAGTAATTTTTGTAATTCGTACAAGTCCACCAGTTTCCAGTGGGTATACTCGTACTACTCAGAAGATTGATTCGCTTCTCAAATACAGAAAATAGAATCAGTCCTAATATTTACTTAAAAGCCTGTGTTAAAAGCGTACACAGCCACCTGTCATAAGTTTATCCTTAGTAGCCTTTTAATGCTACCAAATTATAACACCCGCCATTCAAAAGCTCTTGAATTTTGTCGTATAATATCATTGGTTTTGAGGATGATTATTTCGTGAATTACTTAATAAAAGTTGATGATTAAAATGACATGTTATGGATTAAGGAAAATACGCTGCTGCCGTTAAAACATTTACAGCGCCTCCAACTTGACTAGAATTTTTTTTTGCCTTCCTCTATGATTTCCAAGTTTAGTTGTGAACGCTCTTTCGTTGGTATAATCTATTAGATTACCTTTGGGTAGACCCACAGACCTCGATAGCACTGAAGCCATACCAACTGAGGGTTTTCCAAAAATGACACGCGTATTGGTCTATGTCAAACTCCAACCAATGGTCGATGGTCGCAAATAAATAAACTTCGATCATGTCATTTCGTGATAGTCCTTCTAGGTATCTGTTCTATAAAGATCCTCTGATAGAACAAAAATACTCCATGTTAACCATAATATATGTATATTATGACTTTTTACTACTAATATACCCCTATTTATGAATCAATCTCAAGTCTGGGAGAGATCTTGAGTACGCCTAGACGTGTCATTTTGAACTGGTATGTCATAAGAATGTAATTTTTGAATTCACTTTCAGACTTAAGATAGACTTATAAAAATTTCTCTATTTATCTCTGCACTAGCTTATACCCGCGACTTCATTTCAGGATTATCGAGATAAAAATATCCTATGTGTTAATCCCGGTTATAAACTATCTGTGTTCCAAATTTCATCCAAATCCGTTCAGTAGTTTTTGCGTGAATGAGAAACATACATCCACACTCACAAACTTTATAATATTAGTAGGATTACCAAAATAATTAAGCAACAGAGTAAAGATGGAAGAAGATCCCTGAGGACTTGATATATTTTAGGTACAGAATCGGGCGGAAACATATTCGCGTAAGCTTTCACTTTCATCCGATGCCAGACTAACTTTCGCTTTTCTGTTTATATTCCACCCTTTGATGTCGATAAAATGAACGTGGAAAGCGAACGGCTAGCGAGGCAAAATCTCGACATAAAGTGGACTGCGACGTAATACAATGTCAATGTCAAAACGGAAAAGCCGTCACCGGAATGAAAGTGCAAGCAACAGCAAATAGAACAAAATAAACACACGCCAGTAACTGTACAGCTATTGACTTTTCGCTGGCTATGTTTGGTTTCATTTCAAGGTGGCGCTACATCAAAGGAATGCCAGTGCAATTCATTAAAAACTGCATGCGAATAATGAAAATGTTTTCCAATGTCAGGACCTTGACCGGGGTATATGCATGTCCAGCGTCAGAGGATTATGACTTATTACGTTATTGAGATTCGAGATGGATATTGGAGAGATTATTTGTAGCCATTTCAGAAAATGGGCTAGGTATACCAAATAAGGGGGAGTGGGTGAACGAAACATTTGAAAGTATCTCGTTATTCACAATACTGCCAGAATTACGTTTATAGATGGATGTATGTCCTAGGTAGTTAATACATTGTATTGACGTACCTATCTATAATTGAAATGATATTATAGAATACGAATCCATAAGTAAGTAGGTAAACATATTATTTCACAAGAGCATTTAAAAGAAAATTGAAATTAGTAATCTTAACAGATATCTTATTATTTGCGGGTAATTCGATTTAACTAATACCTAACCCTAAACCAACATTTTTCATAAATAAATTAGCGCACATAACGCAAAAGGTCAGATCTGTCTGTCTCACTTCTACCTTAGTCCTCTCTGTCTTTTACTTACATTGCGTTTAATTAAACGTTTCTCTTTTATATAAATACCGGGAGATTTCTGGAGATTTGGATGATCACTGGACCAGGTCGTAAATATATACAAGTATAGGTTCTAGATAATAAATACTAATGATGATGTAAATCAGCACAACAACGTAATATCGTTCCAGTAGGCCTAATGGCGGTCCAAATTTCTTCGTTAATGTTCTCACGAGTCCATCTGCACTTCAGATATTATTTCAAGGCCGAAATATTTTCAATTATTCACAAAACAAGTAACATTTAATTTTGTAAATAAACAGTACAGGTTTAATTTTGTCGAAATTCACCAAGCCGTAGATTAAGGTAACCGAGAAAAGGGATTACTTTTTCCAGCTAAATATTTTTAATAAGCGACCAAGCAGCACCATAAAGCCTTGAGGCCAACCCTTTTCCTTATTAGCCTATTTGCAAGAGATTAGCATCGAGGTCGTGTTATAAACGAATCAGATGCGCGTCGAGCATTGCGAACTCTCGGCTTTGGAGATTAACACGCACGCTATGGCTTCGGGGGCTCGTGTGGAGGGCCCGTGTCGCGCGCGGCCGTCGGCGGATACTCACGCTGCGTGGTCGGCGTGGGGCAGCCAGGCGACCGCTAGCGACAGCACGAGCGCGATGCTGTGCACGCCGCGCGGGCGGCTCGTATGCATGTTTTGCGCGTCCGCGTCACGCGGCCGGACGCTGCTGGCCGCTGCTGGCGGCCGCGGTTAAGCCAGCCGGCGCACTGTTGTGTGCTGCCAGTCCTCCGGCGGCGGCGGCTCACGCCTGCGCCTCGCCGCCTATCGACCGCGGCCCGGCCGCCTCCTTCCGCTCCCGACAACTACGCTCAGATCCTCACTGGGAGCCTTATTGAGCGACAAACGCTCTAAACGCTCTATCTCGACGCCGGCACGCTACGACTTTACGCCACCGCTCATGTTTTATTAACACCTCGATATTTTCAATTTCACTTCTTAATTTACAATTCCGTGGAAACGGTATTGATTCGCTGAGCCGAGGGAGATATTAGCGACAGATTCCCTTTCGCCTCGTAATAGCGATTTTTATACGATTAGTATAATGTTATGATGATTTGGATTAAATTCACTACTGATTATGGATGTACCTAGTATTCTCACACTTTTTAAGACTGGATAATTTTATATACTTACACATATAAAATGTATGCATGCGTATGAAATTGGTAAGCGGCCAAAGTTCGGGGCAGATAAATTTAATAATGTATCAACACCTATAACATCGCTTCAAATAAAGATTTATCGAACAGCTCGTTTATATACCCATAGCATAGGTACACTGCGCGACATTATACATCAAAAAGCGTTTGTACCAAGTTGAAAGGAAAAAAATCACGGGGCGAGACTATTGTGCGCAGATACTTTTATCTCGAGCAGCCGGCTATATAAGCCGCAGCGGAGACTCATTCAAAAGTGCAGGTAATTTAGCGAGCTCATTGTGTCTGATTGCTGTACTATGCCAAGCGCGGCATTCGTTGTATGGCACACCACCCCTGCAAACATAATTGTGCAAATTATGTAATATGTTGTGTGAATTTTTATTTTGGACGGGTTATTTTAATCCCACTTTGTGATGTGTGATATATGAAAGTACATAAGCTATTAGGTAGGTATTGATGGTGTTAATAAAAGGTTGTTACCCACGACTGCATGTAGGTAGGTGAAATTGAACCTTATTATACTATGGTTTTCCTATTATGTACCTTAATTTCCTTTGAGATAAGAAACCCTGGGCAATTACCGACAACTCTGCCGTTTATAGATGGTACCGTAGTATAGCTGGAGACACTAGTCAAGAGCGTGTATGTAAAATATATGTATGGCAAATTGTTAATGTCTCGGATGACTTGAGGGCTGTACAATTTTCCATATAAATATTTCACGTACCAACGACTAGCGATGGTTAATATTAATGATAGAACTAACTGGTGGTATTTTTCAAAACTATCGTTTATAGGCAAGACGTTTTCAATTTCCGCCTCATACCTACTAACTACAGTAAAAATACAACACCAGAATGCATCTGAAGTAAGAATGGAAATAAATATCAATCAAAAGATAGCACATCGTCTTATTTGTATTTCAATTTTCACTCGTGAATACCAGAATTGAGAGTCATATACGATTTACAATAAAATTCTAGATTTAATATTGTTACAATTTTTAATTTAAAATATACTTAAGTAGGGGTTTATAACAATACTACATGCTGTTAATTAATAAAAAAGGCTACAGTAGGCTTGCTCTATAATTGAATTGTATTCATCTGGGCAAGTGTTTTAAAATCGGCTTTTGTACAAAGGGGAGTAGACTGAAAAAAGCCATTCGCGTCATTCGTCAAAAGCAGCTGGAGTGAAAACCGTTGCGTCCGCCATTTTACAACTGCATCAATGCGATATGCAGAGACGGGAATAAATCCGGTTTGCCGTGATGAAGCCTAAAGCCTACGGACGTGCTTGACTTTATTTTTATTGCTGAATATACAGGCAGTCTCAAAGTTCCAAAACAAAAATAATTTTATTTATTTATTTCTGCTAACAAAGATGCAACCAATTTCATTCCATGATAAGTTTTAAAAAGACTAACTACTAATACAGAAAAAAATAAAAATAAAACTACTAATTAAATAGGATTAAATAGGCAACAACTGTGTCAGTACCCTCTTACTGGCATCGCTACTGTGGCATGTTCGTCGCAGCAATGCCGAATGAAAGGGCAGTCCAGCCTGTCGTCTATCATTTTCGGAATGATATTATAGATGCCCCGCATGAAATGCAATAAGTCAGACCCCTCTGTATGTTCGGAAAAATCTACTACAACTAGTAGATATTCGAGATATTTCTGTTTGTAATTTTATTTGACACAAATTGAAATTCATGTCTCACTGAAAAAAAACGTGTTGATTTAAATTAAGATGTTTTTGTTGACATCATAATAATGCGATGTTAGCTAGGATATTAGCAGTTTAAGGCTATGGTAAAATTTTTAATTATACTTGTAAAATGCATTTATTTACCGACTCAAACGGCGTATATAAGCCTCACTGACAAGCAGCTTATTTAAGTCGATTGGGGTTGAAACGTAGGGTATATGGGGTTCAACGGACAGCTCCTGAACAGGAAAATTGCAACGCGTCTGTCCGCCGCTTTGAGTGACCGTCGGCGCGCTGACCTGTTTATCGTTTCGTGTGAAAAGCCTTTCCGTCCACTGCGGAAATGCGCCTCTATCGCGAACGACGTGATGGCAATTGTATATTATAAAATGTTCCCGTAAAACTTCCTTATTCCTCCAATGTATTATCTAGCATAATAAATGTGTATTTCTGTATAAATATTACTTATAAATCACCTAAAATAAAACATTTAATTCGATATAACATAATTATATTTATAAGAAACTTGATTGGCCTATAACAAATGCTTACACGAACAGACACATAATGCTTTATATTTTATTTTGTGACTATGTGCGCACTGACGTGCGATCTCTTACTCGGAGTGGCTTCGAAAATATTCATAAGTGAAGGTTCTGAGCTGGATGACGATAATCTAGATTTGCTCTTAAGTTTTACAGCAACGTGATGACAATCAATCATTTCCTGAAATGGAGAGAAAATATTCGAGGACATTATTCGTTTAGGTACATGATACCTGCGAAAATTAACCCCTAGAGTATCACGAGCATACGTCGGTGTATAAGATTTGAATGCTCCAAGTGTCGCGTTCCCCTACGGGTGGGTATAAGACGCGCGCGGCCATTGATTGTTTATTTGCTACGTTTAGTAACATGTCAACAATAGTAGAGTTTCATACATCGCTTATGTCATAGCCTCTCAGTTTTAAGTATCGATTCTTGTAAAAAAAGGTTACAGACGTCAGGAAAATAAAAAATAAAAAAAATCCATACTTCCGAAACATTGCGTCACTAGGGGCAGGGGGCGCTCGGAGGTGTGGATCAATGGGGTAACAAATGCAATTATAATAACTACTTTATGTCAATCTTCTGTGGGCTCTACCCTAGTTGAGCCAGCTCATATATGATCTGTAGTCAATTGTATACAGGTAGGCTCGCCCACCGGTAACCGAACTCAACTCAAAGCTTAAAGTGAAGGCGCCTGTCTAGCCCGCGAAATTCATAATTTTCAAGTATTTTTATAGTTTATCCAAAATCTGAAAACATTTTTGACAACATTTTGTGATTTGCGACAGCAGACTGCGTATGCAGTGGGTTTATTAGTACATTTCTTTAACTCTAAATATTATCACGGTGTATCTGATACTAGTAAATCACAAAATATACAAAAAGGGCTAGTTTTTCTGGCAATCCGTCGTTCTTGAAATGTTTAATAGTAAGTTGGGTATATTAATAAATGCACTGCACACGGTCTTTGTCGCGAATTACAAAATGTGCCCTTTATTATTGTCAGATTTTGAAAAATTTATAAGTAACCTCAAAAAATTTGAACTTCGCGGGCTAGATGGGCGCTTTAGCCTTAAGAGATGTCATTTAAATACTATTAAGCTTACGTCATTCTGTCAAACAGGGCCCTAACCACGCTAGCCACTCAAATCGTAATAGAAAAGCAAACGCTCGCGATTAGGTTTCAAACGCTCCGCTTTTGCCGTTTTGCTGACACCATACCATATCAATGTCAGTAGAAATCGTGATGCTTATGTCAGCAAAACGTCAAAAGCGGATCGTTTGAAAAGTAATCGCGAGCGTTTGCTTTTCTTTTACGATTTGAGTAGCTAGCGTAGTTAGGGCTCTGGTACTTAGTTTATATAAGAATACTTACATCTAATAACATACAACTGTGTTTGCATTTCCTGAGTCTTAGAATTTCGTTGTACAATTGCCGTCGTTTTCGATCCTCAGGGTCGGGTGCACCGTACTTATGGCTGGCGGTGAACGCACCTGCTAAATTCTGAAAATAAATATTTATGATATATAAAACGGGCAAGTACGTGTTGCTCTACTATTTTTTCATACCTTCCCCGGTCTAGTCTTCTAGTCTGATAAAGTCTTGGTAGAGTCAGCAATATATTTGTCAAATATATTTTTGAAGAGTTACCATTGTTTATTAATTAGATACAAAATGTAGAGATTAACATTAAATAAGTATGATCTCCTGTTTCATCAAGTGACAATGAGGAACGATTTCCAAATCACTAATCACTAATGCGCTCTGCAGTTTCACCCACGTGGAAATTTAAAACTCACTCACACATTCACTAGTTTATTAATATATATATATAACTATCCCTGAGTAAACTCAGGGATAGTGTAGTTTTCTATCAGAATCGGAACAGCGGTTACCTCCTACAAACATACATACGTGAAAACAAACCACTTGACCTCTACATGTTCCTCTAAGCTACACTACAAATATACAGGATATAAGGCTCATCGTAACGAAATTATATCACGAATTCAACCCATGATTTTGGACTCCTAGAGTTGGAATTTTCCGTCGATATTTTCATGAATTATGCGCAAAATTTTCCGATTTTTTTAATTTATTTTAGCATGAAATCATTAAAAAAAATATTTAAAATTACATTAATATCTTAATAATTACTATTTTAGGCAAAAAACTGCAATGGAAATTAAAACTCTATGCGCGCTTGACCGTATCGAGTTTTAGCATACAATGTAGTTTATGTCTTAAATACGGAAAATACGGAAAATTCCAAATTTCCAGAATCATGAGTCCGTGAAATCAATTTTCCCTACGATGCCCCTTACACCCTGTATAGACAGTTAGTGTAGATTATCACTTTTTTTATAGTACTTATATGACCACACTAGCTGTGCCCACGGACTTCGTCCGCGTAGTATTTAACGTAAAAAAAAAAATCGGGATTATCGGGATAAAAAGTATCCTATATGTTAATCCCGGTTATAAACTATCTGTGTTTCAAATTTCATCCAAATCCGTTCAGTAGTTTTTGCGTGAAGGAGTAACAAACATACATACATCCACACTCACAAACTTTCACATTTATAATATTAGTAGGATATTATTATTTAATTTTTTTACTTACATTTCGTACTATATACCGAGCTATAGTTTTGATTTGAAAAAATATTACAACTATGACTGTTAAAGCTATCCAACTATATGCCACAATAGACTTCTGTACACTCACTGTCGTCAGATAAACGACTCTGTTCACCATAAAGCTCTGGAACCAAAACATAAAGGTTGCCTGTAATATACATTCTCTCCGTCTCTTTTATAGAGAGATAGAGAAAATTATTATTAAAATATTATTATTGCAGGCGGAGACAACGAAAATTAAAATTATGTATTTTTAATAGCTGATTGGTTAAGCACGTGTGTTTCGGGCGCAAGGTCCTGGGTTCAAACCCCGGCTCGCGCCTCTAGGTTTTTTAAATGTGCAAATCATAATTTTATGATACACATACACACAATCTCGTAATTGCTCGTTAGTTGTCTCTTCTATAGCTCTACCATGTTAAAACAATGTTTTAATAATTTCGCTCGGAATCGCTAGTTGCTGTTGTCTACGCCAAACATTTGGGTGGCAAATTGTTAGTTCCTCGGGTGGCCGATTGGTTTGCACTGCACAGTAAAGGTCAAGCTAGAAATGGTCATCCTTACCATAAGTACTATAGGCAGCAGTACCCAGCACGTCGTCCAAAACTTCGTAGGTTTGAAACCGAGCCAGAAAAGTATATCGGTTGAAAATCTCTGTACCCCATACACCCACATTACAATGGCGACTCTAAAACCACCGAGATATAACACAATTGAATTTATCCCCAATATAATTCCGCCGACCCGACTGCCTGTTGTCATCGACTGGAAAAACATAAGGAAATTAGACCTCGACAGTGCAGGGGATTTTATGATCTAAAACTGGGGCCAGTCGGCATACAATTCTTTAGATAAATAAACAGAATTAATGGATGCTTAATTTAATAAAAATCGCCGTAATAAGGTAGAGTCAATTAAACAAATAATAAAATAAATAATACGTTAATCAAAATACATGAGTATGAATAAATAAGCAATGGAATTGTTTGGAATATAAAAATCACAAATTATTCCTTCAGGTTTTCAATATGATTGTGTAAAGTGTTTTCTATAAATAATTGTCGTTGACATAAATGATAGCAAAATAATAAATCCATGGAAAATGTACATGAAATCTGACTAAACCACTGTCACTACAAGTATAAGTTATTCTACAGCGCATCCAGGAATATTCCCAGCGTCTGAGCCAATCACGGCGTGAATTTAGAATTGTGGTCTGCGGTACCCACCGCACCATGATAATCTACTGAATTGATAAGCTTATTCTAGAGACTCCTCCATGTTAAAAGTAGGGCTTATGGTGATTATTTTCCTTGAGGAGAGCATTGACGTTGCATCGATTTAGAAATGAAATGTACCTACTTGCGTGAATTGTGTTGTGACATAGGAGATATGTGTGGAAAATTACTTTGCTCCATTCACGGTGGAATTTATTTCCAAACATAATCATAATCACAATCAAAAACAATACTGTTGTTTACGCGAAGCGCATAAATCTAAAATCTTTTATTTCATCAACAGCGCAATTGCATTTCTATTACATCTGTCTAGACAACCCTATCAATTCCTTCATCCACAAAGAGAACTCTGGGAAACGAATAAAAGATACATACAAATATTCACCGTATAACGGAATCAATAACGCTATCGTTTATCGTAGCTAGCAGTTCGTTTTCAGATCAAAACATGTTATAAACCAAAGGGGTTGAATATGCAGGGTTGTTCCGAACGAGGTAACCTTGTCAAGAGGCCGGTTGCGTTAGATATTCGATCTCGGCTCGAGCGGGCGTTGGATGAATTTTTCGTACGACTTGTGAATGTTTGATGCCAGTCGAGTTGTTTAAAGGAAATGACTTTGCAAAGTACGTCGCTCCTTTTTTTCTCTTTTGAAGAAAGACTTTTCATGTTCGTCAATTTATGTAATGGACTTCAAAAGCGAATGTTCAATTTTTAAAATAACTCTGCCCTTCACCTTGAAATTAGAAATTTCCAGGCGCGATTTTTTTTTGCTTCAATGAGTATTGTTCGTACATCTCACGAATACGTGTGCTTTGGCTCTTATGGCTCTGCAATATTGATCAATTTGAAATAATTCACGCGTCTTCATGAAGTGAACTGACTATACATACGTGAACGAACACTTCAAGTGTAGGTACGCCCGTGCCATTCTTTCCGCAGCGATCTCTAATGGATTAGTTATACGTAGAGATTTTATTTAAAAGCTATTATAATTATTTTTTATTTTTGTCAGCTTACAAAAACAGTATTCAATTTTAAAGATGTCTATGAGTACTTTAGTGAAGCAAGTATGCAACCTGTTAATTTACTACAGAAAGCCGCATGTTACCACCTAGGGGCGCTGTTGGTAAATTTATAGTAAGATTCAAAACCAAATTGTTTTCATACGCTTGCGTTGTCTACAGTCATACTACCTAGACGTGCGGTAAATGTTTTTGACGACTTTACGCTAGATGGTGTTAAGTCTGTGAAGTGTAACTCGTTTAAATATACCGTAAAGTTATATATCACACAGGACACAGCCAAATAAAATCACCTATGTCATATTCCCTCTAAAATTTAAGATAAGATTCAGTGGTGAGTTTCGTTAGGCCTCGACCTTCTTCGCTCGCGAGGCACCTACTGCTAAAACAAAGGTTCCAAAACGCAGAAGTTTCAGAGAATTTCAGCAGGTGTCCTCGTAATAGCGTCATTGCGTAAATTTATTCAGCCATCAAATTTGAGTTGAGTTTGAATAATTAGTGATATGATTGTTAATTAATCAATATGACTTACAATAGTTATGGGCACAGACAATCCGAAACCAATACTGCACAGCATGCCAACAATGTACACATGCTTTATCGAACGGAACTCGCTTTGCAAGAACTTCGACATGGTTAATGTCATCATTGACTGCAATAAGAAGCAATTTAATCACATAGTAATAATCACCGTGCATTTAACTGTTTAGCTGTCGCCAGAATAAAAAATATTGTAAACATTTAACAATTTCCTTTGAAACCTTGGTCTCTATTTCGTACTGTCAAAAAATTTCGACCATATCATAAATAGTCCACCGTCCAAAAATAGTCCGCTACTTGGAAGAATGTTCGAGCAGATTTCTAAGTTGGTCAGTCCATCGCGATGATGATCAACCACGTTATCTCACTTAAGAATTTCTAACAACGGTTGGCATTTCCCAACTTCCCTGCTTATCATACTGTAGCCGAGGCTAAGCGTATGCTGCAACGTAACTAAATCACACAGATATTTTTGCCAATTCTTCCAACTAGACAAATGTCAGTGTCAGTGTCAGTGTTATTACGTTACAAAATTTGCTTTGCCCTACGTCGCGTGGACTGTGCCACCTGAATGTCAACATACGCTAACACCGAATCAGCTGCTTGCAGTTAAACCAAATGTAGAGTCTATTTCACAAAAGAATTTCCGTGGAAGAAGTTGGTACCTACTAAATTGTACACAGTGTAAATTATATGCCCGTTCCGAGACTACAGTGCTGACTTCTTTTATGAAACAGACTGTACCATTGAACACATAATTATTCCTTGGAGAAAGTTCTTGTATTTGACCAACACATTCACCTTTCATTCAACAAAAAGCATACAATTCCTCTATATACAACAATAGTAACTAAGTATGGAGTTTTCCCAAAGTTTCCAAACCACAAAATATACTTACAACATAAGCCAAAGTTGCAATCACCACATTTAAATAAATATAATACACGTACAGCTTCTGTACATTAAAGAATTCTGTGCTCAATGGCAAAACAGCAAACAGCATCAAATGAGGTGTCAATGATATTTCCACTGCAACACATTTAGTCAACACCAAATACATTATCCTCACAATCCACGAGCGGAGGAACGATATTAAAGTGAAGATCACCATGAAGATAACGACCGCGTTATCGATCATTGTATACGGAGACATGGTCCCGAAGTCGAAGAGACCCAAGAAACCGATGCCGTATGTGTAACAAACGTGATCCATTGATAATGACTGAAAGAAAAAAAATGAATAAAGCAAAAATACCGCAGCCTATAAATGTTCGGTTCGATTCCCGCCGGGGAAAATTTCAGAAATAGCGTTTTCGTAATTTACCCATGTCTGGGTGTCACTAGGTTCGCCCCCAGTCCATTGTACGGTACCCATATTACAAGCGTTGCTTAGTTTAGGACCATACATTTGGTGTGTTCGTCCGGCGATATTTATTTATTTAATACCATAGGCCTCGCTTTCACGTTGTCGACCTTAAGTAAGAGAGAGAAAGGGGAAAAGCTAGGGAATTGGGCTTCCAGCTTGCTCAATTATCACAACGGCTTTACGCCGATCTTTGTACAGTTAACTACTTATGATCAATAATTTTCTTTACGTATCAGAAGTTTTCAGAAAAAAATCCTATAATACGCTTCTCTGTCCATGTAAAAATGAAACATTCGAAGAGTTTCTAAATGACTTACATAATTTCAAATGATTCGCATCACCAGGAAAATGGTCCTATAACTATAGGTCCTTTGGTCAACATTACTAAAGGCTGAATGTCTGATGAAAATATATTCCTATAAAGGTCTAGTGATGAACTAACCAAATCGTCCCTGTATAGGGGATATGCCACCCGTTGCAACATTTGCCGCTGGACCCAGAAATATCTCGACATTGAACTACAGACGTCATGATCCGTGGACCATGTCGCTGCGACACGTGATACGATATTTTAAGACCAGACAATTACGTCACAGTGAAGTTCACAATGTTTTATTTTATCCATTCATATTTGCAAGTTAGCTACCGTTATTATGTAAATTATTAATACTCACATATGAATAGGGCGAAGATATATCCAACATTTGTGAAATTGCAAGTAAAGTATCGTAATTAGTAGCTACTATTATGAATGAAATAGTGACTATTGTAGAAAGCGTTCTACAAACAAAGGCTAACTTAAAAATCTGAAAAAGAATTAATTGTAAATAAGTACCTATTACTCTTTCACTAAGATTAACTTCGTTAGCGTAGTCTTAGCCAGAAAAATCAAAACAAATCATATGCCAACGCTTGTAAGTACGGGACGATCCGAATTCAGATAAATTAGGAAAAGTTTTGAGTACAATACCTACTTGGTATTAATACATAGTACATTTAACGCAAGAGGGATTCAGACGATAATCAACCACA
This sequence comes from Notodonta ziczac, assembly GCA_918843915.1. Lineage (NCBI taxonomy): Eukaryota > Metazoa > Arthropoda > Insecta > Lepidoptera > Notodontidae > Notodonta > Notodonta ziczac. The sequence goes on along the minus strand of OU974038.1, from coordinate 5,006,418 downwards.
CTGGCCCAGTGTTGGTTGGCGGATTCGTCATGTCTTTGAAAAATTGGTTAGTATTTCTCAGACACGCAGGTTTTCTCACGATATATTCCTTCGCCGTGATAATCATGATTGAAATTATGATATGCACATACATTTTGAACACCCAAGAGGTGCGGTGTTTTAACCTGTTGCTCGCAAGACGCGTGCTTAACCAAACGGCTTACACGATAACAAAAGAAAAACAAATACGCGGATTCCAAAAGGCGGGTAGTCCGGGCAGCGACTACTTTAAAAAATATAGTGACAATGTTCATGCTACCTTTACAACAGATTCTTCAGTTACTGACGCGAAAAAGAAATTGCATATCCACACTAGAGCCATAACAAAAAACCTCGAAGTCATAATGTTCCTGTCCCCCACCGAGAATGCTTTGCTGAAAAAAAACGTATATCATATTTTCATGGCGTAAGAAAATAATTACTTTAGTAATTCATAGCTTTTTTAAGTCATTTATGATGTTTTTATTTATATTCCGTTCATTAATTTGTTAATTTTCAACGACTTTCACAGTGCTAAAGCTTATTAAATCCTAAGAATGATATAACAACGACAAAAAAAATCTGATTGGTTTCCTTCTAACAGCTGACCCTTTAAGTCAAGCGCTAATAACTAGCTACTTATAAATAAAAAAAACATTTATAATATTTTTTTTATTGTAGACTAGCGACCCGCCCCGGTTTCGCACGGCTCTAAAATTATCAGTATTTATCTACTATATTATGCATGTATTATACATATAAACCTTCCTCTTGAACCACTCTTACCTATTAAAAAAACCGCATCAAAATCCGTTGCGTAGTTTAAAAGATCTTAGCATACACAGGGGCATACAGACAGCGGGAAGTGACTTTGTTTTATACTATGTAGTGATATATCCTTAGCATTTACAAAGGCGCCACGCAAAGTATCGTGCATTATTAAAATAATAACTTATTTATTTTTATAGAACTATGTCGGTAAAATATCATATTATGACCTGTCTAATGTTAAGTAGTTAAGGCTAAAGCGCCCACCTAGCCCGCGAAGTTCAAATTTTTTGTGGTTTTATAGAAATTTTTCAAAATCTGACCATAATAAAAGGCACATTTTGTAATTCGCGACAAAGACCGTGTGCAGTGCATTTAGTAATATATCCAACTCACTCTAAAACATTTCAAGAACGACAGCTATCCAGATAATCTGGCAATTTTTGTATATTTAGTGATTTACTAATATCATATCCACCGTGATAATATTTAGAGTAAAATAAATGTATTAATAAACGCACTGCATACTGTGTTTGTCGCAAATCACAAAATGTTGTCTTAAATGTTTTCAGATTTTGGATAAACTATAATAATACTCGAAAATTTTGAATTTCGCGGGCTAGACAGGCGCCTTCACCAATGGTAGGCATTGCTCGCATGTTGCGGACCTGAAGCGGAGACAGAGGGAGGAAAGAGGAGAGGGCGGTGGGCTTCCGGCTCTCTCGCAGCGCTATGATGACTACCTTACGCTGTTTTTCTTGTGATAAAGTTGTACTGCGCTCGTGGAGCAAGCCCATGTGACCTGTACTCAAATGGCTACCGTTTGACTCCACCGCCAAAAATGTATACAGGATGTTTACCTCGGCATGTAAAATCACTTGAGTTAAATTTGTATAAAATGCTGAAAAATCATAGCATAACTCATGAAAATATCGCTGGAAAATTCCAACTCTGGGCGGTCCAGAATCATGAGTTGTATCCATGGTAGTTTTTGTAACATCGCCCCTTACACCCTGCGCATGGCCGGCGAGTGAAAAATGTGCGCGACTTACAAATAATTGAAGTACGCGGATGTTTCTGTAAAATTGGTCATGCCGTTCGCCTGGCACCGAATCATCAAGTCCTTGACTGATATGCACGAACTATTGACGTCCGGTTGACACATAGACCACGACGGTATCTCCTGAAGACTTGACACGAAGAACCTCAGGGAGTCTGCTAACAACGCCGCATGCTACGATAAAAATAACAATGATAACACACCAACTACTTTAAATAATATCAATTCTGTATTAGTTTGATTTCAATGGATGGTTTTAGCATCCAAATAAAGGAAAATGAAAATATTTATAGAGAACCAACATTTTATTTGAATATTATCAAAAACGGATTAACACTAATGGAAATGAAATAAACTCATATTTATTTGCAGATGTATTGAATTTCAGCTTTCACAGGTCAAACGAGATTGTGTGCCTCAAGCCGGTATTATGAATACAGTTTCCATTTTCTGATTGAATTGTGAAATTTTTAATATATTTTATGAGAAATGCTGAAATATATCAGATGAGTGAATGGATAAAGTGCAATATCCATAAACCACCCGAGTAATACTATATACTCAGATACAAAGAAACATAATATCATGTTATCCAATTTAAACGTAGTAGAAAACAAAACTGGGTTAACACATTCAGTGCCTATCACTCGGATCCGAGTGAAGCGGGGTCTAAGTAGCAGAGCCCCTCACTCGGATCCGAGCGAGCGTCCTGTTCATTTTGTAGTAGTCAGCAAAGCGCCGGCGTTTACCGTGAGTGAGCATTGTTTCGCGTGGCCACTCTGGTGAATCGTCAACTTACGAAAACGAGTATTGGATTCATTCTTACAGTGTAGTAGTGAATCATTGTGGACACGGTCGTACGGAGTGTACTTTCTGCAGATATCTGCACAATTTTTTCTTTCCTGGTACCCTCATAAGTTTTTGAAATTGTTATATTTAATTTTTGTGATGGCAACAGTACTAATAAAATTCTCACTTTTGCCATTGCTCTTCGTCATTGCGTGCTATGTGCCGGCCACTCGGATGCGAAAAATAATTATTTTTATTAAAATAATAATAATAACAATATACATTCATACATAATATTTTCATACATTAATTTGTACTTAATCTAAATTCACCTTAAAGAAATTTGGTTCCCGGCTATTATTTTTATTTAGTTTTAAGGCAGTGAACACATTCACAAATTTTATTTTTTTCATTAAATTATTTTATACAGGATACACTTTATTTCATCACATATAATTTAATGAAACCTAATTTTTAATATTCCATGGCTCTCTCATGACTTATAAATTTGTTATTATAGGTAGGCAATTAAAAAATCTTCAAATAAAAAGAGCTATAATTTGATAAAACAACAGTACGTCTAATTCATGTTGGGTATAAGTTGTTCAATTTAGGACTTTAATACTTACTATAACGGTCCATAATGCTGTTTGTAAAAATATTCCAAAAGTAACCCCCCTGAGCAGCGGGTTTAAATGTCGATTACAGTCTAATCTTCTAGTGTATTGCTTAATAAAACAGTCCATACACATATACGCTATGCCTATAGTCGCTTCGCATAGCACGAAGTCAAATATTCTAACTGAAACAAAATGTTATTATGCTGAGACAATTATAATACAACTAGCTTTTTCCCGCAGCTTTGTTAGCGTTTTTTTATTTCGGTAGCAGCGCCATCTACCGTATAAAACTATAGCTAAGAACCAACCACGTGACCCCATAAGCAAAAACAAATCATTAAAATCAGTCAAGCCGTTTAGGAGGAAAAGAATAATTCCAAAACATGCACACCGGAATTATTAGCATAATAATTATAGAGATTTCAATATATTCTTCTACTAACACAAGGTTGTCACGTCCAGTAGAAAAGTAGGTATGAACTGTTTAAAGCTTGGTACAAATTATCGCCATACCTATACGATATACGTTGTTTAATGTTTTCGATCACATCAACGACAGCATCCTTATTAAATTAGTCTTGACTCACGCGATGGTGACGCGCGTGGTCATGCGATCTTCTAAGCTTAGCCTTAAGGTCAGCAAGTAAGATTATTTTAAAGTGATAGATATTTTAGATGCTTGTTTTTTTCCAACTTTTTCTCGTTTGGTAAATTTGCATCGGCAACCAATTGATTGCCAGGGTCACAGAGAGAGGATCTCGTCAAGTCATCGTCAAACTCTAGACCTCTAAGGCCCGATTAATTAACCAATCTCTTTTGACATGTCATTTTGTACTGGAATGACATAACAAACACTTTTCCAAGATCGCTCTCAGACTTGTAATGGATTTATATTTATCAATACGGGCCTAAAAGTGGCCTAACACGAAGCCATTTCATATTCAATTAGTTGATTCATGTTGAGTTGACTTGACAAATTGGGCTCGAGGAGGCAGGCTTTCCCCTACTGTCAACTTGTTGAATGTTGAGACGACCATTCTAGAAATCGACAAGTTGAATCAACAAATTGAATGGTGAATAGATTGTCAATTTGGTGCTAGTACTTCAAATCATCGTGTTTCTCATGCACGACGAGTGCTTGCACCGCAGGTCAGTAAAAAGAAGCAAGCTGGATTGATACGTGAGTAGAATACAGTCAATCTCGACATCAATAAATATAATCAACAAATTGAATATGAAATTGCATGGTGAGTAGTTACTTTAAAACTTGAAATAATAATGTGTATCATAAACAAAATCTAGGTACCGTTTCCGCACACCTTTGAATATATATCGAAATTGAACACCGATGATGAAAAGGTACAGGCTAGGTATATGAATCTTTTTATACTGTGCCACCTGAAGTGAGTGTCGACATTGAAATCCTGAAATAGGAGAACATATAGGTATAAAATCTTAAGCTACCCACATAACCACAATTTTCTCCTCCGCGAGAGAAACGATGATAAGACAGATTTTATTTAATTAATAATGAATTAAAAATAAAATGTAATTTTTATTTCGTATCGCCTCTTGTTGCCCGCGGTTAACCGCTCTTTCAATTCGAAAATAATCTCCGCTTTCTCATATTTATAACTAGCTGTGCCCGCGATTTCGTCCGCGTGGAATTTAACTTAACAAAAATGTAATTTAACATTTGTGAGTCGATGTTTCGTGTCATATACCTACTATCGCCAAAGCCCGCTCGCGCGTTCTGAGCCCGCGCGATAGTCAGCATTTGTTATCTATTTTTTTTTCTTTTCTAAAGTAAGGTAGCCTAAGTTACTGCATTTAATATCAGCCATCTGTCAGTAAAAATCCCGTCAAAATCGGTCCAGCCGCTTCGGAGATTACCCGGTAAAAACACACAGACAGATAGACAAAAAAATAATTTAATCGCGTTTTTGTTATAAGTACCCTATGTACTTTCATATGCAATTAATGAAAAGGTGTTATATTGATATTACAAACAGACACTCCAACTTTAGTTATTTGTATAGACAATGCGCCAAAATGATGCGAGCATCTGCCGTTGCGGATGTATGCAGGTTTGATGATGATTGTTTATTACCAGTTTAGCTAAAGTCCGTCATGACTTACCCTTTGATCACCAAATATAGATACACTAGAGGACAGGTCGATCAATGCTTGTGATTTCGGCATATTTTATGTTATCTTACACTTATTTAATTTAACTCTGATAAACAAATTTAATGCTTATGCTGGCTGAAATAAAGATAAAAATATTTAAATCTTAGTATTAATCATAACCATTTTCACTTGTTCCCCCCTTATGAGTAGTCCAAATGATAAATAAAGTATTTATAGTTCCAGAGATATCGTGATATAATTAATAGACTTGGGTATGTTCTGCTTCCCAGCCTCCATAACTATCATATGATGCTCTCATCAAAATTACATAATAGGTATTAGGTAATATAATTTATTCTCTTTCAAAATTGGCAAAGACACTTTGGTCTGTATAAAACCCTGGGGAGCTACGTAATTATGTCGACAAGCAAACCGCAGCGCATACAACGCTTGCTGCTCGAAATTGAATTAAGCCCACGTCACTGCACTCACTCCCTTCGTGAATACACTCATAATTCACTTGAACTAGTTATTTTGCGAAAACAAGCGGTTAGGGGAACGAGACTTTACTAGTTTTGGAAGAAGCAGAACGTCTGATTTCAATAATTATGAGACGAAATAGGATGTTATTATTTTGGTAAGTAAGTATCCACTAAGTCTGCTTCCTTTAGATCACAGTTTGGGGACAGAGCTTTAAAACACTGTTTGTGTACACGCAAGTATATTAGGTATAATCCATGTCAAATGAACCTTTAAGGTATGAGTTTGTGCAAAATCGGATTTACAGTGACCCGTTCAGTAGCTGGACGCCCAGCCCACACCCCCATCCGGTCGTCAATGAAAACAATACGCACAATAAAAGTAGCATTTTATTTAAAAAATAACTTTACTTACGTAATTACACCGTGTTCTTAGTTACTTCCTATGACTAAATGACCACAGATTTCGTTTTTACAGCTAAAATTTGTCTGCCATCGATAATATTTGATAATAAACACAATAATCCTCGCTCAGTTTGCAATGTAAATTGATTAAAATCTATAAAAATATAGCAATAGTTAACTGTCATGTCCGTGTCTAAAAGTGACAGTTTGACAGTGCCCATAGAGTTCCGGTGGTACGTTACGAAATACTATGAAGTACTGTAACTTTGTGGATAACTTCTATGGCGTAAGTAAATATTTGTTATGAAATTTAATACAAAAAAATATCCCCGATTATCTCCTCCAAATATTAATGACATTTATGATGAATACTACACATTGAAGTAAACTATTTTACGGATTTTATCGCGTTTATTAACTTTATGTTCCCGACGTTTCGGTTGCTTTACAGCAGCCATGGTCACGGGGGGACTGAGATGTTAGACGTCCTGATGTCATAGTTAGTAACTGGGTACCCTCATATTTAGTTGTTGTTTGCGGTCCGATCCACGCTGAAAGTGCTCACAGTGTCACAGTGTCACGCGATAAAATCCGTAAAATAGTTTTATTTCAATTTATGATGAAATCAAATAATGGGACCAAGACACAATTAGTCGTAGAAATATTATGTATTTTAAAATATTATGCACTGAAATGTATTTACAAATATATAACAGCTAGGAAGCAGAACAATTAAATAATTAATTATATGAATAAATTTACGTTTCATTATAGAACTGTTTTCTTATAAAATTAAAAATACAATTCATTTTAAAATAATTGTTTGCTAGGAATAATATATGCGCGAACAATAATTTTATCACTGTAAAATAAATCTTATCTTCTATTACTAAGAACCTACAACTATAAAAATAGGATATACGCCTTATATACTAAAATTGGAATTATTTGCGAAATCAACTATTTTACAATGACTTTAACCAAAGTTTATGGTGAACTACATCCACCACCTGACTTTATACAATAATACTATTGTTTCTGTCTTTAATATGAGATTCAAATAGTACTTAATATAACCTGCTCGAAGAGATATGATTTTATCGAGTTTATAAACTCATACATACAAAACCAAAAGTTTGAGATCTATTTCATATTTATAGGTATTTGAGGTTTCCGGGTTTAACCCGATCCTTTAGAAGGACATGAGTCCCCAACATGAGGAGGCCCTCCGCGAGAGATCAATGTCATGTTGACATAGCTGATGCAATGATGCAATGATAGATCAGAAACTGTGAAATTTTCCCAACAGGTTCAATTAATTGCATAAAGTTTTTGCGCGATTGATGTGGAATTTAGAAGGATTGGAGAAAGAGTTATTGGAATGGGTTCGGACGCCTGCCACAACCGGTCAATCATCATTGGCAGGCGGTGACTCGCCGCTCACGGAGTGGACGCCCATAAAAGCCGTCATATAAAGCGACTGGGGCAAGCGGCTCAGGGGTGTAGAGAGGTGTGCTCCGCTTTCTCCGAAGATATTCGCGTTCATATGCCCTTTGACACTTCCACCGCTGGAATATATAACTATGACGAGCCTTCTTCGGACAGCCAGTTAAGGCAAGCCAGAGCCGAGAGTTCTGAGGGTCCCTTTGGTTTCCACTTGGCCGGCAAAGACACGCCGAGGTGGGGGCCCTGACCGACTCCTGGGGCACTCGGGTCCGTGGTGTCGCTACTCACCAACAGCTAGCCACAAGCTGCCCTGCGTGCTTTTAATTACTTTAAATGGAAAAAATCTTTAACTCTTTGTAATGTGTGTAACGCTAGAACTATTTATAGGGGCTATGTGAAAATCTACATAATTAAATTAATTATATTGGATGGATTTCATTACAACGTTTTCATTTTACCCCGTGTAATAGAAAGGCTATAAGGGGTAGTCGAAAATTGAAACGCAAGCAATATTGCGAGGTCAATTATTTCTAAATATTGGTCAATCATTGTCACTTAGCACACATATAGCCCAAAAGTGGATGTTTTAGTGAATAAAAAGTGAGTAAGTTTATTCTGAGTGTAGTTTAATTATTAGACAATGCTGCCATCCAATTGCCTCTTTGTATATTAAAGGATGCCGCAAACACAAGCGGAGAAGTGACGAGCGCGGTGGCGACCAGATGACCGCGTGCTCGCGTCTATTTATAACGTATCACTAAATACTACAATCTAAAACTACCGACTGCTACAGCCACCGCATCCGCATTTCATTTGCTGGGAGCCACTATTTACTTTCTTAACTTAAATTTCGCGTGAAACGACGGCGGAGAAGACAGTATTCCTATGATAGGCTCATCAGAGGGAATAGGACCGTTAACGCATACTCTGTACTTTTGTAGTATACCAACGAAGGTGATGAATACAAAGGATCTGGCCAGCGAATCGCCTGGGCAGCGTCTGCGACCTGTAAAAATACAAATCCACAATTAGGTCACGTTTTAGTTGTTGCAGTAAAATTGTATACCTAGGTATATATAGTATAGTATATACTATCTATAAAAAAACATTTTTTTAGTAATGACTAAAAATAGTGTTTTATAGATGGTAGCAAACTAACATCCTAATCGGTTTGAAATAAAACTATTTTTTACGGATTATATCGCGTTTATTTACTTTTTATGGACCGTAAACACGAACTAAATTTTGAGGGTACCCAGTTTTTAACTATGACATCAGGACGTCTAACACCTCAGTCCCCCTGTGACCACGTTTCGGTTGCTTTACAGCAACCGAAACGTCGGGAACATAAAAAGTAAATAAACGCGATATACTTAATCCGTAAAAAATAGTTTTATTTCAATGTGTAGTATTCGCGTAAATATAAGAAAACAATATCCTAATCGGTATCAACAATCTTTATAATTATCATTGTTAATGGTCATTATAAATGAATATGAATATGTTATCATAATATGAATTTTAAGATAAAAGTTATTCAACTTAATTCAAAAGAATGAAGGCATATAATTATTTTTTTCATATCACTCAATCCAATAACATTACACCTACCTAAACCGAAAGGTAGCATGTGTTCTGAACTTTTTAGCATTCCCTGCTCATCAATAAATCTTTCAGGCCTGAATACATGCGGGTCGCCCCAAATCCTCCGATCAAAGTGCAAACTGAGCGTGGACATGAGCACCGTCGACTTTCTGGGTATCGTGTAACCATCAACAATAGTATCGTTGAGGACCATCCTCGGTCCCGCTACAGGGGCTATCGTGTAGTATCTTTGACACTCTTGTAGGAACGCCGAAGTGTAGATGAGCCTGAAAAATATACAATTCTTTTGAGTGGTGGCGTTTAAAACCTTTTTGTAATTCGAGTAAAATAATGGAGATTACTGTAATAAGAAGCCTGTATGTTTTGGAAGAAATAATGGTTTCTGTAGGGATATCCAAACACGTTACAATAATAGGTAGGTTTATTACAAATTATATAACTCGCTAAAATTGATTCAGTTTGTAAAAAGGGAACAATAAAATACGGATCAGGCGTACACCGATCGAAGATAAATGAATTACGTATCACATGAGATAGAAGACTCAACATCACCTCTCATTATCATTCCAGCTGGGTAACTTATCACCTAATACGGCGTCAATCTCTCTCTGAATTTTCTCTTGCATATCCTGAGATTTCAGAGCCCTCAGCAGAGCGAACTCGGTCGAATTTGAAGTTGTTTGCGAACCCGCAATCAAAAAGTCCAGACAAACGATTTTCAATTGTTCTTCTGCAATGAAATAATGCCAGGCTTTATCCTACTAATATTATAAATGCAAAAGTTTGTGAGTGTGGATGTTTGTTACTCTTTCAGGCAAAAACTACTGAACGGATTTGGATGAAATTTGGAACATATATAGTTTATAACCGGAATTAACACATAGTATACTTATTATCCCGATAATCCCGAAATTTTTGCTAAGTTAAATACTACGTGGACGAAGTCGGCGGGCACAGCTAGTGCAACATAATTTAAAGTAAGCGCCTTATTCACATACCGAAGTCAAACAAGCGCAAAAACATCAGACAGAATCTTATGTGAGAGCGTGGTACAACCTCGGTCAAGCCAGTTCGAATAATATGAACTGTAGTTGATTGGCCGAACACAGAATGTATGGAAAGCAACGTAAACTACTTTGGTGATTTTTTTAATCGTAGATAATAATATCGGAATATCATTTAAAACAAAATAACTATCATCATCATCATCATCATCATCAGATAGTGAACATGAATGAAAACCTTACCCGTAAAAGTGTCTTCTCCCTTGTTGATTTCACTCAAAAAGGAATAGATGAAATCATGTCCGTCCACTTCTTTATTTTTATGCTTCACTATAGCTTCCTGAAATGATATAAAAATAATAAATTATCTCAAAACAAAGTAAAGTGTCCAATTCTCGAATCCCTCCAAACAGGTCGCTACAGCACTGCAGTGGTCTAAGCAGAAACTTATGACTTGACTGGAAACTACTATTTTTCTGGATGGTTTTTTATCATGGGGAGATCATGGACTAAAACCCCACAGCGGTCAGATTCCCGCTTAACGTGGGCGTGGTGTTGTGGGGTTACGGGAACGCTTTCGTACTCATCCGTGGACCACCCCGGCGTCTGGACGGATCCTAGCTCATCCTGGTCACACTATGTTCCAACCCGATAGTTGTAACCTTCCTATTAGTAGTATTGATGACCGCTTGGCGCAGTAGTTCGAGCGTAGGCCGCTCGGTTCACTGCACCGGATGGTTGCGGGTTCGATTCCCGTCGGGGTAAATTTCGGAAATGGCCTTTTCGTAATTTACCCTGGTTTGGGTGTCACTGGGATCGCCCCCAGTCCATTGTTCGGTACCCATAGTAAAAGCGTTGCTTAGTTTGGGACCATACAGTTGGTGTCAGTCTGGCAATATTTATTTATTATTACCTATGGTTTATTTTCATAACCACTCGTGTGTCTAGTATTCGCAAATGGGGCCTGTCATTTAATATTCAGAACCTGATGTTGATTGTCACATCCACATTGTGTTATGACGTTTCAGTTTCCTAGAACAAAATTCTATGTTGCTGCCCTCAGTTTGATAGAGAGGCCGGAATAAACTCAAGCCGAAATATACTTAAAATAAATACAAGCATCAATCACCTACTACTGAAGGGCGAAATTAATCTTCAACTGGCCACGGAAAAGTAATTCATTACTTACCTCTATTATATTAGATATCCTTTTATTTATATTCGTTATAAGCGAATAACCACTCATTCCGGGTATTATGTACCTGCACCAAGGCATCTGGTTAAGCAGCCCACCGGCCATAGAGAAAGCTTTACTCCGCTCACTGAACAGGCCCAATAAATGTATTAGTTTATCTTCCTTGATACGTTCTCCTGAAACATCAAACAAATTTTAAATTTTGCTAAATATTTTCAACGGTAACTTAACTACTTCAATTCTTCCATCCATCAGTCCAAATAAGTCATTAGAAGATGCAGATGTCTGCCTCTTCTAATGACTAACTCGTATCCACCAGATTTCTGAGATGCGTGTGTTATGTCATCCGCCCACCTTCTGGCGGCTGTACTACGTCTTTTAACTCGTGGCCGCCATTCGAGAACCTTTTTGAACCAACGTCCATCGATTTTGCATTCTATCCTAGGAGTAACTTCTAATCAAACTGAGTTTACTTTCATTACAATAGGTATAGGTGTTAGATAACTATATAGTATCAGTATGGTGAACATTTTAAGGATATTGTTTATCGACAACGCAGCAGAAAACAATGTTTTGCATACAAAGACAGATAGAAGACGAGTACCGAGCGTCTCCCGTAAAGTACCACAGATTGATCTGTGTGTGACTGATGGGCCAAAGTTGAACTATAAGTTAATTATATGTACTATATTATTGTGATAAATTTAAATTTGAAGGTTACGCAACAACTGCAGCTCCGTTATCGCAACAGATGGGTTTTCTAGGGTCTACCGAGCCTTTTAAATTATGCATTTGAATGATACCTATATGCTGACCTAAGCAGAGATTTGAAAGTTCTCGCTGCGCTTCTATAATTTATGGATCTAAGAGCTATTTGACACATTTATCGGGCAATAGAACGCTGAGAGCATTTTCTCACGCGCTGCGCTTCTAGCCAATTAGCTTGAAGTATTTATTTACTTAATAAACGTCACCATTTTAGATTACTCGTGTTTTAAAGACATCGTTGAAATCTACGATGTCATAAAATGTACGCTGCTAGCTGAATTCGTTTGCAGCGAATTACTAAATCATGTCTATGGGCCTGACGTGCATTTTTATAATGAGCATCTTTTCTTTGTGCCGAAAGTTCTTGCGTATCGTTATCAAATGATACGAGTTTCAATTGTTATGTGAGTTAGAATGTCATTTAAATAAACCAAGGCCATCTTATTTACTACTTAAGACGGATCATTGTCATCGCCCACCAAGAAACAAGACCTTGACTTCCGCAACAAAATGATTTGCATATTTAATAAGCGTCGGTTCAAAAAACGAAAATGTTTATCGCTGGTATGTAATTGTATATTATGTAAAAGATGTTACAGTTTTATTTGTACATAATTATTAAGTATGTTTAGTATTCACCTGCGACATATTTCCATAGAATGTTCATGACTGACTCAGCTAGCATCGATTTGACACTAATCGGCTTAGAATTACTCCTTCTCAGGCAATACAGCATGCGGCCCAATTCGGTTTGTATTTCTCGTTCCATAAGAGTCTTGCCAAAGCCAACGTTTTTCAGATTTTTCACGGCAAACTGTCTGTGCACCCTCCAGATGGCACCATTCGCAAATGTGATACCTGGTAGGGATGAAATCATTAATGGTGTGTTGTTTTGAAATTGTGTTCAAAGTCTGTGCGAGTAAGGTGCATTATAATATACAGGGTGAAAGTAACGAAAACTGATACCATGGATTCCACTCATGATTCTCGACCTCCCAGACTTATAAATTTCCGTCAAAATCTTTACTGCAATTCAATTCAATTCAATTTAGGCCTACGGGGGCACTTACAAATTGTCAATTTACATATTTTTTTCCTTATATCTACAACCGGATCGGAACGCGACCTCGACTGAGAAGATCCGGCAAGAAACTCAGCGGGCTTGTCTTTTTACATGCATTTTTTTTTAATCGCCAGTTGCTTATTTTCAATAATTACAAATTTATTATTTGCCTCTGCAATAATGATCAATAACCTTACCATTGTAAACGTATACAAACCACCGAACTCTTCATGGACTACCCACCTCCCCGCTTTCCCACACCCATGTCTATATGCCGGCGACTTCAATAGTCATCACACGACCTGGCGATATAACAAGAATGATGCAAATGGTGAACACCTCGTGCAATGGGCGGAGAACAACAACTTACACCTGGTTTTTCATGCCAAGGATAGAGGATCGTTCAGGTCAGCAAGATGGAAACGGGATTATAATCCAGACTTAACGTTTACTACCTGTGACATCAACCGAACCCCATTACAAACCACACGAAGAATTCTCTCAGACTTTCCGAACACCCAACACCGACCTGTGCTTGTGGAGGTTGGTATTAAGATCCCCCTAACAAACTCCATGCCTTTGCCTCGATGGAACTTCCACAAAGCAGACTGGTCCAAATTCAGCGCTGACATGGATGCTGCTATCAGATGGATACCTCCCTGTGCCGAAAACTACAAGAGATTTACTAAACTTATCATCGCAACAGCAAAAAAGAGCATTCCCCGAGGCTATCGCAAGGCGTACATCCCTTGCTGGTCGCAAGAAAGCGAAAAACTATATGATGAGTACACGCGCACGGGTAACCATGAAATAGGTGATGACCTTCTGAAGTCTCTCGACGAAGGGCGTCGAAATAGGTGGCTCGATACCGTGGAGTCAATGGACTTTAAGACTTCCAGCAGGAAAGCTTGGAGGGTGCTCAATGGGTTGGCAGGCAAGACTGGAACAAACTCCCGTGGCGGATCTGCTCCACTAGCCAACGCGATTGCAAACAGAATAGTGGAGGTGTCCCGAGTTAAAGGCAGGAAAGATGATACCCGGGCGACACGACAGTGCGCTAAACAGCTCAAAGCGTCGCTACCAATTGACTACCAGCTGTCCGGAGAATTCTCCCAAGATGAAACTGATCGCGCCTTGAAACTATTGCCCCCTAATAAAGCAGCTGGCTTCGATGGAGTCTACAATGAGTTTCTAAAGCACCTGGGCCCAAAATGCAGGAAATGGCTGAAAGAGTTCTTCTCAGATATCCTGTTACGTAACAAATTGCCTCGCGACTTCAATAGATCAAAGATTATTGCTATACTGAAACCCCAAAAACCTGCAGACGATCCTAAGAGCTACCGTCCTATCGCCCTTCTGAGCTGTGTCTATAAACTCCTGGAGAGACTAATCTACAACCGCATTATGCCTCTCATTGATAAGGTGGTTCCAGTGGAACAAGCTGGCTTCCGATGTGGCCGTAACTGTACCGACCAGGTGTTGTCCCTCACAACCCACATTGAAGCAGGGTTTCAAAAGAAACTAAAGACGGTTGCTGTTTTAATAGACCTGTCTGCGGCATACGACACAGTTTGGCGCCAAGGATTGGTCTACAAGCTCATGAAAGCGGTGCCATGCAGAAAAATGGTGGGGCTGTTAAATAGCATGCTTAGCAACCGTGAGTTCATGGTTTTTCTTGGCGACAGTGAAAGCTGTACCAAAAAGCTGAACAATGGATTACCACAGGGTTCAGTTTTGGCTCCGCTGCTCTTCAATCTTTACCTACATGACATACCTGAAACGCAGAGTCGTAAATTTATGTATGCTGATGACATAGCACTAGCTTCTCAACACGAAACCTTCAAACCTTCCGAAGGTATCCTTAACGAGGACTTAAACATACTAGACAAATACTTTAGGAAATGGAGACTAGTACCAAACACTGCCAAAACCGAAGTAACTGCGTTTCACTTGGCTAACCAAATGGCAAAATACGAGCCCAATGTTGAGTTTGCTGGAGCCATGTTACACTACAACCCCACGCCGAAATACCTGGGCGTGACTCTCGATCGGAGTCTCACGTACGCTCCGCACATGGACAAATTATCCAAAAAGCTCCAGACCAGAAACAACGTCTTGCACAGGCTAGCGGGCACCACTTGGGGCGCCAGCGCCGATGTGCTGCGTACAACCGGTCTCAGTTTGGTGTACTCAGCAGCAGAGTACTGTGCACCAGTATGGTCAAATAGTGCACATGTGCTGCATGTGGACACCCAGCTGAACCAGACCATGAGATGCATATCTGGAACCTTAAAATGTACCCCTCTCCAGTGGCTCCCTGTTCTAAGCCATATAAGCCCACCCCATTTGAGAAGACAACAAATACTACTACGAGAGGCCCAGAAGATCTACGGAAATCCCAACCTGCCAGCTCACGCGGAGTTTACTGATCCGCCACCCCACCGTCTGAAGTCACGTCACCCACCATACCAGATCGCAAGTGAACTCGTGTCCGGCGGATTTAACACCTCTGCTGAGTGGTTGCAGGAATGGAACGCAAAACCCCCTGATAGCATGGGAGTTACCATCAACCCTACACTTAAACCTGCTGGTTTTGCGCTCCCAAGAAGGGAATGGTGCCAACTGAATAGGGTAAGAACTGGATGCGGGCGAAGCAATGCTTTCATGTCCATGTGCGGGTGGAGGGAATCACCGGAGTGTGAGTGTGGAACTGCTGTCCAGGATGTTGAGCATATAGCTAGAGACTGCCCACTCACAAGGTACCACGGCTGCCCAACAGACCTGTTCTCTCTCGAAAACGACGCTATCCCATGGATTCAGCAATTAAAAGATAGAATAATTTTATAATTTTGATTTTAATTTTAATTTATTGTGAACAATTGTAAGAATGCCATACGAATAAATAAATAAATAATTACAAAGGGTAGTACTTAGATATTAATATAAATATTAAAATAGCTCCAGTGTGTTGCCTTTTGATGTTATCAAGAATTATACAAATAATTCTCACCATATGACCGCACTGACTGCAATGTAAACTAAAAGTCAATACCCTCGTGCATTGAGTTTAAATTTACATTGCAGTTTTATGTCTAAAATAGTAATTATTGATTTATTGATGTAAATGACGTTAAGATAGATTTTTATGATGCTCTCATGCTAAAATCAATTTAAAAATGCTGAAGAATTTGAGCATAATTCATGAAAATATCGACGTAAAATTGCAACCCTGGGAAGTCCAGAATCATGAGTTGAATCATGAGTTGAATCCATGATATCGGTTTTCGTAACGTTTCCCCTTACAGCTTATTCGAAATCCTACCTTTGCATTGAAGTATTTTTTATTTATTTTTGTGTTCTTATACTTACCTGTAATTATTTCAATTAATAACTTTATTTATAACAAAATACGTGGATCAGATGCTTCCTAAGGAAATAGTGACTTACAATGACACCGACTTACAATTCATCACTCCTTACGATGTACCAGACAATTTGCAGGACTATGGAGTTGTCCTCTATTCGACTTCATAACATACTGAAGATATAAAACAGGAATCTGTAGCTCACCCATATTCTCCTTTCCGAGACATCGTAATTTAGCAAAGAAATTCATCGGCCGTGCGTCAAAATCTTTCTCCAAAAATACATGGCGTAGGTTTTCATTCCCGAATACCACCACTATCAATTCTCCACTCATATTTAGGCCCAGAACTTTAGTGGAATGTTGTCTAGCCAATTCTGTGAAAGCTTTGCACTGGGAACCATACTTCTTTGTCATGTTTGCCAAAATTCTACTACTGCCGATAAAAGGGTACCATTGCGGACCTGAAAAAAAAGAATGAATAAATCAGTTGCAGCTAGTTTAATTATTCCGCGCCAATGGCGCGCGTTGAGGTGTTGTTATGCACAACACATTTCGGATTTCGGTGGCTTTATATACCTTGTAAGTAGCTTTATATAAAAAAATAGATACACAAATGAGAAGTCTCGCTGATTGGCATAAAATATAGATGCACATTGAGTGCCACGTTCATGCCACCTTTTATAAAAAAATATTGTATATTTTCCGTACCGATCTGATACAACATAGATTACAACTATTCTGTTACAGACGTGTAAGTTCTATGTTGTGTCAGATCTTTTTCTACTTGATCAGTCCTGTTATGACTCTTTGTGCGGGTGCTTGCGCCGGCACAACATAGAGTAGGAACCACAGGACTGTGTAAATTGTGTGCACTGACTGCGCTCTACAAGCCAGCTCTGAACAAATAGGTGGGCTAAGCTCTTCCATACGAGTAGTAATAAAACAAATTAATACCAAAATAGCAAGCGGCAGTACGGAGCTACTACTTGGGTAGCAATCGTTCACAACGAAGAAGCCCCAATAAATAAGTCTAAATTTCAATACATAATTTGACATTTCACCCGCGAATTCACGCGTGGTATACGAGTTTCTCGTTACAGAAGAGCATTGCAGGCAGTCAACCTAAGGGATTTGCAAGATTGCAAATATCAAGCCAACGATTTGTCAAGGGTAATAATAGAACTTTGCATGTGAAAAGGCAGCAGGATAACTTTAATGAACAGATTAAAATGTTCAAGATATAAGTTATGGCTCAAGCATGACGAATTAATGAAGATGTTTGATAAAACGAATGCATTGTCTCTTAGGAAAATAAAATTTATTAGGTATATAAATTATGATTGATATAAGACCTAGATATACGTATGATGTAATACCTATCTACCAACATGGTCGACGGTCTGATTGATCTCCAGTCTTCTAACTCTATGGTCTCTTACCACAGAATATACAAACTCATCAAAATTCACAAGTAATTTTTTACCGCCAGATTTCTTAATTTTATTATTGTTTATCGATGAATACTTACTTATAAAACTGATGTTCCACCATATATTAAGTAAATAATAAAAAAATACGATAAAAATGAGAAATACCTAAATTATTATGTTTTAATAAGTAATTAAATTTTACCCTTCCTATGATTTTTTCTTTATTAGGTATACATATGATTTTATTGTTCTTACTCAAACAGATTATTATAACAAATTCGCATCTTATTAAGAAACACCTTATTCTTAAAATTACACCATTAAAAAATGAGTCATCTATTTGACACGCATATGAGTTTCTAATTTAAAACAGAGAAACAACGGGAGGAAGAGCAAATAAATGGGTTAGATATAGACTTAATTATACATTATCAGTCATCATCATTACCTGCATAATTAAATTATAATACCATCTGAATACATGGCCGGTAACTATTATTAAAATTCAAACCAACATCATTACACAACAAACATAGGCATTGCAGTACATAGTATTCATTCATCAAGTCAAGTAGCAATCTCAATCAATTCTGTTACGTATGTTCATAACAATACAATAACTATTTAGCGTGCTCATTAATGCACTTAGTACGCTAACCTGTATACTGAAGAAATTAAATAAAAGTGCACGCGTAGTTTCATAGTATAAGTACCCAATAGAAAAGTATTTTTTTTCATTTGTTCGTGGATATACGAGTAAATAAAGTATTCGCAACGGGCAATATTACACACATGTCAAACTATAGAATGGGTACTTGATCAGTAGACATATAGAATATAATATAATATAGAGGATACATTTATAGAAACCGTACGTCTGAATTTAATAAGTATGCAGATAAGCGCAGTTTAAATAAATGTGTACATTAAGAGGTTAAAACAACCTCTAAGACCTTAACGAAGGCCCGTGTTAATGAATGCATCTCAAGTCTGGGAGTGCTCTTGAGTTCGCGTTTCACATGTCCTTTTGTAAAAAATCGTTTGTTTCGACCTGAAGACTACGACCGATTGCTGCGGTAAATTCGGTGGAATTATCCGCACTAAAAATACTATAATGACTGTTTTGTACCTACATAGTCCATGTAAAGATTAAGATTCTCCGGCAAACACTGCGGGTTTTTGTTGCAGATCGTTGGACACGCTTGCATTTTTTTTTGGAAAATGTTAGATACCACTGTCGACGTGAATTAAGTTTATTTGTAATTGTCTAAGAGCCCAGTGCGTATAATTCCAGCGAAGTTACCGCTGCAGTGCGCTAGAGTCTGTCACCGCTATTACATGAAGAATACAATTCTTATTAATCGATTAAATCTAATAGGTTGTCCAAAGAGCCATCTCTAAATAGGCGAAGCACAATGACAGAGACACTTCATAGAATAACGCAATTGTAACAACACATTTAAACCTGTTGTCAGGCATCAGTTACTTAAACTATGGCCCACTCAATTGTCATCATCATCAGCCTATTACTATCCACTCATGCACATTCCATAAATATGTCCATCAATAGCAACTTGTACACAGGATAAAATTACATAATTTTGTAATATTATATTTATTAAATCGTGGTCATGAAATTCGCAAAAAAAATTTAAACAACATATTATTTTATAATAATAACGATAATAAAACGCTTACCTGGTGGAAAATTCTTCGGTTTTATCATAGACACGACCGCGTACAATGATATAGCGAAGATTATCAAGAATACGCAAACCGGGATCATTTTGTCTAATCGATTATAATCGATGTGCAAGAAACTCGATGTAAAAATAACCACTGGCCTACTCGGCAGCCGAAACGCGACTGCACAATGCGGACGGCAAGCGACAATTTTTGTGTTATGCCAATTATCATACCACTTATATAGCAGCGGAGTCCTTTATCGAGCTCGGATCTCATGGCGTTGTACCATAATTATCTCATGAAATCATGAAAAAACATTAACGTGAAAATATTTTTCGTGGGAGAACAAAGAGGTGGTCAGCAATTATTAAAAAAGAACATAAACTGCGTTCCAATAGGTCATTAGTTCCACTATTTGAATGTCAGCGCGAATCTCTCTTTTCTTCTCTACTTAAGTAAGTAGATTTTTTTAATATAGATAACAGCATTCTAAACTTATCATGAAAATATTGATACAGTTAGTCTATCTTTGCTAACAAATAAAAAAACAACAGAGACAGTTTTTAGCATAGGTACCCTTTGATATGTAATAAACCCAAAAAAAATAATATTTAATTAGGTAAGTACTTATCATATTATTCTACAGTATCCTCTTTGAATTCTTGTGTAGGGTTTTATTCAAAAATGAATACCTTATCGACTCCTCAACGTCCCATCCCTGGAGATACATTGTTGCTATGAAATTAGCCATCAATGGAAACAACAAGTAAAGGGGTCACTAACCTGTGCGTCTCGAAACTTGGTCAAAATCAGAATATGAAATGGGATAACTGTAAATCATGCTCTATCGATACTAGGTAGTGCAATTGTAGACAGTCTTATTGCGTCAATGTGGGCATTAAATGGGTCATATGACACATCACATTAGATAGGCAGGTACCTTTATAGGAAACGGAACGTCAGTTCTTACAATTCCTATTTTGCTTACATCGCACATCTAACAGATACTACTATACATACCTACTATACCTGATCGGATTCTAAGTAAGACTGATAAAACACCTACCTACCTACTTACAATTATTGTCCACATACCTATTAGGTAGCCGTAACCATAGTACCAACAACTTTCTATCGTAGGTAAATGTGAGAAATAAAATACAAACTACTTCAATTGTTTTTCCTTTTTTAAAACAATATAACATCTCAATACAGTCACTTTTCGCCTATGGTAGATATAATAAGTAGGTGATTTTTAAAAATACGTCATGTTGAAATAATCGTTTCAGAGAACACAGAATAAATCCATAGTGAAGGTATAATCCAAGCAGCCATTGATATTGATAGCTCATTGTCATACCATCAGTTTACTCCCATATCGCATTTCTTGAGAATTGATTCTTGTGCCGTGTTCCATCACACTTTTGCTATCATGGTAATCAATTGAACTTTTATTAATTAATTCTAGGGCATTAAGTGTCAATTGTGTTGGCTAAATAAAATATACTACTGTTGTGTTGCATTTTTTTATCTGCAGGGTGTAAGGGGCATTGTAACGAAAACTGATACCATGGATTCAACTCATAACTCGGGACTCCCCAGAGAATTTTTCGTTAATATTGTCATGAATAATGCTAAATTTTTTCAGCAATTTTAAATTTATTTTAGCATGTAATCATTATATGTACTTACAAATCTTTATATACGAGATGTACCTTCATAAATCAATAATTACTATTTTAGACATTAAAACTGCAATAGCTCTAACGCGCATCGATTTTTAATTTACATTGTAGACATCGCAGTCATTTACAGCGCCATGAAAATAATCCCAACTCTGGGGAGCCCTGAATCGTGAGTTGAATCCATGGTAACAGTTTTCGTTACGATGCCCCTTACACCATGTACAGGTAGTGCATATTATTTGTTCAAATAATTTGTTAGATATAATATAAGTAGGTACTTACCAACTTATATCGAGTCAGAGGCCTTCTTCATAACTAATCGCATCCATTGCGACAGTTAACTCTGTCATGACTTTACTGCACCTATATTTATAGTTTCGCTCGAGTCATTAGTCGCTAGCATCTAAAAAATAGCAGTGATAGCCGGTTTGTGAAGCACGCGTCTTGCGGGCACCAAGGTCTTGGGTTCAACCCCCGGCTCGCACCTCAGGGTGTTTCAAAATCTATGCGTGAATCATAATTTCTATGATTATCACTTGCTTACGGTGAAGGAAAACATCGTGAGGAAACTCAACTTAACTTAAACCTGCATGTTTTAAAAAATCTAATAATTTTTCGAAAGATATGTGCAATCCGCCAACCCGCAGTGGGCCAGCGTGGTGGATTACGGCCTGAATCCCCCTCGTAGTGAGGGGAGGCCCGTGCCACGGAGTGAGACGTCAAAAAGGGCAAAAATTATTATTATTATGATTATCTACAGAATATTGGTATCGCGCAGAAATCTGCCCGCTCATTACAACGAGCCGCAGATCAGGACAGACAGATGACTGCTCTGCACGTACCTACCTACCGAAGGCGCAGCGTATGCAGCTCTAAGTTACAAAATCCTGATCTGCCCTACGCTGCGTGAACTGAGTCGCCTGCGTGTCAGCCGTTTCACCCCCTTTTAAGCGGGCGTAGGACCTGTGTCCCTCCGCCTAATCTATCGCGCAATGCGGTAGTCAATTGTACAATTATTACATTGTAGGTATGTCTTTAATCTTCTTGTTAATCCATAGTTATTTAAAATCACATTTGGAATTAGTATGATTGTGTGAAAAACTAAATATAAATAGACGTGATTTAATGTGTACTTATTTTTCTTTTCTTTGGTGCTTAGGTATAAACAAGTATATTTTCGTATTAGTTGGTAGATAGACGTAATACTTACTTAATTACAGTATTATTCCGAGATTAACATAGGTACCTAATGCGACCAGTCGCATAGATAAGAGCCGCGGTATTTATAATACTTAACTAAAACTTTGCAGAGAGGGGTAGGTATGTACATACTTACCTAATACAGCTTATTAATAATAAAATTGTTCTCCAATTTAATTTATTAATCTACGATATACTTAGTTAAAATGTTATTTTAATAATGCTTACCTAGGTACTGACAAGAAAATTTTAATTTAAAAAATTTGTATAGCGCTTTTGTAAACTCTAAAGATGATAGTTAAGTAAGTACTTACCTATAAGTACTTACGTATCTACCTACCTATCAACTACAAATAATACGATGGTAAGTACCAAATAAGTAACCTATCTACTTACCTACCTATAAATTATTTTACATTCGCTGGTAGGTGAAGTTGATTGGTAGCGAGTGATTAATCAGAAATCGGTGTTTGGAAATAAACCCCTCAGTTTATTTTTAACTAAGACGCCATGCATAATATCGTGGTTTATTAAAATAAGACCTTTATGCTTGCGGTACAAGGTGATTTGATACCTTTTCCAGTGCCTAAAAGTGGCATTTTTAGATATAGGTAAGACTTAATTTATACATTTTAAAACCAGTCAGTTTACTCAACAAAGGTATCCCGTGGTTCCTTTGTAATCAGACAGAAATAATTATTTAATGACAGAGCAGATTTTGTATTTAAAGAAAGTAAGTAGATATATTTTATAATAAGTAAAAATACCTACCTAACTACTTACTTAAACCAATCTAATTTAACTTAATTAGTGTAAATGAGCTCTTTATATCTTATAACATTGAATTGTTTGATCGTAAATGTGGATACGTAAGTAAGTACCTACCGTTATTCACTCAAGGATTTAATAATGTACTTACCTACATACATAGATACTAAATCCACTACCTATTGCTTTAAAATTATGTACACTTTTATTTCATGAAAATGTTATTTTTAAAAAAACGTTGGTAATTTATATAAGTACACTTATATAATTATATTCCATCCTATGTACTTACTTGGCATGTGTATTACATCGACATCTAGCGATGCTATTTGGTACTTAATTCATATTTGTGTGCTACAGTGTTAATCCAAAATCGTGACATCTTGCGGTATACTAATAAACTATTTAAGCGGTTAGGTAGTCTTATAATAATTAATCTCGATCAAAAAAGTTACTGACCTCTGGTGAACTAAATTTGAACTTTTACTGCATGCAAAAACCGGGTACCTACGCGCGTTATCGCTATCTAGCTTCTATCTAGAAATCAGTTTAGTCCAAGAATTTTATAATTATGTTTGGTCGTACGGAACGTCAACTCCATCAAGAAGATTATATATCAGCTTCTTGGTCCTACTTCAATCAACACTTCCAACCAGAGACAATCACAAGAGGTTAATAAGGAACTAGAGGAGTTCAGAAGCAGTGATATTTTGATACGGCAAACATCTATCCCATGCTTGAATCCACGGGTGATAATGTAAAATTCTCTAGTACAATTAATATTTCGAGTACAATGTCAAACTATTACAAGCGATTCCTTAAATTTTAGCGGCAACTACTCGTTAACCGCTAGAGTCCCCAAAAATGTTTAATTGTTATACTGGATTAGTTCAAGTACATTATTATAATATTCTTGTTATAATTATTTTCTTAAGTATACATGAAGGCACATAATAGTTGCATCTGAAACTAGTAATTAGTAAATCCGAAAATAGATAATACAAATTAAATAAAAATAATATTGTGGCTAATATTTTGAATAATCTGTTCGTTCGTACTCGTTACAGACTACCTTACGGTGCTAGTTGAGTACCTTACGAATATCAAATACCGTATACCGTGCTCTAGTAATTCTAGTAGAAAAAATTGTCTATGTGAAGTGGGGTCAAAGTGTCAAAGTCAAAAACTGACTCAAGGAGAGGAAAGAAGAAAACAAACAAGGCGACGTAAAAAATATACCTATTTTTGATTTTATATTTTTATTTTTGTTCGTTGGTCCGTATATCTTAGTTCCGTACTCTATTGTACGGGTATCTCACGGCTGTTATTTCATTTGTGTTTCGCGCTAAAGTGATAAAGATGACGGAGTACGGTAAATTTGGCCCTTTGGTCGGTGCCATTGACGAGGGCACTTCAAGTGCGCGGTTCATTATTTTCAAAGCAAATTCAGCCGAAGTGATCGCCTCTCATCAGAAGGAACTGGAACAGCACTTTCCTCAGGAAGGCTGGGTGGAACAAGATCCCGAAGCGATTTTGGAAGTAGTTACAACATGCATACAGCATGCTGTAGATAAATTAGTTGCCTTAGGAGGTAATTTGAAGGTTTGTATTTTTTTCCTCTTTGAATAATAAATAAACTAGTAAGATCTTTATTGAACGTAACACCTAGATATTTACAAAAAAAGTGCAGTGGACCCCCGGTACTCCGGCCCTCGGCTAATTCGGACTATAGGGGGGTCCTTAGGCAGTACTCTATAATCCGACAAATTCGATAGTCCGACATTGCCCTGCAAAATGTTTGTCGGATTACTGCGGGTCTACTGTATTTCACACAGATATAGATTTACATAGATAACGCAAATCCATGTACTTCGCATGTCCGAAACTCCGACTAAACGTCAAGGTTGGGCGCCATTAACTTGCAGTCCACGCTACTACAGATATAAAAAAATATGAGTATGAGCGAGATAATCACTCGAGAGAATCGTAGCGGGCTGAGAGGCATCGGCGGCATCATTGTCTTTGAATCGGTTTGGATTTCCCATCACTAATGACGTCACAGGAATTGTAAAAAATTCGGCACGCTTGATTTCAATTAAAAACGTGATACTTGCGTTATCTATGTAAATCTATATCTGTGGTATTTCAACATTATAACAATGAAAAAGTGAAGACAAAGAGATTATTGATGTTTATGAACATATTAACCACTTGTATGCTGTAATTGCAGACACAACAACCAATCAATCAGTAGGTACCCCATTGGTCTTCATTATGCACAATGTATAATCTATTTTAATTTATTTAATAAGTCAAGCAAAAGATATTGATGAAGTTTATTTACATTAATAAACAACTGAAAGACTTTAACACAGGCGCAATTCACAATGGCAGCCTATATATGATAAACTAGCTATGCCCGCGACTTCGTCCGCGTGGAATAGTGTCTTTGGGTAGTATTTTTAATTATTTAGGCATTTTTTTAACAAATAAAACCTTCCTTTAAATACTTTAATGAGCTATTTGCAGTGTTTTAATGCAAAGAGCTATATTTCCATACAAACTTTCATCCCCTATTCCCTATTGTTATTTTTTACCCTTGAGGGTAAAACTTTTACAAACTTTGAATGTCTTATTTATTTATATCGAATCAACAGCCTAACAAATAAGTTTCAAGCTTCTAGCTCTAAAAATGATGTTACTTCCATACAACTTTTCATCCCCCCTTTCAACCCCTTATTACTCTTTTTTCGCATTTAAAAAGTAGCCTATGTCCTTTTTCAGGCTCCAGACTATCTGTGTATAAAATTTCATTGAAATCGGTTCAGTAGTTTTGGCGTGAAAGAGCGACAGACAGAGTTACTTTCGCATTTATAATATTAGTAAGGATTGTTGTGTTATTGAGATAATTTAATTAATATTTTGCAGGATATAATAGCTGTAGGTGTAACAAACCAACGTGAGACCACCATAGTGTGGGATAGAAGCACTGGTAAGCCTTTGCACAATGCTATAGTTTGGTTGGACATGAGAACGTCATCCACCATCGACAAACTGTTGGACACAGTGCCAAATAAGACCAGAAACAAGAATTATTTAAAGGTAGGTCCTTTTTATATAGAACACTAGCTGTGCCGGCGACTTTATCCGCGTGGAATTTAACTTAACAAAAATTCAATTTAAAAAACCTATTGCAAAAGCCCTAATGTTTTTTTGTTTTTCTTAATAAAAGTAGTGTAAGGCTGTGTGTACTGCTTATAACATTGACTATCTGGCAGCGAATGTCCCGTCGAAATTGGTCCAGCCGTTTCGGAGATTAACCGGAACAAACACACCGACAGGCAGACAGATAGACAGACAGACAGACAAAAAATGTTTAAATCGCGGTTTTGTAATTAGTACCATATATACTTTCATATGCATTTAGTGAATAGGTGTTATTTTGATATTACAAACAGACTCTCCAATTTTATTTATTTGTATAGAAGAGGCTGACCATCTAGTATTCATTCAGAGGTTATCAATTGAAACGGCGTGGACAACCACCATTGTTTTGAGATAAAAATCCAACACCTCATCTTTTACCCCTTGATTACATGGACTCAGTATAAATAACTAACTCACTTGATTTGTGATATATCTGGTGGCTTAGGTTATCTTTATCGATGTCACAATCTACTGAGTTTATTTGCTTAACTGATTATTTTAATTAGGTGATAATGTTTCATAACGTACCAATGCAATACTATGAGATTAATGTTTTATATGAATATATTTCTGTATTAAACTTTTGAATGGTACAGCCAAATAGAAACTACTGGGGCACATAATAAATAAACAAACAAAAACTCCAGCTGTGCAACAGTTCATAAATGTTGATATTTAAATCAATTCATCAAATAAAATTTTGTCCTATAAAGAGTGTTAGTCATCATAGTTTTGTGCCAATGTGCAGTAAGCCTGCACTAGTCTATGCACAGTATACAATTACAATGAGAAGGCAAGACACAACCTATACTTGTCTTAAAAGTCTGATATTTTCTGGTAGGAATAAGAAAAATAGGGCTGTGAAAAAAACAAAAGGCAATGACATTGGCACGTTTTGTTCCTACAAATATACCAATTTGATTACTTATAAAGACAAAGAAAAATAGACTACATATCATTTACAAAAGTTGAAATTATTCATTGTCCTTAAGTATGACATTATGTAAGGGTCATATCAAAGATAACAAAAGACTACTTACTATAGTATGAGTATGCTCTAAGGAAGATACACTGGTGGTTTGCGAGGGTGTTCCCAGCGAACAACTAATTACAGAAGAATGCATAAATAAATTTAAAAAAATATATTACAGCCGCTCTGTGGACTCCCACTCTCTCCTTACTTCAGTGCTGTAAAATTGAGATGGCTCAGTGACAATGTGGATGCTGTTAAAAATGCAATGAAAAAAGGCACCTGCTGTTTTGGTACCGTCGACACCTGGATTATGTGGAATTTGACAGGTAACATGCTACTTAGTTCTCTCATAATAACACCAATTAATCATCATCACCTTGCCCTTATCCCACACTGGGTGGGGTCGGCGCAGCACGTTCTCTTCTTCCATTCAAGCCTATCATCCGTCATCTCTGCACTCACTCCCTTTTCGCTCATACCCTCTTCCACGCAGTTCATCCACGTCTTTTTAGGACGTCCCCTACCCCGACTACCGCTCACTCTCATACCCATCGTCCTTTTGACCGCATGATCATCCTCTCTTCGCATAAAATGTCCATACCACGCTCATCTTCCGCTCTTTATTTTCTCTGTCACCTTAATAACACCAATTAATATAAGAATAAGAATGTAATCGTCAAAAGTAAGCGGGGTATTGGGTTAGACTGCGAGTTTTGATTGGCCTGTTCAAAGTCGAGCCGTGTGTGGACCAATCAAAATGTTAGGTGCAGTCGGAAAGGGGGTTTGGGTTTCCAAACCCCCTATTTTGGTTCCCCTACATCCATGCAGATATGTCAAAAGACCACAAAGAAGTAACTATTGTGTTCCAGGCGGTCCCAACGGCGGTAAGCACGTGACTGATGTGTCGAATGCATCACGAACAATGCTGATGAACATTGAGAACCTGAACTGGGATCCCCTGCTGCTCAAATTCTTTGAAGTGCCGAAATCTGTGCTGCCTGAAATTAAATCCAGTTCTGAGGTAAGGGAAAAATTACTTCGCCGCAGGTAATTGACAAATCTAAAGATAAGGCAAAAGACAAAACAAAACAGAGTCGACAAAAACAATAAATGTACATTTATATTTTTTTGGATATCGGTTTTGTCCATACGGTGACTTCAAATATACAGCCTTAATATCCAATCTAGGTCTTTTTTCCCCCTCATGCAACTCAAAGAGGAGTGTTATAAGTTTGATCCCTTTGCCCGTGGTGTCGTTGCTCCTAAACTGACAGACCAATTGCAACAAATTTACACTGAAATTTCTGAGCTGCTTAGCAAAGTTTACTTCGCTATTCGCTGGTAGCTATTTGGTATAAAATACATTATAATTTGTCACAACTCCCCATTTAAATTAATTATTTTATTAATTTCAGGTATATGGTCACATAGCGGACGGACCTCTAAAGGGCGTGCCTATCTCGGGTTGCCTTGGCGACCAACAAGCGGCCTTGGTCGGACAAATGTGCCTGCATAAAGGCCAAGCAAAAGCCACATACGGTACCGGCTGCTTCGTACTGTACAACACGGGGGATATTCAAGTGAACTCCAGCAGAGGCCTTTTGACTACCGTCGCTTATCAACTCGGTAGCAAGAGCCAGCCCTGTTATGCTTTGGAGGGGTCTGTAAGTAAATAAAAATAAAAATAAAAAATGGATTTATTACTCCTTACAAAAAACCAAGAGTGATACATTGTAACCATAATAGTAGTTTAATAGTAATTTTGTAAGGATCTGGTGTCTGAAGTAGGCATAAATGCCTGTGTTACAGATCACCAGATCCCCACCCTCCTTAATACTTACAATATGATCTTATGGCTAGTACAGTTTACTTAGGTTTAGTAAGGAGCATTTGTACATGCGTGTATTAGCTGTGCTTATGGATATGTGGAGTGTTGGTGTGGTGTAGTGTGGGATGTTTTAGCTGTGTAAGTAGGTATGTGAGCGTTTGCAAATATTTATTAGATTATATAGGTATGTACAAAAAATATTACAGTAATGGTGGTATTTATTGTTTTAATGACTTTTATAATTATCATATAAGTGGGTGAAATCAAACTATTAAACCTTCAATCTCTTCTTTATTTCTTTTCTCGTCTTCAATGTTCGCCCACGACTCCCGTTCATTTCTATTTCTCTCACACTTCATCCGTCATTCACTCTTATATCTTGACACGTTACTACGTCATCTCTCATACGCCCCTCGCTATACCTCTCACTCCTACATATATTTATATTTTGTACGGCAATCAAGGATCAAACCCTGTCTTGTATTGTTATTTTGTAAAATATAGTTGGCGAATAATCTCAGTACCCGTCTGATGTTATTCAGTTACCTTAGTAAATGATTGTAAAACCGAAGGCATTGCTCGGATGTTGCCTATCTAAAGGACAGTGGGTCAGAGAGCGGAAAAGTGCCCCTACGTTTGATTGGGCTTCGTATGAAACGCAGTTGTAATAACAAGCCTTGTCCAATGTTTAAAATTGACAACGTCAGTGGCGGATTTACAAATTCCCAAGCTATAGGCTGTAAAGATTAAAATTTACAATTTACATTTCCTAGATTATTTTTACAATCCAAAGATTTAGTTGAAATTGCACGTAAAATAGTCGTCGGCAAAATTTGTTGCAGAGTTATATCTGTAAAACATCAGAAAACCGTCATGCAGAAATCTTTTTGATTTCTAAGAGGTAGCAAGAAAATTCGTCGCCAAATTTCAAGTCCCCAAATTTGCCGCCCCAAAAATCTGCCGCCGTAGGCTCCAGCCTACTCAGCCTGCTGGTAAATCCGCCACTGGACAACGTGCGAACAATGCCGTTGGTATTGCAATCATTTATAGGCTACTATAACTGCTTAATATCAGGCAGATCGCACGCACGAAAAAACATCAATAACAGTGTTAAAGGTTAGCTAAAATCGAAATACATGCCTTGAAACGTTCGATGGTAGTGAACTTCCTTGAATTGTGGCCTTGTCTTGTATTTTTAGAAATTGCATCACTTGTCTGTGCCAAATTATAATATTGATTGTATCTAATGGTGGCACATGATATGGCGTATTTGCACGAATATTTGCGTAACACAGCCGATACAAAACACACCCACTTTCATGCGTGTTAAGGCTTATTTTGATTTGTCAAGATACCGCAAATATCTGTGCAAAATTGCCGTCTGATGTGTCACTATAAAATGGCCCGACTACTGTTGGTATACACACTAAAGGCCCGTATAAATGAACCAATCTCAAGTCTGAGACTTATCTTGGAAATTTAAGTCTTATGTCATACCAGTTCAAAATGACATATCGAAAACGGTATCAGACTTGAGATTTATTTAAGAAGGTTTAATAGTTAACTTATTGTAGGTGGCAGTCGCCGGCGCTGCGTTAGGCTGGCTGAGGGACAACATATGTCTTCTAGAAAGCGCTAAGGAATCCCAAGGGATTGCTGAAAAAGCGACGGATAATGGCAGCGTAGTATTCGTGCCGGCATTCAGCGGGCTATATGCACCGTACTGGCGGCAAGATGCTCGAGGGTAATTAAACTCTTTACTAGAATTAATAAGTCTCATTCTACTGTTTACTCAATCTAGAAGTTTTTTTTCTGGGAGTTTTGTAAGTATTCTTATTCTTTTTTGACGACCGCTTGGTGCAGTGGTTTGAGCGTTGGCCGCTCGTCTCACTACACAGGGTGGTTGTGGGTTCGATTCCGGTCGGGGCAAATTTCGGAAATGGCGTTTTTGTAATTTGCCCGGGTCTGGGTGTCACTGGGATCGCCCCCAGTCCATTGTACGGTACCCATAGTACAAGCGTTGCTTATTTTGGGACTATACTGTTGGTGTGTCAGTCTGGCTATATTTATATTTATTTAATTTGTTCATCGTAGAGAAGACGTGCGAAGCTGGGATGGGTTGATGGTGAAACATTTGTAATATAAAAAAATAGGGATAAAAATACAAACAGACAAGAGTGCCCGTTCTGAAAAATGTGTCGATAAACGTTCACTATGTGATCATAGCCTAAACAGTGCCTGTTTACTTTTGGTAGTGTGATCTGTGGAATAACTGAAGATACGAACTCGAATCACATTGTAAGGGCAGCTCTGGAGGCTGTGTGTTTCCAAGTGAGAGACATCTTGGATGCCATGAACGAAGACTGCGGTATCCCGCTCCAGTTGTTAAAGGTAACACACATTTTTATACAAAAACTAGCTGTGCCCGCGACTTCGTACGCGTGGAATTTTATTGAACAAAAATGTAACTTAACATTTGCGAGTCGATGTTTCGTGTTTTATGTACCTACTATAGCAAAAGCCCGCTCACGCGTTCTGAGCCCGCGCTACAGGCAGCATTTGTTATCATTTTTTTTTTGTTTTTCTATAATAAGGTAGCCTAAGTTACTGCTTATAACATCAGCTATCTGCCAGTGAAAATCCCGTTCAAAATCGGTACAGCCGTTTCGGAGATTACTCGGAACAAACACACAGACGGACAGACAAAAATGTTTTAAATCGCGTTTTTGTTATAAGTACCGTATGCACTTTCATATGCATTTAGTGAAAAGGTGATAGTTTGATATTACAAACAGACACTCCAATTTTATTTATTTGTATAGATGATTTTGACATTTAAATTAGTTGACGTAAATGTAATTTATTTATGACAACGCCATCTACGATATACTAATATAATAGAACATTGATTGCCTTAGTATCATTCTCAAAGCTGGCACAGTTGGCCAAGGTTCAAATGTCAGTGATTTACCCCTCGCATCAGGGAGATAGTAAATAGAAATAACAATAGAGGGCGTCATTATTAAAATCTTAAAATAGTTTCGATACCTACGTAATTTTTTCTATCAAATAAATTACACTTTTTCTTCACAATGAAGAGTGTAATCAATCATTATTTTTAATGGAGACGTGGAGTTTTGTTTATTATATGTATAACCATGGGTTCGAACTGGATGAAACATGTTGTCATAAAATAAACACAACAATATGTTTCGTGAACATGTTACGTCCAGTGCGAACTCGCGGTTAGAATTACCACCGGTGAACAATTTATAAAATAACTATAAGTACAAAAAAAAAATTGTTGGCTAGCTGATTGGTTTTTGCAATGTTTAGTAGCCAATATCGTGGTATTTATTTACCAAATACTTATGGAATAATAAAACCTCTTTGTACCTACCTTTTAGCCTTAAAAATATATTATATAATCAAAAAATACACATCATCAAAAACCAGTCAGCGTTGAGTACAACAATAATAATAATAATAATCTCATTTTAACCCTGACCTGTCAGTCTGTTGACGTTTTCATTATGACACTGACATCTGTCACAAAAAGGTGCCTTCATAAACGCGACACATATATGAGTTGATATTAAAAAATACTATGTTCAAAGTCGTCATGCCTTTTTATTACCAGTTCTCTTCGTTTTAGGTCGACGGTGGAATGACATCCAACGCGCTAGTGATGCAAATGCAGGCAGACTTGATCGCCATAAACGTGATTCGGGCCGGGTTTGCCGAGAGTACCGCGTTGGGGGCAGCGCTTGTCGCCTACTGGGGCGTGGAACCTTCTAAACAGGGTACCGCGATTCCCATGACTTCAGGCACTATATACACCCCCCAAATAAGCGATGACGAAAGGGATATGAGGTACAAACAGTGGAAAATGGCCGTCGACAGGTCTCTGGGATGGGAACAAAATTGACGTTACTATTTATAACACTGTCGGAGTTGGGTACGGATTTGTGCAATATCAAACCTGCAAAAAGTGAAAAAATTCAAACATACAGATACTATCTTGGCATGGTGATATTTTATTTCTTCCAACGGGTGTGCGACCAAAATGTGGCGAAATGAAATGTCAGTTTACCATGCAATTATAGTTAAACCTTATTTTTCAATCGGATGAAGTACCTATTACTCCTAAATTTAGAGTCTAAGTATAGAAAAAAATTTGCTGACATGGCGTCTTATTTCATTGTATAGCTCTGTCCCTTTCAGCTGGCACGAGATTGTATTGGTAAAGTATCATCATGTACTGTATGTTATTGATTTATGATACGCATCGCAAGCCCGAGTAAAGTAAAAGTAAAGTATGTTTGTTATTATTGCACTAATCTGTGCCCACTGAATAAACCTTAAGAAAACTAAAGTTAAAGGCGTAGGTTTAGCTGCAGTAGGCGCCTTTAAGACTTGCTCGATTTTTGACAGTTTTCTCTTGAATTCAGTTATTTGCTGCAGGAAACCGCAGTATTTTTGCCAGATAAATGAAAAAAATATTTATATACAATTCATAATTGTGTTTTGAATGCTGATATTTCGTGTTGAGTTTTCGCGGGAGACGGTAGGGGTCTTGTCATGTCGATTGACATAAAATCGAACAAAAATATGGGCAACTAGGTATTTAGGACGAAAAATTAATAACTTATTATTAACTAAGCGTTTGAGAATCATATATACACGGTTCTATATTATTAAGTACCTTTTAAAGACATGTTTAGCTAGGATTTTAATGTTGTAAAGTGGATAAGTTAAGAGCACTTTGATGCTTTATTTAAAAGACAACTGTTATTTTAAACAGAACTACGTAATTTATTAATAATTGGCTCATCCGTTTGAGAGCTACGATGCCAAAGACAGAAACACAAATACTTACACTATGTTTAACTTGTGACACCCCACTTTTTACATATCCTCTTTTACCATATCCTTAAATTTAATTGAAATCTTAATACGCATTATCATCAAGTAGGCATACTATCTACCAATCATTTCTCGTTTCCATTAAAAGTTTCGCAAGTAAGTTATTTGCCATTTTTGTTCACTCTATGCAAGCAAAACGACGAATGATCATAGTGAATTATAAAACTACTAGTATTTACTAGTTATCAAGTTATTCAGTGATTGTTCTACTAAAAGTTATTTATTAACATAACAAAGACAATAAGTAGTTATTAATAGTTGCATCTAAGAATTAAATGATTTGTAAACAAGACATTTCTGGCATTCAAATTGCGCCCATAATCAGTGTTGGTATTCAAAAATTATTGTGATTTAATAATACGCTTAAAAGTAACTTTGTAGCATATGACAATCACATTCCATGCTATAAAATAGCGTACATATTATTGTTAAATAATACTAGTCTGTGATCGCAATAACGTACGATTCTACACAAAAGTTATGCTTAGCCACAGACCAACAAGTCAAGACATCACCTACGTCCACTATTATAGAATGCTATTGTCAAATGTTGGCGGGATACCGGGGATGACGGCGATTTTGATTGGTCGATTCAAGGTCGAGCCGTGAACGGATTAATCAAAATGTCAGGTGCGGTCGGTCATACATATGTTAGGCGAGCGGGGTGGTCTATGCGGCGTCTATCTCTTATTTGGTCTATGTATATTGGTAACGACAACAATTTATAATTTTATACAACTTTTATGCTTCACCAAATTGTTATATCGACTGTTGTGACTAATTCTAATGTTTACAGGTAGTGTTTCATAATCTTTGTAATTTTCAAGTTTTATTGAAATTATTTGGAGGTCAGAAGTGGTTAGGTACTATGTTGTAACGTGATATGTTCACTAGGTTCCGTATTAATAAATCGATCTAATTGAAATAAAACTATTTTTCTGATTTTATCGCGTTTATTAATTTATGTTCCCGACGTTTCGGCTGCTTTACAGCAGCCATGGTCACGGGGGGACCATGTGTTATTTCAATGTGTAGTATTCGCGTAAATATAAGAATAGTACATTGTTACATGAGTGGTGAAAGTTACTTATTTTGTCCCGAGATGGGGTTTGGCGCCCGAGCGTAGCGAGGGCGCTAATAGTTCGAGGGACAAAATAAGTCTTTCACCCGAGGTAAACACTGTGCTTTTCATTACGAATACAAGGAAAATAAAAATAAAAACAGGAATTGGCTAAAGAAATAATACAAGGAAGTATAAACAATACTCTGCAACTCGAAAAAAAAAATCGGATTGCCGCCTATTTTGTTTTTTTTTTCGTTGGCCGGCCAACTTCATTATTTAGCCATTATTTTTCATTGTCATCTTTAAATATTTTGCCCAAATCTATGTAATTTTAAAGAAATTGTTGAAACTAAATTATAATTAAGTCATTTTAAAAAAAAAATCTTGAATTAATACTTAACTTTATTTTATTTCAATTTTACATCGTGCTGTAATTGAGTGACTGTAGAAAAAGTTTGAACATGGTTCCATAGAAATGTGAAAATGGAACTGGTTTTTTTTTTCATAATTTGACAGCTGTCAGTTGAAAGCGAAACTCCCGGGCCTGAAAAGTATTACTTTCAAACCGCTTCTCAGGCAACTTCAGACCTACTTTCAGAGTATGAGTAATGAAAAACAATAAATCGATCTAAGTCTAAAAGGCTCTTGGAAATTTCTTTCTTATGTCACACCAGTAGGTACAAAATGCCTTGCCAAAAGCGTAATTAAGATTTGTCTCAGGCTTGAGATAGATTTATTAATACTAAGTGACAGGATTACGCAACTAGTTGGCCGATATATCGTGAGACAAGGCGGGGGTACATTGTCCGAGCTTCGAACGCCATAGCACACCGCAGAGTTTGAATACCATATCACCAAATGGATACCTTCGTTACTCTATGGGATACGTTAAAATTTTCAAGCGTATTTTTGTATCAGGTTGTTCGATTGAAGGAATGTTGGAGATGGGCTTAAAATGCTGTTGACATTAAACTGTGTTTCAAGTAGGTATAATTTTGACGTTTCCTACTATTTCAGCATATTAGGTTATAATGTTAAGCCAGTAATTAGTTTTAAGGTCACTTGTTAACACTGTTCCCTCGGAATGTTGTTTATGGTTTTAATTTTACGATAACGGTACATAATAATGGATTTATATAAAATCTTTACGTAATTATTTAGGGTAGGTATATTAATGTAGTTAATAGTTTGCACCATGGTTTTATAAAGTAAGTTTAATTTTATAACTGAAGGAAGGACATTTTTCGCACATGCAACAACAAATACATATTATAAGTTACATAATGTTGGTAACTATTGTGCATTTCAAATGAGAATTGGCTTGACAATCCGCCATCTTGAATCGAATTGGTCTACAACTTCATGGATATACCTGGTAACCAAAAAAAAGTTTAAATGTAAAATAATAGCACGAACGTTATTAAATAAATCACATTTTTTTTTGTAACATAATGTTGTTTGGTTAATAACATGTTAATGCTACTTTTACTTGGTTATCAGTATTAAGTTAGTTATGAGTCCAGTCCTATACTTATTTGAATCGCATTATATCCTTCGATTACTGAAACGCTTCTGCTACGGATAGTTTCGTTCCGGGATAAGTAATCCCTTTTTACCCCACTTGGTCCAAAATAAGTTCTGATGGTTGGTATGTGAACTTATATTCGCCGGAAATTTTGGGCCCCATTGAAACAGCCGTTTTGGCCTAGAATCCAATCGTGTTTGTAGTCGACCAGTTACTTTCGTCTTCTCCAAAAATTAAGATGTTTACATAGATCTACTGACCATCAACTCACCCAAATTAGACCATGGTAGTGCCTATTTGTTAATAGATTATAATATAAATAATTATATAGCGGTTTAAATTGAAATACTTTACCATGTTACGAATTCTATTTTTAATTATTAATAAAATCTTTAAAAGTTGTTTTACTAGTTTTCTTTTTTATAATTAATTATGCTAGTTGACTACACCGCTAAAGCTCCCATCTAGCCGGCGAAGTTTATTTTTTTGAGGTTTTTTTGAAATTTTTCAAAATCTAAAAATATTATAGGGCTCATTTTGTAATTCGCGACAAAGACCGTATACAATGCATTTATTAATATATCCAACTTACTCTAAAACATTTCAAGAGCGACAGATAACCAGAAAAACTGGCAATTGTTGTATATTTAGTGATTTACTAGTACCATATCCACCGTGATAATATTTAGAGTAAAATAAATGATTTAATAAACACACTGCATACTGTGTTGGTCGCAAATCACAGAATGTTGTTTTAAATGTTTACAGATTTTGGATAAACTATAAAAAAAACTCGAAAATTTTGAATTTCGAGAGCTAGACAGGCGCCTTCACCTTAATGAATATATTTTTTTATGTCCACTATAGTATTAGAGGGAGAGCCAGCGATAGCCAGACGTTCCATATTTTATAAAGGCTGTCAATTTCTCAGAGCATGCCCCCAACACAGGTAAGAACGATCATCGAGTATGGAGTTGGGATTGTGGTTACTTCGGCAGTTAACAGGTAGTAAAGGTGTATAAAATAGTACCTCAAATTCGTTATAGTATAAAGCTTAATTTTTATATATTTCCTTCGGAATAATATTAGAAATCACGCCATCCATTGACGGACACTTAGTGCGGTTTCAACCCCCTGCCAGACACCCCTAAACTTTAATAATTTATGAGTATACTTTCGTCATAGTATAAAAGCTGGGTTTTACATATGTTACTTGGGAACCCATAAAAAAATATTACTTCAACAGCCGGACAGTTTTAATGGTTTTAACATCTTGCCAGACACATTTAAATAGTTATTTAATCATCCAAGTATGAACGCAATAAAACTATTTTTCATTGGGTTTCTTGAACAACTTCGATACACTAAACTCCCTATCTTACTTACTGATAAGTCAATTTGCAAAATATCACCATAATATCTGACATAAATGGCCGTATCTTTTGATTGCGTTGAATAGAAGCCTATTTTTTTACATCTCCAAGGGATCATAGCATTTGATCATTGATATTAATTTTTACTTGATAACTTTATCCGTTTCCGAGAAAAAGGGTCTTGATAAACAGACAGACGGGCAACAATGTGATCTTATAAGGGTTCCGTGTTTTCCTTTTGAGGTGTGGAACCCTAAAACTATATCATGTACTGCAACTACATCTTTGAGTGCAGTCGCTGGCACAACGAACGGACTACTATGCTAAATAGCCTGTATTTCCTTCGGAATAACATTAGAAATCACGGCATCCATTGCCGGACACTTAGTGCGGTTTCAAACCCCTGTCAGACACCCCTAACTTTAATAAATTATAAGTATACTTTCGTCATAGTATAAAAGCTGGGTTTTACATATGTTACTTGGGGACCTCTAAAAAAATATTACTTCGTCATCCGGATAGTTTTATGGCTTTTACATCTAGCCAGACACATTTAAAGTCTGTCTGTTAATAATAATAAAATAAATATATATTATAAAAATACATTTTTTTTAATATATTATAATATAATATACTATTTTATTATATTGTATTATTATAACATATTATTTATTATTATTATATTCCATTTATTTATATTTAGTAAAATGTATTATAATTTTATGAGCATGCGCCTAATAGCCAAATGCAATAATCCAAATTACCAAGCCTTCGATCGCAATTCAGTCGCTAGTGGAATACCAAACATTTGCCCAAGCGTTTGAAAGCTAATTAGCGTTCAATCGCTTGCATTTGCTTTTTTATTGCAATTGAAGTAGCTAACGTAATAAGGGCCCAGTTGTAAGGCACCACGGATCGTAATATGACTAATTGGACCTAACCTCCTGAGCTGATTATACTTGATTCCAATAATAGGTATGGCTAAAGCGCTTGAACGCACGGAAATTGTCCCTGGTTTCTACAAGGTCTGTGTAATAAACTGCTCCAGATGTCACTTGCAGGCTATTTAGCATAGTAGTCCGTTCGTTGTGCCAGCGACTGCACTCCCAAAGGATGTAGTTACAGTACAGGATATAGTTTTAGGGTTCTACACCTCAAAATGAAAACACGGAACCCTTATAAGATCACTTTGTTGTCCGTCTGTCTGTTTATCAATACCCTTTTTCTCGGAAACGGATAAAGTTATCAAGTAAAAATTAATATCAATTATCAAATGCTATGATCCCTTGGAGATGTAAAAAAATTGGCTTCTATTCAACGCAATCAAAAGATACGGCCATTTATGTCAGATATTATGGTGATATTTTGCAAATTGACTTATCAGTAAGTAAGATAGGGAGTTTAGTGTATCGAAGTTGTTCAAGAAACCCAATGAAAAATAGTTTTATTGCGTTCATACTTGGATGATTAAATAACTATTTAAATGTGTCTGGCAAGATGTTAAAACCATTAAAACTGTCCGGCTGTTGAAGTAATATTTTTTTATGGGTTTCCAAGTAACATATGTAAAACCCAGCTTTTATACTATGACGAAAGTATACTCATAAATTATTAAAGTTTAGGGGTGTCTGGCAGGGGGTTGAAACCGCACTAAGTGTCCGTCAATGGATGGCGTGATTTCTAATATTATTCCGAAGGAAATATATAAAAATTAAGCTTTATACTATAACGAATTTGAGGTACTATTTTATACACCTTTACTACCTGTTAACTGCCGAAGTAACCACAATCCCAACTCCATACTCGATGATCGTTCTTACCTGTGTTGGGGGCATGCTCTGAGAAATTGACAGCCTTTATAAAATATGGAACGTCTGGCTATCGCTGGCTCTTGGTATATATTGTATTGTGCCCACAGTAAAAGCGTTGCTTAGGTTGGCACCATACAGTTGGTGTAATAAATCGATCTGGAAATGTCATCCTTACGTGATTTCAGTACACAATATCTAAAGCGTGCTGAAGATCACTTTCGGACTTTTGATAGATTAATCACCTACAGACCTATAAATGCTGTATGAATTGATTTTTTTATATATTCTACGTTACAGCAATAAAATCATCACGATGGGCTCACTAAATCTGATCAATTTTACTAATGGACACATTTCCATTTCTTATTCTGAATTTTTCGCTTTTATTTTAACTACCTAGTGTAAGTAAGTACTTAATTCATTGTTTATATCCCAAAGAAAAAAATGATTATCCAAATGCTACCTATTTATTTCATTGCAGCTTTACATTTATATTGATCGTCGCTTAATTGCGGCAATTCTTAGTATTTATCGTTCATTTCAGAAATTTTGGGCTATTAAGTTTGCAAAATTACTTACTGCGTGGAATTGCCAATGACCTTAATGGCCACCTCTGCATGGATGAGTCATGTCAATCGTTTTTCAATTCTATTTCACCATAGCTGAGAGACCCTTTTATTTTATTGCTTTTATGAAGACAAATTGACATTTTCCTGCGAGAACATTTTCATTGGAAACGGGGCAAGCAAACGACGTATATTCTTAAGCGAAGTAGGTATTTTTTTATTGTTCTTTAATTTCACCAAGACGCGTGCTTTGAATGTTATGACACTGACGTATGTGTCAAATTGAAATAATTCACGGGTCTTGGTGAAATGAACTGACTATACCCACAGTGGTATAGTCAGTTCATTTAATATCAATCTTTACAACATACTAACTGTGCCGGCGACTTCGTCCGCGTGGAATTTAATTGACAAAGTTTCATACAAACTTTCATCCCCTATTTTATACCCTTAGGGGTAGAATTAATCAAAATCCTTTCTTAGCGGATGCCTACGTCATAACATCTACCTGCATGCCACATTTCAGCTCGATCCGTCCAGTGGTTTGGGCTGTGCGTTGATAGATCACTATGTCAGTCAGTCACCTTTAAGTTATATATATTTAGATTTATCACGGCCAATGAGAAGCGATACTAAAGTGAATAG
Source organism: Notodonta ziczac (assembly GCA_918843915.1). Taxonomy (NCBI): domain Eukaryota; kingdom Metazoa; phylum Arthropoda; class Insecta; order Lepidoptera; family Notodontidae; genus Notodonta; species Notodonta ziczac. Next base: position 4,965,015 of record OU974038.1, on the reverse strand, counting down.
ATTATCTATTTTATATTTATTTTATTGCTTGTTTTTTACGTGTCCCCTTCATTTATTTTAAACTAGCTGTGCCCACGGACTTCGTCCGCGTAGTATTTAACGTAACAAAAATTTCGGGAATATCGGGATAAAAAGTATCCTATATGTTAATCCCGGTTATAAACTATCTGTGTTCCAAATTTCATCCAAATCCGTTCAGTAGTTTTTGCGTGAAGGAGTAACAAACATACATACATACATACATAGATACATACATCCACACTCACAAACTTTCACATTTATAATATTAGTAGGATAAGCATTATGTTTAGGTATCGAATGAACCACAAATTTATAAAATGGGCGCCCAAATTGGCGAGGAGGCTGTGACCGGCTTGAACTCGAACATTATTACCATTTAGATTTAGATTCTCGTTCAGTGGTATTATTATTAGGACAGTCAACATAAAAAATAGCTTGGTACCTGTAAAAAGAATAAAATTGACAAACAAATCGCACCAGAAAGTCTCTAAATTAAACAATAACACTATACCTCGTACAGTGATAGACAAGCCATATTAGATGATGATTGTACCAAACACTATGAATAAATTATTCCACGAATAACCTCCCAACGAATGCATCGTTTATCAGACTAATACACCCAAGTTAAACCACTATCTGTCACGGCGGCGGTCATAATTGGGCATTGCGGGATGACCCTTCATAACTATTAACAAGTAGCGACTGGGCCCTCGTCGTAGACACATGTATGTTGGCGTGAACTTAAGTGCAGAGCCGTGTAGCGAAGCTGCCGCGACAGCCTGACGGATGGCGGAATGGGGCTCCGTCGCATCTTGCGGCCCATGTGAGTCCCGCCACTGAGATCTACGAAATTTATAACAGAACTAGCTGACCCGGCGAACGTTGTTCTGCATATATCTAAATGATAATATATAGGTATTAAAATTGGTTAGTAGCCGATTCTCAGACCTACTGAATATGCACATAAAATTTCATAAAAATCGGTCGAGCCGTTTCGGAGGAGTATGTTAACTAACATTGTGACATGAGAATTTTATATAAAAGATAATAATAACAATCATATCGCCAGACTGACACACCAACTGTATGGTCCCAAACTAAGCAAAGCTTGTACTACTGGTACTGTACAATGGACTGGGGGCGAACCCAGTGACACCCAGACCTGGACAAATAACGAAGAGGCCATTTCCGAAATTTATCCTCCGCAGGAATCGAACCCACGAGCATCATGTGCAGTGAGCCGAGCGACCTACGCTCGAACCGCGCCAACCGGTCGTCAAAAATATGGGACCCGTAACCATATATAATATTTTTTCTAACTCGTTTCCCGATTTGATAGTCAGTACAAAACTGTATAAGGTAGGTTATAAAACTGTGATCGGTTTAAAAATTAATAACAGATAACAGTTCAGCTCTAATTGAAACAAATCCTGAAGCCAGACCCACCTCTCTTCAGCGTCCTTTGTCCCACTCCCCGTCAAGTCGGCAAAGTGGGGGAGGTATGCCTTTGATATTGCAAGCATCTGTCTCTAGGCCACGGCATCAGAGGTACCTAGTTAACACGGAACATGTTAAAAATAATTTTATTTTGATTCTGATATTAACTTGTAAGTAGGTCTTTTATTAAGAGGTAATTAAATGAGCATTTATCTTTCGTCTATATACTCGTATATATAACTCAAAGGTGACTGACTGACATGATAGTGATCTATCAACGCACAGCCCAAACCACTGGGCGGATCGGGCTGAAATTTGGCATGCAGGTAGATGTTATGACGTAGGCATCCGCTAAGAAAGGATTTTGATTAATTCTACCCCCAAGGGGATAAAATAGGGGATGAAACTTTGTTAAGTTAAACTCCACGCGGACAAAGTCGCGGGCTCAGCTAGTTGCTATATAAAGTTATGCACTTGCAGCCAAGTCTCATTTATCTGCCATCAAAATGTCATGTCCACGATACGCTCCGTTTCGCGGATCCGAGTTCTCAACCGTAATGTCCTGCAGGATCCGGTCCCTTGCCGGAGTGGCGTCTGACAGCCTCCGTGTCGCTGATGCCCACACTGCATCATCTCAGATTTGCTTAGATCCTAGCTGGTGCACTGTACGGATTCTGTAAATAAACTGCAGGTTTCTCTGTAAATGAAGGTGACCTATCACTACATAGTATAAAACAACGTCGCCTCCTGCTGTCTGTCTGTCCCTATGTATGCTTAGATCTTTAAAACTACGCAACGTATTTTGATGCGGTTTTTTAGTGGATAGAGTGATTTAAGAGGAAGGTATATTATGTATAATACATGCATAATATAGTAGAGAAACTCTGATAAAAAATACCCGTGCGAAGCCGGGGCGGGTCGCTAGTCTATAGTTAAACCAATTAAAACATAACCGATTTTTCAAATAACTAAGATAGTTGAAATGGGATCTTGTGGTTCGGTTAGTGAATAAGTTATCTTCTGTAGTTACTACAGAATACTTGGTATTCGTTTTGTAAAAGGGTAGGTACTTATATAGGTAGCAGTGGTTTTCATCGGTGACTTGGTACTATATACCGCTATAAGTATGTGTACCTAGGTAGGTGTGCAATTTCATCCTTGTTATGAAATATGATTTCACGTTTTCTTTTCCCATTATTATACTTCATTATACTACACCCCGAACAAAATCAAGCGTCATGGGCACCGTTAAAAATAAATCTTCAATGTGTTTATCGAGCAATCACTCAGGGTTGTCGCGGCCCGACGTATTGATGGCTCTATCTCGCGGGCGGAGTGACGATGCACGGTCCGCAAACACCTATCTCCCCATCCCGCCAAACAAACGCGTGGCGGAATTTGATAAAGTCCTCAGTTCATGTTTAATCATACGACATTAAAGGCGAATGTACACAGTCAGTGTCGGGAGCGGGATCACTGCGAATTATCATTTTCCATCAACACACCGCGAGGGCGAGCGTTTGTTTATGGATCGTGTACTGCGCGTTGTTTCGAGCTAATTTCTGTGTGGGAATTATTTTTTGTATCTGTGTTATACTCATAACGACGACACACATAACTGAAAAAGACTGTCATTGATGTTCTATGAGTATGAAGACAATTTGAATTTATAGGAGATAGGTATACTGGGTGAATTAACAACAGGTGTTTCATGTGCGTCCTAATGCACTCTACATAATATTAGTGACACTTTGCCGAGATCTGATGTGTATATTTGGTAGAGTGCATTAAGATGCACCAAAGGACTCTACAGTGTGGCACAGTGGAAAAGGAGGTAACTAAATGGGGAGGCTTATCATCCTTCTTTATTTTTTACACATTTTACGACTTATATTTGTATAGAATTTCCATGTTTTTTATTATTACTTTGCACTGTACAACGCCTTAGATGTATATCTGTAAAGTTGTTCATGTACGTATATATATATATATATATATATAAATCTCTATTTCTTACCAAAGCCCTCTTAGCATTATTCACTATTGCTAAATGTCTATGTCTCTTACACTCCACTTATTCGGACACCATACCTCGCCATCATTACCATGAGGGTTACAATTTTTCAAACACCACATGGCATCAAAGTGTGAAGTTATTTTTTAAATTTAAATTATATCGGCAATTAGAAACAGACTAAAATATTAAAAGTTCCCCTTCGTGTCGTCGCCATGGGTGCCATTCGTTACGCGCCGCGCGCTGAGGCGCACGCTCTCGATGCACTTTAATAATGCTTAAATGCAATGTTACATCACATTTAATTGACATTTAAAATGTATCTGCTGTTAATTAAGGCGGCCGCTTGGCGTAGTGGTTCGAGCGTAGGCCGCTCGGCACACGGTGGTTGCGAGTTCGATTCCCGCCGTAGAAGAAAACGGAAATGGCATTTTTGTAATCTGCCTTGGTCCGGGTGTCACTGGGATCGCCCCCGGTCCATTGTACGGTGCCCATTGTACAAGCGTTGCTTAGTTTGGGACCATACATTTTGTGTATCAGTCTGGTGATATTTTTTTTTACTGACGCAAGGATATTTAAAACAGAGTACACTGTACGTACGTAACAGAGTACCAACTTAAGAACCTACACATTTCCTTAAAATTTATATTACTTATAATTGATTAGTCTATAGAGCAGAATATTATAATATTTACCTGTATTATAGTCAGGTTTACTCAAGAAGAAAGGGTTATTCCGTAACAATGCGACTATTTTAATAAAGCTAAGTGGCCATACAGGTATTGTAAGAATGATGACAGTTGAATATCTACGCTCCTTTCATTGCCACTGACGTGATTTTCGTTCTATTCAAAACGCGAATGCCAGCGTTCGGCAAATGATTTTCTAATGACACATTTGTTAATAAATTTTGACATTTTTGACAGATTGATTGGGACGGGGTTTTGGAATTAGATTTAAATGTCTCCATCATACAGCATGCGCGGGCGCCGTAGCGGTTACTTCTAATCGTTTGTAACCGTGGAAAAAATCAAATACCTACCTACCTAATTGTTTCTTACCTCTACTATAGTGGATACCTCTATTCGCTCAAGCAAACTGCAGTTAACCGACTGGCACTACAGAAGCCTCCGTGCATATTCCGAAGCCATCGTCGATGTAGGGTTTACAGTAACGAGCGATCCGCCCTGACTTCGCACGGGTTTTCTCTATTATTTATAACTAGCTGTACCCGCGACTTCGTCTGAGTAGTATTTAAATTAACAAAAATTTCGGGATTATCGGGATAAAAAGTATTCTATGTGTTAATCCCGGTTATAAACTATCTGTGTTCTAAATTTCATCCAAATCCGTCCTGTAGTTTTTGCCTGAAAGAGTAACAAACACCCACACTCAAAAACTTTTGCATTTATAATATTAGTAGGATTGTATTTATAATTTATCAGTCGGTACATTAACTCTTCCGAAAGCCATTTTCTAAACTATGGTGAAATCCACATCAAAATCCGTTACAGAGTTTACAAGAAATTTACGGACAAATAGACTTGGATAGTGACTTTGTTTTATAATATTTACAGATTTCGGTTCATAGGTAGACACTTACCTACCAAGTAAAGAAGAATATTAATTCATACGAATGAGTATCGTAATTAGGTAACAAAAGCACGACCTTTCCAGGGATTGGAGTTACAGTTTTTATGCTATAACATGTTATTTATTGTTATTGCCGTTAGACAATAATGCATCAATAGGTCAGAAGTTTTTTTTAACCTCATAATAAATGTTGAATAATAACAAATAAATAACTATTAAAGCTTCAATTATTTAATTATCCGTCGTAGTCAAACCATATTCACAAGCTATAGTAAGTAGTACAAAGTAGGTTTTATTCCGTTTAGAATGGTTTCAGTTTCAAATATTTCAACTGTGAACCTGTAGTTTATCATTGATGCAATAGATTTCGGAAGACCACTTTGTTCTCACAAGCATTGTGTAAATATGGTTTTGATACATAATGACTGTATAAACGTATTCATTAAATACATCAACGAACAAAAAGTATTTTAATTCATTAGAAAAATCTCTCCTAACAAACTCCGAAGGACTGCACCAAGTGGTGGTTCTACAGCTACTTATAGGTATTCAAATAAAAAAGAGACTGAATACATCGTAGGTGGTAGGTAGAACATATATTTTAAGGTATCCAATTCGATTAGACTGCAACGTTTAAGTCTGGATATAATTTTAATGAAACGGCAGGGTTAAACGAAGTTCATTAGCGGGCCGGGCGCCAAAGCAACACTCGTAAAAATGAAAAAGGGAGAAAAGGGATTTCACAAAGCCGAGCCCAATTTGGATTCAATGAGCCGCGAATTGGTAATGCTGAACGCCCCGAGAGGGCTTAGATATTCCTACTCAACATAGTTACGGTTGTACTTATATCGGTCCGTCTGAATGTTCAACGATTACAATGGAATTGATGTTTTTCTGCGCAGTAATTTCCGCTATAGGATGGGTTTAATTTTGTTTATCATCGATAGGAATAGACACAGAATAAAACTATATATGCAGGTAGTAAATCTTCTATATTGTTGGGAAGGACTCTTTTTACTAATGTATATCTGCAATATTATTTCGAATTGCTATGCTTGTTTGGTATCAGTTTTTTTATCATAATAACAAATTAGCAGAGTACTCGCGTATAGTACAGGTACAGCCCCTCACTCAACTTTACTCGCAATTCTGAAAAGATAAAATAAATGACGGCAACAAGACATTTTTCTATTTCATAGTTTTAATAAGTAGTATTTTTTGCAAAAAGCTTTGTAATTACTAACCTACAGCAAATACTTTATGAGTACGGGGCATTGTATACATTTTTATTTCAATTTCAAAAGTTTTAGTAAAAACATTAACAACTAGGAACTACAAAACGTATTTTTTTTTGTTTTTTTTTCCCAGTGATATCCACACTGACAAAAAATAAGATAATTGAGGATTCAAGACATGCTTACCCTGCACCTCTAGTTTGAGGACCATTCATAATTATATTGTGTTCCATTATTATGATTACTTAATTTTATAAATTTTAATACTTACTACTTTTACTTAGACTTCGGTATCAGAATCGTGTTGGACCTTACGTACCAACATCGTCAAAGACGGTGAATAACTCCTCCCTTAGATTATAAACTCTCATTACGGTTCATGAACATTTTATACAAAGTAGGATCCTCATCTGACTGACAAATCGGGCCTATGGCTTAGTGGTGTTTACAGAATGTCTGGGGCTGGAGTGGTAGCAATATAAAGATGATAGGTCGACACGTCGGCTCATGTATAATGTGCATACAAATTTAAGTGGGTGCTAGGGGTGTCCGGAGGTGGCGGGTAGTCTGACGAGCACAGCCTTATGATAAGAGGAGGAGGCACGACACATGTCCGCCCCGCGTCGCGACGTCCCCGCCCCGCGCCCTACACGTGTTAGGCACCGAGTGAATCTTGCTCGCCACGCTCTCCTACGAATTCGGAGTCGTTCGGAGTTTGTTCCGCTCTATATTTACATGGAACGAGAAAGATTTTCGTATTCGATGTAGACAAACCCAGCTTCCGCAAGGAATATTCTCGTGGCTACGTAGCAGCGCGATCGCGGCCAAGTTTTCAGGTTTAGCTTCGTCTTTTGTGTATTTGACTTTGAGTTCAATTTGCACTCGGTGACTTGATACGACAATCGTTTCTCGTTCGTTTAAGAACATGGTACCTATTCTAAGATTTGATGTACCTAAAGAGGTATTAGTGAAGTCGTTAACTCGATTAGAAAGAAAAACGATACGTTCTTTGGCTCCTATCCTATTAATAATGCATAGTAGGTAGGGTAGGGTATGTCAGGTCTCTATCACCAGTGAGTTTTCGCCATCACATCTTTTATTAAGTATCTCGATCGTTATATACTGTAGATAGCAAACGTTATACATATCTATATAAAGTATCGTTATGTCCTGTAGATAGCAAATAGGTGACTACAACTCTATACCCCTCTCTCTATTTTCAAGTGCTAACAAAACTCATAAGCGGAGATGTAATAAACCCGTTTTCAAAGCGCATTTACATGCCCTTGCGAAGTAATGCCCTCTGTGGGGTCGCTTATGTAATAATAACGCTTTTACTACATTGAATGTTCGCGACGAAGCCTACACGGCTGTTTATATTAACATACAAAGTTTGGATGCTCCCCATTCGAAGGAACCACCCTTTGGGGTGGTGTTATTAGTATAAGCAAAAGACATAAAGTCCCCCTTCTGCAGACGTGGTGTGCATACAATGGTGTCGGCATTGATTTCGAGTTAAATATCACCCCTTTAGCGTTAGTTGCATTGTTGTGCGCTTCGTGTACAAACATACCGACATGAATTATTGTTGCCAGTTCTTTTATCTGTCTCATTGCAGTCATTAATCAGATACAGAATGCGTGCGGACGATTCTGTGTGATTTCAACGCAACGGTGTTTGGTTGTGTGATCCTGAATGGCAATCTCTTTGGTGCTTGAGTCCTTGAGGCAGATCTGTTGCTGATAAGTTGAATTTGATGTCGCAGGTTTCAACAATGATATAAGTTTTTAGCATTCCATTGGAATCTACACACGGTAGTTTTATTTTATTTAGTTATGTTTTTAATACAATAAATTTGGCATTAAAACGTACGACCCGCCTATACAGGTTGAAACAGAAAGGGAATACTTCGTTTTCAAAACTTAACTTTGTAATTCTAAAACAAAACTATCATTGAAATAAAACTATTTTACGGATTTTATCGCGTTTATTAACTTTGTGTTCCCGACGTTTCGGTTGCTTTACAGCAGCCATGGTCACGGGGGGACTGAGGTGTTAGACGTCCTGATGTCATAGTTAGTAACTGGGTACCCTCATATTTAGTTGTTTTTTGCGGTCCGATCCACGCAGTAAGTGCTCACTGTATCTCGAAGTCTTGCAATGGTACACTCGGTAAATATAAGAAAACAATACAAAACTAGCAGCTTTGGAGGAAACTAGAAAAGCAAGTGAGCAATACCAATGGCATTTCTCGCCCGTTGCCGACCTGTATGAGACTGGGAATTGCGGCAGAGCGAAAGGAGAGTGGGGCTAGTATTCTGTCTCTCTCACTCATCTTTCGAAACGCAGCTATCGTAGCAACTTTACTCCGCTCTTCTGTGAGAGGGTACTACCTGTAGACCTAGCCCATATTTGACCTGTACATCTTGGTTCTACCGCTTAATAAAATGTTCTCGTGTTACTAACTTTTAGGATTCCTTGCTGGTATCGACCTACTGTATAAGAAGAAATAACTCACACGAGCCAGACAGAAACAAAAATAATATAAAATCACTCATCGCGAATACCCACTTTCAACTCTCATCGATACGTCAATTATTTGAATGAGCCAAGTTGCCCGCCTTTATAACATCCGGCGGGATTTTTGTGTAGCATTAATATGCCGCGGAAGATTACCTGCTTTCATCTGTTTGTCAATACTAATCTGTAAACATGAACTGTCAAAATCCGCTCTTTGACGACGCCCGAGTTTGTTCAGGTGCACCCCTTCAATAGAACTCGTCCGTGAGCCTCTTGAACGTCAAACCCGCATCCTTTCTGTCATACGACAGTTTCCAAATGGATGCAAAACAGTCAAAGTAATTAGGAACGACGTATTTGTCATATTCCATTCATATTCAACCTTGTCGGCTTATAGGATAATGGGATATTACTGTAATATGTTTGCAGCTGCTCTTATAACCACATGTAGAGTACGAGTTCGGTTTTTAAGTTATTTTCATGGCCATAGGCCAGAGATATAGGCTACTTTACTAAATACCTGTATAGGTAAATTTACCTAGGTTTTTTATATGACCAAATCGGCAGACAAGCGTAAAAGGCATGGATCGCACGATAAAAAAATATTTAACGATGAGTAGATTAATTTATGGATTTATTAACCACAAGATTGTATGATATATAGTATACTTACCTACGTCTAGGTTGGGTCCAAGTACCTACATACGTACAATGTAACGCAAAGATTAAAGAAACCTTTATTTAAATTCCCACACGTTAAAAGTACTTAACGAGGCATGGAGCGGCGCTGCGCCATATCCCACAGGCTTACTAAGTCAACTCCGCTGAAAAAAATACAATATGTTCACGCCGCTTTGTCCTTTTATTCATATTTAATCTCCGGAGAGTACAAAAAACAATGATTTCACGGTGCCGCATTAACGCATGTAGGCATAACATAGAGGAGACCAACCCAAAGCAAACACAAGACCATATATTAAAATGTTGTCAATCCTATTTACAGACATTTTACTCTGTGTTTATCTTATAAATCTATTGTGTGCGTGGCGGTCGAAATTATGGGATTTTGTGTCAATATTGACGTGAGGCGGTTTTGTCGGCCGTTGCATTTAACACGTCCCACCGTGAGGCACCCAAGTTGTGGTGCACTACTGAGCGCATAGATGGCGCTACGCGACGCTCGCCGTCACCGAATTAAAAAAGTTGGAAAAATCAAGTAGGTACTTATTGATTTTTATAGACTGTATATAGATATCCCAAGTCTACTATGCAGTATAAAACTTAAAAATTACAAACTTATAAACTATATTATAGAGTAATTGTATACAGCAATAATCACTTACCTACCATTTTCTTCTAAAATCCTTTGTATCAGTTAGCGACTTTGTAATAGTAATAGTTGGCGACAGCGCTCTATCAAAATGTGCAGAACATTTGAAAAGGTAAATTAAAAAGTCGAGACGAACAAAGAGGTATTCTGTAAAATGCGCTGTGTCGGCGAGACCCGCCTGGATGTCATTAGCGCCGCGCGGCTTTCTAATGCCTAACTGAGCACCGCCCCCCATTGTCGGCGATATAATGAGCAACTAACGATTTGAGGCCCCTGCATTTATTGTACTCGAAATGCAAAAATGTTCGATGGCACGACATATCTGGGTATTGTCTGAAGATTCGAGCGTTTGTTGAGCAACGCCGGCACTGATTTGTGGCTTTATTTCTGCTTCTCACCTATAAAATATTTAAAATAGTTGGATGTAACTATTGATTTGAGATACAGAAGGAAGTAACCTACTAAACCAGAAAATCGTTGGAATCGTTTAATCGGTTGCCGTTACAGACATAGCCCTCACAGTTATAACATCTAAGACTAAGGGACCCATCAAAATCGTTCTCAAATCTACTTGAGAACATGAAATGCCTTCTTTGGACTGGAACAAAATTGGAATTTCTTACAATCTCAGCCAGCCCAAGGAACGCATGAGAACTACACTAATTTTCCATTAAAATTAAAAATATCAACATAAGCAAATTTCAAAGTCATCACGCTTGAGTTGGTGACTCGCACTAAGATGCTTCGAGGGGATGCTGTGTGCTCGACTCAAAACAACCCCGACCGATGTTTACATTCGTGTGATTTATCAACTCTCGCGGATCAGGCGCGGGGGCTCTAAGGTCATCCCATAATTAAACACACTGAACAAACATTGTTCGATATTGCTTTTAGAAAAGTTGCCGGTTCTTTCTACATTCGATATGTTTGACATAAGGTAGGTAAACTGAATTTGACATAACTGAAAATAATGTTGTCTTGCTCATACATTATGGCCGTGAGAGGGACGGCATTAGGTGCACTCAGATCAGTCAAGTTTAGTTTGTGTATAAACAGAATGAACACCTTTATATGAGTAATATTTGTGTTTGCAACAAATAAACTATGGTACAGGGTGGGTGTTAGGTATTCTAAGATTTTTTATTTCCTTGTCATTTGGCTAATCATAGCGTCACCTTCATCCTCCATTGCCTGCATATAATTATGTGTTCTCAGTGTGCTTAAATGAAAACTTAATTGGGTACTAGAGAGCGCTTTCAAACTTGAAGCTATAATTGTATTGTCTTTATTTATTTAAACTTGTAGATTGTCGTCTATTAACTTGCATAAGCTATTATCTAAATATATATAACTCAAAGGTGACTGATTAACATAGTGATCTATCAACGCACAGCCCAAACCACTGAACGGATCGGGCTGAAATTTGGCATGCAGGTAGATGTTATGACGTAGGCATCCGCTAAGAAAGGATTTTGATTAATTCTACCCCCAAGGGGATAAAATAGGGGATGAATAATCCCGATTTTTTTGTTATTTAACTTACACGCGGACTAAGTTAGTAATATATAAAGGCACATATATAATTCACAATAAAAGCAACAAAACAAACAATAAACCGTGGCAATAGTAATACAAATAAAATAACTGAAATCGCAAATCGTTTTAATAACTGTATAGAATTGATATTTTAACAAATTGAGAGCTTAATTAAAATGAAACGAGTTATTTCGCGGCGGTGAATTGACATTGTGACGCTGTCGCCGACGTGTCACGGTGTAGCCCTCGGCTTGTATTCCATCGGCTGCGTATGCTATTTCACAGTCCAATAATTTATCAATCAAATAGCTGGCTATGTGTGCAAAAGGTTTGGAACCTTTGTGAACCCATCTGTGTGGACGTAGCAACATTTTCAGTAGTTTATTCTATCGCCAGAAGATGTATAATGCTGGATATGGACCATCGCAAACTTCAACAAATAATCATTTTACTCGACTGCGCGACGCAAATGACTGTGTTTGCCGGAGAAATCACTTAAGCATAGTCAGAATCTACCACTCTTTTGGAATACTGCTTCGACAGAGAAGATCCAGCAGAATCCTGTCGGTAACTGGTTTCAATAGAAAATAAGTTGGTGTAGGTATATTCTCAGAAACGGCATCGCAAATCGAAGCAACACGCATAGCACAATCAAAATATAATATTGTAGTTACAGCCATCATTTATATTCCTATTGGCAATCAGTTATGTGTAACGCAAGCGGGATTCAGGCCATAATCCACCACGCTGGCCCAGTACTCATGTCTGTCGAAAATAGGTTATGTTTCCCAAATACATTCTGAAAAACCTACAGGTGCTAGACGTGGTTTGAACACAGGACCTTATGTACGCATTACCAATATATAGTAACGTATAATATAACCAATTGTTAAAAACAATGTCAACGATCATATGTCAAAATATTACAGAGCTGAGTACATCCTCAATTCCAAAACATAGTCGCAAAGCAATCGCAATCGTCCAAAAAGGGCACTCAAATAATGAGTCGCATCGATTGCGATTGATATCTGTACCCCAGCGGCAATGTGTTTGTGCATCACTCCGGTTTTGTAGCGACTAGCCGCGTACAAACAGACGGGACGAGCGTAACAGTATACATATAAAACCCTCGCTGTTTGCCTTCGTGTGATTTATTGGCTTCGCCGGATTTAGAGGCACGCACTTACGGTGCCTAGAACATGCGGTGTTTCGTTACGTGCGCCTGATAAGGGGGTCGATACATTAGTCAGAAAAGGTACGCATTTCAGTGAAAAAGATAGGCCCTAGAATTAACTAATTAAAGTTTGACACACCCTCATTCGTTTGGGCGAAAATACCTAATATCCTGACTGACATGAATGCGATGACCTTCACCGATGGGTTATAATATAATCGATCTTGATAATCTAGATCATCCTGTACTACATACTGAGCATCGCTGAACGTAAGCTGCGTTCAGACATTTCGAATGCTTATCGGTTTGAAAAATGTAACCTTATAATGAATAAGATGAGACAATTGATAAAGGAACTATTTTCTATAGATAATGTATTCAAAAATGGTTGTATTTGTTTGTTATTATTGGCATGTAGAACACATCGGATTCACATTGTTCCGTCTTGCCTTCAATTCTTTGCTAAAGAGCGAATTTTACTTTGGTTTTTACTTTAGCGGTTGTCAATTTTAGTTTGATGACCGCTTGGCGCAGTGGTTCGAGCGTAGGCCGCTCAGCACACTGCACTGGGTGCTTGCGGGTTCGATTACGATCAGGGTAAATTACGGAAATGGCCTATTCGTAATTTGACCTGGATCGGGTGTCACTGGGATCACCCCTAGTCCATTGTACGGTACCCATAGTACAATTTACGTTGCTTAGTTTTGGACCATACAGTTGGCGCGTCCGTCTGGTGATATTTATTATATATATATACTAGCTGAGCCCGTGACTTCGTCCGCGTGGAATTTAACTTAACAAAACGCCCGCTCCCGCGTTCTGAGCCCGCGCGGTGGGCCACATATTTTTTTCTAAAATAAAAGTAGTCTAAGTTACTGCTTATAACATCAGCTATCTACCAATGAAAGTTCCGTCAAAATCGGTCCAGCCGTTTCGGAGATACTCTTTAATGTCAAGAGTTTTTATTTTTTTACGCGGAACTCTAATTGTTTTTCTGAAATCAAAGTAGCCTAAGTTACCCGCTATAAGATCAGCTATCTGCCAGTGAAAATCCCGTCGAAATCGGTCCAGCCGTTTTGAAGATTACCCGGAACAAACACACAGACAGACAGACAAAATTTTTTTAATTCGCGTTTTTGCTATAGGTATCGTATGCATTTAGTGAAAAGGTGTTATTTTGATATTACAAACAGACACTCCAATTTTATTTATTTGTATAGATATAGATTTAGTTATTTGTATAGACTAGAAAAAGTACATTTATTGGAATCAATTTTCACAGCGTTTCACCTACCTATAATTCCCACACTATTTTATTGCTGCAGACATAATTAATGATTGCGATAATTAGGATGACTTCTAAGTAATACTTACTTATAAGTAGAATCTTGTAAGATGAGCTTTGAGGATTGTTTGAGGTGACTACACTGTTTAGTGAACCTAGACGAGGCTGGTGTTATTGTAGGTTACATTTACGCGTTCGATCCCCGACGGGGTAAATTTCAGAGATAAAATTTTCGTAATTTGACCTGGCTTGGTTGACTGGGATCGCTATAAGTACTTACCCATAGTCACCACATGCGTTGCTTAGCTTGTGTGAAGTTAAAAATTAAATATATGTGTTAGTGTGTGTATCAGGCTTTATTTAATACTAGCTGAACCCGCGACTTCGTCCGAGTGGAATTTAACTTAACAAAAAAGCCCATTTTTTGTTTTTCTAAAATAAAAGTAGCTTAAGGAACTGCTTATAACATCAGCTATCTACCAGTGAAAGTTCCGTCATCGGTCCAGCCGTTTCGGAGATCACCCGGAACAAACACACAGACAGACAGACAAAAAAAATTTAAATCGCTTTTTTTCGTATGTAATTTCACATGCATTTAGTGAAAAGGTGTTATTTTTATATTACAAACACACACTCCAATTTTATTTATTTGTATAGATTATTAACTACTTTTCATGCTATAAATTTTCGCTATCCGTACAAACTATGACCATTAAGCGCTACTTTACCGTAATATACAATTGTTGCTTCCAATATCTTTAAAAGGTATCTTGAACGCAACCTCGACAGCCTCAACCATATTCCTCGGCGTCTAATAATCTCAATATAGGTACTTTCATTGAAGGTAGCTCGCGGTCCATTGTACAATGAAGAGGAGGGACCCGATGTCATCTGCTTTCAACATAATTAAAATCACTTTAAATAATGCCACTAGGCACCCAACCCTGGCGGGGTTTTATTTTAAAAAGTGCTATTAGCATTAAATCTAGTTTCGCGGATGATTATGTCGCCCTCAGGCTCCGGGGCACATTAACTGCTCACAATTTTTGTGAATTATCGTTCGGTCTGTACACCCCCGCCTTTTATAACACGGTTGTAATATACCCAACAGTCTGACTGCTCAGGGTTACGCGTGTAAGGAATTGTTGGAATTAAATTGGAGAAATTTTAAGCGTAGTAAGTACCTACTTATAATACATACAGATAAAAAATGCAGAATAGGTTTAAACTCATTTAAAACATCAATTACATGAAACAAAGTACCTTAGTACTTTGTTTCATGATGTTACTTGGTTGTACAGTATCGTGATTTACAGAAACTAACTCGATTAATGTCTTTTAATCGTAATACATTTTGTTTTTAATTAAAAGGAGCTGATAAAACCACGCGGCGGCGCCACCTACACACAATGTAGGTACACAAGTACAGTCGGAACATAAAGTTCGCTCAGAACACGCTTATCGGTACAATCGGAGCCAAAGTATCGGAAAGAAAAACAATCGGCCGGGGGTAGGATTCTTTTAATTTATCCATCGCAGTTTTAAATCGGTGTTAAGATTCAGCAGTCGTAACGTTTTTTCAATTATCGGCGTCGATCTCTACGCGGCTTTACGATAGCTACCGAGTTTCGAACACGCCAAGACTTGGTCCCCGTTAAAAGGGAAAAAAGGTCCTCCTGAACTTGCGCTTCGCCTGCTACTCGAACATGGACCAGTCAATGAGTTCGATTCACTATAAGTACAAAAAAGTCAATTGAAACTGTTTTTCTTTGAATGGAAGCCCTTTAATTTAATTATATATGTCGTTTAATATTCACAATGTAAGTATGTCTATAATAATATTAAATTGTACGGTTACGGCAAAAGCCATCTTGTTGCCATCTTGTTAGCTGTGTTAACCCTTTGTAATAAAGAAGTGGACTGAGCAAATATCTATATCAGGATTAAAAAGGGAATATTTTTTAAATCAGGAATATGGATTTAGATTTTTTATTATAAAAAATTATCTGCAAAATCATTGTAAATCGATTTTAACTTTATATTTTGGGGTGATGTTTTTATTTTGTTTATTAAATCGTTTGTATTGGTTCTAGGCCTCAACGTTGTCACTGATTGATACGCCTGAGCATAGAATAAATCTCTGCTTTATGAGATGAAACGATAAGAGCTTGAGATGTTGGTCCTGCTCGAAACAATAATGTGATATGTTCGAGAAAGTAAAATTATAATAAATAGCCTTTGTGTGACACGTTTTCTCCAGTTGCCAACTGTTGTTATTTTATCTATGTTCATGTGCAGAGATTTCAAGTATGTATATAATAATTATAATAATATTATAATTTACTCCTTTACGACGTCCCACTCCTGGGCACGGGCCTCCTCTCACTACAAGGGGGATTCAGGCCGTAATCCACCACACTGGCCCAGTTGGCTGGTTGGATTTCACATGTCTTTCGAAAATTTGTTATATTTTATAAGTAGGTATACTTTGTAAAAAAATAGGTTTTATAGTTACCGTAAGTAGGAGTTACTTTTGACGGGTTAGTAGTCCTATAGTAAACTAACACAATAATAGTTATAGTGGTAGAACCAAACTGTAGGCAATACCACCCTCTCACAGATGATCTGCGTACCTTTGCCTTATAGCCCGTTTTCGTACGGGACACAGGACGGTTTCATAAACAAAAAAAAACTTGAGAGGTGTCAAGGGACACCCGGATGGAACGAAGTTGCAATATCCGGAACTTGTGCACAAACACTGTCAGGATTCATTATTATTATTATTTTTATTATTTATTATGTACAAAAAACCTGTATACACTCAACAAAAATAATCGTCGCGACACCACACTGTTCGATGCGAAATAGAAAGACGAAACGAAAATAACTGGCTTGCTTTCTATAAGAGAGAGAGAGAGACGGACGGAGAAACACGCGCAAGTCGCACGGCTTACAACTATAGCAAAAAGTGTCGTTACAACTTTTGGTCTTAATTTTTTCCGTTTCGCAACGCGCGAGAAGGAACTTCGTTCCAATATCTTGAATGAATCATTTTTCTTATGGTATAAGCTACCTGAGCTAGAAGCCCAACAACAATTTTCTTTCTCACGCTCTGCAGGGGCCTAACAGTCAGGTCAGCAAAGTACGAGCTTCCTATTAGTATTGCAAGCATCTATAGGCTACGGTAGCTGCCTAACGGCGGGCCATACGTTTGTTTTCCGACTACCTATTATTATATAACAAAATAGTTATAAAACTACCATTAAAATAGAAATTAAAATTCAATGTGTTAAAATTCTGTAGATAACGGCATCTTAAACTGCCTGTGAAAAAAAATACCTGCATCTATAAAGCAACAATCATACATATTCATAATATACAAAACCAAAACTACGATCTAAATAGCAATTAAACAACTAAATGATCCGATATTATCGCATTATTTCAAGCCGCGGCCCACAATGAGGCAATAAAAACGGTGCCTTCTCCACGTATAAACATAAATATGAGTAGTAAACGCGACCGCGACCCGCTCGCTTTACGCCGAGCACTATCTGTAATTAAACAATGGGGCTGACCCAGCCCCCCTTACATCCCAACAGCGACATTTAACACATTCAGATAATCTCGGTAAATCGCCATAATCTCGACTCGGGACGAAACTTAATTCAATTCCACGTTAATTTACTTATTTGAAAACGAGAGCGCGGTACAGGGCCATCAGGGCGGGCCCTCGGGTATTAGAGCCTACTGGATGGAAAGGATAATCTTTTTACGAATAAATCACGATATGAGAGCCGCCCTATGATACGTGGTAACGTTATTTTGATTGCTTAATTAATTAACGGACACGGTTTTTGTTTATTATTACGTTGTGTGGTTTAGTGGTGGGGGTGACACCTTATTATGAACTTTGTTATTAGAACTTAAAAGTGCTTTTTGTAGAACAAGGTACGATCGGTAGCCTCTGGATGCTTGCAATATCAAAAGCATTGCTCGTACCATCAACAAAGTTGACGCTTGATCAATTTTGAACACTTTTCCCTTGCAGGCAGTAATCATAATATGCCTCGTCCATTATGTTGTCCATCCAATGTGACGAAAAGCGTCCGATGAGACAAAATCCCTTTTATAAGAAAGACATTTGTTTAATTGTTTTTATGATCATGCTAGTCGCATGCGGCTGCTGGTCACTGCATACAAAATGCAACCTTAAGGTGATCAAGCGTCGAGTTTGTTGATTGTACATTACCAACCTGAATGAGAGTGGGAAGGGAAGGGAGGGGGCGAAAACGCAGCTACTTTACGTTGATCTTCTGTGAGAAGGGGGTACTACCCTGGTCGAGCTAACCTAGCAAGGCTTATGAGCGGTAGTCAATTACTGAAACCTTGACTCTACCACCATGCAATAATAACAAATAATATTTACTAATAAGTTATGGTATTATCTCCGTCTTATCTTTGCACCTATCTCTTATCTTCCTTTTATCTTTGGAACAGAGATAAGCGGGTATAATATCTTCCTAGTCTATTCTCTCTTTTAGACTAAATTGGTGCACGTTCCAAAACAATAACGCTTTTTCCCGGGAGTCGATGAGATGAGAGTCAAATCCAGGCGTCTCCGTTGATCTCCACTTTCGATGACCTATACAAGTTGACAGTGCTGAGGTGGAGTTTGTAGGGGGGAGGGGGAGCTTTGTCCCAAATGAGTAAACTGATAAGAGATTAAGTAATACTTAGTATACTATTAGTTAAGTACAGGTCCTTAATATGTCAAATGATTATATTCCGTGGCAAATTGCTCAGGGAAATCATTCATAGCGATCATTCATCTCTCAAATCTACCATGAGATCGAGGATAAACCGTGTAGGCGGCGCGGGCGCACGTTTATCACCGACATCTATTATGTGTCATTCAGATTCTTAGTTAAGTTAAATGGTGGTATCTTACACAAAATGGATTTTAAAGTAGCAGGTGAATTATTATTTAAATATACTAAACTTCCTTTATTCGGTAGCTAATGCCAGATAATAATTGTATAAGTTTGTGCACACCATGATAAATCTCATTATTTAAATCATTACGACAGATAGGCAAGAAGCTGGAGCGAGGTGTCGCCGTGTATTTTTAGGTTACGTCAGGCCGGAGCGCTGCGCGGGCGCAGATACGCCGCTACGTCGCCGGCCGCCGCAAACGCCTCTTGACATTAACAAATTACATCGGCTGTCAACTTTCTGAAACAATATACCAGTTGGCGTTTAACTTATCTTGGAACTTTTCGTCTCGTGTAGATAAAATGTTGTAATACTAAAATGTCATTATGGTCGGCCGAGAGGCCAGTACCCGTAAGTCACACAGGAGATAATATTTCATTGGGCTCGCTCGGCGGCGCAGTGGCCGCGCGGCCGACGCTATCGTTTCAGTTAGTATCGCAGTTACCGAAGCGATTTGTTATGTTATCTCCGTTACTTTGTTCGAGGTTGATAGGTCAGCTTTAAGGTATCGTTCACAAAATCTACTATAATGCAGGTAACTTGAATGAAAAACACAATTTTGTGGTTGCGACGACCATAAAATCCCGTTGCTGATCGGCCACTATAATATAGTCTGATGCGATTGTGAGCACAAGATAACATGGAAATGCCTCTAATGGTAAATGTATTATTTATAAAAGCTAGAACAAAATAAAAGAACTTAAAGCAACGGTTTATTTAGACATAATCAGGTGTTTACACATGCGACTAGTGGAGGTACATAATTAGCCGACATTCGAGATAGCAAATTCTTAATTAGAAGCCCACCTGCTACCATTGCACACTCCGCGAACTGTATTCCACTTACCGCACACATAGTTACATGCGGCCATTTGAATACGCACACACACACCACTAGTGTTGCCAGACCGTACGATAATGATGGGGGCGTACGATAATTTGGCCATCGGTACGACAATTTTCAGCAACGCTTAAAGCAAAACAACAAGTCTCTCTATGCGTCCCTCACTTGTATGCGATAATTTTCACCGTGAATTACGATAATTACAAGGTTTGCATCTGGCAACACTGCACCCACCCACCACGTGAATTTCTCCATTGTAGGGAAATGATAAACAATAGATTAGTCACGGAATTTAAAGTATCAACATTATACAAGTAGTTTGGTTTGACGTGTATAATTTTGAATGGGATTAAAGTTAACCGATCTGACAGAATTTTAGGTACGATAGCATCGCGGACATCCCGACTTCACAGTAACATATTGCCTCTTTAGACAAACGGTACAAGCCCACGTTCTTTGACAATCGGTGGGCCCCGACTTAAAAAAACTAATCACACGACGTTTTTTATTACTCTTTGGGAGTGTAGCTAGAAGTGATTTGTCCAGGGCAATCTATCATTCAAGCACTATGGGAATAATTAGTGTCAGCGGACGCATCCGGACGGCGGGCGAGCCAACAATGAGCCCCGTGACGCACCATTCAAACAAACCATTAATAATTTTGAACGCTAGTTTTTCTAAGACAGATTCACTCTTGTAAATAAATGGTACAGCGGATTCTTAACTCCCTACTTACGGAGACATTTTTTAGTCGAGCGCGCCGTTAGCGGTTAATGCCGCCCGCCGCCGCCGCGGTTATGAAACTGATGTAGGTACTCGCGGCGGACTATGACACGCATTGAAAAGTCACAACACCTCGTAATGAATTGTCCCCGGCTACTTAGTCAATGCGCGAAAGTTTAATGTAGGTACATGCAAGTGATTAAATGTCTCCGGGCCGAACGCTCGGGAGACGAGGAGGCAGTTGCGATGCTTTTGTTTGTACAAGTACAAAAAAAATATTTAAAAATTGTCGGAGGGAAGGAGCGGTCACGGTCGCACACCGCGTTTTGTAGGAACCGAGCCTGTGTGAACGACCTTTGTTTGGTTCCAAGATATGTTTTAATACGCATTTTAATAAAGCTCGTATGTATTGTTTAAGTTATGCCGGAATACATTAAGCCTGTCGTCAGAAGTGGCCGATGCGTTTACTTTTAAATAAATATTATAATGAAACACAAGTAACGTTATCAGATTGTCAAGTTTACTTTCTATTAAAATAATAGATGGTACCTCCTTAGTTGTAGTGTAAGAAACCTATGTAGGTGCCTGCAGTAACCAAATTCCGATGCAGGATTTCAGGTTTGCTTGTGAGTTGGTATCAAGATGCACCAGGACATATCAGTGGATTAGAAATAGTTATTTGTTTAATATTTATTTGTAGCTGTGTTAATTGAATTGGTTGAAACCGGAAACAATTTAAATGTAGGAATCTATCACGTTTATAATTTGTCAAGTACAATTGACCGACTAATGACTACTTGAGTAAGGGTTCCTGTCCATTTAACCGGGCGAGCTAGCTGGGCTAACTAGCCTGCTCGTTTTGACCACAATAGGATTGCTTCATTTTCCTCCGTTCATTAAAATAATGCGATGTTATTGTTTGAAGGGAGCGAGCTAGCTAACCCAGCCAGCCCGCCCGGCTCAAGTGGACCGGCACCTTAAAGTTGCCTATTATAATTGCAGGCAAAACAGTCAATTCTCTAAATTCGCCCATGTCCTAGCCAATTTTTTTTATAATTAAGCTTATTATTATGTACAATAGGCATGATGAGAATTTTTTTATTGCATATATTATATAAATCATAATACGATTAGCAGTGAGATAATAAAAAAAAACTTAACTTTAGTAAAATTACAGACGTTTAAAGTTTTGTTAGTGAAGTATAAGTTATACCTTAGTAAATGGTTTACCTACTAATGCTTTGCTAAAACTACTAAGTATTAGCAAACGTTAATAGTTTTTCAAAATTATTTCTCAATATGTAAAAAAAGAATTGGAGTTACTCCTGAGTTCGTATATGTTAGGTCCATATTAATAAATATAAGTAATTTAAATATGACGACCGCTTGGCGCAGTGGATCGAGGGAAGGCCGCTCGGCTCACGGCACATGGTGATTGCGGGTTCGATACCCGCTGGAGTAAATTTCGGAAATGGCCTTTTCATTATTTGCCCTGGTCTGGATGTCACTGGGTTCGCCCCCAGTCCATTGTATGGGACCCATAAGTATGTTGTATGTTGTATGGGGCCCAAAGCTTTTACCTTTGCTTAGTTTGGAACCATACAGTTGGTGTGTCAGTCATGCGAGATTTATTTATTTATGAGTCTTAATACCCATTATATTATGATGTTACTTTAACAGTAGATACTTGTCGAGGTCGATAACACAGGTATTCCAAGTCTCCGGGTTTCCGGATAGGATATTGTCACGGACTCATCGCCGCGGCGACTCGGTTTTGTATAGCAAATAAAATTAACAAGCCTCTGTTCACACGTCATTTAACCGGGACAAAAAAAATACAAGTCTAAATACGTTTATCCAGTATAACAATTTATGTTAATTAAATTAGTTAGCAGCGGTCAACTAACAGGTAATTAAGTGCGTTCATGATTCCGTAGCAATTACAATATTTTTTTTTGATCCGGAAGTATATTATATCTACTAGAATCAGAATGTATTCCATCCTCCTATCCTATAGGAGGATGGAATACATTCTCTATCACACTCAGGATGTAGGGATCCTGTACAGGATGTACTTATCCAATACTAATAAATCACGCATTGATCACTACATAGATGGTAATAGAACTTGGAATAGTAATTAACTTATAACTCCTGGATCAATGCACATATACGAGTATATGATCCATTTCACCGGTATAATAAAAGGGCGTCTCCAGGATGGCAAAATCCTCGCGAATATCGCGCGATCTAACATTATGGTACTTAATTTATTTTAACTCCTGTCAATTAAAGGTAATTAAACCTAGAAATGTGAAATAAGTGGTCGGTCAGTGCTCAATTTTATAAAACAAATTGTTTATTTCACTTCCACAAGTAAGTATGTTTTACAAATAAAATAAAAAAAAATATACGCATAAATAGTTGTAGCTTTGTTTATGGGACAGAATATTCTCTTACAATATGAAATAAAAATAATACTAAGTACTTAATCCACTTTCTCGACTCAAAGAATCTCATTTCGTTTCGACCAACGGACCCCAAATATGAAATATAAAATAAAACAATGGCGATTAACCTCCTCTAAGATATTTTCTGAATGAGCCTTCACTTTGTGTAATAAAGAACTCGTTCATAATTAGCGCTGTATAATAAATATAATGGCTAAAACGTGATAATAAGGAAGTAATGTAAGCAAGATCGTAATAATAAAAATAGAGATTTCTTTATGTGTATAACTAAATGAGTGAGCGTGGTATTCATTACTATACAGCAGCTGTTGTCTTGCATGAAATACAGCTAGCCTTACGGTGGAGAGAGGTGTTACAACTAACTGGAGTGTGAACATGGAACTCTGAACGGGTAAGGAACATACTCCTAGGTTATGTTCTCTCTTGTTCATGTTAGGTAACACGGTGGAGTTGGTAGGATCTCTTAATATTAATACCTTGGCGTCTATATTTTTCTGTACCTGATGTACATAATAGTCTCATATTTTAAAGTCTTACTTCATTAACATTGGCTTGTAATCGTTTAGCTGCTGTATTTCGTATTGTTAATTACCTACCGACCGGGTAGGTCCACAGATATAGATTTACATAGATAACGCAAGTATCACGATTTGTATTGAAACCAAGCGTGCCAAATTTTTAACAGCTACTGTGACGTCACAGATGGCGGGAAATTCAAACCGATTCAAAGACACCGATGCCGCCGATGCCCCTCCGCCCGCTACGATTCTCTCGAGTGATTATCTCGCTCATACTCATATTTTTATATCTGTAGTCGCGAGGACTGTAAGTTATCGGCGACCAACCTTGACGTTTGGTCGGGGTTTTCGGACACACTAAGTACATACATTTGCGTTATCTATGTAAATCTATATCTGTGGACCTACCCATGTGCAACTAGGTAAGAATAATTATTGTTCCACAATTTACTAAAATTTTCGTGGAAAGATATTGTTGTGATACTTGGAAACAAGCAACCACAGGAAATACCACTATAGCGAACCCGATTGAAGTGATCAATACCGACACAACGCAGTCTAGAGAGTTTAATATTAAAATGTTATTCCTTCTTTGAAAGCCAATATCAAAGCAATGAAATCCCGGCAGATTTTTCGGTATCATTGGCGCGATTACACAGAAGATGCGACACCGCCGACAGATTTAACGAGTCGGCCAAACAACGCCCTCACAGATATCTTTCACCTGAATATTTAGCTCTTTGAGTAAAAATAAATCTTTCCGTTTCTCGGAATAACAACAGTGTCAAGTCAAGCTTCAGAGCAAAGATTATATTTGTCATCGAGTATAGTACTAAGCTCGTTTACGGGGCGTCGCGGACGCGGTAAACGATTTAGTCGGAATAGCCGCGGGCTCCCGCACATGGAACAGATGTTTTGTCATCGCATCACCTTAGCGCTACAAACGCTCTCTTTTAGCTTCGACAATTCGAAAATAAACAAAAAATGTCTATACTCACAGAAGACGCCCGTCCACTATTTATAGAGCTGTCATCTCAGCTTAAAGACCTAATGAGGCGTTTCTAATATCGTATGGTAGTTATCATTCGGCTCTACTGTTTGTTCACGTAATTATCCACGCGGGTCGGCCGCTTGTCAATCGAGCATTTTATACAGATGCGCGTCGCGTTGCAGCCGCGTATCATGATGTTTTCCAATTCGGAACTTAGGGTCTCGTTAGTAAAGAGCCTTTTTCAAGTAGAGCTCCCCAAATTCGCGAAAGCTTAAGGGCGACATCAGAGCAGCGGCTCGCCGCCACCGCGCCATAGGATTTGAGAAATATACCGGCATTAGTCCTCACCACCTGTCCGTTCGCACTCGACCTCCGGAATTTTTCGGTATTGCCGATGCAAAGTTTCTCGTTAATATGCAAATTAAGACTTATCTGCACAGAGGACGCGGGATTTAGGGTTACTTTCAAATAACGCGAAGTGCGCCGCTAAATGAAAATTGGAACTTCACGCCCTGATTCTACGCGGACCCGTTTAAAGATTTAGCATAATTAGGAGATTATATTTTTGTTGTATATGTTTATCGTTGCATACATATATTAACATATATTCACTCGAGAAATTCGTGGCGCAATGTAACTAACGAACATTTTTTTTTATAATGTGTTACTGTGCTTAGTTGATTCAAGCAATACTATAAAGAAATACATTAAACTGTTTACTGCCTGCATTAGCTCATTACGAAAACAACTATTCTTTTACTTAGTATGGGTATCAACCTACCTGGCGAATCTTGAAACACATTCATTTGTGTATAATTAGATAGGTAAGAACGTGAATAATTTTATTAATTTGAATTTTATGTTAATTGAATACTGTGAAAGCTGATGTAGGTGTGTAGTCTAAAGACCTATGTTTCACAATGGGTAATTATGTATGAAGTTGAGTATTTAAGTGCATTATAATTTATCCGTGTTAGCGACCATGTTAGTTAGTTAAAAGAAAGAGTTGATAATTAAAAATATATTATAAATTTAGTGAATCTCAAAGTAACTAACAACAAAGGCTTATTCCGTCTAATCCAGTTGCTATACAAACTAAATTGAAAATGAAAACTAAAATAAGCAAGCCTGCAATATTTTCATTTGTTTCACAAGTATTGTCGTAATTTTGGCTAACTGAATTTAAAACCAATGACGCCAATTATGTTGTCGTCAAACCACGACAGATTTTAACATTGGTTTCAATAAACATTTCCGGACGGTGTTTCTAATAGGGTTTAGTCATGCTTAGTTAGTATACCAACAAAATCAGCACCAAAATAGGGACTCCATATAGTCTATAATAGACTGGCAATAAAGCACAGTCCTAGAACGTGTAGTATGTGAAGTAAAAGTTGGTCACAAATGCGAGGCTGCAGCGAATTACCGCTTGACCGCAAAAGACCCAGCACCGCGGCGATGAAGTGTCACCAGCCAATTAATTGCCATGCGTGCTGGAAGAGATTTATCACGAGCACTTGTGAGGATGCCCCGCTGCCGATACCGATGGTATGTCGTTAATATTTGCGTTATTGTTTCCAGCTTTGCGTATGGCCACATAGCTGCGTACCAGGTATCGCCTAACATATTGATACTAATTCCAATTCAAAGCGTTTATTTTGATAGGCCTACGAGGGCACTTATAAATTGTCAATTTTACTTATTTTTTTATTATATCTACAACCGGATCCGAACGCGAACTCGACTGAGAAGATCCGGCAAGAAACTCAGCACGCTTGTCTTTTATATTTTATTATATTTCATTTTTTTAATCGCCAGTTGCTTATATAGTTAATAATTATAAAGGGTAGTAGATATAAATATAATAATTCGGACTAGTAGGGCACTACTACCTGCTTATTAATAATTAAATATATACAGTAACACTCTCATGCGCAGTAGTATGAATATGACTGTCAATAATGTTAGGAGAGTGTGGAGCATAGGGCAGCGGGTTATATCTCCGTAGGTAGGTAAGTGCTTACTAAGTTGTGTTCATTCATTTAATTATGCACCATATACGTCATGTTAAAACAAAAGACACTCGACGTATCCATCACATATTCTAAATATATATAACTCAAAGGTGACTGACATAGTGATCTATCAACGCACAGCCCAAACCACTGGACGGATCGGGCTGAAATTTGGCATGCAGGTAGATGTTATGACGTAGGCATCCGCTAAGAAAGGATTTTGATTAACTCTACCCCCAAGGCGATAATATAGGGGATGAATAATCCCGAAATGTTTGTTAAGTTAAATTACACGCGGACGAAGTCGCGGGCACAGCTAGTTGTTTTAATAATTGCGTAAGTACAAATTAAGTTGTATTCGAAGATCGGCGAAAACATAATGATCTGTATTAATTCATGAGCGGCCTAATGCCAGCCGGCATGGTCAACTGATTGAAGTCCCGAATTAATTTATTTTGCAAATAAAGCCTATGAAAAAAAGTCAAGAATTGTTTATTTGAAATTCCAACAAAATAACATTTAGTCGGTATGACAAAACCAGCGCGGGACAGGATTGTTGGCGGAATACTAATATGCTTAAAGAAGAAATAAAGAGTCGTATAATGTTGTGTCGTATTTGTAATATGGACATCGATAAATCATAGGGGACCGACCACAATCGTTCCGATGACATGGTATGCTCACAAAAAATAATACAAGCCATCATTCAGATGCCCCGTAGAATTGGGTGGGACCTTAGTTCAAGTGTAGGGTTGTACTACACTCTTAAAAATTCTTTCGTATGTAAGAAATCATTCAAATTCTTGGTTTTACTTGTAAGTTTAAAAAATACATCCCTGTCTATTTTATTGTTGTCGCTATGTAATTATATCCTACACACGTTCATGAACGAAATATTCCTAAAATGTAAAATTATATCATTCGCTTTTTACTTATCTACAGGTACCTAAATTTGGGTGCAGTTTGCTAACTACGAGTACGAGTTGTAGGGTTCTACAGCTCGTAATTTTTGGTTGAAGTATATAATCCTACTAATATTATAAACTTCGTCCGCGTAGTATTTAACGTAACAAAAATTTCGGGATTATCGGGATAAAAAGTATCCTATATGTTAATCCCGGTTATAAACTATCTGTGTTCCAAATTCCATCCAAATCCGTTCAGTAGTTTTTGCGTGAAGGAGTAGCAAACATACATCCACACTCACAAACTTTCACATTTATAATATTAGTAGGATCTGAAAGTTTGTGAGTGTGGATGTATGTTTGCTACTCCTTCACGCAAAAACTACTGAACGGATTTGGATGGAATTTGGAACACAGATAGTTTATAACCGGGATTAACATATAGGATACTTTTTATCCCGATAATACTACGCGGACGAAGTCGGTGGGCACAGCTAGTACTGTATACGATTATTTAATACTTTTGATACAATTATCAACACTAAGAGACTTTAACTCTTAAAATCGGTTTGAAAATACAATTTCCTTTTATTCATCTCTAATCTATACGTCGTGATTTTTTCGTTTGTCAATATAAGTAAATACCTACTACTAGTCTAACTATTGTAAAGTCGAAATAAGAAAACTTTTCAATTCTTTGCCAACCTTGGCTAAGTAAGATTCAGATATGAACAAAGGACAATTTTAAACTGAAGTTATTATTATAAGGAGTAGTCGTGAAATTTATTTAACTATCGTATTTACGTTTGTTATCTAAACATGACAAACTACACAAAAATAAAATAATAGTTAATGATTTATATAAACACATTTTTAGATTGAAATTAATTCTTATTTGACTTTAGCTACCTAGTTCTTAGAGTAAAGGGGTCAATTCTGTTGATCTGAAATTCCTGTTTGCACTGTGGGAGATATACCCTACTGGAGATATTTATTTATACTAAATGTTTCAAAAGACTCAAATAATAATTTAGTTACATATACCGTTAGCTGATACGTGGATGCTTAGAGAAGACATCACCTAAATTTTCTGAGTTACGGGGATTTGTATATTTGTGACAACAAAAAGCTTGTACAATATTTGCACAGAACATGTAAATGTGCATTTTTTTTAAATACTTTGATGTTGGTTTTTTGTATTCGACAGGAACTCGACTGCAAGGCGTCTTCGACATTGCGACTCGCTGTCCTGTTAAAAATAAACAACGCACAACAGAATACTAATTCTTTCTCGCATCGTTTACTTGCTTAAATTATACTTATCCACGTGGGAGAAAGGTTTTAACGTATTTTAAAGTATGCATACATTCCCTTGACGATCCCGGCTCATTGTTTGTGACCAAAGAAAGAGCAAAACACCAACCAAGATGGAGATGTCCAATATTTTAGATGGCATAGCAGTCGCCGCTACGAAATCGGAATTCCAGCCTCAAGGATTCTCCGCGGGCTCGACGCTTACTAACATCCGTAAAATTGTGCTGCTAAAGTCCATATTCGAATGCAGAATAATTTGTACAGTGAGACTGTATCGCGACGTTCGAACAACGCTTTAGTAACCAGGTATGCAATAGATAACCATGTTTTATGCTAATCCTATAAACAGAAACATAACTTACAAATTTTCGAGAGCCTTCGTGAACGTTATAGACTCGAATCACTGGGGAATCAGCTGTATTGGCAAGCACCTCGGCCGAGTGCGCACAGAGTTATAACCAATCAGCCCGTAGATTGTTATATTGACTTATGCCCGTCATCGGCTATTAAGATTTCTTTGTTACAGAAACATGTTGGACTATTTACACAACACGCTGCTCTCAGAGTGCCTTTGTAGAAATAACTTGGCCTTTTTTCATGTCGGTCAGCGTATCGCTCTCACGATTTTGAATGAAATCCTCGAGTCATAGCGATGCGACGTTAGAATTTGCTTTTTAACTTATTGAATCGTTTCGATAGCTTTATTATGGCGGCCGAATGACGGTGATATAGTCCGGTAAATATACAACAAAGCGGGCACCTCGAGGTGACAATGACGCGTGATTGCCGGGTGAGAGTTTGTAATTGAGTTATGGGGTTTAAATAGTTGACTCTGAGTCACGGTATAAAAATGTTGATTGGCCTTGGGAACTAAGGAGTAAGCATCGATGTTAACACTTGACGAGCGACCCGCTAGGAATGTTCGGCGGTGCGTATTGGC
Source organism: Notodonta ziczac (assembly GCA_918843915.1). Taxonomy (NCBI): domain Eukaryota; kingdom Metazoa; phylum Arthropoda; class Insecta; order Lepidoptera; family Notodontidae; genus Notodonta; species Notodonta ziczac. The sequence continues at coordinate 4,935,151 of OU974038.1, read as the reverse complement.
GATTCTGGTCAGGAAGAAACTTTTTGTTATGTCTGGTCGGAAGTGACTCATCGTGTGTGACCGCAATAGGAACAGCTTATGATTCCCTGACAAATCCACATATCCTAGTCTAGGTTGTCGATAACCATTATTGGTCGTAGGCCTCCATCACTGTGCGTCATTGATGCGTCACACTGATAACTGTGAAACTTTATATCCATAGATTGCCATTGGGCAAATGTATTGGCGACTAGAAAACCTATAAATGTTTTCTTTGCATTCAATAAATTCTAGCCATTCAAAAAGGAGGATGAAACAAGATGTAGGTAATGAACCTGAGCCTTAAGTTTGTTAGTAGACTTGAGAAATAATCGTCAAAGTTTTGCTGATACTTTTTGTTACTAGAAAATTTTGATTTCAATTACTACGAGTTCCATTAGCCCCTCTAAGAGTAAGCCCACGTCGAAGCTGATATCTCTCAAGGGTCCCATTCAACTCAGAAAGTTCTTGCTGCTGTGCAATGCAATGATTCAGTTTCCAATTACATTAAGAAGGTTCCTTAGTTAGTAAGGACTTCGGAAATAATTTAGATTTTAAAAAAAAACGATTACATCATGTTTTTAGCATAACGAAATAATAATTGATTGGGATTTTAGGTAGAACACAAAAGAGCTTTCTCGAGCGCTTACAGATGCACAGTGAGAGCGCTTATTGTCTAGCATTTTGAGACTGGGATTCATTGAAGTCAGACGTATTTATAAGCATTAATAGTTATGTGTTTTATCCTTGAAAATAAGAAGTCCAGTTCATAATATGCTGGTAAATGATAGAATACTATGTCGCTAGTAAGCTCTACAACCCCTCTTCTGTCATCAAAACGTGCCAGATTATAGTTGCAGCCAACTGTACTCAAGGCCTTGTGAACACGTGTTTTGGATGACGTATTCCACATTGGTACAGACCTGCCATGTATAAATTACATAAAGCCTATCGTTTGTTTTCATTAATATTCATGTTCCATTATATTTTCCGAAATATTCACGGTCCATTATGAACACTTGATAACTAATATTACAATTTATGATAAGTAAATCGTTAAGTTTTAATTAAAGTAGGTATGCATGCACCTATTTATTTAATATGCCTATGTGACATTGGCATCATGTAGATTACCATTTGGCGTAGAAGTTCGAACGTAGGGCGGTTTGTTGTTTGGATTCCCATCAGATAAACTTTCAGAATTGCCATTTTCTAATGTGCTCTGAGTTTGGGTATCACCGGGATCGCCTCCAGTGCATCGACACCCATAGTACAAGGGTAGCTTGATTTAGAACCATATAGTGGGTGTTATAATTTGGCGATAGTTGTAATAAAATTAAATAAATACAAATAGCGAACCCAGTGGTCTGACGTCATCGATAACAGAACATCACGTTCGTTGCGTTACCATACATCAAAGTTCTCTTTGGAGGCTTTATGAATAAACGAGCAAATCCATTCAGTGTCATCCGCCGAGATCGATGACTTAAATACAGGATGTCAACCAAAGTGGGAGTGTCCACAAACAAAGCTAATACCTCCATTTAACTAGTCTGTGATAGCTCAGCGGTCGGTCGTACGCTTTGGCACAAAAGGCGTGCAGGTTCTATTCACAGCACATGCAAATCTTATTTCCGATTAAGATGATTACTTTCTGAACGGTGAAGGAAAAAATCGTCAAGATATCTGCACGTCTTTCGGAGAACGTGTGAAGTTCACCACACAAAACTGGGCGCTGGTGGCACAAATTCCTCACGCATTGAAGAGGAATGTGGCGGGTAAAATGGCTAGAATAGACTCCTATTATACTGGAATGAAAATACTATTGACTAAATGGACATAGTTTTATAGAATGGACATAACCAACATTTAACATTTTTGCAATGTGAAACCGACCTACTTGCACTTGCACTGAGGTTGGTTTTGGTCTGCAGACGGGATGTACGGGTTAGTTCGTTTTTGCAAATCTATGTCCAAATGTGAGTGCAATAGTACGGTTACTTCTGCTTGCTCCTACGGGGAACACAGTCGCGATAATGTGAACTTAACACGACCCCCATAAACTCGATTCGATTAACCCCAACTTTCCCATGAATGCCATTATAATTCTGTCATAACGCCCCGGCCGGCCACGCTTTGTTTATTTATATTGTATTCGCCTTTCATCTAGTATACGTGAGTAAATAACGTATGTATGACATATCAGCCGCCAGTGACGTCACTCCGGACACGGCCACATCAAAGCACTTCACTTTTAATATGTGATTTATGCGTATTTTGTTAGGTTTACCCCAATTACGTTCGTGAAAATTTGTGCACGTTCATTATAAAGTGTTTAGCGCTGAAAACCTTTGATGTCTAATTAGGCGGATGGCGCGTTGAGGTGTCATAATATATCTATAACTAAGAGTCTGTTCGTAATTGATGATTGATTTATAGTAACACTATGAATAACTGCAGGCCGGGCCACGAGTAATAAGATACACTGTATATTTGGATTTATGAAGCGGTAGTCGCCTTCCATACTTAGGCCATGACTCAAGCTACACGAACTGAAAAAAAAGTTGTCATAATGATCACTTCCGTAAGTCGTAGATACGCTTAACTTACTAACATGTTAAAAAGAAAAATGTATAAAAAGAAAGTTTACAAAACTGTAGTCGGCTTATAGGTGGTAAGCTGATAAGTAAAACAAAATTGTATGCAATCGTACATACGACATACAATCTTATTAACGGAATATTTCAAATGAATGGTACGCCTAATGCTTACTTACCTACTAAATTTAACGGCGCACTCGTATCACGGCTTCCGGTACCGACGCGCTTGTAAAGCGTTATACGTAACTTTGTAACGTCCACTGTGAAAAAGTTATCTGAAAATCAACTAGATGATGTAAGTGAGTTATTCAGGTGACTGGATAGTGCGACATCAAAACCCTTAAAATGTTGTGCATGCAAAACACATTGTTCCTGACGGGGATCCACAACCGCACAATATATTTTAATATCTAGGTAAAATGGCATAATGTTGCATCTACCTTATTCTTCATTTATCTCCCGTATTCGGCTAAACTATCGATTGGAGTCGGCAGATATAGTTATTACTTGCTAGGTGTATAAGGTGGAGGTCAGTTGTGATTATTGATAAGTTACACAAAATTTACTCAAACGTCATCTAAACACATTCTAAAGAAGAGACATGATAGACTTAAGCACAAATGATTACTTATTTAAAATAGTTATAAATACGACACAAACGAACAAAGTGTAATACAATTACTCTTCGATCATTGTGGATGCGCGGAAGTCACCCTTGGCATTCATAGAACGCGACAGAAGGATATGACAATACCGATAGAGTCACCACGGTTACGGTGGTAGAGCCAAACTTAAGCCCATTGACTAAGCTCATACACAAACTGGCTTAACCGTGGTGGAGCGTAAGACATTTCGCTAAGTTTGACAGCGCAAAATGAGACTTAGAACAGAGGAATAAGATTCCATTAGGTACGATATCGATGAAGGTGGGATCATAGAACACGTTCACATTTAACACCACTAGAAGCTTTTACCTATCGATTTATTTTAAGGATTTTTTTATTTGAACATAATAAGTGGTAGTGGTAATAAGTAGAGCACATTGAATTCTAAATAACATACCTACCTATATTTAAGTGGGTCGCATTTCAAATACCTACTGATCATCGTTTGCATGAACTGTTTTAACAACAATATATTTGCGTTACGATTGTAAATTTTCGGTTAATGCGTCTTGAAAGTAGACTTGAATCGTTCCGCGGTTGATTGGTTCAACTTAGGAAATTTGGTCTTTAGAATCTTCTGAGATGTAAAAGTACATCTACAAAAGATTAAGCTTAATTATATAAATACTCTTCGGTACCTATTTACATCGTCAGGCAGGATGTAACAATTCAAAACAACAAAAGTATTTCTGTATTAAATTTTATTGCATCTATTCACACACCTTTCTGGGGAAACGGTTAAAGACGTTCGAAGCTAACGAAATAATACAATAGGTAATAATTTTAATAACAGTTACTATTTAAACTTATCCCATGCGATAATGGTTTCTGGTTCTACATCGTTCAAATAAAATAATAGTGTATTTTTGACGTTATTACTGTAACAATAAAGTATATTATTACACTTACATTATTATGTGAACTCACAGAAAACAAACATGATTAACACTCGCATCGTCTATCGTCGAATATATACTTCGTTGTTTACATTATCTATTGTGATGTTTCACGCCTTTCGTCCACATTTTTATTTACATCAAAAGGACTTCTAATACAGAAAATTTATTGCATTTACCTCTCTTAAATATTCATGTTATTATTACAATATATACTTACAACAGTGACGTATGTACAAAACTATAGACTCAATTTTGGACTTTCAGTCTCTACAATATTGAAAATAAAAAGGATATTATACAATGTTCAGAAACGATACGACAATATACATTATTTTAACGTTTACAATATACAAGGCCATTTTAGATTTAGTAATGTCAAAACAGTGGGGGGAGACAAATCTTAGGTAAACATTTCGTGTGAAATATCATTGCTACATCGAGTAGGGCTGGCCCTGCGACTTTATAAATATCCACGAATTTATTGATATTGGTTTGGAACATAAGTTGATATATAATATGAGTACCCATTATTAGTACTTAAATAATATATAGTTTCAATCTCCATCCATCTGCACGTCATCAAAATTCTAATCTTTCACGGCTAGGTACGTACATAATTAAATTTAAACAACTTAAACTAGCTAAAAGAAATTTAATAAAACATTTTACCTAACACAAAGCAAATACAAACTGTATATTAGTAATAATTATGGTTACGCAAACACAGCTCTGCAACGGTTTTTTTATTTGTTAAAACCGTTGGCCATTGCTATATGCAAATACGGGTTAAAACTATCATGCTAGTTATTTTAATTGCTTCTATAATTTTACAACAATTAAAATGTGTGTGTGTGTAGCTGTGAGCAACTTTTATTCGGACTCTAATTATTTTAGTTTCGCAGGAAGCAAGCCTCTCTTCCGCATTTCACGATTCGTTGGTCCCACATGATTCAAAGTTTTTAAACTTTACCCCACTTACCGTGATGTTAAGTATGTTACGGTTTTCAGGACTGTTATAATCTGTATTTTATATGTATGTGGCTCCGTATTTCCTTTTGTTTTAAATAATGTTACTGAGATCTATGCCAAATTAATTCCAACAAAAATTGGTTTAATTTTCCGTTTAGTTCTTAACGAAATTATGGAACGTGCCGCCGGCCAGCCCTATTGATAAATCTTAGTTACTATCAGAGAGAATTTTAAAGTAAATAATATTGTGTAATTTCATAAATGTTTAACACAGACAATTCGTAGTCTCCTGACTAGAAAATTACATACCTGCAGATTTCCCAAAATCCTCAACAAATATGATATTTTATAATTATTGATATTGTGTCGATAAAAAAAAACTTAAATTTAAGACTCGTTACAACTACTGACCTCGTATCAATAAATATTAAAATTCGAATGTTGACAGATATTTCAAGAAACTATCAAACAATAGAAAACATTGGACGTAATTAGGCACTAATATAAAGAGAATATTTGAAAGTAATAATTTACACTACGTACAAATAATAGTCTAGAGCAGTGTTGTTTATCATAGAAACGTAACACATTATTAATACCTATTTTCCAATTAAATCACTTCATTTAACCACCTCCAAGAAGAACTACAGCAATATGTCGCAAGGTCCAACTTGTATTAGCACCTAGTATTGTCGGTCGGTCGGCGCGTGCGCAGCGTCGACGTCATTTGCGAGTTGTCAACCTCACGGCGCGGTGGTGGCGCGGGCGGCGGGGGCGCTCGCCTTGTGTCCACTATCACAAATCTAAGCTTCTCTACCGGTGCATAGTAATTATTATCACGTATTTATACGTATGTATACATATTTATAATAATAGTCTATCGCTATGTACAAAGAGAGAGCCTCACTTTGCGGCACTCATCGGGAGAGATCGCGGTTATTGTCGATGCACCAGCGGCGGGCGGGAGGCTGGCGGTCAGGCACGGGGCGGTGGCGGCGGCTCGGCCAGGGACGAGGTGGACGAGGAGGACGGCGAGGGAGCCGGGGGAGCGGGGGCGGGGGCGGCCAGCGCAAGGGAGCGAGAGTACTCGAGAAGAGCTACGTCTGCCGGATGGCTCGGGGGGTAGAGGCCGCGGTAGAGTTCGGGTCGGCCATAGGGATGAGCGAGGCGTGCCGCCGCGGCAGCCGCTGCTGACTGATAGAATGCTGACGCAGACGAGGGCGGTGCCGGCGCATCTCCCTCCTTGCTCGCCATGTCTGCCAGCGACCATATTCTTGGTTTAGCCGAAGCCGGCGTGCTGCCTGGCGGGGCGCGGGAGGGGAGGTGCTGGTAAGCCGGGTGAATTGGCCTTTCGTAAGGCTCAGGCGACTCGGGGCCGCTATCCGCGCGGGACTCGGACCACTCTGATTCAGTTCTTTGTCCAAGCATGTCCAGCCTCTGCTGCGGTCTGTCACCATCTTCGCTGGAGCCTGTGCCCGAGTCTTTTCCATCTATAATAGAATACATAATATAAGGCGAAAGAAAATAAAATAGATGAAGTGATTATTGTTATTACTTGTTATACAGCAGAACTGCAATTGTAAAAGGGCTACATACCTAATCCATCTTTCCCGTCGGTGCTTTTATGATCATCATCATCGTTATTATTGTCATCGTCATCGACCCTGTTCCTGGGCTCCCAGGTCATCTTGTTCTCCTTCTTGAGGCGGCGGCGCGCGTTGGCGAACCACGTGGACACCTGGGTGAGCGTCATCTTGGTGATGATCGCCAGCATTATCTTCTCTCCCTTCGTCGGGTAAGGGTTCTTCTTGTGCTCGTTGAGCCATGCCTTGAGGGTACTTGTCGTCTCTCGCGTTGCGTTTTTTCTCCTTGCTCCGTTGAGGTCCATGCCATATCTAGAACAATGAAAATTTACGAATTAAAAAGAGCACATTGGAAATTTTATTTTTGGGCAATTTCCTTTCATAGGGAAGTAGAGAGGAAAGAGGATAGTGCTTCAAATTATAGAAAGCCTCATCTAGTTATGGTCTAGAGAAAAGCGACGCACTTTGACTTCTTCAATGTGTCTATGAGCTGTATACAAATTCAGTATAATATTAAAACAGAAACATTTGGCTTAGCTACAAAGTTTGCGTCTTCTGTAAAAATTACGCTTTATACACTCTAGCACATTCAAACGCTTTGCGCTACAAAATTTTTACAGACGCAATCAAGCGTATAATGGTAAAGTGTGATTTGGGAGAGATTTCAGATAAAGGGGCTCGAGACCGCCCCAATCCCCGTCGCGCCCCCGCCCCGTGATCGCCACACTGAACCAATGAAAGCTTCAGCATAATAATTGGAATCGAGATAAGCCATCGGCTGCTGCGCCAGTTAAGCTGCAGCTTATCTCAGACAGCTCCGAACGCATTTGTTGGCGGGCCATACGCCATTATTTGAATTGTACATTGTACTATCTTTATTACCATGCAGTTGCCGTATCGGCCCTATTAAGCTTCGTTCACAGCATGTCGTGTGTTCACAAAACGTATTTTCGTTATATGTTATGGGCGTATCTCGTGAGTGCCTAATAATGTTAAATATAAATTGAAATGTACAGATAGGTACTCTGTAGAGAAACTCTACTAGTGTTTAATAGCAATAATTAAAATAATATAACAAGACGTAATGATTTGATTAATAATACGAACTGCGAAGAATTTTCGTAAAATAAAACAAAAATAACTTTCGAAAATAATCAGAAAATTAACAGGTCAGAGAACTCGGGTTTTTAAATGAAAATAAGATGGACTTTGTTACAAGTTTAACACTTCTGGTCTGAATTACTTTTATGGTGCAACAACCAAAGGCACCATATGCTTGCGCCACTGTCAATCCAACTGGGGTGGAAAACAGGGATGAGAGTATGGGAAATTAATAAAACTGTCACTTAAATAGCAGAAGTGACGGGCACCAACCCTCGCCTTACCACCCTGCAGTGGATTCTACGTCTTGAGTGCTAGTAAATATAGTCACAATTCAGTTAATGCGCTCGTCAAATGAACTCACTCTATTGTTAAGTTCGTTGTTGACTTAATTCTCGACGACCCCATGGAATGATTCTCGTAAATAAATACGATGGGAAATACTTTTCGATTTGTTTCGATTTTCATTATTATTTGGAGTAGGAATTGAATAAGAACCTAATTACAGTCCAGACACGATACCTAATTTGATAAAAGCCTGTCATCTATCTATTTTTGTTCCTAAAAAAGAAGAGTACATCCTGTTAGATTAGAGAGAAGATGTGTTACGTTACCTGATATATGTGTAATGAACGTATTGTATACATATATCTATCAGGAAAAATATTTCCTCACTGAAACATCATTATTGATGTCACAGCGTAAATAAAGGGCAGTCTATATGAGCGTATTATTTGATAATTTGAGGAGAAAACGCCGCTTAAAGACGACACAAATTTAATGATGCTCGCGCTGAAGCGACCTCTATGAATAAAACTAACATCCATAGAATTGGAGTGACAATACAAAAGTGGAGCGACGCCAAGCTTAGGCGTATTTCACAAACAAAAAAGCTTCATTTATCCACGGCGTGCCAGTTTCACAGCATCCGAGCTTGCGGGGGATCGGTCTGCGAGCTCCATTTTTTTATTATTTTGCTACCCCCGTGGCGTGCTCGCGCCCGCGGGGTTGTGGCTACCCACCCCTCTGCCGGCGCCTTCAATTAAATCCCTATCTCTCGCGCCACCTCATGCTTGAGAAGAATGAGATAAACACAAAAATATTGCTCGTACTTTCTGTCGTTGTTATTAAAGTAATCTGCGCGCTAAGCAGCTCATTAATTCATATCAAATTATACTTATGCGCCGCACTGAGAAAATAAATTGCGATAGCAAATATTTATGTAATGCCACGTATAGGATACATTATTTGATAAAAAATAATAGAGGAACTTTAAACAATATTTGCTGTTGTTACATTTTTCTCAATGCAATTGTCGGATAGACCTTCTCGTCGAAAACCATTCACACGTTCCATAGTATTGGCGGAATAAATAAGTAATTATAGGTTCAAAAACCGAACAGACTGAGTATAAAATAAGTCGGTACGTTCACATTCCGTCCTATAGAATTCATTGTCGGATCGGTGATAGATTACACCCGTAGCTAGAGATAGGCAAATAAAAGCGGGCGGCACGGGGCGGGCGCGAATTGGGAGTCATAATAATGAAATAAAGGTGAAAGAATGGCTGTGGCCTGGAGCATTCGTTTGTAATACCCATGATACAGGACATCGCGTAAACCATTGTGGGGACATTCAAAGCTATAATACGGCACAGTGGTCAATAAATATTCACGAAAATGACTCCACAGATTTTTTATTCTGATTGTAAAGCATTGGCGAGGTTGCTCTGATTTTTGGCAATTATTTATAATGGTAACGCAGATCTTTAGTGAATAGTAGAGCCTGATATACTATACTTTACAACTGACATTATAAATTATAATATAACGTCTTGCTTTTGGACACATCTTCACTAGTGTAGATTTTATTTTCTAAGTCGACACCAACGCCACCTGGCAGGTATAACGATAGCTATGAATCATCCAGGTCACCCCATAGTATAGAAAAATACCATTAAAATCGGTACAGCCGTATAGCAGGAGAAGAATCACGACAACACCCACACCGGAATTGTATACCTATACTATAGATAACGCTAGAAAACTTGAACAAACATTATATTAAAACCAGTGAAATAGGTTTCTTTCTTTATCACACGCATAAGGAATCCACAGTAATACCTATTCGAATCCTAAAACTCAAACTTGTACGTCTGTAACTGAAGTTTAAGTTACATAAGGTAATTTACATGCGAGAACAGACTTTCTAAGCAAAGTAGCCGACGTGTTCTAAACCTTGACTTAATTGAATCTTTGCAGGCACCGCCTAAAGATGTTAAAAAGGTTATTCGAGCGAGCTACCATCAACAATGGTCTTGCAATCTAAAATTTCATGAGTACATGTATTTGTTTGACGACCGCTTGGCGCAGTGGGCGAGCGTAGTAGGCCGCTCGGCTCACTGCACATGGTGGTTGCGGGTTCGATTATAATAATTTGCCCGGGTCTGGGTGTCACTGGGATCGCCCCCAGTCCATTGTACGGTACCTATAGAACAAGCGTAGCTTGGTTTGGGACCATACAGTTGGTGTGTCAGTTGGGCGATATTATATTATATTATATGTCTTGTTTAATTTCACCCCTTTACTTTCAGGAGAAACTTGCTAGAACTTGGTGAAACACCTGATGAAACCTGAGGAGGTTACGCAATCATTGAGGGTTATATCGTTCGTTTGTCTGGATTTCGTGTTATATTATTGTTTACTGTTTAGTTGGCATTCAGAAGGAATCATTGCATATTCGTTCGTATTTCTTTTTCTTTCCAAAGTCAATGAGTTCGGTTCCTGGTTAAGAATATTGGTTTTCCAAAAATCGAATTATGCAGTATTAGTTTTCAACAAAAGTCACCCTGTACCCATATAAAACTCAAGTGAACGTGTGAACTCTTAAACGGCTTGACTGCTGTAGATTAAAAAAAAAACTTATGGGGTTATCTGGATGGTTCCAACTTATAGTTAGGTGTTAGCGGTGGAGTTTTCGATATTCTAAAAATACACAATCGCAGCTTCAGACTAAAGCTAGTTGATAATAAAATAAAAACACTCCCAAAACCCTTTAGTCATTATACCAAATACTATTGTCAGAATTATTTGAGACCAAAAACATCGTCTAAACCCTTTACTTAGCAGATCATTTAGAATCCCATAGGTAATTAATTTAAATCCTAGATTGTTTCCGATCATTAATGGACGCTGGTTAATCCGTAAGCCGCGCTGTTTCGGTGATGCGGCGAGCCCATCGATTCGGTGTACATCATTGAACTAAATTGCGTGATATTATTATCCGTTGCAAGCAGGCCGATAGCAACTAGAATGGTCCCTGTTGTGCTAACTTAATAGGTATCTGTGCTAGCGTTAATTGGTACAATTGCATGTAGATAGCGCATTAAATTAATATCGGTATATTGTAGTATGTGTGTCGACAAATATTAACTGTAGGCACTAATAATGTGTCTCTATAATGAGTTTCTACATTCTCTAAAGGCGATGGTCCACGTAAGATATGATGATGATGATGTATCCTGTCCCTCAACAGGGACATAGGGCTCGAAGAAGAGACTTCCACTTTTCTCGATCTTGCGCAGTAGCTTCGAGATCCTTCCACCCGAGTCCAGTTGATGCAGCCTCTTTTTCAACTGAGCGCCTCCAGGTGATACGGGGGCAATCCAGCGCCATTTTCTCATTAGGATCTCTTTGTCGATGGGTTTTTGGTCAGTCCTCTCCCACAGCCTTGTATTTGAGATGGTACGTGGCCAGCAGATCCCCAGTATGCGCCGTAAACATTTGTTCACGAAGACCTGTAGCTTGCTGGTTACTTCATTTTTGACGAGCCATGTTTCGCATCCGTATAGGAGGACTGACTTGACCACGTAAGATATGTGTTAGGCAAATTGTTAGCTTGCCACGTGACATTATGCTATACAAAGTGGCGGTCATTTATTAAACGGTAGAGTTGGTAGAGCTAGTCCTACCAGGCTCTCACAGAAGATCTGCGTAAAGTTGCTATTATAGCTGTATGTCGTACAATAAATGAGAGTTCCGGAAGCCCTACCTCAACCATTCCTCAATCTCTACTACAGTCCCCTAAGCCTTCAGGCCGGCGACGTGCAAACAATGCCGTTGGAATTGCAAGCATCTAGTCTACGCAGTAGACTCTATAGTAACTGCTTAACATTAGGCGGGGTGTACGCTTGCTTGACAAATTTGTTATAATTATTAAAAATAAAAATATGTAGAGCTAGGAGAAGTAAGTAATAGAACTTATAATAAGGAGCGGGTTACATTTGAACTCCAGTGTGTGGAATGGTGTGGCGCTACCTACATAGAGACCCTTGTCCAGATAAATTAATATGAAGCTCTATGAGTTGAACTGACTGAGAGCTCATAGAAAGGGGTGTATGTAGTTATCTAACAACAAAAAATAAGGCCTTTGACGAGTTAGATACCTCGTTTTAATTCCGAAAGAAACCCTGAAAAAGTACGTTAATGATAGTTTTTTGCTCTACTCAGTACAACTCTGACACAGAATAAAGGGTACAGTGTAATATATAGTTAAATAATTATTTCAATTATCCTTAAACCGATTCATTAGGAAGATTCTCCAACAAATCATTTATAAATCTTAATTTATACGACTACGGAAGTACAGTAGGTAGCTAATAAAAAATATACTTTATTAACTAGGTAATAATGTTGACTAAATAAAAGCGCGTAGGCACTTACCTAGCTACTACATAATATGATGCTAACAAAAAGGTGAGCACGCATTTTTTATTGAGTTGTTGAAATTAACAAACATTTGATTAATTACCGGTTACCACGGTAATACATGTCTTAACAAATAAAACACATATTTGTATATTAGAATACAATGTAACCGTACACTGCTTTTTGTTAGTGATCACGCCGCCGCGCGGCGTCGACCCACCCCGCGCCCGCGCAACTGAGACAATGGCCTTCCCATATAATGTTACTCCACAGTTTGAATATACCAATGACAAACCTCCACCCATATAAAGTTACACGCCACGGTGATATATTTTTGAGGTAATGGATGTACACCTTTTTCTTTACGCCTCATAGATTTCGTCAACATAATGTTGACGAGGATTACAATCCAACTATGAATTTCAAAATACGCCTTTAATGCACAGTGACAGTTTTTGTGTAAAAACGCTTCGAGATCGGATCTTCCCCGTATCATATTTCACGTGTCAATTCGATAGTATTCTAAACCGTGCCGCCGACAATAAGTCCCATTTTGACATTAGCTCGCATAATTAAACCGCTATTCGACTTATTAACGTCCCAGCCGATGGCAATAAATACGAAATAACTTGGGTAAGAACGACCGTTTTCATCACAAACATCGCCTTTCATGCTACAAGTAAATTACCATGTTAGTAAAAACGATCTCTGATAAAGCTAATTATTCGTCGTCGTAATATAGAAATGGGGGCACGCAACGGCCAATCTCGGGTTATGGACGAAGTTTTAAAAGGTACGATACAGGGCCCAAATACTGGTTGGCAGATAGGGTGGGGGGGCGCGCGGCACGCCAAAAACACATTACCAGCCGGCAACGCGCTATTACGGGGAACCGCATGAGTCTATGTTAGCCGATAGCTGCCACCCGAACATGCTATCCGACGACTAATTGGTCAGCTTCATGCACAAAAACCCCTAATAGAAACAACTGTGGCCAGGGGGGCCGCTTTATGGCCAAAAACGTAAATGATTGCGAGGTGCGCGTGTAACGGCCGTAGCCTACCGAATATTTTCGACGGTGGAAAATTGAAATGAGGGCCAATCGTTAAGTAAGGTGGCATGAAGGGCGTGTTATCTAGAGGCTTGGGCGGCGCATGTCACGTGACAAACGAAGCGTTAACTCACCACCGGTGCTCCGAACGCGCCATCTTTGTTTTTGTAACGAGGGGTGACGGTTTAAAATGCTTTTATTATAGAAAGTTTCGAATTACCTGCGTCATTACCGGTGAAATGACACGTTAAGTACATGCTACATGCGATGTTTACATAAACGCGTTCGAAATGGTAAACTGATATAGACTAATAAAGTTCATATGAGACGTAAATTGAAATCCTCCCAATTTCGCACGGATATTTTTCAATCAAATTCGATATATGTATAATACATTTCATTAAAACGTGTTACATATATAAATCTTCTGGAATAAATTGTCTATATGATACTGAAAACCGCATCAAAGTCCGTGGCTCAGTTTGGAATAACCAAGCAGACAAACAAACACACACGGATAGCAATAAAACAATTTCATTTAGAGACACGGAATTAGGTACATAAGTAGGTTACCTATCATACCTACGTATTCAATTCAGCAGATTAATGAACATCATTTTATATTGAAATCTTTTTACATCAATCTTCCCTTGTTCGATTGACTTAACAAAACAAGGCATAAATTGTGCTGTTTATCTGTGGCAAATTATTTTTCTGTTAACTCCACTTGACCCGGCCGTTTGCGTAGATGATAAAGAATTAATGTATGCGATACAGTATAGCGAGCTGAATTAATTAATTAAAACAATAATATTGTCGAGGTATGCAATTAAAATCAAAGTGAATGTAAGCAAATCTGCGTCGTGTGACGTGTGGCTGGTTCAAATGTATATTGGAAATACAACTTGTTTGAATTACGAGTTTTTATTGTAGTGTGAGCCATGGTTGGGTGAACTTGACAATGATTTTGTTGACTATGATGGCCGCTCATTGCTTACCGATGGACTCAAGTAAAATATGATGGCAATTTATTGGACCGTTAATTACCGGTTTTATCCTGGCGTGTCTTGATTCTAGTTTTCCGAAATTAAAATATTTCTGATTCATAGGAACTAACCAGTTCAAATAAAAACAAAAAGATTAACAGAATAATTACTATAGACGAACCAGGATCACGCATAGTATGTGACGGGCGGTCTGGATGATCTTATAAGAGTCCCTCGCAGAGACTACAGAGCCCTAAAATCGTGACAGTTTAGTAAACAATTACCTAACCAATACCTATTAGAAATGTTGTAGTTCTAATCTAAGATCCACATCAAACTATTAAGCAATACTTTTAAACCTATCAAAATACAATTTTCCCTCCATGCATAACAACAAACTGACACATATTTCAAGGTAGGTATTTCTATGGTTCACATTAATTTTGGCTTACAAACATAAATAACGTACCTATGTATTTAATTGAACCATTTAAACACAATGAGTCCGTGTAAATTACTCATAAAAATAAATAATTAGATGCCTACATGAGAATTTGGTGAGTGGCGTAAACTCCATAAAAATGCCTATTCCGTTGTGGTTCCGGTCAAAAGCAACGAAAGAATTCAGCGTTAATTACTTGCTTAGACCGATGGGAGCTAATGCACGCATACAAATTTATTTTTACTAAAACACTATAAATATTAAAATATGAATATTTTTTATGTTGTTTCCTTACAAAATGTTACCTTCAAAATCAGCCGTTCCTGCAAACTTTAACGAAAGATAAATTGGTCGATAAAGAAAGTGTATATTAAGAAGAATTCTTAAAAGTTATGAGACGTTTGGACCAATCTGACTAATTATTTAAATTATAATTAGATCACTAAAGATAACGATGACCTTTTGTGGAGTCCGCACTATTAGGTACTGGCAAGAAGATGCGTAGTGTCATATACTGAAATATTAAACTAAATTAAACCCATTTAAACAATAATATTATTATTATATTATTATGTAGGTACTATCAGTGGTGTAATTCAAAGGTAAACCCACACTGTCATGAGAAATTTATCGATACCAAATGGTAATAATGTTCAAGTTTAAGTCGGTCACCGTGGGGCTCGCCAACATCGGAACGGAAATGGAACTATGATGTTAATGTAAATAAAGCCAGAACGTTAAAAAACCTATGTATTTCAATTAATCCTTACTAATATTTTAAATGCGAAAGTAACTCTGTATATCTGCCTTGTCTGACGCGCTTTCACGTCAAAACGACTGAACCGATTTAAATGAAATCTGGTACACAGATAGTCTAGAGCCTGAGAAACCACATAGGCTACTTTTTAATGTGAAAAAAGGGTTCTAAAGGGTTAAAAGGGGGGATGGAAAGTTGTATGGAAGTATCGTCATTTTTTAAAGCTAGAAGCTTAAATCTATTTTTTTAAGCTGTTGATTCGATAGTAATATAAATAAATATGACATTCAAAGTTTGTAAAAGCTTTGCCCTCAAGGGTGTAACACTATTCCACGCGGACGAAGTCGCGGGCACGGCTAGTAATTAATAATATATTAATTTACGTATTACTTCCAAATCGTTTTATTCGACTACGGCAAAGCCAAGAGGATGGGTTATGTTTTAGCAGTCGTATGTAAGTAGGTATGTATGTGAGTGGACGGTCACAAAAACGGTAATTTGAATCTATGGCCTAAGTAGGTAAGTACAGGAAGCTATATATTTTCCCACTGCATAAACCTTGGCATTGTCTACCAGCAATAGATTAAAGTGATTGATTTAGTTTTACTAAATTAATTTAGTTATAAGGTCGATACGGTCACGGTATTCTTAGAACATCGTATTTTTTTTTTCAGTAGATAACACATACAGGGTGTTAGTCATTGTACTGATTAAATCGGGAGTTACTTTTTTATATTTATTAGCATAAACAGTACAGTTCCACGCGGACGAAGTCGCGGGCACAGCTAGTTAATAATAAATAAATAATATCGCCAGCCCCACACATCAACTGTATGGTCCCAAAATAAGCAGCAACAGTAGCAACTTTACGCTACGAGTACTCTTGTATTAGTAGCAAATATCAATTAAAGCGTGTATTTGAAGCGGTTGCTCGAATAGCCTACTTAAGGCTAAAGCGCCCATCTAGACCGCGAAGTTCAAATTTTTTGAGGTTTTTTTTAAATTTTTCAAAATCTGACAATAATAAAAGGCACATTTTGTAATTCGCGACAAAGACCGTGTGCAGTGCATTTATTAATATATCCCACTTACTCTAAAACATTTCAAGAACGATAGCTATCCAGATAATCTAGCAATTATTGTATATTTAGTGATTTACTAGTACCTATCATATCCACCGTGATAATATTTAGAGTAAAATAAATGTATTAATAAACGCACTGCATACTGTGTTTGTCGCAAATCACAAAATGTTGTCTTAAATGTTTTCAGATTTTGGATAAACTATAAAAATACTCGAAAATTTTTAATTTCTCGGGCTGGACAGGCGCCTTCACCTTAAGTGATTGCGATAGGCACCTATTTGATTTCCCCATCATTCCGCTTTTGTCGGACTCACTTGTTCGATGTCATTCATTTTTAAATAGCGGAAAAATAATTACCTCAACGTTTAATACGATTTAATTCTATAATACCCGGTATTCACTCTAACCCCGAAGTATTGTTTAAGACTTTTAAAAAACCTTGTGTAGAGCTGTAGTCAGTAATAATTAAGTTCCATAAGACTGCTCTACTATAAGTTTATATCTTCGCAAAGAATCGGACATCGCTAGTTGTATGTCATATTGTTATTACGTTAAAAAGCCGATATGTAAGCTGTATTATAATTGGTCAGACAAGTACTGTACGTTAACGTTAGCGACAAACAAGCGTAAAACTCATACTGGGGCCACAATTGCATATCAAGTATCACCGAATCTATACTAGGTATTAATAATAAATAAATAATATCGCCAGACTCACACACCAACTGTATGGTTCCAAACTAAAAAACGCTTGTACTATGGGTACCGTACAATGGACTGGGGGCGATCCCAGTGACACCCAGACCTGGGCAAATTACGAAAAGGCCATTTCCGAAATTTGCTCCGGCGGGAATCGAACTCGCAACCACCCGGCGCAGTAAGCCGAACGGCCTACGCACAAACCACTGCGCCAGGCGGTCATCAAATGTAATGTAAGTAATGTAACTGATCATACGAGTTGTGATGCATATACCACATCGATAAAGGTTTGAGAAATTAGAGTGCCAGTTTGAAATTCATAAAGATTGCTACATCCCGACAGGAAGTCATTCACATCTTGTATAATACTGGTGTTATTATCCCTGAAAGGCCAAAAGTGCACTTTATGAAATTCAAAAATCTGAATTTCAATGTGTTGTGTTGCTGAACGTCCGAAGTCACCGAATGTATGAAAGTTTAATGAAGTCGGTCAATGAAGAAAACATTGTTCAGGTGTGCTGCTTCTTATCAGAGTTATTATTTTCAGAACGATCGAAGGATCATTTTGATAACTTTCATAACCGACTAGTTCAAACCCCGGCTCGTATCTCGAAAACGAATGGATCGGTTTTTCGAAATCTATGTGCGAATCATAATTTCTATAATGATTATCACTTGCTTACGGCGAAGGAAAACATCGTGAGGAAACTTCAATGTCTTGGAAATCTAACCAATTTTCGAAGGATATGTGAAATCCGCCAACTCGCACTGGGCCAGCGTGGCTCGAATCCGCCTCGCAGTGAGAGAAGGCCCGTGCCCAGGAGTGGGACGTCAAAAGGGCAAAATTATTATTGTAACTAAGTATCAACAATAGATATTTTCTATAAGGGCTTGTCTCTTTGTAGCCGACAGAAATCATCTTACAAGATGGTTTGTTTTTTACACTGGCAGAGCTAAGTTGTAGCTAGCTGACTACAACTCATATACAGGCTGGCACGATTAAGTATAGCTGCGTTTCGCATGTTGAGGGCGAGTGCCGGAAGCCTGACCGCCCTTTTTCTCCTTCTATCCCGTCGGTAATATGCGAGCAATGGAATTTTTATTGCAAGCATCTAGATAGACTTCGGTAACTGCTTAACATCGGGCGGATCGTACGCCTGTTTGCCGATTTTATTACATAGATAAGTATATTATTATTTTTTCTCGCCGTCCAATCTAAGAGCACTATTCTGAGTAGGTATTGACCTTGACCTTAATTGGTGGATTGGACAATACATTGGTTTAATGTACGATTTATTCTGTTTCTATTGAACTGACCGACACCCCTTACTGTATACCTACCTAGGTACCTACCTACACGTTTTACATGTATTTACAGGTGGTAATTTAATCCGACCGTCACCTTTACATTTAACCATTTATATTGAACAAAGATTATTTTATCATAATACTATTTATTATATAAGATTCAATTTTAATAATGCACGATATTTTGCATGCCACCTGAGTTATTGCTAAAGATGATGTACCTGTAGCAAAAAAAACAAGAGCCGAGCTTTGATTAAATCACTCGTTATTAAACAATTGTGCTGAACAGAAAAGATTTATACCAACAGTTTATTTTTTTGCGCAATGAAAAATGTCGTGCGTTATTAAAATAAGAACTTGTATATTTATAGAAAATATTTTATGTAGTCTCTGAAACAATTTATGTTCCGTAACGTATTATTATTTATGATATGTTGTGGCAAACGGTAATAATGTATTGTTTAGGCGGGTGCCTAGGAGCATTTAACCACTGGACGCGAGATGTATGTGTATAAGATGTCACCTTCTCGATAATGTATGAAAGCACATTAAATCAACTATCACGGGGAGGAACATTGTTGCACTATTCTACTTAAGGTGAAGGCGCCTGTCTAGCCCGCGAAATTCAAAATTTTCGAGTATTTTTATAGTTTATCCAAAATCTGAAAACATTTATGACAAAATTTTGTGATTTGCGACAAACACAGTATGCAGTGCGTTTATTAATACATTTGTTTTACTCTAAATATTATCACGGTGGATATGATACTAGTTAATCACTAAATATACAAAAATTGCCAGATTATCTAGATAGCTGTCGTTCTTGAAATGTTTTAGAGTAAGTTGGATATATTAATAAATGCACTGCACACGGTCTTTGTCACCAATTACAAAATGTTGTCTTAAATGTTTTCAGATTTTGGATAAACTATAAAAATACTCGAAAATTTTGAATTTTGCGGGCTAGATGGGCGCTTTAGCCTTCAGTCATAATTAATTCCGAACTATCCATAGCATATGCCACATACAAAGTCCTGTAGACGCGGCGCTGTCGTCGCCTATCGGCAATACAATTTACACTGTGTAATACAAATTAGTTTCGTATTTTTCCGCGGGACTTCCTAGTACTGTA
The DNA here is from genome assembly GCA_918843915.1 of Notodonta ziczac. Classification (NCBI taxonomy): domain Eukaryota; kingdom Metazoa; phylum Arthropoda; class Insecta; order Lepidoptera; family Notodontidae; genus Notodonta; species Notodonta ziczac. The sequence goes on along the minus strand of OU974038.1, from coordinate 4,915,150 downwards.
TTTTTCCGCAGGACTTCCTATGTGAAATAGACCATAGCCATAGTATTTTTATCTGCTATTTTTCAATTTAAGAGATAAATTGACAATTTATTATTTATGCTCACCTTCTGGAAGAAATTTTCCAAATGATGGTGAAAACCGCAGCAAAATTCCTTGCGTAGGTAAGAAGAACTAAGCGAACAGACAGACGCGCGTAGCCACTATATTCTATAGATACTAATTAGAAAGGGATTCGGGATAAGTCTCTTATAGTGGCTTATAAAACCAAATAAAACCCGGACGTGTGTGATTTTATTGAAATAAGGTCATAAAAACGCACTATAATAAATCGATCTCAAATCTGAGACTGACCTTGGAAATGTCTTTCTTATTTCATACCAGTACTCACAAAATGACTCGTCAAAAGCGTACTTAAGATCGCTCTCAGACTTAAGATAGATTTATTTTTACGGGCCTTAAAGAAAACAATAGGTAGGTATCTAAATAAATCTGAAACAATTGCACCACCGATCATTTGTACAAATAAAATATTATTTAACGCATTCATTTATCAGGCCGATAAATTGTCGTGTTTATTTTGTAGTTGTAAATTTGTTTACGACCTCCCAAAGACTTATCATCGAGCTCTCGCTAGAGAGATGTCAACACATGCTATTTATCAAATGTCAATCAACATGTGGCTGTCTACCTACATGGAAGTGTAAAGGCGATGATAGAATAGACACTGTCTTGGACTTTGTGCCATTGGAGATATGGACTACTAGCTGTGCCCGCAACTTCGTCCGCGTGGAATAGTGTCTTCGGGTAGCATTTTTAATTATTTAGGCTATATAAAACATTCACATAAACCTTACATATTTCCATACAAACTTTAATCCCCTATTATTATTTTACACCCTTGAGGGTAAATTTTTTACAAATATTTATTTATATCGAATCAACAGTCTAAAAAATGAGTTTTAAGTTTCTCACTCTAAAAATTACGATACCTCCATATAACTTTTCAGCCCCCCTTTCATCCCCTTACAACCTATTTTTCGCATTAAAAAGTAGCCGAAGTCCTCTCTCAGGCTCTAGACTATCTGTGTATCAAATTTCATTTAATTCGGTTCCTTAGTTTTAGACAGAGTTACTTTCGTATTTATAATATTAGTAAGGATTATATTGGTGTCACTGGGATCGCTCCAATCCATTGTACGGTACCCATAGTGTAAGCGTTGCTTAGTTTGGGACCATAGTTGGTGTGTCATATGACAGCTCTCATTCATGATACAATGTTTAATTAAATATTATTAAGTCATTAAAATGATGAAACCTTAAATTATTTTACTAATTCAATTATTATAATTCTGCATCAAACTCTGTAATTGTTAAATATTCGCATAATTAATTGGTGTGTTACATAAATTACATCCAGCGTATTATCAAATCAAATCAAATTTCTTTATTTCAGATCAAAGATCCATATGTATGTTAGTAGAAACGCCTTAATCTATTGTTAGTGCGTAAATTAAATGTACCTACCTAGGTAGGTACGAGTATATCTATTATGTAGGTACCTACATATTTAAGTTAACTGTGTATAAATTAGATGTTGAACAATAGCAAGTACTAGACATGGTTATTGCGTTAACTATGACGAACAGAAAATACATAACAATTGAGAAAATTTCCATTGATTACAATTTAAAAACGGGGTCATACGCTTATGGAAATTAAAATTTAGAACTCTTAGGGTGACCTTACACTTGGCTGTAGGCACTACGAAGCGGGCCTACCAAGTTCGACCAATAGCCTTATTTCCTCAGCCTTTCCCGGCTCAAGTTGACAGGAAATGAAGCGATCCAATTGATCGAAACAAATAAGACGTAGAAGTAGAGCCTACGGTCACCCAACGTAGGTACCTTACATCTCTTAGAAATTAAATAGGTAGGTATCTATATCAATAGTAGAGTTAACAGTGACTTCATGTAAAGTCTCCTATTAGGTCAGAAGGAAGTATTTAGAATGTAGATTAAATCTAACGGCGTCAGTCTAGGCATGCCCTAATGCGTGCTCTACTGCGTCGAGTCGGGTGCGTCGGCGCCGCGCCGCGCCGCTGACTGGCGCGATAGCCGAGGACCTCACAAGACGCCTTATGTAGAACGAATAAACTAGTGAAAATTAAGTGTCGCGACCACGGTTCAATTGCTATCTGAGGTCACGTCTCATTTTATTACTGACATATTATTAATATCGATGAGAACATACAATTTTATACCGTGAGCAGGCAATCGTTTCGCAACAATTTTTAGATATTATTTTTTTAAATACATAATTGTCAGTTCTGTGTTCTTCACTGCATATCACTGGCTAGTATATTTCACATACGAAGTCCCGCAGACGCGGCACTGTAGTCGCGTGTCGGTAATACAATTTACACTGTGCACAATTTAGTTCCGTATTTTTCCGCGGGACTTCCTATGTGAAATAGACTGTAGTTGCAGGGGTTTATCGCTCATACTTTTATCTATGTCGTACTATATATCGTCTACTGCGATCTAATTTGCTCTACTATAATTTTACGACTTTATTTTTATTGACTTAATTTATGTGGGATAACATTTGGCTGGTTCGATGTGAAATGTTGTTAAGTATTATTAAACTAACGTGACGGAGTTGAAACCGATATATTGCATCAGATGTCATAGGTTAAAGAAAGAACAAAGCAATAACAGATGGGTATGCAAATCATATTATGTTTGAGTATCGATTCACAATTTAAAACGAATGTTATGTAGGTATTTGTAATCCCAGATTATACCAACATACGCACAGTATGTGTACCTATTATACAATTTTAATAATCTATATATATATAACTCAAAGGTGACAGACTGACTGACTGACATAGTGATCTATCAACGCACAGCCCAAACCACTGGACGGATCGGGCTGAAATTTGGCATGCAGGTAGATGTTATGACGTAGGCATCCGCTAAGAAAGGATTTTGATTAATTCTACCCTCAAGGGGATAAAATAGGGGATGAAAGTTTGTATGAAACTTTGTCAATTTTAAACCGGTCGGGCTGAGACTTTGCATGCATAGAGCTACTATGACGTAGACATCCCCTAAGAACGGATAAAATTTCCACTCGGACGAAGTCGCGGGCTCAGCTAGTACAATATATTTCTCTATTTGTCACAGAATCGCAGATAAAACTCTGTATTAAATAATATAAAAGGCGTCGTAGCAAAGTGAGTAGTGCTTTTATCAGCAAAGTTAGATTTGCACGTATCGAACCATAACGGGGGGGCGGGGGGACTTTAAATTATTGGAATCGATATTTTCGAATCGAATTTTTACTAATTTCCAAAAAATTATGAAGTAGCTAATCGAATATAATGGTTTACGATAGCTAACAGTTAAATAATTTTCAAAATAACTTTGGCATAAATACAGACCTTTGAAATTTCCGAATCCGTTTCCGATGTCGATTCATAATCGGTAATCAGCTATTAATCAGAATAGACCTCATTCTGGTCAAATTTGGTTAGAAATCATATTCGACTTCCAGTTTCCAGACGATACAAATTCTATTTATTAACATCTAACCCCAAACTATTCCGTGGCTGAACAGGGGATAGCTCTCTGAATCGCCGATGACCTAAATATATCTAAATTTAAGCTATTAGGGTGAGAGAAGTATTCAATATACAATTGTGATATTTAGAAATATTATGGAAAAAGAAACAAAATTAAAATCGGTCCATCCGCTTGGGCGCTACGATGCCACAGACAGACACACAGATACACACATGTTAAACTTATAACACCTCTCTTTTTTCGTCGGGGGTTAAAACATGACCTCGTAAGGTCAGCATCACTCTCAGTTTTTATTTGGTTATCGATGGCATAACAGGAGATATGTTTGCAGCAATGAGTTAACCATAGATTCTGTAAATTAGAAGCAGGGATACAAGTGAAACTGAATATGAATAAAGCCAAATTTATGTCCATTTCGCCATTGGTTATCCACGGTAATTTCTGGGCATGACTCCCAAAGGTTGCCAAGTCATCACGCCACCGTTGTCTTGGCCTATCTCGTCGTCGTCGTGAAGATGCCCTCGGGGCTCCAAGCAAGTGTTCTATGTACATTATTGTCCATACAATATGTAGGTACATGTCCCTACATCTGGTTGAACGTGCGAGACCGATACACGACCAATACAACAAACAGTGTACAGCGTGTTCGCCAACCCATAGCCTGTTACTCATATCGATCATGGGACCGCAAATCGAATCGCTACGAATTCGATTATACGTTAAACTGTTCAACAGAGACGGGTCGTTCAGTTGGTAGTAGGTACTTGTACAATTGTTTGCGATTAGATTGTGTTTTGTGAAATAATATTTTTATTAACTTCTCAGGGAAACAGAGAAAATTTACTATTTCTCTTCTGACGTCACAATACGAACAACATATAATTAGTTATTTTGAATATTTTTTGACTCTATCCAGCGATCCAAACTCCTCGAATAGACGTAAATTTTCCTGAACTTTCAACCTTCCTTCCCCGTTGTACAAAAGCTAGGTTTATTGATCATCAATGATGGACATTGTACTAGGTCTGAGGCCTCTTCTCTAGGCAAAGGTAAACTGTTTACTGTTCCCACACAGAACCTTTGAGGCTGATAGACGTGCGGAATTAAATATTGCGACATAGGTACCTCACACACCAGATGTGAAATGGTTTTATATTTTAAAAGTAAGAGTAAAAGTCAGCGTTAAGTATTTTAGCTGCGTTTCGCACGTTGAGTGAGGGAGCTGGACGCCCAACCCTCCCCCACCCTATATCCCCCCCCTTCAGAGCCCTAACCACGCTAGCTACTTAAATCCTAATAGAAAAGCAAACGCTCGCGATTACGTTTCAAACGCTCCGCTTTTGACGTTTTGCTGACACGAGCTTCACGATTTCTACTGACATTGATATGATATGGTGTCAGCAAAACGTCAAAAGCGGAGCCTTTGAAACGTAATCGCGAGCGTTTGCTTTTCTATTACGATTTGAGTAGCTAGCGTGGTTAGGGCCCGCGTCAGTAACGTGCGGGCAATGCCATTGGTATTACAAGCACTTCTAAAGGCTACGGTAACTGCTTATCATCAGGCAAGCCGCAAGATGGAATACCGACTTTATTCCATTTAAAAACATCATAAACACATTTTGTTGAAGTAAATACTTACCCCTTAAAAGTAGAAAAAGAATAATGATTCGTCTAACTTGGTAACTCAAAATTAATAACTGCTCAAAATTACTGTGTAATTATTTAGTTTCACCGATTAAAAAAGTTTTTTGACTTTTTTCTGAACTGCATAATAATATTATTTTTTTCTGGATATCCCAATATTCACCCCCTCAACGCAAACACGTTGCGTACAAACCGAAAATTCCATCACACAAGCACCTCAAAATCAAGCGAACAACTTTGAAGTGTAGTCATGATTGTAATATTTTAATTAAGTTGAATATGTACATTCATATCGACCGCAGGCCGCCTCGTGGCCGCTGGTGACCGATAGGAAAAAGGAAAGAGGAAGCGTCCAATGCGCCTAGAATGAAATGAGCCCGCCGGTCAATTACTTGGAACCGAGTCCAGTGTACTAATGGCGCGCGCGGCGTCCCCTGCATACGCCAATGCTCATTTATATGCCTTGACGCGTTCTCTTTATTGTTCCATAGATTGGTAATACACGGGAGGACTGGCACTTTGTGCTGTAAATCGTTGTCTGTACACGTATTCGCGATTAGTGTGCTGTAGCTTTGGCGACGCGGGGAACGCGTCACACACGCCGCTTGCGCCAGTGTGGACCGATGACATAATGTCCGGAACGGCCCGGCCACACAGAAAACGTGAGGCTACGTGTTTGACTGTTTCTCGTTATCGTTGCGTGGTGGACGCGTCGCGGGTGACGCACGGCTCTGCGGCCGGGTCGACATCAATATGTGAAATTGATCCGTCGTGTTGATAAATGTTAAAAGCAAGCGGGTTTTGTTCCTCCGTAAAGGATGCCGGTGGCGTTCCTTAACCAGCCGGCTGATTTACGTTTTATTGTAATCTTAGGTTGTAATTTCGTTAATAAAACCCGTTTATTTTGGCGAGAGGTCGGTTAACACAACGTATAGTTCGTAGTAAACACAAAGTATTCTTGTATTAAAGTAGTCGTCATTAATTATACGACACGTGAGCTCAATGACTAGGTCGGTGCCTACCCTCTATATACGTATATGTATTATGCAACTCAATGTTTTTATAATTATAATTTAATTGTGGATATCATATAGGTACACTATGATAAAAGGTTACGTTACTTCTAGTTTATCACGTCAACGTACACTGAGATATCTTTATTCAATCTTCATTAGATACGATTGAGGCAATCTTAAAAAAACAGAATACCTACGATTTGTATTGTCACCGCTTGGTTCTGCGAAAAGGTAAAGATACATTTACCCAACTCCACAGAGACCGTGATTGACAAATTGTGAACGTTAAACCTTCTTAACTTCACTACCCTTCGCTACCCCACGCGGAATACCCACGAGGCATCTAGAAAAATAACGATTTCGTAGGTAGCGTGGTGAGCGCTCATATTCACAAGGTACCAATGATGTTAGAAAAATATTCACATAGTCCTCAGATCTGATCGCGGCTATCGATTTTGTTGCAAAATCTCTACCTACCAATGTGATAATGTTATTTCTTTCTGAGGAAATTTTGTGTGACGCTTGAGTAAACTGCTAGCAAAAATAAACAATTGTTTTATCAATAGATGATCAAAATAGCGCTTGTATTTTTATTCTAAGTTCTATAGTTATTTTACCCCAATAAAAGTGGTATAAAGTACACAAATAAACTTCTAAGGGAGGTAACATTGCAAAGTATTAAATTGTGGAATAATACAACGCCAAATGATTCAATACCGCTCAGATAAATATTTCGTGCAAACAAGCACGGACAGGCGCTTCATATTGGGAAGTTATAACCATTAAGAGAATACAATCGCAATTTCTTCCTGTCGTAAATAAACTTCGGCGGGTATGAGTAATCGTTACTTTGTGTGCACAATAATATCGGGCGGGGGCCAAATAGATTGATACGTGACCCGAATACACTCAGCTTCACATGTATTAACACTTGCTTCAACGAAATTCGTCTGACTACTCTATTTTGTATGGTGTAGTTGGATTTTCCGTTTGTAATTATGTCGGCGGACGGCGGAAGTGTCGGCGATGGTTGTTATACTAGTCACGAGGCGGCCGGTTGACGACCGACGACCGTCGCCCCTCGACTAACGGGCTAACGCCGACTATGGGCCTCGGCGCGACCATCCCGCTCGGGGACTTCAAATAATTTTATTCGGCCATCGATAAAATATAAAATACAAAACATTTATCGATTCTCGACGTAATAATCGTATCTCGTGTGTTGACATGTGATTCTTACAAACCGATATCCGATGCAGTTTGGAGCGATGATGGCGGAAAGTGGTTTTGTGACACGCATTTTTATGAACAATACTCTCATTTTTGTCGTGTTTATGTTAATTAATACCATTTGATGCATTCTTTTTTTCATTAGATTTTGATAATTTTAACGCATTAACAATCAATTAAGATTATTTTATCACCATAAATCGGTACCGACTGCAACATTTTACTTAGATAGCGGCTGAATAATGAAATGCTACTCAACGGATTAAGTCTCTCTTATCTGTTTGCGACGACCGCGACGGTGTCTAGATTTTTATGCCGCACATAAATTAAGCAGCTCACAAACTTGAATTGCGTTTGAACATTAGCGGTAGCATCTATAAAAAATATGACCTATGATTTAATATTATAACAGGTCTGAATGTTCTTGCTGGCAAACCCGAAACACAAAAAAAACATTAAATTTTTCTGACTGTATATCATCGGAAAATGTTTAGGCATTACCTCTTAGTAATATACCTCACATTAACCGGAGGCCCATGTCCAGGAGTGGGATATTAAAAGGGGTAATTACTAATTTGTGTAGTATGGTATTTTCAGGTACATACTTTAGCTAAGTTCACTTCAACAATTCGTTGTCAGATTTCTCAAGATTAACAATAATTTAAATAGGAACTGCCGCGGCCAAGTGACTGGGGAGGGTGCTAAGAGGGTTTGTTTGTCGTCATTCAGGGGACGAGGCCGGTGTCACTCTTCATTCGGAGCAAGGCTGCCCTCGGGCTAATTGGCGGCTAGAAGCTCCGGCAATCGTTGCTGTTATCGCCACCAGAGTTTTCCACACCAGTCTTAAGCGGCCAATTTAAACACTTTACCCACTTTATAAAAGGTTCATTTTGAAGTAATAGTCAGTGAATAATCCATGGAAAATGTTTTGATTGACCTTGGTTCTTGCACTTCTTAAAGGTGCTCTTTCTTATTGGTCTTATTGATATTTTAAATATCGCTTTATTAAATGTAAAAGATGATGAATCCACCTCGTAAAAATGTCTGATGAGTTTCTTTTAACGTTTAGCTTTCAATCAGAACAAAACGTCTAATATCAAATAATACAAAAATATAATTTGCTGTCGTAATTTTTTATTTTCACCATACTTATTATTTTTTACTTTTTAATGTTACTGTTGCAATTCATTTTTTTAAGATACACCATTTTTGATAAATATCAAAATTCCGTAGCTCGGAAAATATTAAAGTTACACAGGCATCTAAATATCATATTCTGTATATTCATAATTATAATTATATCAAATACATCTATTGTTTCGATTGTTTCGAATATTTGAAAAACCCTGTACAGATTGATACTGTCAAAATTATTGTGTATTATATTCGGTGTTTACAGGTTTACAGCTCACAAATTCAAATGGGACATACATAATGCTGGTATCATATTACATTAGGAAGGTTCGGAGTCAGTGGCGTTATAAATGTTGGATTATTAAATAAAAACATAGCCGAGTGTGTCTGTGTCCGCTCACGCGATAGCCGAGTTGGTAATCGGGACTTTGCTAATACAATGCTAGGTGTTATAGCGCAAAAACACACTAATGAGGTAGGTATTGTAATTTGCACGTTTAAACTACCGGTTATAAAATGTATAAGTAGCTAAACAGTATCAACTGTCATGTTAAGAAATGATTATGGCTTCAACTATGCAAGAATCCTGTAGTTATAGCATTACTAAGCAAGTTTATATGTTTTTAAGATATGGTTAAATTATGAAACTAGTTTTATACAATCACGAATCCGTTCCATTAACGCCAGATTAATTAAATATTTAAATTACATTTTCATGTGTGTAGAGCTGTTAATGCTTTAAGGAAACTCTATTATCATAAGATCATCAAATAAGCCACCACTACACGATACCTCCTACGTACCGATCCCTTAAATAGATCGTCAACCTTTGGCGTACTTCATTACGTTCGAATATTTTTTACTATTCAACATTTTAAGTGTCAAGAATGAAGTGTGCGGTTTGCAACCTTAATTCTAACGACTGTGTCCAATGTGGAAGTTGCAAAAAGCACCTAGACTTTGGTTGTGCAAGTATCTCCGAGTCTGGCTGGAGAAGGCTGGGACCCGAACGTAGAGCTCTCTGGAAATGTCCTACGTGTCGGATATCATCACCGGCTGCGCCTACCCCTGAACCAGTTTCCCTGGAAGATATTATGAAGGAGCTTCGTGACATGAAGCGCCAACTATCAAATTTACCATCACTTGTTGATAGTATTCGGGTAATAAAAGAGGAAGTAACTGAATTGAAGGGATCATGTGAATTTACCAGCTCTAAACTAGATGAAGTTGGCAACAGGATTGCTGGGATGGAGAGTAAGTTCGGTGAATTAGAGAAAATTCAGGAGGTAGTTACTTCTCTTCAGAATGACTTGGCTAAAACCAAACTGGAGCTGTCCACATATGAGCAAAGGTCACGCCTAAACAACGTCGAAATCAAAGGAGTGCCCCTTAAAAACGACGAGAACCTGTTTACCATTATTGAATCTATCAGCCGTAAGATAAACTACACTTTCCCGAAAACTCAAATTAATTATATATCCAGAATTCCAACATATAACCCAAAGGAAAAGTCTATAATAGTAAGTTTTATAAATAGATACATAAAAGACGAATTTATATCAGCTGCACGTTCATTTAAGGACTTCTCGTCGCAAGACTTAGGCTTTCATGGCACATCCCAGCGAATCTATGTCAATGACCATTTGAGTGTGGAGCATAAAAAATTACTCAATAAAACTAAAACTATTGCCAAAGAAAAAAACTATACCTTTGTATGGGTCAAGCATGGTAAAATTCACATTCGCAGAAACATATCATCTAAGGTTTTGATAATTAAGCATGAGCATGATTTAAACTCGTTAGTGTAGCCTATAAACTAAACACTCACTTCAATTTTTATTTCTTTATGTTGTTTACATTTGCTTTTAGTCTTAAGTATGTTACCAAAAAATACTATTTATCATATTCGTGTAAAAGGTTTGGCACCCATGTCTTGCTAATGACTTCGACACCTTGGTATTGTTTATTTGTAAAAACGCATTGTATTCCTTATCGCGCTGCTTGCATTCTAGCTGGTTATTACAAAAATATATCTGTCTCCTTTCTACTCGTACATATCCTGTATCGTTGCTTGCTTACTCGCGCACACACCTTTGAGTTTTTACTTGATGTTGCTTATATTCGTTTGTATTTAGCTATTCTACCCGTCAATTTTTTATTTTTATTGCTATTAATTACTTATTTTTATTATTTTACTCAAATTTTACTACTATCTTACCTATTAGGAAACTATTACTATTCTTTTGACTCTGGATAGTAATAATAGACATCTAAGTCACAATAATTTATTAATTCTATATCAAAACGTGCGCGGGCTCCGTACAAAATCTGATGATTTCTATCGACAAATCTGTATCAATTCATATGATATAATTATCCTTACTGAAACATGGCTGACGGATGGCATCTCAAACTCCGAATTATTTGATAATCGTTACCTGGTGTGGCGGCGTGACCGGGATTATAAATTGACCGGCCAGTCAAGGGGTGGTGGCGTACTAATAGCGACACGTAAAAACTTATCAGTTACCTCACAACCACTGTTTCACTCTACAGCCGAAGATCTTTGGTTAAGCGTGCGCCTAAAGAAGACTAATTCGCGGGAATATTTTAATCTATATGTATGTGTCGTATACTTGTGTAAGCAAAACAGAGGTCTCTCTTTTTCTTCTCAGCTATCTAACTTTTTATCAAAATTAAATCAAACAATAACGAATAACACTTCAGATATTTTTCTTGTTCTTGGTGACTTCAATATGAGTGGAATTATTTGGTTGCCCACTGACAATCCGTCTCTGCTTCCAACCAATCTTAACAGCCATGACGAATATCTTTTGGCAGATGAACTAAGCACCTTAGACCTCTGCCAATATAATAACATTTTAAACACACATGGTAAGATTTTAGACTTAGTAATTTCCAACCAAGTAACAGCTGTATCGGAATGTTCGGATCCTCCAGTTACTATTGACCCATACCATCCGGCACTCTTAATTAGTTTAGACTACACTGATGTCACTACTTTGGACTCTGAGCCACGTACTCGTTATCTTTTTGATAAAGGTGACTTCTTATCTATTAATAATGAGATTAATAGTATTGATTGGAATAGTGAATTTTCAAGTCGGTCGATGGATGAATCAGTATCATTTTTTAATCAGTCTATTTCTGCTCTTCATAATAAATATATACCTACTAAGCGGTCTGGTAATAGTTCCTATCCGATCTGGTACACTGAACCACTTAAAAAGGCCATAAAAGAAAAACACAAGTATTTAAAAAAGTATAAAATCTACGGTAATAGATCAGATGAATTAACATTTAAGCTACTTCGTGAGAGAGTAAAAAATATGGAATCGTTATGTTACAATAATTACCTAAATCTGACTGAGCGTTCTATTAAAGATAATCCTAGAAACTTTTGGGCTTTTGTTAAAAATCGCTCAAAGTCTAATGCAATGCCAAGCTCACTTAAATACAATGATGAAGTCTTAAGCGATGGCAAATCTATATGTAATGCCTTTTCCCTTTATTTCCATTCTATGTTTCTTAACCACTCCGTAAGCAATAACTCACCGAATAATACTCCCTTAACTTCAACCTCGCCAAGTGTACCCCTATCTACATCATCCCACCCGTGCTCTGATATCTGTTACATCTCAGTTAATATTGATGATATTAAGACCCTTCTTCAGAAACTTGACACATCTAAATCAGCTGGGCCTGACAAATTATCGCCTAAGTTTCTTATACGTTGTGCATCAAGTGTAGCTCTGCCTATTACACTCCTATTTAGGAAATCCTTAGCCACTGGAACTGTTCCTCAAATCTGGAAATCGGCATTTATCACGCCAGTGTTCAAAAAAGGGTCTAAGACTGAGGTCACCAATTACAGACCAATATCTAAACTGTGTGTTATAGCTAAGCTATTTGAGAGAGTGGTCTACAACCAGTTATATTCCGCTGTGGCTAATTCCTTTAGTCCCTTTCAGCACGGTTTCTTGAGAGGTCGGTCAACCGCTACGAATCTAGCCCTTCTTAATGATTATATAACTATCGCCATGCATAACGGTAAACAGGTTGATGTCGTTTACACAGACTACAGCAAGGCATTTGACAGAATTGATCATATTATACTATTGCACAAGTTAGAGCATCATATGGGTGTGCGTGGCGACTTGCTTAGGTGGATCTCATCCTATATTGACAATAGAACACAAGCCGTAGTGATCAATAACTACATATCTAGTTGGGTTCCTATACCAAGTGGAGTTCCTCAAGGTTCTCTTCTTGGACCATTGCTCTTTGTAGTCTGTGTAAATGATATCGATAGTTGTTTTCAAACTTCAAACCTGCTATGTTTCGCTGATGACATGAAAATCTATTCCGTCATATCATCGGCTAATGATGTAATTGCCCTTCAACATGATCTGTGTCGTTTAGAGGATTACTGTAGCTCCAACAAACTCGATCTTAATCCATCAAAATGTTCTGCCATATCGTTCACTCGTAAACTTAACTCCTTGTCTAGTAGTTATACCCTACAGGGGCAAATACTTCCGAAAAGTAATGTCATCCGTGACCTGGGCGTATATCATGATTCTAAACTGTTGTTTGATGTTCATATTAATAATATTATAAATAAAGCCTCCAAAGCTCTTGGTTTTGTCATGCGCATGTCCAAATTTTTCAACGAGGTTAAGACCATGAAGATATTATACTGCACTTTTGTCAGAAGCCATCTCGAATACGCATCACAGATCTGGAACCCTTGCTACAACAAATATATAGATCGAATTGAAAGTATACAAAAACGGTTTATCAAATACCTGTGCTATCGACAAAAAATGGCATATCACTCACTCAATTACTATGATCTCTGCAAGAAGTTCCATCTGCTACCCCTGAAAAATCGACGCGACATCGCTGACTTCCTATTCTTCCTAAAAATACTTCGTAACAAAATTGATTCCCCTGAGCTACTTAGTAAATTCGCTTTTAATGTACCCCTTAAATCTCCTAGATTCAATCCACCTATTCGTATTCCTTACGCATCTACAAACTATAGGCAAAACACTTACATTGTACGAGCAAGCAAGTATGTTAATGAGATATGCAAGCAATGCGATCTGGATCTCTTCACTTGTAGTGTTAACTCGGTTAAGCAGTGCCTAAGCCAACAATTTTTTTTACCTTCCTGTAGGACTTAAGTGGTAACCTAACAACTAATGTAATTATTATTTTATTCCGACTCTTCCTGCAGAGTTTAGTTTGTTATATTTACTTAGATTAATAATTATTATTATTATTTTTTTTGTTTACACCTTTGTTACTTTTTCAACTGCTATTCGTGAAGACCTATAATTGGCTTTTTGAGTTTTTACTTGAATCTATAATTGTTATTTCTAGCTGTTGGTCTTCCTATGAATAAATAAATAAATAAATAAATAAATAAATAAGTACACTCAAGCAATTACCGTAGCCTATAGATGCTTCTAATAGCAAAGGCATTACTTGAACTTCGCTGACCTTCCCTGAAGGGGAGAGTGATAAGAGGGCAGGGAAGTAAGAGAGAGGTATAGGTTGCCTATACCATTACTATACTAGGTGAAACATAAAGGGTATACTAATTTTTTTGCAACTAACTTTGTAAATCTAAAACTATCGGCTTTGTGGGAGAGTTGAAGTACTTAAAGTTTTGTAGACTTATGAAATCTGTCAACAGCTGTATCCCTGTAACACCTTTTGTATTTCAAGTTTCTTCCAAAGCTGGTAGTTTTAGATTTACAAAGTTGAGTTGCAAAAAAATTAGTATACCCTTTATGTTTCACCTTGTATTTTACGTTTGTAAATAATTACGGAAAGAGTCTAGTACCTATACAAAAAAATAACGAACTTACAGTAAATACCCTCCCTATCTACGTAAATACCTAATTGTCTACATTAAAATATATTATGTCTACGACGCACAAATATTTGCAACATTGCTACTAATCTAAGACATGGTACGGAAACCGCTCCGTCCCACGAACAAAGTAACAACGATTAAACGGTTCGACATTAACTTTCCCGTACTTAAAACCTACTAATTATACGCTATCACCGACTCACCTGAGGTTGTCTCCGATAGTTCTTAAAAAAAACCCAAAAAAAACCCATTTAATTCACCTCCATCATGTTTCCGAGTCGGTAACGTAGTTAAATATACTTAATTGCGGTCCGCTCTCGTGTTTATTTAGTAAATATCATTATGGATTGCGCGGACGTGAGTGATTAACGCGAGATACCCATCGAGGCAACGCTGTCTCAGCTCACACCTGCCCTACCCTCACTTCAAACCTCACATTACCTCGTTATTAGTGGAACGCCCCTCGTTTTACAACGTTATAATTGTGTTATTTAACGCTTTTTACTTCACGACTGACGCGACGACGCGACGTGGTGATTTTATAACATACTAGCCGTGCCCGCGACTTCGTCCACGACTTAGTCTAATCTTGGATTCAATGTTTTTCTTTTTTTTAGGATCCCTATTATTTTTTCTAAGAGTAAAGTAGCCTAAATAACTCCTTATAACATCAGCTATCTGCCGGTGAAATTCCCGTCAAAATCGGTCAAGCCGTTTAGGAGATTACCCGGTATAAACATACAGACAGACAGACAGACAGACAAAATAGTCGCGTTTAAGTTAGAAGTACCGTATGTACGTACGGTTATACGCATTTAGTGAAAAAGGCGTTATTTTGATATTACAAACAGACACTCCAATTTTATTTATTTGTATAGAACCGTTACGGATTCGGTTCGCAGTGGTTCGCGATCGGCGTCCCTGAATTATCATCGATTCTCATTATGTGGATTCCATAGATAGTTAATGTTTTGCGCTACAGATGGTTGCTTAATCCTCGTTCTACGTTCGCGCTGATTTTCTATGAGAGGATGACAATCCTACTAATATTATAAATGTGAAAGTTTGTGAGTGTGGATGTATGTATGTATGTTTGTTACTCCTTCACGCAAAAACTACTGAACGGATTTGTATGAAATTTGGAACACAGATAGTTTATAACCGGGATTAACATATAGGATACTTTTTATCCCGATAATCCCGAAATTTTTGTTACGTTAAATACTACGCGGACGAAGTCCGTGGGCACAGCTAGTATCTAATAAGATCTAGCCAGCCCGTATCATAGCCGCTTGGTTAAGCACGCGTCTTGCGGGCTACCAGGTCTCGGGTTCAAACCCCGGCTCCAACCTCTGGATTTTTCGAAATCTATGTACGATTCATAATTTCTACATGATTATCACTTGCTTACGGTGAAGGAAAACATCGTGAGGAAACCTGCATGTCTTAGAAGGTTTAACCAATTTTCGAAAGACATGTGAAATCCGTTAACCCGCACTGGGCCAGCGTGGTGGATAATGGTCTGAATCCCCCTTGTCTTGAGGGGAGGCCCGTGCCCAGGAGTGGGACGTCAAAAAGGGCTAAAATTATTATTATAATTAAATCCGTATCATGAGCTGTAATCGATTAGCCACAGCTTGTCTCTCCCACCCATTAGTTGTGGGAGAGACGTTGCAATACAATATTGTAAATGGTTCATCGGTAATCTAGCGATTGTCTCAGACGAGGCATTACCTTTAGACTGAGCGTGCTCAGGCCTCTTTGCGAGTCTGCTCAGACGGTCAGTACACATATATTGGTATTAGGTACATAAATCTTTTATTACTGTTTATAAACATGTATATGTCGCAGGCAACTAGCTTAATTCGCCGTTCAATTAACAGCCTAGCCACTTTACTAAACAGCGCAGTTCAACCAGTACCCTGAATGATATTCTGCCGTATTGGCTGTTACAACATTTAATAAACTGGCTGGCTAATGCTTAGGCAAGTGGTTGACATTTAAGTACTACAAAACTTTTTCAAAATACTACCCAACCAGAGCGACCAGGATGGATTTATGTTAGGATTATTTTTTTATGACCCCACAGAAATCCCACCCGGCAAGTAGTTTCAGTGGATCAAAATAATTTTGTAAAATACCTAAGTACGTAATAAAATTATTCCATCAAAGTTGTTTTTTGCCGACGCCATATTGACAGTTTGGTGAGTTTCGACGCTAGTCCCTCTGACGTGCTGAAGGCGGCCACCGGGGAGGTTTTAGTGGGTAAGAATCCCACATAACCCAGGCCTCTCCCACAAGAGACCTCGGGATCTTTTGAAGATTTCCTACTCGATAAAAAAAAAAAAAAAAAAAGGTGGCAGAAAGTGGAACTGAATTCAAAAATAACAGGAAATGAACCAGGCAAGTAATTAAACGTCATCGATCCAAGTAATTTGGCTAGCTGTTTGATCAAATGGCTGAATATCATTCAAGGCACTAGTTACTGTTGTACGGCACTGTTTAGTAAAGTGGCTAGGCTGTTGATTGAACGGCGAATTAAGCTAGTTGGCTGCGATATACCTACATATCGTATACGTATTGTATATGATATGTAGTTTAACATTAGTTGGTATTATGTTTTTTACACAGCCAGAACAGCGAAGTATGTGTTAACTGTGTTTTAATGCCTGACACGTTTTTTATTACCCACTATTACAAACGATATATCGACGATTATCATTGTACTCTACACACAATGTTGTACAAAATGTATGCTAATTAATTACCAAATGAATGCGTATGACGTCAGCTTGACGCGTAAATACTTTTAATTCGGCGAATGTGTATTTCATACTGAAAGATAGAAACTGGACTGGAAACTGTAAAAAGGATTACATAGAGTTATCTAGAGCCTCTGTTATAGAATTATCTAGAGCCAGTGCTGGGGAAATTTTGGTTACTAACTCTTTGGTAATACGTTCCAACTTATATATTATCATTTTGTCTGTCCATTTCTGTATTTTATCGTGTAATGCATCAAAATTAAGCTACTCTCAAATTTGAGCTACGTTCAAGTAAGCATTCAGCTGGTGGAACTTTATCATACTTCTTAACAGTGGTTTGCTTTTCTTAGGCTCAAGTAAAGTCCTTGCCTTAGAAACACAAAACACTTTTTACATTTTTATGACTGATCTGTTGAATTGATAAAAACGGAAATGCAAATGAAGGCAGAAAAACGATGTTACCTCGTCATATGGACATGGTACCATCAGTAATTATAATTATGTGTCGTGGCATGTTGAGCACGGAACAAAAACAACTCCAAGAGAATGCTACCATTGTTATTAACGTTCCTATTCTTGTTACACGATCAATAGAGCCACGCCGACCTAATCGCGGAAAAAATATAATGTACAAAGTACAAGGCGTGAAACTAATGAAATGTTTCTAAAGCAAAAACGAGGATGCGTGTCTTTACTGCGGACCACTCGACTTCCTTGTTTTTGCGGGTGGTAACATTTTATATTTTATATTTATTAATTCTAACATTGTTACGGATATTCATTTTGTAGGTAGCGCATGCAGCGCTCAATAAATAGACCCCGCGAATGTTGAAAGCGTTTTATTTTCGAAATCAAATGGACATCTATGAAGTGACGGTAAAAATTGCTGAAAATGCAAATGTTTTTACATTTTATAAAGAGCGAAAAATTTAACGCCGAATTGGTTTTAGTTCGCCCGTAGAATTCACATCCATATCCTGCGATGAAAATAAAATAACATATTCAAGTCAACCAATAACTGTCTAACCTTGTTTATTTTCCCCTTTATTTGTCCTTTTAGTAGCCCTGACCGGAAAAGGTGAGAATGTTAAAAAATAGATTACACATTAAGCCTCGAACACAATGGCAGGTACAGTTGTGAAGAACAGGGTTTTTCAATAGTCCGGAATAATACTTAGGGATTTTGATGAGTATCAGGAATATCTATTAATACCTCATGACGTCACGCCTATTATTACCTCTTCATAATTAAGCTCTAGCAGTGAAGTCTCAGACATATTTTTCTGATATATGCGTTATAGTCGTCTACAGTCTATTTCACATAGGAAGTCCCGCGGAAGAATACGGAACTAAATTGTACACAGTGTATATTGTATTGTCAACACGCGACTACAGTGCCGCATCTACGGGACTTCGTATGTGAAATAGACTAGAAGGGTGACCTTCAACTTGAGCCAGGTGAGACATCTGGGCTCGCTCGCTTCGACCAATGGGATCGTTTCATTTTGAAGATCTGAGGAATATGTGGACTCCCTTAAAATCAGCAGGCCTTATGTAGGTCGTCGGTGATTGCACATAATTGCTGGTTCCCGTGTCCCCATGTGTACGCTGAGCCCAACAAACATGGCCACAGTTTCGATAATCTGATATAACATTCATAATTATCTAATAAACTCATGTTTTGTAACCTTTACGGTTTGCCGCTATCAGTTTACATAAGCGTGTTGACTGTATCGAACTCTATCTACATAGGTACGTCCGCGCCGATTACGATAATGTTCAGAACATCAAAAGACTTAAAAATATCTACTTGCTTATTTTCGAAAATCGATAATCGAGTTCAAGCCTCCTCTCTTTGTCAACGGAGCGAGGACTTAAAATTCAACGTAGGTACCTATCACTCACACAGGATTCTTTGTTTGTAAATCTATCTTTTCAACATCCTACCTCTAAATAAACTTGCTCTACTTCCGTTTCCGATTCGCCATTTCCAATACCCTGCCCATAATGCGACACATTAATTCATTTTGCTTGCGACACGAGTGCGCACGGTGGCTAGTAAGTAGTGGCTATTATAGGGTAAAAGCCGGATAGTTGCCTCGGACGGATACATGCCCCGGTTTTTAATACACTATGTTGGGAACATAAGTTGTGATTGCGCTTTACTACAATAAGTAGTGACCCCCCGCAGGCCTCAGTGCTGTCTAAGCCATCAGAATAGGTGCAAGTGTTTTGTCCATGTGAGCAAAAACCTTCCGCTGCGAAACTTTGACGGGCGTTATAATTATATTGGTAAGTAATTACTATTGAATATTTTTATTACTGATCGTGGTTTCACTCAACTTTTTGTTTCTTTGCATGCATTAGAGTTTAAATTACATTGTTTATTATGTTTTATAGCTAAATATTTTTTATTTACTTCGTAAATAAAAAGAGCAAGTATCCGCATCAAAAAGGATAGTCGCCCTACTTACTTTCGCGGATAGTTGCCCCTAGAGTGACTAAATATTGTTTAACAATCAAAGACGGATTTTATTTTTTGTTGTTTTTTCCAATTTACTGTGAATCTAACTTGTTGTAAATAAAATAAATATCTACTTAACTGTTTTATATATTTATTCCAGATAAGCAAAATGCCTCTCAAATATAAGCGAAAACCAGGCGTGGTGCCACGCAACATCAACTGGACAGAAGATAGCTCAGCACTTGTCTTGGAAGAATTAAGACAGAAAAAAATATCAATGAAATTTTTCGAACATGCATAATATCCTCTCGAACCTTAAGAAGACGCTACGAAAAAAGTAACCAGCAACTGCTAAATCAAGGAAAATATCATGTTCTTGCCTTCGAGAATGAAAAAAGACTGGTAGCTCATATATTGAAGCTCGGAGACGCCGGTTTTCCTCCTGACAGAAGTAAATTATAAAGACTGTTAAATAATTAATAAATATTACTTTAATTGATATAAATTTCTTTCAATCCAAAATAAAAATCATACTGAGGTTACTATCCCCGCACGAGGCAAGTATCCCGCGAAGCATTTTCCACGCTAGGCTACTATCCGCCATAGTAGGCAACTATCCCTTTTCTGAGAGGTGTAATAAAACAGTATTTATTCAAAACCATTGTTAATTATGTATACAAAAATAGGCTATTATGGAAGATAAAAGACCTATGTTTTGAGATGTATACTAATTAATTTTCAGCAAGTTCATATTTTTTTTAAATAAAGCTTTTTCGAAAAGTGGGGCAACTATCCGGCTTTTACCCTATGTTAAGCTATGCTTAAATGAGCTATGTCTTAAATGAGATTTTCTGTTGCAGCTGTGTGCGTCTTTGTTCTCTACAGAGGGGGCGTGAATCGGTTCATCGATACTTTACACCCCACCGGTCAAGTGTCCAGTTACCATCATTTTCGATCCATGGCTCTGTTTAGAGTATATACCTACTGTTTTGATTAGATGATATTTTTTATGTTCATAGAACACAGTTAGCTAACAAGCTTACGATCAGCTATGTCCCAATCCCTTTCAGGTGGTTAAGTGCGAGCTATGCCTTTGGTATTGCAAGCAGATGCTTGCATGCGAGCATGTTGATGTTAAGCAGTTACTGTAACCTGTTAAGTAGCTACTTAACAGGGTAAAAAAAACTACAAGTAATGCGGCATCAGTTACAAATCTACAACGAGCCACAATTCGCATTGCAGCTTTACCCATTTTTCAACGTACGCCCCTTTATTATTTTATCGAAAAACTAAGAGGAATTTAGTCCTAGTTCGTCCGACGCCACCAGACACAATTGACAGCTTGTTATTTGATTTTATGGTCAATATTTTATCTGCGAAAAAGTTGAGTTCAATCTCATTTGGGGTGAACTTTTTAAGAGTTTTTAAGCGATTTTGTTATATTATGCATTTTAGATGGCCAGTGGGCGAGCCGATACAAAGGACAAATTCTTGTAGACAAACAGACTTAGCTCGACGTGACTCCTTAAATGCATCCGATCATTCATCAAAAATTAAATAAAGTAAGCACCAATATACTTGTATTTAGAAGGGCTGCCATCGTAGCTGAGAAGTTCTGGGTTCAATTCCCATCCTGGTTATTAAATTGCTGTGAGCTCACTCCTAGTATAAGCATTAGCTTATCTGGACGGTCTAACGAAAATAATTGAGTAACGTTATAAAATCGTAATATTTAATAAAAAAGAAAACAAATGTTCTGGATCATCTGCATTCTATTTGTAAATGCAACTGATATGCACAGAAGTGGCATTTGCCTTTTAGATAGACGGAACAGCTTAGCCCACAAAAAGAACAGCGCAGCGGAGGGAGCGACATCCGATGTAGAGTGACGGTGTGTAGGGAGGAGCGGGATTTATGTTGATTTTTTATCTCCTTTTTGAGAGATTTGCACGTCTATTCTATCGATATTGCAGGCGTTAGGGACTTATCTGTCAATTGCCGTGGATGGCCCCGTCGAGCACTGGCTCGGAACGCGACACTCAAAAATTAATTATGCCAAGCTCTAAATTTCCCATTGCAGTCTGCGTTGGCGGGCAGCTAGCGGCCTCTCGAGCTCCATACATTTTTGATGAAGCTCTATCCTATCTATATGTGTATATTGGATTAGTTAGAAAATTATGACTTACCCGTTAAATGGATATCCGGCGAAGGCCGCGTCGTAAGGGTGGTAAACCGTGGGGTATGGCCAGCTCGCCGCGCTTGCTGCGAGGTTTTCCTTAAGCTCTATTCCAGCAGCCTATAAGAAAAAAAATACATTAGTATGCATCAAAATATAAAAATCACCTAACACCTATCAATTTTGTTTAGACCTAACACCTACACGTTCCTATACCTAGAACAGCCATCAGTTAATAATTATTGGCAGCCAATAAATACTGAGATCTTATTAAACTTTAACTCAATAATAACCCCTTCATCGTTTCCGGTAGCTTTAACGTAATCCATTACGAAAATGATCCTCGTCGGATTGATTTCTTGATCGATCACTTTAACGTTTCGGTTTTAACTATTATTACTTAATGGGCAAAGATACGAGCCGAGTGCATCAATCATCTTTCGGTCGACAAATGTACCTATCGCTTTTTTCGTTTTGAGATTGTTGAACTTTGCTTTCCTTTATGTTTTCAAGATAAACAAATGAATGGACCTTTAAACAAAACTGTGCTTGTTTGTTTTTGAACCGTAAAACTTGTATAAATATTAAAGTAGCGATGATTAATTCGTCGCTGAGACCCCGCGCGCAGTAGAGGTCGCTTATAAAGCAGCACTGTCACTAAGGGTCCAAAAATTTATAGCGAGGCATTAAAAATAACTCAGGAGCAAGTCTTAATGCGGTCAGCCAGGATAAATCTATCAAAAGATTTTGTTGTCCAACAACTTCATTGGTGGCCGAATCGAAAATCCGATAATAAATTTTACTCAAGTACGACAGCGTAATCCAGTCGCGCTGTCGCTCTTTGTTGCTGCGACCTTTCTGATATAATTCCAGTTTTCTGTTACTTCAAATAATCGGACTAAGCTGTAACGCGAATCTGCTGCTACTCGGATTTATTATTTTGTTGCAACGGTATGTATTCATTCGGACGATCGCAAATACTGTGTCTACCTTTGGAAAATTGTGCAGTGAGAAGTAAAACTAGGTACCAGTTAAGAAAAAGTTCATATTTTGAAAAAAATTGCGACTGCAATAAGTATTATAAATAATAAAAATAATTGTCCATTCATCAGAATTCATTGCGACTTTAATATTTGAGAAACAACTCGACTAAAAGTAGGTACCTACAAAATAGTGAAATATGTAGGTACTACCTAAATCAAACGACGACATTCAGCGCAAATATTACGTTTAAATACCAAGTACCGAGACTGTACCTACCTATACTGCCAGTGTTTGATATCCCACTGATAATATTCGGAATCTTATTATGAATATTATGATTGATAGTCGTGTTGGTAACTTGACGAAACAATTTAAACACAAAAAACCGCTGTTCGTGATCTTTACTGGCATCAACATTATAGCTTTAATGGAACCTAGCTATAATCCCATTAACATACGTGTGTTGAACTATCCTGATATATATTTTTATGGAAGGTATAAGTTTAATCCGGTGAGCGATGCGGCGAACACGCGAGCGCAGGTAGCGATCTGACATGTCGTCGCGTTGAGGCTAGTAGGTAGATTTTTAGACTGATAAAAAACCGCTTTTTAAATTACGTGAAGAATGCGATTAAAACAATAATTATCCCGATACCTACTAAAAATATACATTTCGCATTCACGAACATTTTTGTTAATAAAATCCAAAATTGATAATATTTTTATCTTGTATTAACTCCTGCTAAATAAATCTTGGTTAAATTACCTGACTATAAATAATAATTGTATTAATTTGTTTTGAATACATTTTAAAATACAAACATCGGTTGTGTAGACGCTGCGATTATCATAAATTGTGGCGGACGTTAAACACAAATATGTTATGACCGGTAGCTCTGCACCATGATTTATTCTGGGACACTTCTTCAGATTTGAATACTGATATTTTTCCGATACACAATCATTTCCGGCGACGTTCGCGAATTAAATCGATTATACTGACTAAAAATATGAATTAAAACGTATTTTGCTGGTAAATATTTTGACACTAAATTGTCCGTTTGTCATTAAGTTTTTTTTTTATCTTACTATTTGCTTTGACCATTCAAAAGCTTAGCCCTTTAAAAGTGTAAACAAACACGATATAATCCGATAACTAAAAACACCAAACAAAGAAGTAGGAAAAAAAACACAACTTTAGTGCACGGATACCCCGCGCCGGGATGAAATAATAAATTATAGACAAAATAAAAGGCGTTAACTAAAAAAACTATGAGGCAGGATCCCATTCAAAGCGCGTCAGCCGGAGTTAACACTTTCGCCACTGATGATGTATGATCATATCTTCATGAATGATTGAATCATCTGCCGGGACACGTTCACCGCTTTTAACACCTTCGTCCAAAAGTTTTAGTACGCGTCATATATAACGTGGTGTGGCTACTTTTATGTTGTTATGATCATTATCATTCAGCGTCACCACCCACACACGCTCTCCGAGGCACACTCTAACACAGGGAGTGCTTTTACGACTATACTTTCTTATTAGGTGTGACGTGCGAAGCGGGAATCTTGTGTTCTAATGTTGTTTGTTATAAATTTCATGTAAACAAAGATTTGTTCGACGCTTTCTTCTATTCAGCATTTCTGAACACACATTTGGCCGGTAGGTGCATTATTCCATATAATCGGGGACACGGAGTTATATGAGAGTTGTAACGTTAAAATCCGAGGAAGGTGTCGTTAAACATATTAAGTTATTGAACTCTGTCCGAGCGATACAACTTTTTTAGAAGTTGTGGACAAAAGCACATGCATCAACGGATTACGATTCTAATTTATAATGTATTATTACTTGTATCGTAAACCTTATTGTGTTGGCTACTTAACGCTGCGGAGGAGTCTTATAACTACCAGTCTAAGGTACTATTTTGACATCGGATCTTAATTATTTTAACGTAATACCCTTTGTGGCAGGGTGTGGAAAGAAAAAAAAGATAGAAAAAAACGTGAAGCTGCTCCGCTGTAGATGTATACGTAATCCCTTTGGTTGATGATATCTCGTCTTCAAACGATGATGTAGCCTTAAGCTGTTATGGACGTAATTAATTTCAGTCATAGTTTAATAGGATTATACGGCATTGAGTAACATAATGTTTTGAAATAATGCGTGACCGCTAACAAGAGTGCTTCTGATTGCTAACAGGGATATGAACACAAAAATTACAAATATAATATTAATCCTTACTACGTATAACATAGTGAATGCGAAAGTATTTTTTTTTGTAAGTTTGTCGGAACCCAAACTCTACAATAACATTAAATCTACTTTGTACCCTAAAAGTTCACTTGAAAAACTAAATAGAAATTCAGTTAATATGTAATGATAATGACGTCAAATATAGAGTTAAAGAAAACTGTATGAATTAATTACAAATATAATCTACAATCGGCTCTACATCTCCATTTGTATCTAGCCATATCGATATTCATATTTATACAATTTAAAATACCTATTTAGCGCGGAGAATCAATTGAAATAGGACTGTGTCTGATAAAAAGGGATCTGTTAACGTCATTATTGCTATACCGATAAAATATTAAATTGCCTGCTCGCTTACTACACAAGATAGTACAAAAACCTGTCAACAGAACTAGTTCTGTGTAAGTGCTTCGGACTGGCCATAGGTTCGAGAACACCAGCCCATGAGGCGATCTGCTGTCTCTACCTATACATTTTATTATACTAAAATTAAATACACGCCTCGTTTCTCGCTAAGAGCATCTTGTAGTATGCCTACTCGGCTACCATCCGTTAATGGAGTACGTTTAAAGACTTGAACTTTATATATAAGGCTTCAATTAAATAGTTTATAAAATATGTAGTATGAAAGATTCGGTTTTATTTATAAAATAAATGTTGACTCGTTTATATACAACAAACAAAATGCGTTTAAATTTGAAATATCCGTTCTCAGGAATTAGTAATAATAATATGGCCAATAAATGTACTCTACCATAGCTTAAAAATGTAGGTAATTATTGTGTATTTTATCGGCAAAGTATTATGTTGTTGTCTCATTTTTTTAATGCACAAAATAGAGACAACATTATAAATAAGTGCAAAAGTTTCGTGAGTGCAACCAGGGGTTACTCTGCCTGCCCGCCCGTAGAATATAGGCATGCTAGTTATATTTTCTTATTCATTCTAGAATAAGATTAAGCAATTAGTTAAACTTGCAATTTAAAACATTTATTATACTATGTTCTGAGTTGTATTTTATTATTTTACATTATTTTCAGTGAAGATACCATATTGATAGGTGCAGGTACCAATCTCACAGTCCGTTGATGATATTATTTGTGTAATGCAACGGCATCTACTAGGTATTCTAAACTGGCCATGAGAGAGACGCTGCCTCGATAACAGATTGAATGAAACCCATTTTACTAAAACCCAGCTCGTACAAGTATCTTTGCCTCGAGATATTGGAAAACGTTCAGAACAAGCCATGAAATCTATTCTCCAACAAAATCTCAGTAAATATACATTTCGTGTTCTTATTTAACCGACATCAAAAAAGGATAGGACTATTTTTCCCATACTTACGTATGCTAGGTTGTGCTATATTTTGTAAGAAACTACGTTATCAATTTTTATGAATCACTGGGATCAACTCTACGTATAAGTAGTATTAGGGAAGTACATAATCTAGAAAAAAAACTTATTTAAAAATGTACTTTATAAACAATCCTTGATTTTCTAAATTCAGGTCCAAACACTATGCCAAATGTCATGATTCTAAGTGATCAAGTCGTATCGTTTTCGAGATAGCTGTGACCGACAGATCGACAGACGCAAGAGTGATTTTATAAAGGTTTTATTTTTTCCTTTTAAGGTACCTTTAGTAAACTCTAAAAAAGTGATTGAATGGCATCTAAATTATCTAAAATTAAGCGGCCGACGTCTCAGTTACCATGTAAGCCAAAAAAATGAATTAATTCTCGTTTTTATTTGCAATTCAATTCGATATCCCTAATTCATGATTGGTTTCGACACTAGTATCCAATTATCAGGCGGACCGCAAGAATAGGCCACATAATATCTAAAACTCAGTCGATTACATTGTGTTTCACACAGCAGTAGTAGGTTACAAGTAGGACATTTGTAATTAAGTATTCAAATATAAGCATCAATTAACGTATTTTAGGCGATCCATGTCTTTGTATGCAACAAGTTGTGAAACATGATCTATCACTAATTCACGCATTCCTGAAACATATTGATACAGACATACGTATTGCTAGAAACACTACAAAGTATTTTTTATTGATTTTATGTTTTAAGTTCCGTGTTCCGTGTCCTAATAGTCATCTGATACAATATACAATGTTTCATTAATTATGCGGTTCTTTGTATGAATAGTTAGTATATAAATCCCTGCGACGTTTCCATTTGTTTTTAAACCATTATTTAACTTAACATCTAAGCATATGCAATGCAATAATTAGTTTGAAAACCTGTAAAAAATATGTAAGACGAATTCTTATCACAAATTCTGAATACAACTACAATGTAATCTCAAATAGCTGAACAGAGATCACTTGTGGTCACTTTGTTTTATATACTCACGGCGTTAGTATAGAAGGGTGGTTGGTCGGCGGCGAGCGCTGGGAAGTAGGCGGCCATACCGGCCGCCGCCGCAGCGTCTGAGTACGGAGCGCTGTACATGGACAGTGGCATGCCAGAAGCGAGCCGCTGGTAGTTGAGGAAATCGTACTGGCACGAGCACACGGTCTGGCCAGTGATAGGGTCCTGGAACACAGGGCGGCCCGTGTCGCAGCAACGGGGCGCGGCGGCCGCGGGCGAGCTCGGCCGCGCTGCGCCCGCGCCGCCCGCGCCGCCGCCGCTCATTCCCGCCTGCGTCGGCGGCGGACTGTTGGAGGCTGTCGAGATGGTGCTCTGTAAGTTGTAAATTTTGAAATGCCTTTATGGCGCGTTTTCACATTCGCTTTTGCAGACACATCAAGTTATAGGAGGCCTCCGTGCGCGCAGCGACATTCGCAATGCAAATTTCAATGCTCGTGATATGCTTAGGTGGTTAATGCATCGGAAATATTAGCATAAAATAATTGATGGATAGTAAATGAGTATTTAATGCGCGGAAAGGGAGGCGACAGGGCGTGTCGCATGCGTCGTCAACGTTCGTGTACGGTACGCAAATTCGAAACGGGCAAAAAACCCTTTTGAATTGTTAATATTAAAAATATTGAATGCTCCGCCGCGAGCGGTACTAATATGATCCGATTGAAGATTTAAAATTAATGACAATGGGAGCGGGCTGGGCGGACATATTGTTGTCGTAATAGATTTATTCGCCGGACTACCTGAATCGATAACGCGGTCGCAAAATAAACATCCGGCCGTTGTCCGATTATAATGGCAAAGACGCGAGTCGAGATCGTCCTTTTAATTGAACACACTGCAGGCTCGCACGCGGGTAAATAACTTCCTAAATATTTGTCATTGAAATGAAAAATGGTCGCAGCCGTCCGACATTCATTGTACTTTGAATGGGATTAGAAACCGAGAAATGCGACCCGTCCGTTCTTATACAATTCCGTATCATTTTTTCCACAGAAAATCATAATTAATACGTCCTTTGTGTCCTTTCACGTATCGTTATGGGGAATATCCGGGAAAATGACGTTTAATTTTTTTTTTTTATAATTCCGATAACCGTGTTTACGGATGTGATTCGAGTGTAATAAAAATTGTTTTATCGATGTAACTGATTGACCCTGTGCGACTTGACCTTTAATTATGTAAAGAGGCGGTGTTGTCGCAATACAAGCGCAGTGAATTCCTGTCGGTGTCGAGGGTGGCGTTAGCTGGAGCTGTGACCCGCCTGCCAGCGACGTATGGCTTCAGCCGCCTTAAAACCGCTCTCGCGATCACCTGCCGTTTCGACTCGAGTATTTCGACGACCTATGGCATCGGCACGCACACCACAGCTAAAAACATTTGTTGTGTTAGGGAATTATGGAGGTAATCCCGAAGCCGTTAAACGTCGAATCCCTGCATTACCTACATTACATACCCTGCATAGTTATTTAATCCTTGCTCGGTAACATTGTGTATGTATCGCGGATTCCAGGGTCGGAAGGTATGTTCGCGCTGTTCCGTCGCTCGTTCGACCTAATGACAATGGTAATAGGGATCATATCGATCGATAGGGGTTGTGGCTGAAATCGACGCGAGTGCTTAAAAGGGATTCAATCCGTTCGAATGATATGAGTCTATGTTGGATGGGACGATATAATTACGTGCAGTGCGTCCCATTTATTCGACGGTTCCATGTGTACCTATTAAACGGTATTTTAACTGTTTCTATATTTATATTTGAAAGCTTAATCAAACATAGAGCCGCATTAATAAATCGATCTCATGTCTGAGGCCGATCTCACGTGCGCTTTTGACATGCTATAGTTTGTTTCTGCATGAGTACTTGTATATTAATATTACGCCAGTAGACAATAATATTATCACTTTCTTTAGTAAACAGATAGAGACTTAATAAGTTGCAATTCATTATGTAGGAACGCAGTTCTTACTCACGACGTATTCCAATTGAAATGAATCGTCTAACTTAAAAGAAAAAAAGCAGAACAAGCAAAGCTGGTTCAGACAACGGAACTAATCAGGTTCTTGAATGACGATGCCTGTTTTTTTTCTAATACGCTATGCTGAATTACTTCTGGTAATTGGACATAGCTTTGCAGAATAGAACCTACCCACATATACTTTTGCAATGTGAAACCAACCTACTTACACTTTCACTGGGGTCGGTTTTGGTCTGCAGACGTCACTACGTCTGCAGACCGCACACTTGCGGTTAGTACGTTTTTGCAAAACTATGTCCAATTTGATAACGATAATTGAATTGCAACGAATTAAGATTTGTTTATTGAGTGCCCAAATACGTCATCGTCCATCTCTACCTACTCCCAAGTATCTCTACCACTTCGAATTAATGATAACCTCCGCGACACACGTTCCATTCACGAGAACTGAAACAGTTAAGTGCTCCTAATCTAAACATCTGACTCTGTGAGACATTTGCCATATTGCGCCTCCACGCTCACACATTGTTTCTTACCGCGCCGGTTCACAAAACGGTATGAAAACATGACAAGTAACTAAATACGTCGTTTTCATTTATCAACATCGACAAACTTAGGGTATTAAGTACGTCTTTAAGTAAGTATTGGTTATGTGTGCTTATTAGATAAAAAGTACAAAAAAGTTGTCATCATATCCTTTTCAAATATCGGACGGTTGGAGGATTAAAGTGCCGCTGCCCGTTATCTTCAGCAGACATCTTTTAAAAAACAAACACGAAAAGTATTCTCTTTTTGTCGTCTTTTTTATCGTAACCCGCAGGATGTGTTAGAGTCGTTAAGCCCTTTTAAGTGTTAAACCATGTAACTGAATATTCGACCGTATAAGGGTCCGATCTATTTGTTAAATAATGTAAAAAAGTTAATCTTAGAGAAATCGGACCCAATGACATGAATTTCGTTAAAGACATCAGCCGGGCAAAAAATATCGGTGACATGTCGCCGTTCGCTCAGCTAACCGTGGGTGACGCCGAGCGATGCCTTTTGTCCAGGTACGACGGGGATTTCTTTTTATAAAAGTCGGTCCTTAAGCAGACATCATTAAAGTATTAAGTTTACGATAAGGTTACCGGTGCACATTAATAATTTGGAAATTCTTGCTAATGTTTAATACCTCGATGAAGTCGAGATAAACGCAGTCGCACTTGAAACTGCATAGAGTGGAAGCGGGGCTGTCCAATGGATTGCGCACGAGCTCGCCCTTTACGAACCACCACCCAACGAATGCAGGCATGACACTGTACAATATCAGTAGGTAAAAACTTACTACTTATTACTTCCTACTACGTTTTAACCCCTGAGAAAAAAGAGGGGTGTTATAAGTGTGTCTGTCTGTGGCATCTTAGCGCTCAAGCGGATGAACCGATTTCAATTTTGTTTTGTTTTTGTTAGATAGGTATTTTGATCTAGAGTGTTCTTAGCTATGTTTCATGAAAATCGGTTCAGCCGATTGAAAATTATCGGCTCTTTTGTAGTTTAAAAAGTCGTCGCTTCGGAGGTTTTCTAAATTTTGAATTTTAGTTATTATTAGTGGCAATGGTGTTGCTTGCTCACATTGTGTTGCTGTTCCTGAGAATTACGTCATCTTCCATTCCAATGAAAATAGTAACCATTGAGTTTCCTGCCGGATCTTCTCAGTGTAAACACCTTTATGAACCGATGGTAGATTCTGACTATTCATAAGTGCTTTATTGGCCTACATAAATAAAAATATTTTAAATTAGAATATTATGCGTCTTATTCATCAATGGTATGTGTATGGTAACTTTTATGTTGTCAATTCGGAGCAAGCTGCAATCATGAGTAAAATCACAATTTGTCACATAAGTACCTAAATTGATTTGTGCAATGTTTGCGGATCGCACTAACCTAACTAACCTATTGGCGTGTTATCTTAGAGCATGAATGTAGGTTCGGCGAAGCGAGCTAGAGGTCCCGGGTCGATATTAATTTCTGATCAGACCAAATTACTAGAGTTCGTGGCACCAACGCCTTGAATAGAAAATAGATTGGGTATACACTCGCTGGCAACATTGTTAATTAAAGCCTTCTCATCTCAAATCATAATTTAGTCTTTATTTTAATTGGTTATGGGTTATATTTGTTCCAAATTCCATAATACGCGGTTGCGTTGATAAAGCATATTTTTTTGTTTACAATGTTTGACTTTACACCGGTCGACCTTGGTTAAGTTATTTTATTTACAAATTAACATATATTTAGGTATCTACGTCCCTGGCCTCAGGCTACATTTACACGGAAAAGATGACAGTGTTGATTTTTTAAGTTTTCATTTACCCGTATGCAGGTGCTTTCAGAGTAACAGCAGAATATTGTGTTAATAATTTTCAAAATATACATTTTAATCTTTATAAACGTCCCGGTATTCAAACTCAGGACCTCATGATTAGTAGACCAGGCTTACGATCACTACACCAACCCACTGACATCTACTAACAGTAAAAAGAATGCCCAATAGCGATGATTATCAATTCACATGATAATGTGAGAGGTAGGCAATATTCTCGCCTAATCTTTTTCGCACATAGTTGGAAGAAAGAGCATTACTATTTGATAGATCGGTTGATAAAACCGGAGCGCGGGCGCAGGCGTCACGCCAGCTTGCGTTCGCGTTTACATTCCTTGTCTTGAGAAAAGTGTGAGCGAGTAATTCCTTTATGGTATATTTTTTTTACTCGCAGGCTTAATTATCGCTGATTAAGATCAATAATAAAATAATTTGTTTAACAGCCACACATTACTGTAACTCCTTACAATTCTATGCACACATCGTGGGCAAACATGTATCATAAATTAAATAATATAATCATTAACATACCTGTGCGAGCTATTTTGCATCCAATGGTGAAGATAATACCTACGTACGTACTTGTATTTTCTGGTATAATTATTACAAAGTTCGGTTCAGAGCTGTTGTTTGAAATTAGATGTTGATAATGATTCTAAGACGGCTAGTCGTCACGACAGCTAAAATTTTGTCGCCTCTTTACGCACAAAAACACCTGTCTGCCTCATTATTTAATTAAAAATGTATGATACCCATTGACAAAGTATGATAGATCATCGCCGATCTGGA
Source organism: Notodonta ziczac (assembly GCA_918843915.1). NCBI lineage: Eukaryota > Metazoa > Arthropoda > Insecta > Lepidoptera > Notodontidae > Notodonta > Notodonta ziczac. Next base: position 4,882,464 of record OU974038.1, on the reverse strand, counting down.
CAATGAATCGCTGGCGTATCGTGTGATACAACTTTAATTACGGCACCTTCGTGACGGGAATGGGAATTCATAATTAAGATCCTATAACATTTCTTCCATGCTTTTTTTTAGGTCTAGACAACATTTCGAGGATTATTTCAATTTAGGTATAGATAAAGTCGGAGAGTCCTACAAACAAGATTGCGTTCCAGATTCTTAGAAAATTCTAGATTCTTAGAAAAATGAAGCGACGAGAATCATTATTCTGAGGGTATGTTACTCTATCCATGATAACATGTACCTACTTCATACTACCCGTACCTATATGCTCTACAAATACATATTAATTCCACTGATACCTACACGTGATTTTTCCATTTGAATTTACCACATAAGTTCACGTAATCAAATTGAAATGCGATTTTTGTTTCGTAGTGATCGATCAAATGTAACGGTTAATTAAATATAACGTACTATAATAAATTCAACGTTTGTGTTATTCCGTCAAGTTATTTACATACAATTTTGACTTTAATTGGACAATTACATGGTGGATCAGCCGGGTGGGTGTCTAGTCCGACCGCATCCTGTATCGAGATATCCGTATAGATAAGCGCACGGAATTGGCCCACCCTCGAAACGCATAATACTCTTAAAGAAATTCACACCTTCCCTAATTAGGGTGGAATTAGGGAAGAATAAATATTGAAAGGCGACCGCCAACCTTATTCTAATACAGCGATAATGTAAAGATAAATACTTAATAATGGAGTATAATGATAATTAATGCATATTCATGATTACAAAAAAGTTATTTCTAAGTTGGAGTAGCGGGTATACAATATACAGCGGGATACGAAACATTTTTTAAGTAAATGTTATTAAGTAAGATAGTTAGATGTATTATATCAGTGAAATTAAGTGTAATATTTTAAGACATCAGCAGATTTTAGTACCTATGCAATCTGTTCGAAAAAAACCGTTATAAGCCCACCCGCGATTAACATAGTACTTAACTAAGATGGTGGCTGATAAATAAATAACAATGAATACCCGTCGTCTTCTGCAACTAAGTGGGTACACGAAAAGTTCATTTCTACATGGTACTAGATAAGTTTAATTAAAATTTATGGCCGCGAATTTGCAAACATATTGTATACGCTCACTGTACAAACCACATTTCGGGTGCGGCCATAAAAAATGTTATAAAACAGCGTCGGCGAATTATAATAGTGCCTTCTTATCGACTGATGATCTCCCGGGTCTGTGGGTAAAAGATACTTGAGTTGTTTCATTTTTTTTGCCCCAAGATTATAAATTTAATTACCCAACTTAAAACGCTCGGCACAAAACCAAACGGTAATTATTTTGATGATTTGTTGTAATTATGTAACGCTCTCGGTTTAGTGTTGCTGTTTATTAGACACAATAGTTAAGAGGTTTAATTATCACTTCTTAAATATTGTCTTTGTAAGAATGTGTTATGTGTGTAATTTATGCACTGTTTTAATTGATACAGTGTTCAGAATATACATGAATAAGTGGTCAATCTGTATTGAGCAAAAATTTTCTTACGTTTATTTAGTAGATTATGTAATTAGAAATATGTGTAGTTTTAGGAAGAGAAAAGGTCTATGAGGAATGTAGGTACCTACCCTTATTATAAACGTGCAAGTGAAGAGGTTTATAATTTATATTGCTGAGTTCAGTGCGGAACAAAAAATGAGTAACGCAACAACGCGTGGCGGTGCGTTGTATATCGAAATACAATATTATTAAGTGTTTTATGGGGAGCTGAAATCTTTAACGTCGGGTCAAATATTATGTACGTTTAAAAGGCGATTCGGCCACGTACTCGTCACCGGCTCATTCCGCCTCGACTCGCGGGCCGCGCCGTATTATTATTGTATTTCATTCAAACAACTCATTCATAAAATTGCAACTCTTTCGAGAGCAACCGGAGAGCGCGGCGTCACACATGATCGCATCCGCAAATGTGGGCGACTGAAGCTTTTACCTGTACCTTTTAATCGGTTATAGGTAGTATATACATATGTGAAAAATATACGATTAATTATCACGGAGCATTGGGTCATGTGTCTTCAATCATCCGGCGCGACGCGGCCGTTGATTTCGCTAATGAAGTTGTTTCAGATTGTTCAGCGAGATTTATCGGCCCCCGTTACGGAATAAACATGTGCTAGTGCTCGGGTACTTGTCTATTAATAACTGGGCCATTATTCTGCTTAATACCCCTGTGACGCGGTCGCAAACATTCCCACAATACAATACTACCGAAATTAGATTGACGTAATCAGAACATTGTACAATGATTTATATAAATGCAAAAATACGATAAGCGCTTCTATCTTTCTGATAAAGATTTACATTTGGGTGCCAGAAATGAATGTGATTTATTTAACGATTCAATATTCTGTAGTAGATTGATCTTGATACAGATTCATTTTAGAACTTGCTTCTGCCTGAGCCCCGTCGCCTATTTCACAATTTACAATAATAATTAATTTATTTAAATATTTAAGTTCTTAACACTTATTCAAATACGATATTTGCTAAGTAAGTATATCCATCTTCGAATTTCAGGGTCAAATTTCAAAACTCGAGGTGAATTGGTTTGAATTATTTAGTGCAATAAATGTTGCAGGTAAGTAGGTCATTATTTTAGCTTTTATGTAAGTATCTACTTATCCGCAAATTAGTTAATTATTCTTATTTCTTTCTAATCGATTATTTTATTGGATATATTAGGTAGTGGGTTTGCATTGCCATACTGTTAATAATTCCACTACGTTCAAAAAACCTGGGAAGTGAGAGTCGACCCAGCGAAGGAGGGTTCCGTACTGTATCCTACCTTAATAGCTATCTGAAGAGGGTGATTTCTAGAAATTTGCGTGTTATGGAAATTCTTATAAACGAATATCCTATAGGATTATTTCTAATTACAATAAGATTAATTAGAATGTGGAACTAAGACTGAGCAGAAAAGTAGGTTAATAAGTTTCCGTAATTTATCGTTAGTCAATACCTATTCCTAAAACTACTGTATTTTCCGATGTCAGCAAGATTGACAACCGAAGAAGTTTACATCAATATAAATAAAATGCAAAAAAAAGGATAGTCCGACCTTTCATTTGAGGTACGCAACCCTAAAATTGGAATGCTCTACTGTCGGCACTTATTTATAACAATCGATTGTTAAAGTTTATACTAAGGATCGATATTTTAATCGGATCGGTAGACTAGAGCCGCGCGTATCGTGTGTTGTGTCAGCCGTAGTTTAGAAGTGGCGGAGGGGCTTCGAAATTTGAATTATCGGTTAATATAGTCGCCATTAAAGCGGTGGCGATTCAAAACATCCCGTGCTTTTCCCGGCCAAGCCTTTATTGCGTACTCCCTGTCGTTACCCACTAATCGACAACTGTGTTACCAAAATAACTCTGCACAAAATTACCTACTGGATGTTATAGTAAATTCATTGGGAAATTGGCTTTATCGACAGTCACCGTACATTCGCGTGTCATTTTGCGTGTTTGAGGGCTTGAGAAATCTGCATAGATTTCGATAAATATATTATGTATTAATATAGGTAAATATATATATTATCCTCTTAATTACACATCCAACACACTTTAGGAATGATAGGTTGGTAGAGTGTGAATGGGTTCATAAAATACAGGTCAGTTAAAAAGCTGGAGGTTTGTATGCTTCAGGCATGTTCAGACACACATCTTGCTACATTTTAACAACCTAGTATAAAATGAAACATGTTCAAATTGGTTTACAAAGGCAAAGACGTGGGTGAAAGCTAGTTTTATATTAATATGAGACCAGCCGCGAATATTTCTCTGTAGACGCTCTATTTACAGGACATTTTGAAAGTGTCAAGTGAAACGTGGGACACACCGGCGATTATATAGAGCCACATAGAGTCAGCAGGTCATTGTATGATTTCTATTAAATTATTTCGCTACTTGTAAAAAAACCTGGTTGGGTATTACTAATTCTTAAATGTATTTAATGAGTAATACATGTCAAGTACATTTATTACTTAGTAGTACATTCAATACATTTTTGCTTATACAACATTATTATGTTTTATGAACTCTTCTTAGCTATGTCAATTAAAGTATAAAAAACTGACATAGAATTTTAACATCTCGAATTAAAAATTAAAAGTTACTATTTTTATAGTTCCCTCGCATTGACGTATGACTGCATTTATCCATACTTAAAGCGTTAATAATAATAAGTATTATTTAATTCAAGGTAAAATAAGACCACCAGTTGCTAAAAAAAATACTGCACGTAAACTCTACGCTTTACGTATTATCCAACAATATCAATTGCTCGTCGAGTATCGCCAGTCGTCGCGGCAGTGTGTCACACATGAGACGCAGCTGAGAGTCGACTCCGCCGCCGATTCGGAGGCGACGAGGTGTGAACTAATGATATGTGAGCACCTCGTCCGTCGCACACACGCCTGGCCCGAGACACCGCCAGTAATTGTCATACATGTGTATTTTAAGTTCACAATGTTGGTAATAAAGTTTCACGACTCTCTATGGCGCGTCTGATTAGCACCACTAACGAAAGATCTGTGGTCTCGACGCGCCCGCAAACGCCCGTTTATTTCGTGTACCACAGTTGTCTCCACGTTTGTTTTCTTGTGGTATTTTCGTTAATCCCCAATGTACCTAAATAACGACGGGAGAAAACTTAAAGCGAGAGAAATGTGTCGATTTTTTTAAAGCGATTTATGTTTTCTAAACGTATAACGACCGTGTAAAATCGTTATGTAGAGTTTTTGAAAGTCATCCTTGTGTCAAATTATGAATATGTATGTTTTTTTTGGTAGATATTTTATTGTGTGCTTCGTTTGTGGGTTCTAATTTTACAGATATTTTAATTTATTTACGTAGATACCTACGGCAATTTTATTTAAATCCATTCTTGGCTCTTATTACACCGCATTCCTTGGGGATATGTGATGGCAAAATCTATAATTTTATGCGATCATCCATAAGAATTACTGTACGTTCACATAAATCGCAGTATACCTCGCTAGCATCGTTTTTTCATTGCCGCGTTTGAACGCGAAAAGTTATATTATCGTCAAAGAGTCGTGGTTCCGTCTGACTAGCCACCAGGTAGATTATAGAAGCGAATTAACCTTTATCGCGGATGAAGAAGATTCATATTCGGAGAAACGATACCGCGACTCGGTATTCTCGAAATGGCCGGAGTGTGTTCGTCGCGAGCGTACGCGACACGCACACATGCGCCGCCAAATCCGGTTGCGCCCGCGCTTTAGAATGAACACTATCACAATTCGTCGCTGCCGTAACGAGAGACTACAAAATTTACTAACCGCGTGAACAGAGCACGCCCTCCATTTCGGAGAAATTAATTAAAGTTTCCGAGAAGTGAAGTCTCATTCACCTATCTGATTAGGGAGAGTCGTTGGGTGCTGGGATCGTTTCACAGTGATTCAGGGTCGGCGCGATAAGGTGTCGGGTTTACGGTAGAGTGTCTTAATATTGATATTTTGGGTTCAGTACGAATTATTGTATCACAAATTTAAAACTAAGTAGATCGCTACATTAGGTAATTAGGACTAGACATGTAATTTATTGAAGAAGAAATAGTATATGTAGAGACAGTTTATTTTTGAGTTGTTAAAAAAAAATTATATTTTATCAGTTTTATAATCATAAAAAATACTTTATTAAAATGTATCTGTCAATACTTAACTTTGGCGCGTAATCGGCCAAATTATTGTTATTAATTATAATTATATTATGAGCCGTGTTCTAGATTTATTAAAATATGAAATAAATAATATTTTCAGAAGTAATTAGTAAGCAGCGATGGTATATTATATTACACGAATATAAAAACACACGTTGTATAGGCACCATAAAACATCGGCTGTGTTAAGAACAATAGGTCGCTGGAGGAACATTTACTTAATCATGGCATTTTATTAGGTACGCATTATTAAAACTGAAACGGGGTACCGAACGTTAAATTACGATTCTTAACAAAAAGGGGTCAGTGAGTGGTCGAATGCAAACTGCAAAAATGACGAGGATTGTTCATGGCTCATTATGAAGTTAAATGAATGGCGTTGGTTTTGTTTTTCAGTTTGCGAGTGCCTAGGTCGAGCACGCTTGTTGGGTATGCGTATGCGCCGGTCGATAGACCAGCCAGCCGAGTCCTGCTCACGCCTCCGCGGCTCCTCTTTCAGCGTCACTTTCAATTACCTAATCAAATCGAAGATTTTATATGCAAATGGGAAAAAAGGATTTATCAATAACGAAGGAATCAACCAATCTACTACTGGTTCGGTACCTCGGTTCAACTAAATTAATACCTAATAATGTTAAAATTAAGAAAAGATAGCAGCCAGCACCTTTGCCTTACAAAAACTAGGACTGATATACGGGGTGAATTTGGATCAATAAGTATTTGGGACACATCACATAATAAATGTGATAAAACCAATCTAAAAGACCTAACGTCGCGCCAATAACAAAATTAGAATACCAATTAATAGACTTTTTTAGTATTTCATGTAACGGCTAGATATAAATTTTAACGCGTTGCGAGTAGGTACAAACTTAACGTTCCAGTTGAGAAGTGATTGAGATGAAATACGATGTAATAACAAGTACGAAGTATTTTAAGTGCGTTTAACTTGATCAGTTAGTCAGATATTTTTTGTATATTTTCTAGATATTTTGATTAATGTCATAACTAACACAACAATGAAAAAAGCTTGACCGTCCGATATTTAATATAAAATATTATGTAGGTAGGTATTTTGTGCAAAATTATGTGATACCACCTGGATGTTATTCATTAGGATGTGTTTATCGCCACAGAAGAGACTAAGGGTACACAAGCAAAGAACATTTTAGGATGCTACATGGTCACAGTTCAATGTTTGTAGGTATAAATGGTACAATACCTATAAATTCCAATAATTAAAGCGTACCAAAAACTAGCGTAGCTCTCGCCCTATTCCGGCACCGTTTAATATAGCATGTGCTCGAGCTAAAGCCTCGCCCGCACCAACCGCTCACAAAATATTAATCTGGAACTCGACGCTCGCAACGCAAGCTTGACGAGACTCGTATGACCTAAATAAAAACAACTTTGTCGTCTTTTGTTCCAGCTTGTTTACCAAATGAAAACGTAACTATATAACTTATGTATACACAAGTGGGGTAAGTACATAAAGTGTACAGTTTTTCATTGTCTAATGTTGACGTTATAAGTTAGCGTAAGCGGGTTATACCTACTTTGTCTGTAATGTAAACCGATTTTGTTGAATCCCTTACAAAACATCCGTGTATTTTTACTTTAATTTTAATAGTGCTCTTTACTAAATGTTAAAGATGATCTAAGTACCAACCACATAAAAAAATGCTGATGTCCTAAATCTTTTCGGTCAATCGGTGCAGCTGGCTGTTTGAGAGTAACCCATTAGATATTTTTTATGATATCATTTACAAGGGTGACATGCAAAATATCATGTATCATTCAAATCGGACTTTTACATAGCAGGCCACTCTATAGTTAGAGGGCGGCTGATTAAATGGAAGGCAATAAAACTAAGTTAAACTACTTAATAAAAACACTCTTATCACATGTGTGACTAAATATATTAAATTAGGTACAGTATTAGAAACATGAAGCTAATTAAACTGCCTGTTGCGCATTAACATTAGAAAGTGACAGACATTATGAATCGCAGAAAGAGGAACCAAGATGGCGATGTAAAAAGTAATCGCCTACGGTCATAACCGAAACTATCTGTTTGCTATTATTGTAAGAAATCAAGTCTGTCAAAGCGCGGTATTTTTTCTCAACATTTTATTCTCGAAAGTAAAATGATGCCATAAGGAGGTTTAGCAACTCTGCGGTCTTAAACCGTACGATACAACGCAATATAAACGTTTACAGCCCATTCTTGTACTTAATTGCTATTTAAATAAAAACGTACCATGAAAGCAACGGACCGGGCAGCTATTAAAGAAAAGGAAAACTTACATTCTTATTAAGTAAACTTATTTAAAGGCAAAGTTTACGACGGGTTCGTGTTATGAAATGAAAAAAATAGGAGAGCGTAACAGGAACACAGATTATTGAGTGTAGAGAGCGTTGGAATGCGACGGATCGCAAGAGAGGGCTCGAGTTCCGAAACTGGGGAGTAATGAGGATTACCCCCTCCCCGTGGGGTCCCTCTTATCACGGAGATAGCAAAAGTGGATCGCGCACGGCACGCACTCGCACACCCACTGAACGAATCACTCCATATTATTATTATCTTTATTAATATCGCTCTATGTATACTTAAACTTCAGCATTTTAATTAAGCCAGACAAAACCAACTGCATTGTCAGATAAGTTAGACCATTTCAATATTAACATAACAACAGTGAAATTTAATAAACCGTTATCAGATAGCAAATAAGGGTGTCAGTGTATCTAATAATTGATTAATGAATCATCCACTCGAGATACCGTCTCCAGTAGCACGCAATGATGAACTTATAAAAGAGATATTATTATGTGTCCAGCATATTAAATTTTGTTATTGACCAGATTCCAGTCGAGAATCATCACTGTGATTTATAGGGAATCTTGTCATTAGTAGGATAGTAGGAGGCACCTATACTTATACCTACCTATTAGTCAATCAATCACATGACAATCAATTTGTTTTATTTATTTGCAGAAAAGCTTTAGTATAGAAATATATAATGCTGTAAACTATGTCAAAATAGGTATATAAATCATACTGACTACTCGGTGAACAATAAAGCAATATTGAACTCTATGGACATAGGCATGTGAAAACCTAGAATAGTTGTAAGATAAGTCTGAGTTACTTACATTCTTAAGTAAAGTTGTATCTAAGTGTATCTAAGTTTTGAATTCAATACATTGTAATGCTAAAGACATTCAAACTACACCAAACTGAGATAAGTATTCAAGATATAGCTATAGTAATTTAAGCAGATAAAATAACAACGCAGAGAAAAAGATAACATTTTGCTTACATTGCTCTATGTTCCTCTAAAAAAAATTACCAACTCCAATAACTAGATGAAATAAGAATTCACATAACTTAAATAAATATATTGTAATATATATTTCAACATTGTTACAACATGTTGTAACAAACAAAGAAACATTTAAGCTTGATTTAAGCAAATTTACATAACCCGTTCGGACCGACTTAACAATTGTTCTTACCATAATTGATGATCGCTTTTTTTCTAACTAATTACCTGGATATAGTACCTCGATACTGTATTAAGTATACTCACCACACATGTATTATCAACATTTTTTGTATGACGTCCGTCGTTGATATTGCAATTTAAATTACCAATAAAGAGAAAACTAAAAGGTTTGCCACATGTTATTAACCTCTGGTCTATTCTATACTTGTTTCCTAACTCTTGGGGTTTTTTTTTTTGTAAGCATATACTATATTCTTATCATTTTTTATTCATTAACATTATGTTTTATTTATGCATGTGTGTGATTTAACTCGATCAGATTCAGTATAGATTTTTGTATATTTAAATTAACATTGAATGATAAAACATTATTGATTTAAGTACTTATAATTTGAATTTTTAGAGTCGTAAAATGTTGTTCAAGATTGATACAAATTTGTGTTCATTATCATTTACAAGTAGATAAGTTACACTTTAATGACGTTCTTAACTAAGTTGGGTACCTACTCCTTCATGTTTTGTTGTCAAATCGGCTACCCATACATTCAATAATCGCAAACACATAATTAATCACTATCCATAAAAACAATTCTTCATTAAATTATACCTTAGTGTATTCAATAATCATTTACAATACAAGTATGTACCAACTTTCTAACCATTTTAAAGAAACCTGTACCAATATTGCCACTTGCCACTAAACGCAAGCATCTTACGCTTTTTACCTATTCAGGATCCGTACAATGGTACCAGCTGAAAGAACCGCTGTATACTGAGAGTTTGATTTGAATTTATTAAATTCAATATCTATCTAATTAGTTATCTTTTTGCGGTGCCCTCTTGCGTGTTTTGACAGATTTGACATTAGAGTAATTTTTATCTAATACAATTATAATTACGGATCGAGTGGGTCAGTTAATTGAACATATAGATTTTGAGTGGAGACTCCAAGGGAGATACCTCTAGAAACTCTACCTTGGTACCTACATGAGTACCATAGACATTATGCCGATTAATGATTTGTGTCATAGAGCCACTCCTTAACAGCGTGCGCCGTCTTAATTCTATGATCTAATTCTAAGCAAGGAAATGTTTTACACCTAAATTATTAATTGATTGTATTAACCTCAATAAGTATTAATAAATAGGCAGATCTTACAAAAAATAATTACCATTGAATTATGGATGTCGGAGTTGCGTCGGCATCTCGGCAATCGACATAAAACATACTTACCTAATTAAATTAGGTGGTCATACTACACGGAAGAGTTCATTTCTATCAGAACATTCAGACATAATATCTACCTGCATTTATAATTATAACTAAATAGTAGGTAATTTTATAAACTTACAAAATGAACGTGCATAAAAATTAATAGAGTTTAATTAAATATAGGTTACTTTTTTAAGCTTAAAATGTCAACATATGGCGGTTTGTTTCAACTGAACTAAGAGGCTGGTACCGTTACTTAATGTCGGATTGAAAAAATCTGTCTTACGACAGAAAATGTTTATTTGTATATAATTAATAGTTTGTGTCCTGTTTACAAATTAGCTGAGGAAAGGAAAAGCACCGGCCCCGCTCATTACATTTTTATAAACTTAATCGAATTAGTTTCCAATTGTTTAAGCTTCGTTCAAAACTATGTATTAAGTATTTTATGCGAAATATTATTTTTAGTTACAAAACAAACGTAGATACTTTAATTTAAGGTAATCCGTTGCGTAGGTAGTAAGTTATACAAGGGAACGTGAAAGCAAAACTGAATAACTTCAATTTTATGAAAAAAAATATTATTTTTGTTGTAAATTCTAATTTATTTCTTTATTATTTAATAAATTGACCGAAGTCCGGAGTGGATTCTTAAATTACTAAATTTACTTCACTCTTTTTATTTGTTGAAAAATTCAAGTAAATTAATCACAGAAATAATCACTCGTGTCAATTATCGTGATTTATCAACAGAGATTACCGATAATTGCATTAATTAATAAGCAGTTGATGAGCAACTCTCTATAATTTAACCACGTAAACATATCATTCATTGGTGACATAATAAAACAATGAATTTACAAAATACAACTAATATCGCACTGCAAATTTATGAAACCGAGTTGTTCAATTAAACAACACACAAAAAAGTTAGAAAACTACTTTTCCAAAACATAAATTAAAGTAGCTTTACCTGATTGGGTGGAGATCCTCTGAAGGCGAATTGGGACGTCATCTTTCACTATGTAAACCGCCAGTTAACTTGTCAATAATCACGTTTAGCGTTATGTCTGTGTCACTGTCCGCACACACTTCACAGTTTCATGTTGCGCGCTGGCGCTACTTCCAAGTCGCGGTGCATCCCCAAAGCGGGCGAAAGTCTACAAGACGGCTAGCACGGGGTGCACTCGCAACGGTGGCCGGCCGCGGCGATGCGAATATCGATTTCGATGTGGACTCGAGGTACTAGCGAAGCGTCACAGGAGCGGAGCGAGCCGCGTGGTGCAGCGGGCGCGTGGTCGCGCGCGCGGCGGCAGTGGGTAATGCGGTAGCTGCCCGCCAGGTGATAGTAATTGGCGCCGCTGTCCCGCTCTCGCGTCGCCCGTCCCTCTCGGCGCGCACACGCACAGCTATACTTGTGTGCGTGATGCTCGCACACCGCTCCTTCTTTTCACGCTCGCGTCGCCGTTTGACCCCGCGCCGCCGTCGACGCTCTCGATTTTTGCGGTGCTGTGGGTGGCGCCCGCCACAGGGGCGGCCCGACGCGGTGGGGGCGACCGAAGGTGGGGGTAGATGCACTCTTTTCTTTTTTAAAGCTTCTCTTTCTTTTCTCGTATTTTTTATGTTAGTATTGGTACGGAGCGGTCTCTTTTATTTTATTTTATACATATATATTGTGATAATTAACAGTGACGATGCGCACGACGAGCGAGTTTGCCGAAGCGTCGACTTAATGATAGCCTTGCATTTGATTAAAGGTAACCACGACGTTTGTAATTTTTATTTTCCTGCCAAGTGAAACGTAGTCTTGTTAGCTATAGGCGCTTACCTGTGAAGGCAGCGGTTGTGGCCTGTTGTGTACTTACTATTCGATAGGTTATATTACTGGGGGTCGCTTTAGCGGTGGAAACATGTTTGCGGTGACAGAATTAAACGGTCTTTTGAATGTGTTTCATTCGGCATCTGAATTACGTACCAACATACATACAGTTGTAGCAAAAAATAAGCGTAATCTTTATTTTAAACATAAATAAATAGGTACCCAGTGGGATAATTAATTTTTGACGATGTTTATATATGCCTATAAAATTAATAAATGCTTATTTTTTATTAGATTGGTAAAGTAACATTTACAGCAAAAAAAAACTATTTATGGTAAAATATTATAGTATGTGTAGTACCAGATTTAGTGTAGGTAGGTAAAGGTATAATCCATTTCAATAACTACTTACAATAACGGTAACTAGAATAATTATGTCCAGTGTAATTAACTGCCTATAGTTTTGTCAGAAACTTAATATTGTTACGTTTAGTTTCCCTCCATTTTATTTAAAAAATAATATGTCTTATTGTGCTGACATGATTCGTTTTCATATTGAAAAAGAGAATATGCACATACATCCAGCAAATCCTCAAAGTCTAATATGACCGTCATAAACTAGTAAAACACAGAGAGATGTATACAATGCCTCTAGTTTATTTAAAAATACCTAACCAACAGCTTGCATTCCAGCAACCGTGCAAGATCAAAGGAGATACAATCTACAATTAAACTATGACAATAACACAACCAAGTATCGAAATAAAAAGCGCAACGTCCCCGATCGATCTGTTCCCCTCTTCTTTCTTATCGCGCGAATATTTCACACTGAACGCATACCGACCGAAAAAACTCACACAGATATAAAATATTCAAACGGTGTAACATAAAATAAATTATCTTAGGTGAATGTGAGATTGTGTGCGTAGCCCCCTCCCCTGGGCGGGCCGCCGGCGAGCGACCAATTGGGTCGAGCGGCGCGCGACGCCGGGCCAAAGTCACTCATCGCGACGCTGCTGTTGACGCCACACGCCACGCTCTCGTTCCGCCGCAGCCGCCGCCGCTGCCGGCCATCACCAAGCTCTGACCTTAATCCTTTGACTCATTACCACGACTCACTGACACCGCATTGTACTTAACGACACTTGTATATTGCCTAGCTCTGTAGAGTAAAATCTCGATGGCGTTTAAAGTGATTTACTTATTGTTTTTATGAAACCTCACGATGTACGACTAAAATATCAACAAGCCTTCATTCTTATTATTTTAATGAATGATCTTATTTATTGTATTCATACTATTATTTTTGACATAGGTATTGTCTGCAAAGCTGTATTATAATAAAATTATGACTTGTAGGTGTCGGTTAATACTAGAATGGTAAACACCATATTTATACAATTATTAAAGTATCACATTCATGCAAAGTCAATTGAAAGGGTTCTAGTAGGTTGCCATGACAGCAGGTTGCCCGTTATACCCGACAGTTTATTTATTTAGAACCACATTAACCTATTTCCACTACTAGACTTTGCCGAGACGAACAGCTGAAACACCTTGTATTTCACCTTGCACCTTTCAATCAAACGATATCTTTAGTTTCAGTCTCTAAATTGACTAGCTCGAATGCTGCAACTAATAGGTACCTAGGTAGGTAGGTTGCAACTAGTACCTAAGTATCTACTGAGAAATTAATTTTCGTATTTTTGTTCTTAGGCAGTTTTGCTTGCTGGGCTCGATAATACCTTTCCCTAATATTTTTTTTTTGGATTATGGCCTTAATCAATTGTATGCGTCTATTCAAAGCTACTTGTTATCAATAATTATTTAAAATTAATTATGTTATAAACTGTCTACTTAGCTAGGAGCAAAACATTATTTCCGCAACATTTTGAATATTTCACGACGATGGGGATGGGGATTAGGTATAGAATAAGAGCTAAATAGTGATATTGGCTTTAAAGTAAAAAATAATTTGATTATTTATTCGCATCTGTTGTCATTTCAAACACGCAGTGTGTTTTGGCCGCTCATCTTAATAACAGTGAGCAATTAACACGCTGTCATAATATTTCCCGAAGCAGTTATTTTCGAGTCGGTCGGTAGACGCAACAAATCATTTGACGGCGTAGTTTGACGGACTTTCCTTTCTTTGATTTCAGACGCCCATGTGTTGATCTTTATTAGGTGCTATTCACTTATACATCTCTATAGCCGCGGCCGAGAGACAGATCAAAATAAAATGGGAAGACGCATCGGCGTCTCAAAAGGCGCATAAGAAAATAAAAAGAAAATGAGCGCTATTTGTTTTAGTCAAATGAGGTTCTGACGTGAGCGCCCTATACATATCGAGTTCGTGGAAGGCGGCTTTATTAACGCGCCTATACCACAAAGACACATCGCATTTAAATATCGCGCTAAAAGCGTCAATCTACATACGTCCTATCCAGCAAATCCTAAAAGTGATTTATACTGAGACCCTATTCGATTGAAGTAGATTACAAATAATGAATAAAATTGCATACGAAATGAGCATACCGAGAGTCCGCGGTGGTACGGTTGTTTGATCGGGGCGCGGGGGGTGTGCAGCGGGCTTATTGCTGGTAAATACTTAGCTATACCTGTAGATAGCTCGCCGCTTATCTGGCGATATGCCTCTGTGTAGAATCGACAAACTTCATTCGCGCTTTTGATCTGGGCCTTCGCTTGCGCAGCGATTTTGCACACATTGGACGCTTTCAGATGCCGAATGTAAGTGATGAGTTTGAATTACTAAACGCTGATTTGAATAACACCTTCATTTATTCAATGACCTACGGGTTCCATGTGCGCATCTCAAACATCGTGAGAAAACTTGGAAATTCAGTTTTAGTAAGACGTACTTGTGGAGTTTACCAACACGTACTACAACATAATGGTGAACAATGGATTCAGGAGAATTTACTCTCGTTGAGGATAGGCCTGTGTCTAAATGTAAGACTATCAGGTATTGATGGGTATAAATAACAGTAGGTACCTACCTATAGATTCTCTCTTATTATCACTCCAAACTCTTGAAAGGGGACTGGACAGGGTGTCCATCTTGTGAACACGTAATTAATGCTGAAGGTACCTTTGTACAATGAGAAATAGTGATGAACCGAATAAAAATCTACCGAACTATAAATAACCATAGATTTTTTCCGGGATGAGCTACTTAAACTATCTACATTCTACATCATCGGAAGCTATCTATGAATGAATACAGTACTACTCCATTCACTTAACGGGCTATAATCATTTAACTAACTACTCTACATAGAGTCTAAGATAACATTTTATTTCCATTAGTCTTGCTCCCTATTCGAGTTAGAGACGTTAATTATCTCGGTATCCAATTATCGATGCGGCACGGAGCATTTTTTTATTTATTTTTTTGTCTATGAACTCATCTTATTGAGGTGGAAACATATTCTTGAGAGGGGGACAACAAGTTGCAAAAACAGTTTAAGACAAAAGAGTAGCGAAAACCAGAAATGAATGCGGCCGAAGGAGAGCTTCCGCCCGGGACCGACGGGCGAGGCGCGGAAATAACATGGGAGGCAGCGCCACAGACTCGACACCGTAATAGAACTACCAACGTGCACAAGTTACGACATTTTAATTTTAAAGTGTATTTAATTCAAAATTATAATTACAAGTAAAAAAAATATCCATGAAAAAAATCGTTCTCACATGATATAATTTTTTTTACAGTATATTCAATCCTCATGAATAACATATTAGTATACTTAAGTTTATCATTGTAGGAAATCTAATATCATTATAATATATTATTACCTATTTTTATATCATGATAATTATTAACAACAGTAGTTAGGTACGTAAAAAATATTGTATGCAACAAACATTTTATTTACATCTGAATTTTCAAACAAGACAATTATTGTATAATTTTCTAGTAAAAATAAACCGCTATTTGAATAATAAGTAGGTAACTAATGAATATCCTGGTTTTTGATGAATGCAAACATATTTAAGAAACGATCAAATTACTATTTAGGTAATAATTATTTCTTTATATAGCATTGGATCGCACTAATACTTAGTTGGAAGTAAACGGGTAAGTAAATCTCCCTCCAAATCATAAAAACATATCTCTTACTCAAAGCCAAAAGTGAGTGCCGGAAAGAGACATTATTTTTGTCTTAACATGCAATATGCAGGCAGTTCTAAATGAATTTATAAAGTCTTAAGTATCTTATAGCTTTGCATCCCTGATACATGTAATAATGATAAGGATACCGACATACTTTCCCTAGAGGCTGAGTACATAATTTACTAGTTACAATAATCCAAACGATTGAAGTCACAAGCGCAGGTAGTAATTAAATAAAAAATAGTGCCAACTCTAGTAGAGTACACGGCGTTGTTGTTTGCGGCACTCACCGACTATACTGTTTGTGGATACGGTGGCACGGGTTAACAGAGTGGAGGGATGGTCGTTTAGTGGAAGGTAGCCTCCCCCGCCCGCCCCTAGTCTGCTACATAGACTGATTAAACGATCCGCTGTCTATCTCGGAACTTGTTTGTTTTGCTGCACTCATCAATAAAGTACCACATCTAACCGCCTACAACGTAATGGGTGTGATTACTGACATTGAAATTAGTGTTTTTTTGTCAGCTCACATGGTATCAGCAAATAGATACTAAAATTCTCTTCTGACATAGGTGCCTTTAATTTATCAAAAATATTATAGTACGAAATAACGAAATATTCGCTATTAAAATTTGCTTAAACTAGTCAGCCCCCCTAGCCAAGTGTCTTCGTCTACAAGCGTTTCTACAAAACGCTACGCTTCAATGTATGGAACTGACATTACAAGTCGATAAGTAGATCACATGACTTATGTCATTTCCATATATGAAGCGTAGCGATTTGTAGAAACGCTTGTAGACGAAGACACTTGGCTAGGGGGGCTGTTATGACGTGATACTACACTATGGAGTACCTACTGTATTTGAAAATTTATTATGTGTATTTTTGCCAGTTATTAAGTTAATTGAAATATGAATTTCCTGGTACTAATCGTAAGATTATGTGTTATATAATTAGGGAACAAAAATAGTCTTCATGTATATTATTACAGCGATTATATTATGCTTGTTAGGATATACTTGTGTATAGAAGGTTCTACGACAAACTATGTTTTTTGAATTGATTACATCTCCTACTGTTACAGCTGATATTGATTATTATAATTTTAATTCTAGGTCTCTATAATGTTACCTCAATGATATAAAGTAAGAAGCGGTATAATAGGAGATATCTTTAATAAAAGAGGTTCCACAAGAAAGCGGGCGAGGGTAATCAAATGCTGCAGCAATAGTGGTCCATAGCGATTAAATTTAATTTCAAAATGCATTTAATTTAATATACCGATCTTTATAGTAACATTGATAATATGATTGTGATATCTTAAGAAAACTCATTAACAACTTCATCAAACGGAATTATGAATGCTATAACATAAACAGTCTAATATGAAAACAGTCTGTTTATAGCAAGTTAAAACTGTGGAGTGAAATCTAAACGGCCACTGTCGGATTAATAACAATGCAAATATTCATAATTTCGTAATTGGCAATTCAAATGAGCATTTTGTTAGTTTTGGGTCGCGGCGGTGACCCCTCCGCTGACGTGACAGCCTAATATAACACAGGACTGCCATCAAAGCAAAGTGTGTTTATTGGTGTTTAGAACTTTGAAATTGAACGTTGACACTTTTGAATATTTATCTGGAAGTGTTTTGTTATAATAAATGAATTTGAATTTCCTCTTAATTTTATTTTTACAGTCACAATGAACTGTCTACAAACGGTTTGATATCTACCTCTCCCTAAAAATGATAAATTTTAAGTTGATTTATTTTGTTTAAATGGTCCTTCCGTTTTGTAATAAAGCATTATTTATTACAAAAGAATTCCACGGAATTGTAATAGTGACTTTTTTTTTTTTTACAACACTATAAAATCTAAACGACTCTTTATTCATATGTTTAAATAAATGTAATTAAATTAAAAATTACACCAACAATGTCAGGGTCATTTTCACTGTCAACGACAAAGGTGTGAAAAATCTTAACAAAATATTGAAACACAACTTAATACTTAATTTATTTTATTACTAGCTGTGCCCCCTGACTTCAACCACGTAATATTTAACTTAAAAAAAAATCGAGATTATCGAGATAAAAAGTATCCTATGTGTTAATCCCGGTTATAAACTATCTGTGTTCCAAATTTAATCCAAATCCGTTCAGTAGTTTTTGCCTGAAAGAGTAACAAACATACATTCACACTCACAAACTTTCGCATTTATAATATTAGTAGGATACCATAATAAGTGGATACTTAAACAAAGTAATTACCTATTCTAATAATTAAATTAATTAAGGTTTGAACTTATTTGGGTACCAAAAATATTCACATAGAAACACGTTACTATACAATGAAGTTGTTGCTAATATTGCTTAAAGATATAAGAATTGATTAAAGAATAATCTTGGCGCAGTGGTTCGAGCTAAGGCCGCTCGGCTCACTACACATAGTGGTTGCTTGATTCGATTCCCGCAGAGACAAATTTCGGAAATTGCCTTTTCGTAATTTGCCCAGGTCTGGGTGTCACTGGGATCGCCCCTGGTCCATTGTACGGCACCCATAGTACAAGCGTTGCTTAGTTTGGGACCATACAGTTTGCGTCTAAGTCTGGCGATATTAAAAATATATATTTAGTATGCATAATTTAATCAAATCACCTTGCCGATAACGGCTAATAATCATTACGGAATGCACCTTCGTATTGAAATCGAGGCCGCAACAGGTAACGAATAGGTCCCTATAGCCTCACCAGCGTATACGCGCATCTGCTATCAGGCATATATGACACAACCTTCAGTGTTACAATTACGCCCTCCGACCAGATGGGATGACGATCTGCGAAAGACAGATGCTGGATGCGGCAAGCTGAGGACAGGGCGCTATGGCGCTCATTAGAGGAGGCCTATGTCCAGCAGTGGACAAGCATAGGCTGATGATGATGATGATGATGATGATGACGTACAATTAAGTACGTACGTAATATCTAATTATTTTATCTATTATTAATATCGTAATGTCTATTCATCCGTCCGATTACTGAAAAACCGTTAAGTGAGTAAACCCAATTTTGAGCTACTTGTAGGCGAAATCTCGAAATAATGTCCCAAAAAACGGTTAAGAACTAGACTAACGTAACTACATTTTTAACGAACATGCCTGTTACTCAAATGCAATTTTAAAATAACACCATTAAGGCTAAAGCGCCCATCTAGCCCGCGAGGTTCAAATTTTTAGAGGTTTTTTGGAAATTTTTCAAAATCTTACAATAATAAAAGGCACATTTTGTAATTCGCGACAAAGACCGTGTGCAGTGCATTTATTAATATATCCAACTTACTCTAAAACATTTCAAGAACGACAGCTATCCAGATAATCTGGCAATTTTTATATTTAGCGATTATCTAGTATCATATCCACCGTGATAATATGTAGAGTAAAATAGATGTATTAATAAACGCACTGCATACTGTGTTTATCGCAAAACAAAAAATGTTGTCTTAAATGTTTTCAGATTTTGGATAAACTATAAAAATACTCGAAAGTGTTGAATTTCGCGGGCTAGACAGGCGCCTTCACCTTAACTATTTTAAATAAGTGCCATAAAACTATTATTCCAATACCGTCAGAATGTTCGATGAAATGCTTATATTGGTTTAAAAAAATTACAACTTTAGAACTTTGGAACTAAAACAACGTTAAAGCATATAAGTATTTTAGGCAGAATCATCTTCATTCAGTTTAACGCAAATGATAGCCAAACCAATATATGTTTTACTAGCTGTGCCCGCGACTTCGTCGGCGTATTATTTAACTTAACAAAAATTTCGGGATTATTCATCCTCTATTTTATCCCCTTGGGGGTAGAATTAATCAAAATCCTTTCTTAGCGGATGCCTATGTCATAACATCTACCTGCATGCCAAATTTCCCCCCGATCCGTCCAGTGGTTTGGGCTGTGCGTTGATAGATCACTATGTCAGTCAGTCAGTCAGTCACCTTTGAGTTATATATATTTAGAAGTACGTCAGGTGGGTCGAATGCTTGCTTGTAATAAAAAGAGGCTTATTACCGATATATGTTTTATATAGGTAATTACCTACCTATATAGCTACTGAAAGCCATCGTAAGAGTTATAATTTATTTATTTATACCTCCAATTGTTCTGTGACATAATTTAATTGGTTTGATTGTATTTGGGGCAGTGTGTTTTCATTAACATCGGGACCAACCAAATGTAATTAACAAAGTCCGGATAAGTTCAAGTCAACAAGTTCTTAATAAAACCTTCCCTCATCTCAGTCTCTTTCAAATCGACAACGTTCGAACAATGTGTTTCGTATTGCGAGAATCCATAGGCTACGGTAACTGCTTAATGTAAGACATGAAATGGGACGCACTGGCGAGGTCTAGTGTGGCCTATTCCTAGCCTCGGGAATACCCGCTGGGGGGAAAATTATATAATCAACTTCACAAATAAAAAGGAGAAAACGGAGTGTTCAGGCACGATCTGGGAACCCTGCAAACATGAGTTTGTCCGCAACATCACTAACAATGTTGGTCTGGTGAGAATCCATACCATGCCTGAGAGCTCCGTTGAAAGCTGAAAAAACTCCAAATAGAACCACCAACTCTAAGCGTTGCTGAGTCCTATTAGAAGACTACAAAAAATACAAAATCTACCATAAATAAAACCTAAAATATATACAACCAAAATGTAATATAAGAATGTAATAAAATAGTTAACCAAACATAAATAATAATAAATAATCAAACAACGAGAAATAAAAATTGATTTTCTTTTCACATAGGTACTAAACTACAAATTAACAACTAAATAACAATGACTAAAAACATACAATGATTAATATCAAACCCGAAAGAAGAATAACAACAGCCACAATAGACCAAATAAATAAATAAAATCGATCAGTAAATTAAAAAAAACTTTAAAACCAATAAACACAGCAAGAGTAATATATAAATTCAAAACTTGGTATTCCTACAACCCATATTCATTAGGACCCAAGTAACCCAAACCTAAACAAGAATTCTGATCACGTCAGAAGAAAAGTGGCGGATTGTGCACATAAAGTGCACAATCGATAAAAAAAAAAAATGTAAGACAAGTCGTACGCTCGCATTAATGAATTGTGTTAAAAAAAACAAAAAGCAAGAAATTGCTAGGTACGTGCTAAGGTTGAAAGTCAAAATAAAGACGCAATCAAAATTGCTTTTATTTATTTGGTACTCAATTTCCAAACCCAGGATAATTGAAGATAGTTTTATTCTGATGGTATAGGTAATAGGCACCCGATGCCGCCAGTAAGAATCGTTTCAATTTCCGGTTGGACAGCCTTTTATGGAACTACCTTTTTTGTATTTTTTACAACTATTAACCATCTAAATCCAGCTTATCTTTATGTTGTTGAATGAGAAATCGTAAATTAAGATTTAAATAAAAGATGTCTTGTAAACAACAAACCTTTTGCTAAAAGCGGCAATAAATTGTGGAACTGGCAATTTTTTTGGGGTTTTAATTTTTTTTCGTTAAATTTTATCACTTCTCTGACTCTATTTTATATTACCTACTTTTTACTAACTACAGATATTATCGTAAAACACATTTTTGATTGTCAAGCGTAGGTAGGAAGGCCTTTTGAGTGGGAAAGATAACGTTTAGGATGCTGGACATTTAACCTACCTACGCTGAGGTTTTTTGCTTTCATCTACGGACTTAAATTGATTATTGTGTAATAAAGCATTGCATTGTTTTGTGGAGATAAATTTGTGACTAGTAGGCAAACCATACATTGTTTAACTCTAATATTTTTTTTTTATTAAATCTGTAGCACGCTTCTTGGTATTACAGTTTCATTGTAGGGAGTTCCATTCCAACCTTATTGTTACTACACATATAAACACGTAAATTTTTCTTCCTTAACTACTCCGCTTCTTGTAGGTATACAAGTTAAATACTGAATAGACCGGTGAATAAATAACTGTTCAGAATATTTTAGTCAATAGTTGATACTTCCTGATTCGTCACTCGATCCCCATTTTAGGCGATTCAAATGTAGGTATTAAGGCTCTTTTCACACGTCCCTACTCAAACGAAACTAAAGTGATTACTAACCGAAATCACCAACCAGTTAATAACCAAGCTTCTTCGCAAGTATTTCTGCTCAAATCACTGTAATTGTAGCCACCAACATTTTACGTAGACTCTAGTGACAGCAAATGATGGCGAAGAAAATTCGAAACTGGAAAAATAAATCGTCATGCAAAGTACTTATGAATCACAGTATTTATAAGTATGTGTTATGAATAGTTAGAATCGATCACTGGATCAGAATGCTGCTTCTACTAAGGAGATCCAGCAAGAAACTCAATGGTTACAGACATTTTTTATAGAATTTACTTATAGTAGAACCATACTTTTATGTATATAAATTTTTCTATAGCAATTTTTTACTTCCTCTTGTCGATACGAGTAAAGCAGGGTCACCGAGCACGAAGAATTTCGTACAATGACCTGTTATTACCTGTCTCTGTCACTCCCGCGTAAACCTAATACGTCTCGCTTAGCGAGATTAGATTTACGCGGGAGTGACAGAGACAGGTAATAACAGGTCATCGTACGAAATTCTTCGTGCTCGGCGACCCTGCTTTACTTACTGTATTTTTTTTTATAAAATATTTAACGTAGACTTTAGTGACTCGCGAAGGCAAATCATTCATAAAATTTATAGCAGATTTACTGGTCAATAGGTAACGCGTTTACTAACCAATTTCACAATGATAGCGTCTGCGAACCTCCCTTGAAATACTTGAAGGTACTGGTGACTATGTTACAAATTGATTTAATTTGACTAGCCACACGTAAAAGGATCTTAAAATTATCTTCACCACCCCGAAGATGTTGCCGACAACAATGACTTTGCTTAACAAAAATATATTGTTTAACAATCCTGTTAATGAAATAATTAATTTTAATTGTTTGTTCCAAAAAGAATTGACAAAATTGAATAATAAGTCGATGAATATGCAATTTGTATGTATTGGAATGACTAATTTAACAGTATAACAATGAACATGGGGTCAATGTAAATAACCCCCTTTCCTCATTCCCATAATGAAATTATATAATCACATGTCACGCAGTTGTTAAACCAGACAGGATAACCCCAAATTTGTATAAAGTTAGATTACAATTTCTGGCTGTATGAACTTTCATTTTGAGTCCCGTTCAATGACTACCAGTTACCTGCGTTCAGCGAGTAGAACCTTATGGCGATTTTTAACAGACCTGAATAATGTTTGAATATCTCCAGACGAACACCCCAACTGGATGGCCCCAAACTAAGCAACGCTTGTACTATGGGTACCGTACAATGGACCGGGGGCTATCCCAGTGACACCCAGACCAGAGCAAATTACGAAAAGGCCATTTCCGAAATTTACCCTGTCGGGAATCGAACCCGCGACCACCCAGTGTAGTGAGCCGAGCGGCCTACGCTCAAACCACTGCGCCAAGCGGCCGTCAATATCAATGAACACTTATTTATTATACGAGACTGACACCTTACGGAAGATCCGCTGTTGGACACAGAGCTCTCCCATTATCCCACACATGGAGATCCTTCACTTGCATCTAGAGTCTTCCTTCGAAGAAGACAACTAGGTCATATGGCTCGGGGTCACTATTTTAGAATAATTCTGCCGTCAATCCCAATACCCAATTTGGGGCCCAGTTTGGATCAATGTATAATATTAGGTGTTCTTGACTCACTTCTTCGTCGTAAGAGTGTTACCAGATCTGTCTCTCGATCATCAATCCATTGTAGAGCGAGATGAGTCAGCGTCGATCAACAGTTTCTACATAGAGCAACGTTTTATCGATCAACAATCGGTGGCTGATCTATGATCGATATAGTAGCACGTTTGACAACTCGTCGCCATTCCTTATAAACTTCTGGTACACACCCACAGATATAGATTTGTTGTAACGCGGGCACCCTCACGCCCTGCCAAAGACAAACGCGTCTCTCGGTGGAGGGACGATTACATAATATAATTGGTGTTGTTTATGATTACTTTTTTTATTATTTAAAAATTACAAGGAATTTCGAATGTTTGATGAACAATAAGTTGACGTTGTAATTTTAGTTAGAAGATTAGGAAAAAAACGATAAGTTGATTAACCCGATGACCAGTGTTTTATTTGTGTGGAACCGTAAGAAGACACGACACCCAGCCGCTACAACTACAATCTATGTCTGTGTACACACCCATAAAATACTTATTCCATTAAATGTGGCCTTAACTAGGTTGGTTCAATGCGTACGAGATCTGCTACGTGCTCTTTTTAACCGACTTCAAAAAAAGGAGGAGGTTCACTATTCGGATGTATTTTTGTTACCTCAGAACTCCGCCATTTTTAAACCGATTTGAAAAAAAATTACTCTCTACCACTCAAAATTAAATATATTATGATTATTTATTATTTGTCCCGAGTTATTTCCAGCTTTTTAAAGAACACAGGTTTTTTGAAGTCTGTTAATTTTTCTCATCAAATATTGTTTGGCTTCAATATTCCTATGTACATATTACAAGTAGCTCTACAAAGATGTCGCCCCGCCTCGAAACCTACGTGCCCAAAGAAGCGATTTCGAGCCTATACTAAAGAGTATAGACGCTGCCAGATACCAACTACCAAATTTAATGAATACGCACTACATTACTCCTGTAGGACCAACCAACAGTGGTACCAACAAGACGCAGAGATTCACTCTAACACACGGAATAAACCAAAGCCAGTAAAGAGTTATATAGGTCTTGGGTTCATGTTATTTTGTACTTTATATACCTATTTATAGGTAGAGTGCGGTTTTCAAGAAAGCAAGTTCTACTGGCTACTGAAGGAATCGTTTATCCGATTATAATCAGCATTATCAGCGTCATTTTCACCTACTACGTCTACCAACTACGTTTTGCACTTTACATTTATAATTATCAAAGATAGATAGCTTTGTTCCATTATTTTTCAGTAACAATGTCGTTACCTAGTAATATCAGACTATATCTTGTAACGATAAGGGTATTTTTGTATACCTAGTTTATTTTTATTTTTCATCAATTTTAAGGATGCTTTGTTCACACGTCGGCCGTGGACGGACACGTTGGTTCAATTCAAAATAATTGTATAATTAGTAATGGCTGCGATTGATACAAATTTCTAATTATATTTAGAGTTTGCTTAATGTGTCCATTTTTCACCGTTTTATATGCATCCCAAGGAAATTTACTTTATTCAAATATATACTAAAAGCAGTTTTGTCATCATACTAATGTTATAAAGAGGAAAACTTTGTTTGTTTGATTGTAATGAATAGGCTCCGAAACTACTGAACCGATTTGAAAAATTCTTCCACTGTTGGGAAGCTACACTATCCCCGGGTGACATAGGCTGTAATATATTTTCAAAAAAATTAGGGATCCTTACTAAAACTCGAATAATGTAACCGCAATGTACCCGTGCGAAGCCGGGGCGGGTCGCTAGTTAAGAATATAATGATTGTTAACTCCAAATGTACCTACCTCTCGTCTGTCCTGAACTCGAGTTGCAACGGCGCACTGTATTCCAGAAGTAAATTTCATTGCAACTAGATAGTGTACCTACATAGTGTATCTACATAGTGTAGTACATTTTATTGCAAGTGTTTTTTTTTTCTTTATTTCAATGATGCGTAGCTACTTGCGATGCCAGATGCGTAGTTGAAGTGTACACATTCAATAAATAGTGTTTCTTAGGGTTTTATTGGCCCTCTTCACATTGGATAGGTAATACCTGAGTCAATAAGTATAGCTAGCCAATTCCACTAACCGATGAAAATTCCAAAAATTACGACGGGAAATATTTTTCTAGATCTAGATATTCTATTGAGCATTTTACAAAACATTTTGTCGATCCAAAAAAATATCCACAAACACGAGGTATGACATTAAAAATACTGTAATTACAAAACGTTTCGTAAAATAATACGAAAAAGATTTCTAAACTACAAAAATAATTTGCTGTCGCATTGTTTTCTCAGTGTAAGGTGTTAGGTAGGTATTTGTTTGACTTAGCGCTGGTCTAATGTAAGCCTGTTGGAATTTAATTCCCCGTAATCCCTTTGTAGACCCAACTTTATGATAAAAATTATCCATTTAGTGAGTGCAACAAGCGGAGGGCAGACACCTTATGATAATACAACAGTTTGTTAAATATTCCACGTACGTAAATTCAACTCGACCTCGGAACTTCCTGTGTGTCATCGGGAATAGCCTATTTGTTAACATAATAAGTACTGTTAACATAATAAGTATCATTGAAAACTCGGTTATTTGAATTGTCATCCTGATTATATTGACTTTACTTTACTCGTGGCTCCGCCTGCGTAACATTTGATATTAATAAGTAGCCTATAATGTCCATACTATTGCATTCAGCCGTTTTACGTGATGTGGTAGTCAAACTTCCAAACCAAATCTTTACTGTATTAGCAAAAAATTACAACATAAATTAATTAAACAGTAATAGAACTTACTTATTTTCCCCTTAAAAATTGTTATTTGCTCATACTGATTAATTTTATTTTAAGCAGGTAAGTACTCATATTTAAATGATCATTTATAAATGTTAAATAAACAAATATTTTTTAAATGTTAAATGAAAAGCCTAAGTTGGTAACCAGCATATTATAATGTAGGTATACCCTCCCACAAGTGATCCAAGGGATGACTTAATAATGATATAACTATTGTTTGTATAAAGCAGAAGTTAATCGTCCTAGATAAACGGTGACCAACATCAGCTCTACAATCAAGCGAACTCTGCCTTAATGACATGAAGTACCCAATTGCCTTTCTAGCTAAACAAGATAAAAAGTTGTCAAAAAATCTTACCCCAATATCTTCTTATATCTTTACCCCCATAGTAGACTACTCATAGGTAGGTAAGTAGGTTCTTTCATTTTGAATAGTTACTCGTAGGTGATACCCGCGACACTGTCCGCTCGCTATAATTTTCCACCCACGTTCCCGCACTGTTTCGAAAAATCATCTCTTTCTAGGCACCTAAAGATCGTTCATAGCCTTTATAGATCTATAAGCACCGTTTTTTCTCACCCTCGGCTTTCTAGTCACTAACACCTACGCTATGTGCTTTGTTTGTTTAGCAAATTCCACAGCGCCCTAATCCGTCCGGACATCCGAGGAACTAACTGTTTATATTACAATTTTATAGATGGTATCGACTCTTAGCTAATGTGTAAACTCATAATAGGCTCACTTACTGGATGATCTAAGAACGATGGAAAGAGGCAATCCTAGTTCAACCTATTTCATTACCAAAATATGTTCTGATATTAGCGTTCATATTTTGTCGAATTGGCTTATATTAGACATCACTCAGCCGCAATCTTATCTTCAGGAACAGTCGGTTGTTCTCGACCTCCGGTTTATTGGTCGTCGTTTATTATCAAGATAAGTTATCTTTGAGGAGCCAATTAAATTTGAAAACAAAGGTAACATAATAAGGCGCCACAGTAAACCCGGGCCGCGGCAGTACGCGCGGCGGGGGCGGCGGGGCGGCGGCGCGGGCCGCGGCGGGGAGGGGGTCACTGGCACTGGCGACTTGCGTAGGCGCAGCTCCTTTGACGCTCAAAGGATTTATAAGCTAACATTATGTGGAGCAGGCTATCGCGACATCGAACCATATCCGTTGAATCAATATAATTGTATTGATTACGCCCAGTATCGATAAAATACGATGATTACATAAATGTCAATACATGGCGGCAAGTAGTCTAAAACAATGAACAAAACATATGAAAATATTTTTATCTTATCAACATTATTTAATGTGAATGAGAAATAATTATTAATCACTTTATATTTGACATTTTATCTGCGAGACTAAAGCTCACTCCATGCTTGGTCCATCTCCACGCTCAATCTTCCCACTTTATTGCCCTTATTTCTTCCGAAGGTAGACACAAAGAAGTGTGTTTATAGCTAATGATACTTAGGTGTGTATTTTAACACAAACTCCGGGCCTCGAAAAGGTACATATAAAAAATCCACTACACGACATAATAACGATCCGGCTGTACATCTACTCGAGATTCCCTCTGGTGGCGCCTATTTTTTGTTAACATTTTTTGAACGCATATTAAACCAAGAGTTGGCAGCGTAATAAAATGGCAACAGCAAGAAATTTAACAGCCTCTTTTGGCTGGATCCTCGATTTTATTATTACATTAATAGCTGCCTGCTTACGCAATAGACATTCCCAACATTATCACCATAGCACGTATGATTACTACTCTTAAATAAATTGTATTAAATTTGTCATTATTGGAGCAGGTTTATGTCCAGCAGTGAACGTCTCAGTCTAATGGATAAATGAAAAAAAGTATCCCCAAACGCACCTATCAAACATTTTAAAACAAACACTAGGTAACAAGCATAGTATTTTTTTATTATTTTAAATTGATAGGTAATTATAATGTTCATATCTACCTAAACGTTTGTGTAAGATACCGATCAGCAGAAGGAACCAACGGTAACTTTGTTAACGAGGTACCTTCAGTACACACGTACATACATAATCGCTAGATACATAGGCCGATTATTTCACTTTGATGACAAAATCGTGTTTACGACGATAACAAAAAAATGAATTAGCCGCCTGTAATTTATTGGTCGGGAGGTAGGTAAAAAGTAAATCAAAAACTCTATTCACATAAAACCTGAAGCAAAAAAATACAGTGAAGTAAAATTAGGGCAACAAGTCAAACTTTTGCTTTGACTTACTTAGCCGTGTCACGCGACGCAACGACAACGAAACATAATGTCAGCGGAAAATAGGGTAGTTAAAACTAAAATAGGAACGATTGGACGAGCCGAATATTAATAAGGTATTTAATACGGAGTCCGTTGTATTTAAAAACAGGAACCTATCACGTATGTCCCCGAATACACGTAATAGCTTTCTGTATCTATTATCTTGAGTCCCACAGAGGATGCCTCCACTGACACACGACAAACCATCGCTTGGAGATTAACCCCATCAATTTCAGATAACTCCGCTCCTACTGTTCTCCTGTGTGGCCCGGAATGAATAAAAATCGTAGGTACAACAAAAATAGTTACAACCCATTCAAAATTAAGCGTGGACTTGACTCTCCGTAAATGACCGCATACCGTTCCATTAAAAAGAAAAATATTAAGAACTTAAAGTGCTTTTAATTTAAACGAGCACTTTCAATGGAATATCCTGCCCATTGGAGACTACTTCTATGAGGAATCTGAACCTTGTAGCCTCAAAGACTTTAGATGTGGGAGCCCCTAGTAGAAGATTAGATGAAAGTGATAGCCGATTGGTTAAGCACAGAGGTTTTAACGTCGTGTCGCACTGGTTGTTCAAGATCATGGCATACATAAGCCAGGTAGAGCCAAGGAGTAGCCGATAGACAATAGCTCCCATAGAGGCTGACTCTATTGGGGCAGTACCACCTTTTTACAGGTTCTTTTTATTATTATTTTAAATAGCCATCATGCAATCGGTCTGGTGACCCTAAGCATATATAATTTACGTTAGTAATAATGTAAGGCCCTTCCAATTATGGGTTTGCCTTCTGGTTAAATCTTATATAATACTAGCTGTGCCCGCGACTTCGTCCGCGTGTAATTTAAGTTAACAAAAAATTCGGAATTATTCATCCCCGATTTTATCCCCTTGGGGGTAGAGTTAATCAAAATCCTTTCTTAGCAGATGCCTACGTCATAACACCTACCTGCATGCCAAATTTCAGCTCGATCCGTCTAGTGGTTTGGGCTGTGCGTTGATAGATCACTATGTCAGTCACCTTTGAGTTTTTTATATATAGATGTTGTATTAAGTTAATTTGTCCCATATGTGCTCTCTTTTGAGTCGTCTTTTAGGTAACAGTATATTCAGGTTTGTTGCAGTTCGTTCGACGCATATTCTCTGCTTTTCGTGCGACGAGTGAGAGTGCCGGTAGTCCAACTCCCCTCTCTTCCTCCTCCCTGTAGGGGAGGCCTACATACCAATAACGTGTGAGCAATGCCTTTGGTATTGCAAGCATTTTACAGGCTAAAGCAAGTGCTTAACATCAGACAGGTTGTAAGCTTGTTTACTGACTTTGTTTTATAAAAAAATCATAAATTCAAAATTCAAAGCGTTTATTTTGTTTAGGCCTAAGGGGCACTTACAAATTGTCAATTTACATTTTTTTCCCTTATATCTATGACCGGATCGGAACGCGACCTCGACTGAGAAGATCCGGCAAGAAACTCAGCGGGCGAAAAGAAACCGCATCCCATGAAGCTCACCCTGAAATGAGTTAAGCTGATAAACTCACATAGGAACCTATGTATAAAAATTAAAGGATCATTTCGCGAACAGCAGGAAAATAGCATAGCGTCATGCTTTCCCTGAACAGGAAAACTTCCGTAGCAGTATTCGTATACGGATACATGACACTGGTCAGAAACAATAGCAAAGAAAAGCTGAAGAACGATCTTGATTGGTGTCGCACAATGCGACCTTAGCCGACGCTCCATTAGTGAGTTTGTGTCACGACTCAGCCAGTTTGGTATATTATTTATTCCCACTTTCGAAACCGCGCCGCCATGGTATTCCTTGATGGTGTGTAACTGTGTAGTACAGCGAAGGAGGTTTATGCACAGCAAACACCAGCGGGTAGTTTGTGACGGTCGCGAGCACGACCGTTTTGTGTATTGGATGGTTTTAACTGATAGGACATTCAGCTATAGTTTTGTGACTTTAAACTGCTTAGTCTAGTATAATAGTCCATAGGTAGTATCTATCCATATAAAATCTCAATAAGCGTTGTCGAGTGCTGTAATGGTCCAATATTACATGAAATTATTATCATTTAGCAGAATTATTTTCCAATACTAAATCTTGAAGCTACTAATCCTGTAGAAATTAAAAATAGTATTTTCTCTTTTATTTGGACCTAATTTACTTCGAAATTAAGTGCGGAGGACAAAAAGCTAACAAACTAAATAAGCCGCAATCAATAATAATAATTTCCTTTTTCTTATCTTCACCGTTTTTGAGAACAATGCCGCCTAAACTGTTTAATTTACATCCGAAACAGTGAAACAAAAAGGTTGAAGTGGTGACATGCGCCGACACACCAAAAGCCTAGAGTGGTCCGCATCGAGCGGCCAGCGCGCGCATCGCCGCCGCAAAAAGGACAAATCATTAGGAGGCGCCACACGAGACCCCATTTAAAAGTATGAGAATATTTCCACAAAAAGCCTCACATTCAACTCCCAGCACATTCATTTTATGAGAACAATGAGTGATTTTTGTATTTTTCTTTAATTCTATGTCGATTTTATCCGAGGGCAGCGTGGAGGCGAGCCTCTGTGGTTGTCGCCTCGTTCCGTCTTCGACTTTTTGCTGTAGAGGAAGCGCGGGCGTCGGCGGCAAACGGTGGTTTTATCCTTGCGGAGGCGCTAGTCCCCCTCCCGGGGTGCGCGGACCCCCCCGCGACGCCCTCCGGCCGGCGCCACATTTCACGCCGTTGACGCCCGCTAACCGGCATACAGAACTCGTATGCCCTTGATGCTCCCTACTGCACCGACGACGATCAATTAACAAGAATTTCTTGCGAGATTTTCGAGTCATAAATTACAATATTATACCGAAAAGCCATTTTTGTTCCAAACCAATTTGAATTACAAATCATGCAAGTGACGAAAGCACTTCAATCAAAACTTTAAATAAACAATCACGTCTCTACAGTGTTATTTATTTAAGAATCAGATAATGAGTAGCTGCGCCCGGCGTTCAGGCATTTTTTGTTATTTATTTCTAACAGATCTATGACGAGTTCGCGGTGCATGTCGATGTGACGGCGTAATGGTGTGGAGACAATGGACTTCGAGACTTGTTTATTGTGGATGGAGTTGTTTTGAAGTAGAGTATGCGCAGGAGTGGAGGCGGCGTCTGCGCTGTGGGAGCCAATGATAGCCGGCCGCGAAGTGGGAGGAACGAGTAATCATCCATTAAAACTACTACGAACACCGAGGAGATTCAACTCACAGTATCGGCTTCACGATTCATTAAAATTATGATTGTGTAACTTTGTTTATTAAGCTCTTTAGAGTAGGTCCTGACCACAGATATAGATTTACATAGATAACGCAAG
Source organism: Notodonta ziczac (assembly GCA_918843915.1). Lineage (NCBI taxonomy): Eukaryota > Metazoa > Arthropoda > Insecta > Lepidoptera > Notodontidae > Notodonta > Notodonta ziczac. Next base: position 4,849,785 of record OU974038.1, on the reverse strand, counting down.
TATCACGATTTGTATTGAAACCAAGCGTGCCGAATTTTTAACACCTACTGTGACGTCATTAGTGACGGGAAATCCAAACCGCTTCAAAGATACCGATGCCGCCGATGCCCTCCGCCCGCTACGATTCCCTCGAGCAATTATCACGCTCATACTCATATTTTTATATCTGTAAGTTATCGGCGACCAACCTCGACGCTTGGTCGGGGTTTTCGGACACGCTAAGTACATACATTTGCGTTATCTATGTAAATCTATATCTGTGGTACTGACTGACAATCGCGAGAACCCGACCCGGTAATTGAGATGTTATTATATCTTTATATGAAGTATTTTATTGTCATCTTTATTTTCATCGGCGGCGCAGGCGTCGATGTTGGCTTCAAATTCGTTTATGATAAGGCGTAAGTTGTTGGGCACACTCGGCTGATGACTCTGTTACCGGTCGGCATACACAGGAAATCATTATTCTTGATTTCGTTGAATCAAATCTTAATTAGGTATGTAGCTGTTAATTAAAGTGAATTATAGAAAACACGGGTATAAAATTCGGTATAAATAATAATATTATAAATGTGAAAGTTTGTGAGTGTGGATGTATGTATGTAGGTTTGTTACTCCTTCGCAAAAACTACTGAACGGATTTGGATGAAATTTGGAACACAGATAGTTTATAACCGGGATTAACATATAGGATACTTTTTATCCCGATAATCCCGAAATTTTTGTTACGTTAAATACTACGCGGACGAAGTCCGTGGGCACAGCTAGTAAATAATATATTCGAGTTCACGCTTTTGGAAAGTTGATACCATTTGAAAAAAAGCTGTTTATGATAAATGTTATAGACAAATAATAATGTAAATGTCGCATTAAAATCACATAAAATAATCATTTTAATAATCATAATCATTTATTGCCTAGTCTCAACTAATTGAGGTGCTCAATTATTATCTGCATATATAAATTATGATATCAATTCCAACAAAGATTATCACTTGTTGAACGGTGAACGATAAGCAACCTGTACTTCTTTCGAAGGCGTGGTGTTGGCCGGTTTAGTTCGCCAACCCGCACTGTGCCAGCATGGTGGACTACGGCCCCAATAAGGCCTCGCATTGAGGCCGTACCCGTCGCATTGCAATGGCCATACCGGACTGGCCCCAGCCTCAAGGCCAGGCTTGCATCAGACCAATTTGGGTGCTTTAGGGTGCACATCTGCCCAACCTTTCGGGCAATACACGTGAAATCGTGTATTTAAATAAATAATAACACCTTCAATTTTTTTAATGTAATACAGGTATTATGTTCATCCGGCGAATGCATGTGTAATTTTACAAAGCCGATTTCGGTAGGTATTAAATTTTAGTCATTTTGTTTGCATATATTTTATTATGTTGTTCGCTGTATTGAATACGGCTTGTGATATAGGTTGCCTTTATAATTCGTATGAACATATCTGTATTTCATTTGCAGACAATGAATCATATCTATCACGTATGGTAATTGCTTCAATGTTTGTTACGTATCGGGAAGTTGGTGAATATCCAACATTACCTCGTATTTACACATTTTATAATATCGACGGGAGAAAGCAGAAATGTCGTAACTTGCATTTTGGGCTAATTCACTTTTTACCATATTCTTGTATGAAAAAAAATACTGCTTCGAATGGTCTGGGTCTCGTTTTCCTACCATTAAATTTTTTATCGATACCATACATAAAATAAACGACATACAGCTAAATGAAACGTGTATTGAAGGTTTTATATTTAAGATATAGCAAATCCGTAGCAAATCATTTTTGTCTAAGTTGTCCATACATTTTATCTCAAAGATACAACATTTTGTCAGCCTGAAATTGAAACATGAATTGGCGCAACTTGCGCAAAATCCTTGATACACACACTTTAAGACATTTTAGACAAAAGCATCAGATAGGCCTTAGTTTAATATTAATATATACCAATTTTCAATTTTCTATCTCAATAAATATATTAGTTATGAATTTTTGAAAAAGTTTTTTGGCTCTGGTGTAAAGTCTTGTTTTTCAAGTTACGACATTTTCGCTTTCTTCCGTCGATATGGTGAGAGTTGAAGTTTCCAAATACACAAAAATAATATTATCTACAGTATTGTATACGTAATGCATTTAGATCATTGGATTCAATTGAATTAGGTAAGTAAACGACAGGAACAAGTGTGGTTTATTTCGAAAACCACTAAATATACTTCAGTGCGGTTTTGCAATGATTTTTATTGCTTAAAAAAGGTTTGTTTTTAAAATGTACCTGCCCATGTCAGTTAATAAAAACAATTTGATGTAATGAACTCCCACATTCAGCCATTGCGATACTTACATCTTATTAACGGTAAAACCAAGATGGAAACTAAATTCCTAATGAGTGTGTTTACATTAAACATGTCTCTACGTTAACTAGGTATCTAATTTAAATGTATCTAAACAAGGTTATCACTTTAAATTATTCATATCAAGCGATGAAACTCCGCCACTGAAACTAATGTTTTAGTTGGAACCGTTTTAATTTAGCCGTTTCAAAGTTGGTTAAGCCTAATTACATAATAGTTAAGTTAGCACCTCTTTAATGTTTTAACTATAATAATTACCTAGGAAGATATTTAAAGTTACATGAGCCGGCGGTTCCAGATTGTTAGGTAGCTGTTTGTTATGAAATTACTAGCAATCGTGTGCCTGAAAAAATGACCACTAGGTCCGTTCATTAGTAATTGTAGAGTGGACGACAGTTGCTATACATGTCGGTTTATCAGACAGGTCAAAAAAGACTGAACGATAATATTATGTAAATTTTTATCCATCATTTGATTCATGCTTTTATGTGTGAGCGATAAAATGACACAGAAAACACTAGAATAGAACCTAGACATGGATTAATTACTACTACTCCATTATATCATGTATCATAATTAAAATAGAGTTATCTCTACTATGCTAAGTACATACATGAAGTAATGGAGCAGGATGCCTATTAAATGTTTGAATCGACTATAGACTTACTAGCCTCGCGCCCAAGAAGTAGACTCTACGGCAAATATTTACTAGGATATACCGTTGGCGAAATACGGGTGCTCTACAGTACACCTCTGCTTACCTCTTCTGGGAATAGAGTCGTACTTTACTGTAGGCACTGTACTTTTAGGCTTTCGTAGTCCCCACGAGGAACAATCCAAGAATATTCAGATCAGCCATTTATCCGCCTAGTCGTCTGTCCTAGTGCAACTACAGTTATTGACGAAAGTTTAAGAACTTCGGTATATAAGTAATCTTAATAGAATATTACAATTGGAATACGTTATTGAAAACAGGGAGCTAGCGTAGCCCGACACGCTCTTGGCAGGGTTTCTATTATTAAAATATAACCAAAACAAAGCACCAGTTTCTCATTAAATACGCACAATACAGTATGAATTATAATGGACAGAGTCGAGTAATAAAAACTGTCGTCGGATATCGGCGAGGTATAAATAAACGTTGTCGGGTAGCGCTCCAGCACACGGTCGATCCCTGATTAGGCGCAGGTTGCGTGACTAACACCTATTTGTTCGATCATTGTCTTGCCTGCATCCTCGCGCGATCAAAACAAAATGGAACACACACAAACTGCCCGATACTGAGTTCCCAAGTGGCGGTGCAAGAGGATTTTCAAATTAATAAGAGCACGACATACAGGAGGAAAAATTATCATAATGCTATGAACTTGATAATACAGGATGATTCAGAAGTGCGAAATAATAGCAGGTGTAGGCAATGAAGTATATACCAAATTAGATAAATTGAAATTGGTCAGCAGAGATACTTAAAAGCAGTACCTAATAATTAACTTACCAAAACTTTAACCTGGCAAATTCTACCATTGTTGAGTACAAAAGAAAGTAATGGAAAAGTTCAAACAGCTCCAGGCAAAACAAGACTCACAGGAGAAACTATTCAAATCAAACAACAGAAACCCTACACTAGCCTAGCCTAGAAGAAAATAAGCTTTATACCTACTATAACATCTGGCCGCACCTATCTCATAATCCGCATCACAACCCTCTTCAGGCACAGCAACTTACAGCTCACGTATTCAACCTCCTGCTAGCATTCAACACCATCACAGCACAACACAAGTACCGTTCCACGAAACCACACACTTAATTGTCTATTCATATTTTTAAGAAAAACAAAATGTGTTGAAGGCTACACACTAATTAAGCAGGCTAGTTTAAATATAATAAATAAAATAATAAAAAATATTTTTACTTCGTGTAATTGGATAAAATTATTATCAAACGGTCACAAAGGTACTTAATGTTAATAAAATTAACAAATTAATTACCTGCCTATATTATTATTTCCAAAAAAATACGTTTCTTTTTATAAAAATAAGCTTTAATTTACATTATTATTATGAGTATGTTAATACTGTTAATAGTGTAGTATGTATTGTTAATAACTAACAATCTTGGATCGAAAATATCAGGATTAGATTTTGCTGCCACTGTAGAAACACCAAATTACCATTAAATCATCAGAAAAATCACTAAACTATTTTAAGTTAAGACTCTACCACCCATTCGCAAAGCTAATAATACAATAGATACCTATTATACATATTAAATATGGTATTCTAATAGCACTAAGTATATTTGTATGCGATAACGAAATAGTAGAGAGCGCCACCTATCATTAGAACCAATAATTAACTTAAACAAATAAGTAGAGTGAAATTCAAATTGCGCATTTGAACATTATCTTTAAGTCATGAAATATTAATGAAATATAAATGGCACCTCGCTCGGGGTTTGGTGAGTTCCGCTTATGCGCAAAGTTAATGAGCCAGCCCCGGCCGACCCAGGGACAGTGGTCCACTGGCGATGTAACAATTTCTAATTTATTTTATATTGGGTTTTTATTTAATTTATTCAGTGTGAGAGAAGTGGGCAGGTTTCCGATGCTTGTTACGATACGATAATCTCGGCTTACAGGATGTTAGTGGCGATTTAATTGGCACTCGAAATGTTTGGACGTTTTTGCGCTTGCCTTTTATTACTGGCTAACGAGAAATGGACATAGTTATGTGCAATATACTGTCCCTCGCTTCACTCGACTCGTGATGAGGGGATGATATCTATTAGTAGTAATGTTTCGTCCGCCTGAATTGTTTTATTTAGCCATTTTATTGTATTCAAATGGCGTCAAAGCTGAGCTAGCTTAACTTTAATTTTCTAGCGAAATGTAGATACGTCATTTTATCTTTAATTAAGTGAGTCATTCTAATAAACATACCTATCTATTGCGCAGTTTCCAAATCACAAACTCTATAAATGTAGAGTTGGCAAACATCAAAGGGGCATTAATTTTAACACACATGGATCATCGGTAAGAACAAAGGATATGAAACACAAAAATACCCAGTCACATTTGAAATAGTGTAAAATGTATTAATTAATACAAGCGTTGCGTTGATAGAGTGACGGGGCTGTTGACAGCATTAGTGATCAGCGTGTGAACCAGCCAGGGCGTGCGGTGCGTCACACAATCAGTACTCCACTTCGAACAAGGGTATTTTCAATACCAACTTTTTTGTTTCAGTGCAAGGTTCCAAGTTTCCACAAACAGCCTAGTCAAAGGAATAGTGGAAAAAGTGCGGTCTGGGGAACCCCGTCAGGAACGAAGATCTCTGTAAAATGATTTGCATATGCACAAATTTTTCCAGGTGTCGCGCACTACCCTGATAACTCACTTACGCCATCTAGTAGATTTTTGAGATAACTATTTCACAGTGGACGTTATAAAATACTAAAAGATGCCCGGACTGGGTAACGCTTTGTCAAGCGTGAAGATTTCTACTATTTCACAACTGCCGCAAACCGCGTAAAGGAATTTCGTTCCTAAAACGCAGGATGCGGTTAAACAGCGAAAGGAAATTTTAGCTTTTTTTTGCATTGTTTAAGATAAGACTTGGAGCCAATTATTTTCAATGCAATTTGTCCCGTTAATGCCACCAATGGGTACATTAATATTTACATAGCCGCACACACCCGAGAGTCACAGATAAGTTATTGTGCGCAAGGAATACCGCTGCTCACTTCTCACCGAACACAGCCGATCACTGTTGATAGCCTCTGTCTTTACACGGCATGCCATAGAGGTACATCAGCTAGCACTGTGACCGTCTGAATAAACAATTTAACGATACTAAAATCGACATTGTACTACTGATAGGTATCCAGTTATTCACGCACACCAGTCAGTCCCAACAAAGAACGCTGTTAAAATTTATCACTAAATACATCCGGTACCAACAATCGAATATAAAATCCATTCTGTTTTTAAAAAACGCCCGGTGACAATGCCACAACGAATCGGAACGCAAACAAATCAACGTCAAGTTTAGCCGAGGCGAGCAGATTAAAGTTCTACACAGCACACGGTGACCCCGCATTAGGACGCGAAATCAAAAACTGTCCTCGGCCGACCCCCGGTCATATTTCAAGAATCATCGTCGTCCATATTCGCCGTCGGGCGGACAATGGGTCGGACAACACACAGTTAAACGCCGCAAATGCCATAAGCGGCCATAAATCATTGACATAGCGGAAGTGCGTAGCCGCTGGTGGCGCGGCGCGCGGCGGCGAGATCACCCCGCAATAACGGTTGCGGCCGTCTCCGCATTTTCAGCGTTATAGATAAATTGAATGCCAACACATACAGCCGGGCAAGCGCTGAGCGGCGCGCTAGGAATGTCCAAATAAATTTTTTGATAACCACACCGGAAGCTGACGCTATTACGTGACACTGCCCCCGTTCCTTCTTATCCACCTCGGTTATTGTTTTTCTCGATCGGCATCCAGAGAATTTTAAGCTTTTATTCAAACCGGCATATGGGAAACGCGGCCCTTTGAATCGATTAGATCGTAATCGGTAAACTGTAATAGGTCAGTTCTGTGTCGGAATTAATCAAGCGTCAAAGGTCTGGCTATAATTGAGCGCCGAAGGCTGCGGGTGTGTCGTATATCTCACTAATTAATGGATTCGCTAGAAATGTTTTGTCACAAAGGATACCGCGGGCTTCTAAAAAAACGACATCTTGAAGCGTTTTTGTATTCTGAATTCAGATACACGTAACCCTTCGCTGTTTTGAGCATGCATCATTGTTGGTTGTAGAGTACCGCGATGTTATTGAAAGGAATGATGCAAGGGGGAAGCAGGGGGGGCACTGTGCGTGCGTGTTCGATATAAAGAAATATTAATATTACCGGGCCATAAACAAGAATTTGACGATGATAATTCGAACGCATAAAACAAAGCTTTATCTATGATCAGAACGCAGCCCCGGCAGACTTTAGTGTGAAATGTGTTCTCAAAGACACCGTTTAGTAGCGTAATGCGCGTGACTGTCGTACAAATTATGCATTTTCGAGACAAGTCGATTTTATTGCCGCGGAAGTGACGTCAATAAAGCACAATGTACAGCAGTTTAATGTTCCCGTATAATAATTTGTGATCGGTTCCGTTCACGATATGCATCGCGCCTCGGCACGGGACGTGGGACACGTGCCCGTGAGCAAATAGTATGACGTGAGCTGGCTCCCGGCCTCTCGGCCGCGACAAGACTTTGTTCTTAAATATCTCGAGTGCCTACTTAGTTTTAATATTACCCTCTTGACTCGAATATCGTACAAACACTCCACATTGTACATACTTCACATTTCCTAGAACGGTGAGAATTAATGCAGACTGTTCAACACTCGAATATACCTACTAATGATAGCTGCATAAATTATGAATAGAAGCTGAACATGTAGACATAGTCGAAAGCCTCTTTCATGCATTGAAAAATTAAACATTAGGTAAGAACAGTTATCCATAACATGAAATCTAATAGAAGTATATTTGATTTGCAGTAAAGCAAATATTCGTTCTTATGTGAATTAATTTATTTTAATACCAGAGTAGGTAAGTATCTATAATAAATGTCCAATATCATGGAACGACACAGTACAAGTTAATGGAAAAATAACTTTAAAACTGTAACATAATTCACGTCTCTAAAACGCGACGAAACATCATAACGGCCAAAATATAAATCGAGCGTAACGCCCAATCGCTCCGAACGCCCTCTGAGCCTCCGCACCGACTCAAAAAATGATATACTCCACACCTTATATTGAACGGGAAATAAATCGTATACTTCCTTTAAGTGCCAATAAAAGTTGGAGTAAATCATAAAAGTATCACTCCTCGAGAAATGTCTATAACAAGTGTGTTATTGCAGAATAATTCAGTAGCTGCGGAGGGTGGTTTGAAGGATGGCTCCCTCTAGATCCAGCCGGCGGTATTTCGACCTGGAATTCCCGATGCTCTATCAAAGCCTTCAATTATTTATCGGACCCGTGTCTACTTTTCATTTTACTCCTTTCCCCGAGAAGGCTTTCAGTGGCGGGGAATAAACATGTCACACTATTGGGAATACGATTTACACGAGCAATGGTCTTGTGAATATAAACCGTATCGGTGCCGGTGCGGACTTCGACAGTGATGTATAGCACTTGCTTTATTTTAATTATTTAACTGAACTATACGTTCCTGTGAAGTTATTTCAATGATTTGTATGCTGTGCTTGAAACACAGAATGATCAGAGATTTTTCGTCAAAAGCATGAGGAGAATCGAGTTCCCGCGAGCGATGAATTAGAATTTGCTGCTACCGCTTACGTCACCCCGTGTTATTCGTTCGTGCTAGTAATGAGCAATCACGCCAGTCAGTAGGTATACAATACAGGCTGAAACGTTCGTCGTGATCAAATCGCCCGCTCACGTTCATTGGCTCCCGTCAATTAGGAAACTGAGCTTCAAGAGACTGGATGGCTGCATTTTTTGCAAGCAATTTGGCTTGGCATTCTATATTCATACCTCACCTTTAAATTATAGCGGCAGCTTTGAGAATACGTTTTAAAATTACTCTACTTATATATGAAATTTGAAATATAATTATAGATTATATTTAGGTACTGAATATGAACTGTGCAAAAACATAACGGTGGCAGGATAACACTTTAAGCTCAGACCATATTTTTAGTATGAGAGCATACAATATCATACACCCTGCTTCTCAATAGTCGTAGGTACATCATAATAGCTATCAATTGTAATTCGTTTGGAATATTACGTGATAAATGCTATTTAAAACGTGTGTCCACATGTGGGGCGCAGCGAAGCGTTATAGTTATTCAAAAGATATTGTCGTTCCTTCAAGCATGCGATAATTTTATTTCAGTAATAGTTACTACTAATAAATCAAAAGAGTAATTTATAGTTACAGTTTGCTATAAAATAATACCATTATGCACACTAACAGTTGAGGAAACATAAAAATTCTATTATCTTTTCACGTGTAGAACCGATCCGTCGTTTATACCTCTAGTAAATATTGTGGTCAATGTGAAATATATCAATGATTACAATTTTTCAAGACTACTCACTTTATTACTTACGGAACTCGTAAAAATAGTTTCCTTTTAAAAAATAAGTGCGGTCATTGGAAGATAAGAAAGAGCAACGCAGCGGTAGTTTAGAATCACGCTTTTAGTTCCATCCAACCTATTCTGAAAAACAATACTCAGTTTTAACCACTCAACATTGGAATAAGCTTAATCATATCAACTCCCTCCAGGTCGTGAATGCTCGAGGCGAGGGCACCAGCTGATCACCACACAGGTTACCACACAAGACCTAATCACACCACTGTTTTCCAATTTTATTTAAACATCTAAGTACTAAGTACTTGCTGAAAGCATTTCCCCCAACGTATGATGTTACAATTGAAGGCTCTACGCAAACGCGGGCCGGCCTCGAGGTTGTGGCCAGTTACGTTGGCAAAAAGCACAGATAATGACGTAGCCCATCGGCGCAAAAGGGCGCGGGATGAGTTCCGCCACCGAACGCCACCAGAATAAAGATGACCCGTCCGCAGATAGCATAATCTCATAGACTGGATTAAAACATATCTAGACAACAGACGGCGAAGTCAGTTAAGCTATGATATAACTCCAAGATATTTCAGAGCGGTCTGTCTAGACTACAATTTAGTTTATATTAGTGACTGTGAAACGTGCACGGATCTTCAGGCTGTATTTATTAATGGATGAGTAGGTACATGTATTTATTACACTGTTCGAAACGAATCAATCAAGTGAATAATTAGAGGATATTTTGATCACTAGAGGACTGACACAATCAAGTCAGAGTAAAGATAATGGAAAATGTTAGTATATTAAAATCTGTACATGTAAGTATAGTGAATGTGAATACATTGTGGTATGTATCTATGTTTTTTTTCTATATAATTCAGAGATTTCTAGCTTGTTGGCAGCATTTAGGTAGAGCCGAATGCCAAAGCATGTGAGGACATTTCACACGGTATATCAACAACAATGAAACTAGATTTGCAGATTTAATGAGTCAATTTGTCAACATTTGCTTTTGACTTTAGAACGAGATAAAAATCCAGATAATGAATAAAAATAAATATTATTTTAAAGTACAGTTCTATACTTGCATAAAGCTTTATCATATATAAAATCGAAGTGTTAGTTCTCGGTGGTGTGGTGAGAAGGGCCTCAGGCAATAGTAGAAACACGTCGCAAACATCGTTCGGGGGTCACGTAAAGTTATTGTGCCGGATTATTCGCGAAAACTGATCTTAAGGGATATCGCGCACTATATCCTCACTTATTGTAACATCATTTGATACCTAGAATCTTATTCATTTTTATCAAAATAATCTTTGAGGAATCGTCAAAGACTTATGTGAAATATACCAAACCAAATAACAAGTTTTTTTGATGACGGAATATAAGTGGCCTTTGCTTAAAGTCAAGATCCAAAAGTGTAGGAGGGGCAGCCAGTTCAAGGGCGTACATAGGACATGGCTTTGGCTTGCGCTGCTACCAAGTAAGATTAATAGGAACACGATCTTAATTGAGACGTTCCCGAAAAAACTCATTCAAATGTAACATCCATGAAGAAAAGAGCAAGTTATTTTTATATTGAGACTGGTCCTGCCACACACATACATCACTGTAACTCCTGTAAACCAGGATCGACAATGGTGACCAATAATGACGTCGAGATTTGACCCTCGACGAGTCCCGGGTAAATTTAAATTGTCTTGGTACTCCCAAGAATTCCAAAAAGAGCAAGTTGACAACATACCTACGCTGAAAATAGGTATTAGGAACTACCAAGGTTTATTATAATTCAATGACATAGTCATGCGCCTAATCACATTACCTAGCTGTTATGGGAACAATACCTGGTTTTATTGTAGCAATAGCTGTGCCTACCGACTTCGTCCGCGTAGTATTTAACTAAACAAAAATTTCGGGAATATCGGCATAAAAAGTATCCTATATGTTAATCCCGGGTATAAACTATTTGTGTTCCAAATTTCATCCAAATCTGTTCAGTAGTTTTTGCGTGAAAGAGTAACAAACATACATCCACACTCACAAACTTTCGCATTTATAATATTAGTAGGATGGTTGCTACAGATTTGTCGCTTGGTTTTTAATTTCCCTACCAAAATGACCAAGCTCTACCACTTCGATTTTATCATCGTACCCCACCCCTAGCATCTGTTTCAGTGAACACCGCCCCTTACCGTGCCCAGGGAAATATGTCACGGTAAGGAAATAAAAAGTGACTCCAACTAAATAAAGTTTTATTACGTCACGGTACGCGTAGCACTGGACGCGCTGATCCCAGATGAGCGGCGATCATTGCCGCCATTTGAGTGGACGGACCACCATTACATATCTTCGAGTCATGTTTCTTTGATATCGATGTATTTCGTATTGCCTTATGAAGAGAAGCCAGCTTTTTGCCTAATTCTGTCTGTCAATTCGATTTCCTTATTTGACTTATTTGTGTATTTTTTTTTTATCTACAGTAATGTTCTGCATATATCAAATTAGGGGTAATTGGTTGGCCAGTTTTTGAATTATTGTGTGAGCTCTCTACCTTGTATATAAGTTTCACGTCTTTTGCCGAGAAAATGTAACTTTATGATTTCGTTAGCCCTTATAGTGCGTGTAGTAAAATTGCTATGAATGATTTCCTCTAGTCATTATAAGGAGCGAGTCTGTTATACTAATACAATTTTCCTCAACACTATAACGAGATAAGTATATAAAAGTGCGCAATGTATCAAGCGGAGTCAATAGTCGGGGAGGGCGCCGGTAACTGAGTTTTTACAAACTCCCAAAACAATATCCCGGCATTTCCACTCAAATCTTTCTAAGCCTCACTCAGCTTTTTAAAATCTTATTCAAACTTTATAAAATAAGTGGCGTTCCCCTCTGAAAGGGTCTGTGCTAAGGTTATTGTGTAGCCATCTGTGACGAGGCCGGGACGCCATGGAGAAGACATATTTTTAGATTTAACTCGTAAATTACTTCAATCCAATTGGTTTACGCTCGTGTGAGAATTAGGAGCAAACTTTTATTTGCCGATGTGGTTGTTTGCAGGCGAAGGGGACCAGAGTCGATGTGAGTTATTATTGTAAGTACAACAATTTATGATTGTATGCCTGCTTACGGTTACCAGACCGATTGCATGATGGTTATACAATAATAATACTTATAAAACAAAATGTTTTTATTCTTACTGAACCGTCAATAATGTAGGTGTAATTGTAATTATTTGACATTAATAAAATAATGCAATAGATTTTACTTGTGTTATTATTTTTGAATGATTTTCCGTGATAAGTATATATACTTAGTTATGTTAGTATCTAATGGTAGATAATAACTGTCTGCTGTATTCGATAGGAAAACTATACATAACATAACTTTCAACAGATTATTCGGCACCTTTTCAGCTATGTTTTTTTTGTTGACCTGAAAGTATATCTCGTTTGGGAGAGGCCAGGGTATGTGGGATTTTTACCCATTAAAACCTCCCTGGTTGTTGCTTGCGGACGTGTTTTGGGATCTTCTGTCGGTATGCACCGGCACCTATTACCCGGATATCCATGAATACTTTATTCTGAGTTTCACAACTTATAATAATTTTCACCGAATCGTTAAGCATCATGATCTATAAAATATTACTAATGCGACCATTACGAAATTAACTGGCTGTTATAAAAGTGCTTGTCTAAATATAAATCATGCCATCAATCCGAGCGGCCGTATTGGCCTAATAGACATTTTTAGTCGTCACAATTCTGACGGAACTCAGCACGTTACTAACCAATTTAAAAATTATGTCTCTCTTTATTAACGCGGCAATAAATTAATTTACTTTCCTAATATAATATTACGAGGCCGCTATAAAAAGTGTCTGTCACCATAATTTTGGACACAGATTGTTGCACTAATGCGTCGGCTTTAAAAGAAGGGGTTGACGACCCCTTTTGCTCGATTTCCATTCGTCACACACACGCCGTCAAATGGAAGTTTAATTTTTTAAAATTGGATTTTTATTACCCTTTCGAGCTGGATGAAAAGTGGCAACACTGATGACTTTGATATCTAGAAGTTACACACGCACAATCAAATTTAACCGAACTTTTATAAACTTAATTTTACGACCCTTTGGAGCCTCCAGTTATAATGTTTAACCGAACGTTTATGTCCATAAGCGTTGTCAACACATCATTTTATTTTAGATGTAATTTTACTCCACAGTTTCTGCACCTTAAGATGTATTAAGTACAAATTTATTTATTATAGCATAGTCAGCAACAAAGCATACGACCCGACTGATGTTAAGCAGTTCCCGTAGTGTATAGATGCTTTAAATACCACAGGCATTGTTCACACTTTTGCCGATTATGGTTTCCAGTTCTCTCCCTCTCTTCTGTGAGAGAGTTGTACTACCCCGGTTGAAACAGTCCGTATAAGAGCTATACACATGTTGGCTCTACCAACAAGATGATTACCTTAAATTAAATGCAGTAGTTTCCGAGATGAGATGCAGGCAACGTGGGTACACTTAGGCACCTTTCTAATGATGGTTCTCAATCTCACAGCACATCCCAATGTAGATAACAGTGAGTTCTCCAGTCTGTGATACCGCTAAAAATATATATTTACTAGCTGACCCGGCAAACGTTGTTCTGCCATATATACATATAATTTATAGATAAGAAAAATAGATGTTGCCCGATTCTCAGACATACCCGATATGCACACAAAATTTCATGAAAATCGGTCGAGCCAATTTGGAGGAGTTTGGCAACAAACACTGCGACACGAGCATTTTATATATAAGAATAGCTGACCTGACAGACGTTGTCCTGTCTTTTAGTGGTATGAAAAATAGATGTTGACCGATTCTCAGACCTACCCGATATGCACCAAAAAATTTCATGAAAATCGGTCAAGCCATTTCGGAGGAGTTGGGCAACAAAGACCGCGACACGATCATTTTATATATTAGATAATATTAGTGGTCCCGGCAAACCAACCCGTTATATTATACCCCGCGATCACAGAATATATTAATCAACTGAGAATGAGGGTACTTAAACGTAAAAATAATTAATCGGCTCCCGTAAAAATACACCAAGTGACGCCTTTGATGGTAGGGTGCGGCGCATAATAATCTAGTAGAGCGCTTCTTTAAAATTCGCACCGCTGTTAATGGGATAATTGGCGGTGCGGCGTGAAATATGCTCCTTTTTGAACGTAAATAATTCCTCGCGTCGGTGTACGTCGATGGAATAATCGGCACAAATTATATATGGACGGTAAGGGCGCTTAATATGAGGTTAGAAGGTAGCCAGCCGTAGGTCTATTTTACAGTGTACGGCTATCGTCATAAGAATACATATTGATTGATCGAGAGCTATTAAAAATGTATGATTAGTGCCGTGGCGAATGGGAAAAGCATTATTCTATGGTATCTATATATCCAATAAGTATTTAATATAAGAGCTTCGATTTAGTGTATGATATATTATAACCTCAAAGTGAAAAAATATTAATAAATATCGCCAGACTGAAACACAAACTGTATGGTCACAATCTAAGTAACGCTATGGACTGGGGGCTATCCCAGTGACACCCAGACCTGAGCAAATTACGAAAGGGCCATATCCGAAATTTTCCCCGGCGGGAATCAAACTCGCAACCACTATTTGTAGTGAGCCAAGCGGCCGTCGATATAATTACATAGATAGGTAAATAATTATAATTACGAGTATCTTATAATTCCGTCCACAGCACTGCCAGAACAATCCGGCAATATTGTTTAGATAGAATAAGTATTTATGACATGCATAAATACTGATTACATAGATAGCTATCATTTCACGTTTTCGCCGTGGTGGATGTTTTTGTATCTTCCTACTCTGTGTTTTTGTGACTCGAGGTGTCAGTTTGGTTTAGTATTGTCTTTGGTTTGGGTTTTAAATAAAATTTTCAATAAAATATGTAGTGTATTAATTAATAAATAACCAACAAACTGGACAAAAAACTGGCCATAATTTAAGTACCCACCTACGTTACGTAATTACGTTGCATTAACGTTAACGTGACAGTGCCTATACTTTCTCGATGACGATACGATAACCTACGTTATAATTTGAGCTGGTTGAAGGGTTGATCTTTTAAAAGTTTGTTTCATGTTACCGTAAGTACGTTAGTACTTCGCCCATAGTTACTAAAATGTACAAAAAAATCATATTATGTTAATAGCTTTAATGACAAATTAAAACAATGACGTAAGTAAACTGGTCAAATATGATGTTATGACAACAATTAGGTGTTATAGCGCTTTAATTACCTATTGAAATACATGGTTAACCTACCGTAAGAATAACAATAATTGAAAACTTCGCATAGGTATGTAAACTTCAAACAAATACGGACGATTAATATTATGAATAGTTTGAAGGAAACATTGTCACAAGTTACATATAGGTAATTATATCTTGGATTTAAAATTACTGATGTGCGATGTTTGTTAGTTAAGTTTTATATTTAAGAGCCTATCTTCCTACTATTGCGAATTTTAATTATATTTTTGCAAAGAGCCTTTTGCGAATGTGTAGTACCTATCTACAATCTTAAATATATATTACTCAAAGGTGACTGACTGACATAGTGATCTATCAACTCACAGCCCAAACCACTGGACGGATCGGGCTGAAATTCGCCATGCAGGTTGATGTTATCACGTAGGCATCCGCTAAGAAAGGATGTCGATTAATTCTACCCCCAAGGGGATAAAATAGGGGATGAAAGTTTGTTTAGTTAAACTCCACGCGGACAAAGTCGCGGGCTCAGCTAGTATAATATATGACTCTGTATTCCCGAAATTGTCACCTTACTACTATAACAACCTCGAAAATAATCAAGTAATATCATAACAAAGGCGATGTCATTTCAAAAGTATACAACTAATATTTGCTTGGGATATTTGAAGTTTCCAGAGACAAAGGTAAATTAGATAAAACCGTAATGTTATCGCCTGAAACAGATTCTTTTATCACGCGGTCTCATTCGCTTCTTTCATTTTCCCCGCCAGTTTGAACGAGAAAGAAGGGTGGAATTTTATAGGGTGGACTGCACAGCAAGCGTAGCTTACAGCTTGCTTCGCGACGCGACTACATTAGGTATACCAAATCTGCATGTGGTTTTTAACCCCCGACGACGAAAGAGGGGTGTTATAAGTTTAACATGCGTATCTGTGTATTTGTTGTGTATGTGTGTGTCTGTGTTTGGCATCGTTGCACCCAAGTGGATGAACCGATATTAATTAAGTTTATTTTTTGTTAGAAAGGTATTCTGATCGACTGTGTTCTTAGCTATGTTTCATGAAAATCGGTTGAGCTGTTCGAAAATGAACGGCTCTTTAGTAGGTTGAAAAATCGTCGCTTCGGAGGCTTATTAAATTTAATTTTTTTTAATAACATATGAACGACGATCAATATTCACTGTATCAGCGTACCGGTTTATTATATTTATATTTTTTAAGATTAATTATGTACATGGGTTTATTTATCGCACTAGTATTCCCGTTAGCCCCTCAAGCTAAACTAATACATGCGTTAGGAGAATGTTCACCTCAGTAATTTAAGAACCGGGATGAGGATCAAACCGGGAGCCTCTCGGCTAAGGTGGCGGCCCCTCTATCAACTACGCTATTGACACATATGACGTATTATAATTAGAATTCCGCTTACATAGTCGGAACGTCTGCAACCCAGGGTTCAGACTTAAGGTATATTAAAAAAAAATACTGACAAAATTAGAAATTCTGGTAACTATCTTATTACAAGCGCCGCACTTTTACCTAGGTACAGATTCCATCGACTAGATGGTGAGACGAAGGAGTTTTTATCTGGGTAAAAGTCACACACTCCCATCTTATTAAGCAGAATCTAAAGTGGTTTTCAAAGAAATTTTGTTCCTTAGTGAGTCCCGGAATAAGGCTTATTTGAGGTAAAATTTTCATGCACACAATAAAATACCTACAGTCACTAACAAAAAGCTTTGTAAAAAAACAACTTTGTAATATGAAGCACAGCGGTGCTTCAATGCTGCTGCAAGAGAAATACAGTGTGACCGATAACAGATCATCGCTTGCGATATGGCACTCCTTTAAACCGGGGTTCTTATTGCAGTGTTGGCGAACAATCGGAAAGTTTAGCAGACGGAGTCGGCGCGTCTACAGACCTCAAGTTAATCGGGACTTAGCCTGCGTCCTTACGGTGGAACCTTTGACATCCGTCTTGATAGCTGCAAAAAATATTTTTACTAAATCTATAATTTTTTTAAGGGGTATAATGTATATTAGTATTATGTAACCTCTCGATAATTTGAAATGAATAGCTTCATTGAGGTGTTCTTACATCTTTATTCTTTATTTGATAAGTTTTGTTGACTGTCGCTCCAAAATTCGAGGTATTATTTTCATGACTAGTTCTATACTTCGTCTGATGTGCATGCAGGCAAAAGTTTTGTAATTACCTATTTAGTTTCGGCCTATGTAAATTTTGATACAATACACATCTACACAAGACTCAAAAAACAATTATTATTATTAAAAAATATCCGATTAAAAAACATTTGTACATAACTAGAAAAAATGATATAACTCTCGTAACTGAAAAAGAAACAATGAGGAGAATATTATCAGAACAAAAAAAAAACATGCGACATCTACCCACGCCCTAACACCCTGAATAAGACCTGACACAACACTATGTACTACCTATGTGAAACTACCTTACCGCGGCTCGCGTTAAACTTAATACTTACTTCAAAGTCGCGCGGCATGATTGCGAATCTGAAAAGTTCCTTCCCGGGTTCACATGTGGCGCCAACTA
Organism: Notodonta ziczac; assembly: GCA_918843915.1. Taxonomy (NCBI): domain Eukaryota; kingdom Metazoa; phylum Arthropoda; class Insecta; order Lepidoptera; family Notodontidae; genus Notodonta; species Notodonta ziczac. Next base: position 4,831,421 of record OU974038.1, on the reverse strand, counting down.
GACCGCCTCCACAAAAAGGAACTCTAGCACAATATTCACAGAGTATATTGTCGTTTGTTAAGATGGCAGCCGTTCAGTCGGTATGAACTATCGGTTCACACTCATGTCTCCCATTTCTACTCGCTGCGGATTAGTTCTTAACTGTAACCGTGTCTTGTGCTCGAGTTTTTGAACTTACGTTGCTTCACTTCCAGTATTTTGTTCTGGCGGTGGATTTAAGTGAAGCTAGTTTATTTTTTACTGAAGAATATTTCTCCGCAACCTACAGGGTGAAATTGCATTATTTGTCCAAATTTTGATAAGTCATCCTTCTTGTACTTATTTAAGATTTAGAACACATATAACACATTAAATAATATATATAAAGCCCAGCTGAAACAATTATACAAAATTTCATATTTTGGAATTAAAATATTCCACGTATTTTGTTAAACGACTTATTATTAAATGAATTAATAAAAAAAGGACACGATAAGGAACGTGTGTCAGCAGAACCTACTAAGCAGGTTCAAAAGACGACATGGGATGGTATCAAACGATAAAATTAGTATTATTTATTTACAAGTAAAATGTTGATTTCGGTTTTTATACCAATTATGATGTAGTTAATTAAATCCAATCATATAATCAAATTGGTCTAGAATTCAATTTCACTCTGTATTTTGCGAAGATTGTTGAGGTCAATCGGCTTGAATTGGAGGTTCATATAGGTGCAAATTCTATATCTATCTTATTTTACGTTTCCTAAATGTCCATGATCTTATACCTATAGCTGCTTACAGCTAAACCTAAATATGTGGAGAATTACTTATACTGTGAGAGAATTCTCCACATATTTAGGTGAAGAAGTCTTCGTAAAACCCAATACATTTAAGTAGATTTAAGCAAAGGCAATATGCGGAACACAAACTATAAGTAGGTAGTTTCAAGAATCAATATACACAGGCTTTAATGGGTACTTAATGATTTCATTAATTAAGCTTAGTGCTCGTCGAATGGAAATTAATTAATCACACACATTATGCATCTAACTAGACCACGAACAATCCAAAAATAAACACTACTCACACTGCAGCTGCAACCTGAAGAGATTGACATTTAGTTTGGGGGCAACATTTGCGCAAATATCTCTCTATAAATCCGACGGGCCCCTGATATTTTGTTGGAAACTATAAATGCGTGAGAGAATGGTACCTACCTAGTTACAATAATTTTTATAACTGATAATTGCCAGATATTTTTCTAGCTTCAAGTATTGATTAGCAACATTAATTACTTACGGCAAAATTCAAACGCTTTGAAGACCTATTTATGTAACATCTCATAAATAAAAATGACTACGTTAGTGTTTGCTTCTGGGAAAATGTTGTCTCTATTCCACGCTCTCATTATTACAGTAATTGATTAATTAAAAATGCTTGTATTTTGGAAAACCTCACCCTATTTTGTCACAGTGACAACGATGAAGCCGCCGGTGCGCGGCGGCGGCGGTCCGAGCGCACACAGCCAACCCGCACCGCGGTCAGTTGCATTAGCAAATTAGTTGTGTAGTGGCCGTTCGAAATTAGTCAGTAATTTTAATATCGCTAACAATTTGCATTCGCAAACGGCAAGAGCATTTAATAAAAGCGTAGAACAAACAGCTCGGCTCTGCTATGAACTCTTGCAAATTGCTCTAAGCTGCGGGGCGGCGGCGTTTAACAAGACCTGCGAGCGAAGTTCCACTGAGTTCCGTTTTAAGGCCAAGAGACGAATAGCGGTATATTAAACGTTGCATTGTTGGAAAGGCCAGCTTGGAGCCCTTTAGAGATTGATATCTGAGAGTAAAACGTTGTATAGATTGGTTTAAAGTTTATTTATTACCTTTTTGTCCGCTGGTAAACTAGGAGACCTATTCTTAGTTGGCTTTTGTAGTAATTCGCAAGAAAGATAAATTTATACCATTATTTATTTTTAATAGAGTGGACATCAATATTATACGACGAATTAAATGTTGTATAGAATTACCAATCTGTTTATTACGCCCTAGGATATGTGTATCTTGTTATATTACGCCCTAGGATACTCGTATGTGTATCTTGTGTCTTGACATCACTTAAATCTATTTCTATAAATGATATTTGTCATTTGTTTTGGAACTAGGATGCCACAATCAGATAAAGGTTACACTCAATGTTATTACGAAACGCTATTACATATCAGACCTTATTAATAAACTAAGGACATGGCCGTGAAGCCATGTTATACAAAACAAAATATTAGCCCTAGGGCTTAATAAATTAGTGTAGGTACTTCATACATAATTTTCGTAACATACACGTGCATATTTTGGAGCATTTCCGACAAGCTTATTGTGTTCCATTGTTAATTCAAGTACCGCGTAAAAGACACTTGAAAATGTCCAATTAGTGAGAGCTGAGCCTTAAGCTGGGGGCCGATGAGAGCTCGCGAACAAAACTATGTGGTGGCGCAGAATAGCGAAGCAAGCAATGCATCCCCCCCTTTCCCCGCGCCGGCCCCCGTAGCCCCCACCACCCCCCAGGTACATACAGAGGTGAACAGCAATCTCACCCGCACAATACTCTGTAGGTAGTTGAGCACAATAGTTCTGCGAGACCTGACCAGACAAGGATTCCTCCTTGTAGCTGGTTACCTATAGGCGAATTCGTTTCACTGGACCTTATTTTATCTCTGAGTTACTCTATTTTTTCAAAAGACTTCACTAAGGAGGAGGTAAAAAAATACACACGAATTGATCGTGTATTTTTTTATTAATGTTTGTTAACTCAGAACTCGGTCGTTTTTAAACAGATTTGTTTTTTTTTTTTTATAAATTAATATCGCCAGACTGACGCACCAAGTGTATCGTTCCAAACTACAGCAACGCTTGCATTATAGGTACCGTATAATGGACCGGGGGCGATCCCAGTATCACCCAGAACTGGGAAAACTACGGAAAGGTCATTTCCGTAATTTGCCCCAGCAGGAATTGACCCCGCAACCACCTGATGCAGTGAGCCGAGCGGCCTACGCTCGAACCATAGCGCCAAGCGGTCGCCAAGGTCGGTTTTTAGATTTACTCATGTTATTATTTAGAATAATGTACATGCAAAATTATATTTACAAGTTTGCTCTCAGAATTGAGATTGATGTATTAATACCTAATTAAGTTTATTATTGCAAGACTGGTGCACTATGAGAATTTGAAATTAGAATAACTCTATAAATTATACAGGTACTATGAGGCCGAGATTACAGTCCGAAGTTCATAACAAAAGTCCCCGTGATAACCCGATAAAGCCTACCAGATACGTTCTATTATAATCTGTGCTACTTAAATCTATCTCTCGTGTATTCTGGTTCGTTAGTATGTGATGCGATCACGGTTTTGTTGTAAAGATTATGTCCCTAAGAAACTCCCATCCGGTCTTTAGAGGGGGCTGATACACACGGTATTATTTAGTATCTTCGTAATTATATCCTCTAAAATGTTTTAGAAAACAAGTATAAACATTGATTTTAACAATGTTTTTAATTCATCCATTTTAGGCGACTACGACAATTCAAAAGGAAGATTTATGATTTAGCAGTCTTTGTTTGTAGTGTATAACTCTGTATAATTTTTATGCTCCATCGTAACGCCTAAATTACCCGTCCGATTTTGATGAATTAAGTGCCAATCAATTATTATTATAGTCCGGGTGTCATATTTTACTTTAATTGTCACGTTTTATACGAACAAAACCAATACGACGGATGTTACATCCAAAAAAGTGGGGATACTTGACTTTTTTTTGTCGTATCTAGTGGGTTTATCTAATGCAAGACTAGACAATTCTGAGTTCTTATAAAAATACAGGTCGGTATAAAATATACCAAGAGACAGAATAATAATTTAATAGATGAATTCCTGCTAGAGTTATCTATTGGCAGTTCTGAATATACCGACCTATTTCCGAAGCCGTCTTACAGTTTTTAAACGTTTTTTCCTTTCGATGGCGTGTAATTGGAGGCAGTAGATATTTATATTGTTATTGCCTACTTTAAATAAAATAATAATTGAAATTAATGCCCATAAATTTATGATCGAATCCGCTTTTTTAAAGATGACTGATATAGATTAACTGGACATTTTTAAATGTTTTATGTAATAATAAAATATATAAAAAAACGTTTTTTTTTGCATTTGAGTCCAGAAATGTATCTTGTTACATTGGCGGACGATGACGCAAAGCACACACCGCGTATAGTGGTCAACATCGGTCCTCCAATGTAGGACATGTCGCTCCTATCTGTTCCGATGCATTTGTCGTTTAAACACCGACCTGTAATAAATCAGCCAACATATTAACTGACACCAAATGGGCCAACTCCAATCCCCCGAACAACAAATTTGAATCGAAGCAGTACCGGAATAAGATCTCATTTCGAGTGCGGCAAAATGTATTCATCGGTCATACCTTCGACAGCTAATTTAATCCTATCTCAAGTCCACTACGGACACTCTTCATTCAATACTTTAAATGAGATTCTTATCGCACGCCCTTAAATAGATTAGTAGATTAATGATGCCTGTAATAATTAATAATGGATAGTGAATTTTACAGCAACAATAAAAGCGGTTCGGCCGCGCGTCGTAAACGCGGCCTTGCAGTTTGTTGTTCGAATCCTTTAACTTTACGATCCGTCAATGCGTTCCATATATTTACCTCATCTTAATTACAGAGGATACATCCTTTCAGTTTTATTGCATACATTTTTTTGGTATGATACAAGTCCTGTTTAGTGGAACGACGATAACCTTTATGTCTGTATTGCAATATAGGGTTTTAGAGTGTCATTAAGGCAATCAAATTAAGTCGATATTGTGAATTGACAATGGAATACAAACACATAATATCTATATTTTATTATAAGACAGTGATAAATATCTTTTATAGGCAAGTAGTTTATTTAACATGCCGAGCAAAAATGTCGTCATGTCTCAGCTGCTGCCTGCGCGTCGGCGTATTCGTTGCGAGCAGGTAGGTACGCTCACAGGATGAAACTTAATGTTTGCACCCTTTTATCAATTAAATTGAAATCCATACAAGAATCATTGAGATTGATCTAATCAAATGACCCGGTAAAAAATAACGAACAGCCTCGAGCGCCGGCTGGTCAACCAACAAGCCTTAAAAAGTTAAGTCCTTTTGGAAAAAAGATAAAAAACCGAGAAGAGCCCCTAATTGATGCGTCGTCTTTGTTTAGTTTAATTCTAACATGCTTTTCCCATTAAAGTGGTCAGGAATCGGGCCTGTGTTGGAGATAACGCCGACTCTTTTACTCTTTACACGTTATAATATTATGAGGCCGGGGTGGACCCTTCGCGAGTTTAACCCTAGTTTAACTCTCGTTTGGCGGTGCTCGTCACTCACCGCACAAGAGGACAAATAATTGAATGACGCAGTGCGCCGAGCGCGTCGCACTCGCGTTTTTACATCATCGTCCCAGTGTCCCCGGGGCGTCAGCGACGCATATTATTGAGAATCGATATGTTTGCGCTAAGTGCTTAAGTGCTTCGGGGGGATTACGTTTCGTTGATGAATATGCAATGCACATTATTAACATTTGGCAATAGGTATTTACGTTTTGTTCACGGTTTTTGTAGATTGTTCCGCGTAATCACTGTTAAAAAAACATTATTTTTTGGAATATAATCAGGATATTATTTTTTGTTTAAATTACTGCGAATGTAAGAAATAAAATTCATATTGCTAATAAGCACAGCTTATTAAATCAATGCTGTCACATAATCAACTTGGAAACTTACGTACTTATTCGCTTTAACTAATCTTGAGTTAACGTGTGGATTAAGCTGCGGTTAGTGGATCCGTGCCGCCGACCGCGCCGTGAAGACAACTCGGCACCTTTTGTGAGTTTTATGGATTATCTCGGTTTACGTGTATTAACATGGTGAGTGGTGTCCGGTCGCGCGCCCGCTCCGAGCCGCTCCACACCCACTCGCCGTTATCACAAGCACGGTCAATGCTCGATAATTTTATTACAAAAGTTTTGTCGAATTACTTGAGCCTTCAAATTAAATTAAATGATACTTGTCTCTCGTTGATATGACGCATTAATTTATTTTAGGACCCGTTTTAAACCGAACCCTCCGATAGGTGGTGAGCTTACGATTTCACCGAGTGTCTCCGCTCGAATTTTCTTGGAGGACCGACGACAACGAGTGACTATACGAAGAGGGGGAGGCGAGACGGCTGTACAGCGGGACAAACACGGCCGTTACCAAAGCCCCCCTGCGTTTCAGGAATGACACTGTAAACAAAAGTATCATATAAGTTTATTAATTACACGGCCCCTCCGGCACGAGCCTCCATGAATATTAATTACTGGATACCGAAAAGCTTTAGAGCGCTCAAGGAGGGAAAGTTTTACAAAGAGCTTTTATTATTTAAGAAGTAGCGTCGATGCGGTGAAACGAATTATGCTCACTAGATGGCGGCAGGCGAAAATGTACGCTTGCGCCTGGCTACAGGGTCGCGTTCGTGTTGCACGGAGGGCCATTTATCATAACTCGATAAGAAAGTGACGGAAGAAAGTCAATAGCGAAGGCGCTTGAGGGTAGGCTTTACATAGCGTCGGGGCCCGCCCTAATGAACAAATAACACCCGCAGTGCGCGGGGCCGCTTGAATTACTTCTTGTTTTCGAAAAAATAAACAGTAACGACTAACGACCTTATTGAATACCTGCAAGGCTTGCAGAGCACGATGTCTCGTCGCCATTTTTGATTATTAATGTCAAATGCAATGTTGCCAAAAGATATTAAAAAAAATCCACCAAAATATATCATAGAAGAGATTTTTAGAAGAAAAAAAAAAATGTCGGATATTAATGACTAGATTTTGTTTTATTTGAACTTTATTTTTTTATTTGGTTAGGTTACTTTAGGAAATCAAATTAAGAATTGTACAGTGTATTATTAACTGTAAAATAACAAGATTCAAGAAATAATACTTACCACCTACCTCACCTTTTATGTGTATGTTTTATATTATTCAGTTTTCAATATTAAATTCGTAGTTTTATAAAAGATGGTAGTTGCGTTAAATTGTTAGTAAAAATCTTAATTACTCACCGAATAACGGGTAAATACAATGGAACATTTAAATTTAATTATAACATTGTGTGATAAATTTTGTACGTCATTAAGGTTAAGAGATGATATCAAAATGTTTGACAAAGACTGGACACCGTATCATACTAATAATAATGATGATAAAGTCTCATATAGCCTATAGCTATTTCCGGAGTACTTTGCCTTCATATTTAAAGCTAAGATCTCTAAAATAATAAAATATAAGTCCTATCTAAAAATATTCATACCTTAGTACTTATGAGTCTAAATCTGTGAAAATCACTTATTAGACTTTAACGTAATAGTGTGAACATTATACTATATTTTGAATATTATAGTGTCCTTTTATAACAGAAAATTGTTGCCCGCGTAGGCTGAAACTATTGGTTAAACCAATGTTACTTATGTATAACCAATACAGGTATAATATAAAGCAAAAATGTAATCATATTTACGCAATGTACTCTACAACGGTGCGCCACGGGCGATCAGTGGAAACATTCTAAAACTGTAGAGTCACTTGAACATCGCCTGTAGAGTTTTATGCGGGGCCAAACACACTCGCCCCGGGCTGTAAGGTGCACCCATTAAATTGTGCCCGCGATTCCGCCCGGCCACATTACATTTTGTTAACTCGCTGTTCCATGTAGCTGGATTTGATTTTTTTCGAGCACATAGACAAGTTATTTTTATGTCTTATCTGTTTTATGCAAATGTTTGATTCGTAATTGGAAATTAATAGTTATTTTCTGTATTAACGATATTCGCGTCACTGGCAGCTCGGATGCAGTGCTGTAATTACAGTGTTCTAAATATGAAAAACCTTAAAGTTTCAGAATACGCATTTATTTACTTACTACTTACTTACCTGTATGCTCAACAACGTTGCTTGAAGATTCTGGCTTCTTGACACTTTAGCTTCAAAGGAAGAAAGGTTGGGTTAAAATCACAACAATATTGAAAATGATAAAGTCAAAGCGTTTATTTTGTTTAGGCCCACGGGGGCACTTACAAATCGTACATAATTCTTACATATTTTTCTTATATCTACAACTGGATCGGAAAGCGACTTTGACTGAGAAGATCCGGAGGACGAATGAGGCGGTGAGAAACTCAGCATGCTTGTCTTTTAAATTTTTTAACATTATTTCTATATTCTTTTGGATTAGAAACTTATGGCACAATCAACACTGAAACAACTGTCTACAAATTAATTGTGATCACGGTGTTCTTGGCGCGGGGCACACCGACCGGCCCGAGTTATTATTTAAAGTAATTATTTAATTAACACCGTGTCACGGAGTCTTACCCTCTTAAGCGAGTTTAGGGCAACAAGGAATTAAGTGCGGGGCTAATGTTAACGCAGCATACGTCGTGGTTATTGTTACCGACGCCCGGCGGCCCCCCGCCGCGGTATTTATGGCCTCCGTACCCAAGTTTTGGCGCACACACCCGAACTACGACTGTTAACAATGTTAACTCTTACCCCTCGCTTTTAACGTCATTAGTTGTACGAGATTTCGTACGTATACTCTTAATGTGTATTTGTTTTCATAACTCACTGTTCCATAGTGTTTTCAGTTCGCCCTTTTTAATGCGCGCGTTTAATCGCTGTGGGAATGCAATGTTTTGACTCGGCAATTTTTTTAATTTATTGACATAATACACTTTTATGACGTAAGCAGATGCTTACTAGAGAAAGGTTTATGTTGCGTTCGTAACTCAATACACGCGCTACGAGCGTTTGTTGTACTCTAAAGCGTGCAGTAACAATTGAAGATATAAAATGATAGACAAAAAGACTCGTTATGTTTTTTTGTTTGCTCATTATAACATTACCTTGGCTGTTATCTAAACTCTCTTTTGGTGTAGTAAAAAGAAATTCATCACGTTTTATATGACCGTTTTATACAGACGGCGAGCGTCAAAGAGCACTAAAGCTGTGCCTTTAAATTCATAACTTTTAATTAACTGGAATGCTAACACAATTACAGGGTTTATAGTCGTATCAAATTTTCCGAAACGGACCGTTCACCGTCGTAAAATGTGAGAATGATTACAAATTTTAAAACAAAGCGTTGTAACGTAGAATTTAGTGGGCCGAGCAGCTGGCGTCGCGCTTAAGGGAAGCTTTAGGGCTCGTTCCGAGCTGGAAATGGCTGGTTGCAGTGCCTCAGTTTGCTCGAGTCGGTGTTAATTTGTCGCTACAAAAGGAACAGATGTTGCTTAGCGGAGGACGGTGAGCGGTGCGACGGGACCTTGACTGCAACGGCCAATTACGAAAAAAACGGAGAGAAGCAGTGATTCATTAATGCTTAATGAAAGGTCAGAATGCAACATCCAGGAGAGAGATTTCAAACAGAATCTTGGAAGCAGGGTTTTAGTTTTAGTTAGATATAACTTTGATTCTCAAGCGTTATAGAATTTGCATTGAATTATATAAAATGCGACAATCTTGTCATAGATAAATATCTATGAAAAAAATCGTTAATTTATAATCCTACTAATATTATAAATGCGAAAGTTTGTGAGTGTGGATGTATGTTTGTTACTCTTTCACGCCGCAAAAAATACTGAACGGATTTGGAACACACATAGTTTATAACTGGGATTAACACATAGGATACTTTTTATCCCGAAATTTTTGTTAAGTTAAATACTACGCGGACGAAGTCGTGGGCACAGCTGGTTCGTAATAAGTACGAATACCTACGTAAATAAATGTTTATAGGTACTCTTATGTGTATACTGTGTTGGTAAGTAGGCACACTATATATTTTTGGTTTTAATTGGGACTGGTCCCGTCACTGGTTACTGGTCACTGTAACTCCTGTAAACCAGGATCGACGATGACCAATTATGACATCGAGGTTCGATCCTCGACAAGTCCCGGGGAAAAATTAAATTGTACACTATTATACGATAAATAAACCAAGTTGAATGAGTTTAACTTGAATGAGGAAATGATTATGTAACGGTAAATATAAAGAGCGCCTGAAGACTGTAGAATAACATCAATACCAACAAAGTTCGTATAAGTCGTCGTCGATGCCGCGGCCCGGCGCGCCGCGCCGACCGCCGCCCTGGCTGGGTGGGGACCCAACCTACCAATTTCCGACATTAATCCCCGGATCGTAAGGTTTGTTAAATCAAATAAGTTCTTGCTTTATAATTTAAGCATTCGCATTTACATTCGAACTAGATTCATCTCGCCGCCGTCTTTGGGCAAAAATTTTAATAACAAAATAACTTGCCAACTTCGTCTCGTCAAATATAATAGCAAAGTTGGAAGTAATAAGACAAAATTTTATGCATAACAAGGGGAGCCCTTCGAGACGGGGGTGGCGCGAGGGCGCGCGGGGCGGCCGGGAGGGTTAGCACTTGTCGGCCTACCTAGACAGAAATGAAACGTCAAGCCTTATGAAGACGAACAACTTTGCCTTAACAAATATAAATCTCCTTTTCATCCTGTGCTGTTTTTTGAAACTGTTAAGGGTAATGTTAATTTATGGTCTGTAATTGTTTGCTTACTGTTAACCTTTCCGGTTAAGTATATTTATTATGATTGTGATATGGAGTGGTTTGTTTGTTGAATTTCTAAGATAACGTATTAAAAACAATATAACTACATAGGTATCTACTACATCGCGTAGTTTTTTTACCTATGTGCAATAAGAGATAGGTAGTAAGTTATATAAGTAGGTGATAGTCGAGATGATTGAAGTAGTTAATTAGTTGAATTTTGTGTTGTGTTTCATGGAAATGTTTTGAACCCAACCTATTCACACGGTGTTGTGATAAAATTTTTAGCATTGCGCGCCGGAACTTCACAAACGATGTGGGGAGTAGCGAGTGACATCCGGCGATGCGACGCCATCTGCACGACCATTTACATACAACAACGAAATATATTAAAATCCTGTCATCGCGATCCAAGAGCCAGTTGCGAGCCGTCATCGACACCGGGCGCGGGCGGTGATTAGCCGCGAGGAGGGACGGGGGGCATGCAGGGGGAGGCTCTGGCGACAAGGAAAAAGGGCTACCCAGCAATAATTACTTTATATACCCCCTGTGAATAATTACCCCGGCCAGAGATCAATTAGACGGAAACCCCGAATTAAAACGCCCGCTAATGAACCAGCAAATTTTTATTTCTGCTATCGGATCTTTAACAGGCGGACTCTTAACTCTTTAACGACGGGAACAGTTTATCCACGTGCATCGTGTATCTACCTAGTTCGCGCGGTTCAATTATGAATTGTCAGCAAGGCCTTCATTTAGAATAATATATCGGTGCAGTAATTATCCGCTTTGTAATTGACTTAATTCCACTGTCACGTCGATCCGAGGGCTTCATCTATTAGATACCTTTTTGCGTTTACAAAAAAAGATTGTTTACCGACGCACCGACGACCGTAGGCTCACGTAAAACGGCCGGCTTGTCATACTATCTCTCACAAGTCGTAAAACATTTTTTCCACTTCCTACTTCAACTTTGTAACACATGGTGAACTAAATTATGTTACCTACGTCTGAACGACAACAAAATAAAAATGTCCAAACATTTGTATACATTAAATAAATTTATCATCCCGTTTCATTTATAGAGCGTCGCAGTGAAAAGGAAGCTGCCGTGCGCACATGGGGAGCCGTCAAATCCCAAACGTATTATTTTTTCAATATCACCTCACACTCGCTAATACAAGATAACGAAATTCACGACAATCGGATGAATGTTCGCGCCGCGTGAAATCACTACATTTGTGAGGAAAAAAGGCTGGAGCGTTAGGAAGGTCTCGAGCTCGCGTGGGACGAGCCAACACGTGTATGTGGGCAGACGAGGGTACGGCAGACGACGATACCTGTCAAAATATGACGAGCCCGATTCAGCTACAGATGTAGCTATTGTCATCGCGCTAATCTAATTCGGAGTCGCGGACCGTGAAAGTGTTCGCGATTAACACATTTTCGTAACGAATTATTGGGAGGCTGTCAGTTTGCGTAAGCTGTGACAGGAGAGTGGCAGCGACGGTGGGGTGCGAGATTAGGGCATCGCGCGTCTACCGGCCGCTGGGCGGGCGTGCGGCGGCCGGATAACACTAGGAGCGCTGGCACTAAACACAGCACGACTTCTAACTAAGCTCACTTTAAAATACTAAAGTCTATTCTATTCACACCTCAATAAACTAGCTTTCTAATTTAAATACCTAAATCTGAGTGAGATTTGACTACTATTTACTTATTTTGTGACAATGGTGTTGCCTGCTCATAATCTGTTGGTGTTCCTGAGAATGTACCCCATCTTGAAAAGAGTAACTATTCAGTTTCTTGCCGGATCTCAGTGGAAGTATCGTCCTGAACCGGTTGTAAATTCAGTCTTTTCATAAATGCTTTGTTGGCTTACATGAATAAAAACACTTTTGAGTTTGAGTTTATACAAACACTATAATAATTATGTTAAAATGCTGTCATACTGTTTGCTTTTGGTATTTCTCAGTGAAAGTAGATATTCCTTATAAACTCATCAACCCTAATTGTTACGTCTTTTTCCGGCCGATGAGACATCAACCTAGACTAACCAAAATAGCGCCAACATGATTGATCTAAAAAAAGTATTCTTTTTTGTTTTGCTCCTCACTCCAATTGAAATAGACAACAAATCAGCTCCTAAAACACATTTGGTTTGAATGTTCCTTCCCCAATACATTTGTAAAGATACGGCTACTTAGTAAAATTAGAGGGTAGGGGAGAAGTGTCACACAAAAGTTATTTAGATGTTTACGTGTGCATCGTTGCATTAAATAAGCAACGAATCCTTGCGGGGGGTGGCCCGGTCTCGAACCTGGGACAATGATATCGCGACACCCGGCCCACCCCGGCGCACTAACATGATTAACTTTTATATTGGCAATCACAGCCGTTGACGTTTTCAGCTTTTGTTCTCTATTACACCACTGAATTGCTCCTTTTGTTGGTTTCAACTGGCGAAACTCTAGTGCGGGGTGAAGAGCTAGTTTGATGCCTGATCCATGTGTTAACATAATAGTATTTAGGCGACGACGTAGATTATGTAGAGTTTCAAAACTAATAACTAGCATATTGACTTAGTTTTATAAAAGTATTTTTACACTTGGTACTAATGCATAATAATGAGGCTCTTTAGTGCCGATTGGGGTAGGCGTCAGTGTGTAGCATGAATACGGATATCTCCGAGGGTAGGTACCTACTGCGACGGGAACCTAATGCCGAGATAATGGCTGACAGAGGAGTTAATTGCAAGCAGTGCACCACACACCGCCGTCAGGGGCCCACACACTCCCGCGGGACCCGGGACGCGCTCAGCCCGACTTGACGCCCCTGCTTCGACTCTCGACCTCTTAATCATTCACTCCTAATGGAAATCCATCTGCAATGTCTACCTTGCTAAAATACGCATGAAATTTAAATGACCCACTCGAAAGGAAAGCGACTGAGGGCAAAAAAACGCAGCACAAGAATGTTTGCCAAATTGTGCCCGCACTGAACAATAGCGAAGCCACCAACGCTGACGTCGAGCGCCCCGCAGCGCGACTTATGAATAGAATAATGCAAGCCAACACAAAACCCGTGCGAGGCGAACATCATCAATCAATGTATTTAGAAATGTTTCATTAGTAAACATTAAGATGTTTGCTTACATGTCCGAATGTTGTCTGCCGTAATATGGTCGGATTCCGTGAAATGAGGGGTCGGCGTAGGTATAAAATATTGTCAGTGAAGACGTATTGGGACAATGAAGGTAAAATATTATTGGCTCGGAGTTGCGTGGCCGTTTCAGCGCGGTAGGTGTTCAGCCCGCTGCGAGAATAAACATCGGGAGTCCGGACAAATGCAGTTCACATTCTATTTAGATATCTATCCGTCTTACTACTGAGTGACCATTGTCAGTGCAAAATAAGATGTCACTTCAAAATTGGAGCCGTGTATTTATTAAATAGTTTCGGCTATAGATTCCGGGCGAGTTGTTATCAACATAGTAAGGAAGTATATTCCTAATATCTATATAGGTTTTTAAAAGAAATTGAATGTTTCTATTGTCTAAATGTAGTTTTTTTCTTTAATGAGATAAGATAATACACTGATATTTAAATAACCCAAAATGACCTTTACGAAGCTAAACATGTTGCCATCATTTACATACCTGCCTACCAACTTGTATACCTACCTACCATTGAGATACAATGGTCACCATATTATGTGAGTATCTGTACTTCAACATGCATGTTCAAAGTGCATGTTGAACCTACTTATACTTAATCAGGTATATTTTAAGACTCATGCTTAATATTCACTTAAGTAAATACCTGTTCAGACTTATTCAGATTAATCTCTAGCATTTTGTTCTATCTGATTGTTAAGTACTAAAATTATTCTCAGTTCATGTAATAGTATGTTAAGTTGTAAAGTAGCTTACAAAGTAGACACTACTGCGTTGATTTCAAACACGTTCCCGGTGCGCTTGCGCGCATCGCCTGTCCGAAAGCCGGCAGTTGCTCCAATAACGGCACACTACTGCAGCGAACTTTTGCGCAGGCGTTCTGAGTTGTTTGAATAATATCTAAACAAAACGCAATCAAGCAATTAAAATATGGATTTATAATGCAGACCCTATAAAATGTTTAATTATGTATTCCAAAATTTGTGACAAATAAAGAAAAGCCTTTATTGAACATTGCGCCTGTGAGGTTAGTTATGGTTAACAAAACTATTATTAGTGTTATTAGTTATTAGTAGGTAGGTTAGGTAAGTGCCTAATTAAAAGTATACTTACCGATGTCAAGGAATCTAACTAAGTACCTACTTATTCTTAAATTTAATACTTACTATGTAGGTAGGACCTACCGAATTTATGTATGCGGTATGCACTAAATAATATATAACCTGTTATTCTTAATACATATAATTCAATCTAAATACCTAATTGTGATTCTAAGTAACCTTGGTCTGTTCCTCTATGTCCATATCTAAGTTGTCTATGTTACTCTTGGTTCAGGCATTAAATGGACGTCTTAAAAATTTTGCCGAATTAATACTGCAGCAGGAGACTACTCCAGCGATGACCGGAACACAGATTGGATACTAATAATGTATACTTACTTATTATATTGTTTATAATATTAGTACCTATAATATTCAGTGTTATGTTTTAATGTGGATCTACTATAGGACGCGTTTGGATATGATCGATGGCTCGAAGAGTCAAGGACACCACCCATGCGTGCCCATAAGGATTTATAGAAAATACTAGATGTGCCATCAGTTTAAAATAAAATAATACGTACACAAGCAATAGTATTTTTTAAACAATAATAATTAGCAAATTGGCGGTTATCACATCACTACTAATGGGAGGTACTTACAACACTCAGAAAAACAATAGGACTACAAGCGAATGGCAGCTGTACAATTATTAAGTTTTAATATAACTTACAGAAATGAGTACAGAAATTGTTGAGTAAAAATAAGTAATAGATTTAATGTTATTGTCAAACGTAAGTAATATTTAATAGTATTTTATGTTCTTACAAAATGTTGCAGCGAAATTTTCGTCCTTTCTATTATCTTTTTTGAAAAGAGTAACCATTGAGTATCTTGCCGGATCTTCGAATAAAAACAATTTTGAGTTTGAGTTTAAAAGTTTTTATTAAGTTTTTTTAAACGTTCCCTGCATCTTACAAAAATTGTTAAACACGTGAAAAACACCAGTTATTTTCAATTTTACCGTGTTCATCAATTTTTTTTGTACCTAATAGGTAACACCGACCATGTTTTATTTTCCGATTAATTTAATTTTGCCCCGATTACATCATTCACATGATCAGTTTCATTAAATACGCCGATAGCTTCTGTCACCGATAGCCTTTGACTGTGAATGCCACAAATTTAATTAGACCGTATCTTGGAACAACATCGTCAATTAGTAAATCAGTTAAAAATATGTAAAAGTTCAAAGTCATTTGTATATTTCTCGATAAGAAGGTTGGGCTTGTTGTTGGGTGGCGAAGTGGCGCAATGTTTAAGCAATATCAATCTATTACATAGTTTTCTAAAGCTGAATAAGCGTTTTATATTGCTTCTTAACTCTGACTATTTTCATTATTTGTCTTATTTTAGTTTTAGTTTTTGTACCAGTATGAAACCTACAATTTACTTCCTCTCGTGTGACATGATTGTCAAATGGCTATTAACCGTTTTTTTATTCATAGAACATTATACATGTATAAAGAATGTGGCTACAGTAGCGTTGTGAATTTTTCAAATATAAACCTACAGGTTAAACAGAAAGGTTATACTTAAAAAAAAAACTTTACTTTGTAATTCTAAAACTTTGGAGGAAACTTGAAAAACAAAAGGTGTTATAGGGATACAGCTGTTGCCAGATATAAGTCTACGAAACCTTTAGTACTTCAACTGTCCCACAAAGCCGATAGTTTTAGGTTTAAAAAGTAAAATGGCAGAAAAAAATAGTATGCCCAATTTGTTTCTCCTAGTATACCTAAATGAATAAATATCGCCAAACAAACAAACTAAGGCCTTCTCCGAATATTACCCTGTCAGGAATCAAACTCACGACGACCGGTTGCAGTGAGCCGAGCGGCCTAGGTAGCGCAAGCCACTACGCCAGTAATTCCAGTTATCGAACCGTTACAGACTTCTTGAACCGTCATATTTTAATTATGATCTTTGGTATTTGTTAGCGCGGCTCACAAATTCGAGCTGAAGATTTCACCCCGCGTTGCCGTATCCAGTTATCGCTTAGAACCTGAGTGCGTACGTGCTTAATGAAACACACATATCGATACATCATTGATCGTGGCGCGATAGCGGGCCCCACGTCATGTTTACTAGATCCGACATGAACGGCCGTGTAGTTCCAACTCTCATTAACGGGATTAATGATGATTGTCGAACGGAGCCGTGGGGTGATTTCATTAGTTTTAAACTTAGTCGAATTGAAGAGATAATTCGGGCCAATAAGTTCGGTAATCGATTATCAGAAAAGTTGTATTACCTAACATTAGGGTGCCGGTCCACTTGATCCACTCTGGGCTGGATAAGCTGTTCACCAACAGGATCGCTGCATTATATTGAGCTGTGGAAAATGGAGCGCCCCTATTGATCAATAGGTAGTGCATCCAGCCCGCCTGGTTCAAGTGGACGGGCACCTTTATTGTGTGTATTTGATAGCCCTGTAGCTCTACCATGAGCCTCACGAGTGTTTTACGCTCGCTAGTCGCTAGCGTCAACGTAATATTTTGTTTGCCACTGTGTCCTTACTGGTCACACTAAGAACTAGAATCGCGTCATACAAATGTTTCTTCACGAAGACCCTAACGACTCTTGCGAGAACTCTCATGGTAGATTTATTATAAACAACCTATTTAGCGAACATACCTAACATACGAATAAAACCTCTCAATTAAAAAGAAACGTTTACTAAGATACATACACGGCATAGCAATATATAAGTATTTTACCAACTATACAAACACATATTAGAGGACCCAAACACATAAGACCTCTGACAATCGAAGTCAAGATAAAACTAATAAAATCGTTAACAGCAATGGTAGCTGATTGGTTAAGCACGTGTCTTGCGAGCACCAGATCATGGGTTCAAACCCTGGCTTGCACATCTGAGTTTTTCGAAATCTTTGTGCAAATCATAATTTATTATCACTTGCTACAGGTGAGGGGGGAAAACCTCTTGAGGAACTCTACATGTCTTAGAAAATCTAACAAATTTTCGAAAGACATGTGAAATCCGCCAATCCACACTGGGCCAGCGTGGTGGATTACGGCCTGAATCCCCCTCGTAGTGAGCGGAGGCCCGTGCTAGGAGTGGGACGTCAAAAATGGCAAATTTTTTTTAAATTAAATCGTTAACGGGGACTGTAACACGATGCTGTTATAAAAACATTTATTTCTGAGAACACTGTGGTCCAAATGATGTTTTATACTAACCCTTTAATAAAATAACCAAGCCTTTGTACTGTTTTTATAATCAATCATTCCTGTTAAGATGATGTTCCTAACGAATGCTATAAAATGTTCATACAAGTAATTAAAGTGTTTAGTTGTTACCTATCTGTTCGTATTGCGTGAAAGGTTTTATAGGTAATTGTTAGTGAAATATTTAATAAGTGTGGCACATTTTCTATTACAAGACTTAATCGAATCGACGTTCTTATTATATTTTATTACTTAGGTATAGTTGGGTAGGTACCTTAACATTATAATAGCCAACTCAAAGGTTAAGAATAAACATGGAAGTAAACCTTTTTAGAACAAAATATTGTTGTATTACTCCTCATATTTCGTTTTATACATGCATCCAGCCTAAAGATAAATAAGCCGACAAACAAAGTAGCCTACTGAAAACATAATTGAATACTATAAAATTCAACAATTAAATCTAGATTTCGTTATCTGTATAAAATACAGATATATACTTACAGATTCCGCAATCGAGATTCTGAATTGACATAATATTATGTCAGGGCCATATTAAATCGTTCTCAAATAAACCAATACAGCTTATTACTAACATCATTCCAGGAAATCAAGAGATATAGGTAGGTAACTACTTACTTGCCTACTTATTCAAATAAATACGAACGATGATTATAACACACTTATATTCATTAATCTCGGGATAAATTATAATTTATAATGGTGTAGGATCGGCGCATTAATAAATTTCGAACAGAGTATTGAAAAGTCTGAAGTTATGATAAATAAATAACAACGTGGTATCGTGGAAGGCAAACAAACACAGGTCGCCTCCCGGAGCTCGGCGCGCGTGCCGCGGATTAGCTGTATTTTCATATCAAAGGGCTCGCTCAGTTTTATGAATTACTCCTATTTGGGCACCGACGTAATGTCTTTCTTTATTCGAGGGACGTTTCGCGTGGGAGAATTTAATTTGTTGTACTTTTCGTTGAATCGCATTAGAGGGAGCTGTATCTTTGTTCGAGCGACGCTTGCAATTCTTATCTTTGGTTTGCATAGGTTTAAACTGACAGTGTATTATGACGTTAATATTATGTTGTGAGAGGGGCGTTTTATGTTTGAGTGAAAATTGTTATTAGGTAGGTATACTTACATACTTATATATTATGTAAAAAATGAAATTCTAGGATAGGCTAGTGTTAGTTAGATTGACTACTTACGGCTACTTACGGGTACTTACGGCTTATTGCATACCTACTAAAGGAACCTACAAAAATTATGATAATTCATGAAAACACACTAGAATTAGCAAAACTAAGTAGATAATAATAATTTAGCACCTAATTATTAATGCGGCTCTATCAATCGAAGCCTCTAGTATTCCACACAAACCGGAAGTTAAAGATAACACTGGGTTCTGGATCGATTAGTGGTGGCGAGCGACCGTTTTGGGCGATATTATGACGTCAGTGTTCGGATTCGCAAATGGATCAGACGGCGGAGTCCGGACCACCGGCACACGGCATTGTCCGATTTGTCCCCATTTCCATGAATTTTGTTTATTCAACATTGGCCCGTTTCTGGGTTTGTTTTGTGTGTTTTTTTACATACACACATGATTTATCCCCGCCCATTAGGTCACGATGAGTAATGCAGGCGAGCCGGGCCCGCGCCCCGGGGCGCCCGATCCGTCCGCGTAGATAGCGAGTACACGTGTTGTCAACTTGTAAGTATGTTTTCATCCAAATACCGTATATTTGATAAATTTAACATTCCACATTAGTATGATATCTCGATAATGACGCCGCTTTATATCGAGGTGTCAGCTAATAAAATTCTCCGGTTTCGGCTGCCCGCTCGAATGTAGGAGTTTTACAACTTGTTTGCGCTCTTGTTGTGACATTGACTATATTTCATGATGATATTGCTTTAATTCGCTCGCTAATATTATAAAGCGGGTTTCATGATCGTCAGATATTCTAATATTGCACAACATTTATGTGAGTGAGCAATTTTAAGAGATTCATAGTTTATTCTAGTAGTAGATTTAACACTGTAAACATTATTTTATATTACATTATGATTTCTTACGCCATAACTGAGATTTACGGTTGTAGCGCGATGTAAGAGGTGTATGTATTTAATTCGTCTCGTGTTAACGAGGCCACCGCTCCTAGACCAATCTCGCCTGCCACAAAGGTATTGGATGTCTGTCCACAGCACGCGAGCAACTCGACTCTGAGCTGCAAAAGAGCCCAGTCATCAGGTGTTATGAACATTCATAAACAAGTTAAACAAATCAACAAATATTATAAACAAAGGCCACTTGTCACCCGACGTAAGCGTTTTTGTTCCTCGTGCATTTTTATAACAAGCTTTTTTTGTAGTGAGGCGACGTAGGAAGGAAGCCGCGACGGGGGTCCGGCCTCCCGGGGCACCACTACACAAAACATTTCGTGATCCATAAAGACAAAAGGAAAATTAAAATCTGTAAAACTCGCGGGACGAACTCTCCGACGTACGTCGCGCGTCGTCCAGACTACACACCAAATGATTTCGGTAATTGAAGGTTGCAGGCGCATAGAAGTTTTGCAGAAATCATTATTTTTGCTACAGAAGGATGTTGTTTATCCCACTTTTGACTTTTTTCGTGTCCACATAGAAGCCAATAGACAAGTTGTAGACTTCTGGTTGTAATGTAACAAACATGAAATAATAAAAAAATCCCCCTAGATACATTAACCAACATACATACATACTATCATTTTTCAGCACAGTCGTCATTGAGGAATGTCCGATCATACCTTGTTTTATTTTAAAGTTTAATGTGTACGTAGATTAGTAGGTAATAAAATTCACAGCGAAATATGAAACAATAGAGAAATGCACGAAAACATTTATTTTATGCTGCATAAAAAAATTCAAAACCGTTGCAAAGACCAGCGGGCAACGATTTCACTTCAGCACAACTGCACTGCAATGCGAAGTAGTCAAAAGGGCTCTCCAATGTATTATAATAATATATTTACATATTATTATTCATGGAAACAAATGTCCTTTGAATGGTTTTTAGATTTGTTGACTTAATACAAAGTGTTCGCCGAGTGGTGGTCGCTCTGTCCTCGACGTCATATAATGGATGGCGATGCTCGCATTTTGCGCAATATATTGTCTCTTATTATATCGCGAAATATATCTTTGCGGGTGGAGTCGATGCTTTTGTTGCTTCTCTCGCCGTCTATTATAATAAGAGTGTTTGGGATGCTCGCCGGAGTTTTCTATAGATTATAATCTGTCGAGTGATCCGGTTTACTTTGAAAGGCAAGATTTAAAGGTGAGAAAGACGACTCGTTATTAGAATAAACGAAGTGTGACAAAATAAAGTTAATTAATAAGTTTACACTATTTATGAGGTTGTTGAACCGCCTCATCATTAATGTTTATATTAGACATTGACCATTTCATATTAACTGATCTAAAAGTTGGACTTTGTTGTTAGGTGATACACTTGGAAAGATTAGTAAGGTTGATTGATGGATTTATAGATAGATAAACGATGAACAGCTTAAATTATGAAGTCTTTCGCGTAGACACGAGTAGGCTTATCTTAAGAGGCCTCCTCTGTGTGTGATCTGTTATAGATTTCCATTTTAAAAACCTAAGAAGTAAAAAAAGGCCGGCGTCCTAAAATAGGTATGCAATAAAGTAGTAAAAGATTTCCATAGTCAATGTCCAATCGTTTATTTTGTATAGGTAAGCCTACAAATTGTTAGTAGGCACATACAAATTGTTATTCTTCTTAATTTTTCCTAAATTTCCTCTATCAATGTACTTAGTAATGAAGTGACCAGTTTGAAGGAAGTGTGTGCTGTGTAGCGTGGAGCCGGGGCCGTCACAGTCTCCGGAAATCATTGATGCTGTACCTAATAAAGGGCTGGCCGAGAAAGCGCCCGCACGCTGTGTGATAGATGCTCACAGCCGAGCGACAAAAAAAAATAACAAAATCGACTTAGCAAACATGTTCAATAAAATGAATGACCCGCTCGTATATCTTCACCTGCTTAGTGTGACATAAATTATAATAACATTATGTTGTACACGTTCAAGGAGTCCCAACAAATTCTTATTCACTAGAAAATAAGACGTTTCACAAAATATATCGTCCGACTTATTAAGATGAGTTCGAAATAGAATAAAATGCTCGAATATTTCTATATGTCACCCCGCCCGTTGAACCACCATGGTGTCTTTTTGTTATTCATCGCTGGCATGAATAATTTTACGAACTATACCGCTCCATATGGATTCTTATTGCCTTTAAAGTCCTAGATCAGAGTCGTTCATTAGGAGATTAAATAGCATATTTTATTGTTACGGTTTGTATCCAGATAAGCAAAATCCAGATTTGATAAGAACGGCTAAATGGTTTAAATATGTAGATAAAGTAGAACTACTCGATCTATACGGCACATAATTAATTCGTCAAAAATTCCTCCTTTGCTCAGTGCAATAGACCTATTATAACATGTTTGTGCTACCTAATAATGTAGGTACACCTTTATAAAATCATGAATGTATCTACCTAAGGTTATTATTTTTAACCATAGCTTGTCAAGTCTCTCTTCATCATGGAAATTAATCTGTGAAACGCTTTATCCCGAGCTGAAACAACGCCTCGCCGCCGTTCAGATACTCGATAGAAGCTCAGACAAAGCCTCTACAAAATTGCCTCCCCACACCTACCCTTAACGATCGCAAAAGCAGGCTGCACATAATTAGCGCTAAACAATATTTAGCACCGATTAACCCCATAAACTCGCATTAAATTAGAAGGGCAGTAAAAATCAATTAGAGAGTCCATCTGAGTGATGTAACCGCACGCTTCCGAATTCCTCCTTTTATTAACAATTAGATCGGTTTATGTGTGGAGTAGAAGCGGATTAGGCGAGTTTGGGACGACGTGCGTGTCTCCGGCGGCCAGCGGGGGCTTAGCCTCGAGGGATGCGGCGACCCTTCAAGCTACACGTTGACAGCTGCCTTTGTCATGTCCGAGGAGGAATTTTATACCGCGAAATTGACAGGCACGCTGTACCGTAACTCATCGATCGCGCAACGTGTTCCCAGGGATGTTCCTATCAACGCAATAAAGTATTTGTTCATGTTGCGAGCGCAAGAGTGAGGCAAGTCCGGAGTTCACGCGGCGGGGTCCGATTTATGTTGTCTTGTCCGGCTTTTGTTAATGTGAAAACTAAATCACTTTGTTTTTATAACATCATTTTGCTTATTACTTTTGAGTTCGCCTTCGTTGCTGTTATTATTTGGCGCCGCTGTATTATTGAGACCATTGCATTGATAGTATGAATATGTATTTCTTCACACGTTACCGTAGATTTATTTCACGTTGAGATCTGTCAATGGCAATGCGGGATTTCTTTGCTGTCATATTTATGGGGTCTTGTTATGAGTTGTTTGTCTTCAGCTTATGTCAGTCTAGCGCTGTAATACTTGATTTTTCTAGGTATTGGTAATGTCTGATGTTAGTAACATACTCTATACTTAGTAGAGCTAATACAAATTGTAGATTATTTAAAGTTAGCAATAGTTGACCTTAAAATCTTGAATCCAGATTTCAGCAGAAAATTATGTAAAGTGATCTGCATATTATGTACCTCCTGCGGATCAAATCACGTTCGGAGGTGAACTCATTTAGACTCCAAAGTTCCTGTGGATCGCGAACCCTCGACGGCCGTGTAGGAATGTCTCATTGATTTTCCTCAGATTATGCGTCGACTCCTCCGTGAAAGTATTCCCAACTTTGGCATTTGATTCCAATTGAAATATTAATGAAGTAAATCTTACGTCTCGTTTCTCTACCACTTCCATGTTGTACCTACCTATCCACTTAGTTCCTGTCTTTGTTTTATTAATCACTTACTACGCACTGTGGACATTTCATGAATGCTTTTTTTGGCAAATTAAACGAAAACATTATTTTAGATAGTTTCGGTGAGACGTAGAATATCTCCTATATTGTAGGAACTAGTAGGTTTTATGTTTATCTGCATATATATTATTTTAATCCTCAGAAAAACTGTACAGCAGACATTTAGTAGATAGTTACTACGAGATAATAACAATTTCTAATCAGTGAAGTATCTGCAGTAAATTGTAGTTATCTGCTTATCTTTGATGGCATTAATATTTGTAAGAGGAATATCTAGTCGCTCGTTACCCGTAGTTAGATGTGCCGCATACGCTGGGAGCCGGTCGCAGACGAATTGCCATAGATAAATTATAAAACGTAATGTTTTAAGTTATCTCCGATGTCGGGTTGGTGGAATGCCGATCACATCTCGAGCGTAGGGAGCGATCGATGCGCCGATACGAGGCCGGCATCACATCTGGTAGCCACTAGTTAGTTATCGGCGTGAACCGCCAGCCAAACCTATTTATCGAAGTCATAGAGATTTATTGATGGCTATTTTCGTTAATAACATGACGTCGAACACATGATGTCACTGTAAATAATTAGGCATATCTCGACACGCAAACAACTGTCATTTATTTAATGTAAGTTTTACATTTTGTCTATAGAATCGATATATACTTACACACTGATAAACTAATAAATTGCTCGTTAAAGCCCTGAAATTTTAAGATTAACATCTGGATCGATCTTTGCGGATCGATATCAGAAAATTATTTCGGCCGCAAAAATAATGTTTTCGGGTCGTTCAACTTCTGCTATAACAAATTAAGGAATGTTTAGAATCAAGATATAAACATTTAAACGGCTTGGCGTCGCATAAATCGTTCATAAAATCTGTTTGGTGGTGCAATAAATAAAATTTAAGGTCCGCAGTGATCGCCATGCATATAGGGGCAATATTACGCAATAGTTTGATTTATCGGTTTCGGCAAGGTGCACGAAATTCTAACGGCTCGCGCCCTCGCTCCGTGATAAAATTTCGGCTCGGCAATTTTCTCGTACATGCGAAAAACTATTCCGAGAGGCCTGCGGTGATAAATGTGGGGTTATGAATAAATTTGCCCCTCCGCGCTTCAAACTGAAGTGATTAGATTCGACACCTTCGCGCAGGTGAATCGCCACCTGTGTTTTTACAAAGTTTACGACTGTACGTGGTACGTGGTTGCTAATACAGTGCTTAATAACCCTTAAATCATGGGGCGTGTCCGAACTAAGTATGCCTTTTAATGTTGATTTACTCTCCGAGTCGAGTTGTACTTACAACTAACAAATTTTACAATCTCAAAATGTGGAACCGTAGCCGCAATACAAGCTATTCTCGGCGAACAATAGCGGAATAACATTCACGACGCGGTGAAATGACTTCGGAAATCTAAATATTTATTTGAATTACTGAGCGGGCGACAGAGGGCGCGGCTGACGGTGAGCCGTCGGGAATCATGACCGCCGACTGGACGCGGTCTTCGCTAGGGGTTAACCGAGACGAGCTTGAAATATTTATGAAGGTAGGGAACGTAAACGCGCCGGTACGATAAAATCGTTCCATAAGGAATCGATAGGCGACCGGGCAGGAGTCGCGACTGCTAACTTCCTTGGTGGTCATTGCAGGTAGGTATTGATATTAACTTGATAGAGAACAATGACCGTGTAGTGTCTTTCACTGTTCAATTTATGAAACTATAAACTAAAGAGATAATGACATAAATATTATGTTAAATCAAAAAATATTTGTACTAAATAGGTTAGTAGTACCTACTTATATTGGACAAAACAAAAACTGCATTCTCCTTTAGGTTGAAAATATACCCATGTTAATATTAATGATTTTATAAAAAGGAATCACAGACATTCATTTATTAGTGGCACACTATCGCTAACGCAATCTCTCCCAAAATAACTGATAGTGAATGAATCTAGGTACCAGCTATATTATATACTAGATATATTACATATACTTACATTTACTTATAACTTTGTACTTAGGTTCAACACAAGCCCCCTAAGCTTCGAAGCAGCGGACCGCGCCTGCCATCTGTCGCCGCACGTTGGAAGCTCGTCACACAACAAGAGGTACTCCACTTCCTGGTTTCAAGGACCGTAGTTTGCATGAATTAGAGTAACTTTATTAGTTCCACAGTAATCGATGCGCACTTAAAGATGGGGGAACGTCTTGGTTCAGATTTACAGGGCTTATTGTGATTTTATTGAAAATTCGTTCGGATTTATTATGCGCATTATGGCCCTTATTTGTTTTTGCAAAAGCCTTAAAGAAGGAGTTTATTACTGCTCATACTAACTCCACACGAATTATCATGTGCCGAAATATAAATAAATACGATTTACGGCTGGTTTCTTAATGAACTACTAAAGTAAAAGTAATAGCTAAAAGCAGTAAAATGGGTAAAAAGAAAAGCCAATTTAGTTTTACTTTTACTTTTTGCCGTTACTTTGACTGTTACTTTCGTTACTTTCAATGAAGAAACTAGCCGTAAGACAAAGTAAAGTAAGTTAAACACCAGCATTAACACGGAACCTTCAAATTTTGGATTGGCTCTATATATCTATAGAGGCTCTTCTAGACACTATTCAATGAGATATGACAAAAAGTTCAGTTGCTCTTTTTGCTACCTACCTACATTGTGATTGATCATAACCAAACACAAGTTTAATTAATTAAAATCAGTCAGCCATACCAAACAATTTTACTACCGGCAATCCCGTAAAGGTAAAATATATTTCGTGCGAGACCACCTCCACCCATGATTGGTTCCGCAGGATATTAGCCACTATTTGTGCTGTCCTATGTTTATAGCCATTTTATTAGCAATGGAGATTTTATTGCGGATTCAATTGGTATAGTTTGATTTGATTAAGTATTGGCGCTTCGAGGTTTGTTTGACGCTGCAAATGAGTAGATTTTATGGTCGATATTGCGCCGGTTTATGCTATGGCAATCTGTTTATTTGACTATTTGACCGTATAGGTACGTGAGAGTGTGTTTAATGAGTTTAATTTGGTGTTGTATTTTATTGCACCTAACTTTAACTCCACCGCGTGCAAAATAATATATCCGTTTTATGATCTCTTTGCAGGTACTTACGTTTTTGTTTATTAAATAGATATTATCATACAGTATCTTATCCAGTATCAAATCCTGTAGGCATTTCATTACAAATTTGTAAACCCAGATTTTTATATAAATTTTCAGTATGCCTACCTCGTGAATATACAGTGTAAAGATTTTGATCCCTGAAAATTTGGATCAATATACAATATAGATTTTATCGATCTTTTTATGGGACCGAAAATGAAATGCATTCAAAATAAAAACAATAGCAAATGTATAGATACAAATAACATAAGCAGCTGATTGAATAACAGTACCTATGGCAAAACTACTACTTAAAAAAAATGGGTTTCATAGAGACAGTGGCAAATAATAGTCGTTTTAGGAAACATCATTGACATAAATTTACGGTGTATCTCTACCCCAACTCTCTACCTAAAAGTAAAGTATCACGTTGGTAACTGGAGAGTATTTAGGTACATCAGAGAATTGGATATCCTCTCTCAACACGAACGTAGAGTCCGGAAGCATTGTCACTGTAACTGAAAAATGCTGTGTGGCACCATCTACGTATAATTATGTAAATTTCTAGAGCAATCACCTGCGGATGTTGATAGGATAGGGTAATGGCTACCAATAGAGATAGAAGTCAAGACGCCGCCGCTGAGAGTAAACTATCTATTCTTTTACCCCTCTACTGCTCTTTACAATATTTAAAAATAAACTGTAATCGTCATTTTATTTCGCGTACAGAGGCACTTATGACATAATTGTATTTTTTTAGGTATCCAAATGCAACCTCGACTGAGAAGATCTATCTGCTAAGAAACCCAGCGGGCTTTTCTTTTTTTACATAATAAAATATAATTGTTTTAAATGGCAATTTGCTTCTATTTATTAGGTACAGAGAGCGGGTATATTAATGATAAATAAGATAGCTCCAGTGTGTTTCCTTTCGAGATAAAATATTATTTCCCTTATCTACTGACCGATCAATTACAATTGGCAATTATTTTGTTTGCGTATGCCCAGCTAAAATATGCAGTAAATTTTATTACATGCCCCGAGCATGAGGATCTTATATTATAAAGTACATTTCATTAACTACCAACATAATTAAATCAGCAGTAATAAATAATAAAGTAAAACCTTTCAATTAACGTAATCCGCTAAACTACGACCGGTGGCTATAACTCTGTGAAACTTGAAAAAGGTTCGTTTTATTAGCTCTTAAGCATTGTTTAAGAGTTGAGAGGCGAGGGGGAGCCCGCTCACCGACTTTTACCGGCTCATTATCGACTTTTTACCCCATTTTGTTTGTGTATAAGTACCTTAAGATGGAACCATTTGGAAATGGGTTTCTTTTAATTTACTTCGGATAGGGTACCGGTAAAGCCACAGGTTAATGTGGCCTCTATCGAGCTGTTCGCCCTCATTAGTATTTAATTACGAGTTAATGGGAAAAGGACTGAACCGACAGAGGTTCTTAATGAAAAGGCGCTGATATTGAACGCTTTAAGATTATAGAAGAGTAATTTAAATGGTGATTTATTCAGCTTACTGTGTGTCCCTTAATTTAGTACCGATAGAATATTTGTCATAATATTATATTTTCCAAAGGGATTGGTTGCAAATTACGCAAAATGAAACGTACACCGTTGAAATAAAGATTTAATTACAATCGTTACATAATTTTACTCATAATAATAATAATTAATAGGTATAATATATTCTATAAATATCTATATAGAACATTTAATATTAAGCGAATGTATTCGATTTGGTCACATTGAATTTTATTCTCATCAATGATTTTGCATCAGATAAACTTCTATTATACCAAGCCTCAAACTATTAGGTAGGTAAGTATTTGTGACCCGAGAAAAATAACAAGTCTTCTCTAGCTGTGAGGAAACCAAGTGTGACTGCTATGTGAAATGCTTAATAAATTATCTTATAGTACCTACCGATCAATGCATGTATTATATTTCGTGTTACAAAATGTACCTATTGAAACTTGTCTCTTAGATATTCACAGCTCCGTTTGGCTGGCGCTAGCCGTGGGCCCTGTAGTGCTGGCCACACACGCGCATCACGTGCTCGGACGAGTTAAGAACATTGCTCATGAGCGCATATTTCTAGCAGTGCGCACGCCCACTGCTAACGCCAACCATAAAAAAGAAAGTAAGTACATTTCGATCGTCAATACCGTCGCCACATATTAGTAAATGTACATACGGCCACATACGCCTTAAACTAATCGAACAGATTTACTCTGTAAGTACTCAGTAGTGGCATCATAGTAACGCACATGACAATAAAACTGACAATGAATATCTTTCATAGAGTCGGTATACAATGGACCTGGAAAGTGACTGCGACCGATTAAAAATAAACAATATTCAGAATATATTTTATGTACATGTAATAATATGTATACTAATAATACTTTTAAACAATATTTATAAGGTTCATAATTAGTGTCCGTCAATAACATCGAACGTGGCGAAATCATATTTATTACTTTGTACACATCTCGACAAACTAAAATTAGAAAATCTACAAAACATGTTTTTTATGTACAAGTACAGACAACAACAATAACCAAATCGACGATCGTTAATCGACTATTCCTCTATTATATTATATCAACAAAATTAAACAATAGTTTGTGCAGCAGACCGATACCAAACCTAACATTTGCCATTAGTCACGCAATTTACATAGTCCCTTAGTCTAGTTGAATCTGAAGCCTGTATAAATAAATCAATCTCAAGTCTACGGTCTTAAGTACGCTTTCGACATGTCATTTTATACTGGTATGACATAAGAGGGACATTTTCAAGATCTCCCTCTCAGTCTTGAGATCGATTTATTAATACGGACCCAAGTCTGGCACCTGTGCACATGAATAACTTATTGCTCCGAATAATTTCAAATAAAATATGTTTGGAAGAACATGGTGAAATAATATATTTAAATAATTCCGTGTCACGATACGACGCTCCGCCTGTGGAATTAATCAGGTAATTATAAATTTACAATAATTCACTAGAACCAATATCGGTTACTTTTAATTTTACACATAATTGCGCTTTTTGTGTATCCATAGACTATAAATAATTTGGATATTATCTCCGTAATATTCTTAAATCTATAAAAAATACTGAGCAACGTCGATTTTTATACAATGTTTCGTTCGATACCTAAGTACTAGAGTGACAACCGTAGAAGTGACCACATGGAACAAAACTAATTACTTAACAAACTTTATATAAAAATTTATACATCGTTATAATCTGTGCATTGATTATAGAAAATGACATACTCTATGCGTCATACAAATTAACGTAAGTATGTACCAAATTAATAAAGTTTACAAACGGGTCTATAGTCATAGACATTGTCAGCCGGCCTAGACAACTACGATTCGATTGCTTCGTAGGTACCATCTCAACGTTGAACGGAAACACTGTGCCACTGTGATCATCAGACAGTCCTAGTGGTTGACGGGTAGTGCAGCGACCCAGGTTTCACGAGCTTTACCTGTAACAAAGATACCACTTTTAAAAGAGGACAGAAATTCATTCAACGTCTGCGCACGTTACACCCGCGTCAGTTCGATGTATTTTAAAACAATAAAAGTATCGCCCTTAAAAAGAATAGCGGTATTTAAATTAACAAAAAAGAAGGTCCATTCCGATAGTTGTTCCGATTCTATCTCAGCGTCGTCGTGGTCGGTGCGCGCCCGCCGCCGCGTTCACACATATAAACCCAAAAAGTAAAAATCTAAACCAATCGAGACGAGGTGACGAAACGTTCAGTCTCATTATCTGAGAATTTATTAACGAATCGCTCGGACCGGAAAACCAAAATGTGAAAGAAATAAAAATTCGACCTCGGCCGCGGTCATCTAAAGTTTGTACGGCGTCAATGAAAAAAGAAGTCAAACAGGTTGTCCGAGCGACCTGCGACTGAATGAAACGGAGAAGGACCCGCGGCAGGATCGGGAGATAAGAGGAAAGATTAGGGCGTTGAAAAAAAGTAAAGCAGCTTTTAATGCAGAGGTAGTGTTGTGAATGAAGAGGATCCATTGAGATTCCGCGCCCACGCAGGCTCACGGGACGCGCGCTATCGGCGGCGCCGCGCGGCCGCCCGGCCGCTGCGCCTCCCCGCCAACAACAATACTCATTGTACACGTATATTAACGTTTTTTGTCTTTCTACAATCCCGTCGTGTTTATTTAAATCAGGCCCAGTAAATGGAATTAGAGCTGGAAATGTCCCGGTCGCGAGCGCCGTTTCGTCGCCGAGGTCCCCGATGATGCCCCTTCCTCCGTTCGTGCACTATCCCTCGGTATAATATTAACATTACGACACCAATAAAATAATTTAGACGGAATCGCATCTCGACTCAGTAGCGATATCATTTAGGAAAATAATAAGTTAAAACGATACAGGAATGTTATTTAAGTCGAATATAAAAACTGTCGATTTTAGTCCCTTCTTTTTGGGGCTACTTTAAAGGAATGCCGCGATAAGAAGTTATTTTCGCGTCAAGGAATTCGAGGGACAAAAAGGCGTGAAAACCAAAATAATACAAAAGGTTTATAGAAGTGAATTTGTGAGCGTTTGGCTAAAACAAAATTCTTGGCGATGCCGTCCTGTGCGGCGGCAGCGGAGATGCGATTTATTGTAATGAGACGCGGATGCCGCTACTTCTTCTTAGAAAATCTTTGGCAACTCTTAGAAATATGTAGCTGGAAACTGAACAGCATCTTTCTTCACACGGTAATACATGGAGCCTTTGTTTTATATCTAAATTATAACTCTCGCAATGTATCATATTTCATTGTTGAAATAAAATAGCAGATTCTTTATGATCATCAAAAGGTAATATGAAGAAGAGGTAATATGCTATCAAATACCCTGAACAGGTAGTCACCCGTTGAAAATGCAAATCACTTTTGGAACTCAAACCAAAATACTCGTGATAAATTGCGCCTTCTGTAGCAACTCAAAAATTACATTAACGGAGTCAGAATCCATTACGAGCGACAGTGGCCAACCGGCGAGTTAACACGTTCGTAGAAAGAGCTAATTTGGGCAGGTCAGCGGCGCGTAGGTGTGTGGCTCGCGGCGCTCTGACAATGACAAATGACGCAAGATTGCAATCTCGCCGCCCTCGAGCCGCGTCGCCCTTCCGCCTCGACACAACTCCATTGTTTTCAATTACCGACATGACACCCGGCGAGCGTGCCTGCGCTAAGCCCCAACTCAATGTATGGCTCCTCCGATAACTGCGCCTCGCAGCTCTTATTTACATGTACCCATTGCGTCGCCCCGCGATTATGCCAAGCTCGTCAATCTGAATCAATCTGTGACTCACCGCTGGTCGCTCGCGGTCCTCTTTCAGACGGCCGACACGAAACCGTTGGGATGCTGTAGCGAGCTGGAATAGGAAACATGCACTCTTTTCACGTGACGTTAATATTTTTTTACCAAACTTAACCATAATCTATACCTACAAAGTCTACTTATAGAAGTCTAAAGTTTCATGCAACTTTTATAGTAAATGGGGATATATTAACCTTTTATAAAAAGGCTTGAAAGCGGCGGATCCTTCGTTGTGATGCGGCTGGTTGGGCTGATGGGCGTTGGCAGCGTGGTGCGGGTTGTGGTAGGGGTCGCGCTGCGGCGACTGCTGGTGCCGAGGGAAGCAGTAGCCGGAGCCGCCGCCGCTACCGAGCGGGTTGGCGACGCTGGGCACCTTCATATTGGGAGGTGTCTGGGGCGGCGTGTCCGTTTGCACGTCGGGAAACGAGGCGGGGTGCACGCACGGGTGCTGCCCGCCGTATTGACCGCCGGCGAAGCCGCCGTACCGTCCGTACGAGCCGCTGGCGGGGCTGGCTGCGGCCGTGGCCGGCAGCGCGAACCCGTTGGAGCTACCGTCCGCCGGCGGCGCTCGTTCCGGCGGACCGTACGAGTGCTGCGGCCACGGCTGCGCGGCCGGTGGCGGCGTCTTGCACGCCGCCGTGTCCGCCAACGACCATATCTTCGGCTTCGACGCCGGGATCGGCACGCCGCACTCCGAGGCTCCTCTTTTCGTCTCCTCTTTTATCCCGTAGCCCAGCATCTGGTGGTGCATACCCTGCAGCACATCGTCGCCCTTCCGCTCCTCATCTGTAAAGATAAACATATTCATCGATCACATTTCCTGTCCAATCGTCAGAAACGCGAAGGGAACCACATCGCAATCAGATTAATCGCCAATAGCCGCCGTAACTAACGCGACAACAATAAAAAGAGCTTAAAATGTTGACCAAAAATCGATACGTTGCGGATCGGTCGACGACGTGACCGTTACAAGCGAGACGTAAGTTTTAGCTAGTAAGAAGCGGGATCTCCTCGCTCCCTTCTGAAAAGTCGTGTGAAAATACGTTAGGCGTGCAGTGACCCATTCGTTAAGTGGTTATCCGATTAGCGAAGTGAAAATACCACTTTGGGGCGCGAGTCCCCCGCCGCGGGCGCTGGCGATCCCTTTCGTATTTAAGCCGGGCATTTATTTCGCATTTCCCGGCGTGCCCCGCGGCACCGCGCCACCGCACTCTCCTCCGCGGAATGTGCGCCACACAATTAACGGTCAACCGATCTATGTACCCGATTCCTATTTGCATCTCGACCTATTTGATTCTCATTTTTATGAAGTAGGAATTTAAATTAATTGTTATTTTAATACACCTAGCTGGTACATTCCCAGTATTAAAAAGCCCCTGGATCTTGCAAGCGATCATCTTTATAAAACTGCAATGAAATTAATCTGACCTTGCTGGCTTGAAAAAAAATTGATGTTATTGTACAATTACACAAAATGTTTATTCAGTGAATTTTATAAGGCTTTAAGTATTATCATAATACCATTTTCTGTTGTAAAGTGGGTTTCGGCGGGCGCGGGGGCGGGCTCCCGGGCTCTAATGAAATTCAGAGGCCCGCGAATATGCGGAGGGCGACGGCGGGGAGGGGTGCGCGCGGCGGGCGGGGGCGGGCGCGACCGCTCGACTTCATTCTCTTTATTCCATTTAATGCTGACTGCTCCTAGCTTTTAAGAGGGGTTATCCGCGTTGCCCTTCACTAAGGATAAATAGGGACGCCACTGATACTCGGCGCGAAGATATTTATCCGGCAAATTGTTTTAATTTTCATTGTATTAATCTAATAAAGCCCCACAATGGCGGGAGATAAGCGGCCAATGGACTATTCCGTAATGTTTAATTTTAGCGATATGTTTTGTGATGTTGTAAGTTAATTTCTTAACAAATTAACCGAGATGCTGTGGTGCACTGGACCTATTATTTTTCTGCTTTTTACGCCATTTTACTATCATGCGAGACGTAGCGTCAAGCGCACACGTTCAATGAACTCCGTCTTTTTTGTATTGTACGTCATAAAACCATGAGCCCCCAGCGCAGTCCATCAGACTGGCCCTGACACAACAAACAACAGCACGCTTTAATTATTGACTTTAAAACTTGGAAACAGTTAGATTAAAAGTAGGCTTTAACAATAATTCACATCAACATTTTACTTGGTTCGATAAGTGTATTTTTGACCTCGATAAGACGCCTAATGATGATTGGTTAGCAATTTTGACAAACAAATCAGGACGAATACTGATAGGTAACTACAAGGTTTTTAACTTTTTAAGTATTTTTTTTTACTTAATCAGTTTCTTCTACCTATTATGGATCTGCATAAATCTATTTCTAATGTGTTTTTTTTCATTCGTTACACGTGTTATTACGTGATACTGTCTTACTAACAATACTGCCCGTGTTAATCCCAGTCTTACTACCACCAGTACCCCGTGTTACTCCCATTCTTACTACCAATAGTACCCGTGTTACTCCCAGTCGTAATACCAATAGTACCTGTGTTACTCCTAGTCCTACTACCAATAGTACTCTTGATACTCCCAGTCTTACTACCAATAGAAACAGTGTTACTACCAGGCTTAGTACGAGTAGTAAGTGCCCATCTGAATCTACCAGTAATTATTGCTTCAGTAGCAGCACGGGAGATTATATTTCCCATATATATCTATATTATTATTACAACAATTGCCCCCTATATATGTCTTTTTCCAAAATCCACATCAAATGTTCATCCACATATAAATTAGAATTAGAATAACGAGAAATAAAATTAAACGTTGGGTATGATTAAAATTTTAATTTGATATTATAACTATTTCCATTTAAATTCTTTCATAATTATAAATGCATGTTTTATGCTTCCACTAATAACAAAAGATTGAAATATGATAAGGTGAGTACTATGACAACCCCTAATGTTGAAATGGAGTAACTTTGTCGTTTATAAAACAATTAAATTTTGGGTAGGATGGCAGATTTACACTAGGTTTACTGAGTTCAAAATATAATAGAGAAGGTTTTTCATCAGAATTTCGTGAATAGTTAAATGAGAAATAGAATCTCCCATGTTACTAATTAGTATTTAACACGGATAATTAATTATATATTACAGCCCTTAACCATACCCTTAATTATTCGATTTCATTAAATGCCTGTCTAAGCCAAGTCTTATGTAAATTAATAAATCAATTGAATTGAATTGCAAAAACATTGTCTTTGAACATTACATTTTCTTGCTACTATTATGTAATTCTGAAGGAATGTAATAAATTGTTATAGATTAATGCTTCTGCCAACTTACTGAACAGAAATTTCTGAAATTATTTTTTATTTAATACCACTTTTCTATAATAAAATTGTGTCACAATACCAGCCCTACCAGAATTGATAAACAAAACAAAAATACTGACATTTAATCACTCTATTTCCTTTATCTGCCATGTGACACCTCTTCCAGTATTGCAATATGTGCAAAGAGAGAAAATCTCTACGCGCTCGGGGAGATTGGGGCGACTGGGGCAACTGTGGATATGTAGCTCGATGCACACTTTGCGTCGAGTGGTTTCGCTTCCGTGCACTAAAGCTTTGTTTAGATATGGGCGGAATGCTGTAATACTTATCCTACTGTCAAAATAAAATGTGGGTCCATCATTATTCTTAAATTAGGGCTGATTAATTTAACGTAAATAAGTACGTAAATTATATTCTCTTCGCGGCCCACTTGGCCAAAACATCTATGGTGGCGTCTCCCTAAAAAAGGCAGTCGATTCAAAAAAGTTTTCACTCTGTTATATGTGAGTGGCTTCTAATTTTTTCCGTCTTAACACAGTGACTCTTTTGCATTGATATGTGTTATCTGATTATACGTACACTACCTAGTAATGTAGCACGGTAGGCAAGAAGACTAGATGACTTTTAGTGAGTGAAAATTAATTCTTTATGAATCAATAACGATAAACAATTACGCCTTGTAGCTTTGGCAAAGTCGTGCTACATACTATCGGATACCGTCTATATTTGAACAGAACTTCTGCTGTATGCGAGGGCATAATAAAAGGCCGTCTCAGTGGCTCCGGGCTCCTCAAGCCCCGCTCTCCCCACGTATTCACTTAGGAAAACCCTTTGTGTAGGGTGTAATAATTCGTCTAGGATTTGTTTTTGTTTGAAACAATGTTTTAGATACGTTGATTGAGTGGTAGGTAGTTAAGCGTAGTATAATTTAATAGAGTCGTTCACTTAGCTCTATATTGAAATTGTTATTTTTACTCACTGTATTTTTGTTATAAAGAGTTCTATTGTGTAATATTTCCTCAAATCAAGTATGTGAGGTAAATATAGATTTTTAATAAAAAGCGTAATTCACCTACCGGCCCATCGCAAGATTCATTATCTTACCCAAGTATAGCGACCTTTTTATAAATATTTCCTCTATAATTTTTGCTTCGCTGAACTAGGGGAATTTCTCTTTCAGATATAAAAATCCACTGCCATCTTTAGGCATATCTTTTACAAAAAAAGTTATCAGGCCCAGCTTTATGTGTAATGGTGGTAAAAGTATATCATCAGGGTTCATTGAGGGATTATTTAAATTTTTTTATGGCCCGGAGGAAGCGTTAATATAAAATAGTCTAAGTAGCAGTGTTTATAAGCAACAGAGCTACACATCTCCAACGCGCACTTAAATTTAATTTTCATTACTCATACTCTGAAAGTAGGTCTGAAGTTGCCTGAGAAGCGGGTTGAAAGTAATACTTTTCAGGCCCGGGAGTTTCGCTTTCAACTGACAGCTGTCAAATTATAAAAAAAAAGACTAGTTCCATTTTCACATTTCTATGGAACCATGTTCAAACTTTTTCTACAGTCACTCAATTACAGCACGATGTAAAATTGAAATAACATAAAGTTAAGTATTAATTCAAGAATATATTTTTTTAAATGACTTAATTATAATTTAGTTTCAACAATTTCTTTAAAATAACATAGATTTGGGCAAAATATTTAAAGATGAAAATGAAAAATAATGGCTAAATAATGAAGTTGGCCGGCCAACGAAAAAAAAAAACAAAATAGGCGGCAATCCGATTTTTTTTTTCGAGTTGTAGAGTATTGTTTATACTTCCTTGTATTATTTCTTTAGCCAATTCCTGTTTTTATTTTTATTTTCCTTGTATTCGTAATGAAAAGCACAGTGTTTACCTCGGGTGAAAGATTTATTTTGTCCCTCGAACTATTAGCGCCCTCGCTACGCTCGGGCGCCAAACCCCGTCTCGGGACAAAATAAGTAACTTTCACCACTCATGTAACAATGTACTATTACCTACTAGATTCTAATGCGTAATGTGTTGCTCGTGTCAGGAGGATAATACGGGCGCGCCCTGCGGCAAGTGTCTGCACCCCACAGTCTGCAGCCCCGCGCTCCGTACTCCGCACTCTGCACTCTGCAGCTGAGGTCATTGCAATTTATTGCTCATCGCCAACCGACGCTCACTTGTTTACGTTACTTTCTACTCGTTTTCCATTAGCGCCCGCCGGATTAATATTTTGTTTGCGGAGCGCACGCTCGCGACAAAAATTAACATTTATCGGTTAGGGTCAGAAAATGAAGCTTTTATTCATGAGTGGCTTAGCTCCGATAGTTTCTGTATGTTTGTTTGCCGACGACGGTCTACGGATCGCGTGTGAAAGCTTTTATATTGGCTTTGTTTGCCGTGACTTAAAATGATATATTACACGTCGGTAACATTGACGTCCTTGCGAAAGAATGGTTGTATGCATGTTAGTGAGAAATGTGATGGTTTGTTTGCAGTGTGGCTGAGGGATTACCTTCATCACTAACATGTTTGGTTAACATGTTAATCTTTTAATGTAAGGTTTTTGATTGCATTTCCGTGAGAGCACCCAAGTATATTGTTAAATTTAAAGGTTAATAAAGTTTTCTTAATATTCAATTATTTAATAATGACAATTATTTGATTTTTAAAATATTTCTACTATTGAATATTTCTTTAAAACATGACGATAAAAGCATTGTTTTACAATCACCATTGCCTTATATTATTAGGCAGTTTCCACACTTGCTTACTTATCGCGTAAATCTTAATGCAATCGATGGAGTTGCGACCCGCAATCCTTTGCATCATTGAATCGCAACACTATCGAAATTAAATTTCCTTGGGAAGAAAATTATTGGCTGTACCCTACGATCACACGTGACACGACACGACACGACTTCAACGCCCCGCTGCGCGCGGAAGTCGCGCAGCCGCCGCAGGACGCGTGCCTATAATCCTGCGCACAATTGGATATCGTTTTGCAGAATGGACCACATGCACTGCCGCAGACCAAAATCAACCTTGTGTTACTCTTTCTAGGTTGGTTTCAAGTTGCAGAATTGTGTGCGGGTTGGTTCCATTTTGCAAAACTACGTCCAATTTCGCCTCTCTTGCTGTTTTTGTCGCTCCGTAGAGTGACGGCTATTGTGTCGGCTCTAGTAGCCTTTTTGGGAACAAATGCACTTTTTTTGCGTGTTTCAATTTTTTTATCCAATATAAACGAATGCCTAGGTTATGTCGTGAAAAAAAAAATAACCAAGAAGATTATCATACAGATGTTTTATGACATATTTCTTGATATCATTCAGTTTTGAAAAAGAGGAATACCTAATTGGTGTTCTTACAGAACATACACAAATTAATAAGCGAAAGATATACCTACTTAGTGCGGACGGCTATATCTTGGCTAGCAACTGTATCTTTTGACTTTACATTCTAAACTAAAAAATGTAACAATAACTTGTTTTTCGCTGCGGTCGTCAAATCATTCCACTGACATTAAAAACATAAATTTCGTTCCGCTTTTCCTGTGCATATCACCGACTTGAGGGTTTTTATTAACAGTATTTGTCGAGTGGCCCTCGCACGAGCCCATAGAAGCCGCGAATTAAGCACTCCTCTCCGACAATAGCCAGCTTCATTACTGAGCGTATGCCGGCGTCACGCGCGGCGCCCCCGCCCATTAGCGGCGTGAACTTCACTATGAAAACACTCGTGTTAGGAGCCATCTTAATGTAACAATGCCTACTTATAATTTATGTTGTTGACAAGCGGCGCAAACGGCCGCCCTCGCCGCTTCTCACGTACCGTGTCGAATGCGTATCTGGGTTTTATTATTGCTCTCACGCGCTCCAAACTCCGCGCGTCTAATGTTTATAACATAAAATACATTCAACTTCAACGCGTCTGGGGTACCCACTCGTTGAAGTTATACAACAAAAAAATAAAGTAGCATACAAACGCAATATCGCCGACAAAAGGCGCCACGTTCAATCGGTACACATTATAAATCCCCGAAACCGTACTTACTTACGTTCCAACGGAATATCCTCATAAAAGAAACGATCCACGAACTCGACAAATCCTTTGGCAAGAACATGAAGTAGGGCAGATCGTCAGACAAGTTGTACGCGACCTCCGAGCGGCGGCCCGTTGTAGCGACGAACGGAAGACGCGTTATATGAAATTTGGGTCCGGGCGCCGCCCACTTTACTACGAATAGGAAATCCGGGACCGAGGAGCGGTTACGCACAGTTACACGCCTGAGACCTCGTCCCCCGCCGCCCCCGAGCTCCTCCCCCCTCCCCGCGCCTCCCGCACCTCCTCCGGAGCCCGCACACCCTCCGGCCCTCAGCCGCGTTATGCCAATTCACTCGACGATTTATACACCGACAAAATTAAAGCAATTTTAAACGGTTAACAACACTGGGGCAATTCATACATGAAAATAGCGCACACTACCAAAGCGTAATTAGTGAAATTATCGTAACATAGGTACCTATATCACAGTCACATTCGCCATCGCATCTATAAAACACAGTACATAGGTAGTAGAAATGAAATGAAATCACAATTCGCAACGCATAAACGGACAAATTCATAATAAACATAGACAGTGTTAGCTTTAAAATTCAAATCAACATTTGACAGTCAACGTTTTGTTGTGCACGGATTTTTATTCGGTGGAAAATTTTGCGTCATTTTCACTAAGGCCGTTGACTATCCGATGTTGGGTTGGAATGTGACTCAACGAACCTTTGTGAGATTTGATCTTATCGTCCTGCTCGTCTTTTTCCTTCTCCTCGTCGGAGAGCATTGTATCGTCGTCGTCATCCGTCTTATTCTTGGGCTCCCAGGTCATCTTGTTCTCCTTCTTGAGGCGGCGGCGCGCGTTGGCGAACCACGTGGACACCTGGGTGAGCGTCATCTTGGTGATGATCGCCAGCATTATCTTCTCTCCCTTCGTCGGGTAAGGGTTCTTCTTGTGCTCGTTGAGCCACGCCTTTAGCGTTGCCGTCGACTCCCGAGTCGCGTTTTTCCGCCTGGCGGCTAAATCGTACCCGGCTCCGTATCTGTCGACAAACATTTTTATACTTACATTATAACTAAAGGGTAAAACACGCTTCTGGCCTCAGCATACTTACTAAACTTTCGCATATGATGAATTGGTAGGTACACAAATAAAATAAACGTCGTGTTAGTGACTGATATCCTCAAAATATGACTTAAAGTTCCATAAAACTAATTCTGAATACTGTAATAAAAAAAAAAAAGTAAGTAGGTAGGTAACCTAACGCGATAAATAGTGCCAACATAAATCTTCATATATATATAAAGTAGACCTTACGCGAGACATAATTGATCTTTATTTGTCCTGCTGCTATTAAACGATACCAGTGGTTAAATCATCTCTAGCAACATAATATAGATGTAATAAATAAATCTATACAAATAAATAAAATTGGAGTGTCTGTTTGTAATATCAAAATAACACCTTTTCACTAAATGCATATGAAAGTACACACGATACCTATAGCAAAAACGCGAATTAAAAATTTTTTGTCTGTCTGTCTGTCTGTCTGTCTGTCTGTCTGTCTGTGTGTTTGTTCCGGGTAATCTCCGAAACGGCTGGACCGATTTCGACGGGACTTTCACTGGCAGATAGCTGATCTTATAGCGGGTAACTTAGGCTACTTTGATTTTA
Organism: Notodonta ziczac; assembly: GCA_918843915.1. NCBI lineage: Eukaryota > Metazoa > Arthropoda > Insecta > Lepidoptera > Notodontidae > Notodonta > Notodonta ziczac. The sequence continues at coordinate 4,789,770 of OU974038.1, read as the reverse complement.
GAAAAACAATTAGGGTTCCGCGTAAAAAAATAAAAACACTTGAAATCAAAGAGTATCTCCGAAACGGCTGGACTGATTTGACGGGACTTTCACTGTTAGATAGCTGATGTTATAAGCAGTAACTGAGGCTACTTTTATTTTAGAAAAACAAAATTAAAAAAATGGTTCCTGTCGCGCGGGCTTAGAACGCGGGACCGGGCTTTATTGTTAAGTTTAATTCCACGCGAGCGAAGTCGCGGGCTCAGCTAGTCCTAAATATTATGTTACCAGATAAGAATAAATGATTTTTACCCACAACTAATATTCAGCTAGTTACATCGTCCGTGCTCCGAATCGTTCACAGCGAGCAATAAAGTGGCTTTTAAATTCGTAGCAGATAGGCGTTTTATTAGAGGCAATAGATTTCTCGTAACGGCAGCAAAAATAAAAGCTATCGCGGCACAGAGCGGCATTCGGTACACTTTTTAGAGCCTACGGACCCATTTGCATCCGCTTTCTGAACGTAATTGTGGCTTCCCCCCGGCGCCCCCAGCTTTCGTACCTGACTTCGATTTTCTTGCCGACATGACAAAGGCGCGGTCTAAGGGGCCCAATAAATAGGTATCGCGCGTGAAAATAGTTAAAAAACGGCCCCGCATCACAGCGTGTTCACGCAAATTGCGATGTTGTGCGCGCCGCTCACGGTCGAGTATCGTGAGCGCACGCCGCGCTCAGATTTTCGCCGACGTGTTATGCATGACGCGAATACGATTTACCGAATTGACAGCGTTTGTTCTTTTGTTACTTTTCGTGTCGTTCGAATATTGATTTAGGTCGGATAACTATCTGACAGCATCGATACGATTAAATACGGCGTACCTATTCGCGACGACAGAAATTTGTCGAGCACGAGAAACAAGTCGGTTTTACTTTAATCTTTAACGTGTCTTGAAGACTTTACTTTCATACTCGAGTGATCGTCCGCGAAGAGGGCGGGGAGTTGCATCTCGGTTGCAATTGCAGGGCGTTGTTGCAGCGCAGGCGTGGGCTGCGTGGGCGTACTCACCACCAATCGATCGCGACGCCATCTTGCCCACCGGCCCTGTGCCACCGGTCATCACCGGTATTGCTAGTCGCCGAACGACCGCCGCCGCCGGCCGGCGCCACGGGCTTCACATGGCGTCCCGACAGGCCAACTTTTTGTAAAATACATCGCGCCGAACACTTTAACATACTTATGTCGTTTTATTATCGATATAATTACAAGAACCTGTCTTATTAATTTTTTTATGTAGCAATAGTAAGAGACGCATATCGCGAAGTATTAATACGCGCGTCAAACGCGCATCCACACAAAGCCTCTGAAACCGAACCGCATTAGTTCGAACACGAATAAGCTCTTCAGAAATCTACGGCGGTTAGTGGCGACAGCGGCGCGGGTTAGGAAAAACAGCGCTTTGTTGCTTTTATATTTTATTGATTCGACGGTGTACGGTGGGTTCGCAGCTCTGGAGCCGCTGAGAGGGTCGGATCCTTTAAGCTTTGTTAATTAATTTAGACAGTCCACTTACTCGTCGCGCCCGCCCTGCGAGAACACATGCACTTGGCTTCGTGGATCTTAATACTTTTGAGAACGGAAATACTTTATATCTCCATTAATATGAATACAAAGATGGGCTAAATGAATGGCTGGATTAATTATTTTTGTCGTTTCCGCTATTTACGGTGAGAGTGAAAATTTATTTATCTTGCAATTGGGAATGCACGGTCATCAGGTGTTATTTAAAAAAAATAAGATTTAAGTTATCTACATTTTGTATAAGACGAGCGATTTTATTATAATTAATAATTTACAAAGCATTACATCATAAAGGTACGTACATACCACGTGTGTAGACACATTTGGTCCTGGTAGGCCACCCCGAGACGCGTTGTGTAGGGCGGGCGCTTACAACCGTGGCTACATATTTGCGCTTGCAGAGCATTCAATTCGCGGTATCGAAGGTTTACGATCTACCCGCTTGGGGGAATTGTGGCCTCCACATGCCCTCCCCGTAAACCGTACCGCTATATGTACGAGTGTGTACATAAGTAATTCCCCCCCTCAGTGGGGAGCTGCCTCGTATTAGAATTAGGATTCGCAACTGAAGCGCACTTCGATAGGCGTATTCAGAACGGGATTCTGACGTTTATTCTCTTCGTTTGCAGCAGGATCTCAATACTGATAATGGTGCAGACTGGTTTATAGGCTGCATTATGTACTTATTATTTGCTTAACTAAGCTTACAGATGGAACCATGAATTTTAAAGCGCATCATAATAATAACTATTAAAGGGAAGTACTTATAAATTCATTGAATTAGAGTACCTGCATTTTTATATGTTATCCAGTGAAGATAAAACTAGCTATATCCGGGAACAAAAGGCTAAGTAAAATAATGAATAAATGAATATTTTACAGAAATAATCGGGATTCCCTGAAAATTAGAATTCTGTATGCAGTTGAAAATGTTCAGACCCATCCGCTTATTTTTTATTTTACCAAGCCATAAAATTAGTGATTTCTAAGTGGTAGCTTGACATAGAAAATTGCCTTGACGGAAAAAGCATTATTTATTTAAACCCCGTTCCTTACGTTACTCTATATAGATTCTTAATTGTTTTATACTAGGCATGCATTAAGGCTTTTTTTAAGTATTTTCTATTTTCACATTTATTAGAGATTGCAGCTAATTAAATATACCTACTATGTATTGTTATACAGGAGGCTTTGGCTGAAAATCAGCGTTGGAGGAGATTTCGTTCCCCTCCAGCACATGCTGAGCCAAATGCCTTTCGGTACAGCTCACACTGTAGGAAATGCAGCTTACTGTCCTTAGGTGTATATATTTCACTTTTTTATAATTATGTGCTGATATTTCCTTATGTGTTCCCTGTACTGAATAAATATTTTTCATTTTTCATTTCATTTTTCATACACATTCATAACGTTACTTAGAATTTTAGTAAATTAAATTTCTGTATACTAGATTTATTGTAAAATATAACTTTATGTCATTTATATTGTCATTAACGCACCAAAGCCTCCGATACTATACCAACTTTTAAAAAATGAGGCTGTCGATATACTTGTTACTGGTGGGGGACAAGCGACATCCGTGTGTCAATCATAACGAGGTGCCGGCGTAATTAGTTAATTAACCGCGCTTCCTCCGGGCCGCCTTCGTACAATTCATTATAAATGCATTTATTACCAACTCACACTTGAATGGAACGCATCGTGTGATATTTTAATTATGATCGGCAGACGCACCGGCAGATCTAATTGTAAACATAATTATTTAGGTGTTGGTACTATTTTATAACACAAATAAAACTATCCAAACCTATGCATTAAATCCGAAAACGAAGTGTAACAATTGGTAGGTTAGCGAAATTTAAAATAATAGGTTACTAGTATTAATTGCTACAGCGCAACAGAAAACTTTATAATGTTATTATGTTCAATGCAATTTGTCAGTTTTATTTGGATATGTATTTTCTTTCAAACATAATTCCCAAAAGATTGACCACTTCAGTTAATATTCATAGTTATGTGTAACCTTTGTAACGTTTAGGGTAAAAGCCGGATAGTTGCCTCGGACGGATACATGCCCCGGTTTTTAATACACTATGTTGGGAACATAAGTTGTGATTGCGCTTTACTACAATAATAAGTGACCCCCCGCAGGCCTCAGTGCTGTCTAAGCCATCAGAATAGGTGCAAGTGTTTTGTCCATGTGAGCAAAAACCTTCCGCGGCGAAACTTTGACGGGCGTTATAATTATATTGGTAAGTAATTACTATTGAATATTTTTATTACTGATCCTGGTTTCACTCAACTTTTTGTTTCTTTGCATGCATTAGAGTTTAAATTACATTGTTTATTATGTTTTATAGCTAAATATTTTTTATTTACTTCGTAAATAAAAAGGGCAAGTATCCGCATCAAAAAGGATAGTCGCCCTACTTACTTTCGCGGATAGTTGGCCCTAGAGTGACTTATTATTTTTTAACAATCAAAGACGGATTTTATTTTTTGTTGTTTTTTCCAATTTACTGTGACTCTAACTTGTAGTAAATAGAATAAATATCTACTTAACTGTTTTATATATTTATTCCAGATTAGCTAAATGCCTCTCAAATATAAGCGAAAACCAGGCGTGGTGCCACGCAACATCAACTGGACAGCAGATAGCTCAGCACTTGTCTTGGAAGAATTGAGACAGAAAAAAATATCAATGAATTTTTTCGAACATGCATAGAACCTTAAGAAGACGCTACGAAAAAAGTAACCAGCAACTGCTAACTCAAGGAAAATATCATGTTCTTGCCTTCGAGAATGAAAAAATACTGGTAGCTCATATATTGAAGCTCGGAGACGCCGGTTTTCCTCCTGACAGAAGTAAATTATAAAGACTGTTAAATAATTAATAAAGATTACTTTAATTGACATAAATTTATTTCAATCCAAAATAAAAATCATACTCAGGTTACTATCCCCGCACGAGGCAAGTATCCCGCGAACCATTTTCCACGTTAGGCTACTATCCGCCATAGTAGGCAACTATCCCTTTTCTGAGAGGTGTAATAAAACATTATTTATTCAAAACCATTGTTAATTATGTATACAAAAATAGGCTATTATGGAAGATAAAAGACCTATGTTTTGAGATATATACGGAATAATTTTCAGCAAGTTAATATTTTTTTTAAATAAAGCATTTTCGAAAAGTGTGGCAACTATCCGGCTTTTACCCTAAGTCGTTCAGAATTAGTAAAGATGAATGTGCCTAACATTCGTGTAAAAGAAAATAGCACCGGATAGATGGATGTTTTCTTTAGCTCAGTATGCGAGCGGTGTTTGACAAATGTGCGCTAAACGCTCATAAACGTCACAAGAGCGGCGTCTCGTTAACCACCGCCTTCTTACCCGGCTGATTTAAAAAGTAACAACCCAAATCGTTGGCACAAATAATTCCCAGCGAGCGTGGCGCTCGGGGCGCGGTAATTTCCTGAGCGTTTTGAACTCAATGGAGCGGTACAAGTGCTCCCTCGTCTCTTTTCTCTAATTTTTGTACGTTTTCTGTGCTCCGGACTTGTGTTAAAAATAGCTGAGTAATTTTTCATTTCGGCGCGCGGCGGGCGTGGCGGATTACAGGCTGCTCCAAATAATACGCCAGTGGTGCTTAAATGGAGTGCGCCTACGCTCGCCGCTAACTCTTGTTGCTTGCTTATGTGCGCTTTTCACTTTACTTGTTTCTTTGCGAGGCTATTTTATTCGACCCGGTTAAGTATCGCAGCCCCGGAACGTTTTGTGGGCCTCTTATGAAGTTTCCTGAAGTGAACACATAACAATTTCGTCGGGGACCGTGTGTAATTACACTTGCAAATAAATGAATTATTTAGTGAGCACGCGACAAGTGTACCGCGAAAATTGTTATATTTTCACACATTTCGAGGACAAATTTTATTGTGTTGTTGTATCGTGTTTTATGATTAGCTCTGCGTTTGCAACGCGAGCACCCTATGCGTGGCTGCCTCGGCAGCAAACAATTGTGTTGGAGCGTCAAGCATGCTATATATCACGGTGTATTTCCGTGCGCGTCCCGCCACCATTCTGTACGGCCGCGTCTTTTTTACGCATAAAAACTAATGTCGCCTCTAATTATTTTTAGATTATAACGCACCGCCCGCTATATATTAAGTCGAGCGCAGCCGAATTGTCAGCATAACTCCGCTTTGATGTATCATGATTTGTTTTTATTTTCGGGCAGTTTCAACGTGATTCATGGACGGATAAATTTCAAGTGCGCCGTGAAACGCATATTTAATTGATGCGTCCGCGTAATACATTGTTATGACACTCTTATGACGACCGGCGCCGATAGATGTACGGTTCGTATAGCCGGTGGAATATAAATAAAATTTAATAAGAGCCGCCCTTGTTCGTCGACGAGTCTGACGGGTTGATAAGTTTGCCGAAAACGTCAAGGCAACGCGTCGAGAGATCGCGTTTCAAAGAAAAACTGTGAATTAATCAAGCACTAGCGCGAATGGTTGTGGCGTCATCCGTCTCTGTCAGCGGGGCCGACGAGCACGTGTCAGAGTGGGACGCGAAGCGACCGGGAGTGGTTACTCGGTCATTTGTCCCTCGCGGCCGACACGCACAGCCAGCCGTGGATACGTGTGTACAAGCCTTTATCGGTGGTGCAGTAGATTTTTTTAGCTGGAATTGAATTATCAATAGGTCGTTGAAAGTGCAGATAAGAAGCCGTCTCTACAACTTGACAATTCAGTGGATTGCTCAGTTATTACAAAAAGAGTCTACATGATCAGAGTAGAGTTTTTCATATACTTATCTTACTATTATCCTTTTCTCTTCACCTGTAATAGTTGTTGGATTACTTCAGGGTTTTGCCGAATGCCGGGAGGATCCTACACTTACAATTATTTTATTATTTCTATTCCGCAAACTATAGGTTACGGCCGTAATTGCCATGTTTACTGCGTAGATTACTTACAGAAACCGCGCTCCTGTAATTGTGCGAACGGTTAAACGCAGTACACATCGATATTAGCGCCAATTCTAGAGGTACATAAACTAAACTTAACTAAATTAACCCTCTCATGAGTCGGACGGTAGACCTTTCACACATTGCGGCCATCCGTAATACAGCCGTAAAGTGTGAATAGGACAGCGATAGATGTGTAAAATTTGTTGTTATTGTTTACAATATAATTTTGGGTAATTGACACATCAAAATATACTATGGTTGTCTTGCTCATTACGATATTTCGACCGTAAAAGGATGCCAACACTAAGCCTAGTTAAGATTAGTTGATGTAGGTACCAAATGAATTAGAGGCATTGCCTATATTTAACCAAACTTAGCGAGTATCGACCTAAACTTGACACTTGTCAGCGACTTATTTAACAAGGGCGTGGGTATTGTGTGTCAAATTAATAATGACATGTGATTTGACAATGCACGAAACACGAAACCGAGTGGTGTTGTACGCACGCACACAAAACCGTCTAATAATCAACTGAAAACTCGGACATAGTACGGTTATTTTATGACGGTGACAGCGATTTCTAAAGATAGGCTACTAAACCAATCGTGCAATAAACTTATCAATTTTAATACGGACACTGATACTCAAACTTACCTACCTACAGGTACTTAAGTATAGGAAAAATGCCTACCTAACAGAGAGTTCGCACTGGCCAAAACATGTTCACGGAACATATTGTTGTCCCTAGTTTGGGAACAACAAAAAATAGAGCCAACAACATGTTTCGTGAACATGTTACGGCCAGTGCGAACTCACGGTAATAAATTTTGTAACACTCAACACCATGTAAATAGATAATTAAAATTAGGTATGTAGTAAGTTGTTTATTTCCCTCTCGGGTCAAGAGCGCATATTGGGTCCTGCAGTTTACCTACCTATGCACATAAATTAACTGATGATCACGGTTTACACAATAATAATTCTATGGAATATTATATATTAATGTATACATACATTCATTACGATACATACTTAAAATGTTACTTTAAATAAGGCTATCAGTCACTAAAACGCGTCCAAATTGAACAATGCAGAACACAGTAGGGGGTACATATGCACAACATAACAAAATTTATCAAAGTCAACGCGAGTCGCCAAATACAAACATGATCCTTTCGCATTGCAATCTATTAAGAGAGATAATTCTCGATAGGGGGGTATTATGTTAATCCGAGCGCGGCGCGGGCTTTATCTAAAGTGGCTCGGGCGGTGCGGACCTCTGGGGTCTCTCGGACCCTGGGGACTTACCCGTAGGCAGCGAGCGTGGGGTCATAGGGGTAGTAGCCGCCGGAGGGTTGCAGGCCTGCCGACGTCCACGCAGACATCTCGCCGCCACTCTCCTTCAGCGCGTAAGGGTTGCCCTGAAATACCGCACGACACAATGAACAAACATGCCTGTGGCGACACGATCACGCCTCGCCATACAATTCGATACAGTTTATTTCGTTACGCCATTACTCAACTACAAACATGAAAATCTATTTCGGAGAGATGAGATAGATTTGATTATTATTTACTATTACTTATTTAGTGACAATGGTGTTGCCTGCTCATATTCTGTTGCTGTTAATGAAAATTTACAACATATTTAATTCATTGAAAAGAGTAAGCATTGACTTTCTTGCCGAATCTTCTCAGTGGAAGCAGCATTCCGAACCGGTGGTAGATTCTGACTATTCATAAATGCTTTGTTGGCTTGCATGGATAAAAACAATTTAGAGTTTGAGTTTTTGAGTTTGGATGCGTTCGCAATCTCAGCTTATAAGGGGTATATTAAGTTAACGTAGCCGTTATAATAGGTTGCAATACCAATGGCATATTTCGCACGTTGCCGATCTGAAGGAAAGCGGGATAGTGGGAGGGGAAGGGGTTGAGCATCCGGCTCTCTCACTCATCGTACGAAACACAGCTATTTTATGCCGATCTCCTGTGAGAGGGTGGTACTGCCCAGTTCAAGTCAGCCCGTATACGAACTGTAATCCTTTATGGCTACAGCTTGGCTCTACCATCGGAAAATGTGTTGTGTGTGTGTGTGTGTTGTGTGTGTGTGTGTGTGTGTATGTGTGTGTTGTGAGTGTGTGTTGTGTGTGTGTGTGTGTGTGTAAGTTACAAAACATTTAACTCGGAAAAATTGGGAATTAAGAGGAAATGTGGATTAGACAGGTGGTAAAACAAACTGTTCGAAGTACAATCTAAAATATTCCAATTTAATATTGGACATGTTGCATGACGTGAATATTAATTAGTTACTTATCTAAGTAAGTAAGCTTTAAATAATCTATCAAATCACTGTGAAGGTTACGCATGGTAGGCGCGGGAGCGGCGCGCTGCCACGAAAAAACCGAAATGTATGATAAAATGTTACTGCTATTTGTAATGTAATTTTGAAAATCTTTAGTTAACTATCGCTTCCTATTATTATTATATCAGTGAAATTTAAAATACCTTATTAATAATAAAAAATGAATAAGATATTATTATTATTATTATTTCATTAAAAAAACCGACGTACCAACTCAGACACGGGATTCGTCAATTTTGACAGTTTTAGTTTTAACTTACCGGTGTAACCAGTAAAGGGAGTAAGTGGCGAGCCTAGTTCTTTTTTAACCCCGACGAAAATACAGAGGTGTTATAAGTTTAACATGTGTATCCGTATGACGACCGCTTGGTGCGGTGGTTCGAGCGTAGGCCGCTCGGCTCACTGCACATGGTGGTCGCGGGTTCGATTCCCGCCGGGGCAAATTTCGGAAATGGCCTTTTCGTAATTTACCCTGGTCTGGGTGTCACTGGGATCGCCCCCAGTCCATTGTACGGTACCCATAGTACAAGCTTTGCTTAGTTTGGGACCGTACAGTTGGTGTGTCTGTCTGGCGATATTTATTTATTTATTTATTTTATCTGTGTGTCTGTGTGTGGCATTTTACGCCCGAGCGGACGACCCGCTTTTAATTTAGTTTTTTTTGATAGAAAGGTATTCTGATCGAGAGTGCTCTTAGCTATGTTCCATGAAAATCAGTTTGAAAATTATCAGCTCTTTTGTATTTTAAAAAGACATCTCATCGGGGTTTCTTAAATTTTCAATTTAATATATTGATTTCTTATATTTACGCGAATACTACACATTGAAATAAAACTATTTTTACGGATTATATCGCGTTTATTTTACATTAAAAGTAAAAATAAACGCGATATAATCCGTAAAAATAGTTTTTTTTTTTTTTTTTTTTCAATTTAATTAATAATTCCATCAACAAAATCATCCTTCAATTGTACGAAAACCTACGAGTATTAACACCGGCACTCTACACCGTCGACATCGCTAAGCCATGTAAGCGGATAAATCTCAGCGAGCTAATACATTTTCGCTCAATCGGCCTAACAAATGCGTCGGCTCGAATTTAATTAAAGTTAACTTAATAAAAGGGAATAAACTCACGAACAACAATAAAAGTCCCGAGTGTACCAGGAGACATATCACTAGCGAATTTGCATAATGTATGGAGGCAGAGGGGAAAACTATTAAGGCTATACGCACCCTCCGTGTGATAGTTGTTTAACAGCGGCGTAGGGATGCTACCCTCTTACTCACTTATCCGCATACATTAGGAGCAACTAAATTAAAAGTGTGAACGATTGCAGCGGGCCTCGGGATCGCATCCCTCGCCGCGCCCCAGCTGACTGTTAATAAAACGAACGGCATTATGATACGTGGCGTTGGTTGTCGCGATAACTGAATAAAAACATTGAGCTTATTTGTCGCCCCGGTTTTTATTAAATAAGATAATGTAGGTACCTATTGTTGCTAGTCTTTTGTAGGTACCCAGTCATGTTTTACTTTGGTAAGTTTGGTTTACTCTGCGTTTCGCTTTTTAGAGGTCCTTAAAGAATTTGTTGAGAAAGGATGCTGAGTAGACAAACAGAAAAAATACGACAACAAATTATTTTTGTACTACCTTGTACCTATTTTGCTTAGAATTTTTTACTAAATATTTGTTATTACATAACGTTAGGTAAAAGAAAACAAAATGGTATAGGTACCTACTAAGAACTACAAAAATCATTTGTTACCTTTTTTCTGCGTGTATTAATAAACCTTATTCGTTCATGGTGATTGTATGGGAATCTGCAAATAACTTGAACAAATTTAAGTCTACTCAAGTGTACATGTAAATGCCTACACAATAACATTCACTATCTATTGTCCAATTGTATAGTAAATCGTGTGGTTTAAAGTTCACTACGAATCTACCTAAATGATTTTTGCTTGCCTAATTAGCCAACTGTCTAATACTAACTATTTCCGCTTGGTACTATTTTTTAATTTACCTCATTTTCTGCCAAATTAATAGACTTCCTCATTGCTGGCCGAAATAATTGACATCCTCAGATGCCAGTCATTTCGGTCGTAGCGAGTGGGTAACTGGGTACCTTTTTAAAACTTATAAGCAAACGACAATAATATAATAATTCATTTGTAATAGGTAAGGTATCGACCTCCAAAAACTATGCGAACGTCCAGTACCGTGAAGATTAGAAATTATCAGCTGTAAAAACGTTGCGCGAATGAGTTTACATAGATAAGTAGAAATGATACACGGTTTGTGACTTCAGCAATAATAAAATGTAACGCCAGCAATTATGTATGTACGTAACTACAGAGGTAAAATTATAATAAAACGCAAGAACCTCGTAACAAACCTTATTAGAATGGTAACGAGTATTTGTGAGATAATAACATAATTATTACCCGGGACCTGGCTTAATAGTGGTTGTAAGTAAATGGCTTGTTTGTTCGTATCATTGCTCGGACAAATTATCTGACATGGTTATCTGAGCGGGTAATTATTTTCATTGATCACATCGTTTGATTTACGAGTGGTGACGTAGAAGAGTAATATTACCGGCTGTATGCAAAACTACAATAGTGAAAAGGTGATAACGCATTTTGTGTCTGTCTCACACGTTTACATCGTACAATTAGGCGTCAATAGCCTAGTGGTTAGAGGGGTGCCGTCGTAGCTGAGAAGTTCCAGATTCGATCTCTATCCCGGCCATTAAACTATTGACGTGAGCTTGCTCCTAACACAAGCATTAGCTTAGCTGGAGGGGCTAAGACGAATACTAGTAATGTGATAAACACACATGTCCAGCCCACACCCAGCAGCCGAGCAATCAGTTTACGCCTGAACTCGTAGACAAAGCATTTGCCAGACGCAGCAGTAGAAAATAATTTACTAATCCGATTTTGATATGTGTAGGATATGAATATTGATTTGCATTTTACTCCAATTCTTGTATCACAGTCTACGGGTAATAAGGAGCCTGAAAATATATTGAAATCTGTAAACTGCTGGCATCTCTATGGACTCGCAGTACGAGTCAGTCGAGTTGCTAGTGTTACCAGAGTTGGGCCCCTGGTCTAGGTCCAAGGTTTTCTGTATCTACTCGCTGGGTGTCTGAGACCAGACACAATCACTCCGTATGAATATCCAATAACCAACCAATTAGGGTAGACTAAAAGGCAATCACTAATTCAGTTATTTTTTTCAATAAAGACTAATAATTTTAATGTATTGTATTGCATGGTAGGTAAGGTACCTACGAAACGCAGGTCATAATCTCTATGAAAATAAATAAGTAAGGGTGGTGCCTATCTCAAAACTTGTAGAGCAAGTGTTCAGCAAAACATCTACAGAGCCAAATGTAGAATCTGACAGTGTCTACAGCAGTGAATGATTGCACCATCATTAATATCTATCATAGTGTAAGTAAACATTACCCACAGTTTCCCCACTTTCCCCACCGAATAAGCCAGTGACAAATTCGCACCGCAACTCTTTTGTGGTGCTGTGATAAAAATTGCTCGCTTTCCTGACTGTGACAGGGCAGTGGCTCCCTCTGAGGTCGGGGCTCGCTAACTATGAGTGATGATGGTCTCGCCCCCGACATTAGCCTCGAGACTCGAGAACGCACGTGGCCGACCGAACATTAATGATTATGCCATTATTACTTACGGCACTATGCATATCCGACGACGTTGGGTGTCATATTTTTTGACTAAGGGCTCGCTTGGGAGTCGTAGAGAAATGGCTTAATACCACAGTGTCCGTAATAGCTCATAATACGTAATTTTCGTGTGTAAATATTCTAAATGGGTCATTATATAGGGGTATTCGTACAGCAATACAGGCAGGAACATTATTTTACCATAGTTACTTTAGTCACCTACTAAACAAGATACATTTTCAAGCATCGTTATCTTAATGAAACCTAAAATTTCACGTCAATTAAGATCTGGTAATAAGCGTACATAAGACACTATAACTTTAATTTGTTAACCACCAACGTATCTTCGTTAACCGAGGTGATAAAGTTCATTTATTAACCCTTAAAAATCTTATCCGCACCAATTCATCCCCCTTTTCCGTAAGACTGAATCTAACAACATTTTAATCAATTCTCCACAGGCTCCGCGAGTCAGCGCGCCAGATAGACTCATTACACCAACCCCAAATAAATATAAACAGTAGCGAAAAGGGGCCGAGCCCCACTATTAACGTTATTCACACGCGTCGCTAAATCCATAAATAAAAGCCAACTACGACCCTAGAAACAAAAAAGACAAAGTTCACGATCGAGTGATCTGTGCGGTTCATAAATAAGGCTCGTTTATTTCATTGCATTAAACTGGTGATAAGTTATTTGACGGTTCATAAATTCGTACCCCATCGGTGGTTGGAGCCGCTCGGGCGCTAGCTTGCGGCCGGCTCCGCCCGAGGCGCCGCGGCGGCCCGCCGGCTTGCCAAAACGACGCCTCTCCATCATCCCACGACTGAGCTTTCTGGCTACTGTGCACCAGTTAAAGGCATCATTTTACTTCACTGTCGTGTACCGCTATAACATTTTCTGCATCATAAACGCTATGATATCGCCTACCGTGCCAGAATGTCACTTCTAAACGGCTCGTTGGCCGACTCTAGGTATTCTACTCCCCGACCTAGCATTGTGATAGAACTCTACGATAGGGATCTAGTTGAAAATAGTTATCAATTGTAGCAAAAAATATGCATGCTATAAAATAATAACGGTAGAAAGCACTACCGGAGGAATCTAAAAGTGAATTGTGGCGAGTGGAAAAAAGAATGACTGTAAGTGGATAAAGCGAATACAAACGAAAAGGTCATTTCATGGCGCGGTGCGCGGTGCGCACGGCAACCATGCCACTCTGAGCCGTGGCCGGTCGAATTAAGGCTCGTATTTGTTTGGCGCATGCACAACGTGGCTAAGTTCAATAAAGCTTTCCCCCAAATAAGCCATAAAACGAGCGGCGACGGGCGCGGGCGTTTTAGGTACGTTCCCGTTCCAATTATTTGTTTGTGGAGGCACAATAATTTTATTTTACGTTTTATTTAACATTTATTTCGTTACGGCAATTTCACGGGTATCAAAGAATTGCTAGATTGTGATTTAAACGAAATTGGTTATTTTCCACTTCGAGGACTAAAAGTTATTTCTTTCGGCATCGAATTAATATTATTTTATTATGCATGATATTGCGCTCTCAATCAGGAGCATTTGTTTTTTGCTGTGTTTTTTTATTGGGAAATTGAGCGTGTCCCCGTAATGTCGGATTGAGCCGTTAATGTTGTAAAAATCGTGTTAGCGGGTTCTAGTCGCATGCTGATTAGCGTCAACATCATTGATATAACTAATAACATACAGTGGGGGAAGTCTCACGTACGTTTCTAATTAGTGAAGAGGCGGATGAGTCTCCTAATCACGAGGTACACCGCGGCGAGGAAACAGCGCGACGTTCGGTCGGCCCGCCATAAATAAATAAACAATAAACCGGGATTAAACAAGTCAATTGGAGCTCAGACGCAGACAATGTGCGGTCACGTTTAACTGCCGAACCCGACGGTAACCGATCGCGGCCGGCGTAATTCAATGATCGTAAACGCTCGCAATGATATCAATTAGACGGAGCCCCGAGACCGATAAAGCTCCACTTTAATTAGGAGAACAAACAACAGACGGTTGTTAATGAGCCGTGCGCGTGTGGAGGGCGAGAGAGGTAATTAGGTCGGGGGAGACGCGGCAACTCCGAGCGATCAATTATTGAGCCTCCGTGATTGATTCGGTCGCGGCTCCGCGGCGCGGCAGAGACGCGCGCCCTCTCACAGACCGCACAGACATCTCTTAATTCACATCCACCGCTACCTAACTCCACTATAACTGTGCCCTTTACCGTTACGCAACCCGCAAATGTGAAGTTGTACGCACTGAGGTGATATTTATTTATCACAACGGTAGATTTTTAAATCGACATACGAGTATTCTTGTTAATTAACAAGGTGATAAAGCTTGTTTCAAAATTATAACTCAAAAATGACTAATTCAATAATAACAGGGCAAGCATTCATTTTAGAATGGAGCACGGAGAAGGCATTTCATAAGAGTTTCCGGGACCCCGCTTTTATCGTATTTATCTGATGTCTCGCTAATAGCCGTCATTCGAGGGTGAAACGCAGCTGTAAAAGCTCGACGGCACGTATAAATTACTTATAAAATAAGGACATTAAAAACCATTTAGAGCAATAACTATTACACACTGAATATAGCTATAAATAAACTGAATAAATTATATTATGTATTATTTTGATACAGAAGTTAATGTTAGAAGGTGTCAGCGTTAATGGTGGCTGCGGAGAGGTCGGGGAGGAGAGGACAATGCGCCCCCGGGGCGCTTTTGTTGGCGCGGATTCCCTGCCCGTGACATCTGTCCGAATCGCTACAATAACTCGCAAAAAACTCACTCCAAATTTACCAAATGTAAAGCGCTTCTCCGCGATTATTTTCCGCTGAATATACAATGCAGCTATCGTAGCTGCGCTGCATGCGGAGACATCTTCATTGAGCCATTGTTGCCAGTGACGTATCATTTATTCCGTTTTGAATTAGTGCCCCTGCCGCCCCGGTGGTCCTGCCTGCGCCGTACGATGCTGCCATACAGTACGACGAAATCGTGTCATAATATTATAAATAGCGTTAAATTTTGCTATTTCATTGTAAGTTTTGCAGTTTTTGTGCAAATCCTGACAAAAGAAGTGAAGTGTCAGATGACTGTTGTTGCGTCACGAGGTAATCTTCTTGTGCGGATTGAGGTATGAATTAAACAAGTCGTCTTTTTTAACGACCAGCCAACATAATGGAAGCAGAGCACGGAACATAATAAAAGAGCATTAGGTATAAAGTATAACTGTCTGAGGTTGTTTTTCTTGATGAGATATAACTGCTGAAAACGAAAGTAATTTCTTATTTGAATACCTTACATAAAGACAACTAACATAATCTTGCTAGTCACATATTTAAGGCCGTCATGTAATTATAATTTGCTTCTATAAGCTTTCTTATTATGCAAACGGCTTCAAAAACACGTAACTACGCCGTCCTAAAACAAACTCAAAATTAAATAATAACGCAGTTAAAAGCTATCTGAAGTTTAATCGACACCTTGTTTTTTATTCAACTAATGCTAAGCGCGTCGAGCGGTCGGGGCCGCGGACAAAAATTACGCCGGGATCACGTTATTTTTTTTTCACTTCCGGTCGAGATAACCGTCGAAATAAGCACCTTTATTTCGTTAAGTGGACACAGATCGGTCTGTAAACGGCACGTCCGATAATTGTTTATTTTCAAACGTTAATGCCACCCCTCGTCGATTCTTCGTAAAACTTTCAATTATCGCGCATTATGACCATTTCCTCCGGTCAAGCGAGCGGGCTAACTTTCGCTCAAGATTAATCGCGAGCGCCTTCACTCGGAACGGTCATAATATCCTCAAGTTCCGGGCCTAACAAAGGGACGTAACACATTTCCTGCGCCGAGATTGCTGACTAACGCCTGCCACGGAGCCGCAGGTCCGAGGCCGGCCGAAATAATAGCCGAATGAAATATGCATCTACACACACGTTCATCGGTCAAGATATTGGTGTTCGAGGTGTATTCAAACAATAGTAAATGCATTAAGCGCGACTATTGTGTGATTTATAGCGAAAGCGTGTAGGTAATTTATAAGAGTGGCGCGGGAGTGGACGCGGGGCGGCGGGCGCCACGGGACGTCGGGAAATCGGGGAAAATCCGAAGATTTATTAGCGAGCCGCGGCGCGGCTGACCGCGCGACCGCCACCGCGCCACCGCGCCACCGCCACCGCGCCGCTCTGTTTGCCCACTCATTAAAGTTGGCAAGTAAACGCTTAGTGCGAAGATGAGTATATTTGCGGAGCAATTAACGCTTTCGAGGTGAGACGAGGGTTGCGGGCTGACCATAACGGTCAACGTTGAATTATTATGAAGCGGCGGGCCGCCCGGCCGGGCCCGCCGCTCTTATCGGATCTATGTATTTTTAGCCAGTGATTCGACCATCTTTCGTTTGTACGGTATCGTAGAAACGCTTATGTGTCCGATAGATAAGGCGGCTGATACAGAAGGTGTATCTACGTCAGGATATCGCAGTGTAAACATACGCGGTGTCAATCACTGCTAGGCGGCTCTTTACAACATTTTATCGGTTGTCACATAGGTAATCTAAGTATAACGCATTTATGTCAAATCGTCGATGTACCTATTGATAAGCCCACCCACGTTTACCGGCGCTCTATTGCATCATTAAAGCAATGGCGGTTGTATGTACCGACACTTATACGCGTTGTCATTACGGATACAAAAAACATACACATTTTACTTATCGGGTTGCATAATAAAATGCCGCGGATATTACAGGTGAGGGGAATTTTTACATTTCCAATTTGCACATAGAACTCATCGACGCAGTTATTAGACTTGACAATGGCTGTTTGCTGGTAATTTGTGAGCCATATCGACACTGGCGGATGATAATATTTAATTTAAACGCCATATTAGGTAGGTACCTATAAGGCGCTACATAAAAGTTTTTTCTCCACTATCAATAAATAATAGATACTTACTTAAATTGACAGTTTTGTTTTCACAACCAATGTGTTCCTACATTCTTCATACCTATATGAGGGCTTTTCATAAGTTCATTAAATTCATCAACAACAAAAAGTGTATACTTTAACATTAATTGATTCCTTTTTTCCTCGATTCATAATAATTCAAAGGATTACACCAAATAGCGGTTCTCAAAATAATCTTGGTGGTTTTCTACCAATTTCTACCAATTGCTGGCTCGGGCTGCCTCGAGTTTTTATAGTTACATTTAGTACGAAGATTGAGAGAGTTGGAAGCTCCCCCCCCCATTCCCTTGCCTCAGTCCCACTCCCCTTGTTGGCTATGTGCGAGCAATGCATTTGGTACCATCTATAAGTTATGATAAACTGCTTAAAGCTAAAGCGCCCATCTAGCCCGCGAAATTCAAATTTTTTGAGGTTTTTTAGAAAATTTTCAAAATCTGACAGTAATAAATGGCACATTTTGTAATTCGCGACAAAGACCGTGTGCAGTGCATTTATTAATATATCCAACTTACTCTAAAACATTTCAAGAACGACAGCTATCCAGATAATCTGGCAATTTTTGTATATTTAGTGATTTACTAGTATCATATCCACCGTGATAATATTAGAGCAAAATAAATGTATTAATAAACGCACTGCATACTGTGTTTGTCGCAAATCACAAAATGTTGTCTTAAATGTTTTCAGGTTTTGGATAAACTATAAAAATACTCGAAAATTTTGAATTTCGCGGGCTAGACAGGCGCCTTCAGCTTAACATCAAGCAGGGCTTACGCTTGCTTGGCGACTTTTACTCCAAAAAAATAAGATGTTTTAGTAAGTAGGGGTGCGTCTGTTTATCCTAGGACTGCTATAGGTACTATTATTATATTCAGAAAATTTACCCGTAGGTTAGAATCAAGTTTCATTGTTCCAGTAAATAAGTATTTGCCCAGCAACAATGTGATTTGCGGTAAAAATCAATGCGCACAGGCCTCCTATCAAAATAAAACAGCCATTATGCTACAGCTTATCTATCTAAAATACACAGCCCAATCTAAAGATAGCTTATCCATTTACAGAATACTCCTACTTGCCTGTAGACACACTCACACACATTTATAATCCCACACATAGTTAGGTGTTGATATCTAAACGATTCTCAACTTTATATCTGACGTTTAGAGAGCATAATTTCGAGTGAGATGTCAAGATCAAATTCTCTTTTCCCGCTGCGGTGGCTAATTAAAAAGAAAATAAAATGAAGCGCGGCCATTACTCAGGAGCAAGGTCGTCTGTGACTAATTAATCGGCGAAAGAGTAATGTCGGTAATAGACGAACACTGAGACATTTATGATATTAACACTATTTGAATAGGTAGCTTTATTATTCATGTTTAAATTTTCTGACAGCATTATTGAAATCGTTAAGGCATTGTCGGCACTGAAAAATATATTTACGATTGCAATATAATTTTAGAGGAAAAATAAAGTATATTTTTTTAAATTTTTTTTAGTAATTTTACAAAAGGAAAGATAAATTTTAAAATCACTTAACTTTTTTAGTGTAGGTAGGAACTTCATTCTATAACCAGAGACTATTACATTTATTTTAAGACAAAGCAATGTTTGTCCGAAATTAAATAAATGGTATATGAAGTCCAAATATAGATTTTACTTCGTGTTAGAAAAAATAAAGGCTGACCAATAAGTACCTACGTAAACGTATTAGCCCGCCCATATTTAGAACATAATTTCAATATTTTACAAATCTTTTTCAATACTTTTTATTCCCGTAAACCGTTCAAACACAAATTGAACATTTTAATAACTTTATTCTACCGCCATCATTATTATTTATATTATGTGACATTATGTTAAGCGAATATCGACGGCGCCGAATTAATTCACAAACAAAAAGATGGCATTATCAACATGATTGTCCATTGTTGGTCGTGTCGTGATACACATTAAATTTGATAATTAGGTCGAAACTTAATCCGCAGTGATTAATGAACAAAGCGAGTACTACAAGCAGACCACCCACGGGGAGGAGACGGCTTAATAAGACCCTCATTAACACCTTAATGGCTATTCTCAATTCGCCTGGTTCCTCTTCACTTTTATTTATTTTTTTCCGTCCCACTCCTGCTCGGCTCCTGCGCATCTCGCGTCTCGTTCCACCTCCCTACTTTAATTGAATTTCTGGTCTCCTTTTTCTAAACTTATTCTGTTTGACTTAAGATTAGTGATGTATTTAAATTGGCGTTTTGTTACGTTTTTATAGTCGGCCAAAGGTAGTATTCGTCTTGTTTTCGTTTCTCCCGTTTTCTTATCGAACTTTTAATTTGATCGTGATAATGAAATGAGGATGGAACTTTCTTATGGAAAAGACGGGTCGCTTGGTAAAGATCAAGGGTGTTTAGCTATAGATACGTGGTGCCGGGAAAATAAAGCCGTTACTGTGCTGTAAAATATCGATCCGATAAACGGAAATAAAACTTTGATGATAGGCTGACCACCAACCAAAACTGTGTTCTTTTTTCAAAAATTTAATTGTACCAAATTAATACCTACCTACTTTTTTAAGGGACTGGTCCCGGCACACACTCTCGCCACTGTTACTCCTCTAAACCAGGTTTTACAAAATGGTGACCAATAATGCCGACGAGGTTTGACTCTCGACGAGTCTCTACTGTTAAGAATGACCTGTTTGTACTATGCGGTTGTCGCGTAGCGTCATATGTCCATCAATAGGTTGTAATGCATGGAAAGGGTTGAGAGGTTTCCGTTCGCAATAAACGAGTGAGAAATGTGCGCGGAGGACACATGCTGGGCTGGTGCACATGCTCCTGCGTCGCTGACGAGAGATTTTATTGCCTCCCTTCACGATTTGCCACCAGTTTGTCAAATTACACTTTTGATCATTATTTTATGACGCCTCCACATGTTTGTGGTTAATTCACAAGAAAAGCTGCATCTGAGTGATGCCTAATTTAAATTAATTTTGCACAGATGTAGACTGGTAGAGTATGTCTGATGTGACATCAAATATAATTCTATGTTAGCATTTCTTCAGTCTGGTTTTTCCAGATTATTCTCTCAGACTGATGGAAAACATGGCTCTATCCCTACCATTTATCAAATCTAAGTACTTACGATTTACGTGATTTATAGATCTATACTTATTAGTATCAAAATATAAAAAAAAAACTTTGGTTGGTATATTACGAGCTCTACATCGAAATTAAGTAACTTAGGTCCTTAGATTGTAAAATATTATACCTAATCAATCATTTTTGTAGATACCTATCATTAGGCACTTACAAATAAAGATTTATAAAACACATAACGTTACCGAGTTAACGTGATGTCATTAAAACGCGGTTACGCAAACAATCCCTTTTATTGATTACCAAACGCATACAATAGATGGCGCTGGTCGTATTGTAAGTCGCGACGCGAACAGACGCCGCCACCGGAGTCGCTCGTGTACAAAAATGGCAGTTGAATATTTTCCCCCGCAACGGTTTACTTCGCTTCCGAGCAGAAATACACCCTGTCGCATAAAAGCTAAGGTCGATTTCATCGTGTACACGGATGAGGAGACATAGCCAGAAACAGACACAAGTGTATTTGCGGTGGAGCGTCGTCATTGTTCGCTAAATCGTCGCTTGCACGGAACCGGCCGCGGCCGGGCCTGTCGTGAGTTAGGTACACAGAATGACAGTATACATACATTTAAACACCTGTTATAAAGCATACAGGGTCAAAAACGTATTTACGTACGGACTTCGTTAAATAAATGACAGATAGAGATCTCTCTGCTGGCAGTTTTCGATGCATCCACAATTACCGACACGAGTTGCCACATGATATTATAATTACAAGTGTAATGAACTCATTTTTTTCGTTCTAAAAATATGAATCCTACTGAGGATGGTTGTTATAATTTGAAACTGTAATAACGAAGAATCGTAATTGTACAAAGGCACGGTCCTTTATGCGTCAAACGCTATCTGAATAAAACCTAATCGTAAAGTTTTATAAATAATATTTAATTTTGATGTATTGTTGGTCTGTTTTACGAACGCGGTAAACTTGGTAACCCCCATCAGAGAAAACAGGGCGGTATTTTTTGACCATTTCACGAAAGCTATTCCATGGATTTTAATAAGACCAATTAGTAAATACTTTGCGCTCGAATTTGGGTAACCTCTATAAGCTTTTAAGCGCATACTTACGAATGCTGAATCAAGATTTGTTCTGCACGCAACTTGCGGTGGCCCTGTCTGTCGGTTTAAAGAGCGCTAAATGGCAAAGTGTGATCTTGTGCCTATTTCTGAATATCTCATTCTTAACATCAAAATTTTTATGCATGGAGTCCCAACTTGTGAACAATCTCGGATGTATCCTAATACTACCCATTCTTCTAAAGTAAATGCTGTAAATCAGACATTATTACTACTGAGTGTGTTCAGAATGTCGGAGGTTAACTTTCCTTTAACTTGGTCGGATTTAGTTCAGGATCTAGCGAACCTGTAAGTGTCATGATATTTTGAAGAAAAGCTTCAACACAGACGTTCGGGCGCTCGCCGCGCGGCCACTCTATCCGTGCTAAGCGTCAGCAGCGTTATACAATGACGTCAGTAGCGTTATACGATATATATAAATATACAGAGTGGCAGCTGCGGCACCCAACGCTTTATACTATAAAGCTGTGCTTCATTCAGGCGTCCCTAGACGGCACTGTTTTTTTAAAGTAATTTCACACATCGCAACCAACATGGGATGGAATAATTTTGTTTTTTTTGTTCGCAACCAATTATGAATGAAGAATAGAATTTCCTCTATCACAACTGGTTGCAAAACATGGTTGCGATGGCGGCCGGAGGCATGCACATATCCGAACTAAGCCTTTGAAATTTTCCTCCAAAAGGGTCTCGCATTTTTCCTGCAATGGGATTTCGTAGGCTTAACGGATTTCACACATATTTTACAGAAATCGTTGCAATTGTGACGAGCGAATAAAACGGGATTTATTGCGGTGCACACTTACAGGTAAAATCTCTAAGTAATTTAACGTCTAACTACCAGTAATTATACTGCTAGTTTTACGAGCCAGCTACTAACATTCAAAGTACGCGGTAGCACACTAAATTCTTTGTCGACTATAGTGCCTTATAAGGATTACGGATGCCGCAAACCCGACCGCCCATTTGTCCCTTTGTCCAGACAAGGTGTTAAACTGAACTGCAGTTCCGACCATTCCGCCAACCACAAAATTGGATACTTATATGCAATTTATGAAAAACGCATACAACAACTGTCATAATTTAAAAAGAGCCGAAGGAAAATGTGAAGCGAGAGATTTCGTGTCATTTCAAACAACGTAAACGTATCCTTCAGAGCTGAACCGAGATAAAACGTAATTGGTATAATAATGGCGGTCGCTTTTTGAATGTATTTTTCGAGTTTAAATATTAATGTTTCGTGACAGGGCGGCGGCGGGGTCCGCGAGGTGTCGGTGGTTTTCTGGCCCAGCGCGCCTGGACCGGTTCGCCGATGGCTCGCACGCCACACCAGAAAAGCCAAACACGTTGTATCGCAGTCGAGAGCGATAAACCCTGCTTCGTATACGGGCAAACGGCAAACGACCTATTCGTACCAATTTGCAGTCTGTTCATTCTGTTTTAGGAGGCGGACTATTCCGAATGCAATAGCGAATTACGAAATAAACTGTATCAATATCTGGATGTCGTCGAGCTGCGACCGATTATGACGTTTACAGCGATATTAGCATAAGGTACTTGTGCTTCTCAATTAGCTTCGATAAACATTGACACTGATTTGTTGTTTGTCAGCAATGTTGAATCTCAATGCTTGTTCAACACGAAACGACTGTAGAAATCACTTAATTGTCCAAATTTTGAGTCAAAAACATTGAGATTCAAAACATGTAAGAACGGTGTTAAAATAAATACATACCAATGGTGAATAGAACGCCGAACTGTCGACACCGATGCTCGGGTATGGATTCTGGTCCGTGGAGGGGTAGGGGGTTCCGTACACTCCGACGGCTGCGCTGGAGAGGCGCGGGTATGAAGTCAGGGCGAGTCTGGCTCCGTCGTACTGGCAGGAGCAGACGGTCTGCCCGGTGACGGGGTCTGTGATGATGGGGCGGGGCGTGTCGCAGCAGGAGGCGGCTGGGGTGCTGGCGTGGCTGCCGGCGCCGGGGGACAGCGCGCCGCCGGCCACGGCCGAGCCGCCGGGCGAGAGCGGCGGTGCCGAGCTGGAGCCGCCGTCCGGCGAGGTGGCCGCGCCGCCCGTGCCCGCCCCGCTGCTGCCAACTAGCAACTGCAACCAACACAACTGTTAAAGCTTTTTAATTAATGTGCTTTTGATTCCTATCTCTATGAAGATCGGGTGAAACGAAGAAGAACATGTGACACAGTTCCATAATCCTCAACATGTGATAGCAAATAACTAAGATTTTTATGCTTATTAATATGACCTATCTAATTAATATAAAACTGTGTAAATAAAACCATTTACATGAAAATAAAATAAAATAATTTGGTACCTATTTTGGTTCAACAAGTTGATGATTGGCTATTAATTTTAGGACATAATTTTCAAGGCAAAAAAGTATGTTAAGAGCGATCTGTTAACATATTTCACAAAGTACTCGATTAACTGTGTCAATTGAGGTTTGTGGGATAAGCTGTCACAACTTGATCGATATACAAGGTGTCTAGCCAATTAAATAAATGTCTCAGCGATCTTTGATGTCTGAAACTTTAAACGCGACAACCACAGTTAATTTACAGTTAAAAAGATTGTTACTCGCTCGATTTGAGCACACCTAACAAGTGGAGCGCTTTCTTGTTCGTTTATTTTTAAACGAATGCAAATTAATTCCGTTTCTAGGGCAGAGCGGTAAGATAATATCAGGGGCATCCGCTTAATCTAAGAATCTTTGTGACGCGCCCATCGCGCCGACCCACTGGTCGGTACTCTCGAATTACTTCGTGGAAATAATTAGTACACATATTATGAAGCGGCGAGTTAGCGCTCCGCTGATCAAAGTAACGATGTGATCGGCACAATTTGTTAATCGTAACGTCTTGTTTAACTCGTAGTAATCTTGTGTTGATATTTTAAATAGACGGAGTCTCGTTCACTTCCTCTATATTCGTTCAAAGCATTTATTACGCGATGATGATGTGTAATTGAGTCAAAAATAAAGAATGATGGGTCTCAGGTTGTTATAAAAAGACTATTAAAACTATTTATAGCTTGGACTTAAAATTATACGCAGTACCTACTCAGTAGTAGTAGTTATGGTAGAGACTCTTAAGCCTACCTGATAAACCTACTTGAGAAACAAAGATTAACACAAATGACCGACATCAAAAATATCTCATAGTATTAATTACTTAATTTACTTGTTCAGCGAGCGGCACGAGCATTGAATGACCCATAGACTCATGCAAGCACTTGTTAAAATAAGTACTAAAAGCAAATAGCGTGGGCTCATTGAGTAAGATGAAAAAGTGCATTTGAACAAACAACGCACTACAGCCTAGGTACCTACTTACTTACTTTAGTCCTATTAACAAATATTAAATTCTTTATTTAATAAAACACAAGTGAAATTTAGGCGGTGAAAGATGAAAGGGAATGGGGACGTCAATAGATTTGGTCAAACATTGGGGTTGGGCCGACTTAGAAATAATAGCATAAGATACTATGCACACACCGACCCCACTTCACCTCTGACGCTCCGTTTGAGTGCACCAACTTGTTTTCTTTAAACAGAGCGAAGTCTTCAAAGGGACGGCTGCCCTTGTGGGTTTGTTGTTCCGTATTCTCGGTCCTCATGGGACAATAAGTTACAAACTGGTCTTCGAGCATCGCTCAATAAGTACCCACTGTTAAAAGTGATTGGATTGGATTGCACGTAACACATAGTGCCGCAGGCGCAGGGCAAGCAAGTGAACTATACTACTTATACCAGGCATGCCTTTTAAGTTCTGTCGTTTCCATATTTCCCGGCAATTTTGAATTTGGAACTGTTCTATATACGAATGTGTTTAAATTTCGAATCTCAAAACAATTGAAAGTTTTGGGATTAATGCTATTGTTTAGTCACAGCGTCGATTAGAATCTGTCAGGTTACGTACGAAAATGAATCCTTCTAAGGAAAATGTTCGTGCAATAATTTTCTACAACTTTAGAAGAGGCCTGACACGGCTTCAGTGTTTTGAAGAGCTAACATCTGTGTTCAGTGATGAAGCCCCATGTCTGCGGACTGTCGAACGCTGGTATTTATAATTCCAGCGTAGACATACTAGTCTTAGTGACAAATCTCGCGAAGGACGGCCAAAATCCGCCTTCACTGAAGATAACATCATTGCTGTGAGACAACAAATTCTCTAAGATCGTCATGTGACGTATCGAGAGATAGAGACTCTATTAGGCATCTCAGGGACAACCATTCAGAAAATCTTGCATGAAGCGCTTGGTGTAAGAAAGCTAGTTTGCCGTTGGATACCGCATCTGCTTTCCGACGATCACAAGGCGGCCCGCGTCAGATGGTGTAAGAAAACTCTGCAAAGGTTCAACCAAGGAGAGTCAAATCACGTCTACGACATCATCAGTGGTGACGAATCTTGGATCTATGCCTACGATCCTGATTCCAAACAACAATCTACAATCTGGGTCTTTCAAGACAAGCCAAAACCGACTAAAGTTGTTCGTTCTCGAAGCACTTCAAAGAAGGTGGTGGCCACGTTCATTGGAAAAACCGGCCATATTGCGACTATTGCACTTGAAGATCGTAGAACGGTTAATGGAGAGTGGTATACCACAGTTTGTTTACCACAAGTCATCGCCAACTTCGAAAATCTAACTCAAAGCGACGCATCATCCTGCACCACGACAACGCAATCTCACACAGCGCTCGTCAAACGATTGAGTATTTGAAGCAGGAAAAAGTAGAAATTCTTGATCATCCTCCATACAGTCCTGACCTAAGCCCTAACGATTTATTTACATTTCCTAAAATTAAGAAAAGTCTTCGTGGTCAAAGGTTCCAGTCCGGTGAAAAAGCAGTCGACGCTTTCAAGTCAGCCCTTTTGAACACCCCCACTTTAGAGTGGTATAAATGTTATAATAACTGGTTTGAGCGAATGGAAAAGTGTATTAAGCTACGTGGTGAATACTTTGAAAAACAATAAAAAGTACTATAAGGTTCTAGTTGTGTTTTTTTCTTCAAACGACAAAACTTAAAAGGCATCCCTCGTATGTATCGCTGTCCTACTCATGGCCGTAATTTGTGAGCAAGACAAGAGGTTGTATTAGAATTCGCAGAGATGTTATTCTTAGACGTACTTTTCTAATTATTGGCGTTAATATCAATTGAAAATTCTGTTGCAAAATATTGTTATTAACCTACGTCTTTAGTATCTCATCCAAAAATTAATTTTTGGAAAGAAGATCCATACCTCTCTTCCTTCTGAGCAGTTGTAATCGGAGTCAATCGTTAGCGCGAGGCCGCGGCCGCTCCAGCGCCCGACCCAAGATTCGTCCGAGCTACAATATCAAAGAGCTTACCGCTGCATTTTGTCCACCATATTCGTATAACAGCGCTATCATGGTCTGCGTGCAGTCGTGTAATTAGTAATACTCGGAGATAACGCACGTACACACCGTGTCATGCTGATAACCATATAGGTACCTACTAGGAAGGTATGAAATTTGGATTTTGATATCAATCGCGCCGCTCGATAATCGCACCATGTAACGCCGCCGCTATCGTTTTTTTCTATTTTTATATACATATAACAAAGGCAAGCGTATGGCCCGCCACACATTTCCACCACTGTTATTCCCGTAAACCAGGGCGATAACCACGCTAGCTACTCAAATCGTCATAGAAAAGCAAACGCTCGCGAATACGTTCCAAACGCTCCGCTTTTGACGTTTTGCTGACACGAGCTTCACGATTTCTACTGACATTGATATGGTATGGCCAGGTTCGACAATGGTGGCCAAAGATGACGTCGAGGTAAACCTCCCTTCCTCGGTACTCATCGAGGGTTTTAACCCTCGACAAGTCCCGGGACGAAAAGTTTTTCTTATTGAAACTAGCACGAATTTCATCGAAAGGAGGAGAAGGAGTACGAAGAAAAAAAATCCACTTCCCTCCAGTACAAAGCAGGAGACAAAAATAGCTGGTATGGGCTGATTGCCATAGAAGCAAGACTGTTTGTTACAGCCGATTGAACACCAGTTGTAAGGCACCACGGATTGTAATTAGACTAACTGCTATCTACTGCTATTGCTATATTGCTGACTTAACTACTATTTTCTGATAACTTACAATAAATACCTAAGGAAAAACTCTCACTTTTCCAATGTCAAGGGAAGTGAGACAGAGTGAGGGGAATGTATAGGGGTGTTGGGCTTCTTGCTCTCACACTCTACGAATGAAACGCAGCCATACTTTACGCCGATTTTAATAAACATACACCAAACACCTAGAGGGCGCGACGACTGCTGGCACCATCTTCTATCTCTCTCACTATTTCGCTACGACACGCGCCGAACGCGTCTCTGCATTTTTAACTATTAAAAATGGTTTAAGCCTATCTAAGCAACCGGCAGGGTTATTATTTCTCGACAAGAGCTCCTATGAAGACATCGCCCTCAACAGCTGACTTTCTGTGAGAAGACGGTACTACTCCGGGCGACCCAGCCCTTTAAATATAGCTGTAGTTAATTGATTTCAAGTTTGGCTCTACCACTACCGCAAATCGTATTTATGTAATAGTTAACAGAACATTATAAGGGTGTTTATTATTTAGTTCACGAGTACTAGGTAAGGACGGTTAAGATAATGACAATCTAAACTGGCTACCATGTGCCCACGCCTACATATTTGTTAAAAGATTAGCAATGTGAGTTTATCACATTACTAGTATTCCCGTTAGCCCCTCCAGCTAAGCGAATGCTTGTGTTAGGAGTGGGTCCACTTCAGTCAATAGTTTAATGGCCAGGATGGGGATCGAATCCAGAACCTCTCGACTACGAGGGCGGCCCCTCTAACCACCAGGCTATTGACGACTTACTTATAAGGTTACCAAATAAATGTACTAGCTCGTATTGCATTGTTGCATGCATCACTTTCCTAGAGGCACTAGACTTCATGCCACACAAATGTAAATTACTTAATAAGTAAGTTATTAATTTGATGCTGGCATCGGCACCTTTCACCCAAAACCATTATACACATACATATATAAGAAACGGTTTAGTATAGGTAATATGTTCTGAAACTTCCTCAGATGTCAACGCTTCCCGGATCAAAATCAGAGCGTCGTCACCGCCAGTAAAATATAACAATGATGGCATAGTTGTTAAGAAAAGTAACGAGCGTTTATAAGCTAATAAAAACGCGGGGGTAGCGTCAATAACGAGACTTCCTCTGCAACGGAGGGCGGATCAAATCAAATATAAGCAATATTATGTCACTGTGTACAAAGGGGGCGAAACTCTATGACGCTTGACTACTTTGGTCAACAAAACTTCCAATAAAAACTACTTGGGCGGGGAGGAGGTCTCGCTGAGACTGAGCAAACACTAGACTCCGAGAGTAATACTCCGTTGATTTGTTTTACCCTTAAATTAAATAAAAAAAAGCTTTGGTAATTTAGTCCAATCTGTCAAATGAAGAGTGTTGAGCAAAGAGAGGGTTTCGGATTAATGTTTTACGTGGGCGATATCAGATGTTCTGAAGAGGGGGGTGGAAGTAGCCGGCCCGTTGTTAATACGAGTATAGAGCCGACTTGACACTGGCTTTACCTTTGCACTTACTAATAGAAAATGGCATGAAAGTGTGAAAATTTCATATCGGTTTCGTAAGTATTGACATTTCGTATTTTGAACGTTAAAAATAAGTACTGTAACGACGGGGTTTCAAGTAACAAATCAGGTTGCTTGGTAATATTAAATTTATTATATTATTTGTTTATATATATTTAATTGTATAATTATTTTTATATTCAAATACACTTCCTATCTTAACGGTCCCCCGGTTGTCACTGCCAGCGCACCGCAGAGCTTTCAATTTCAAAACTAATCTTTTTCTTAAATATATTCTTATCGGCCAGGAACGCTTATCGCCAGTGGCCAGTGCGCCGACATAGACCTCCTTACAGTACCTACAATGAAAGACAGTGACAGAGCTAAACTCTGCAACTCTTATACGACCTGGACCGACAGCGGTAGCACCAGCCTCTCACAGAAAATCGTCGTAAAGTAGCTACTATATGAGTGAGAGAGCCGGAAGACCAACCCTCACTTTTCCTCCCGCTATCCCACTCCCCTTCAGGCCATAAAATGCGACCAATGCCAACGGTATTGCAAGCATCTATAAGCTTCGGTTTTCGGCTTAACGCTTCGCTCGGTATTCGGCTTAACATCAGGCGGGTCGTACGCATGTTTGCCGACTTAGTTACATAAAAATGAATTGTGCAATTGCAAAAGTGCCACTTGGAAACATTCAATTAATAAATAAATGTATAGTATAAATAATAATTAATTTAATAAATAATACAAACAGAAAAGATAATTATCAGTCTTCTATTCTTCAACGCGATCGTTTTGATATACTAATTACTTTCGTAAGTAAGTTTAAGTGCCTACGCGCATGCTATCTAACCATCATTCATCAATATTGGAATAGGACAAGTCGAGATCGAGCATAATATCTCTATAAAAATAATAATTGCTAAATCAAATAAAATTAAACGGAGCGTTAAAATCAAAAGCTACATTCAAACATGACCTCGGTTATATCGACTGGTTATTCTAACCGGCCGTTCAATAATTATTCACGGGTCTAACCAAATATACCTAATTGAAATGGGGACTTGTTTATATACCTACCTACTTATATGTATGTATTCACCTAGTCATATGTGGCATATAATTATATGCAGAGAAATGTATAGCGAGGGAGGTAGCCGACGAGCTTTTAGTCCACCGTCAATATTTGATAAGATTCGGACGTATTCGACAGTGTCCGCGCAGGCCGCTTGGCCGACTAGGCCGCTTGGCCGTCCAGGCCGCTTGGCCGTCATACCGACATTTGCAGCCGATACACATAATTAATGAGGGGGATCGCTTCGAACGGACATAGTTTTGGGGGAGAAATCTGTCATCACATTTCTTTCTTGCTGCGGAATTGAAGTTTCAACATTATCTGGTGCAGAAATATTATATTTAAACCTAATGATGTTTAATAAGTGTTAAATTAGTATAAACTGTGGGTAGGTAGTAACTAATATTAATATGGTGAGTACATACACATGCACACACACATTTGACGTTGCCCGTAAAAGAAAAATCCAGAAATTTTCAGAGAGATTAGGCAGATTATCTCGTGCCAAATAAATGGTTACATTGGGCAAAAGTCAGTAGAGTATGTACCTGTATGTACCTGTTATAGGATTTACCAGTTAATTAAATAGATGTTACTTAAATATATATTCATATATGTCAGTAGTCATCTACACAAGTTAGTTTGACTAAAGTACTTAATATCATTTAAATTCTCAGCAGCCGTTGAAGTCTTAAAGATGAACAACTTTGCAATAATTACTTACTTAATTTTTTATTATTATAGCCATTCACTAATATTGAAAAATATTTTTACTTTTTACCATTGCAAAAATGACATAAATTTCCCATATATAAAATAAAAGAGATAATAAACTCAACATACACCAGTTTCAATTTATTTTAATTGAAAAACAATGGCTACCTGTGTAGTCTCCACATTTGAATATAAAGCGCGGTTCACCGGGAATGCGCCGTCATAAACCTGACGGACGCTAAAGCCAAAGTAATGTGTTTATTTTAAAAGCACAGTTAAAAGGCATCAAGATGATCTCACAATTTCCATTACATTA
The DNA here is from genome assembly GCA_918843915.1 of Notodonta ziczac. NCBI lineage: Eukaryota > Metazoa > Arthropoda > Insecta > Lepidoptera > Notodontidae > Notodonta > Notodonta ziczac. Next base: position 4,758,212 of record OU974038.1, on the reverse strand, counting down.
GCAAGGGCATCATCTCGTCTCGATGGTCAGTCTCTCGCTCCAATTTTGCCCCAGCCAACGGGATATGTTAAGGAGGACATTATAATAATTAGATTGTTATCAGACATTATTATATGAATTTTCCAAAATTATAAGAGCGAACGACGAAGATAAGTCGACGATATCGTGACGACGGTAGGAATAGATTACGGAATAGCCGGCGGGCGGCGCGGCGGTGTAATCGGTCGCACTAAATTTTGGTCCTTTAGAAAAACACGCCATACAGCAAATCGATAACCGATCATTATAATGATTGGGCTGTAAACGCCACTCTTGTTTCTTTTGAGACGCTTGACGAACGGGAGTCGTATTTAAATTCGGACGAGGGCGTGAGAGGGCGCGCGGGGCGCCCCGTGGCCACTCCATGCAAGCCCAACTGCCTACTGCACCTGACCACCGTCGCCGCGACCATTAAACATCAAATTTACTCATTTCGAACATTAGCTACTTACAAATTACTCTCTTAGTCTGTGCACTTCTAACAACATCATTATCAACCACGCTGACGTATAGTAATCCCCAGATTCGAATCGCTCGTGAAGCGTAACTGCGGTAGCGTCCCGTAGCCTTTTAAAACATTTTTTTTTGTGAATGGTCACTCATAATAGCCCTTAAGCGCTATTTAAATATCAGAGTAATGGGTGGAGACATCACAAAACATCCTCGCAGCGAGACTGAACACAAAAGGGGTCGTCTCCTTCGCCGCCAGCTTTCAATTGACGCCACTATTATGCGTATCATAAACATAAATCTTTGAGCGCCATTCCTTGGAAATATTATGTGGCGCTTTGCAGCGGTGCGCCGGAAAAATTGTCTCGCTGAGCGTCTAACGTCTACCTACTCAGGGTACAGTCGCGCAGCGAAACCTCTCTCGCTAAATTATACCAGAAACAAATTAATATTGCAGGTGAAAGTGCAGAGTACGACGAACACGTTGCGAATAAAAACTACCAGGACTAGTCACTGAAATGCCTGTATATTTTTAAAATCTACACCATAGCACATTAAGGTAATGTGTCGCCGAGTGTACATTGCACTGCACTGACATAATAATATTATTATGTACCGCGGCTCAGTACGGAACATGGCGTCGTATAATGTGTCCACAATGTAAACAATATGTCATGTGGGTATTAATGTGTAGTGTCACACTAGGCGGCGGAATGTCGAGCGAGGCATGCTCGGCCGGGACACGAATTTGCGAAAACAATGATACGGCTAGGGCGCGATAAAACGGCTCGATTCTTGTAGTAAAATTGAAATGAGGTGTGTGCGTGACGCACGTTGTCACGAAAAACGGGTTCGCTTCGTGAGACGCGATCGAAACACGACGCACTGACGTGTCGGCCGGCCATGCGACACGCGCGAGCGGCATTAGAGATGCTCCGGCGGCAGCGGCCCACAGATCGCACCGGTGGCGATAAATATCAATCGCGCTCGCGACAACAATTAATGGTTATTTAACGCGCTTCCATTCAATTATCGTCGAGCGGATTGTGCCGATAATACCTATGCCCAAATTCCCAGCAGTTAATAGTCGGCGCGCACTTCATTTATAGCCCCCGTCGCGCGAGTGGCCGACTCGCCACATGCCCGGTCGGCGACCATCAAACATTAATTCTGCAATGTACGCAACCGACGGAGCGTAAAAGTATTTTAATACAGCTTTACAACTTATAACGTAACGGATAAAAATGTCATCTGTTAGTAGACTCGTAGCAGGAAGGAAGGTAGGTAGGTACCTATATCGTTTAATTACCTACTAGTCAACCCGATGAAATTGCGATAGCGCCACGATTAATAGCCAAATAATAAAAAGGCTCGAGTAATTTGTTACATTAATAAATAACATCTTGGCTGTTATTAGATATTTTTGTAGTCGGCTGTAATTACCGGACTAAAAAATTGCACAAATTAACCTTTACGGAATAACGTTAAACCGGTAGGCACAGAGCCTATAAAAAAAATGCTCTCTATGTTTCCAATGAGTCCAAATGTAAACAAGCTATGACCGACGCTTGGTGTTGTAAAGAAACGGAGCAACTCACACGAATGTGTAGACGCGGATGATCTGTGTGCGCGCCGTACATCGCTGGCCAATCGAATGGAAACGCGCCGAATGATTTCCTGAACAAACACAATCTAACGCATGCGAAATACCAATCGCCCGCAACGCGGCAATCTGAGATTCATGTTCCATCTTAAATTATCGACAAGTTTAATAACAAGCGTAAAGGCAATAGCAATAATCGCCGCAAATTAATTACCAGCTTAGAGCGAGCGCGAAGAAAAACAGTAAAAGTTATGACGCGTTTCAGAAACACAGCAGTGGCGGATAGAATGGGGTGCAATAGGCTAAAATTTATACACGGCGTAGGTGCGGCCGGCGGGTGTTTGGAATTTCGCTTATAAATAACATTTAGCGGGCGGGCCGGGAGGTGCGGATTATGAGGCCGGGGGACTCAATTAAACTGTGCTACCGGACCCGGCTTTTATTGTGGACTTTTGCCGTGACCTCCCACCGGATTCCCAAATAAATGGATCCACTTTACGCACAACGTTGGCGTTCGCGCAAAATTCGGGCGAATTAATGATAATGATTTCACCATAAGCGACCGCGTTTCCTACTACATAATAGGCGCTACATATGTGTGACATTATTATGTATCGGATATAAGTGAGCCTACTTTCAGTGCGCCGGATTAACTTATATCATCATATTATACTTATGACAACTATCCCATTAACGACGAGCGTTGGTAAATAATAAATATTCGAGCTGTTTTATAAATGATGTCTATTATATGAACTGACGTATTACAAGTTCATGTAGCGCGCACAAAATATGGACGTACGCGTGTGTTTTTATCCCAAACCAGTATAATTTATTACCGACTGTAATATTAATGAATGATAGTGTATAAAGATGAATGTATGCAAGGACTGTCTTGTCTTAACAATTAGCAATTTGTTCCATCTGTATTTTAAAGGATTGTAAAAAACATGTTATTCGAGTTGTGTGTTTTATATTTGAAGTACAGCCGACACCAAAAGTGATGTGGTATTTTGTTAATCACGTCATATAACACAAGAAGGTAAACAATCATAAAATATTTCGTATAGTATAATAATATCTGGTTTCATATTACTTATATCGTTTGATTCGTTTGGACATTCCAAATACCAAGCCACTTTTGATGTTGACTGTACCTACCTTGTTGGTGAATAGTTAGTACTTACTCATAAATAATTCGATACCGTTTGCATTACAAAAAGCAGGCACTTATTCGACGTAGGGAGATAGAACATGTCTATACTTAGGTAGGTGTTAATAAAAATACAAAATGTATATTTAATTAATTGGTGATAATTATGTTCGTACAGTCAACATAAAAAGTGGCTTAGTATCTGAAATTTCCAAAAGATTCACATTGTAAAACACGTCATAATAGTTTAGCACCAGAAGGTCTTTATTAAATTACTTGTACTCTCACACAATCCTTCACACTATTTTTTCTCCAAATTACCTATTACATTAAATTACCTACTACACCACCTGTCTATAGCTTATCTTTCTAGTAACATGAGGATAACGTAGTGGGTTGCACTTTTACTCATATATTATAATTTCCTACTGTTTAGTACAATGTACTGTGCAACTGTTTGTTATCCCTATATATAAATAAATAAATAAATAAATTATAAAATATTTCTAGAGTATACCTACCTATGTAGGTACGTCTAGTATGATTATGAAAGTACCTATTCAAATACCGAATAACTAATCAAATTCCCATACATTACACACCAGCGCCGTGGGCCCTGGCAGAGACCGGCAGCTTTACTGGTAAATGTATCGACAAATACAATTACTCGTTCGGTATTTGAATGATATCAAATTTTGTGATTTTGAGCTAATATTAATCACACAATCTGACAAAAGCGACTACTATCATCAAAATAAAATAATTAAACTGCGGAAGGGTTTTTGTGCACGCTGTCAACCCCTTTGGGAAAATAGGTATAAAGATTTTATTCTATGAACGCTTCCTAGATGGCGCTACCGTCACCCTAGATTCGATAAACACGCGCAACGCCGCATTTCACCTGCGGCCCGTATTCAATAAACGCAGCACCGAAACGTCGAAACACGATTGCTAAATTGTCCTTACTATCCGGATAATTGGTGTGGCCACGTAACAAAGAACTCATTTCCATACAAAGGATGGACGCACCACAGTGACTGTTCACATCCACTAAGGTTCTACACACATTGTAGTAAAACCAACTCAGTTCATAAACAAATAAAATTATATTCGTATATTGTTTTTACTGTAGTGCGAATGCAGCCTTATTGGCGCTCTCCAACATTGAAGTAGGTGGGTACGAAACGTTATATAACATTTATTTCATCACAGAACATGTTACGAACATTAAAAAAGTTCATAACAGATGTTGTAGAACGTTACAATAACCTTTTTATTTTTTTTTATAATCTAAAATGAAATCTATATGAAATGTGTTAGGTATCCTAATTTGGATTATGGGAACAAACCATATTCTTGGTGTTTTTATTGAGTATGTACAACGCAGATCAGACATAACTTATGGTAAAAAAATTAAGGCTTAAAATAGCAGATATAATAAAACTGATGTTTTTTGATTTCCAATTTAATGGAAGCAAAACAATAGACTACAATGTTGATTTTTTAAAATCACTTATTTCTACATCAAAGTAAAAGAGTTAAACGCAAACCACTACCTATTAAAAAAAAACTAAGTAACCAACAACTGAATAAAACAATCTATCAAATTGCTTATGAAAGGTATGCAATGCAATTTTCCTCGGAGCTTGTGTGATTTCTTACGAAGGGGCCGGTATCGGTAGGCTATTAACTATTTTAACTGCCATCGAATCAGCTTGAATGGTCAATTGCATTCGTTCAATTAGACGGAAAATTGTTGCGGGGCCTACATTATTGTATTATTCTTAGGGAGCTAACACATTTGTGTCGGACGGATCGACTTGCGGACAAGTTATTGTTTCGAGAAATAATGTTTCAATTATTTTTATAGGTAGGTGCTTACATACCTATATTTAAATAACCAAATGAGTTAGTATATCATAGGCTTTAGTTCTGGTGAGTGAATGATAAATTTTGTAGTTACAATAAAATAACTTAACTGTTACGACATAAGGTCGAATCTAGCTTGAGAACAAATCCTGTAGCTGGAATCTTGTTAGATACCAGTCAATAATATGAAGTCTACATATAAGTAGTCTGAAGTTCAGTTATATGGCTTCAGCTGTTTTCAGTTATAAGCAAACAACACCGTTCTTAGGTAAAATTATTAGAGTCAAATCGCGCCTGAAGTTGCTTTTTGTACAAAAAACATTAGAGGAGTAAATTTTCTCGGTTGGATTCCTCGAGGGGGTGGATACAGTACACAGCAGAACTGCAATGTACCCAGATTTCACAAAGTCGGGTAAATGATAATTGATTTCCACGCATCAACCTCCACTTAGTACAAGGGGGATACATTCCCCACTGTCTGTATAGGTACCATTGAGTACTTATATTTATAATAAATCTTTGATAATAATAAAAATGGCGCACAGCTGCCCGCCCCGAATTGCCCGCCCGATAAACATATAAAGTACAGTTTGAATCCCACAACAACTAATAGCTAAGTTTACCTTCAAATAAAAATGCAAATCGTCGCTAAAATACTAAACACGTGCTACTAAAAACGTAATTTTATTAAGGTACTTAGTTTCCTTTACGATAATAAATATCTAAATTTTAACGCACGAGTCAACTTTACCTGCTCCTAAAACATTATCTGATCTTATTTGTTCACAACGGCGCCATTTTGATATCTTTCGGAGTCCCGTAAAGGTAAAAACGGAACGCCGTATGGGATTACTCGTTTGTCAACCCGTCCGGCCATTCATCTGTCACCGGTTACCTACCCTATTACAATTGGGACATTTTTTAGTATAGGATCATTTTTTTCTGTCAATAGTTCATTTATACATATAAGAAAAGTTTAAATAATAGCACAAAATGAAACAAATATTAATAATATAAAAAGTTCCATATAGTTTATAAATAAATAATAAATAACGCCATTTAATTTTTTTAATTCAATATTTATTTAATTCTATATACTCTGTAAAAAATCTACTTATAGGTACCAAACCGTATAAAAACGAACCATTTATGAAATAATAATACAAATATCACTATACAATTTTATACTTTAATTCAGGACTTAATGCGGGTATTAGAAATTAACGTCTAGTTACACAACGCTAAAGAAAAATATTTGTTATACCGTCATAATAACTGACGGAGACCGTTTTACACGATATCAACCATTAATTCTGAAATTATAAAGGCTAAAATCGTATGCATACTCGGACAGATGTTAATGGATTTTAATCCTATCTATATAGGCGATCGAAGTCACCACCTTTTTAGGATTGTTTCAATTAATTATTTGTAGGTGCCTACATATATTATCTACATTATAATTTAAACTCTGTTTTGTAGATACGCAAGTAGGCATATCCAATCTGCCACAAAAATTAGATTTTTTTAAAATAAATAGTGGTAGTATTATTTGTACACCTGATTACCTAATGAACTAGGTATGTTAAGGTCTGAAGAATGACGAGGTCGAAAATAAGAATTATTACACATATAAATACACTATATTATTATTTTCATGAATGTGTATATTTATTAGTATTGCTAACCATACTGACATACTTAGACACTAAGATTGAAACTTTATTTAATTAATTCAAAATCATTAAAAATATTTCGAGTTCCAAGTCCATCAATAATGGTGTTTTCCTCATAGATATTATGTTTCATGATTATTCTATAAATCGATAAAATCGTACATAATTTTGTTATTTAATTGTAATGTAACACAAGTGCCTACATACATAAGTTATTAACAGCTTATTATTACATTATATATAAAATAAAAATTATGTTAAAGATGAAATGATAAGCCGAATTTTTCTTTTGTATTCCGCCGCTTTCGATAAGCGCCGCCCATGCATTTAGACTTATCAACACTATAGGGAAATGTTAACAGATTGTGACGCGGTTTTCCTTGAAATTAGATATGATTGTGAACGGTGAAAAACATGTTCTGACGTAGAGATAGGTACTCGCTCGTCATACTCTACCTGCCTATGCTGCTGTACCTTATAAGACATGGATTCAAACTACAATTGTCAGAAACTGGTCCAATAAGAGTAGGTACCTACCAGAATGACTTTACATGCAGGTAGCAAGATAACTGTTAGAAATAACATTTAAAAAGAACCCACAATTACTTAAATACCGCAATTTATAACACCTACTTTAAAGTGTTATCCAATTTGAAAACAAAATGATATTAAATACCTTACCCACGCTCTCAGCAACAGACAAAATTAATAAGACGTCTGTCAGCTTACTGTATTCCTTAAATATCCATTTGATGTAGACGGCACTAAGAAGCAAAATTCTCACAAGTTCCATGGTACGAACCTCGATGGAGCTAGTGGGAACGATGTTACTTTCCAATACCTAGGTAGATCCGTCTTTCTCAATTGGAACTTAGATTTTATCTGAAGTTTTAAATAAGTACATGTCCTGGGAGACGTCGTTGATGATGTGCACACCTACCTATGCAATTAAAAAAGCAATGACAAGATCCGTTGGTGTGAGTTATATGACGGGAAGACTTATAACCTGAAGGTAGGATCTTGAACAAAAATTGTATAGGTTTGTTGACATGATTGTAAAATGGTTTTGTGTTAAATAAATCATAACGTTGAATGCTTGTCACATGAGTTGCAATGACACCTGTCGAAACACAGCGAATACTGTCCAACCTTAGACCTTTCTCTCTGTGTCCAACAATTTATATTAAACAAAACAAAAATAGGCTACCCACATACCATCATATTATACATACTTATTCGACAATAAACATTATACGATTACATTAGTGACATCAAGTTTACATTTCATTTTCGCAGATTATCGCTAATGAACCGCATTTATCAATAGGTATTTAAGTATTTACGTATTAGTAATCTAATCATTTCAAGATATCTACGTACTTAAATAGGTATTAGAGCATTTCCTGGCATGACAATATTTCATACAAATAATTAAGAACTATTTGATTTGTTTTTTCTTTTTTTTAAAATATTACTAGCAATGTTTGTTTATCACATTACTAGTAGTCCCTTTAGCCCCTCAAAATAAGCTAATGCTTGTGCTAGGAGTGGGCTCACGTCAATAATTTAGTGGCCAGGATGGGGATCGAACCCGGAACATCCCAGCTACGAGGACGGCCCCTCTAACCACTAGGCTATTGACGCTTCCTATCCCGATTTACATAATGCTTGTTGAACATTTAACTTAAATGTTTATAGAGAGGTCTTAGATTACCTACATTCCTACCTTCCCTATCCAAATTTTTTAAGGACCGCACTATACAAATTTTGAGAAAACTCCTGAGTGCACTCAAGTTCAATTTCAGAATTGAGATTAATTTGCGCGCTTGAGTCTACTGGTAGAATCACAGTTAATCCGTTGCTAACTGAATGTTATTTGTGAGTGATTTTCTTCCGTAAGATCGCCGAGGGCAGATAAGAAGTTGCGCAGCTGATAAACGGCTGATAAAAACTGAACTGTTTATTTGCAGATTGACATAGAAACGGGAAATATTTATAAGTCCTTATTTAGGAAACCACGGCTACAATGTATCACTGAAATCTATAATTTTGCACTTTTATTAATACATTTTTCAACACCAAGCTTTTTACAATTATACTTATCAACTAACGCCTTTAATTGTAGAGTTCCTTTACTCTCCTCATTGTGTATTTACGTAAGAAAAATCATTATAGTTATATAGCTACATTGTTTTAGCAATTACAAAATCCAACAGAAAATCCAAGTTAGAATCTATCATACCAATAGGATAGGTATATCTATATCTCTGCAAATAAATATAATTGTATTTCCTATATTTGTGTAAATAAAATCTGTTTGTAATGTCATCATAACAGATTTTTACTAAATTCATACCTATGATATAAAACATGTATAAGTACTACGCGCGGTATTATAACAAAAAAAAAAACAAATTTTAAAAATGTTGTCTATCTGTCTGTTAGTTCCGGCTAATCTCCGAAACGCCTACACCGATTTTCACTGGCAGAAGACTGATATCATTAGAGTAGACTATCGAATACCATGCGGATGGAGCCGCAGACTACTGCGATTATTATTCTACGAGTCATTTCCTAGGTATCCATGTAAACTCATATCAACCTTTTTACCTTATACAATTAAGATATAATTTACCTAGCTTTGGTTCAAAAAGCTGATAATACCTTGACCCCTTTGAAGCAGAGACGTATTTTATTCACACCCACCGTATCTGCCCTCGAGTCATTGAGGCGTATCTCAACATAATACGGTGCACCCTAACATAATCGCTTTCCATTAACGTGGCTTAAGAGAGAGCACTATCAACACGTACTCTATTTAATTTAAGAGATAATGCTCTTTTAAAATTGACTTTTAATTGCGCCTACTCAACCCAAGTAGTACTTGCTACCTGCCCGCCGGGCCGCGTCACCAGGTGATTCAAAATGTCAGGAGATAATATTGAAACTCTGGTTATAAATTATTATTGGTACGGTAATATAGATGTTAATAAGGATCAGTATGTTATGTGACACTTAATACAGGACAGGACTCTCGCGGTAAGTTTTGTTGTAAACTCCCAAACAAATAGGTTAAACAAAATGGTTCTATCGATATATAATATTATCAATGTTCCATAATATTATTAACAACTAGGGTGACAGTGATTCATTAGGTACCTAGTGCCTACCTAGGTACTTAGGCCCAAAGAATAAGTGTGAGGAACAGAAAAGCAAAAATATATTTATTATTTAATTTGAACTACCTAGGTAAGTTTCATTAATATTTAGTAGGTAGGTTACCCTATATATAATTATGAATAATATAAGTTATGTAAGTGAGAACTAAGTAAGATAACTTAACTGTATTAAATATAGTTGCCGATGTTGTAAACGCACCTATTGGTCTCTACCTACTAGGTAATTTGCAAGAAATACTATCGCCATAATAATAAATATGAGTACCCATTAAATATATTTTTAACTGGACGACTAGGTAGGTACATTTGATACTAGCGGTGTTATTACAAAATAAATACCTATGAGATAAGTGTTTAAAACGAGTTTCACTCTTTTATAAAACACAAGCCTATTAGATCACTACATATGTCACTATACTTATATCATTAATGGTATTACTGGTAGATAGGTACGTACGGTATATACACCTCTTAATATATTAATGTTACTTAGGTATATAAGTTGAGTATAGCATACAAATTTCATAAATACCTACAGACTTGTTTAAATGACTACTAAAACCTAATGTAGAGGTACATAACTATTATTTAACAGCCTAATATGCGTTCCATAATATCACAATATTTGTTACAATAAGACTCTACTTTACTGTACAGACCAATCAAATAAATGTCTTACTTAACACCCAATTAATTTTAATAAGTTAGCTACCTAAGCAGGTACCTACTTACTTTTATTAATATTTGAAACACCACAATGTTACATTATACTTACCTATCAAACAACAAGTTGTGCTAAGTTCACTGTTTATTATTGAAAATAATGCTTTATGTGTTTAAGATGAGTTCATTTTTGGAAGCACCCTTTTGCAGGTTCAGTATAATAGTTACATATTGATACCTACATACTTTTATTTCAAATCATTGTTTTATAACTACAAGGATTTCAAATATCTAATTAGCAAAGAAAATCAACGTTTCATAAGTATTTCAGTAGGTATTACCGATATACGAATTAGGCCTTATTACCTATTAGGAAATTAAATTAATAAATAATATATAAGTACCGAATTTCACATACCTACTTATTAATCAAGTTTTTTCCATCATAACTAGGTACCTACATACATTTATTAAAATAATAGATATATCTACTTACCTAGGTATATACAGAAATATTGTTTATACTGTGTATTTTAAAAACGTTTTTGAAACGCGTGTGCCAACTATTGAATATTATGTAGGTAGGTAGCATTTACATGTTACTTATGTTGGTAATTATATGTACATAAGTATTACGATTTTTAATAGAAAATAAGTGTTTAAAAGCAAATAGAAATAGGCCTAACTTCAATTAAGTACCTACTCACCTATCTATAGAATTTAAGATAGATAGGTACCTGTTTTATTGTTGCCGTACCTATTTACCTAATTGTTACTTAAGTAGGTATCTACTTGCATTAGGCATAAGTAGGCTAACTATTCTTATTGATAGTTGATAAATATGAACACATTATGACATAACGCTAGTATTAATGTGGGTAGGGGTAGATACCTACCTAGTAAGCTCCTTTTTTTATAAAAGTAAGTAGTACCTACATTTGAGTGAAGTACTTAAGTATTAAGTGATGTTGACCGATTAATTTAAATACTTAAAGAAGTTCCCATCTGCTTGCTTACCAACCTACCTATATAGAGATGTTGGTTATCGTAAGCAATACTTGGAAAATAATAACTATTCCCAGTTCTCACTGACACCTGCTAATTTATTAATTTTATGCTTAATTTCAAGTACATTAAAGTACTTATTTACATCTTAAGACAAAGACAATTTCTTTTTTAATAATTTAAATGTCTAGATGTCCTGACCAAAGGCCTTATACACTGTCACAATACTTGATTCAAAAGCAGGAAACTAAGAGCAGTCTTGCTTTGTCAATGCAGTAAGCACCTGTACATATCGATCTGTATCACCTACTAGCTTGTAGAATATGCTGTGGGCTTTTAATAAGATTTAGTAGGTACAGCTTACTGCTGACAATTATTTGTAACTGACCTGCGAGGCGGGCGTGTATGAGTAGCCAAACTGCGCGTACGCTGCCATCGGGACGATCATATGGGCGGTTTCACACTAAACACTGTCTCTCAAAGTCTATAAGCACGGACGTATTAGTTTCCTACAAATATCTCTACTATTGCTAGTACGAAATTATATTAATTGTATCACAGTTGGTTGTGTGCGCGGCGACTGCGCGGCGCGCTGCCATTCCTGCGCGTCAGCGGGCCGGTGCGCGCGCGCTTCGCATGCCGGGCCCTCGTGCTGTGTGCGACCGGCCAGTACCTTCTTCACGCGTTCGAGGTTAAACACCGACTGGCGCGCGTACGACGCCCGACGCCCCTCCGCCGTAGGAGACGGCCAATTTCGCCCCGCCCCGAGGGCGGAGCCTCTCGCCGGCGACCAACCGCGACCCCAATTTTCTGTCCTTTTCGACACACCGGACGGAAACGCACCGCGTTATTGGCGAAGGCCATCCCCACTATTCAATTGCTCCGCCTGCACGTTCGCGGCCGCCCACGTCCGGGTGGGGCGCTGGAAAAAAGCGGCAGAGTCGGTGCGACTCGATCATGTTTATGGGTTTCCGTCGAGACAGTCCGCCAGCCCTGTGCCGCGGCCAAACAAATCTCTAGTGGCAAAAAATTGCTCGGCCGAGGACAAGTTGTTTCACCTCGTCAGATTTACGAACAACGCGACACAGAATTGAGAACCGACTTTATAGACTCTACCACCTGCGTCGATACAGAATGGAGCTTTATTTTGTTCACCGATAGACTAACAATGTATGATAGTTAGGAACAAATAAAGGGGAATGATTCGATACGACAGAACATCTGCCATTTTCATATTAGATGTAATTCAATTCAAAGATTTTCATTGAAAATGTTATGTAGAGTTGCTTACCTCTGGAAATTTTATATTGCCGGAAGCTTTGTGAACTTAAATCGTTTAAATTTAGATAGGTTATAACAACATAACTTAGTGGACTTAACTGAAGTTACCATATCAAAAAAATACATTAAATTTTATAGATCCTTACCTATTAGCGATCAACATCATCATCAAATTTTATTTTTACCATCTAAATGATATATGTAAAATAACAAATAATTACCTAATTAAACATACATAATTCTCTAGCTTTTGACTGTATTAACAACATTACAATTCGGTATAGCGTTATTCTCTAAACATGAATGTAGAGTATTTAATAGAGAGTTTTGAATATACGTTGTGAATACTCGTAATCTCAAAATTTGTACGAACGAAGTACCTAATTAAATTAAATATACCTACATAAAACACGAAATATCAAGCCAAATTTCTACGAAATTATAAATTCTAGTATTGCGTAGGTACCTGCTACTTGCTTCGTTCCTTTGTTTTGTAACGCAACCGTACCTTTTTTATAAATCTAAGTGAAAAACTGATTAGGGTAAGAATCACGGAACCCGCAGGTACTATCTGGAATAAGGGTAGGCAAGTGTGCGGTTCTATTGCGAAGTTACGGTTTCAGATGGCGGTCGGGAGGTGGCGCCTCAGACGCCAACGATATAAAGCCTTATAAGTAAAAGTCAACCATCTTGCTTGCAATCTCCGTGAATGGCTTGCGTTGTGAAATCAAATGTTTAATACTTACAAACTTTAGTAAGTACTTAAATACGTATTCATATTATCAAAATATCAGGACATTTTGATCTTTGGAACATTCAATTATCAGTTAAAGGTATATTTTTCCTATATTTTTCTTTGTTATACTATTAAATAGGTAATGATAGCGATCTATATTGCGACTTTTAATGGTATACACTAATTTGACTTATACATTAGTATATTGAAAAATATACTTAGTGATGTGGTGTAAGAATTAACTAAATTGAATTAATAATGGACTTACATGCCAACTTCTTTATTTAAAATTGAATAACTTGTCTAAATAAAGGAAATTACTTTTATTATTAGGTATTCTTATATCCTCATCCTACATACGAATTTTCCAAGTTCTATTGATAGATAGTTTATTTTTAAATTCATTCTTTACGCAAAATCATTCACTATCCCAGCACTATTAGTTTTAGTATGGTAACATTTTTTTTCTTTGAACTGTCAACTTGTGATTACGATTAAAAGTGGAACTATAGTACTATATCGATATACTTACTATCTACTACCCCTGCTGTAACATTTACTTGTAAGAAGCCAGTAGGGGACTCTGCACTCAACTCCGTAGGGGTTAACTTATAACCACCCTACTTTCACGTTGCATGTTAGTTATTAGGTATTTTTAACACTGACTTGTTAATTATACGGGCCACGTAGTTTAAGGTTTGCTTTTTTGTGAGTAAGTACATGCGTTTGCAAATTAGCGATCATAAATAATAACTGACTAATTGGCAATCGATCCACATTGCGATGTTTTATTCGCGCATTTTTTACAATGACAAGCTCGCCCCTGTGTTTAAAAAGTCAGTATAATTTAGGTATAAGTACTTAGATGCCCAATGACTACAGAATGTAATATCTAAACTAAGCGGCTTTTAATAAATTCGGCAAATTACTAGGAGTTCCCATGAATTTGGGTCAATTTCGTAATATGTATAGGTAGCAAGTTTACGTAGAATTTTATACTAAAACACATATTTTTTGAACATGCACAGAAACACATGGACGATATCAAATATGTTCCGTAACATACATTTAAGTTTCCAGTTACTAAATAATGCCAAAATGTTTTCAAACGGAGCAAAGCATTTCTGACTTAAGGGGTTGTGAACATAAGGCTCAATTTATAAATGTGTAATTTATGGAAAGTAGAAGTGAAAATAGAACTAACTATTTAGATTATGCCAACAATTCTACAAAACACAGTATGAATGTTCAGCTGGAAAAATACCTCAATGTTTTTAAATGTAAGGGCGGTAGAGAAAGGCTGTAGCCAACTTATTACAGACCAAGGTAGAGTACCACCCTCTCAGAGAAGACCAGCAAGTAAAGAAGCTATTATAGCTGCGCTTCGCAATCAATGCGAAAGCTTGTGAGTGTGGATGTATGTTTGTTACTCTTTCAGGCAAAAACTACTGAACGGATTTTGATGAAATTTGGAACATAGGTAGTTGATAACCGGGATTAACACATAGGATACTTATTATCCCGATAATCCCGAAATTTTTGTTAAGTTCAATACCACGCGGACGAAGTCGGTGGGCACAGCTAGTTTAGTTAATACTAGCTGTGCCCCCCGACTTCGTCCGCGTAGTATTTAACGTAACAAAAATTTCGGGATTATCGGGATAAAAAGTATCCTATATGTTAATCCCGGTTATAAACTACTAGCTGTGCCCCCCGACTTCGTCCGCGTAGTATTTAACGTAACAAAAATTTCGGGATTATCGGGATAAAAAGTATCCTATATGTTAATCCCGGTTATAAACTATCTGTGTTCCAAATTTCATCCAAATCCGTTCAGTAGTTTTTGCGTGAAGGAGTAACAAACATACATACATACATACATACATACATCCACACTCACAAACTTTCACATTTATAATATTAGTAGGATAGTAATACAGAATCACTTTGATTATTAAATTCAACACTTCCCACTTGAGATTACGGTTTATTATCCATCAAAGCCTTGGTTCAGTGAGAGAGCCGGCAGCCCCACCACACCCTCCTTCCCTTGCCTCTATCCCACTCCCCAACAGGGCAGCGTTGTACGAGCAATGCCATATGTATTAAAAGGATCTTATAGTACGATAACTGCTTAACATCAGACGGGTTGTAGGTGCGATTGTTTGCCGACATTGTTAAATATAATTAAAACGTTATGTATAAGTTTTCTACGTAATCAAATAAATATAAATAAATACATATCGCCAGACGAACACACCAACTGTATGATCCCAAACTAAACAACGCTTGCACTACGGGTATCGTACAATGGACTGGGGGCAATCCCAGTGACACCCAGACCTGGGCAAATTACGAAAAGGTCATTTCCGAAATTTGCCCCGCCCGGAATCGAACCCGCAACCACCATGTGCAGTGAGTCGAGCGGCCTACGCTCTGACCACTGCGCCAAGCGGTCGTCAAATAACGCAATACAGTACGATTTAGTTAGATCTGTCATCATATTTTTGAGATGTTTTGGCGCAGAGAATTGAATGAAGTCACGTAAACAACTGTACCTGAAACACTGTGGATGAACGACTGTAAAATACTCGTAAAATAAATAGGTACTAGCCAATATAAGTATTACCGAAAATGAGTATTTACCTAAAAATATGAATTCGAAATAAAATGTTTAAAGATTAAATGTGGTATTTTAATTAATTATCACTAACATACTAGGTACTCAAAGATGAGGACAGGTATAAAATTGTCCTACTAATATTATAAATGTGAAAGTTTGTGAGTGTGGATGTATTTATGTATGTATGTTTGTTACTCCTTCACGCAAAAACTACTGAACGGATTTGGATGAAATTTGGAACACAGATAGTGTATAACCGGGATTAACATATAGGATACTTTTTATCCCGATAATCCCGAAATTTTTGTTACGTTAAATACTACGCGGGCGAAGTCGGGGGGCACAGCTAGTGTAATATATTATTGTATTGTAACTCAAATATTTTGTCCAATTGAAAACCCCGATAGTGAGATATCCTAGCCCTAAACGTTAAAATAGTGATCTGTAGGTACTCATACGTAAATAAAACTAAACCCTTCACAGTAGGCCAATATATATCGTACGTAAATACCTATATAACTACGTTTATAAATAGGTACAAATGAAATAATATTATCAATCTTCAACTTTACAAAGCATGACGGAAATAATTATGACATCCAGTCGACAGCGGCGGCGGCGGCGTTTTGAATTTAAAAAGGAAATTGTACTCACTAGTTTGAGTCGCCCGTGGTCGAAATTCGACTATAATTAATTTAAATTTTAACTGTATGCTGAAGGCGCCTGTCTAGCCCGCGAAATTCAAATATTTCGAGTATTTTTATAGTTTATCCAAAATCTGAAAACATTTAAGACAACATTCTGTGATTCGCGACAAACACAGTATGCAGTGCATTTATTAATACATTTATTTTACTCTAAATATTATCACGGTGGATATGATACTAGTTAATCACTAAATATACAAAAATTGCCAGATTATCGGGATAGCTGTCGTTCTTGAAATGTTTTAGAGTAAGTTGGATATATGAATAAACTAGCTGTGCCCACGGACTTCGCCCGCGTAGTATTTAACGTAACAAAAATTTCGGGATTATCGGGATAAAAAGTATCCTATATGTTAATCCCGGTTATAAACTATCTGTGTTCCAAATTTCATCCAAATCCGTTCAGTAGTTTTTGCGTGAAGGAGTAACAAACATACATACATACATACATGCATACATCCACACTCACAAACTTTCACATTTATAATATTAGTAGGATGCACTGCACACGGTCTTTGTCGCGATTTACAAAATGTGCCTTTTATTATTGCCAGATTTTCAACAATTTCTAAAAAACCTCAAAAAATTTGAACTTCGTGGGCTAGATGGGCGCTTTAGCCTTAAACGTTACTAAGGTTCTATTGTCAAAGACTATTTGATACTGGCACGCAGAATGCACTATGGAAGTCCCACCCTCCGAAATAAAACTTGTCACCGTTTGTCAGTCAGACATTCAGTCAGTTTACAGTTACCAAGTGGAGTTACAAATGTGTGTATGCATGTGTGTGTGTGTGTCAAACGCGTGTGTAATGTTTTATTTAGTGATTTAATTTAATGTATTATTTTGAATAATAAAAAAAAGAATAGCATTCTGCACTCCTCTATATCCTACTAATATTATAAATGTGAAAGTTTGTGAGTGTGGATGTATGTATGTATGTTTGTTACTCCTTCACGCAAAAACTACTGAACGGATTTGGATGAAATTTGGAACACAGATAGTGTATAACCGGGATTAACATATAGGATACTTTTATCCCGATAATCTCGAAATTTTTGTTACGTTAAATACTGCGCGGACGAAGTCGGGGGGCACAGCTAGTAAACTATAAATGTGCCAAATTTCGTCCGCGTAATTTTCGTAAACAGCGTTACCAAGATTTTGCTTTACTTTTTAATATATAAATAGTGAAGTACTACTAACAACAATACGTATAAGTATAGGTAGTATAAGTAATAATAACACAACATTAATAGTTGTAAACGCTCAGTTTATTATAATTTCCATATCTCAACATCTCATTTTTACTCAGTGTGGAAAAAAAACAAAACTTTGTGTCACTAATTGCATATCCATAGCTCTAGTATCAACACATCCGATCGGTCGCCTCGAAAGATTTAGTTTGTATACAGTGACAAAATGGCTTCTAAATGCACGGGTCAAGGTTGAATTTGCCTCGCGCGCTCGCCGAGGGCTGGCGCCAAGACATCTGTCATCGTTAATAACAAGCAATTTGAGCCAATTTTGCATTTTTGGAATATCGACGAGCGCCCAGGCGTCTCGCTCTCACGGCAGGAAGTAACACAAAAACCAACACTAAATAAAGTAGTGGTTGACATGTTTAGTTTTTGCCCCGAGCCACTAATTACGCGGCAGCGGCAGTGCGTGAGCGATCGCGTGAACCACCGCGAACGTTGGTCGTAAATGCTAGCAGTTTAGATATTTATGAACATGTGTACGTAATTAATTTTTACGATGGATCAGATAACGGAATCGGTGGAGCGATACGCTTGTCGCGGCGGCGGCGTCTCGGCGACTCGTATAAAGGTTAATTAAGCCTGAATTAACGGGTGAGGAGGATTTTCCGCGGGACGACTCGTTAAATAATGGAGGAGGCTGCGGATTGGCACCCTTCGCGCATCAACAATGGACCGCCGCAAAGGCCGCCGCGCGCGAGCTCCCACGCCGGCGCCTACATGTTAACATCCTTCCTATTTCCATAGAAAGCACTTTAAAAATGAATTAGTTCGGTTAGAGAAACAAGAAAACACGCCGCGTCGGTGTTCAAGTCACGGATATAAATTAGGAGAGTGGGTTTAATCCGCTTACGTGAATAAGCCTTTATTTACAATTTGATGTTATGTATTAAAGGAGATATAGATAAAGGGCTCTGTGTAGCGGTAATGTATTGCTCGCGTGCGGCGTTTGTTACGAGATGTATTTCGTTTTTGTGGAGATCTGCCCTATTCCGCCCGCCCCTCACCACAACACGGTGTCCTATTTAAGTGACGCTTACAAACTCTCGTGTTGTGTATTTTATTTATGTTAATATAAAAACCCCTGAGTAAATACAATTATCAAGTTCACTGTAAATTAGGATGTTAATTATTATAATGAATCAGAGACTCTAACAAACTGGTAGAGGTATACATTTGGTGTGACTACAGCCTGAAAAATATCAATCTACAGAAGTTGTCGTAAGAACCTATAGTCAGGTAAAATAATGAAAAATATAAAAACACCGAGCATCGATAAATAATGTATTTTCCATATTTTGTTCATCATTTACATTGATACCTACCTAAATACTGTTTTTAATTAGACAAACTAAACCGAACGTGCTTTGTCACAATACGGTTCAAATTCACAGTTTATTTGCTGTCTGTTAAAAAAGTGCTTTGCCTGATAGGTATAAAATCTCAATTTACCTATCTACTACTACCTACTTACCTAGACGGTTTACTTGTATCAATAATTACAAAGTCAATAAACGTCAAATCGTAGATACTTGGATATCTAAGTGTTTGGAGCGTAGAGCTTTAGGATTAAGCCTACGTGTCTGCGTGTAGCTGGCGACTAGGACGCCCTAGATAGATACATGTTTGGTTTGTCTCTCCTATAGCAATAAAACATGGCTACTAAATTGCAAAATGATTTTATTTTAACATCATAGTTTACTTAGAAGAACTACATACCTAATTAGTAGCACAAACCATAAACCATTAACGAAAAAATCGAGTATCACCCAACGCGAAACATTAGGTACCTAACAAAGCAGCGTGATAATAATTCTACAGAAAAAAAAAACAACAGACACAAAAAGCTATAGCCGGGCATTTGTAATTCGCATTAATTAACGAACTCCCTGAATAAATGCCAAAAAGTAATCTTTCCCATTCACAATGGAAACATAAACCTTTTTACAGGGCGTACGGAAAAAAGGACACTCACATAGGTAGGTGCGGTGTCCGCCGGCCAGCGGACAGCGTGTTTATTCGTTGATGAAACACATACAGGCCCGCAATGCGTATGCAAGCGGACGGACATATTACCAAGGCTCGAATTCTGATTGTTTAGAGAATTTATTACTCCCGAGCCGTGTACAGTTAATTGAATTCGCCTGTAGAATAGGCACGGGCTGAATTGGCCGCCGACCGTTTATCGTATCTTCCCAGTGCGTGCTCTGACGCACACCGACGCCATTTTTGTTGATAATAGACCCTGCCTGCTGGTAAGCTAAGTTTGACCGGCATTTGGAATACTTGTAAGGCGACATTAAGTCCTGGATGACTATTGCGTAGGTAGACTAAGTATTTTTTAAAATATTAGATTGATAGTGAATAAAAGTATACAATATCAAAGCCTTTAGAATTACCCTGACGGGGTTACCTTCATATTAAATGGCCTTCTAAAATTAAATGTGGTCGCCCAGAGACCTGTCAACTAGGAAAAACTACTGTCAGGTGCAGCCATATTTTTAATTATAACAAGACAAAGAGGCAATTTAAATAATAAAATAAAATAGGTATTGAAATTTCTGAAAAGTAATAATTTAATGATAGAATATAGTGATATATTTGTATTTTTTTTCCTATCAAACGTCTCTACATCGACACTGTCAACGTCTTCGTTTTAATGTCCAGCCCACTTTTAATGTTACTCTGACAGAGTCTATACGACAAGCATACATACTTATGTACATTGACCTGAAATAAAATATACCTGTTTTAAGTAGTATCTACCTATGGCTCTATTTCTTTAATCTGCGGCCATTATATGACTAAGTGCTATAAGTTTACCGTCTTCAACCAGAAATAGATAGAATTGCAAATTACAAGGTACTGTCTGATAAATAATTATGTCAGTGTTCTCATAATAGGTAGGTATATTCTAATAATTCCCATCGGCGCAACTCAGCGAGGAATCCTTATTAATTTATCAAAAGACGTTTTATCGGACGTTACATCTTTGGCCTCGGGCCCCATTAATTATTTATCAAGTTAACGCTCATTATCTCAAAACAAAACACTATTTTTTCGTTGTTCGAACCTTGCAGCCATTAATCACGGACTACGGAGACTACTTAGTGCGAGAATTCGCCCTACATTTGTTTCGTAATCAGTTCATCTGGCCACTTTGATATTTGTTAAGAAATAACCATTTTAAACTCAGATAATTGAAGACTAAACTTTAAGGAGTTTATGTTTCATTTGCAAAAAAACTATTTTCATAAGTCACATTCATTTGAAATATCGCTAAAATTTATGAAACATCTGAAACTAGTTTAACACGACACAACTTCAATAAACATCTCCGATAAGTGGTCCAATTAACTAAAACAAACAGAATCCGACCATCTGCCATCTACTTGAATCACTCGAACGCTTCTAATCAGTCAGAGGCCTTTAAAAAAATGTCTTGAACGTCCGGATGTAGAGGAAACATCTTATCCTAACCACTTGTGTTCGGTATCTGCGGTACACGTGTCAAATGTGTTTACAGACGTTTTAGTTGGTTTATCAGCGCTTTTTTTAATTAAGCCGACCGTTCAGGGGCCAGCACGCGACGTGCTGGCGCTGCCGGTTGAAAGCTAGCTATTAGGCAGGCGCCAAGGTTTAGTAGAATTATTATTATTCATTAATTTAGTTGTTTGTTGATAGATATCTAGAAGAAATGGGACCAAAATATTACAAAAAAAAATACATAACCTCAAATAATCAATATCGGCTTTTAGTAGCAGATGGTCAGCTTTACCTAGCATAATTAAGAGAATTTGACATTAAATAACTGGACCAATAGTCACCGGAATAGATTGTTAGGGACCTTGGTTATTATAGCATTAAGTGGATTATGAAACCGAATTCTTTAAGATTTTTACCACTTAAATTTTAAACATAGTAAAACAAGCAGCGTTAATAGCCATGTCGTTTGCACTCAACTTGGCACAAATGCCCAAAAACAAAGAGACCGGTATCTTCTTATTTACTTTTAACACCTGCTAAAAAGTCTCATGAGGGAGCCGTGAAACATAGACGATATTTGACAAACTTATCTTAAGTAAATACGCACAAAACACTATTGCCATGGTCTAAATAATTAAAAATACCAAATGCCTGCTTACCAGTGATAAATAATAAAAAAAAATGTTTTACATGAACAACTGTTTTTCTCTTGACTGTATTAACCTGTCAAAAAGAGTAAGGGGATCAGACCGGAATGACAAAGTTTATAGTGGATCAGACAGGAATTAAAACAAAATAACAACCAGCAGTGGATCAGTTCAGGGGATCAGACTGGAATAACTCCCAAAATGTGCCTTTGCTCTGCCTACGCCTTGCGAAACATAGTCATAAAGTTGTACAAAACGTCTGCGAAATATTTGAACAAAAAATATGTAAAAGCGACATAGCCGACGAAAAAGTTTATAGATCAGACGTGGAATAAAATTTTAAACTGACGCATGCAAGTTGAGCAAGAGCATAGGGCTATATAACTTGTATAGGTAAGTATATATATGGTGCCACGCTAAGAGCTTTTCAAGACGAACTCCCCAGGAATGCATTTACATGTCACGAGATCCTATGGGAAAATCTGCACATGGCGTTGATTGCTTGCTTGTACCTGCACTATACGCGTCTGTACCATGTTATTAGCGAATCGAACAGCGCTACTATATGCAGGTACTATTTATTGCCAGCGCGATTATAATCAATAGAATTAATTGACCGTGGATGACACTTCTGTACGATGTATAATGACTTATTGAATCAGAGAATTAGTTAAGAGGTTCATTCTAGTTAAGTATAAAAAAAAGAAAATATGTAGGTACCAGAACAATTTGGTTATTTGCTCCTATTAAGTTTTTGATTTAACAAAATTGCACACAACGACAATTATAACAAAACAAAAAGCAGCACATATTTTTCGAGATATTAGATTTTAAATTAAATATTCATGATTTCAATACTCAGTTAAGTACTTACTTATCGAAATTTTAAGACAGATTCGAGACTTGACTTAAAGCTTGGGTTTTGATTATTTGTCAATGAGAATTAGGTATTTATCTTTTTAAGTTCACGCAGAACGGCAAGTAAGTAATTATTGACACATTAAAACACCTACATAAATAGAAATCAAGCGATAAAGCAAAGTAACTAACTAACAGATATCAATTATTATTTTAATTGCGTATCTAAAACTACCAGAGTTAACCGAATCATCTCACAATCATTAATGGTGATTCGTTGAAGTCATAACATGAAACAATTAACTGAGCTCTCACATAAAACTATCATAAGGGAATAGTGATTGCTGAATTCCAAAAGATCCAGCAATCTCTTGATTAATTTGCAATCAACAAAGCCATTAAACAAAGGCCCTGTGCGGTACAACGCCCGCCTCAATGGAGGTTTATTAGTCTTGTATTTGTTTGGATCGAGGTGCCAGCCTCCGGTGGGTGTAGGTTAGCAAACAGATTTCGGAAGTAATCTAGGTGCTGTTTACATAGGTACTTCGCAACTATGTTTGGTGATAAATAACTGAGGAGGCTAGAACACCTGACGCTGCACAGTTTGAGGATGAGATACAAATTTGGATAGGCTTGGTGATAAAGGGTGTTAAAAATGTGGCACTTCCTATGGCTGCGTGGTAATAAACTTATTTATTCGCTCTTCTCATATCTCTTATTATTTTAAAATAAGAAATGTACTTCGCTTTTATCTCTTTATATATTTCTTGGGAAATATTTATATTTTTTTTATTCCTTACAAACCTTGAACGAGCAATCTCACCACGCGAATTCTCCGTATGATCGTCGTGATGTAGATATGGGCGTTTTTACAATAAGGATACCAGGCGTCGATGCCACTTGCAGCTACCGACAACCGATACCAATATCATCAATAAAATAATATTTTTTAATTATTTACCTACTTGAAATCGTTTTCGTTTTATTATCGGTACCTACGTACAGATTACCTATTCAAAATAACATGAATTCTCAAAAGTATTCGATTAATAGAGTATCAATAATATATCGTATCAGCAGCCCTCAACGCTTTGATCATCAGGTTGGTAGGCATGGATATCACAAATAAATAAATAAAATCAGATACCGCGTCTTTGTTATCGATTCGCATCGATGTCAAAAATATTAAATATTCAAAAACGCCCGTGACTAATGCGATGGGTATGATAGTGAGCGGTAGTCGGGGTAGGGGACGTCGTAAAAAGACGTGGATGAACTGTGTGGAAGAGGGTATGAGCGAAAAGGGAGTGAGTGCAGAGATGACGGATGATAGGCTTGAATGGAAGAAGAGAACGTGCTGCGCCGACCCCACCTAATGTGGGATAAGGGCAAGGTGATGATGATGCCCGTGACTAATGTGCTCCTCTCGCCTAGCGTGGACTCACCTTTACAAAAATACTAATTTGGCTACATTTCAACCTGCGTGCAATAAAAGGGGCTAGACTACGATAATAGTCCTCACATTACCTGCATGAAAGCGGAGAGCATATTTATAGTACACTTGAACTCGTCTACGTATTAAAGCGTATTAACTAGGTGTAAAATGGAAACTTGGATTGCTAGTTGTACAAGGAACTCGATTAACATTTGCGTTGCGAACCTGCTGCATTACATGCTAGAGTTTTTATTTGACATTTATAAATAATGGGTACAATTATAAAACTGCGTGTGGCATTTTTAGAAAACAATTTACCAGTGTCGATATCAAATCGATCATTAAATTAATATAAGCGATTATTAAAATTAAAATTGGCTAATAATTAGCTCATCTTACAGGACCTCTAACGTTTAAATTTAATTAACAGTTTATTTTTTATATACATAATTATAATAACATTGTATAGTTTATGTGCAATAAATACTATGTTCATTAACGGTTTGGATATATATTAACTAAGAAGTTTTGATTATATACATTACATTTCCATTCAAATTATTACTAAAAAGTCTGCAACTAAATTTAAGTAAGTAGATAAGCCAGTGCCGTCTGGATAACCTGTAAGCAATTTAATCACCTTAAAAGAATGAACAAAATTATCAAGAAACAAACAATAATAAAACAGTAAACCATTATTGGCATTATTGGTACTTGGTACTTAAGTTAGTACCAAATGTATGAATTTTATTTTATTATTTTTTAGTTGAATAAGCATTATTTTGACTGCTCTACATTCGTTGGAAATACTTAAAATAATACTTAGGTATTGTATACGTATACTATCGAACTCCAAGATACAGATCATCAATCTAGTGTGGAGCTCACCGAAAACCTTTGTCTTTCTTTCAAGCTTTTCTGCCATAAAACCTCTACCTATTATATTACCCCATTACATAACAACACAACGACATCACATTTAAAATAATTTCAGTATTATTTATTCCGATTAACTGATCACATCCTGTATCCAACATTTACCTGTTCTTCGAAACTATAAATACTTACTGCTGTTTTATCACTATTGTAAATTAATGGAGGCACTAGAAACAATACCATCGGATATTTATTGGCGCGATCTATTTTATTTTTTAATCGAAGAATTTCGTGAAATTGCTGCAATCAGTTATTTAAATTTATTAAGTGAGTAAAATCCCATACGCTCGTGGAATATGTTATGTCTAGATTAAAAACACATACACGATGATGTGTCTGAAAGGAAACTCACCGCATTAAATCAATGTATGATAGAAACATGTTTACGAAACATCTCGCCGTATTTGTTTAAGAAATAAAAGCCGTGAAAATGACGAATAAAATAATAAATCAAAATGTAAATTTTCAATTATTTCATGGACCCCCCATTACAATGTTCGGGGCAAAGAGCCACGGAGATGAAAGAGAGTTAAGACGCTGTAAAAACTGTAAAAATGCTGATAACTGAAACCATGAATGTCAGGATAGTTGAAACGCTGTGCATGACAATTAGACTTTATTCTGTGCCATGGCTTTGGCACGGCAGCTATGGTTACCAATGATCTATTTGTACAAAAATATTTACACGCTGAGCTACAATTCCAAATTTAACTAACAAAGGCAATAAGCAACTTGGCAAACGATTTTAAATTAAACTTATTTTTTTTTGTAAGTACCAAGACCCGTGGGACAGATCCGTTGTTAGTGAGAAGCTTTCATGGATACGAGTACACAAACATGTTGAGTATTTTTAAAGAATCAAGTTAAATACAGATAATAGTAAAAAATACTGATTGACACATCCACTCACCCTGAGCTGGGCAAAACGGTGAGCCGCTCTAGCTACCCAGGGAGAAAATACAGTCAGCACGAAAAGATGACGATTTGCCTATTATTATTTTATTTAAATAGGTGTAGGTAGTTATGTAAATAATCCAACTCCTTGAAACAGTACGCGTTGTAGCTCATCACAAAATTTAAAATTAAATAACACACAACTTGACGCACTGTTTACCTTTATGTCAGTTATAATAATACCAAGTGTTGTACATGTTCCACCTCGGCTCAGTCTAAGTAACAACTTGGGCTGACTCCTCCGTAATATATTCTGTGTTTAGAATAAGATTATAATATTAAGGAGGTCCCCCCCACCAATGTCTCAGTCAGTTTGGTGATTCCTTGGAAGTGTTCCGGTATCGTACACTCTCGAATTATAATTGGAGATTAGTTATGGATACCGCCAGCTTGGTTTGTCAAAAGCAAGATGACAAGGAGTGTAAGACTTGTGACAGTTTACCACCTATAGTCACAGCCCGGCCACGTGCAACACTCGCACTCAAACCCATTATCTACGAGTTTGTTTTTATTCAACATTGAGGGAAACGCATTATATACATATTTATCAACAGGATTTTCTCTTATCCAAAGTTATTCAACTTTCTTCCCGCCCGCAATATTTCCTAAGGAGAATAAACACTTTTAAGTTTGTATGGTTATGCAGCTAAATTTAATGTATTTGGTATATGATTGTCATAAGTAGCTAGGTCCAGAATAGGGAAGGAGTGTTGCATATGCGACCTTTTTCTAAGTAGCATATTGTTTATATATACCTATAGTTATGACGGATGTCATGATTCTTGAATAAATGACATCAGTGCGAAATCGAATGTCATTTCAATAATACATACGTCTCAGTGGAGTTAATTTCCTTGATGGTAACAGTTTGCTCAACTTTTTTTATAGGCTATAGAAAACTTTTAATAATTTTAGATTCTCTGTCTTTGTATATTTGTAACATAGCAAGCAACAGTTCTTACATTAAATTATATTTTTTATTCAGGACTCTATCTGCGGATTTTAAATTTTAGTAATAGTCTAAGATACGGTCTACGAAATATATACCCTCATCTGTTATTTATTAGTGATAAGAAATACATGATAGATAATTTATTTATTTATTTTTCAGTTTTGGGAAGATTTGCAGCTATTTACACTTAAAATACATAATTAATATAGAAAACATAAAGCTATTAAAAAATCTCCACCAATAGATATATTATAGATAAGACAGAACAAGCAATAACAGTATACAATTATAAACCATACAGAAAAAAAACAAAGAAGAAAAGAATACAAATAAATTAGAACATTAGGAACACAACATTACAAAGAATATAAGAGCAGTGCGGAACAGAGGCCAATAGTAAAACATATACCAAAAGTTACATATTAAGAATTTTGAGTGGTACTAAAAAATATCGAGTTTAATTTAGATTTTAAGCCAGTAAGACTGACTCCTGTCATATCTAGGTCATAGTTGCGTAACATACCGTTATATTTAGAACAAGCTCTATAGAGAAAACTATTCTGACGGTAGTTCGTAGCCACAATTGGAAGAGCAAAGAAATGCGATTGGCGCAAGGTGATACTGGGCGTGTGGATAAAAATTTTGGCCAAGAGGTCGGGGCAGTCGATAGATGATGAAGTGATAACGCGTCCAAGAAGCATGAGGTCAGCAAGATCGCGGCGCGTTTTAAGTTTGAGAAAATGATGCTTACTGCAAATGTCATCATAGTTCATATAATAATTCGTGGTATGATAGCCTAGATACCTGATAAACCGCTTTTGGATGTTCTCCAGCCTAGAGATATAAACCTCATAACGCGGATTCCAAACCTGTGATGCGTATCCCAAGTGACAGCGTACGTAGGTGGAGTATAGGATTTTTAAGGTCTTAGCTTGCTGGAAATCTTTAGTACTACGCATTATAAATCCAAGAGCCTTGGATGCTTTTTTGGTTACAAACGATATATGATTTTCGAAGAGCAGTTTAGAATCATGCAGCACGCCGAGATCTCTAATTTCATTCACAGATTGCAAGTGAAGGCCTTTAAGCAAGTATGCGTACTTGATTGGCTGTTTCTTTCTCGTAAAGGTAATGAATGAACATTTACTAGCATTGAGGTCAAGCCTATTAGCACTGCAATATGTATCAAGTCGAGCTAAATCGGCTTGTAGCTCAAGAGCATCATTGGGTTTACTAATTATTTTAAACACTTTCATGTCATCAGCAAAATTGAGAATTGATGAATTATGGAAACAGGCATCAATATCAGATATAAACACCAAAAATAGAAGAGGACCTAATAAGGAACCTTGCGGGACGCCGCTTGGAATAGACCTCCAGCCAGAGATATAATTACCCAACACAACAGCTTGACTCCTATTTTTAATGTATGATGTAAACCATCGTAGAAGATCACCACTGATCCCAGTATTTTCCAACTTACATATAAGAATTTCATGATCGATTCTATCGAAGGCCTTACTGTAATCGGTATATACTACATCCGTCTGGTATCCATCGTCCATGGCGCCAGTGACAAAATCGTTTAAAAGAATAAGGTTACTAACAGTAGACCTCCCCTTTAAAAATCCATGCTGGGTGCTGGGAAAGCTGGTCTTTTAGGCATCGTACAGTTGATCGTATACAATTTTTTCAAGTATCTTGGCTAATATTCACATTAAAACATTGCAGATAGGTTGCCTAGTTAAATTGCGCCCGAATAATATTAAATAGTTAAATTTTTAATTAAATTTATTTAATTCGTTTCCCTCACCAGTTATTTTTAATAACGTAGACTAGTTAAAATAATATACCCAACAGAATTAAAAACGTAAGGTTGCCTGCTTTCATTATTGATTTTAATAATTAATCCTGTGAAAATTGTTGTTTTAAGAAATAAATATATCAATGAATTTACAACATGCAAGCAGCATGATGTGAGTAAATTATTATAATATTTAGTTTCGTATTTCATTAAGTAAAATTGTTCATTATTTCTCTGCCACGTTAGTATTTAATCTGCATTGAATTCAGTATTTAATTTATATTATTAGTTTTTGCTATTAAATGTAATGAGAAAAATCTTCATCAATAAAATCTCTCGCTATCATTGCCTGTCACATGAAGTTGCGCGCGCAACGGCGCGCAACGCATCTTTGTCAATCTCACCACTCGCATTTAAAATTTAACTGTTTAATATTATTCCGCCGCAATTTAACGAGGCAACCTATTTGCAATAGGTTAATGTGATTCTTATCTATCATTTATTTCTTATCACTAATAAATAACAGATGAGGGTATATATTTCATATACTGGATCATGTACTATAAATTGATCGATAAAAACCATTAAAGTAGGCTCTGGGTTCGAACAACTAGTCGTATTCAGGTCCTAATGAAGCAAATGGTGACAACTTCCTGCGCTTCTAAGATCAGCGCGCCGCGCCGGTGACGGACATAGCAAACCGGCCACTTCAGGGTTGTAGGTACTGGAGACATGAGCGTTAATTTATGTAGTAAACGAGATGGTTTACTGAATGATGGAAATCACGCTGCTCGAATAATGAAGGTACCTACTAGGTAATCGTACCTACCTACCTGCCACGTAGATAAACGACGTGCAATTAAATAAATAATAGGGGGTAGAGAATTGGGCAAATTACTATAAAGAACAAATATCAGCAGGAAGCGGTACAAAATGTCTTCAAAGACTTTGTAGAGTCCAGCGAGTTGAGGGTAAAAACTTCGATTCTATAAATATATTATTTTGATACAATTGATACAAATACAAAAAATATTTTTCAAATTCCCAATATAAAACGAAAATTTTACGGAAAATTAAATTAAAATACCACAGCGCCCCTATCTCGTCTCGTTCCACAGTTTTTAACGCTCAACGCTGAATCTTTATGAATAAGTCAAACAAAAATTGTATTATTTTTGACCGATTTTGGTATAGCGAACACTATCGTTCAACGCAGCGGTGACGATCATGCACTGTGTAGACACAGTGATAAGCAAATAGAAGCATGCTAACAAATTCCGGACTCAACGTTATAATATTATATTTATGATCCATTGGATTTTAGGTAATTAATTATAAACTTTCATTTCGATAGTAAAATGTTAGTTATCTACGCATATTTTGTTGTATCGTAGCATACCTAATACAGCCTACGAGCACTTCAGCCCCTCTAGCCAAGTTGCTTTGTCTGCATTCGTTTCTACA
Source organism: Notodonta ziczac (assembly GCA_918843915.1). Classification (NCBI taxonomy): domain Eukaryota; kingdom Metazoa; phylum Arthropoda; class Insecta; order Lepidoptera; family Notodontidae; genus Notodonta; species Notodonta ziczac. The sequence continues at coordinate 4,727,435 of OU974038.1, read as the reverse complement.
AATCGCTACGCTTCATGTATCGAAATGATATAAGTCGATTCGACTTGTAATGTCATTTCCATACATTTAAGCGTAGCGTTTTGTAGAAACGCTTATAGACGAAGCCACTTGGCTAGGGGGGCAGAAATTTTAACGAATTGAAGTTCAGAACGATATGGTTGTCAAGTAAATGTATCAGTAACTAATTAAGTGGGTACATGTTTTACATATTACTGGGGTTAATATAAAGAAAGAAAGAAAGAAAGAAAAACTTTATTATGACCAGCAGATTGAGCAAAATAATATATATATAAAAAAAGGAAATAACAATAATAAAAAGTTCTGCTCGTCACAAACGGACGGAATATCAGTCTGCTACTTGGATTTTGAAATCGTAAAGCGTAATATATCTTTGCTAGGCCAGGCGGGATTTTTTTATGTGTCGTAAGAAAGTACCTTCGCTTCTCAGACCATTATCTCCCATCACTAGACTTCAAAAGCTCACCTGAGACAGACACAGAAAAAAAACCTTACCAACATCAATTAGTGATGTGCCCTGTTTCATCGGACAAATATATATTTTAAAAATTGTATACGTGTATAAACCCTTTTAAAGCCTTTTCAAAGTGTCAATATAAAAAAAAAACTTAATCCCAGTCTACATCAGCGACCTTTGTCACACACGCTTGGATACACGCAAAACAAGTAAGAGTGTGCCCTCTCACTCACACGCACGCAGTCGTAGGGACATGGAAAACGTTCATTCACGATGGGCCGACGTGTCCCCTGTCCTCTGAACCCATCCTCTTCATCTTGCCTTATCTCTGTTCATTCATTACCATCTAGTTTTATAAGAGTCGACGGTCCGAAAACATATCACGCTTCCATTTTTTGTCACATCACTTAATTATCTGGATTTATATCGCGATAAAATCGAAATCGACGATTGCGATAAAAAATAATATTATCTATAAGAAATCTAAAAGGATTTTCACTAGGTTCCGTGATAATTGGTTTAACGTACTAATTTTGTTTTATTACTGTACCAACCTAATAACTCCAGTACATGTACGTACCTGTACGTACCTGTACGATATACTATATATAGTATATCTATTTGCCTATGCAAATATATCCCTATCCAAATGAATCTCAGAATGTATGCGACATGGGTATACGTATGTGAAAGACAATCGGCACACCTAACAATAGTTATTTAGATCCGTTTCATATGTGCTATGTACAATCATTTGATAAATGGCCATTGGCGCGGATAATATTGGTTGAAATATTATTAAGATATATTGTCAACCACAATGACAGAACAATGAGGCTCTATTCGTCAGAAATCAACAATTTACTTGTCTACTATACTACATTGTCATTAAGAACATAATTATATAGGCACCTACTTGAGTAGGTAGGTACTTCTAATGTATAATAATGTTTAGTTGCCCATAGAAAAAAGAAAGCCGTTAATAAATACTTTCTATTACTTTCTACTTACTAAGTATAAAAACAAATAAAATAGGTAGTTATATAGTATAGTTGAAATGAAGGAACTAAGTGTGCAAGGTGGACGAATCTGGCAGCACAGATCACTGAATGAGCAATCAGTCAAATTCAAAGACTACATCATGAAAGCAGAGTTATGTATCTATAGAATAGATGTTTCCAAAGCCAACATGTTTTAGACCTTATTCAGAGTCCAGAAAGGAACTTCTGGGAAATAACAATGCAGGTGAGATAAAGTATTTCACAGATCTTTCTCAAAGAAAGACGCCAGCACTAAATTGAATATGAGCACACCTACCTACTTTAACGATTTTATGGGAATGGTTATTAAAATATAAGTTCAAAAACCTATTGAACTAAAATTTAAGAAAATTTTGTAAGTATATTATAATTTACATAGGTACCTTTGAATTTTAATAGTAATTGACAACATGTAAAATGACTGTCAAGTAAGACTTAATTCCGAAACTATTTAACCTAAAAACAAACTTTTATCGAGTAATGTTAGTTCACACAAAACGAAGTATCAGGCAAAACAATGCATACGAACGAGGACACCAGTGTGGGTCGCAATTTATGCGCGGACGTGCATTTTTCGAGAGTTGTGCACCCTTTGTGGCGCGTCCGATGCATCGGCGGGGGAATCGGTTCGGTTTTAGTTAATTACAGAGTGCGAGTAAGCGCCGACGCGGCGGCGGAGGCGCGGGTGAGCCGCGAGCGGCGCGCGGCGCGAGCGCTGCCGCCGCCGCGGCAGCCCCGGTGGCCGCTGCCCGCTACACAAAAGCGGGTCGATGCCTTCGATAACGAAGCGAGTTTTAATCTTCTTATTTTAACGCTTTTAATTAGTTAGGAAAATATTCTCAAATAAAAACTGCCCGCGGCGATCGCCAGGCCTTGAGTTAAGGATTGTCTTTGACCGGTCGCAGCCTCGGGCGCACTATAATGGAACGGAATATCTCCGTTATTTCGATTGGCTTCTGTGTTGCTGATAACATTAATAACTGTTGGTTATTATTCTGAGTGTATTACTTTAATGATTTTCTTAGTGCTCGTTACGATACTCGACTATAAAATGAAATAACATGAAACGGTAGACGTTTAAAGTTTTATGCTCAGTAGTCATAATTTTGTTTAAGTACCAATCATAATTTAACAGACGTTGTATTTCAGCATATGTATCTAACAACAACAACATTGTATAGTGGTAATCATTATTATTATTAAAATTAATCTAGACCTCTTACTAAGATCATTAAAGTGTTTGAGGAATATAATATTTCTGCAACCCAAAATTTTCCAAATTGCATGTTTCAAGCAGCTCCGTGGTACCTATCCGAAGTCTATGTTTTCAACAACTGTGACCCCAACGTATATAAGTGTAACCTACAGCTTATGTATTGGTGCAAAATGTTTAGAAGAAGAAGAATAACTAACACCCGCACATCGAAATTTTATATTAAAACCAAGAAACGAACGCTTTACTCAAGTAAAAAAAGTACTTACGGAAAAGTGTTAGATGTTTTTGCAAAGTGTTCGAGAATTATACAAACATAATTTCACAGGTTGTAAATCTTCTGTGTAATGAGCAGCATGGATTTTGAAGCAAGAACTCAGTCAATAGTATCCAGCGAACTTTTGTTGATTATATAGGTAATCGATTGAACTAGACTATGTGCTTCATTCAGTATTTAGATTTCCAGAAAGCCTTTGATATAGTCAATAATGATATTTTATAATGGATTTCAACTTAGCTACACGCACTTTTGGTCGAAAGTGGCATGCAATAACTTTTGACAACTTTATATAAGCTTAATCATTCAAGTGTACCTATCCAGATCAACAACTATGATGGATCTCGGTGTAACCTTCGAACAAATGTGAACATTCCATGACCACATTATCGCAGTTGCTAGATGTCCTTCAAGGGAAAACACAGAACCCAAGTTTTGTGCTGAGGAATGCGCGTCAGCTTCGAAATAACTTGGTCATATAAACATTATATTATTATAATACGACTAGCTGTGCCCTCGACTTCATCCGCGTGGAATTTAATTGACAAAGTTTCATACAAACTTTCATCCCCTATTTTATCCCCTTAGGGGTAGAATTAATCAAAATCCTTTCTTAGCGGATGCCTAAGTCATAACATCTACCTGCATGCCAAATTTCAGCCCGATCCGTCCAGTGGTTTGGTCTGTGCGTTGTTGGATCACTATGTCAGTCAGTCAGTCAGTCAGTCAGTCACCTTTGAGTTATATATATTTAGATGGTCCGAAGCAAGTTGGTAAATAGTGCCTACTTGTTGGTATCCATCTACTAGAAAGGTACAAAAAGCCTTCCTTAAATTCCTGTACCAGCGTGTCCATAGGTACTACCTTTTTTTTGCCCCACCAAGTTCTTACTTGGGTGTCGTAGAATCAGCTCGTTTGAGAGCCTTCGGCCAAATTACTAATGTAGAATCTTCTCTGGAAGGGTAGATGCGCCTGATTTTCTCGGCTCTTCAATGCTGCTTCGGCTCTTCACTCCTGATAACTACTGTCGCGTCGGGAAACACAAGTATTTGCTGTCCCCGCTTGCCGGACCGTCACCCGCAATATGTTCCTGTACCCCGCGCTCTCACAGCATTTAACGACGTCCTGGATTCAGACGCAATTATAGATTTATTTGCGGATAAAATGGGCGAAGATTCTGTTGGCATGTTTGATGTCCTGCGAGATAAATGCGTGATAGGATTCTATTTAAATATTCCTTTATATTGAAGCATTGAAATAACCTATTTGGCTGTTCTCTGAGTGAATTCGAGGAAACAACTTTATACTTGTTGTGTTATGTTATAATTAGGGACCTCACTGTTGTATTGGGTTATTATGTGGGGACAGTTTTGTTTGTTTTAAGATAAATAAATATTGTTGTTGTTTTTATTAGTAGGTTTAATTTGTCTTAGACTGTTCTAGTAATGTCGTAAATAAATCAATAAATTAATGCACCAGTAAAATTATAGTGTTTCTGATTATAGATAATGGGTCGTCATTACGAGAATACCTTCTTTCGAACACCCGTCGACCTAATACGAGTATGTTAGCACGAACTTTCATTCACACGAACTTTTGTTGCAAACACATTCTGTCAAACTACAGTTTATTACAACAAGGTTAGCTCGCACATTTCTACTCTGACCTAACGTAACGAGAAGCATTGAAAATATTTTTTTAAAATAAAAATGAATGTAAACGTAAAAAAATGCTCAATACAAACTAAAACGTAAGTATCATAATAACAATGGAACATATTCTCAATGCAAATAATAGTTCAGTTAATTTATGATTACACCGGCGTCAGTTGGATACCTCCATAATTAGAATACATGAATAATGAATACGATACCTATTCTCAGGTCAACAATCAAACCACAATTAAAACTTAAATAGCCGTTTGTGTCGAAAGTTTCCAAACTGTACAAAATGATACACCAGTTAAATATCATTTTACGGCGTATTCAACGTTGTTTTAACAGTTTATCAGCGTCTTATTTTATAAGGGAACACTGGCAGGCTAGGTAGGTAATAACATTGTATTAAATAATAACATATAATTAGTATCTACCTGCAACAAAGATAAAGGAGGGACAACGGAGTTTTTTAAAAGCTGTTTACAATCAACCGTAAGTGGAGGTACAGTCGCCGAGTCAGGTTGTTTGTTAATTCGTATTTGTTGCCTTATTAATTTATTGGTGGGCATTTCTTTTTTTCAATTTATTTTCTTTTAAATCTAACCTTTGCCTCTGTTGACATTTAAAAATACCTATCCACTGCATTTATTGATAAGATGTTGAACGAGATAGTAAGAAAGGTGGCCATTTATTAAATGTACGTACAGTTCAATTAGAATTTACGTATACCTATCTATTCATGTATTCAAATAATACATTGGTTACTAGACAGGAACACCAGGTCCTGTTTTGCAATCGACACAATGTATATTATTAAAATAACTTTGACATATTATGTCCAAACGTCAAATTTTATGGAAAAAATTACATAACGTAAAATTCAATTTGATAAACTATAGTGAAAATAATAAATCAAAAGGTATGTGAATTCCATTTGAACATTTAATAAATAAATGAATGTCTTCCAATTGGACGATAAACTAGGACGATTGTGAAACAGAGAGTATAAATAATTTTAAATACTTAAACCGTAATTAACACAATACACATTTCATTGAGCAAAATAGTTCGAAGCATTTAGAAAATATCTTTATGTTCTTTTATTTGCCTTTTTATGCAATTAATTATTTATCTATGCAGTTATTGCGATTAAATTATCAAGTCATGTTCAGTAGCATTTTGTGCGCGACGTTACTGCGGACGTTAGGGCTCGTTACCACCTTATCGTGCGCCGGCCGCGATGTTAATCTTGACAGGCACGCTGGTGACCACCTCTTCGGCCCTTCAACATCGACACCTCGCAACAATAAATTGACCTTGTTAACCTACAGTTGCCTAAGGTTTTTTGTAAACAATTATCACCGTTATTTGTAATAACACGAAGTTCAAAACCCCTAATTCGCGTATCTAGAAAATTACAAGGGTTTTCCTCTTAAATTTCTGAAAACCATCTCAGATAATAGGTATAACCGGCTATTGAACAGAAATATCACAATTGCAATTTTAACTGCTGGATTGAACCGACTTGTGTATTGAGAAATGGTAATCCGATACAATAAGGCAAGGAAGAGTGGAGTTGAAGTCTAAATTCAAGTCTATTTTAGGTCATATTTTACGCCGCTCTTTCCCACGATATTTACTTTTATGAACTTATATCTACAGTAGTATCCAACACTCAGGGCGGGTGTAGGCGTATGGGGGAAAATAGGACCTATAAAAATTCACATGCCCCGTCAAAGTAGGAAACTGAAAAATACTACTTACATATACACTGATTTGAAAACAAACCTCTACAACGGGTGATCTGTAAAGTTTACTCACATAATGGATGTGAGAACTACTCAATATACGTGAGCCAAGAAAATAAATGACCATAATGTCCATGTACACTACAAATGAGTGCCACTGGGGTAATTTGCGTTGCGAAATGTGGTAACATTCGAGACGTATACCGAGAATCTGAACTTTTTATATCCCCGGCCTGATGTCGGCGTCGCTTTGGCTTATTGTTTGCATAATCTACGTTCTGACTAAATTAATCATGTGTGTATAATATGTTCGCCCAGGAGTCCCTTGCGTCTACGTTATTTTTTATGGCAATTGGTACATTTGCTAAAATCTTTTACGGAGACGAAAGCGTCTAGAGAGTGAAAAACTCTTCATAGACCTGGTTGGTTTTCTGTTTAGGTCCTTGGATAAGTAGGTATTCATCTATCAAACTGTGATTCTTTTCCCAAAACAAAGGGACATAGATAATGATGTTAATCAAAATTGATAGATACATACATACCAATACAGGAAAATTGACATAAATCGGTGCCAACGTGGTGGGCCAAGGAAAATATGCATGCGCATGCGCACGTCTAAGTATCAACTAGCGAAGCAAGGAGCTATTATACCTACGCAAAAAGTGACAACTCTAAAGCTAAAACTATATCAAAGGTAGGTAATTATTTCAATAACATTTCACCGATAAATCCTCATCAAAATAAAACATGAATTTACCGCAAATTCATTTTCATTTTTTACTGTCGCTTTTCGCTGCGCCGCGCGCGCACTATACTGTCTACATAATTGCGCTATTTGTCTTTCAGTGTCATGTAATACGTTATTTTTTTTCTCATATTATTTGTTGTTATATTGCGTGTTCAAATGTAATGTATAGAACAACGAGTCCGAAATGTTTATGCGTCTATTAAGTCTCAATTGCTTGCAACGGGTAAATAGGGGCACTTGCTGGCCGTAAGGGTTATTGCGCAGACAAAGCGCATCGACGTCCGGGGATATTTTTTTATAACACTTTTAAATGATTCCTTAGTAAATTTTCGAACAGAAAATAAAATAGCCTTGATGTGACCAATCCGGTCGGGTCCGACCGGATTTAAATCGGTGCCGGATTGCAATTCCTACTCCTTGCATTCGGTATTTTAGCAGTTAGTTACGGACACTTTCTTCGTATAGAAGTATGAGGTTTATTCGTAGCAAAGGAAGGTTTAAAATAATAAATTTAGAATTAAAAGATTTGAGGGATTTTGACGGATACGGAGACGAAGGAAAAACGTATAGGAGGCTGGCCAGCAAAGAAGTGCGAGGCTTTTGGAGCCTTTCTCCACAGCTAAATAGAAGTCAGAAATATTGAGTATATCAACCTGAGACACGATGCGCACCAGGAGTTGTCTTTAAAGGTAGTGAGTGAAGGATTGTTTAGGATTACTTCGCCACCAAAGCAATCCCACATAATGTCTACTACCTATCTTAAAGAAGAATGGAGAAGAAGAAGGTTACATTCTTGGAGATTTTTGCCCATTCTTCTCCAAAGGATCGTTTTACGAATTGGTGGTAGTATATCTGAACATTTGATTGGTTAAATAAAGTCAAACCAGATATTATTTGGTCATCAAAATATTATATTTAAATGAAACAAACAGTAATCTTATGCCGCGATCTGTTCTATTGATACAAGTTTAAAGATTCTAGATTTCCAATTTTAAACAAGAGAAGGCTAGTATATTTATTTATATAATATATAGGAAGATAATCAAGCTCTTCAAGCTTGCTGGTAAAAGATCTAAATTATTAGGAACGTCGAACTTAGGAACTCAATAAAACAGCGTTGACCAGCGGTGAAGAGAATTTCGTTTGGGTGTCTTATCTCACAATTTGGCGCGGCGGTGGGGCGCTAGATTTTGCCGTTGACAATAAAGTTGTTGCTCTAGCAATAAGAGTAACTATTATCTGTCTATGGAATGTTTGTTTGAAGAGATTTGACTTGTACGGACCTACGGCCTGTCGTAGGTAGTATATAAGTATATCAGGCATTAAACTCATCCTAAAAGTAACATTGTCATCATTGAAGAGTTGACACAGTAGAGAAGAAGATGATCTAAGATAAGTGTTATGTTAGGCTAATAGGACATCCAATCTTTCACTCAAAGAGGTACTCACAGTGCAACAGAATTACGGTCTTAAAACTACTAAACGATATGGATTACTTGGTCGAAATAATATATCTGGTTTTATGTAGATGGTATTAGGCAAACTAGGCTACGGCTGTTTAGGCAGGTTGGATCGTTACATCACCCATAACTATAATTTGCGACAGTCTAAGTACCATTACACCCACCGAAAACAACATTCACCCATCATGCGTGCACTTAGCAAATTGTTATTTGGCATTATTTCATCCGAGATTCCATCTCCACCGATCAAAACTTGATGTCAAATTCATACCATGAACTCGCCAAACGGCAGATATCACGAAACCATCACCTAAGTTGAGACTCTACGTACAATTGCTTAAACTCTTTAGGGTTAGTCTAGCCTCTGGAGAGTGAACAGTGGGTCAACACTACCTACATTATTTTCAAGCCTATATCTCGTCAATATTATATTTATTTATTCATCAATTGAGTCTACCCGCCCACTCACCGATACTACATATTGGTCAAGTTTTACTCATTATCAACTACGGAGGTACTTGAATAATTTGCAGTATTTTTTATAGCTTGGCGAACATAAGTAGGTAAGTATACACTAGTGAGTGTGTCTTGAATCAATAAAAGTAGCATGAGGTAGATCTGCCTAATTAGTACCCAAATTAAACCAATAATTGTGTGCTTAGTGGAAATGGTCATAGCGTGACCGGCAGCGGCGACTTTAGATACTTAGTCGATGGCACTGGATGATATACCTACGCGGTGACCACGCCGGCCGACTCCTTATGAATAAATTATTACGCGCCGGCAGGTGGAATGACCTGACACAAAATGTTTTGATGGAATTGTTTTAATTGGACGTTATCTCGACTCGACTATCGCACCCGATACATCGTTACGAAAATATGAATTTAGTTGGCCGACCATTCACACCGGCGCTCGCATTTAATTATAACTTCATTGTTGCATCTTGATATTCGTAAACAAATAACCGAGCGGAAAGACAGTGCGATTAATTGTTTCTCATTAAGGAATTTTAACGGCTCATTGTAATGTGGCGGCCGATGTTTGATAATATTATACCTATAAAAAACCCGTGGACGTGATCCAGTTCGCTCAATTGGTAGTCGACTATCTAAGTAGGATAGTCGATGATGAGGATGACAGGCAACATCGCGGGTTTTAGCAATAAAAAAACCCGAAGCTGTCACCTCTCTCTAGACGACTTGATCATTGGTTGGTAGATTCGATTCTCTTATACTGGTTTAGCAACGATATCACCTAGTTTTATACTTATTATAATAAATATACATGTAAATTTTCAGATGTTACTAATAATAAGGTGGTAAAAATGCAATACTTGTCAAATTAAATAAGTACCTAATAAAACTATTAAACGATAGCACTCGAGTAACTATTTCATATAAATTAGAACTCATTTTATTATACCCACTAGTTTGCGGAAACATTAATTGCAATTGCTAGATAATTGTTATCTAGCAAGTTATATTAGCAGTTACTGCTATTGCGATGCATCCTGCAATCATTTAAAAGGTTTTTATCACGCGTAGTCTAGCATACGTGTATACCCTTCGAGGCGTAGAAACGCTTAGAATGCATAATATCTTTCCACTAAAATTCTGGCTAAATAATACAACAACTGAATCTAAATCGGCAGACGATCTACCACCTTATCAGCATAGATAAATTGCATCGTCAAGTCTATTCAAGCAATACAAGGGATGAGAAAAACCGACTTTGATCTGGGAATCTCGAGTCAGTAATTTCGGTCTTCAGAATATAAATTCAAAGTTCAAATTATGCTACTTACACGACAGGACTTTAGGAGTGGCATACGGTAAGTAAAAAAAAAATTCGACACCTTTTTGGAACGCTAGAACTACAATCAAACACAACCAAGTGTGAAGTGTTTTTAGATTTCTCAAAACAAGTGTTAGAGCAAATAGGCATAATCCAAAAAAAGAAAACATGCGGAATGATTTTCAAGGATATGCAGCCATCTTTCTGGGTTAATTTGGCACTAACGACGATGTAGAGGCTCTTTTGTATAATATAAAGTTCAATTTTTATTTCTATTATTTTCAATTTTACTTTAAGTTCATTTAGGTACTCTAATAAAAAAATTAAGATCATAAATTTTAGTTCATTAAGAGCAAGAGCAACCCTTAGAATTTGATCTAAGTGTCGCTCTACCGAGCGCTCTATGAAGGTTAATTTATTTTTTTAAATAATTTTATAGCGCCATCCGTGTATAAGTTTGTGTACACGAAACATTTTTATGTGTTTGTTATACATTCCTACCGTGTTAACATCGAAACGACAAGATTATTAAACACGATTAAATATAATTTATGAATGGTGTGTTGTTGAAAATGACACATAATAAGTTTATATTAATTAATATTCAGTGAAAGGATAAGGTGACTTGTTTTGAATTTTAATCGATTACTGTTATCGTGAATTAATGTAAATTGTCTTAAGGGCCAGAGTAACCAAGAAGATATTGAAGATCATTGAGGACCAAACATATGGGTAGGTATGCGCTTTCGCTACTCTACTGGCCTAATATAACTTATTATTACTTCAGTTATTCTTCAAACTAGTACAATTTGATTTTACTGTCATGAATTGACACAACTGATCTGTTAAAACTGTGCTTCGTTTAATATTCAATATTACTTTTAGGTCCAACCTTTTCATATCTGCCCCCCTAGCCAAGTGGCTTCGTCTACTAGCGTTTCTACAAATCGCTACGCTTCATGTATGGAAATGACATAAGTCACGTGATCTACTTATCGTCTTGTAATGTCATTTCCATACATTTAAGCGTAGCGTTTTGTAGAAACGCTAGTAGACGAAGCCACTTGGCTAGGGGGGCTGTAGTGAGATCGAAGTAAACTCTCTTTTCTATTTGATAATCATAACTGTTGATTGGGCTAAGGTCATTTGCATGCTTTAGTTATTTTTTTTTTAGTAAATAAGAGGACCTATTATGTGTTTAATATTTTTCATTACTTATGACTAAATATTTTTCATATTAAATGGTTCGGCATCAGACCACCGCTGATTCGGTTCATTGCAGTTGGTGCAAACAACAGGTGCGTCACTTCGATCAAAGCTTGATCGAATGTCACTGAACGACGAACACGCTAGCGTAGCTTACAATGTAATCAGCTACTTTTGTTAACAACTTTTTTGTGGCCATGTGTCCTTTTGATAACATGACAGGATGGACTTAGAGTCATCATTATCTACCAATAAAATTGAACAAACTGAACCTAAAGTGTCTAGATGATAAGTCAATTTGTAATATTTGATAACAAAACATTTTAGACTGGGTGCAATTGTATTGGGAAAGAAAGAATATAGATAAATGATTATGATCTAAATACTTTTTTCCGAATTCCTTGACCGAAATAAATACCTAGTTGTGACTATAGTCAGTCATTTCGGTTAATCCATTTCTTAGTAGGTAACCTAGAGAACATTTAGGTACCTACATTTCAAAACCATAATTGACATAGGCATTAATTTACAGCTAATAAAACCTTCACAGCCCGTCCCCTACTGGTAATATTGGTTATTCCACATTTTTTCATGCAACCGCAGAACGAATGGATTCGAATAACAACAATCAATTGTGGGCGGGCTCCCATATAAAAGGCTTTTTATTTGACTCCATAAACTGACAATAAGCACGGCAACCGCTGCTAATGAATTGAAATAGTCACTTTCTGTGGTGATGATGTACTTTTTTCAAACTATAGGATGGATTATGTTAGATAATATTGATGAAGCTATTGACATTGTGTTCTGATATGACATAAAAATGTAATTTCCAAGATCGCTCTCAGATTTGAGATGGAGACAATTTTACTTTTTCTCAGGACTCGTAGTTTCAAATCTCGACGTCATCATTAGACATTGTCGATCCTGGTATACAGGAGTAACAGTTGTGTGAGTATGCATTTAAAATACACCTATAATAATGTGCTATTACAATCTCATTTAAATACACCTATAGTGATTTAACAATCAGTGAATATATTGGAAACACTGAAGAGCACCACGTTACTGAGGACATTATCTCTGCTTGTGTCCACTCTTACGCCCGATAATGATATAATTTTCGATGAGGGCCGCGCGCGCACCGAGCCACGCATTCGTTAGCCTCCGGAAGTACGTCGCGTGCTTCCAGCGCCGATAGTCCATTGAATTATTTATACTTTTAATATTGTAATTATTATACACCGGCGGCCTCCCTTATTATCATTTATGTTATTATATTAAAATGTTTAATAACGCTCACCGTATAAAGGTTATATGTTGATAAGGAGATAACGTTCACTGTCAGCGCTTAATGATCATTTTCGTTTACAACGAGCGATGTACCTACTCAGTCACACGCATGCTAATTTCCTACTCGCCAACTTGTTCTTTATATTATTACACGCAACGAATAAATTCCTTTACAATTTGTAGTCGTTTGTCCAACTTGACGCTCTCGTTTCGATACCGAGCGCAATAAAGCGCTCGTTGATAATACGGATGCGAATTTTTATTAAATTAATATTAGAATGATAAACTAAAAAAACCTATTTTGTATTTTTTTAATGTAGCTATTTAAGTATGTATAGATTTAAAAATACAAATTTTGATATTATAAATTAATATAATATAATATATAATAACATAATAAAACTCTATTACAGTAACAAACTTCAAAAATATTAATAGCAACAGATGAAGTACTTAGGCATACAAGAGCCTATTAATTATGTAAAAAACTAACAACACTTATATATAAATCCTGCGTGAGTTTGTATGTCTTCTCCCCATATTATAATAATAAACTATTTTTTTTGTATTTTTTAATGTAGCTATTTAAGTATGTTTAGATTTAGAAATACAAATGTTGATATTATAAATTAATATAATAAAATATATAATAACATAATAAAACTCTCTTACAGTAACAAACTTCAAGAAATAGCAAAAGCACAAAGTGGGTAGGACTTGAATACTTCTTACAAAATATAGCAACAACATGCAGATTTTAACCACGAAAATAAAACTTATAATTGTGCAGTTCTTAAGATTAAACTCGAGAGTTTGTTTTTATGAAACTTACACTAAGACTTACACTAAATTGTTGTTATTACTTAAGTTAGTATTTTGTAGAATTCTGGGGTTTTTTATTTTTTATGTAAAAATAACAACATTAAACAGTTTTTCGCCACATACAATGAGAAAACCTTACCTGTACCGATGTGAAGATAGAAAACATAAATTATCACCTACCTACTACAAATAATTAAAATGTTCGTTATTCTTATCATAAACAAATTTAATGGACATGATACTTGATCAGTAAACCGCTTCAAATTTGGTTCATGAATAACAAGCTATAGGAATGCAACAAAACTTATTAGGTATCTATTATCGGGTAATTTTAAATGTACCTATACCTGGCAATTACTGTTGCAGGTTCATTTTTAAAATTCAATAAGCGTTTTGGTGTGTATGAAATTTATTCGTGCTGTGCGCAGTCCAACCGAGTGTGACACAGCTGCTCTATAGTATAGAATTTCATTAAAAATTACCGGTTCTCAAGTAAAATAATGCGGGTAGCCGTCGGTTGGCTAATGGCGGAGACACGTGTCCAAGGAAGTACTTCCTAAGGCCACCTGAATGCACCGCCAGTGGTCTTTCTCACGGCGACGCAGTAAAATGCTTTAGGAATTCATTTAACATAATGGGGTAAACCAGTAACAGCACTTAGCTGTCCGCTGCAAAGTGTTCCGTGTCCAGTTTTGACTGCTAAGGACCATGAAGATAGACAGTGGGTTCTTATATTGGGTCTCGCGGATACTTTCTTTATAGAGCTAAGTCGTACGGTCTGTCTGATGCAATACCAAAGGCATTGCTCGCCAGTTGCCAACTTTAAGGGCACTACCCTTAAAGTCGGCAACTGGAGAGACAGAGAAATGTGGAGGGAGGGTGTTTGACTACTTTCGAGGGTAAGAACCCGATCGAGTCAGCCTGTAATCGGTAGTCAATTTGCTATAGCTTGACGACAGCTTGGCGCAGTGATTTGAGTGTAGGCCGGTCGGCTCACAACACCGGGTAATTGCGGGTTCGATTCCCGCCAGGGAAAATTTCGTATGTAAATTTTCGTAATTTACTCAGTTCTGGGTGTCACTGGGATACAAGCGTTGCTAAATTTGGGACCATACAGTTGGTGTGTCAGTCTAGCGATATTATTATTATATATTACTCTCATTAATGTCCTTCCGGTTCTTCCCGTTACTCCATTAGCGGTCATTATGCGCCCGATGTGTTTGCAAAACTTCAACTGTCGTTTTTAAGTCACGCAAACTTTAAGGCTAAGTTCTATATAAAATGTTGGCACGCACATAGATACGACTGATAGGGCATAAAAACCTCTCACGGGAGAAAAACACACCTACTAACTTTTTGTGGTTAATCTTCCTAGACAGGGAGGTACCTACAAAGGCTTTTCTTTTTAGCCGTGCTTTTCTAACGATAACGCATAGAAAAAATACCTATATCTGTTAAAAAGAAATACATCACCGTGAAATACTTAACAATAACACCTCATAGCCCTACGTGGGCGTAGCTTCAAAGACATTTTAGACTCTAAATTGTCTACCGAACTACTACTTTTGAGTAACCCCACAAACAGCAATCAAGGTGCCTACGAAATTAGGGTTCTGTTTGCGAGTGGCCGGCCGAACCTATCATTTACGAGGCCTGAAAATGACAAGTTACGTCCAATAATTACCTGTAGGGCGACTTATCTTTCATCTATTTCAAAATAAACGGTAGGTTGACAATGGCGGTGCCGATGTTTTTTCAATCCATTCCTTGTTTACTAGGTTTATGAGGGTATTGTTTGCTGTATCATTACCTATACCTATATACATGTTGTCAAGAATGAAAGATAGATTTAAAGGCAACACACTGGAGCTATTTTATGTATATTAATATCTACTTTGAAATTATTAATTAGATAAGCACCTGGCGATAAAAAAAAGAAATACAACAAAATGTTAAAAGACTAGCCCGCTGAGTTTCTTGCCGGATCTTCTCAGTCGAGGTCGCGTTCCGATCCGGTTGTAGATATAAGAAAAAAAATGTAAAATTGACCATTTGTAAGTGCCCAAGTAGGCCTAAGCAAAAGAAAGGATTTGAATTTAATAAAAAAGTAATGAATGTTAAGAAATAAAAGTTTATGATGGGAGAACCAAGCTGTAACCAGTTGACTACAGCTCATATCCGGGCTGGCTCGACCGGGTAGTATCACTAAGCTAAGTCGTACGGCCTGATGCAATACCAAAGGCATTGCTCGCACGTAGCCGGCTTTAAGGTGAGTAAGCCAGATAAATGTGGAGGGAGCTTTAGGAATTCATCCTACTAATATTATAAATGTGAATGTTTGTGAGTATGGATGTATGTATGTATGTTTGTTACTCCTTCACGCAAAAACTACTGAACGGATTTGGATGAAATTTGGAACACAGATAGTTTATAATCGGGATTAACATATAGGATACTTTTTATCCCGATAATTCCGAAATTTTTGTTACGTTAAATACTACGCGGACGAAGTCGGGGGGCACAGCTAGTTTAACATAATGGGGACAGACGACCAGACAAACAGAACCAGTAACAGCACTTAGCTGTCCGCTGCAAAGTGTTCCGTGTCCAATTTTGACTGCTAAGGACCATGAAGATAGACAATGGGTTCTTATATTGGGTAGCCAGTTGACTACAGCACATATCAGGCTGGCTCGATCGGGTAGCACCACTCTCTCACAGAAGATCCGCGTAGAGTAGCTTTAATAGCTGCGATTCGTACGACGAGAGAGAGCTAGACGCCCACCTTACCCCCTTCCCTTCCTCTATCCCCAATTCCCATTCACCTTCAGGTGGGCAATGCCATTGTCATTGTAAGTATCGATAACTGCTTAACATCAGGGCTTCTTTATTGTTTTGGGAAGATGGTGTTTTGGGAAAGAGGCCCGTTTTGGACCTAACAAAAAAATATTATAACATCTATGTATTTATACAATCAAACAATATAACTGATTATAATGATATAGAATTAAGTAATTTTTTGTTGGCCCAAGCTCCTATTATATTATACGGATTTCAGGGTTGCCCTTTTTGTGACGTCAAAATAAATGTTTATAACACTGAACCCAGTGGTAAACATCAAGTTCACATCTGGATTTTACATACCAGAATAACCTGAGTACTTATGAGTACTCTTGTGCATTTTTTTGTGTTGTAAGTATTCATCACTAATTTGTGCAATAAAACGCCTTACAGGACTGGTTTCATCGTGTGGAGGACTTTCATGCTGAATGAACGAAAGTTTAAAATCAGCCCCCGGCTCCTCGGAATAACCTTGGCTCACGCCTCCAAGGGAGAGTGAAACCGCCTGGGTTGCGTGACAGAAACTCGTATGAACACACTTCCAGTGGATTTTACATGTATTATATTATTGGTTCTATACAAAGCCGACAGACCTACGTTATAAGTATTAATAGTACATTGTTACATGAGTGGTGAAAGTTACTTATTTTGTCCCGAGACGGGGTTTGGCGCCCGAGCGTAGCGAGGGCGCTAATAGTTCGAGGGACAAAATAAATCTTTCACCCGAGGTAAACACTGTGCTTTTCATTACGAATACAAGGAAAATAAAAATAAAAACAGGAATTGGCTAAATAAATAATACAAGGAAGTATAAACAATACTCTACAACTCGAAAAAAAAAAATCGGATTGCCGCCTATTTTGTTTTTTTTTCGTTGGCCGGCCAACTTCATTATTTAGCCATTATTTTTCATTTTCATCTTTAAATATTTTGCCCAAATCTATGTTATTTTAAAGAAATTGTTGAAACTAAATTATAATTAAGTAATTTAAAAAATATATTCTTGAATTAATACTTAACTTTATGTTATTTCAATTTTACATCGTGCTGTAATTGAGTGACTGTAGAAAAAGTTTGAACATGGTTCCATAGAAATGTGAAAATGGAACTAGTTTTTTTTTTATAATTTGACAGCTGTCAGTTGAAAGCGAAACTCCCGGGCCTGAAAAGTATTACTTTCAACCCGCTTCTCAGGCAACTTCAGACCTACTTTCAGAGTATGAGTAATGAAAATATTTTTTTTAATGCCTAACTAAAATTGTTTTGATGTGCGCAATTGTTTTGGCTATATATCTGGCCCTTATGGGACAGGATATACCTAGTTTAAGGGTCACAAGTTAAGTAATCTTTCTTTTTTTTTTGTTTCTTCAGTATACGGGCATAATTTGGGCATAACTTGTAGACTTCGAGACAAATAAAAAAAATTAAAAAAAAAATTAAATGTATTTTCATTGTTATTTTGTAGAATTGGCCGGCGATCCACGTATAGCTGTGAAATGAAGTTGTCTCGCCTCGACCAATAGTATCGTTTCACTCCCTTAGCTTAACTTAACTCAGCGCAAGTATACTAGTCCCAGCTGGCTGCGCTCTGCTTTCATACATTTTTAACTTGCTGTGTGCGATGAGCTGCGTCTGGTGCCGGCGGGCTCAGCGCACGGACCAAGCTCACAGCATGACATCAATTGCCTATATGCTTAACGCATAATGTATACAACACAATATGTGAGAAGCCAATTTTGACGAAATAGGTATAAACTTTGGTAAGTAATTAACCAAAATACTATTAAAAAAGTACAAGTAATATAATGATAGGTAAATGATAAATAAAAAATAATTAAGAATAACCAAATGTAAAAAGACTAGCCCGGTGAGTTTCTTGCCGGATCTTCTTAGTCGAGATCGCGTTCCGATCCGGTTGTAGATATATGATATATATGTTGGAGGAAGCTATGAGTCTTTTTGATTGTTGTTTGCATGTATAATGCACAATATTATTTTTTACATTTTAAATTACTTTCAAAATTCTTATTTTAATTTAATTTGATTTGTTACATTTTTTTTTATAATAGATAGCTTACTTTTCTAATAAAAGTAAGGAATATTGTTATCCACGAACACGTGCTTGGAGTGGGGTCGAGGTGCCATCTTTACTTGAGGGAAGCTGACAATTTTCAGCACACATTCTAAAAGAGACAGCGACAGATCGAGTTCGATTGTAGAGAGCACTATTTGTCGGTTAAAGTGAGATCGGTGCCCTGAACCCACTGCTTGGTTTAAACAGTTAATTATTATTGATTTACAGAATATTGTTTGAATCTTAATTAAAATAGTACAAATCTGTGACCATTGATTGTGTTTTGTGCTCGCATTTTACCCCAATGACGCCCACTAAGCCCGCAATCACTTATGACGATGTTATCGAGAATAATGCTTCTCCGACATATCTAAGAAAAAAATGTATAAAATATGTATTTGTTAGTGCCCCCATAGGCCTAAACAAAATAACGCTTTGACTTTGACTTGACTTTAAACTTTGATACGTAAACTAATATACATTTTTAAGCAGGTAAACCTCTCGATATAGTGGTCGCAATTTTAATATTAAGCTTCGCTTGCATAACGGTCACATTTAATTGAATTTCTTATTCCCAGCGCGCATGCGTATTCATGTTATTAGTAGGCTGCCATGCTGGCCAACGCAGGCCAGCAAGCCAGTTTGAAGCCAAGTGGACAGTGCCATTCCACCAAAGTGCAGACCCCGCCATTAAGACATGGGTTAAGTGGAAAAGCACACAAATTGAATTAGTTAATCCAAAGGTTCTAGAATGGGCATACAACCTGTTTGAAAAAAAAGTTTTAGATTTGAAGTTAGTCAGTTCTGTCACTCGTGATTTTTCGTTAATTTAGGTAATCTGAATTGTTCCTCTGCTAAGAAATATTAATAATTCATGCTACCTGCCACTGACAAATTTTATCATAAACATAATGCAAGTGGGCACCCTGTTAGGGTGCCCGTCTACTTGAGTTGGATAAGCTGGCTGGACTAGCTAGCCCGCTCACTTCGACCCATAGCTTCCCTTTAACGAGCTGAGGAAAATGTAGCGATCGTATTGGCTCAGGCAAGCGGGCTAGCTAGCCCAGCCAGCGCACCTGGCTCAAATCTACAAGCACCATTAATCTTTGTTGCAATCAAGTTATAAGTACCTTAATAATTATGGATAAAAAAAATATAAAATTAATACCTATTCTTCTCATCTCAAACTTTTAGTCGATTCGTACTGTGGTAAAATCTTTCAGCGTCATGTAAGTAACTCTTTAACCTCAACCGGAGAATCCATATACCTACTCACTGAATAGTTTACTATACCAATGGCTAAGCAGGCTTAAATAGTTAAACGGTAGAAGCCAAAGTAGTAGAGCATTTATCCAACTGGAGGAAGGGCCATTTGCATCCGCAATAGGGTTGATCGGAGCTCCAAAAGATCAGGTGTTAGATGTACCTAGTACCACATGTTTGACGGGATAAGTCAACCTTGTATGAACTACCAATGAGATAAAGCACGTCCCTAATATCCAAAGTGATCCCTAATCGCGTGGGATCACATTTCAATGGTTACGCTATGGATATTCCCCTAATGACTGGCATAAATATTAGCCCACGCATTTTATTTACATTAGTTCGTATAAGACAATGACATGATCCCTCCTCTCGAGCCGGTATCTCAAAATTTATTATAATAGTCGCTTTACAAGAACTGTTCAAGTTCGTCCCCAAAAATGTCGTTACCCACACAGAACATCACATAAGGTGATGTTTCCAAAAATGATGCCATGGGGGACCGAAGTTGTGGTTGTGGTTCGTGTCCTCCCTCGATTGAATATTACAAGCAATCAGACATTACTCCAAATACCTCTCCATATTATATTTATTTTATAAAATTCGGTGCACGTGTGTTCGTAATCCTTCTCCTCCTAAACGGCTTCACCGACTTTGATGTTTTTTTCTTATCTATCACTTTGATGATTCTTAGCTATAGCTGGGCGCGAGGTGGCGCTGTGGTCGAAATAGAATAAAAAGTCTCTCCATAAAATAAAATCTGCGAAACTGCGGACAACAGCCAGAACCTAATAAAAATAAATGTTATTAATTTTCCGGCATCGTAGCTACATGTTAACGCGGAAGTTTCGCCTATAACCGATATTCGAACACCAATACAGTTCCATGTTTTAGCAAAGACGTCGATGCGGAGATTCGAGTCGTGGTGAATGGCGCATTTACTCGGGCAATTAAGCATTACTGTCGAACAGCGGGCTGCGGAGCGGCGGGCACCTTGCCACATGGCACCAGACTCTCATTTTATCCTAAAACTGGTCTAACCCTGCGATGTTACACACTATCCACAGCGCAGACTCGTAGTTGAGCGAAATACATCGCTCGTATATTTGTTTTAGCAGGAAAGGATTAATAGTTTGTGCATTGGGCCCCGGTTCACTTGTTAGTAGCTTGTCTATATTCTACTTTTAGAATTACTAAATTACAATTTGTATCATTTGCATGATATTTAGGAGCAATGACACATTTTCTGCCAGGTCTATTATTTACAGTTGAACAATAAATTAAACATTTTAGGGGGAATACTGCGCATATTTATCTGTAAATTAAAATACATGTAATTTATGAAATGTAAACTTTTGTATTTATGACCAACATTTGTTTTAATCATAGACAATACAGACCCAAAACTAGTGCGTTGATGTCTCTTAAAAGAGTACTCATTTTGTAGGTTTTTTTTTCCATTTCCATATAAAATCTCTTTCGAATAAGGACATAGAGCCGTCTCCGTATCGGCGAAAAAATAAAATAAGAGCTTTAAGGAAATATGAATAGTCGTGAATACGAATCGTAGCCGCGCGGAACAGCCGTAACCCTGTCAAAAAGCGGCGTATCAAAGGAGTGGCACGCTCCGAGGCGCATCGAGCACGTCCTTAGCTAATGAACGGATTTTCACAAGCCGATTGCTGATAACGAAGCGATACGCGGCAAAACATACGCTTGATAAGCACTTCAGCTGATTCGATGACAATTTTTAGTTGGGTTGGAATGGTGCTGATTCTATT
Organism: Notodonta ziczac; assembly: GCA_918843915.1. NCBI lineage: Eukaryota > Metazoa > Arthropoda > Insecta > Lepidoptera > Notodontidae > Notodonta > Notodonta ziczac. Next base: position 4,705,736 of record OU974038.1, on the reverse strand, counting down.
CTATTGTTGGATTACAACTAAAGTTTACTAAACTGTTAATATCTTTTTTATGGTCATAATGTCTCATTCAAGTAAATAGTGATTTGTAGACAAAATAATTAGGTTCAATGTATAAGTAGGTAGGTACTTATTTTTCAAGTAGCTAGGTAAAAGATATGACTTACCTACCTATTTTGATCATACATTTATTGTTGTCAGAATCAACTCTATAACTTCGCTTACCTATAAAGGAGTACTATTTCTAAGTAGATATAATTTCTATTGTTTACTGCTTTTACACTAAATAAAATATAGGTATAGGGTATAGAGATACATTTTATTTATAGGAAACTCACTGAAAAGTATAGCAACCTGAATAACTATAGGTAAATAAAATAATGAATAACGTACCCACATGTTCCTAGCGGAAGTTGAACACAGAAAATGACTGATTAAGTCATTACACAATCAGATAGGTAATAATAGAGAAGCGGCATTCGGAACGCATGTTTATTGCAAGTGAAACCTTAGAGCATGTAATTATGAAGAATAATATCTTGTTATTAGATATTAAACGGCCTTTGAGTACCACTTAACACAACTCTTTGAAAGCGTTCATGTTTTCAATGTAAGCTAATGGTAATACGTAGGTAAGTAGGTATTTATTAAGGAAAATAGATTTTTAAATTTTAGATGATGCTCGGTGCTCTAAGTGTAATATGCTCTTAATATTATACCTGGGTGAAGATGGCTCTACCTATTCTACCTTCTTTGTTGAGGAATAATAATGATCATTATAATCTTAGGCATCAATTTTAATGTGTGATGTGGTAACATTTTTCCTTTCTGATAACATGTTTATATTATTTTTCATTTTTACCATGCCGCCTAATACCAACTTAAGTTTTGTTATGGGTTCATTTAGATTTACCACAAGTACTTATATTCATTATGTGGTCCTTCGAGCCAGATATATCGCATCTACACCTAACCTGTATAGAGTGAAAGGATTAAAGCAAGTAATTCATATGATTAAGTTGAATAGTTTTGGCAAGGGGTTTTTCAGTACGAAGATACCAACATGGTTTGTAACTTTTTTTAAACATCTTATAAATTTTCTGACTGAAATATTAGATTAGACTATTCTACGTTTATCTAGCACTTACGTCTTGCTGATTAAAGAAGTCATCTTGGGCGTCTTCGTTCGCACAACCCATTTCGTGCAGCAACGGGGTTACGTGCCGCTCCCAGTCATCCATTATTATGAAACTTCCCCTAAGCAGTTAGAATGTTAACGCGAACCGACAAATCACAGCTTAACAATCTTCACAAACTAATAACAGCGCAGTCATTTTAGTTTCTACCACTGTTATCCAGTGCTCCCAGCGAGCGCGATGTAGAGTCGCACATTTCGCGCCAAAAACTTCACGACAGTACTTTTTTACTTATCCGTGGGCTACTGAAAGTGGCGGGAAATGGGCGAGATCGCACGCGACACTCGGCTGTCACAAAGTCGAGCGAAAGAGAAAAAAACAGCTGCGGCCGCGGGCGTATCACGTGCCCGCTGTTACCGACGCGCATTCAAAAAACGTACTAGGAGAAAAGTCAGTGTCGAGCGTGTGCGGAGTCAGTGTGGCGTGGCGCGGGATCCCGGCCGCCCGTCGACGCGACCGGAACAGGAGTGCGTGGCGGCTCGCGAGGTCGCACGCCCTCTGCGTCGCGCCGCCTCGCGCTCCTCTCTCTCTTTCCACCGACCTCCCAATCTCGCCGTCCTCCTCGGCCGGCACGGCGCCGCACGCCTCCCATGGGCGGCCGCGATTTCCCGCCGTCCGTTCGCGGCCGCAACATGGCCGTACCTATCCGCAGACCCCGACTCGCCAGCTTCTAGCATGAAACTATCGACAGACCTTGTTACAACTTTCAGGAAAACTGAAAGAAAAACCAAAGTCAAATCGGTCCTTTATTAGACTGTACGGTCTATACTCTGCCGTAGGTGGGTACGACCCGCCTCGGTACTTAAAGTTTTCCGACGATACAAAGTTAAAATATTAACTAACTGAAGATAGTTATAGTGAATTTTTTTTTGGAAACCAATTAATCTAGTCCCTTTATCAGTAAGAGTTCTGAAATGGCTTCTGTAATTATTCAAATTTTTCGAACAGTTTCAATTTCTGAAAAATTTAAAGACAAAATATATGAAAACTGAAGAAAATATTACAATTGTATGAGCTTTATCTGCACTGAATAACTTCTACATGGTGCATGGTATTATCAGCTTTTGTTTTTAACAATCAACCCCTAAATTCAATGGAAATTTTTCACTGCTAATAGCTCGGTTAACTCTTGATTGGTGATATTCTTCGGTATCACTGTTGTTCCTAATTTATTTCATATTACTTCAGTTTCAGTTTTATATAGTTTGAGTTAAATTATTCAGTAGCTTCGACAAAGGTAATAGAGACACGGCTACGCTAGTTGCAGGTACCTACAGCTCGGTTCCAATATAAAATTTATACATATTACTAAAGGTATATTAGATATTAATACATTCTTAGGCTACAATATGGTTTATCATTTTAAAATCCGAAACCCCAAGAGTCCCAGTGCGGATAACAACTTCGGTCATTATTAAAAGCGCAGAGTACCTATAACATAGTTAAACACTTACGGCGAACAAAGTTTCTGAAGACCGTACAAGCGGCCAATTAAAAGTTAAATGTCTAATTCTTGTTAGATGCGGGAAGCCCCGCAACTAGTGGATACTGGGGTATACTACTAAATTGAAAGTTCTTCAGTGTTGTCCATGGATACGACATGGATCCAATCCGTCTGGGATGGACCAAAACTCGAGTTTGGGTAATGAGGAAGTTTGGGCTCGTTACTGTTTTGGTATTGAAACTAATATATGGACGGGGCATACATAAATGATGATAAAGGCGGACACTATTTGGACACCGTACCTTTATAAAACAGTGGCAATATATACTATATTATCAGCTATATATACTATATTACACTTATTTGAACGTATATTTGTTACCAGAAAAGATCAGACAATCCATTTCATAGGCCCGTTAAGTGATGGTTACGAACTACCGTCTTGAAAGGTTAACCGAATTATAACATCTGAACCTTCGCGTGCTTCGGGGTACCTATGCTGACGGTCAACCAACCCACCCGTTGGTAGGGAAGTCAACAACTATTCCTGAGGTAAAAACCCTACCTCTGATCACTACCAATGCTAGGCCACGTAGCGATAAAAACACCTAGATGGTTGGAGTCACATTCAATTCGATTATTCGAAAAAAATAACAATCAAAACATTCATATGTACCTAATTACTTAAATAGGTATTATAAATTATCTTTTACATTAATAAATTCAAGATCTGTACTGTAGCTACCTCCTTACACTTGCATCCATAATCACACTTTGATTTTTTATTAACGCCCGGCGAAAAAAAGATGTGTATCTATCTGTGACATCGTAGCGTCCGAGCGGATGAACCGATTTTAATTTTGTTAGAAAGGTATTCTCATCGAGAGTGATCTTAGGTATGTTTCATGAAAATCGGTTCAGTTATTTGAAAATTATCAGCTCTTTTGTATTTTAAAAAGTCGACGCATCAGGGGTTTTAAATTTTCAATTTATTATAATTATAATATTATAAGAAAAAGTGATTCACTGGCAGAAATATTCTCTATTTTCATGTGTGTGTGGTTTTCTTACTTATGAATCCTATATGTATTTGAATATACCTATTGTTAATCTCTCCTTCAATGTATAATCCTCCTGATACCTTCCTCATTAAGGCTAAACCTAAGTTATTTTATTGGCTAGTATATTTTGCCTAAAGTATCAACTAATCATAAAAGTATAACATTCGTTTATACAAAACAATACAATACTGAAACAATATTAAATATGGCACTGCAAACTAAATAAATTTTTAAAGACAGTCGTGAGGCCCATAAAATTACGTGTAACTGCGCTTCGATCAAACATTTATCATAGCCTACAAAATTTTAAAGAAAGGTATTTTTGACACTGTTACCTATTATAGTATCCGTGCCCTGGTTTGAACCACTAACCTTTCGATCAACTGCCGAACGCGTTAGCCGTTTGCACCACTAACGCAATATCCAAGTAATGTTAGCCTTAGAACGATTGGTTAGCAAAATAAAAGTAGGTACGAAACTAAATGGATCAATAAAACCTACTTTTAGGCCCGTATTAATAGGTCCATCTTAAGTCTGACAGCGGTCTTGAGTATGCTTTTGACACGTCATCTTGTAATGGAATGATATAAGAATGACATTTCCAATATCGCTCTCAGACTTGAAATGGATCTATTAATACAGGCCTTAGAGCTCAACATTTCTAACAGTACCTACTCTCTGTCTATGAAACTTAATCAAGATTTTAAAATACCTATTCAACATACCACTCTCGGTGTAAAATAGTGCCAAATACTGTCATGTATTCTTAAATGATGGAACTACTTATAAGGGTTCTTTAGTTTGGCCACGGAACCTTAAATAATAGGAAAATTCCAGACGTTTTGCACGTTTGTAAGTACGGGACCCTCATAAGTGAACCTGGGTCGCACTTGGTCGTTTATAGGGTTCCATACCTACACAAAGGTTCCAAACAGAGCTCTATTGTTCTGCAATTATGCTGGTCCTTTCGTTAGTTTGAGGCTACTAACGCAATAGGTCCCTAAATTAACACACAAGGACCTTGCATATACCTCAGCCAACGAGAAGGGATACAAAAATGAATAGATATTTTTGATTATAGGTATATTTAATGATTTCTCCTTATTTATTTTGTATTAACATAACAGTGAACACCAGAATCGTAAATCAACTCAGGTATACCTACCAGGTACTCAGGTAAGGGTAACTTAATAGGTAAGTATTAGTGATGTAACGAATGTTGGAATTTTGACATTCGCGAATGCGAATGCGAATGCGAATATTTGGCTTCAACATTCGCGAATGCGAATGCGAATGCGAATGTTGACTTTCAAATAAGAAACCCTAAATTGAAAATATAAAAAAAAAACCCTGATTCGACGACTTTTTAAATTACAAAAGAGCTGATAATTTTCAAACGGTTGAATCGATTTTCGTGAAACAGCTATGTTTCACGAAAATCGAAGAACACTCTCGATCAGAATACCTTTTTTAAAAAAGAAACAAAATTAAAATCGGACTATATGTTTGGGCGCTACGAATCTACAGACAGACACACAAATACGTGTAAAATTTATAACACCCCTCTTTCTAGGGGGTTAACAAATAGCAAAATGTTAGACTGGTTTGGCATTTCGTGTCGGCCGAACATAGCCGAACCCATACAGCTTGAACGAACGAAGTTAGTCACATAAATTTAATTCGAAGAGATTTGTTAGATTTGGTTTGATTGTGAAATCCGCCAACCCGCACTGGGCCAGCGTGGAGGATTATGGCCTGAATCCCCCTCGTGTTGAGGGGAGGCCCGTGCCCAGGAGTGGGACGTCAAAAGGGCTAAATAATAATAATAATAATTGTTTTGATTTGAGGGTAGTTTAGTATTATTGCATTAATCAAAAATATTTGATATTAAAATTTTATTGAGTTAATATTTTAATTAGACTAACAAGAGCAATAGAGAAAGATCCTATTTATAATTTAGTTGCCTACCTGAAGACAGTATTTTTTTTTTTTTTTTTTAAATAAGTAAATAATTGCATTATGTGCAAGTGAGCCAAGTTACGATTGAGGATGGTTTGCAGGCCGAGACTAACGCGAGGGCTGTGATGGAGCCAAGGTGTGTAATTAACAATGCTCACGCGTTTCATACGACATTTTACAATTACTTGCGAGTAAGAAATATTTAGAATATTACAATCATAATTGAACAAAAAAACACAATTCACGATTTTTTTAAGACCTAGAGAATTGCAGGATGAATGAAAAAAAAAACAACATGGCGCGCCGTAAGTTTTTAGAGTTGCGTAGTCAAACTCGGAATCCTTATAGTTTAGGCACGTCCGTCTGCAATCACAGTAATTTTATTCAGAGACTATTAGGGGTTAAATTACAGCAAACTAGCAAAAAAAATAGTTTTTAAATTTTGAAAGCAAAGCTAATCCATTGTAACTTCCGTACTTAAGAAAGGTGAGTGAAAAAAAATGAAGAATTTTAAAATTATTTGAAGGTTTCTTTGACAGTTTTTCAATATTAATTACCGTTTACGAAATATTGAGCTTCATCGTCGCCTTTTTTACGTAAGTAGCAAGATTCATCCTTTAAATTAGAACCACATTATAAATGGTTTATTATAGGAACTAATTTTTTCTTTACTATTGAAAATAAAAATAATTAATTTAAAAAAACCTTAAATTTGGATTGAGTAAAAAATCCACGCACCATTTGCACCCAGTGTAATCACAACTTAATTATTTGAATTAAAAATCTTTATAAGAATTTTCATCAGTGCATAGTTTATTAATTTGGCATAAATTAATAGGTTACAAGAACCGCCGTTATCGATGTTCCATATCAATAAAAGAAACCTCACTTTTATTTTATGAGTTCCGTATTATCGAAAATCGGCGGGATGTCTACGGAACCCTAGAGTATGCGTAGTCCGACATACATTTGGTCGGTTATTTATCTAGGGGTCTAGCAAAGCCGGTAACAATGATTTTACTATCTATAATAAATCGTATATTTATGTTTTATTTACAATGAAATTTAATGGCAAAGAAATTATGTATAATATTTTAATAAACATTACTTATTTGTTTTTAATTTTTACTATTTTTAGGATAACCCTTTACTAAGATTAAAAAAAATGTAAATTCAATAGCACTAGTGCGTAATAAGCTGTTTTATGAACCTAAAAGCGGTACAATAACGGCCACCCTATGAGCAAGTTTGTTTAAATAATATAGAATTCTTATTAGTTGTTAACATTCCACATCCATCTATAGATAATTTCCTTTTTGTTTATCAAAAACATTCGCCTAACATTCGCATAGATTCTTGCGAATGCGAATGCGAATGCGAATGTCAAAAAATATGCGAATATTCGCGAATGCGAATGCGAATGCGAATATTCGTTACATCACTAGTAAGTATATTACTTACGAATACCTACTTATTGAGAATGATAATTAGGTATATAAGCAACTGTCGATTTTAAAAAAGAATAATATTACAAAACGTAAAAAGACAAGCCTGCTGAAATTCTTGCCGGATGTTCGCAGTCGAGGTCGAGTTCCGATCCGGTTGAAGGTATAAGAAAAAAAAAACTCATTTTAAGTGCCCCCGTAGGCTAAACAAAATAAATGCTTTGACTTTGATTGCTAATTATTTCTATAAAAACACAATTCTTATGTTTTACCAGTTACTAAGTGTAATAATATATTAATGGTAAATTAATAGTATTGAAATCGGTAAGTAACTATCTAAAATGATTTACGCACATCAAAAATTATTACAAATTTAATGCATGAAACGGAACGCAAATGTCAAATTTTATTAACCGACTCACACTTGACGCCGACAAAACTTCGTTCGTGTTCGTTCTCTCCTACTTAGTATTTTTATAATTGTGTGAATATTGTGTTTTTGAATTATACATAATGTCGCCACCATCTGAACTAAGTTTTGAAGAGATATTAAAATTTATGTTGGCGCATAACGGCAAGGTTACGAATCATGAACTGGTGAAGCATTTCAAAATATTTCTTATGAATCCAGACATGAGAGGTGAGTACGTAGATCGTTTATCATTCTTTCACTTTGTTTTCTTATCATATCAGCTCTTACTCACAACAAATATTTTATGTAGATGAAGCCAGAAGTACATTTAAAAAGCACGTGAACACATTAGCCATAATAAAGAACCAGAACAATGAGAAATGGCTCATATTGAAAAAGAAATACATACCGAATAACGGTAAAGAGCACGAAGACGTGAGTGAGAGTAAGGTGCCTGACTCACCTTCTGTTGCCGCTGTATCATGTACAGTAATTGAACCCACCATAGAGGTTCAACCAACAACCACAGAAGTCCCACCAGAGCGGCCCCCGCTGCCGCTGCAGTTAAATCAAGACTTGAGTATTTTAACAAATCTTATTCAAGGCAATGCTTTTCCTGGTAATAGTGTTCAGATACCTGAAAGTGTTTCCAAAGAGAGCCTCTCGTCGCCTGTTGAGGATGTACCACCAAAAGTACACCCGCGGAGAAGGTCATCCGACAAAACCAATGAAAAAAGGTTAAGTATTCCGGGTTCACAGGGACAGAGGTCTTCTATACCGAACCAGGATATTTCAGAGTTGAGCGAAGCTACATTAACATCTTCAAGAAGTGAAAGTATGCTGATAGATACTGAACAAAAGATATCTGTAAAGGAGAGGAAACAGATGTTCAATAGGATGGCCTCCGAGAGTGATGTTTTGAAATCAAATAAACCAGGCGGCAACTTCAATTCTCAGGTAAATCTATATCCTACTAATATTATAAATGCAAAAGTTTGTGAGTGTGGATGTATGTTTGTTACTCTTTCTCACAAAAGCTACTGAACGGATTTCGATGAAATTGGGAACACAGATAGTTTATAACCTGGATTAACACATTTATAATACTTTACTTAAGTCTATGCGGACGAAGTCGCAGGCAGAAACTAGTCTATCATACAGTAAAGTTGTTAGTTCCTGGATATTTGTACAGTGGCTACTTATAATGAAGTATTACATAACATGTGAGCATTAATGTTGGTAATCTATATATACAAAAATAAATCTCTATTTCCTTGGTCATCCCATCAAGCGTGAATGGATGGAACAATTTCACTGATTATTTTTTGTTGTTTTTATTATTGTCAGGAGAAGGTTCTTATGAAACAAACAATTGAGAATATTTAGCGGAATAATTCGAATTCAGAGTTAAGAGAGGAAAATATCTGACGGCTCAGCTAGTAACAACATAATAATTTACATATTACAAAGGAAAATAACAAAAAATATGAATTTTGTCTATGACATAATTTTACAAAACTAGTGTAATGCCATATTCACAGTCCTCTAACCCCATTTTTATACCCTTTAATACTTACTTTTTCTAACCGACTGGAAGTATCACATCTACACTAGGAAATTAAGAGAAACATATATACCTACCAAATCTCAACTATGTCGGCGAGTTCGTGTAGTGTCGCGTGTGTGTAGATATGAATAATATATTTGAAAGTCACGAGGTTATGGTTCAATTTTGCAAGACAAAATTAAAATGGTAGGAGCTTGAGTAAATGTGTCTTGGAGTTTCGTATAGTGTTATTTTTCTGAGCTAGTCACAAGGATAATATTATTTCCTCAGATATTACGTAACAAACTTAGTTTTTCTGTCATTTTCATGTCAACCTATCTACGCCGCCGTGCTAACGAAACCGCATTGTTAACCTTGTCACGAATCATTCAGTAGGATTGTCATGTCGGTAATGATAATGCAGAAATAATAAGGTTGTTGTTTTATTTTTAAAACATGAATACATGACTTATAATAAGGAAACGTTTAAATAAGGTTTAAATAATTAAAGGTCTTAAGATAATTTAACTACACGATTCTCTGACTATAAACAACAACCAAAATAACAGTATCAGTGGGAATATTTACGGACATTGTGAAGAAATAAATAATTAATACGATTAAACATCTTATCTAATTACGAACTAATTTAAATTCATACAGATAAGTAAAGATTCTATCCACACACATTTTTCAAAAGAAAATTATCATAATTTTGTATAAGTAGTAAGTACCTAAATCAAAGAAACTTGAATATTGTTATTATTCCCATCTATACAAATAAATAAAATTGGAGTGTCTGTTTGTAATATCAAAATAACACCTTTTCACTAAATGCATATGAAAGTACATACGACACCTATCACAAAAACGCGAAATAAAAAAAAATTGTCTGTCTGTGACTGTCTGACTGTCTGTGTGTTTGTTCCGGGTAATCTCCGAAACGGCTGGACCGATTTTGACGGGACTTTCACAGATAGATAGCTTATGTTATAAGCTACTGCTTATAACATAAGCATATAAGTAGGTCTTATAAATTCAGCACGCTTGGTTTCAATACAAATCGTGATACTTGCGTTATCTATGTAAATTTATATCTGTGAGCCTGACCCAATGGAAAGAGGCCAATAACCTATATATATATAACTCAAAGGTGACTGACTGACTGACATAGTGAACTATCAACGCACAGCCCAAACCACTGGACGGATCGGGCTGAAATTTGGCATGCAGGTAGATGTTATGACGTAGGCATCCGCTAAGAAAGGATTTTGATTAATTCTACCCCAAGGGAATAAAATAGGCGATGAAAGTTTGTACGAAACTTTGTCAATTTTAAACCGATCGGGCTGAGACTTTGCATGCATAAAGCTACTATGACGTAGACATAGACAGAAAGAGAAAAGAAGGGATCCCTAAGAAAGGATCAAAATTCCACGCGGACGAAGTCGCGGGCTCAGCTAGTATAAACATAAAATAAAATATTGTTTCTTTTTTTAAAACTGACAATCAGCTATCAATATCAATTAAACGCTATTCATACAAGTCGCAAGATGGATGTGCCTAATAGATTAAACAGAAATGCTGACAAAGATCAGGTAAGGGAGAAGGTAAAACAATTATAAAACGGGCCTACCAGTAGGTAGGAAACAAATTTCCTACAATCTTTGCTTTAGCAAAGTACATTCTAAACTGTTGGTATCTGTACTGCCCTGGTAATTGCAAAATTACAGTTTCGAGAAAAAGGCGCCTAAGTGTTTTTTTGAAATCTCTACTCTAACTGCAATCAAACTAAAGTGTTATGTTACTGAAAAGGTACCTAGATCATAACACGTAGCATTATTTATTAACTTTTCGTAAACTCTGCGAACTAAACGAATTTTTTTTGTTAGTTTAAATTTTCGTTTAGTTCCACGCGGACGAAGTCGCGGGCACAGCTAGTTTACACATATAATTTGTTGTTTTTATAAGAGCTATGCAGCATATTTACTTAGATAGTTAATTATTGGTTCAAATGAGTAAATAATTATAAAATGTTAGGGTTGCGGGTCGCGAGGCGCGCGGCACCTGTTGTTGTGGTCTGACTGACAATCATTAACAAATATTTTGACCCGAAACTATGCGGGCTTCAAACGTGACACGTGGCAACTTTGACGTTGTTTTTGGGTTTTATTATATTCCCGTTGTGAATTCTGTGATTGTCCAGTATAGGTTTTTAACCATGACGTTATTTTAGGGTTCCGTAGTCAAACTAGGAGCCCTTACAGTTTCCCCATATCCGTCTCTCGGTCCGTCTGACGTCACAGTCATTTTATTTCATGACAATTATGGCTAGGAGGCTGCAAAATGGCACAAAAATAGAGTTTATGCACCGCTACAAAACTGCGTATTTAGGTTTCGGAAGCAAAATTATTCTAGGAATCTTCGCCTTCCATGTAGGCGAAGATTCCTAGAATAATTAGCCAAGCTCATTACAATAACCAAAAAACCGAAGGTGCTAAACAAGATTCTGGAAAAAAAGATCTAGGTGCCTCCTTCATTATCTCAAAAGTAGGGTATATTATTAAATATATTTGTCTTTGATAAGTCTTTGTCTTGGTATTTCTACTAGGTGATACAAAAAGGGTATACTATTATTTTTGCAACTTAACTTTGTAAATCTCAAACTATCGGCTTCGTGGGACAGTTGAAGTACTAAAGGTTTTGTAGACTTGTGAAATCGGTCAACAGCTGTATTCCTATAACACCTTTTGTTTTCCAAGTTCTCTCCAAAGCTGATGGTTTTAGAATTACAAAGTTAAGTTTTGAAAAAAAAAGTATACCTATTATGTGTCACCTTGTAGGTATATAATATTAAAAAAAGTTATCTGTTCTAATAAAACTCTTTTGAATATTAAATTGTTGCGTCGCGGTGCGGGTAAAAGTTTCCTGCCTGTCGACACCTGGTGCAGCTAATTGAATTGTAAAACCTTCGTCATGGCCCTTTGGCGGTCAAAATGATGTCGAATATGATTATTATCGATAATAATTTTCGTGATCGCGCCGGGATATCGAAAGGGAACGGGAAATTGCTAATGTCCGAACACCTTTAAACGAATCATTTACATCGATGAATAATATCGAAATATTTACAATTTTACGCATACAAACCGCCATATCCATACCTGTTACCCATTATATATTTATAGAGTTCAACAGTATACCCCAAGGGCACATTTCGGAAACAACCGACGAGGGATGTACGCCGCGAGTGCAAAAATTTATATAATAATAATTTCGGCTCATCTGAACGGGGCTACCCCTACGCGAGGGTAGCTTACACAACACGAACAACAAAAGCTCCTAATGACAAATATTAGGCCGCGCCTCCACACACCTAATGGACTTTACAATTGCTTTACAACGCGTACTTCACGTTGTAACCTATTAAAAGGACGAGAGGACGCATTAACGTGCGTGTAAAAACATTATTTGGAATATTTATTCCTATGAAGATTTTCGACAAACCCACTTTGGTAGGTATATCTATACTTTACCTATATCTATTTAGTTGTATATAATACATAGTGACATTAATAATTAATGTTGAATACCTACATCCGCTTTGGCAATTAGCGCATCGCTTAACTCGCTCCGAAATGAGATTGACACAAGTTTATATTATATTGGAATTCACTTAATGCCACTACGGAAGCTAATAAATATTAAATGAACAATCCGTTTCTCACTAATATGCCACATTGCCACCCGTCCGAGCGGGATCCCGACACATAAATCAACACTGAAATAGACCGACGATGTATGCACACACTTCCGCTCGTCAATTCGAATACTTTCAAAAAATTAATCTATAAAGATTTTATGTAAGCTCATTTTCTTTCACTCGACGCCGTGCTATAAAAGATAATACCTACCTATAAAAAGTTTAAGATCACTTTATTATCAGGAACAATTTGAGCCTACACGAAGAGGGAAAGGTTCAGGGAATAAGTACATTGACAATAAGAGATGTCATGTCACCGTGTAAGTAGTAGGAAATTTTCTAAAGGCGTTTAGTAAAAATCTAATTAGAATTATCACTTTAAACTGAAGTAATACTTGTGCCCACAGTTGCCTCTACAACGTAGACGGTAGAACTACAGTTTAGTTATAACTTATAACATACAACAAACACTTGTGGACAAATTCTGTTAATATCACAAAAAAAAGGATTTCACTGCATGGGTATTTTCAGTTTAAAATAGCAAATGGTCTCAGACTTTTCGTAGTGAGCAATTTAAAAGGGCCTAAATCGTTTCCTTTAAGTCGAGGCTTACAACTCACAACACATATTTTGTGTATGAAATAAGCGCCGTAATGTAGAGGTTAGGAGACGTTGTTGGCGTTAGTGAATTCTCATGGGCTCCCGACGACCGGCCGGTCGGGCGAATTCGTGTGGGGTTTAATAGAGTTTCTGTCGAGTCCCTGTCGGTATAACACGCCGAGGTAGGTACCAATGGCTGAAGTCAATATTGACATCATTATTCATGGCGTATAGCATATTGAATACTGGCTCGTGACTCGCGGTCGATTGTCAATTATTGTCGTGTGACTCTAAAACACACGTGTGCCATTAACGCTTGAAAAAAGGTCATTCGTGCATTGGGCTGACCACTTTACTAGCCAGTTTGGTTTGTGTTTAATTTATGACCTGCCTGCTAATCGTATTAATATATTATATAGTTTATCCAAAATCTGAAAACATTTGAGATCACATTTTGTAATTGGCGACAAAGACCGTATGCCATAAAAATACTCGAAAATTTTGAATTTCGCGGGCTAGACAGGCGCCATCACCTTAAGAACTTATTCCTACCTTGGCTTTACTTTCGTCAAATATAGGTACCTAGGGTACCTAAAGATAGGATACCTAGAAATTTCCGAGCCTATGCGCTTTACAAACACAATTAGTAACGCAGATTTAAAAGTGGCTAGTTTAATCATGACGTGATGCATTTAAAGCCTCTCCGCCGTGTATACTAAACGAGGAATTCGATTCGTTTTTAGTGGTTGAGGGGCCAGTAAACCTCTTTATTGCCTTAGTCGTTCTGACCTGCGTTTTAAGTACCTGTAGGTACCGCGAATAGATTGTGATGATTCGCATAATTAACATAATAAACATTTTGATTTGATTAAAGAAATCAAATTGATTTTGATTTTGGGAGGTACTTGCGAAACAAGCAACTGTAATATATATTGTTTTTAGCTTTGTGTCTTTTAATCATCCGTGTGCCATAAATCCCTCACAAAGGTAGCGATAATAAGCTTCAGTTTAAGTATACGTCATCACCGTTTTGAATAAACGCACGGTTGTTATGCACGATGAGGGAGATAACGCGGCACGGTCCGTTGCGGGCTGCCAGGAAAATATGACCGATTTCATTGTTCTCTCTGTGCTATTCGAGCCTGAGAATCACTTGGAGCCATCAACAGCGCGGATGCCACACTTAACGAGCCTTGTCGAAGAGATGGTAAATACGAACGGATGAATTAGCCGTCAGCTATTGAATGATAAGAGTAAGACAACACATAAATACTGGCTCCGCGATACGAAACAATCGGGCGTCCGTGACAATAATTACATTTTGCGAAAGTAGAAACGCCTCTTAGTGGCATTCGTTCGCTAAAGGATTCATTGTAATTCATACATATTCCAATGTAAAGTTGGTAAACCAAAGCCGGGTCGATCGTAGGCGCCAGTCTGCCGATATTATCTTATCTCGTATCTATACAATAGGCTATTCAGACTACTAATTCTTTACGTCTGCTAAACTCGTGCAATAAGTTTGTATATTGGGTTGATTAATTAATTAAAGTTTAAAGCCCGTTTGGGTTTTATTATGATGGGGGTTTAGGTAGGTAGGATGGTGTCGGAATCTCGGAAGATTTGTGAGATGTCATATAAATTAACTGAATAAAGTAGAATGTTAGGAGTCAATGACGTGTATCGATCGTAATGTGGTTCCGTCGCCGCCATACCTAGTGCGGGAGGCTCCAACGACGTGATGCTCACGGCGTCCTACCGCGAGGCGGCGGACACGCACGCCTGGGGCTCTTTGGCGACTAACTGGCGAGTCTGCCCCTACAATTTACTTACATTAATATAAAATTCATTCTTACTGTTTTATTATGACAATATTTTGATAGGTAGGTAGGTACTTACCTAATTAAAAAGGATTTTTACTATAGCGAGCTTTCATGTGCTTTCGTATTGCGTACGGTTCTAGGATTTTCTTCCAAGTACCTAGGTATTTTATTAGTAATGGTTGGATTTATTAGGCAAGTTTATAACGGATCATTGACAAATCATAAAGATAGTTATCTACAATGGAATTACTTCCTAAAATGGCAGTTATCATGGAATTCAGAACCTAATTAAATAAAAATATTAAGTATTGGAAACCTACCTATTATATTATTATTTTAAATCGGAAATAAAACTAGTACTTATGCTCACTACGTAACAATATTGTTTAAGTCCCAGATTGTTTTTTTTTAAACCACTCACCGTCATAATATCCAAACGCCTTTAAAACTAATTTTAATTGTTATTACGATAGGACCTAAACTCGCGACGTACAAACTTAATCTTATTATTAAATCAAACACATCACATTAAGGATGTTATCTTGTCAATATCGAAGTCCCTAACAGTGAGGCCAATAGTGTAGACATAAATATGTAACGACAGGTGGTAAAGTGGCCATGCTGCGCAACGCACGCCCGCCGCGCCGCCCGCGAACATCGTACCCGCAAGGGTACATTGCACAAAACTCAACTGTATTTTACATTACTTAGAGTGTTTAATTATGTACAGCCAGACAAATCGTTTACGACCTTTAGCACTCGGCATGAATAGCAGCGCAAGCCTGAAGACGAGAGAATTCGAATTTATTGACCATTAATTCAAAATATTATTTTCACAATATAAGTACTCATTTATTAATTTTGAAATATTAGGTTCCGATTAATTTATATGTGTCGTTAAGATATTTATTATGTATGTAAATATCGTCTTTATTTATAATCCTAATCTTTTGTTTTCATACGTTAAGCACGTTGGCGTACATCGTTTAATAAATTGTTGGTCATGAATGAACATGCTTAAGTTTGAAAGTACATTATAAAAAGTTAATGAAACCTCGAACTGTAACGATGACTCATTGTTACATATTTGTTCGCAGGGCGTGGACGAGGAAGACAGAGTTTCTGTAAGTATAAACATGAATGATGCCGTGACCGGCAGGTAATACCTCTAAGTAGAGCGTTATTGGTGACTATTAAAACGGTAAATCTGCTGTTGCAGCTAGATCAAAAGAGTGAGACAGACCCCTTGGACTCGAAGCAGAAACAATGGATCTTGTGTGCAGCTAGAGGAGACTACCACGCATTGGCGAAGATGTGCAAGGAAAATGCGAAACTTGTCAAAACTAAGGTAAGTGAAAACTAATAAGAACGAAATAAAACGAACCCTCAATTTCTTAGAACGTTATTATCGATGAACTATGGCATTAAAAATCACTTTTTTTACAAAAAGTGAGTTCTGAAATATTATTTTGAAATGGAATATGGTCCAGTAAAATTTGCTACACCGAGCTAATTTTAGTAATTTGTGAAGATAGCCTAGGCATATAAAGTATCCGATGTTACGAATATTTCGCGTGAAACACATAAGCCAGACCTTATATTAGAGCAGCGATACTACAGAGATACCTTTAACCTTAAATCATAATAATATTGCGAATCCTGTCCACATAGGCCACTGAGAACCCGAAGAATTTTTGTAAAAAAAAAAGTGATAAACGGTAACGGATGTAGTTGTCCCATATCCTTGGGTTTTTGGACGTTAGTTAGCGCCAAGTGAGAGCACATGTCCGAAAGGTGTGCTTCTAATTGGGTCTCGGAGCGGGCCCGGCGCCGGCCCGCGCCCCCCCGCCGCATGCTATCTTGACATATCTCCGGACGTAGTCCCTTGTTTTATTTTACGAGCCATCTCTCAGAGCCCGACTTTTTTTACTATTCAACTATTGTGTTTACGCTGTTCCAACTCGCGCACTTGATATATAGACGTCATATAAACCGAAGGGATCGCTAATTCTCTCGTAAATAACAACCTACGAAAAATTTAGGTATAGTTTCAGGCTCCTGGTTAACCTGAAGTATAGTTTAAAGAGGATATTATATTCAAGTTTTTAATTAAACTCTTAAGTTTACTCTTGCAAACATTCAGATGAATACCAATTAGCGAATCCATTCGTATTGAGATCATGTATCGGCTGATATAAATTGATTTTATGAGCGCTGCTTATAGGGAATAGTGATGATTTTTAAATAAACGATCAGTGTTTTAGTACACCATCTCTAGACGATTTATTCGAGTCTCTGGTTCTGTCGCCGCATTGATTACAGAGTACATTATTTTTATTGAATACGCAATAAAAGGGGTAATGATAGCCTTCTCTTTTATTGAGTCGTTGTAAATCAAGGGTCGACGCAATTGGATTTAGATTTTATTGTCATCTCGCGGCCATGTGAATAGTTGTTAAGAGAACTTAATTATAATAAACCAGGGTTTGTTTTAACGCAGCCCATTTGGTTTAGTCACATAGCATTCAACAGACATACAATTTGTTTCCAATTAATCCTTTCTAGTCTGTATTGCCATAACACGGTGCTTCAGAATGTAGAGCGGCGGTTATTCTAATTTCCTTCTATCCGCTTCCCGAGCTAATAAAGCAACAGTAAATATTGTCAGACAATATGTAACACGTGTTTGCTACTGTGCCTTGCCGCTTGACATTTGTCGCCTTTCCTCTAAAAAACACTTTGATGCTTATTTTCGTACTTGCCTGACTTGCTGATGGAATTATAGATTTGTGGAAATTTCTCTGTGTGTGGGTTCTTAGGATAGTTTTTTTACTATAGGCCTCGCCTTGTTCTCTTTGAAATGAGAAATTTAAATATGTCATCGTCGTTTCCTATCTAAGAGAGCTCATCTTTAATATTTATACTTTAATGCTTCACGATGATTAGTGGAGATAAATTAGTTGATTTTTACGTTTTTTTAACACTTCATGACATTCCCGTTTACATTTTGTTAATGTTGATTTCATTTTATCTGTTTAAGAAATATTAAGACAGCTACCGGCAAGATTTTTTACATTCTAACAGACAGGCATATTGTTTGATAAATTACCTCTACTATCAGGGCTGCAGAAAGGAACGAGGACAAGCGCCCGCAATACAAAAGATATCAATACGATGATAGCACGGCTTTAAAACAGTTTTTTGTCGGTTAAAATCTCCGGTTTACAACAGTTTGAAGAGATCCAAAATGTCCTTCTCGTATTACAGATAACGTTTTCAAGATAGCGTCTTTTGTCTAAAGATTGCGTGACTCATTGCCAGTACGCAAACTTAGCTATTATTAATATTTAAACAAACAAGCTTCGTTTTTCATTCCGGACGGTGATCTCCCAGAAAGCAATCTGGTAATATTTAACCGTGGCCTAACGATCGTGTAATTGTGTTGATAAAGATTTGTTTAGTCAATAAAAAGACGAAAGCTCGGTATTATTATTCTTGATTTACGACTGTCGATTTCGACGAGGGCGGAGATGGTGATCCAAGTAATTAAATCCAAATCATTAGATGTTAGTTGCCATACCAACAGTTATATTGATACGAGCCAATAATGGTATTGTTAATTACATTTATATCGGGTAATATAACAAGAAGTTTATATCGTCCGTCGTCTTTAATATATAATTTGGATGACTACTTACGGTTCCTTTATATTTGATTGTATCGTTTAAGATAATGCTGCAATAAATCGGATAGGTTTCTGTGGTTTGGAATGCTCTAATTGGTGGCTTTAAATCGTTTGCAATTACAAGCGTTTTTTTTCTCCGTGGCGCCTGCTCGCAGAGCAGACCCCGGTGTACTATTTCATTGTAAAAAATATTTCCAAACATTCGTCTAAGATTTCGGTTGCACGCGCTATTAACGCCAACTCGACGGTGGGAGTGGCGTTGCGGAAAGCAATTTAAGTCCTGATTTATTCCGGTGCAAGGCACTGGCTTCGTTGACATCTCTCCGTCTAATTAAGACAGTGGTTCCCCAAATGATTTATCTATGTTTAAATTTACAATCTGCATATTGCGAATGGAGCTTAGTTAATTGATCCATTAAACGTATGTTTATTTATTACTTTGCGAGTTTGTATCGGTCTTAGGCTGAACAAATAATGTGCTTCTACATATATTTGGTTTAAAAAATTAGTCTGTACATTTATAGTCGTAAAACACAGCGTTCGAGAAATCGATTCGCCAACGGTCTCGTTTGTTACGGTCGCTTGTTACTTTGTGAATTGAAGCACGACGGCGGCGGCCAGAACTTCGGTGTATTGTTTTTTTCGTCGTTTCCAATGGATGTGCAAGTTCTCGAATGTGTCGACCGGCGCCAAGCCGGTGCAACCCGAGATTTGACGCCTCGCCTCATTTGACCCGTCCGTTGAAGCGCGCCATTGTTTAGGTACCTATACGTGGTGAACACGACGCGACGACACTGTAATGTCCCTCTGAACGTCATACGTAAAAGATATCTACACTGCTATTGTTTATAAGAGTAATAAAATAACAGAAACTACATAAAAAATAGCGATCGCAATGAAAAACATATTTTGTGTGCAAGATGATGTCGCTGTATAAATGTCAACACAGCAATATCGTGCGAAATTGTAATTAATAGAATCTCTCAATGGTTTCAACAAGCCGGTGTTATGTAAATGCGAGTTTCAGTTAAGACGGGGGGTCTCTCGCGCTGAGCACGACCTAGGCCCGTAGCATAAGGCACTTGCGCGGGAGTGCAAGTCACTCCTACAATAAGTGATTTCCAACACGGTGACGCAGCGATATTGTAATGGTTGTTTGTTTAGTGGTTCTACCTTACCCGTGTATCGGCCTAATCATATATGCCCATAGTTTTGTTTTTATACGGCCGTTTCATTATAGAGTTCATGGGCGTGTGATGTTGGGCGCAATCAAATTTGAAAGGAGACAGCTCAGCATTCGTGCTGCTTTAGTAATTTGATTCTGGCGCCAAGAGGTGTTGCCTATTTCTGTCATTGAACGCGCATTCTGATTAACACAAGTTTCTACAGATAAGGGCTTATCAAATAAGACAGCAACATTCACCAAGATTATTATTTATATACCAATAAGATTTTAAATAGTGTGAGTAGGTACCCAATAAGCACCTATTCTCTGAAAATTAAATTTAATCATATTTTATTTAACCTGTATTTAAGCTTGCGTTTTCCATAATATACCCTCTATATTGATGTTTACGTATCATTTCTCGTTATTTGTCAGAGGAAGTGTCGGTTCGTAATATAGGTACTGGTAGGCCAGTATGTATCGAAAACGGAGACCAGATGTTGGCAGTGGTACATGTTGGGTACCTCCACTTATTGATCTAATTACAAATGTTCCTGGTAAACGTAAAAACTGAAACACTTTCCAGCTAAAAACAAGACAATCATCCGTGGTTCACACGAATTTTGCTTCTTAATAGATGTTTGTATCAAGTTGTCCATGAAGTGGCTAATTCAATTTGAGATTATATTCTCCATACAGCTCATTCCAGTATATTTTTGTACGTTTGACTTCTCCGCCCCGAATGGTGTCTATCCATCGCGCTGTATCCAAATGGAACTCTGTTATTGCAAAACATGAAAGCATGCTAATTGAAATTCAGCACGAAAGGGATAATCAGGGTGGCGGAGTGCCTCGCCCCTCGGCGTCGCCCGCCGTCACTCACCAGCCGCGCGACGGGAAGATCACATTTCCAACTATCGCCAAACTTGCTTCTAACCTTAGCCTGTCTGTCACATCGCATATCACCCTTATGCGATTGCAATAATGCCATTCTTTAAACACTCTATAGAATATCTTTGACCGTCTTTAGGTGCAATGCTGTCAGTTGCTTGGTTTTTCATATACCTAGATTGGTATGGCGTTATCATATCATTTGTATGCTGCTGTATGTATCAATTGGAGGAATGTCTTACATAAACCAAAGCATATTACTCTTTTCTAACTATTTAGTAAGCTACTCCTCTGTCAGAAGGCACTACTTATAGTTTATGGTTTCCTTTATATTTACTCTTTTGATTTGACAATATACGACATCATGCAAAAATATCATATAGTTTTTCAATCCAACCTCATCTCCACAAAACCTCCAATAGTAATATTAAACATTAACGGCAATCGTTAGATTCGGTCGTTTTTTAAATTTCACGTTTGTTGTCAGGTTATTTGATTTTCATTTTGCAAACCCATACTTTCTATCTTTTACACGACGTGATATGTGATAAGTGAAGTACGTCTTTTTTTTTACTGATATACATATAGTCAATACATAGCAATGTACTAAGTACAAATCACTTATGATAGCTACACACGTAACAATATATATTGTAGCGATTTTTCGGTGTAAATTGATCCACAAGATACATTGATTGTTTGCATGTAAAATCGACCATTTATTTCAGAAATCCGCGTACTTTTCAATTCTGAGTTCGATTGTACTTAAAACCATGTTCATGACCATGAAATATAAAAAACAGCAATCTGAGCTTAATTACACACAACTTAACAAAGCTACATAATAGTTCGTTCACTTGCATTCAAGTAAAATTGTGTTAACATCCTCCAGCGGTTCATGTAAGCTTGTACTTCAGCATTCTGAGGTTTATGTGACAAATGGTGCTACTTTGTACACGTTGGAAATTTCTCGCGCTCCCATTTTCCTCACGATGTGTTCCTTTTTAATGCGCACGAGCGGGAATATTAATACAAAGATGCCAACAGTTAACCCGAGGAGCGTATTTGTTAGTCCCCAATCTCTTTTAGGCGTCGAATTTTAATTTGGCGAAATTGGTGGTATCGTACATGCGGGAGATGGGTGCGCAATTTACGAAACCCGGGTCGGGGATGCGAGGGAGCGAGCTCGCACTCTCCCGTGGCACATTAATTAACCGAGCTGAATCTACATACGGCGCCACAACTAGGCAGAGGGCCCACTGGCGGCATGAGAGTAGATTTACGACTCGTTCGACCACCGTCTATCGGATAAACTAATTGCAGCGCGGAGCTATTGTTTCTAAACACTAGGCAGAAATGGAGCCCGCCGACTGGCCTGTGCGGAGCGGCCGTTTGTGCGCCATCTAGGACAATAATACGATTGTCGGGCTATTGGAATATGCTGCAGATTGCTGCACCCTTTGTTCGTGAAGCAAGTGATAGATGGGCTTCCGGATTATGCGTTATAGATTTCGAGCTTTATACTCAAGAAGTGCTTACACTACCTAGGTATTGCTAAAGCCTTTAATTAAAGTCACTTTGGCATGACAATACTTAGTTCTTGCGCCACGGCTTGCCACACACACAGACCACCTATATCCGTTTTAACGGAAGCGGTGCTTAAACAAGTGGTTTATCCAAAATTTATTCGTTACTAGCTGTGGCCACCGACTTCGTCCGCGTAGTATTTAACGTAACTAAAATTTCGGGATTATCGAGATAAAAGTATCCTATATGTTAATCCCGGTTATAAACTATCTGTGTTCCAAATTTCATCCAAATCCGTTTAGTAGTTTTTGCGTGAAGGAGTAACAAACATACAAACCAACTTTCACTTTTATAATATTAGTAGGAAGGATGGATATTGCTATTGTAGTGGACTTTCTCTCGCAACCAAAGGACGATAATGGCACAAAATTAACCAAAACGTTTGAACCTTGGATGTCAAATCGGCTAGGCTGATATACTTTTATAAAATCTAATAGGACAGGGGAGCGTGTCGCGTGTAGCCGCCCCGGCCAGCCGGCGGCGGACACGCAGCTCGGCCGCGCCGCGTTCAGCACACAGCGTGGCTGACATGCTCGCCAACCATTGCTCTGTCTATTCATACGATTCGAAACACAGATCTTTGTTCATAAACATTATAACTCAAATTCAATGTAGGTACAGTTTACCTAACACAAAGTTAATTTTTAGGTACTTACTTAGTATCTACTTTTAGGTTCTATTAGATCCATCAGGTATAAAAAGGGAATAATTATGTATAAACCTACACACAATTATCCTACTTGTTGACTTACTGGTCAACATTATAAAATGAATTCATGTAAGCCACCACAGTACCCGAGTATACCTACTAAATACAAAAGCGTACCTAATCAGCTAATCCCTGGAAATGTAGCAGGCGTCAACTTGTCTCGATTCGCTTTCATCTCGATCTATACGCACCCACAGAGCTATCTCACGACAAAAATAATTATAAGCAAGAAGCGCAGGCGAAGCTCGAGGTACTCCGCTAAGCCACTACAATTCGTTTGCGGCGGCAATGAGCGGCTTGTAAATCAAAGGGATTCTACATAATTAAGCTCATAATTAATGTAAAGACTCCTTTATTTATAGGCGCAGCCATTCTTTAAATTGCTCCCGTTTTGATAAGGCGGCCCTAAGAGGATGTGATTAACACATGTAACATATTAATGGGAATAGATAATAATGGTTTGGATTTCAACTTTTTAAATCGGCCTCTCTACATCTGTGCTACGCAAATGCTAACCGTATTGTTATTTTAGTTCTAATTGAATTAAACAGTCAAACGTTTATAGCTTATGCGATGCAAGAGAGTTATAAAAATGATTACTTAAGAATTATGTTTCCTTAATGTTGTCATCCATAATGAAAATATCACACAGCTAGACAGGAAATGTATATTTAATAAAAGCAGAAAAAGTCTGGTCGTGATTTACAGCTCGCGCGTCTAATATTTTTAGTGGATGCACAGACGGTTAATGCAGGCCGGGAGATGCCCTGGTCCGAACCCTACCGCGCCGGGCACGCCGCCGCACGCCGCACGTCGTCGCCGCCGCCGCAGCGGGCTCGACGAGCACCCTATTAATTTGTTTATATTAGAGCCGTTCACTTGCGCAGTCAATCACGATTGTCGTCAAGCGACCGATACACGATTTGTTTTCGAAAGATCTTAACCGTGTCGCGGTTATTTCTGTACAATTGAAGCTTTTAAATTTAGTGTCACCGCAACTCTCGGGAGACGCTCTAAACATTTGTCTCGGGATATTTATCGCCGCGGTTCGTCGCCTATATCATCCCGCCAGCATTGTGGCAATCGATCAGTTCCCGCGCGGGGCCGGCTAAATTGATTATTTATTCAGGCTTAGTTAAATCTTTGAACAGCCGCGTTATTTGTAGACTAAACAGGCAGGAAGTGGTTAAATGCTTATTTGAAATTGTGTGACGCGGAACGACGTTTCATTTGTCATCGAGGCAAATTTTTATTATACCTACTACTCGGTATGTGACCAATATTTACATATTATCTACTCGATGCTGATGTGATAAATGCTCTTATGAAATATTAGAAACGTATACGTCTGTTTTACTTTTCCGAAACGTAGATTTTAAATCCTGATTTTCTTTCATCTTTTTCAGGGTTCCGTAGTCTGTATGAGGAACCCTTATAAGATCGTCCAGTCTATTCGACCGTCCATCCCAGTCTGTCACAGTTCCATAACTTTTTCAGTTTTAGACGACAGTTGATGAAATTTTAAAACTATAATAGGTTATTCAGTTAGGTACTTTTTGAGGTACATAGAACGTACCATAAACGTACTAATTGCATGGAATGTCATTTTTAGGTACCTCGTGTGGGATAAGCATCTCATCAAAAACATTTTCAAATGAAATAGTGTTTCCATACAATATATGTTAATATCAGCTGTGCCGTTGCGAGATTTTAACTTTAAAAGGTTTAAATTCAACAATGTGTACGTAAAGTATGTACTTATCTAACTATTTCAGTATGTATTTTAGGTTGTGGTTTTTACGACCACACACAAGTTGCCTCAAATAAGCATTCGTTATTCTAGTGGCTACGGAACTCTTGTATTTATATGGCCAAATATGCCCGTAACGTTACCAACTGTTTTCACTCAATAAGTATTTATAAAATATTTACTAAGCACATTTTACTGTGTGTTTACTTTCTAGTAGATTTGCGGTTTTGTCTTAAGATACTGTACAAACACTATTTCATCATAAAGTAGGTAAAATAGGTATATTGGTAATGGTTAACATAATTCCGGAAATATTCATGGATAAATTCGGCATAAAACCGATGTTTGATTAGTGAATTGGTCATTAAAATAGTTACTACCTCTTTAAACATCATATCCCATTCACAATAGAAACACGGGAACTTGAACAACTCCACAGTCTACAACCGTCTAATGAGCAACCTTTTGAACTATAATAAGGTAGGGATAATTGTACTCACAAAACGTTACCACACCGGTCGCAGGTCCAAATCGGGGCGAGTGTCCCTTTTATTATATTACCTATTAGAAGATACACCCTTGTGAAACAACGAGAGGCCGCATGACCTCCCGGGGCAAACGGGGATAAGTACACGCCGCACTCGCGTGGAAATATAAAACATGTTCATTATTTTAAGGCTAATTGGGTGAGGCCGCTTGCAGCGTAGTAGGTGCGAGCCCGCCGCCGCCGCCCGCCCGCCCACGGCAGTACCGAATTCGAGCGCCGTGTAACGGCCTCATTACGGTATAAATGCGAATATGCGTATAGACACTGTTTCTGCATTAAGCTGAAGTACTACAGCGCTTTGTAAGATGTGTCTAACCGTACATATGTCGGTTATATTATATACCTACCGCGCAACAGCGACGCAGCCGCTGTGGGCCATTTTGCTCCTAAATTAAAGATTTTTAATGATCGAGTAACAAACCGTAATTAAATTTTAAGAAAATACCGCAATTGCTATTAGGGGACATCGAAATAAACCCGAAACATTAATTTGCAGTCCCTTGTGAACCTTTTTCTTTATTAAGTATTTACCTTTTTTAAACACCTAGGTACTTGTGAATAGATGAGTAAGTTTAGAAGAAGGATTCATTCTCGTCTTTGATGATCTCACCGCCCCAGGCGAATACGTTATCGTAAAACTTTTATATTTCGCTGCAGATTGAGCGTTGTTTTACTGAAAAACTTCTCTTTATAGGATAAAATACAAAAGAAGTTCACGAAGTACAACCCTTGCGTTAAGATTACTCTTTTCCATGCTAAACTTTTAATTAATCAAAATTAAAAGGGACGGTACGTCGATGATATTTTGCCTAGTCTTTACGAAAGGATGTTTTCTTGTCTCCGCTGTTTTGTGACATTTTCTTATCTTAGTAGTAGAAAACGTAATTTGTGCCTATATAAGAGCGACCATGAGTATGAGACATGATGCAAATTTTATGTTCTATTACACCCATCTTTAAATAAGTAATAATAAAATTCACGAAGAGAACATGTCTTCTTATTCTTAGATATGGAGACATTTAAAAATCGGAATAGGAAGCGATAAAGGAAGTAACAATTCTCGAAATCAAATTAACAAGCCCTTTCGGGACGTGTTCATTGTGTCACAATGCTAAACTGCTCCCTTCCAATTTCGCATGGAGGCCGCCGGGAGCCGGCGCGGGCCGGGCCGGCGCTCGCGCTCGCGCCGCGCCGCCCTAGCGGAACCGAGGCCCGCCGATAGTTAATCACTATTCGCATCTGTGATGAAGTGTGGCTCGATTGTAATTACTTCGTGTGTTGATTTAAGCTTTATCACGAGCCAGCGCCGAGGGATCCGCGGCCGGCCGGCCCCGCGCCGGAATATTGAATTTATTCCTCCAGAGATACTTTATACAATTACTGGCGGAGGTGCCGCCACGGGAACCTATTAAAATATTGGAGATAAGATCAAATTTTTAGTGCGGACGAGGTGGGCCGGCCGCCTTATAAACAAGAATCGGATCCCGGCTGCTGCCAGCGTACGCTCGCTCTCTCGCTTAAAGTTTTTGTGTTTACAATTGTTTCTAATTATGAATTGATCAAACATTCAATTCGATATTGTTTGTAATTATCTTGAGACGTTTCATTTTATTTGTAATTTGTTATTTAATTGGCTTCTGATTATGAAGTGATCGAAGCATTTCTAATGGCGTTCTTGTTAGACACCAACTAAATGACTAAAGAGAGAAGAGAAAGTGTTGTATAGAAATTTATTATGCATGATTCGGGTACTCGTTACACTTAACATCTTATCATGAATACTTGTCACAATAAGTGCGTTAGTTAAGCCAGATCAATAAGGAACTTGAAGAAGAACAGCACATTTATGATAGCTGGACTATCCGTACGAGTGATAAAAAATATTGTTAAGCAAACATGTATTCTCAATCGACAGCAGAGCCGCGCAGTAAGTACCTACCTGCGATGGCTAAACGACTGGGAGGCGTCCAGACCCGGTGACTAACTGCCTAAGGCCTTTGCGTAATATACGACAGCGGTTGAATATAGTTTTTAATTAGGATCTGCCTACCGACCCGACGCATCCTCTATTTGTTTAACCGAATGCGAAGAGAAGCAAATAAGATGAGAACGGAACGATAACCGCTATCACGAATGCTCGACTCGTGGTTTTATTTGTGAATCAGCCGTTAGAAAGATTTACGCACAGCTGCCACGAAACGGGTTAAGTGCCAAAATCAATTGAATAAAGAGAATTCACTACAGATGAGGTAAAGGGGACCTTCAATAATATTGATTCCGATTTGCTAATTAAGAGTCTCTATTAAAATTTCCTACGAAGGATAGCTACTAAGTGCTTATATTCAGGCTTTTATATTAAAAAAGTATTTTCTTGTCTAAAATGTTGACTTCCGAGATTTTTCCGGCTTCTGTTGTTGTAAAAAAGGAAGGGAGGTTGTATGAGCTATAATAAGATTAATGATGTAGCTGCCAACGCAAATTAAAGTTCCCTTCAAGATTTTAATAAGGCCTTTGTCGAGTGAAAGTTCAAAATTCATGTAAATTGCTAAGTTTCCACTGTTTTCAGTCGGCGAGGTGGCGCCGTGCCCGCCGCTTTAAGTATAACGTTATTATTCAATATTTGTTTAGCGTCGCCTACACAGGCTTCAGCCTACACGTGCGGAAAATACATGAGACTTAAACGCAATCAATGCACTGCTGTAGATAATTGGACAGGCTAAGATTTTTATATTACCTGATTTTATGAATTAAGACACTAGTCATCGCAGTTACCAACCATGTTAATACAATAAACCGAAACCACTTTCCTACTATTTACAATCAACACAAGCGAAATCGCAATTAAATAAGAAAGGTTTTTTTTAATGATTTGGATTAAAAATATCGCCACTTTCATAGATGATATTAACTAAAATATGGTTCAATTTAGAGATTATCTAGCAAAACTGCATTTTTGCGGATATATCATACCTTTAAAATTTTCGTTGCGTTTTTTCGGAGATTTTTTTCAAAATATAAAAATAAAACTGCCTATTTAATTGTTTCATGCGTTGGACATTCTTTCGTAATTTTTAGAAATATACACCAGTATTCGTTTTTTAACCTTACCAAAGAGCACACTGCTGATAATTCGCACGTATTTCCCGCACGTGTCAGCGGAAGCCTTCCTCGTGCTGGATAGATAATTATCGCGAGTCATCGAAGTGCGCGGGGCTCTCCCGGGCGGCGCAAAGCCGGGCTCCAATCTGTAAATTCCAATTAAAATTCTTCTATCTTCGCTACCGCCGTTGAATTGGTCCAATGAACGGATTGGTTTTGCATAAATGCCCGCCAGCTGTTTACAATAATCGATGATATGTTTTTACGAGTTACATTTTCAATTTATTGATATTCATTCTTGGTCGGACCATTTATTTGTATCGATAATGCTTCAAAGACTTCTGTTTATTTTTATCGTGGAGTCGCTGACGGGTTTACGACGGCGCGTCTCGGCCCGGAATGATATATCGGTTCCGTTATAATTACACTTTAATTATGAATCATTAATTTTAATCGTCACAGAAATGACTTAATGGACACATATACGTAGGATGTAAACAAATTCGAAGAAGGAAAGAATACAATGGAATAAAATAAACATAAGTGTTAGTTCTCATTGTTTCTGTGTTCGACCCATTCTGATTTGTGGCTTTTTATTTGTTGGGTCTCAAAATCCTGTTTAAACATAACCTCTAGAGGCATTGACTCTTGGTACTGTCGGATGTATTGTGTTGGCGCAACTAACCGACGACAGCGGGTTGGGAACAGTTTTTCACATCCCGGTAAGATAAGTGCATTTGCTTGTAGCGACAAGGCGCGGCGCGGCGATCGCCTCGCCACGCCGCCTCAATGGGCGCGCGTTCTTTATTTATATACGCCCTTCTGTAATTAACGATAGTAAAAAGAAATACATATATCATTTGATTTATATCATATCATTCTCTCTCCGTGTTTGTTTTTGGAGGAAACCGTTTCGTTATCTCCCTTTGTTTAGTGCGCCTTTGACTGTGTGAAAGTATTTGATATTTTGTTTTTAATCCTATAAAATGTTGATTTAATTTGGAATAGTAACCTTTAATACCCAATGAATTACCTATGCACGCAACACATAATTATTAATTAAACTTTATAAATGTAAATGGGAAACGCGGTTTAAGGTCGATTTATTGCTCAAATAATAAAAATAATTAAAACAAGTAAGCATAAGTATTTTTATAGTTAAGTCCAGCCATACGGTTTGCAACAGATTCAATAAAACTTTACGATTTGGAACTCGACGACGTGAATCGAAATGCTAATAAAAATGGTATGTTTGAAGTCGGTACACGTTTGTTGATTTTCTTTCGCCATTAAGTCATATAAATCTTCGTCCGTTTTGTCTCCACAGTCGCGGTTAATTTATAACCGTTCGAAATACCGCGATTGCGTTCATTATCTTTCCTAAATTGCACCGTTGTTTTCCAATAAAATGTATTTATTTTTACTCAACAATAATTATTTATGTTATTTGATTTAAAACACATATTTTGACTTTCAGTCATTTAACTGTGAATGCTTGCGTGTCTCTGTTGTGGTTAATCGTCGTCTGACTAGACGGGCAAAGTCAAGCAGGCTCTATGCCTTAGTAAATTAAATACACAGACTTCTGACAGCATGTGACTGGTTATTTTACCCCTAAGCGGCCGTTTTACACAATGCGATAAACAACTGAATAATAGCGGATGGTAACGTAATTTTACTCAAAAAATACACCGCAATGAAAACGACGAAAACGTATACAATAACTCGAAATTGAAAATTTTAATACCCTCGATGCGACGACCCTCTCATCAAATGCATACTTTACCTAGTTCTTCCAAATATTTAAGTTAGCGCGATTTGCATAGCTCCCGTAGCTCAGTATTCATAGCTCATCTCGCAAAATTATCTGGTACAAATAGTTTCGATACCAGATTATGAAAGCACCATTTACATCATTCGTTTTGGCTTCCTCATTTATACTTTAAGATAACCAATGCAATGTACAATAATCAATAGAAGATCTGTGTAAAAGTATGTGACATTATCTTGTTATGACATTCTAAATATTGATGCCACGGAGGTTTAATTCCTAGTAAAAGATTATCAATTATGATTCAATTTGATGTTATAACTTTGGTTCAGGTAGACGGGAGCAACCCAGGGGAAGAATTTTCAATAACGCTTTAATTCTTTTAAATTATAAATATTTTTCTGTACTTTTTGCAGCGCCCTCTAGAATTATTATTGCGTAATATTCCATGACCATTAACAAAACAAACAAAATTTCACGCATGCGCGTATCCATCATTTGAAACGTGATTTATGGAACGTCTTTAGTTCATACACAATCCCATATAAAAAGTGATATCCATTTTTTCCAGAGACCGGGAAACTTTTCATATTTATAATATCGTAAAAAGCTAGTTCAGACTATTACGATCATTTAAAAATATATTGAAGCCAAATCTTTTCAGCCTTTCTCAAGTGATGCAAAGATATTCCAATGAGTCCCATAATTTCCAATAGATTCGAGCCGTGGCAGTTGGCTTTGGCCGTGAATATGGCTTTTTTAACCTACAAAACAGTTGATAATCGTCAAATGGCTGAACCGATTTTCATGAAACATAGCTAAGAACACTCTCGATCAGAATACCTATCTAACTAAAGAAACAAAATAAAAATCGTTTCATCAGCTTGGGCGCTACGTTGCCACAGACAGACACACAGATACACATGTTAAACTTATAACAACCCTCTTTTTACGTCGGAGGTTAAAAATATAACTTAAATCGACGGAATGAATATCAACAAGAGTAAAATAATTTCAAACAGTTGAAATAAAATCATTTTACTATTTTGCAAATATGGAGTACTTACTAAACCTAATTGAACTAAATTAAATACACCGTAAGTAGGTAGGTACCTATTTTACGTATTACGGATTAGCGCAACCAAATCGATAATGCTCAAACAAACAAACAGAGAACCGCAAGAGAACGAAACGAAAATTGAACCGAGCGTTGATAAAATAAGAGTATTTAGGAGTAGAACGTGAGGAATGAGACATCGACGCAAGAGTGCAGAGGCGGTCGAGCAGCTGACACCTGTCATCACGCAATTTATTAGTCGCTCCGAAATAACAGAGTCAGTGAACGTTCAAACAAAATGAAGAGACACAACGCTCTATTAACGACACATCCTCGGGGTGCACGCGTTAACAGGTCCACGATTAAATTCACAATGTTCACTCGATATAGGAAAGTACACATAAAAACAATCCAATCGTATAGGTAGTAGATCCAGTTTGCCATTATATGCGCACTGTTATCGCCCTTTAGATGTCATATCAACCCCATGTTACTCTTTGTTGTGATCAAAACCAGTTCTTATCGCAGTTGCTCGCCCACTTACCAAATTATCGTATTGAATGCCGGGCGGCTCAATTAATTTCAATTTTTATAAGGGTATTTAAGAAATAAATAAGTAATTCTCATCCAACTGGAAAGTAACGGCGAGGTTATAAATGTCCATAAATTGGAGAAAAATAATGCGATCGTATTTGTCATGGCTTTGATTTATGTCTTAGTCGGGAACGTTTCACACAAGAGATGACATTCGTAGCCACGCCGCACTCTCTTCATCCTGATGCAGTGTTCTAACGCTTAATAACTGTCGACGAATGTTTGCGTCACTGCGTCTGCAATGCTTATGATAATAAATGGCCTCTTATTTTAGAAATCCTCATTCACCATGCGTATAGCGATGCCGAGCGCATCGTTTACGATGCCGGCACACATTTCTCCAAAATGACATTCGACGACTGATTGTTTATTGCTTTCGAGTTTTGTGATTAATTGTTTTCGGTCTTTTTGCAATGTTAAACACTCGAATAATACCATAATTCCAAAAACCTTCTTGATTGATACTGGCACGCAGAAAGAACTATGCAAATCCCGCCCTCCGAAATAAAGAAAAAAATAACTGTTACCGACAGACAGTCAGTTACCGAGTGGAGGTTACAAATGTGTGTGTCAATTCATGGTAGTGTGTATTTATTTGTTATTAGTTTAATGTATTTTTATGCATAATTTTAAAATAATATAAGCTATAAGTGTGGGAAATTTCACCTCCTCCGTCCGTGCAATTTTCGTAAAAAGGGATACAAAGTTTTTTGCTACACGTATTAATAATAATGATAAACCAAGATAGAGGTTGGGTTGTTTAGCGTCACCATGCAGTAGGTATCTCGTCTATTTAAACTTGTATCGAAGATAAATGTTTAGGATTACCTACCTACAAACCTTTTCAAACTTTCTTGTTTTTTTTGTATGTTTGTAACATCATTGAACACATTTTCTCAGGATTTTCATTTCTATTATATACTAGCTGTCCCGGCAAACTTTGTTTCGCCATTAAGGCTATAAATGTGCTGATTTAAAAAATTATTAATGAAATATTTATTTTAAAATACAAAATATACAGATTATTTCTTGGCTATGTATTCAAATAAAACTATTATGCAGATTTCATCGCGTTTATTTCCTTTTTTTATTATCCCGATATTTCGGTTGCTTTACAGCAGCCATGGTCACGGGGGACTGAGGTGTTAGACTTCCTGATGTTGAAGTTATTAACTTGGTACCCTCATATTTAGTTGTTGTTTGTGGTCCTATCCACGCAGAAATTGCTCACAGTGTCCGACAACTATTTGCTTGACATGATGTATCTTGTCAGCCAGGTGTTGCTCATCTCTGATCCCTTGTGCTCTCTGAAACAAAGATTTACCCACGGTAGCTAACTGTGTTGGATGGTGGTGAGATTTACCGTTTAAGTACCTATCGGTATGTGTCTTTTTCCTATACACGGTGTGGCATAAGTTGTTATAAGGATTTCGGATTACTAAAACATCTAAGAATGATAGAGTGTTGTCGGCCTCTAACTCCATTTTAAATTTTATTTTAGATTGTATCGAGTTATGATGTTATAGAAATACTCTTATTTTGTCTGATGGTAATATTGTGAAAGTATCGTCTACGTACCGCTTGTAGAATCTTGCGGTCACATGTGAAGTGCGAAGGGCTGTCTCCTCGAAGTCTTCCATGGATATGTCTTAAGAGTTCAGCATATTCCTCTGGCAAGTTGTTCTCCTCTAGCTTCTTTGATGCTATTGTGATGCAGTTTGCTACCGGTAGACAGGTAAACAAAGACTGAACATCAAAACTGACCATGGTTTCATTGTTAGCATGATGTATATGTTTAATCTCACTTACAAAATGTTATGAATCCTTTGTATGTGCTCTTGTGTGTCCTCTTAGTAGTGAGAGCACTTTCAATACATGCTGGGCCAGACTGTATATTGGTGTTTCAATCTGGCTTACAATGGGACGCAGCGGGTCCTCGGGCTGGTGTATTTTAGGTAACTATATCTTTGCCATGTATTTTGGTGCTTCGTTTGCACTCTTCATTCGTGCACCTTGTGATAGACGACATTTTTCGTTTTATTATCAGGCGCAAGAACAAATAACGCTGATGGTCTTCCGACCCGTGAACATGCCACAATCAGTACTTGATAAATTTCTTCTTGTGCGTCGAAAATTATCTAGTTCTTGATCTCTGAGGTTTGCTCGACGATTCCTCATTGCCAACCGAGCCGTTTCACGGGCTGCCTCTTTGCTCGTGATTGAGAAGCACGAATTCGAGCCATACTACCGCGGCGCTCTTCACTTCCAATTTGTTGTTCTTCTTCAGTTCTTTCTTTCGCAATGTTTCGAATCCTAGTTGCATTACGGCTTTGTCGCGAAACATCAGATTGTCTTGGACGCGGCATCGTATTGCTAATGATAATATCCGCACAATAAGCTAATAGAAATTCGAAATTGACAGATCAATGTCAACTTCAAAATTTCAAATGATCAAATATTCAACCATATTTAACTATAGACGACATTTTAGCTGTCAGTTCCCTTTTTTATACCATTTTTAAATAATCAAGTGCTAGACTTATTTTTGATTCATAATTTTTTTTTTTTGCTGTCATTTGCGTTTATAATATCACGTTTTCACGTTTTTTGTCAAGTTCCACTAGAACGGGATAAAAAGTATCCTATAACCTTCTCCTGGTTCTAAGCTACCTCCCCACCAATTTTCAGCCAAATCGGTTCAGCCGTTCTCGAGTTATAAATAGTGTAACTAACACGACTTTCTTTTATATATATAGATTATAATTATAGTTCTCAGAGCAGGTCCGGGAGCCAAACCACACATTGATTACCTATAAGTAAATTTCCTTCCAGCATTTTCCTTGTCAGTCGCAGGTTATCTCTACATTTCCCGTGAATTTCATTGAAAAGAGACAAAATCGTTATACCTACTAAATGACAAATGTTTATTCCAACAGTAGTCAGCAATCATGTAATGCGGCATGGAACACGGCACCGATAGGATTATTGAATAAAGTTGTATTATCAGTCGCGGAGGCGGTTGCTTCGGTCGCACACTTATTATCCGGCCTCATCTTTGTACACGCACGGGGTATAGCACTGATGGGATATTAAGGTTATTACCAACGGCAAAATTGGCCCGGCGACCGCTGAGGAAGCTGCCCACCGAGACCTATTAGCGGTATTACATATTTCATATGATCCACGGTCGATCGACGATTATGGGTGTATTAATACGCCGTCTGACCGTCTCAGGACCATGGGAATATGCACATGGTACGCTTTTATCTACGTTTTTTACAGTTTAGTTGGTAATTCGGTGATCACCGTGCGTCTGAGACGATACACCGAACATTATGGATACTGCTCCGAAACTTTTAATGGGTTATCAGACTTTTGAACGTTTAGGCGGCGTCACCGTGAGAGCGCATGACTTTGACTTACTAGTCAACACACCAATAGGTGTTGTAAAATAGTGTCCCCTGTTCGACCAGGATTACTTATAATTATAAGTTTGTCTTCACATTTACTACTAGTTGTAACCTGCGGCTACAACCGCGTGCTTCTTTCATAAAACAAAAGTAGCCTAAGTTACTCTGTACAACATCATCTATCTGCCAGTGAAAGTTCCGTCAAAATCATTCCAGCCGTTTCGAAAACTAGCTGGAACAAACAGACAACATTTTTTAAAATTGTTTATTGTGATATTATGAACAGACAGTTTAATTATATTTCTTTTGTTGAAATTAATTAATACTCTCGTTATCTAAGTACTGCTCAGGTTAGTCTGTTTTGTTCTTCAGACAACTGTCACTTACATTATTTTCTTTTCACATAATGTTCTAACAATATATTTTTTCTGCTATTTCGTATAAGATGTTATTTATTAAAACCTACTCTGCTATCATATTTGTATCGATTCAGAAATTTATCTGTTCCACGAACGCGTCTATTTTGCGGGCTAACCCCAGAAACTACTGAAAAGATTTTGTTTATACACCATAAACTGTTTCCTTGAGAGTTCCGGAGGTTTAGTGTAATTTCATAACATTCGCATCTTAACCTGTTGTAACCGTGAGTTCGCACTGGACGAAACATGTTGGCGAAACATATTGTTGTCTCTATTTTATGAAAACAAAGACTGTATTTTCTTTTTATGAAAAAAGAAAATACAGTCAACAATATGTTTTGCCAACATGTTTAGTCCAGTGCGAACTCACGGTAATACTAGGTGTAGAGTTATATCAATCTGGGTTTACGAGAAATCAAGAGACACTATTCCCTAGAGAAACGAAATGCGTCCACGAATTGTTTGCCCGTCTGGTCCACACATAGGTTCATTCCGTTAGATCGCACGTATGTATTTTACTATCTCATTTTATACATAATATATATTTTGTTTCTACTGGATAGTCAGTGACATGACTGACATGACTGAGGAGGGTTTGGCTGAAAATCAACGCTGGGGGAGTTTCGTTCTTCTCCAGCACATGCTGAGCCATTACCTTTCGGCACAGTTCGCGATGAATGTGTGTCGAATAAATGTATCTTTCTTTTTTTATTTTCTTGAACTAGTTGAAATGGTTGAATAACCAAACAATGATACAATTGGGTTTTTTGAAAAAAAACAAAAAATGCGTTATATGGAAAGATCATATATAAGTTTTATAACAAAACATTTTTAATTTATTTATTATCGCAATAATTCAAAAGTTATTTCAAAATAAAAATTAATTTTTGAATCCAGTAACGAAGACACGCCGCCGACAGCTCCCTCGCGAACAAACCCGAGCACGTGTGACGTCATAATGTTAGTTTTCCCTCATTGCAGTTCATATATAAATAATAAGTAGGTACAGTGTTTTGATGTATTTAATTTTGTTGTCATTGTTAAATATTTATATTGAAAATGACGACCCTGAAAAGTTATCGTTCTTGTTTTGTACCATTATGCATGAATACTACAAACACACTACAACTCCTGAAAAAATGTTTTTAAATGTTCCCCAAGATGACAAACGTCGAAATAAATGATATAAAATTGGTTATCATAAATATATCAACATCAGGAATATTATCAGACTTTGCCTTAATAAATCCTTTATCACACAGAGCCAATCGTAACCAACTAACAACTCGTTTTTTAGCAATAAATTTCAATATTATTGACTAGTTACGTGTAACGCTGTACTGTTATTAAATAGCTATAACATTATGACGTCACAACTACAAGCATGGCGCGTTTATAGTCACGAGATCTTTTTTTTTAATTCTATCAATTTTTTATTGAATATAATTAATTGAATAAGTATTTTTTTTTGTTTTTTGCTTTAAATATCAATATTATTATTAATAAAGTTTCAAAATACATAACGAAAAATTTTTTTTATTTTTTCAAATTCCCAATTTCACTAATTAAATTAACCAATGATACCGTTGTTTCATAAATAAGAATGACAACGACGAAAGGTTCCCGGTTTGGTTGATGTTTGAACGTTTGAAGCGCAGACCACTAAATTCGAAACGGTAAACTCAGTGCGCCCTTGCCTCGACCCTCGGTTAAAAAGTAATATCGATTTAATATCCTCACTTATAATAAGAGTATTTAGATGCCTCGACGTTATTTTTGTAATTTTTACAGCGTGTATAAATAATTTCGTAGCTTGCTAATGCTCCCAGCTAAATTCAAAACAAAATGCATCACCAGCCTGTGATGCATATCCAAATTACATGTATTAGCGGTCGTGTAATATAAGCAATCAATTGTGGATTTAATGTTCAATTATTAAAATAACGGTAAATTTGATTAGCCATAAAGGTTTTCTTACGGTTACGCGAATACAAATAATAATACTTTATTAAACTTTTACATTTGTATTTTAATTTATATACATATTAATAATTAACTGGTGGTCGCCTGTGGTCGAAATTCGATCATAATTCAATTAAATTTTAATTTTAAACGTCATTAAGGTTCTATTGCCAAATACTATTTAATACTGGCACGCAGAATGGAATATGTAAGTCCCCCCTTCCAAAATAAAAATAAAACTGTTACTGATTGTCAGTCAGACAGTCAGTAAGTTACCAAGTAGAAGTTACAAATGTGTGTGTGTCAAACGCATGGTAGTGTGTGTAATGTTTTATTTTTATTAATGTTTTTTAGCATAATTCACAAACAAAAATAGCAGTCTGCACTCCTCTATATAAACTACTAGCGGCATTGCGGTTACATTATTCGAGTTTAGTAAGGATCCCTAATTTTTTTGAAAATATATTATAGCCTATGTCACCCGGGGATAGTGTAGCTTCCCAACAGTGAAATATTTTTTCAAATCGGTTCAGTAGTTTCGGAGCCTATTCATCACAATGAAACAAACAAAGTTTTCCTCTTTATAATATTAGTATGATTATAGAAGACTAGCGACCCGCTCCGGCTTCGCACGGGTATTTTTATTAGTGTTTCTCTACTATATATACTATGCATGTATTATACATATAGACCTTCCTCTTGAATCACTCTATCTATTAAAGAAACCGCATCAAAATCCGTTGCGTAGTTAAAAGATCTAAGCATACATGGGGACATTCAGACAGCGGGAAGCGACTTTGTTTTATACTATGTAGTGATAAGTGTGCCAAATTTCATACTCCTCCGTCCGCGCAATGCTCGTAAAAAGCGATACAATGTTTTTGCTTCACGTATTATAGATTAAGTATTATTATTTTGACGCAAGGTGTAAGCCAAATAGGTACGTTGTAAATAAATAAATGCTTAAACTCGTCGAGAATAACTTATACCTATTGGTACGACTTACCTATTATATCGCATGACATGATATTTTATCTTTTCGATGTGTCGAGGTCTCTACAGGTCTCTTGATTACGGTAGAGCTATAAATGTCTACGCATTATAAAATGACACTATAATCGACACTAGGACGGTTTTTGCAGTGGAACCGAGACTTTCCAGACAATTGATCGGTTTACCTAATGAAAATATGAAAAACCCATTGTTGTTATTCAGCGCAAATGTTGTTGTGGCTAGCAAGAACGCTAGTCCAATCACATGGATATTAAATTTTATAAAAACTATAGTCTTTAATTAAGAGATCTTCCTCAGTTAGCGTTATTCTCAGTAAGCGGAGTTAATGTATCTGCAATCTAGTTCTCTTTTGTATTTAAACGCATAACACGTTGTCTATTTTGATTACTTTAATAGCTTTATTAGTTATCATACTAATATTATAAAGAGGAAAACTTTGTTTGTTTGATTGTAATAAATAGGCTCCAAAACTACTGAACCGATTTGAAAAATTCTTTCACTGTTGGGAAGCTACACTATACCCGGGTGACATAGGCTATAATATATTTTCACAAAAATTTGGGATCCTTACTAAAACTCGAATAATGTAACCGCAATGTACCCGTGCGAAGCCGGGGCGGGCCGCTAGTGATATTATAAAAATCATTCTTATCCATTTCGCAAGAAATATGTAATCACTGTAAGCAGTACTAATATCCCAAATTATTAAATATTAGTCGCCAATGGAACCCTTGTTATTGGTGGCGAACATTCATTAAACCGCACTCCCTATTACCTATGTTTAGGTAACTGAAAAATGTTTATTTTGTTTCAGGATCCTTTTACGGTAAGTTTCGCCACATTACAGTAGCTGATGACTGTATTTGCTGAGGTAATTGTATTGTATTAGCCGATAAAGCTCCGAATGAACTGAGTAAGTGATGTGATAAGGAGTAAATTACAAAAGCAGTTCGAGCGTAGGCCATTCGCTTCACTGGACGTGGTGGTTGCGGGTTCGAATCCCGCCCGGGCAAATTTCTTAAACGGCTTTTTCGTACTTTGCCCTGGTCTGGGTGTCCTGGGATCGCATCCAGTCCATTGTACGGTACCCATAGTACAAGCGTTGCTTAGTTTGGAACCATACTGTTGGTGTGTCAGTCTGGCGATATTTATTTATTATCATTGATGTATTTATTCATGTTTACCCAATTACAACATCTAGAGAGGTAATGTAATACTAATTAGTTATTATTATCTTCATTGTAATAACTTGTAATGTGCCAGATTTACCAAATGAACTCAACTTACGTAGG
Source organism: Notodonta ziczac (assembly GCA_918843915.1). Taxonomy (NCBI): domain Eukaryota; kingdom Metazoa; phylum Arthropoda; class Insecta; order Lepidoptera; family Notodontidae; genus Notodonta; species Notodonta ziczac. The sequence continues at coordinate 4,665,598 of OU974038.1, read as the reverse complement.
TAAAATCTAATCATATACGAGCATGAATAAGATAAATGTCAGAGAAGAGAGTAAGTAAGTTCTTACTGTGTGCGTGTAACTTTTTACTATCTCATTACGCAACTGTATTAATATAAAGTTTTCTTTTTTCGGTAACTTCGATATGGGCGGCGGCAGGGTGTAAGTAGACTTCCTGTACTTTTATTTCAGTTTCGAATAACATAACTCTAAATTGAAAATTAAAAAAATCTGCGTTGCGACAACTTTTTAAACTACAAAAGAGCCGATAATTTTCAAACGGCTAAACCGATTTTCATGGAACATAGCTAAGCACACTCAATCAGAATACCTTTCAAACAAAAAGAGAACAAAATTAAAATTGGTTCATCCGCTTGGGTGCTACGATGCCACAGACACATAGATACACATTTTAAACTTATAACACCCTTCTTTTTTCGTCGTGGGTTAATAAAAGTGACTTAAGCGACATAATCATAGTACTTGTCTAACAGAGACAATCCACGCTGAAACACAAATCGAGTCCAATGTAAAGTTATTGGTTTCTATCTAGATATAAATTAATAGCGGCACTCACGGATCGTCACGTACATCAACGTCGGTGTCAACCTATATGCATAATTACACAGTGACAAGACGATAATTAGTGGGTCGGAAGACGCATCGCCCCGCGGATCCTAATTGATGTACATGCAAACGCAATCAATATGACCTGGTAGCGGATGTCGGCCGGCACACGGGGACACGCGGTGTCCTCACCGTCGGCGTACCTACCGTGTGTTACACCGTCACGGGTGTCACGGGCCACGTTTGCAAGCAAGCTCGAATCGAGCACTCTCTATGGCCTGTAGGTATCCTACTAGATGTGAAAGTTTGTGAGTGTGGATGTATGTATGTTTGTTACTCCTTCATGCAAAAACTACTGAACGGATTTGAATGAAATTTGGAACACAGATAGTTTATAACCGGGATTAACATATAGGATACTTTTTATCCCGATAATCCCGAAATTTTTGTTACGTTAAATAGTACCCGGACGAAGTCCGTGGGCACAGCTAGTTATTAATAAATCGTTCTCAACTCTGATAGCGGTCATAATTACGCTTGTGATATATCATTTTGTACTGGTATGACATAAGAATGACATTTCTTAGATCGCTCTCAGACTTGAGATGGATTTCTTAATACGGGCCTTATGTACTTAATAATTATTCTCGACGAGCTAAATATTGTTTAGCAACAACCCAAAACGCCTTTGTATGCTACAACTCGGTAGATATACGTCTGAAAGGCTAGATATTAGGTTATGAGCCTGAAACATGGCAGACAAGCCTCCGCCTACAAGCTTTCGCAACAAAGTGTTTTCAAAAGGATAAAACTTAAAATACAATGTTTCTAGACCTTGTTGAGAAATAGGCATCAACAATACGTATGTTTGAAGTTAAGGATTTTAAAAGCGTTTTCTGGCGTTTGTTACGAAACGGTGTGGTTTCCGTTAAGCTCAAGTTAACACATTGTCGGTGTCTTCAGCGGCCTTCGTTCACAAAACACAACATTGCTTTTTAAACGCCTAAAATAAAATGGCCTGTAACAATTTACACTTCAAAGTGGACGGAAGTTGAATATGAAGTTGATGCCTAGTGTGTGGGACGGGAGGCTGTCCAAAGGCAGGGCCAACAATGAACTCGGGAAGCTTCTAGACCATTCTAAATGGTTTATACACTTCAAAGTAATTTAAGATTTGAGTCCCTAAATCATAAAAAAACGAACGCAAGTGATTATTTGTTAATCCCACCAAAAAGTTAAAAATATCTGATATGTACCTTGCCTATTACGATAATTTATAAATATGTACAAATTTTATATAATATTTTCAAGTTAAATTAATGTCTTACAAGCAGAAAACACACAAGCAATTTGCTTGGTATTTTTGAACATGATTTTTTAAATTACATTAACGGTGACTTGCTATAGCTATGTTCTAACACCAAACAATTATGGAAGGTAATTAATGAATACTAGAGAAATCTAAGAAATATCGTCTCTTTTGGTCACACCGAGGGCGGCTAAAGATACATAAAGTCAGGCTTTTGTTTTAAATGATCTAGTCGCTCCTCTGACGGAGAGGAGAGATTTATATCGGGCAAATTATAAAGCTTTGCTTCGTGCGCGGACCACGTAATCCTGTTTCAAATTTATTAGGTTAGCCTATAATAAATTTGTAAATTGTGTTGCCAACTGACCCGAAAGCGACTCCTTAATGAAATTTGTATTTTAAAGACATTCAAAGGGCCCTTATCTGTGGAAATAGTCTAGAAACATTGTTTTTTTTACTTACAAGTCCATGTTTAATTATGTGCAATTAAAAATATTTTTACTTTGTTCCCGCATGTCGGTCGTCGATACCTGCCCGGTGCCGCTGGTGTGAACGCATGCAACGTGCAGTATGTAAGTACCTATGATATATTTAATTACCTACTTGCAAATTACAGGTATAATAAAACATTCATTACATGTTTGCTCGATGCCCTGCGGCTGACACAACAAAGAACTTTACTAATTAGGTGGTAAATATCAGATGTTATTTACAAAATACCAGTTTGTAAATCCAGTTATTTATCTTTGAGTACCTAATCATCTAGTTTTGTAGTGTGTACAGCGTTCGATAGTGTAATTTTAAAATACTGTAATAATTGTACCTGTTGATTAATATTTTTTTATTTCCAAAAATATCTAACTAACATTCGACATTGTATAGGTAGTAGTACCTATACGTTTTGCCGCTAGTCATTCAAATATGTTAAATTGGCCGTGCGATGTCGTACACAACGAAAATGCCGCCAACCAATATTGACATTGCCGGCCGGGCAGAGAACGCGTGGGTAGATAGATAGCTAGGTAGGTACGTGGAAAATCGTGCCTGTACCGAATGTGCGCTGCAAATTAACAGCGCTTCCCCTGGGGCCAATATTTCTCCGGGCGACGTCGAACCTAGGACCGCCCGCCACTAACTACCCCACTGAATCAGCGACGATCACGCCTACATCTTGTACATACGCCGATTGGTACGGAGCTCGTACCCTCGCGTCGGATAAAGTAATATACCTATATTCGTAAGATTTAACTGCTGACTGAAACTTCGGCGCACCTTGGGCGACGGAGGTTTTATGGCCTCCAGCTCACGATTGCGGGTCAATCACATCATCCCGTGCGCCTCTCCTCCCCGATTGTGGAATTAAAACAAATAATGGTACGAGAGAGTTCTTCACAACGTCCTCTTGTCATAAAAATGTGGTTGGAATGGTCTATTTTGGCTTAGGTGCCTATATTACCGGTAAATTTAAATTACACTTGTTTTAATACGACTATGACTATGGAACTCTAAAAATCCTTTCGGCCGCCATGGCAACTATGATTCGCAACCAGTTGCGAAAGAGAATTATTTATTCTTTCTTGGCAACTGGTTGCGAGGGAAGGGTGTTTTTTCTTAATATACAACCAGGTTTTGAATAAAGAATAGCTCTTCCTCCACCGCAACCAAATTTCGCAACCAGTTGCGATAATATCTGTCATTGACATAAGTAATTCGAGGGATTATTCAAGAAACTGAGATTATTCTTAGCAAAGTAGCCATTTTACTTGAATTTATCTCAAGTTCAAATTAATATTCAAGCGATGTCTAGTGCAAGTTCATCCCAAATAAACTTTATTACAACAAGAAGAGGAGGCGTATCACTGTTGTACGAAGGCCGCCGGTATCACCGGAATAAAATATACCTATATCAACAAGGAATCTTTTTTTAAATGTTATAATAAAATAGGATGTAAAGGAAATTTAATACTAAATACTCATAATGAGAAAACAAAGCTATCAAAATTACACGACAGCGACTGTAAAGCAGACCATGGAAGGAACGTAATATTATTAAAAATAGATGGTTTGAAGCAGAGTAGCTGTAGTTTTGTTTCAATTCAGAAACAGTACGCCAACATTGTTCGGAAACTGAAAGACGATGGTTTTGAGTTGCTCGGTGATATGCCAAAATTCAATACCTACTATAAAAACAGGTCTATATAATTGGCGGAACAAAGTTTTAGGCGTCTCTAAGTTCCGTTTTCATAACCCACATGACGCTATTATACCCACTAAATTTGAAGAATTCTGTCCTGCTAATTACGTGGATGGGGAGAAACTAATAATGGTGTCTGTTCCAAATAAAATAGAAAATAAGTTAGTAAATATTATCACTTTTTTACTTTTAGGAGATGCCCAAAAGGATTTAAACAGCTTTACTCAAAACATGGTTATAATACAAATAACCATTCCGTAGTCCCCTTTGATTTTCGCTCTATTACCTGATAAAAAAACAGACACGTACAAAATTTTGTTTAATCTAATCAAGTCAAGCATTCCTACCTGGAGGCCTGAAAAAAATACTTTTGACTTCGAAGTAGCGGCTGTAAATGCTATTTAAATCGTATTTCGGAATATCATATTTTAATTTTAACCGTTGCTTGTGGCGATAAGCAAAAGATTTAAAAATAATGCTCAAAACGGAAAAAAGGCATGTGCCACGATGTGTTGGACTTGCTCGCATGCCTGCAAAAGGGCTATGAATAGGTAATGAAGAAAAGCCCTAGTACTGAAGGAATATATAAATTTAATATGTATTTCAAAAATTAATGGTTAAAGAAAAATGACATGAAGACATCATGCTCTTGTGCAAATGAGAATAAGAACCAATAATAAAATTGAGGAGTGGCATGGAAAAATTAATAAATATATTGGACGAAAATATCCAATATTTTCACAATTGTAAGATTGCTTACTAACAGAAATTAGTTCATTTGATTTGGGAAAAAAAGTAAAAATAATAAAGAATACGAATTAATTTATGAGGAAATCAATACGGCAATATCAGTAATGATATAATTTTTATTTTCAGTTGGCCACTATTTGGAGATAATTAACCCTTTTGCAATAACATCCGAAAAGAAACAGTTACAAATGAGGGGAACGAAAGGGAATATTTTAGTTTAAAAGAAGTTTTGTTGTTTAATTTCATTATATTTAAGTAAGGACATATACATATTTACAGACCAAAAAAAACTAGTAGGTATTAAACTTAGGAACAAATAATGGTGATTTTTTATTTATATTAATCTTATACATACAGATTTTTCTAAAACCGTTTTTGTAAAAAAAAAAAATCGCAACTCGTTGCGTGTAAGGAAAATATACTCTTGTATCACAGCTGCGCATTTTGAGATATTCATTGTTGGAAACTTGGTTGTGTGCTGAGAAAAACTCTTCCCTCGCAACCAGTTGCCAAAAAAGACTAAAAAATCCTCTTTCGCAACTGGTTGCGAATTATAGTTACCGTGGCGACCGAAAGGCTAAAAATGAGGTGAATAATAATAATAATAATAAAATTTATTTGCCATAAGCTTCAACTAACTTACGTTAGTAGGTACATATAAACGAAATAAACTAGGGTTATAAAACAATGGTAAGTGAAAAATGGATGAATATCATCATGCTTCTACCATTGGGGATTTAAGGCCTGCAGTAACAAAACAAAATTGATGGTTATTGAAGGAAAATAAGTAATCTATTAACGGATTATAACACTGGTAAAGAAAATAATATCCCTCTATTTTTTATTATAAGTAAGTTTCACAATTCCTTAATACAAACACCAAATAGTGTGACCTCCAAACTAAAAGTTACACCTAATCTAATCAGCTAGTAGGACAAGCTAAAATTGCTGAATTACCCGCTGTTTAACACAGCCTTTGTCTAAAACACAGACCCTTTAAATAATGCTTGCTTACCATAACGTTTTAAATATTAAAATGACCAACGATGATGGCAAGCTAATACCTATAACTATGCTAATAACACCTACCTTCACCAAAATATAATCCTTAATCTGAATGCAAATCATCCTAATACGTTCCGATTATAAAGAGCTATAATTTCGGCATTATATTGTCCATCAAAGTGTTTTACATATAAAAATAAAGGATGGCAATCAAGTAATTTGTTTCTCGACCTACTAAACTCTTTCGTGATGGAGTCGTGTTTAGGGGCTCTGAATATTTAGCTTCATAATTTGGTATCGGTTTTCTAAATTACACTATAATTACCTATACGATATGTGCGATTTACCTAATAACTGTCGTTGTTTACTTTCATAAAATTTGGAAGAAAACATATTATGTCTTTTATACTAAGATATACTAAATATAAAACTAGAAATAAATAGTAAGTACTATTAGTAAAATATACAAAACCATTATTATTTGCATTGAAGGTACAGTAGGTAGGTATATAAAAAGAATATGCAATCATAATGCTATAATTTCACTGCCAGCTCCTCAATCATTCGCGTAAATTTAGACTAGTTATCTGTAAAAGTACCTACTTAACTGTTGGTCAGGCAGGTACCTACAACCAAGTCAAATTGATCAACAACAACCATGATTGCCCACAACAGGACCCTATGTAACACTTTACTGTTGTACGTACGTAATCCTCATTTTTGTAATTTTATCAATTTAGTGTCCTAATGAAAAAAAAATGTTTTAGCCAATCACCACCTCCAATAATCACCTTTTTGCATACCAGATACATGACAAAATTAATATAAATTAGCAATAGGTAGGCATGTTAATATAGCATATCTAGTTTAACCCTGCGTGTCCCAATTCCTAGTTGATTAATTTCAGACGGCGATGCACTGGGCTTGTAAACGGGGCGACGAGAACTTGGTCAAGTTATTAGGTGGGATCGCCCGACACATAGTCAACGAACGATCGGTAAGCCATACACAAACTCCATACATGAACTCATAATCAACTCCAGTCCTATAACCAAACTTGAAAATTTATACAAATTTGAAAAAGAAAATGCATTATCGATCTCAAAACACAATCTCACAATTGCTTTTAATCATGTAAGTCAACAAAGAATTTATGAATAGTCAGAATCTACCACCGGTTCAGAATGCCGCTTACACTGAGAATATCCGGCAAGAAACTCATTGGTTAAGTACTTTTTTCAATGAATAAAAGATGGTGTACATGCTCAGGAACAGCAACAGAATGTGAGCAGACAACACCATTGTCACTAATAAGTAAATAGTAATCAAATCGCTCTCAGATTTGGGTATTTTAATTAGAAAGCTAGTTTAGTGAGGTTTGCATACCCACTTACAGTTTACATAAATCTTATATCTATAGTAGATAAGTATCTCTTGAGAAGGTCAGAGCGCCGCGCAATGTTTTTTCGGCGACGATTTAGGAAAGCCTTCTGTCGATACAACGCAAAAAGTATTTGAATTCCGACATGCATGCGAGTAAAAGAATTCGCTTTAAACCGTGGAAATCGTATAGGGAGCAATTTGGACTCCTTATTTGGCCACAACTTTGCGGGTGAATTGTACCGAGTTTATGCCAAAGAAATATTGTGGGCCAGATACGCGGCAATCGCAAGAGTTATGCGGCCGCAAGTGACCATTAATGGAGCTAAGTTAATTGTGTGTTTACATCTGCAAACGAGTAATCGTATACTTTACTGTTACCTAGAAGCCTTTAATGTCCAATCAAATTTACTCCCAGCGGGTAGGTATTCCGCCTGTTTTACGGTATCGTTAAAGTGTCGTTACAATCTTTTTCATGTGGTGTTCGGCGTCGCTGGCAACGGAAGTAGAATGGGGTAAGTCCGCCGAACATTTTATTAGTGGACTACTTGTGGATTCGAGGGAAGTGGTGGTAAATTTATCTGTGCGCCACTCAACATTTTAATGTCCCTCCTTTTCCTAATAAAGCTATAGACGTTTTATGACAACTTTAACGTAGGTACCTACTTGTCGTCGGAATAGCGCTCACGTGGAGCCAATTACCTTTCTACCTATTCCGAACAGTCGGTAGTTAATCTGTTATATGACATCCATGTACCTCCATATATAGGTACCTACATAACAACGAAATTACTCACTTAGTAGGTAAGTAGTTAGTAGTAGACGAGAGCTTCTAAAATATTATTAAAATCCTATACTTATATTGAGTCGGATCGAATCGAATGCCTCCCACTCCTCTTCAGTTCGGCAGCAACGTGCGAGCGATGCCTTTAGTATATAGGTACCTACTTAACATCAGGCAAGTCATAGCTTGTTTGCCGATTAAGTTATATTTTAAATTACGGCATAACAATGAATAAAATAACACGTTTTCGTCATTAACCCTCTCATTAATAAACGTGGTAGGTATAGCGGGGGAATAGTTACCCACCGAATGATCTCTTTCTGTCATCTGTAATTTGAAATACGAAGGAAGAAGACAAAGCATGGTGTAACTAAACACAACCGCTAAACCACGTTTATTAAAAAAGGGGAATAAGTTGACGTGTGACATAATTTAAGGGAATACTAATCTTAATATATATATCTCAAAGGTGACTGACTGACTGACTGACATAGTGATCTATCAACGCACAGCCCAAACCACCGGACGGATCGGGCTGAAATTTGGCATGCAGGTAGATGTTATGACGTAGGCATCCGCTAAGATAGGATTTTGATTAATTCTACCCGCAAGGGGATAAAATAGGGGATGAATGATCCCGAATTTTTTGTTAAGTTAAATTACACCTGGACGAAGTCGCGGGCACAGCTAGTAATGTGATAAACTTAAATTGCTAGTAATCTTCAAAAAGAAATGAGAAGGGAATTTTTAGACTGGTTTATAATGACTTCAAATCGGGTAGCCATACGACATTACTCACAAAGTGAAAAAAACGAAATCCACCCCAAATATCTTCAGTTAGTTCAGGTTACACCTGCCGCTGTTATATATTCAGCAATATCCAAGAGTTTAATATCTATCGCGGATTATATTGAACCCGTATAAGTGTGGAATCGCGAGCGGGGCCGAAGTATGGCGCCGGGAGCAGATGTGAGCATTCACCAGCCGATCTATGTGCCCCACGGGGGCCGCACTTTGATATATTTCATATCTGATAAAATCGTAAAGGTGCAATCTTGGAAACTAGTTTTTATTTACAACTAGCTGACCCGACGGACGTTGTCCTGTCTTAACTTTGTATATAGAATTCGCATTGTTCCGCTCAACTTTCTTATTTTTTTCTTTCATAAGAACCTTCTCCTGACAATAATAAACACAACAGAATTAGAGAAATCGTTCCATCCGTTCACGCGTGATGCGATGACCAAGGAAATAGAGATTAATTTATATATATATAGATACCTATACATACCTGAGTAAAGAGTGTAATTTTTTTTAAGTTATTTCTTGTTTAATGTATCGCTCCCACAGATTTCATAATAATCACGTGTTTTTTAAATTAAATTACAGTTAAGTAGGCACCTATCGATTGTTGTTAATATTAATCTTGATTGCCAAAGTCAGCCTAAGAGAGAGTAAGGAAATGAATAGCTAACCGCGGTATGACCACAAACGGAATCTAGACGGCTACCAGATCATTTAACTTACCACGGCGACACGAGATCCAACTGAACCTATACAGAATAAGTCGATTCAAACAGACTATTGCCGTAAAAAAATATATTTTTAAAGAAAATGCATCCTTAGGGCCTGTGCACACCACGTTTTTTAAACGCGCAGTTGTCGCACGTTTCTAAAACGCGCGAAGTCTACAGTCTAAAGTCGTCAGTCTGCGTCTGACTTGCGTGCGTCTGTATCGCAACAAACACGCGTCGACGGCGCGTTTAAAAAACGTGGTGTGCATAGGCCCTAAGTTACATAGGTACATTTAAATTTAAAAAAATATTAATCTACCACTGATTTTGGTTCCAGGGGTACACACCTTTGCACATCGCGATGCAGTTTCGCCATGAGAACGTCTACAAACTGCTAGTTCAAGTTTACGGTATGTTCAGGTATTCGAATTAGAATGGGCTCAACACAGAACAACACCATCTAGCGAATGACTGGCACATCATTTATGTTTCCATGTAGTATAAGGACGACTCACCCATATAACTCAACCTCATCACGCTTTTGATGGCAGTCAATAGATGGCGGTGTATGGCTATTGGAACAAATCACTTTAATCATGCTACATTCTAAAATCAGATCTTTTTTATACTTAACTTACATGGCACTAGATAGCATAGTACCGGAGCGAATAATCATTAATTTAAACTCCGAGCAAGACGCAAGATATTCTATGTATCTCGTTCATACTAACGCAAAGATCATAAAATAGTCTGTAAATAGATTTTCAAGGTTCCCTCTTATTAATAAACATGGTTTAGTGGTTGTATAGTTACAGCATACTTTGTATTCTTCTTTCGAATGTAAAATTACTGATGACAGAAAGAGATACACGTTTAGTAACAAGGGAGTAAATGTTTAATAGTACATTGTTACCCTAGGGGTGAAGGTAACTTATTTTTTTCCGAGACGGGGTTTAATAGTTCGATCGTCCAATAGTTCGAGGGAATAAATCATTCGTGAAAAGTCATTCACGAGGTAAACACTGTGCTTTTCATTACGAATACAAGGAAATTCCGTTGAATCCGAGGAAAGAATTTCCGTTGGCTTGGTTCAATAGACATATCAAAATATAACTAATTTATTTTTAATAATTTGACAGCTGTCAGTCTTAAGCGGTTCTCCCTAGGGCGGAAAAGTATTACTTTCAACCCGCTCCTCAGGCAACTTCAGACCTACTTTCCGAGTATGAGTAATGAAAATAAATTTACAAAACATTTGCACAAAAGCTCGCTTGAGCCAATGCGGTAATAGAGTATTTGATTTCAGATGCCGACCCGAACGTGCGAGACTGGTCCGGCAGGAAACCACAACAGTACCTAGTGCATATGGACACGTCGCTGTCACCTGGATCGTATCGAAGTAGGTTACAGCTTCCTATAGGTCTTAACAGACCTTGGCTCGTATTAATAAATCGATCTCAAGTCTGAGAGCAGTCTTGAGTATGCTTTTGACTATTAGAAAAAAACTCTTAAGTAGATAAACCATAAACAGTAAAAAAGAAGTTGTGATTGGTAAAATTGTTATTGTCTGAGGGACATTGTCAAAGTGCTTTCAGTATACACAACTCTGCTAATTTAAATAATCTCTAAATTATTTTGCCCATTAACTATAAATGACGTGTAATTTTGTATGGATATGACTTACGAATGACATTTCCTAGTTCGCTCTCAGATTTTTGGGTTGACGTTTGGGTAATACGACTTAATGGACCTGAGAGCGTGATACTTTTATTATTTCTGACAGTGTGAACGCGTCTGATTATTATTATACTGGATTATATTCTAGGACGATTTAACCACCGTACGTGAGATGTACTCGATAAAGTATGAAAACACGATCAACCAACTTTTGCGGGGAGAGGACTATTGTTACACTATTCTAGCACGAAGCGATGTCACTGTCTAACTGTCCGCAAGAGCGGAAATATTGCCCGCGAAAGATATAAAACTTTGGCGTGCGCAGTATTAGTGTAAAAAGTAATTTCATATATTAAAATTCGAGATTTTACTTTGCGCAATATTATGCTTTTCTCAACAACTTATTTTTGCGAAAAACGTCCAGGAAGCGATTGAAAATGGTGATGATATATGTGCGTGTAGCTTTGAGCGAAAATATTACCTACCCCAAGAATTCAACAACTTGCACAAAAGATACAACTGAAAAATCTCAATGATGCAATCTGAATTATCCACTAGCTATACCGTTTATTGTTTAACCTCGGGCTCCCTGTTAATTATAATAAAATCAAAGTGATCTGTGGCCAAAAACAAGGTTGGGGACCACTGCTTTATATAGTTATCATGTTTTACAGAGGCGGAATCGTACGATTTACACCGGACAGTAACCTCTCCCCCGGTCGTAAACGTAACTCCAAACACATTTAATATCAACCAGTCAAGTAAGAAACAGCCACAAAGTGCTTCATTGTGTGTAATTGTGACTATTCAGCACTTGTCTACACGTTTCTATTGTAATATTGTCCACGTGAAATTTGTATAAGCAATTATGTTGTTGGGTTGATACCTGGAGCCCAATTCTGTTAACGTCTGTCACTCGACTCACATTCGACCCACGATATGTCCATGACTGACATATCGCGTACAGTATCAGTTTTGACAGTAATTCTACTGGAAAACTGTCAAAAGTGACGTATAACGATACGTCAGTTTTGACATATTGCGAGTCGAGTGACTGTCGTTTACAGAGCTGGGTCCCTAATCGCGCAATAAAAACTGGCATAAAGTATAGATTTACATATGCGAATATTCACTGCAGGTTTTTGATGCGCGGCTATTGAGCTGTTCATATCATGGTTGTCGTCACAATCTTGGGATAAGGACGACTTGCCACCTTTTCCAATACGTTCTGTGATTTTGTTCTACTGTATATTCAATTCAAATTCAATTCAAATCATTTATTTTGTTTAGGCCTACGGGGGCACTTACAAATTGTCAATTTACATATTTTTTTCCTTATATCTACAACCGGATCGGAACGCGACCTCGACTCGACACGAGAAGATCCGGCAAGAAACTCAGCGGGCTTGTCTTTTTACATGTCATTTTTTTTTTATCGCCAGTGCGTGCTTATTTTCAATAATTACAAAGGGTAGTACTTAGATATTAATATAAATATTAAAATAGCTCCAGTGTGTTGCCTTTTGATGTTATCAAGAATTATACAAATAATTCGGACTAGTAGGGCAAGACACGCAATATTTTCATTGAACAAATTCTTGAGTGGCCTTATTTGATAAATGTTCTATTCTATTATTCTCCTAGTTGGCGAACACTTTCATGTGATTTACTATTTCAATAGCTCCTAACAACTTTGAAATGTATTATTTATTTCACGGCAAATATTGTGCAACATTTTGGTCGACATGTCGAGCAGCCTGTTGGTTGTATTGTGTGGCGGGTTTTGCATCACGTGTGTTGTTCTTCTTCACGGTTATGGTTCATACTTATCACTGTAACTATTAGCTAGGCTAGCCGGTAAGACGGAAACGGCCAAAAGTGGGTAGTCAGCTGTCATCATTTCAACGTTATGTACTGTGTAAATTGTTGTTGTGTAATCTGGTGAGCTATTATCTAGTCATACTTTTCATAAAACTGAACATTATTGAGTCGCTTCAAAGTCAGTTTCGCACTAACAACGTATCTGGCTACAAAAACCTTCATATAACATCTTCTAGATTACAGAGAAAACTCTGTCGTCAAAACTCCCTTATCCTGAAAAAGTACTTATAACAATTTACTGGCAGTTTTCAACTAGGGTGGTTAATTCCTTTGGAGGTAAAACTCCGGAGAATAAGGGACAAGTTCATAATAAAGCAATCTCGTTTACAGAAAAGGAGGGGTTCCTCCGTATTGGGTCGTTGAACGTACGCGTCAAGAAGACGACGGAGGCGTTCAGCAACTTTCTAGGCGTGGGCGCGACCAGGTCCTCGGCGTACGTGCCCAAGTCGGCGCGCGAGGAGAGACGCGCCGAGAACGGCGAACAACTCCATAAGACCTGGGGATCAGCTGACAATATACAAGTGAGAACTATACGATCATAGAATAAACAAACATATAAATATTAATTAGAAAAAATAAATAGGTTGCCAGTTTTTTCTAGAAACCAGACCCTTTGTGTGATTTGGGCAAGTATTCCAATAATTAGCGATTAAATAATAATAATAATAATAATGTAGTTGTTAAGCCATACTTAAACAATCTTGGCAACAAAATAAATAGATGAAACTGCAACACAAAGTTTCCTAACCAAAAAAACAATGAAGGGTACCGTAACCATTTCAATAACGAAATTATATGTATTTTTGGCTAGTTAGGTTTTGTCGGTTATCAGAAAACTCAAGCTACATAAGTAGGTATCTCTAGTCACTTGAGTTGTTCTGTGGGCCCAGGATATTTGGGTTAGTTATAAAAAAATTACCCATACCTAAATCCCCTATAGATTGTTTTGCCTGGTAGGCTTTCTGGGTGGTTACAAAAAAAACCGAACCTAGAAAAGTGACGATAAAATGCCGGGATTCCAGAAAGATGACAAGAAGATGCCGCCTCCGATGAACAACAAGGTGCGGCGACGCGGCGCCAGCGGCCGCCGAGGGTTGGGCGCCGCCCACAGCAGAAGCACGCCCTCCACGCCTGACCAGGTACGTACCACGAGTGGATACAGGCCTTTAACCCTTGCATTTATCTCCCCCTACGAGCGTCCTCTACCCTTGGGGTACACAATATTTCGGAAGTATGTTTTCTTTTTGTGGTAATTTTTTCGTGCCGATCAGTATCTTTTATTTAAAAGAATCGATACTAAAACCGATACATTTTGACGCAATCGATCAATGAAACCCTAAAGCACATAAACATCAGTGCCGCTCGCACCACTAGGGGAACGCGACACTTGGAGCATTACGTAGGTGCTCGTGCCACTCTAGGGGTTGTGATAACCCTTGGAATCCGCACGAATTTAATTTAAGCAAAGAATAGGAGGAGCTGGGCGAAAATTACCTATTCGTCAACTATGGTCACCATTATTAATCTTGGCTGATAGGAATAACAGTGATACGAGGGTGTGACGGGACGAGTCCAATTAAAAAACAAAATCCCATCATATTTGTCCCAAAATGTGATAGTTTGTACTAGGATTTATTTCCATATTTTTTTTATGTATCAGCGTTGGCAAACGATCTCACAACCCTAGCAGTTCCCGCTGTCTATACATGCTGGCAAAACCAAAATCAAAGCTCGCACTTACCTATCTAATTTATTACAGCGTTGAATAAAAGCTTTAATTCAAAAAGTTGCGTACATTCCAAAGCTATCTAATCCATCTTTAGGGAGGTCTCAGACGAACCCAAAAACCAGCACCAAAGAGACTGTGGTAATTATTGTTCATAACCTCACAAACTTCTCACTCCCATCGTACGTAATATCTTTTGGTATTAGACTATAAAATTGGCTAGACACTATTGACGAGTTTGCCGACACGACAAACGGCATGACGCTATCTCATGCCGTCATGCTCTACGCCGTCTAATACATATTGTCAGTTCCCACTTAAGAGCTCCTTGATTTCAATTTAAATACTTATCTGTATCTTTACAGCCACGCGCTCAAATGGGCGTGAGTGAAGAAGGCGATTCTGATTCCGACTCGGCCGCCGGCTTTCACTCTGCATGGAGGCAGCAACGAGCCTCACACTGCACATAAGTAGTATATTCTTTTAACTATTATTTAGTAATAATCGTAGTAAGAGATAATTGAGCATATAAATTGTCGCTGTTTCTGTTAGTAGGTACACCAATTAAACTTAACTAGGCTAAGGGTGACCGTCCACTTGACTGTGCTGTGAAGCGGGCCCGCTCGCTTCGACCAATAGGAGCGCTCCCTGCACCCAGCTTAGTACAAATTGACTGGAATTGAAGCGATCCTATTGGCGGTAGCAGGCGGGCCTGCTCAGGCAAATGTCAAGTTGTGCCAAAATTGGGTATAGTTTTGTAGAATGGTCCAACCTGCACGTACTACGGCAGACCATAACCAACCCTAATGCGAGTAGTGTTAGGTAGATTTCAGTTTGAAAAAGAATGTTAGGTTTAGTTGCATTTTGCAAAACATGCCCAATGTCAGTTTAATTGAAATTTGCATACAACAGGATAAGCAACAACGAATACCTACTCGTGGATATGTTCATGCATGGTACACAATTTTGATTGGCACCAAATTAATATCAATGGAACAAACAGTGATGTCAAGAGGGTGGGCCAGTCCCCAAGGCCTCTTGGCCTTGTGACCCACTCCAGAAAGATTAATTTTTTTTTATAAGTAATATAAATATAGAGTGAAACGAACATCCATGAGTAGGTATGTACTCAATGACTTGCGTCGAACAATATCATTCCAAGCTAGACATCACATGTCACATAGAAGTTAAGGGTTAGATTAAAGCCCGTACCAATAAATCTATCTTAAGCCCAAAACTGATCTTGATTATTATTGATTATTTGACGACCACTTGGCGCAGTGGTTCGAGCGTAGGCCGCTCGGCTCATTGCACATGGTGGTCGCGGGTTCGATTACCGCCGGGGCAAATTTAGGAAATGGCCTTTTCGGAATTTACCCTGGTCTGGGTGCCACTGGGATCGCCCCCAGTCCATTGTATGGTACCCATAGTACAAGCTTTGCTTAGTTTAGGACCGTACAGTTGGTGTGTCTGTCTGGCGATATTTATTTATTATTTACGAGTATTACAATATTGACATGTGATTTTGTATTAGTATGACATAAGAATGTAATTCTCAAGATCGCTTTGAGACTTGAGATCGATTTATGAATAAGGTCCTTCAATTATGTCAATAACAGACAGGCTATTCTGCCAGCTTAAACAATGTTCTCTATTACATGCGTTTGTTGTTTCGGATAAAGTTTACAATATTTACAAGACTATTTATGTACCTATAATATCGTGATATTTAAAACACCACATTTTATCAGTATTTTATTGTTTTTTTTTATTCTTAATGAAGTGCCTTGTAATTGTAAAATAGTTTTATAATTTGACTTAAGATTGTTTGTATATAAGGATTGAGTAGTTTAAGTTATTCCATTGAACAAATGCACATTAAGTAATTTAGGTACTTAGTAAAATAAATAAATACTTTGTAGGTGCCGACTTATCAAAATGTAATAAAAAATGCCGTGTACCTATCTTTCTAACATCAACTCATTGTTACTGTAAGTAGATAACTTTAAACTTACAATAAAAAGCTAAATCATCCTACAATCGTTTTATTTGAAAAATCGGTGAGATTTCACGATTTGATAATAATATCATAGTAGGTAAAGACCTATGTATTTTGTATGACGTAGGTAAGTAAGTACTTACCTGTTGGAGTTTTCGTGTAAGGGATTGAGCCACTTTGTTCTGATTTAGTGAGCTTAACTAACAAAATATCCCCCAACATTAATTAAGTTGAAATTGGATTTCTTCCTGGCTCAGAATATTGATGGCACGCAAACCTAGGAAAATATAGACGAAACCTTCTGGTAGCGAAGGACGTGTAAAGGCAAACCCACTTACAATACAAGTTTTAGCTCTGCTACCTATGTAAAAAAACTAGGGGTCGATCGCACTAATTTTGAAAGGTTTTACCGTTCGAGGCGAAAGGTGGTGAAGCGCATAAATTAATAAGTAATTATTTGGTTTAAGTTAAGGTACCTATGCATTCATTTCCATCAAAATTATGGACGGAATCTTGGGCGAGAATTACACGGTGTACGCAACGCCCACGTACTGGAAGCCGTTCAGCTCACCAACTCCGCGAGCGAGGGCACCCGCCGGACGCATTAGTATGCGTCCGGCGGGTGCCCCTGCCAGTGGCGGCTACCTTTTTAGTGTCTCCCTGGAAAAAGATGACACTCCATTGTTAATACAGACGTCGCTCATACTTGTTGGTTTTCTCTCATATAATAAAAAGGTATTAGGCCGCGATATTGGCTAGAACCCTGCCTCGCCGCCGTGGGTGTGTGTGCATGATCTCTCCGCCGCTGGCCCACCGGGACAATGCCGCTCGTCAACTTCGGGGCTGAGCTGGTGAAAGGTACGTGGGTGCATTTATTCCTGCGTACTGGTCCCTGTAGCTCTCGTCCAGGTTTCGTTCTAGCTCACGAGGAGTATAATATATATTCGATCAGTTCACCCGCTATCAGACGCTAAATTGTTTTGTACGCAAGTACGCCACATGCGTGGCTATTTACACGCCACACCACATGTTCACAAGGCTTAGAGGGAATTATATAGAAAATAACTTTCACTGTTCTTATCTCCTTTACTTTATGTCATAGAAGCTATTAGTAAATTTGCCTACCTAAATCGAGACTCTAGCACTCCTATGCAACGCTCTACCACAGATCGTGCAGACACATGGAATTCTGTATAATAGGCCTCAGGGGTCGGTCTTAGGGGATATCCTGAATCTCCTGCAACCATAAAATATGGTAGATACCCTATTAAGTACCGTAATGGAGGGCTACTTTAACTCTAGGGGGGAACTTTGGCATAACAACGGAAAACGTTTAAACTTCCCACCTCTTAGTTAATGACAATAAATGATCCAGTTCAAGTCATAAATAATAGATGGTAGTATACACGGTTACAACCGTTTATGATTGGATAAGTAAACGTTTCGCTAATATCAACCTGTCAGTGAAATTCTAAACTACCTTGCACAAAAACGTGATTATTTTAGGGGTGCATACTTTAGTGTGCTTCTGCGCTTTCTAGTAAATTTTGTTTATTATATGTCTTTGTTTGGATCAGAAATGTATTTACAAATAAAATAAATGTGGAAGCTATAGGTACTTTTAATGCGAGTTCAAATACCATTTTGAAAATAAAGTGTGGAATTACTTTGTCTCATATTTTCGGGCAACTTTGGCTCAAACGCAAAAAGGTAAATCATTCGGTTATTAAGGACGATCAACTCTATAGTTTGAATGATATTATTTTATTTCAAGATAGATATCCCAAAAACTGAAAACATAGCTGATTTCTGTACCTAAACTAGACTGCTAAGGCCTGTATTATTAAATCGATCACAAGTCTGAGACAGATCTTGGAAATGTCATTCTCATGTCATACCAGTACAAAATAGCATGTCAAAAGCGTGCTTGAGATCGTCCCCACAGACTTGAGACTTTGGGACGTCTGAAAAAGTTTTTTTCTAAAACATGTGGTGGCATTGCAGAATTCTGGACTTAGTCAGCGTGTTGTGGCTGGAAGATTGCATCTAAGCCTGTCGTCTGTTCATAGAGTCTACAAACGCTATTCGGAGACTGGTTTGGTCACGCGCCGTTCAGGATCTGGCAGGAACCAGGTCACTTCTGAGCGAGACAATCGATTTATTGTAACAACTTCTTTACGAAATAGACACCTTAATACTGTAAGGTCCATATCAGCGCACTGGCCACTAGCGATAGACGTTCCTGGCTGACGATAAATAATGAATTTAAGAAAAGAAAAAGGTTTTGAAATTGTAAGAATTGCGGTGCGCTGGCAGTAGCTCTCTACATATTATCTCTAATCAGTGGCTGGCAGTGACAACCGGGATACCGAAGTACAAACTTGTGTTTTTAAAATATAATCTAATAAATTAAATTTTAATATATAAATAATTAATAGTTTGATTGATACACGGTAAACCCTATGAAGAGGTTGTTTCAAGTGGTGGAGGCGCAAGCGAGAAGTACCTCTCGCAATAAGAAGACGGAACATATAGCAGGGAGTATTCGTATCAGTGCTTATAAATAATAATTGCTACAAGTGATAATTTAAAATGGAGCGAGTAGTCACGAGTTTCGCCGGACATTTCGATGTGTCGGTTGAGGAGTTTTTAGAACAAATCCAGGCGGTCGCCGTTTTTAAAAAGTGCACCAGTCCCGAAGAGAAGTTACTTTTATTGCCATCGTTTTTAAAAGGCTATGCTTTATACTAATTCCGATCAATTAAAGATTCCTGCAAAACCTTTGAAGAAGTAGTAAATAAATTGACAAACGAGTTCGAAGTACCTATGTGATTATTCGGAATTATTTTACAACGCCAAGCAAGATCAAAAAGGATTGAGTGAATATTTTTATCATTTATCTGAGTTGGCAAAGAAAGCAAATATAAAGAAAGATTCAGTATCTAAAATACAATTTTTAAAAGGGTTGAAGCCTTATTTCAAATCATAGTTAACAAACTCGCATTATTCTTGCAAAAGAAATTTAAGGGAAATCATTTTACAAATCGAAAAAGTATATCCCAAATACAAAATGAAAAAATGCAGTTATCCCATAATCCTGCTGCGTTAATTCCCAAAGACTTTGAGGGAGTGAGAGGCGACCATAGAACGACCACTCCTTTTAGTTCGCCAATGACGACTCCATCGCAAGATGTACGCCGCCCTATACCGGGACCTGTACCTTTAACCCCGCAACGAAGTTCACCGGGACATAATTATAATTTACGATATAATTCTAGATCCAATCAGTCGCAACCAAATTTTCGACTACGCCAACATTGAGGAGCGCCCAATGTGATGATGGTGTTGTGGAGTTCGAGTCAGGCCTTCTGCAGGCACATGGACAAGGATAATCCTTTAGTTAGTTTATGTACCAATAATATAAATGGTTTAGCTCTTATTGATACTGGGCCCACGGTTTTCTGCCTTAGCCAGACTGCCGCGGACAAAATATGTGTGAGATGTATGGATGTAGAGAATTGTGTTTTTGAAAAAAAAAAAATTTTGTTATAAATGGAAAGATCATATTATATAAATTTTATAACAAAACATGTTTATTTTTTTTATTTTCGCAATAATTCAAAATCTATTTCAAAATAAAAATTAATTTTTGAATCCAGTACCGAAGACACGCCGACAGCTCCCGAACAAACCCGAGCACGTGTGACGTCATAATGTTAGTTTTCCCTAATTGCAGTTCATATAGAAATAATAAGCACAGTGTTTTGATCTATTTAATTTTGTTGTCATTGTTAAATATTCAAATATTTATATTGAAAATGTCGACCCTCAAAAGTTATCGTTCGTCTTTTGTACCATTATGCATAAATACTACAAAAACAACTCCTGAAAAAATGTTTTTAAATGTTCCCCAAGATGACAAACGTCGAAATAAATGGTATAAAATTGGTTATCATAAATACAAGGTGGGCCAAAAGAAATCACCCTAATGGAATATGCTCTTATTTTTGTAAATGGCGGCCAATGTCAAATCTCTTTAGACATTTGTGAACTAGACAGATATAGAATACAAGTGAACAAGCCATGGAGCGATACACTCCCCAAGAACGCGGAATAATCGTGTCTATTTGTTTGCGTAACAATTCGTCTGTGGTGTTGGTGCAGCGCGAATTCCGCCGCCGATTCCCTGGTCGTCCGGCACTGACTGCGCAAACACTGCGCCGTTTGGCCACCAACCTTGAAGAGAATGGGACCACACGAGACGTTGCCAAGAATGGCCGGCCGCGGAGCGCCCGTTCTGCCGAGAATATCGCCGCTGTTGTCGAGGATGTCGAGCTGTCGCCAGAACGTCGGTCAAACGACAACAGTGGACGGTGCGTGCTGTAGGGCCATGTTAAGCGACGTTTTTCTGTCGCAATTGAATGTTTTAGGACTGGAGGACATGTGGTTCCAACAGGACGGAGCAACGGCACACACTGCGCGAGCCACAACCGATATTCAGAATGCGGCGTTCCCGGGCGCCTCATCTCTCGTTTTGGCGATTTACACTGGCCCGCAAGATCGCCCGATTTAACCGTTTCAGACTCTTTTTGTAGGGTTTTTTGAAGTCTGAAAATTTTATCAATTTTTAATTGAATATAATTAATTGATTTTTTTTTTGTTTTTTGCATTAAATATCAATATTATTATTAATAAAGTTTCAAAAACACAAAAAAATCATTTTTTTTTTTCAAAAACCTAATTGATGTTTGAAAGCTGTGAATGGTAATAGGTTAGTGATGTTGGGAAGATGTAATGTGATGTTTTCCCTAAACGAATTTTTATTTTAACAGTAATTTGTATTTGTTTCTGATTTAAATTGTAATGTAATTTTAGGTCAAGATTTTTTACAAAGAAATAAAATGTGTGTTCATTTTGATAATTGTGGTGTATTTTTCTCCCAAGGGAAGAAATTTCCGTTTTGTGAATCGCAAATTCTAGACGAAAATATAGATTAACCTGCGTTTGTTTTAGAACAAAATCTACAGAGTTCGAATTCAGATTTTGAAAAGCGAAGTATAAGATGAGTTGTCAAATGTCAAACAATTGTCTTTCAAGATACTATTGATTTTCAAGAAGTAGGAAAAAATTACTATGTGTATTTTTTTAGATTGATAGATACAAAGTTGCAAAGTTTCCTTGCAGATGGAGGAAAAACATTTTATAATTAATGATGATTTACCAATACAGGAGAAAAAGGTGTTAATGTCCGTTCTAGAAGAAAATAGGGATAGGTTTGCGTTTTCAAAGGAACAGTTAGAGAGATCAAAGGTAATTCCAGTTGACATCAAAACTAGTGATGCTGAGCCGTTACATTGCCATCCTTATCGAGTTTCACCAATAAACCTGAGATTATTGATAAACAGGTAGAAGAAATGTTGAAGTTAGGTGTGATTAGGGAATCAACGAGTTCCTATGCAGCACCACTGTAGCATACCACTGTATTGGTCAGTAAACCTGACAATTCGTGGCGTTTTTGTATTAATTATAGGAAGTTAAATAAAAAAAATTGTGGGGACAATTATCCCATCGCACGGATAGACGATATAATTTTTGCTGCTTTAATTTTACTTTAAATTTTTTTCCCCAGGTCGTGAGGAATGTAAGGTCGGCGCTTTGGCCATTAGCGATAGACGTTCCTGGCTGACGTTAAATAATGAATTTAAGAAAAGAATAAGGTTTTGAAATTGTAAGAATTGCGGTGCGCTGGCAGTAGCTTGCTACATATTATCTCTAATCTGTGGCTGGCAGGGACAACCGGGATACCGATGTACAAACTTGTGTTTTTAAAATATGATATAATACATTTAATTTTAATATATAAATGATTAATAGTTTGATTGATACTCGGTAAACCCTATGAAGAGGTGGTTACAATACTTTTCAACTGCAGCAGCAGCGTCATGTTGTCCGTAGGGTGGCTGTAAGTGACTCTACAATTAGAAGAAGGTTGAACGAACGTGGACTGGTACCGCAAAACCACCGAAGAGCGCGCCTTAACTTTGCACGTGAGCACCTAAATTGGTCAAACCTCCACTGGAACGTAAAGTCCTCTTTTCTGATGAGTGTAAAATTATGCTGTATGGTAAAGACGGAAGAAACAAGGTCTACAGAAGAGATGGAGAACGCTTTGCACAATGCGACATTGAAGACTGGTATGGTGGCGGTTCGTGGACGGTTTGGGGAGGAATCAGCGCCGACGGTAAGAAAGAGCTTGTATCTGGGCCACGTCTGGCTGCACTAAACAGTAATCGTTACATCGAATAGTGTACTGAGCCTCACGTGATTCCGTATGCACATTTTATTTACAAAAACAACGCATGCCGCTGATTTTAGGTAATCTTATGAACATACTTCTAATGTATCTGGCTACAAAATATATTAATTTAGAATAGAAACTTCGAAATGAATGCATTTTGAAGTTGGCGGATCATCACCATAATTGCCAACCAGTTGTTACGGACATAGATACGATATGATGACACTGGCATCACTGTGGGATTTTACAATTTGCTTGCTTTTTGTGAAACTTTCAATCAGATTAAGCTATCTATTTTATTTTAGCTACTTACCTATTAATTATACCAAGTGGGAAGAGGCCATTAATAAAATATATATACCTATAGTACCTACCAACTGAACGATGTAGGTATGTTTCCGTGCCTAGCAGAAAGAGAAAAAATCCTGACAAAGAGCAGTGCAGGGAGAAGGTCTCTCGTGAAACAGCTGATCAAATTGAAAGTAAAATATTTATAAAATGTTAGGCCTACCTACTGATTCTAAGAAATTTGCTTCGTTCGTTTGCCTTGCTTTAGCAAAGGTACTGTAAGGAGGTCCATGTCGGCGCACTGGCCACTGGCAATAAGCGTTCCTGGCCATCAAGAATATTTAAACATAAGAAAAATATTAATTTTGAAATTGAAAGCTCTGCGGTGCGCTAGCAGTGACAACCGGGGGACCACTAAGATAGGAAGTGTATTTGAATATAAAAATAATTATTTAAATAAATGTATAATAAAAGTAAATACTATAATAAATTTTATATTACCAAGCAATATGAGTTGTTAATTGAAACCCCGGTTGCTACAAGTGGCGGATGCTCCGGGTATGAAAGGTACCTCTCGCAATAAAGAAGACGACGCACAAACAGGGAGTATTAGTATCACAAATAAGTATTAAAAGAAAGTGTTTAAAATGGAAAATGTGGTAGCATGTTTCGCCGGTCATTTTGACGAATCAGTGGAAGAATTTTTAGAACAGTAAAGGAAATAATTGTACAAATCGAAAAAATATTTCCGCAAACAAGACATGAACAAATGCAATTATCACATAATCCTGCTGCATTGGTTCAAGGAAGCTTTGAGGCAGCACAGGGCGACTATAAGACGGCCACTCCTTTTAATTCGCCAATGTCGACTCCATCACAGGATGTACGCCCGATACCGGGACCAGCACCTTCAACCCCGCATCGAAGTTCATCGGGACATAATTATAATTTACGTTATAATTCTAGATCCAACCAGTCGCAACCAAATTTTCTACCACGCCTGCATTTAGAAAGGCCCAATGTGATGATGGGGTGGTGGAGTTCGAGTCAGGCCTTCTGCAGGCACATGCATCGGACAAAAATATGCGAGCGATGGACGGGGATAATCAACAGGTTAGACCTTTAGTTAGTTTTTGCACTAATAATATGAATGGTTTAGCTCTTATTGATACTGGGGCTACGGTTTCCTGCATTAGCCAGACTGCCGCGGACAAAATAGGTGTAAGATGTATGGATGTAGAGAATAGATGTTTGAAAGCTGTAAATGGTAATAGATTAGTGTTGTTGGGAAGATGTAATGTGATGTTTTCCCTAAACGAATTTTTATTTCAACAGGAGTTTGTAATTGTATCTGACTTAAATTGTAATGTAATTTTAGGTCAAGATTTCTTACAAAGAAATAAAATGTGTGTTGATTTTGATAATTGCTGTGTATTTTTCTCCTAAGGGAAGAAAATTCCATTTTTTCAACCCAAAATTCTAGAACAAAATATAGATGAACCTGCATTTGTTTTAGAACAAAATCTAGAAGATTCAAATTCAGATTTTGAAAAGCGAACTGTAGATGAGTTGGCAGATGTCAAATGTCAAACAATTGTCGATTCTATTGATTTTCAAGAACTAGGAAAAAATGACTATGTGTATTTTTCTAGATTGCCAGATAGTTGCGAAGTTTCCTTGCAGACGGAGGAAAAGCATTTTACAATTAATGATGATTTACCCATAGAGGAGAAAAAGGTGTTAATGTCCGTTCTAGAAGAAAATAGGGATAGGTTTGCCTTTTCGAAAGAACAGTTAGGGAGATCAAAGGTAATTCCAGTTGACATCAAAACTAGTGATGATGAACCAGTACATTGCCATCCTTATCGAGTTTCGCCAATTAAACGTGAGATTATTGATAAACAGGTAGAGGAAATGTTGAAGCTAGGGGTGATTAGGGAATCAACGAGTTCCTATGCAGCACCAGTAGTATTGGTTAGTAAACCTGACAATTCGTGGCGTTTTTGTATTGATTATCGGAAGTTAAATAAAAAAAATTGTAGAGACAATTATCCCATCCCACGGATAGACGATATAATCGATAATTTAGCTGGAGCGCAATATTTCGCGGAATTGGATCTTAATTCTGGATATTGGCAGACAGAGATTACAGAAGGAAGACATAAGACTGCGTTTGTTACGTCAACAGGGTTGTATGAATTCAACGTGGTTCCGTTTGGGTTAGCTACGAGTCAGGCAGTATTTCAACGTATTATGGATAAAGTATTAGGTAATTTGAAGTTTAGAGGTGTTATGGTTTATGTTGATAACGTAGTTGTCTTTGGTAAAACGTTTGAAGAGTTTATAGGTATTTTAAAGGAGGTTTTTGTGCGTTTTAGGGAAGCTAATTTGACTTTCAAACCGTCTAAGTGTAAATTTGGTTTGCAAGAGATAGAAGTGTGTAGGTTATATGATTTCAAGTTTAGGGATAAGGCCAAGCGAGCAGAAACTCAAAGCGATGCGAGATGTAGGAGCTCCAAAATCGGCGAAAGAAGTAAAACAGCTACTGGGTTTATTCTCGTATTATAGGAAGTTTGTTCCAGATCTGGCAAGGATAACATTGCCACTCACAAAACTATTAAAAAAAGGTGTGAAATTTTATTGGAATAGCGAGCTTCAAGAGTCATTTGAGTGTATGAAGAAGTTAATGTGCAGTTCGCCAATTTTATCGTATTTTTCGGCTGATAAATCGATTACTACGAGGTTGTATGTCGATGCGTCGAATGAAGCTATAGGTGCCGTGCTTATGCAAGGAAATATTACACTGTGTCCGATTGCTTATGCTTCAAGGAAGTTGACTGATGCTGAAAAAATATATTCTACGACGGAAAAATAATGTTTGTCATTAGTACCTTCTAAACTCTCTGTCTTCGTAATCTGTGGGTAAGGTGTATCTACCTACTAATACGACTTACACAACCGTACCGTACCGTATATATTATGTCCTTACATAAGTAATGATTTTAGCGTTTTGTCGTACTGACCACATTGACCTTAAATATATCCTCTTAGGTTAAGAATTCCAAATTCAAATTTATAAAAACATTTAGCTGGTTCATTTGAGTTTCGAAAACAGTAATTTTTTTGAACATGAAATATCGGTATATTTACGAGTATGAGTTCTACCGTGGCACCAGTGCTGCAGAAACAGCTCGAAGGATTAATGATGAGAACGGCGCTGGTGTCGCAAAAGAAAGCATGGCACGTTTTTGGTTACAACGTTTTCGTTTTTTTCAAATTTTGACCTTCAGGACCAATCCCGTGGACGGCCGGAGACCAAAGTGGAAAATGAAGAATTAAAAACTATTGTGGAAGCGGATCCATCACAAAGCACTTCAGAGATAGCTGCAGCCTTCGGGGTAAGTGATAGAACTGTATTAATCCACTTGAAGCAAATCGGGAAAGTAAAAAAACTTGAACGATAGGTACCTCAATATTGAGTGAGTCGAACTTGCAAACACGCGTCGACTGCTGTGTTACTTTGCTCAACCGACACAATAATGAAGGGATTTTAAATCGAATTATTACTTGTGATGAAAAGTGGATACTGTACGATAATCGGAAGCGCTCGTCGCAATGGCTGAACCCTGGAGACCCAGCCAAATCCTGCCATAAACGAATTTTGACTCAGAAAAAGTTACTTGTGAGTGTTTGGTGAACTAGAGCCGGTTTTGTTCACTACAGCTTTCTTAAATCTGGCCAAACGGCATTACGGCAGATATCTATTGTGAGCAACAAACCATGAAGGAAGAACTAGCTGCTAAACAACCGAGTTTGGTCAATCGCTCTAGGCCACTGCTGCTTCACGACAACGCAAAACAACACACTGCACAACAAACAACCACTAAGTTATATATATGAGCTACAATTGAAATGTCTGCGACATCCACCATTCTCCCCGGACCTTGCTGCACCAGATTACTATTTTTTCCGGAATTTGGACAACTTCTTACAAGGATAAAATTCACCTCCGATGCGGCAGTCCAGACCGCCTTCAAAGAGTTTATTGATTCTCGCCCCCATGGTTTTTTAGTAAAGGGATCAATGAACTACCTATGAGATGGCAAAAGTGCAAGATAACAACGGTACATACTTTGATTAATCCTACTAATATTATAAATGTGAAAGTTTGTGAGTGTGGATGTATGTATGTACTAGTTTCTCCCCGCGACTTCGTCCGCCTAGACTTAAGTACATAAAGTATTCTATGTGTTAATCCAGGTTATAAACTATCTGTGTTCCAAATTTCATCCAAATCCGTTCAATAGTTGTTGCGTGAAAGAGTAACAAACATACATCCACACTCACAAACTTTCGCATTTATAATATTAGTAGGATGTATGTATGTTTGTTACTCCTTCACGCAAAAACTACTGAACGGATTTGGATGAAATTTGGAACACAGATAGTTTATAACCGGGATTAACATATAGGATACTTTTTATCCCGATAATCCCGAAATTTTTGTTACGTTAAATACTACGCGGACGAAGTCCGTGGGCACGGCTAGTTAAATATATTTTACAAAAAGAAAATCACTTTATATTATTCCCGTACAAAACGCCAATTTCATATGTAAGGACCAAGAAAATGATGAAATAAGCTCGAAAATTGTTATAAAAAATCATTTTGTTTTAAACACCTTGTTTAATGTGTTAAACAAGGTGTTTAAAACAACATGATTTAATCATTTTGGGAAAAAGTCATTGATATTTTCCTCCTGTTTTAAATCAATGTTGTAAAAACGATTTAAGCAGCACTTCATAGTTAATAAAACAGGGTTATGTACGCTGTTTTATTACTACATGTAGAAAATAAACATTTAATTATTTATATTACCAAGGGCCTGTATCAAAATCGTTAGATAATTTTTATCAACCAAATAAATTTGGCGTTTTGACATTATGTTCTGAGGAAAAACTGTCATGACGCCATATTTTGTGGATACAAGTTGGGACAATTCTAAATCAGGAACTAATGTAACACTTATTTAATCATCTGAGTTATCTGATATTGTGGTGGCCGTATTATTTACACTACGTTTCACACTATTTTCAATTTTCATAATGTGTCTTTATTCTTGTCACTATGTCCTCCTTGCTATATATTTTGCACTAGCTGTGCCCGCGACTTCGTCCTAATTTATTTAGGCTAATTATTTTACAAATAAGACACATACGTATAAATACTTTAATGAGCTATTTGCAGTGTTTCACTGCAAAGCTATATTTCCATACAAACTTTCATCCCCCATTCCCCATTGTTATTTTATTTTATAGCCTTGAGGATAAAACTTTAACAAAACTTTGAATGTCATATTTATTTATATCGAATCAACAGCCTAAAAACAAGTTTCAAGCTTCTAGCTCTAAAATTGACGATACTTCCGTACACCTTTTCATTCCCCCTCACAACCCTATTTTCGCATTTAAAACTAGCATATGTCCTTTCCTAAGCTCTAGACTATCTGTGTAACAAATTTCATTTAAATGGGATCAGTAGTTTGGCGTGAAAGCGTGACAGACAGACATACAGGCACAGTTACTTTCGCATTAATAAATATTAAGTAGTAAGGATTTAAATCTAATTGTTTTTTGCAGCCCCACATCCGGAACTTCGATGTAGTGCTTCCAAATGTTGTATTTTTTCTTCCACCAGTGGGGGTGGAAGGTTCATGTTGATATAAGGAAATAAAAAATACAGCTAGGTAAAATAAATAAAGATGTACTTAGCTATAGCTTGGATAAATAACAAAATCGCTTTTTAAAATTAAAGTTTTTGCCACTTTGTGTACAACAACAAGTTCTGAAGGAAGGAAACATACAATCAAGCTGAGAATTAGTATCAATATTCTTTGATATTGACACTTGACACTTGATGGAGACGCGATCTGTGTAGAGTGCGTTCCGAACCACGCAACATCGGCTAATAAAAAAAAACGTTTTAAATCAATGTTTTAAACATTAATCAAACATAGTAAAACCACGTGAAAAAAACTATGAATTAAACATAAATCATTGATTAAAACGAATAAACCAAAAAGCATTTTTTATTTCAATTTTCATGTTTTTATGCAACTCTGCTGTATTGGTACTTAGGTGATTATATTTAAAACAAAAGACAACCGGGCAAGGTGGTGGCGCCGATCGGAGGCGGGCGGCGGCGAGAGGCATCCGCCGCAAGCAGATTGTTTGTTGCCGCCCGCCCTTCAACCGGCACAGTCGCGCCGCCGATCGAGCTAGGCCGCCCGCCCGCCCGCGTCCGCTCGCGACCCGTTTGCCCGTCGCAACCCGCGACATACGCGACGCGCCATAAGTACCTATGTACCATCGTCTAATTACTTACTAACTCATAGTTTGATAAACTACAACAGCGGTGACATAATACCTATTTCGTGATAACGTGAAATTTGCTGATCAACGTTTGCAGAGGGTAAGGATGGCACATATTAGTTTCGCATTTCTAAACGTTTTAATAAAAGCATGCGATAGTAAAAATATGGCAATAAAGTTCTAAAGGCGTATAAGAGACATTCAAGTGACGTCGAGTTTGATAGCTGTGTGCTATGTACTTATGTATGTACTTAATTGTACCTAATTGTAATGACCATTGGCTTTTGCGTTTGATTATGAAGTTTCGGAATTTTTGTTTAGCTCTACAGATACCCATCGCACGATACGCCACATGTGTAAACAAAAACAATTCATCCATTTATACCTGTAATATGTTAAGTACCTACTTATACAAACATTTTGCAATGCGACAGTTATAAATCCAATCTAAAATAGTTACAACCTACCTAAGTACTTACCAAAATTTGAATTTGTTCCGAACTAACCTAATTACGCGGTATTATACCTAGGTATCTACCTAGCATAACACCTGTTCAGTCTTCCTCTGTCGGGAATAGAACCCCTTTCTTTGTCACGCAACCTCTTGTCCCAGGGAGCAACATTATTACCGATCCCAACGAATATTACTTCATTTGCCTGGTTGATACTTAATTAAAATTTTATTAATACCCGTTTCACACGATAGGACCACTGGCATGGATAAACCACTCCCTGATCAATTTTATTGTCCCCTTTACACTAAGACACCGAGCAATATAAATATTACATCATGCGATAAAACATTATCCACGATAGGCAACAAACAATTTACCCTAATAACAAACGAATGAAATCACTGCTAGGTAATACCTATTTCCAACGATAAATCTAGAGTTTCCTTGTATACCTAAGTTAGTGTAAAGTTGTTGCATTTGAGCTCCTCTAATACACCCTCCTACAAACAATGCATCGAATTCCAAGTAGAGTACGTACCTAACCCTGTACCTATTTGTGATTCAGATTACTTATTTCCATAACATTTTATCAATAAGGCGATTGAAGTAGGTGTAGCACAAACTTATATTAGGCAAGTAGGAACCTATACAAACTTGTTACTAATTAGTATTCTATTCTGAAAGTAAATTTAAATTATTTTTATTATCTTTAAATTATTTATATATTGTTCAATTACGTATGACTGGAAAATAAAATTTATTACTGTTACATTACTAGTTGCTACCATGGGAAACATCTAGTATTTTATTTGTATTCCTGCACCATAGTCGGATATTTTTAACCCCCGACGAAAAAAGAGGGGTGTTATAAGTTTAACATGTGTATCTGTGTGTCTGTCTGTGGCAACGTAGCGCCCAAGCTGATGAACCGATTTCAATTTTGTTTCTTTGGTTAGATAGGTATTCTGATCGAGAGTGTTCTTAGCTATGTTTTATGAAAATCGGTTCAGCCGTTTGAAGATCATCAGCTCTTTTGTAGGTTAAGAAAGCCACATTCACGGCCAAAACCAATTTCCACGGCTCGAATCCATTCGAAATTTGAGATTATTGGATTTAGATTTATTATATTTTTAAATGATCGTATTAGTCTGAAGTGGCATTTTACAATATTATAAATTTGAAAAGTTTCCCTGATTCTGGAAAAAATGTATATTTTAACAAATTTTATATGAGATTTGTGTATGAACTAAAGACGTTCCATAAGTCACGTTTCATATGATGGATACGCGCATGCGTTAAATTTTGTTTGTTTTGTTAATGGTCATGGAATATTACGCTATAATAATTCTAGAGGGCGCTGCTCAGCCATTGAGAAAAAATATAAAAAAGCAAATCACGCACTGAAAAAATATAAAAAAGCAAGGCACGCGGCCAGCGTGGTGGATTACGGCCTGAATCCCCCTCGTAGTGAGGGGAGGCCCGTGCCCAGGAGTGGGACTTCAAAATGGGCTAAATTATTATTATTATTATACCCGCGATCTCGAAATTGCCTGTTCAATGATTCTGTTGTTCTGTTCTGTTAGCAAATATATCTACTCAAGTACCCATAGTTTACATGACACACATTGTGTACTTACTAAACTCCCTTATCCGTCGTCCCCAAGAAAAACACACGCGTTGTGTTTAGTTAATTAGTTAATAGTCGCCGGGACAACTTCTTTCTCGCTCTGACGGAAGAATTAAACAGACAATTAATGGAAATTACCTCAGCTGGAGGTTTTAACTGAATTAAATAGGTTTTCCAATTCACCTTGTCCTGTAAGTTATAGTAGAGGAGACTGTTCCTAATATGAATTAAGTTATATATATGACTAGCTGTGCCCACGGACTTCGTCCGCGTAGTATTTAACGTAACAAAAATTTCGGGATTATCGGGATAAAAAGTATCCTATATGTTAATCCCGGTTATAAACTATCTGTGTTCCAAATTTCATCCAAATCCGTTCAGTAGTTTTTGCGTGAAGGAGTAACAAACATACATACATACATACATACATACATACATCCACACTCACAAACTTTCACATTTATAATATTAGTAGGATTTGCATTGATTCTGGGATCGTCGCACCCAGTCCATTGTATGTTACCCATAGTACAAGCGTTGCTTAGTTTGGGACCATACAGTTGGGATGTCTGTCTGGAGATATTTACCTATTCACTTATTTGTAATTTATTTATTATTTGGAATTATGTTAGTTCACATAATATATAGATACATTAATTCCAGACAGGAATCTGGGTGCGTGCGTACCTACTCAATAAGTATTACATTGAGAACTATTTCAATATCATTTGAAATCAGAAACATTGATAACTATAACAGTTAACTAAGTATATAAGTAGGTACTTAATTAAACCAAGATAAAACATAATGTGAGCAAATCCTCCGAGATATACCTACTTACCTAGAACTAATGGTACTAATATACCTACCTAATGTAGGTAAGTAATGTGAGTAACAATCCTACTAATATTATAAATGTGAAAGTTTGTGAGTGTGGATGTATGTATGTATGTTTGTTACTCCTTCACGCAAAAACTACTGAACGGATTTGAATGAAATTTTGAACACAGATAGTTTATAACCGGGATTAACATATAGGATACTTTTTATCCCGATAATCCCGAAATTTTTGTTACGTTAAATACTACGCGGACGAAGTCCGTGGGCACAGCTAGTAGTCTATAAAAAAATTCAAGAAAAAGAAAATAGGTAGGTACCTATTATATAAAGCCACACAATGGGTTCATCATTCGAGCCTTAGTAAAAGCTTATTATTGTAGTGAAACCTAATAATTAATGTGAATTACCTACGTTACCCCCTACTCACTCATTGACGACATCTTCTCTAACTGATGCAGGTAATAGGTAGGTAGGTACCTATGTGCGGCATTGTTGTTTGTGCCTTAACGTCATTGTTTAGATTTACCTAAGTCCCAGCTACTATAGGAAGCTGCACTATTGTCTTAATTAATTAGAAGCCTACGTCTGCTCCATCTGTCCTTTGAGCGTACCTGCCTACGTCACTCGGCTTACTGCATCAGGTGTTTGCGGGTTCGATAGTCATCGGGGCGCATAATTATCTAAGTAGGTGTAAGAACCTACGTAACATGGTGACAATCATAAGTTGACAATGTTATTACTATGTTGGCATTACTGTTTCTCGCACTCGTGCAAGCAAAAGTCGACTCTATAATGGTTAACCTTTTAATTTCTCAACTGTACGTATAAATTAAATTTGCTAGG
Organism: Notodonta ziczac; assembly: GCA_918843915.1. Taxonomy (NCBI): domain Eukaryota; kingdom Metazoa; phylum Arthropoda; class Insecta; order Lepidoptera; family Notodontidae; genus Notodonta; species Notodonta ziczac. The sequence continues at coordinate 4,632,093 of OU974038.1, read as the reverse complement.
TGAAACAGAAAGGGTATACAATTGTTTTGCAACTTTATCCTGTAAATCTATAAATATCGGCTTTGTGGGACAGTTGTAGTACCTACTAAAGGTTTTGTAAAAATATGAAATCTGTCAACAGCTGTATCCCTGTATAACCTTTTGGTGTTCAAGTTTCCTTCAAAGCCGGCAGGTTTAGAATTACAAAGTTAAGTTTTGAAAAAAGAAGTATACCCTTCGTGTTTCAACCTGTATTCTGCGACTATCAAATCGGTATTTCAGTGAATTGATGATGCACAACACATGAACAGCCATTACCTATATTCACCTTTTATACCTATTACCATAAGCCAGGCCTTTCACGCAAAAACTACTGAACGGATTTTGGATGAAATTTGGAACACAGATAGTTTATAACCTGGATTAACAGATTAATTTAACACAGGATCGGGCAACGAATGTGAAAAATGGCCACTCACCATAACTTCTTGCCCTTGAGTATGAGGGCAGCCCTAAGGTATCGAAGACAAAAGCGTGGTTTAACAACATAAAGCAAATTTCAGAATTTAGACAACATTTCCAAAGAAGCTTCGAGCTGACCCAAATCCTTACCGGCCACGCCTACCTACAAACTATACCTACACCGATTTAAAATAACATCAGTAAATACATGTCCATGTGACAATACCTCAATTCAGACTACCGAACATCACCTAAAATACTGCCCAATCTTCAATAACAGCCGTTTAAACCACGAAGGCACATGCGCAACAATAGACATAGATCCCTACATATTACTAGAAATAGCCATACACCCCCCCAACTTCAGTAAAATCATTCACAACTTTCATAAAATCAATTATAAATAAAAAGAATTAACGGTACGTAAAAAGCATTAATCATATAAATCATGGATCAAGAAAATCTCTTTCTTATTCACTAACAGAGGAGGAACAAATAAACGCAACGATATACCACAATGTAATCGTGACTGAAAAACATACAATCGTGATTAAAAAATTAAAATAAATAACCCAATGACAAAGATCAAAGGGCCCAAAAATAATCCGCTGACAGGGTCACGGATGTGTGCGAAAGCTTGCCTGTGGCCCTGTCGCAAGGCGGGAGGGAGTCCACGGGTGATTTTAGCTGGTAGAAGACCGGCATACCCCGCAAGCCGCCCCGGGGCGTGCGGGGTATCCATGAGGATTTCCCCACGGAAAAAAAAGATCATAGAGCTGCTGAGACACCAGAGCAGTCCTAAGCTCGGCGTCATCAGAACGCTGAATATCTGGTATCTCAACGAGCCGATGAACAGTCGTAAGCTCGACGACAACAGAACGCTGAATATATGTCGTCTCAACGAGCTTATGAGACAACCGAACAGTCTCAAGATTGGCGTCGACAGCATGCTGAGTATCTGGCAATTTAACGAGCTGATGAGATACCTGAACGGTTGCAAGCTCGATGACAACAGAACGCTGAATATATGTCATCTCAACGAGCTGATGAGACACCCGAACTGTCTCAAGATTGGCGTCGATAGCATGCTGAGTATCTGGCATCCCAAAGAGCTTCTGAGACACCTGAACAGTCGCAAGCTCGGCTTGGGGCGGATAACACTTTTTAACACCAGGATTTTGTGTGACTTTCACAATCCAAGGGCAAATATACCACCACACAATTGGCTTCCTGCTGCCAATACGCAACCAATTTTTTTGCAAGTTTATTTCATAGGGTGATGAAGAATCACAAGTTAATAAGCGTTGTGAATACGTAAAAGTGTGGAAAGAAACATAGTTCAAAAAATACAACAATGTCTCCATGATCACAACAATTTAAAATGGCTAAAGATAGAGTGACTAGCGATAATTACAAGGATGGGATACACCCAGATCGTGCACCACGTGGTAGACACGAAAGACAATTCAATGCCCCGACCACAAATGAAATAGCTGCAGTAGTAGTTAGTAGTGAACAAACTGCGTCTCGGGACATCGTTTTTCAGGCGCACGATGGCCGGCTCACTAGATTTCCGGACACTCATAGATTTTATGATCCTCTCGAGTACCCAATATGGAAAGGACTAGAGGGATACCGCTTTAGCAAAGTCAATGAAATTGACAATATTTTGCAACAGAAGTATGAAGGAGTTAAACAGGAGCTGGAGGTCAAAGAAAATACTATCAGAAATTTAGAAACAGATAATGCTGAGTTGAAATCGACTGTTTCTGACCTCAATGCACGTGTGTTAAGACTTGAGCAGTACTTGCGCTCTACTAACATAGAGATTCAATGTATACCGGAGTCTAAATCAGAAAATCTGACTGCAACTGTTTAAGAAATGGCAAAAGCGACCAAGTTGAAGCCCAACGAAAATAAAATTCACGCGTGCAAAAGGACATCTAAACTAAACAAAGACAGCAATCGTCCTCGCTCCGTGGTCGTCAAGTTCAGCTGTCCTAGGGTGAAGGACGAGTTCCTGGCTGCGGCGGTCATTTTTAACAAGAGGGCTGACTCGAATGCTAACATGTAAAACACACATATCGATATATCCTGCGGGAGACGACCCATCTATGTGTGTGAGCATCTATCTCCTGCGATGAAACATCTGCATGTAGCTGCCAGGCTGAAGGCTAAGGAACTGGACTGCAAATTTGTTTGGGTCAAAGGTGGTAACGTCTTCATGCGTAAATCAGAGTCATCTGATTATAAATTTGTTAAGACTGTTGACTCTGTCTCTGTTCCAATAAGTGTATATTATTCAATAGATAGTTAAATATGGTAACCATTTATTTTTGTATGCTTTTTTGGTATACTCGTAATACGAGTAATAGCGTAGATGTGTTATGATATTCTGTTTTGATATTCTAAAAATGTTATTTGTTCAATTAAAAGATATGATCTATATTGACATAATTTATGACTTCTGCCTATTCTACACGATCTATTATTTGCTCATTAATGTTTTATTTTATAAGTGTAGGTTAAGTAAAATATAGCTGTTTTGTTTTATTTTTTGGTGCAAGGTGTGGATCCCTGTCATTAGGGTAACTTTTAGAATGTTTATTTTGTTTGTTTGTATACTAGGCGAAACAAAAAGGGTATACTATTTTTTTTCAAGACTTAACGTTGCAATTCTTAAATTATCAGCTTTGGATAAACTTGAAAAACAAAAGGTGTTGTAGGAATACGTCTGATGACTGATTTCACAAGTCTACAAAACCTTTAGTACTTCAACTGTCCCACAAAGCCGATAGTTTTAGAATTGCAAAGTAAAGTTGCAAAAAAAATAGTATAGAATGAAAGATGGTACATTCCCAACACAATGCGAGTAGCTACACTAGAAATTCAGTATTACCAATGGGCCTTTCAATTTCATCCACGATAACTCAGTTGTCTCTAAAAACATATAAGACTAAATATATAAGTAGGTACTTTACTTGTTTACTTGTTGATTCACTAGAAAAGCAAAATAAGACCAGTAGGTAGGTGTTTAAGTGGGCGTGTTGGAGGGAACGAACGAGATGAAGAGGATAACTGTTATGATAAACAACGGAATAGCATTTCCCGTCACGACTAGGAATACACTATCTAATATCTGCCTTATTAACACACTATTATCTGGTTCTAGATATATAACACATATCTCTCAGAGTCGACATTAAGATATAATGTCTTATTAATTAAATTAAAAATATGTGCTGAATAGGTACCTAACCTACTACCTCCTACTTACATAAACAAGTGCACTTCAGGACATGCACAATGGAGGCTTCCGGACCCATTTCAATAGCGAAGATTTATCGTATCTATAACCAAAGTAGTGAAACACAAGAAACAAAGTTGTATTTGCGGTAGATTTTTTAATTTCAGTATTAAGTTTATACAAAAACGACGGGGTATCAAATTAACTTTAACTTGGTAGTGAATCCTTTTCACCTGTTATAATTTCAAAATAGATTATCCTATTACCTTAAATTATTACACCTACTTGTTGTCATTAAAATATCAAGTTCGCGTACCTACGTTACGAACGCTAGAACACATGTGGGTATCGATCCTGATAGCTCTGCGCATCGATCCAACCCACTGCATTTTTGTTAATGCTACTTATTTACCTGCGTCGACTCCCCAAGCGGGCTCGTTCATTACTATCCCCGGTATTATTAGTATATCATCTATGAGTAGCCCTACGCAATTGATCTGCCACACACAGATGAAACACGGTAGGAAATTAATTGCCAACGTCGCCCTTAGTTACCGTCGATATAGAGTCGTTATTTAACTACACTTATAGAATGTTGCCTAGCGCTAGAGCATAGGGTTGTATTTCGCGTACGTCTATTTTCTCCCATACAACTTGTTGAAGAGTGCCTGAATGAAGTATCCACAATTACGAATAAATGCAAATGCCCAAACATAATTAACCTTACACATCTTACCTGTTGCCTCTTACTTTGTCCTCCAGAAATAACTCCCAGAGGTCTCAATGCGCTATTTATGGTAAAAGGACGTGTTTTGGTAGAACACGTCCACCGGTAATTGAAAGAACATTAAAATGCGATCCCCGGGCTCACTTAAAAGGTGTTTTATATTCAATTCAAATGCCCATCAACTTCAACCACTACTGGAAACTTGTCTCTTTTTATATACTTAGATGAGAGTCATGTTATAACATGGTACAGGGCTTTAAATCAAAGGTTAGACACCCACTGAAAGTTCATGTTCATTACTGTAGCAAATTGCCTTACACGAGGTAAATATAGGTACCTAGTCGAATAATTAAAATATGTTTGAATTTGAAAACAAACAACAGAACACAAAACTCTGGGTAGACAGGTACCTAAGATCGAGTAGGTTCCTTTCTATCATTTTGGTAGATCAGATAATCCGTTATAAAAAAATATACTTACGAACTCGCATATAATAATATTATGTTAAACATAAATGCTCCACATAATCTTCAATTGGTGCAATCAGTAAAAAACACAATCCACATACCTACGCAGGTCAAATCAAGAATAACTCGAGCCAGACATTTTATCTAAGTACCTACTTATACTTACTCGTATATAAAATCCCAAACAGCTGAAGTAATAATAATTATTAAGAGGCTGAAGGCGTTAAGGGGTACCTCAGTCTACCCGTCTGCTACACTTGACCACGTTATATAATCTGTAAAAAAACAATTCACCTGAAATATGGATAAATATTTCGAAAATTCTTAAAAAAAAATCTATACGTGCAGACAGGGACAAGAAAATGCTTTTTGTTACTAAAGGCTATTTTCAAAACATAAATAACATACATATCTCATATCTAATGTATACGAAGATTCTTTGTGCTAACTTTATTTATCTTATCAAAGTCAGAAATGACGCTAAAGCTTTGTGAAATTCATCTTTCCAGTCCTTTGATGTTGCACAAACAGGAGAAAAATAAAGAAAGTAATAAACAACATCTGAAAGCAGAAAGCTTCTACACAAATTAGTACCTGGATACTGACTATAACTATGCTGCTTTATCTCTTTCAAGTCTTTGTTATGTGCCTCATTGTGCAACTAAAGTCAATGTGAATTCCTAAGCTACAACTAATTAATATTATTATATTAGACCACGAAGCTCTTCGTTCAGATGCAGCATATCAACGATACACATGCTTCGACCATCATAGTGGACTCAACTCAGTTCGTACCGATAGCACTGATAAATTAATGTTTGATAGGTGCAGTTAAAAAAGTTTGTCACCACTTCTTTGCGTGGAATCTATACAACAAAACGTCCTAATAAATTATATAGGTATAGGTACATGCCAAGTAAATGAAATTGAGTAACTAAACAAAATTTGTAAATGACTTGGTCTGTGAATTGACTGTTCTAAAATAATCAAATTACTTTGTTAGATTATCCTTGTCAGCTCTATGTTTACTGAATAAGGTTCGGATTTGATCCAAACTGTTAGTTCAAATAGGGAGAGATAGCCAGACTGATTGGCTCCAACGAGCGGCATTGATAACGAGGTAATAGATACCACAGATTCAGAACGAGATACATATATCACAGGTAGAAGTACCTTAATGACTTGGTAGCATTTTTCTTACTTCTTTATAACATCTTACTAATATTATAAATGTAAAAGTTTGTGAGTGTGGATGTATGTATGTATGTATACTAATATTATAAATGTAAAAGTTTGTGAGTGTGGATGTATGTATGTATGTATGTATGTATGTTTGTTACTCCTTCACGCAAAAACTACTGAACGGATTTGGATGAAATTTGGAACACAGATAGTTTATAATCGGGATTAACATATAGGATACTTTTTATCCCGATAATCCCGAAACTTTTGCTACGTTAAATACTACGCGGACGAAGTCCGTGGGCACAGCTAGTTATATATAATATATAATGATATAGTAGGATTGATATGCCATTAATACTTATTGGATATATCACGTTTTTGTGGTTTTTATTACCATAGGTGTCAGTTTGGTTTTTGTTTATGTTTTTGGATTTTCTGTTTCTAAATAACATGTTAACAATAAAATGTGGTTTAGTAATTAATTATTACCAACACTATCCAAAGATGTGGATATAACATTTTTAGAGGCTGATAAGCTGAGGTTAAATGGGGGGCGCTTGCTTTCAAATTCCATTTTACGCCTGAGTCAATCGATTAACACACGGATACATAAAAATAGGCACTCAAGAAAACACAACCCCTTAACTATGCATCTGAATCCATCCGAAATCAAAATCTGGCAGCTTAGTAAACATTTTGGTCCTTTGAACGTGGCGTTAAGAAGTGTAAGCAAATCAGCAGCATACAGTATTAGGCAACATTCTATAGACAATTCCAATGGATAGGATGGAGTCGAGTGACGCTCCCATAAAATGCAACACAATAAAATAGCGTTTACGCAATAATCAATACCCGCAGCTCCGGATAGGCCTCTTACCGTTAACAAGTGGACGAATCAAGAATACTAATAATAGCCACAATCAGGGTTTGGTTTGGTTTGGTGACGAAAATTCTATAACTAAAACATAATTGCGAAAACATTGGGTACATTTTAGTAGATACTGGCGACCCGCCCCGGTTTCGCACGGCTTTCTCTACTATTTGCAAATTTAATTAGAATATATTATACATATAAACCTTCCTCTCGAATCGCATTAAAATCCGTTGCGTAGTTTTAAAGATATAAGCATACATATGGACATACAGACAGCGGGAAGCGACTTTGTTTTATACTATGTATTGATATTAATGACCGGGTTACTCCACAATCATTTCGTGATGTCTCATCCTATTTAACATTTTTCTCAAGTGATCTCAGTTCATAAAACACAAATTGTACGCATTGACGCAAAAAATATTCCCCGTTTTTCTTCTACGACTAAAATAACGCACAACGGGACCATAAGACACAGGTATCTTGTGTTGAACCAATAACATAATCAGTATCTATACACTGTCTGTACCTCCATGGTAACGCCGTGGCGGCTTAACAAATTTTCCAGACAGGACAGAAAATACCCTTTGAAAAACCTCCCGCCGACGCCGGTTTACGCTTTTTTATCATAGTAACTAGTGACATAGGGTGACAGTAAGACTATTCGATTTCATTTATACCTACATTAAATAATAAAATATGAAATTCAAAGCTCTCAGCAATAGGTATAATTAAGACAAAATGTTGATGTTCAGAAATAGAAAAGGTTAATCGGATTCCAGAACGTATTACGTATAAAAGCAGAATAAATAATACCTACGCAATTGTTTTATCTAAAAGCTTTCACCTTCCCAAATATTATCTGACAATACCCACGTGCTAGATGATATCAGTCATGTTTCAATAAACATGAATGAAAGAAAGTAAATAATAGTACATTGTTACATGAGTGGTGAAAGTTACTTATTTTGTCCCGAGACGGGGTTTGGCGCCCGAGCGTAGCGAGGGCGCTAATAGTTCGAGGGACAAAATAAATCTTTCACCCGAGGTAAACACTGTGCTTTTCATTACGAATACAAGGAAAATAAAAACAGGAATTGGTTAAAGAAATAATACAAGGAAGTATAAACAATACTCTACAACTCGAAAAAAAAATCGGATTGCCGCCTATTTTGTTTTTTTTTCGTTTGCCGACCAACTTCATTATTTAGCCATTATTTTTCATTTTCATCTTTAAATATTTTGCCCAAATCTATGTTATTTTAAAGAAATTGTTGAAACTAAATTATAATTAAGTCATTTAAAAAAATTTATTCTTGAATTAATACTTAACTTTATGTTATTTCAATTTTACATCGTGCTGTAATTGAGTGACTGTAGAAAAAGTTTGAACATGGTTGGTTCCATAGAAATGTGAAATTGGAACTAGTTTTTTTTTATAATTTGACAGCTGTCAGTTGAAAGCGAAACTCCCGGGCCTGAAAAGTATTACTTTCAACCCGCTTCTCAGGCAACTTCAGACCTACTTTCAGAGTATGAGTAATGAAAATACTTTTAAGTACCTACCTCCTTAGTAACAATCCTAAATAATAATTGTATTATATTATTACAAAAACGAGATCAAATAAGTAGGTACCTATTACGTAGCGCGCCTGAGAACAACTTCTAAATTTTCCATTCCGTACCTATCACGCATCACGTCGCTAATGTTACCAACAATGATGCCAGGTTGACATCCAGAATAAAAGACAACTGTGCTACCTTGCCACCAAACACAGTTTCAGCTCTTCTAGACCAACCTAACCCCTCACGCCCATTCGAGAGTCTGCCACTTAGGTAATGAGATTTAGCGAATTCAGATTTTCGTATTTAAATTAGACAGCTGATGGGGTATGCACACCTACTCCTACCTCACTTTACAGTAGGTAGTTTCAATTTCTAAACAAAATAATAAAACACGTAGAGGTTTAAAAAAAAAATGATTTGGTGTGATGCCTTTTGTTTAGACTTGCTTGTACGACCTATTTATACTTACTTCGTTTTTATTTTTTTATTGTTTTTAATAAAGTAACTAGCAGCAAAAGTCAAGACAACTATTTATCTCATCAGCACATGTTCTACAGGATTTTATTTAACTCAATAATAATTGGAGCAGGCCCGGAGACCGAGCATCTTCTTTGCTAAATAAAGTGTAAGACGAAATTGTCAAGAGGATGTTTCGTCTCGTTTCGAAAGTTTGCCTTCGTTTGGGATCGACGTGCTTTGTGGCACATCGTTGTCGTTGTGGGAATACCACCGACCAGCGTGGGTACCATGGTCTTTCATGTCTACGGACGGTCTACGGACGAATTAGGACTGATCATAGATAAGCATCCAGGTTTGGACAATATCACGAGGGTTGTGAGTCTCAAATGCAAAGAGGTCATTATTAAACGACCTGTTGCCAAAATATGTGTGCTACCTGTAGCTAATTACATAGTACAGGTAAGTTTATATATAAAAAATATTTATGTATAAAAAATAGTATTTTGGTGGGCGGAATGTATAACGTTCACTTTTTGAACCCTTTGTGACATCTAACATGTAAAATAAACGAAAACCAGTCTTTAAAAACGTAACAATAAACTAGTGAATATTACCATGATTTATTTAAACCATCTTAGAGGCCGCTCGGATCCCTGCACCGGGTGGTTGCAGGTTCGATTCCCGCCGGGGCAAATTTCGGCAATGGCCTTTTCGTAATATTGTGCCCTGGTCTGGGTGTCACAGGGATCGCCCCCAGTCCATTGTACGGTACCCATAGTATAGTAAAAGCTTTGCTTAGTTTGGGATCATACAGTTGGTATGTTAGTCTGGCGATATATATTTATTTATTTTTCAAATAGGAGGCATAACAAAGACGAAGACTATTAGGTGCCTATTACAGACTGATTAAATCTAAAAACTAAGCACCAAGTGTATGTAGGAGTCGTAAAAGTTAATAACTCGTCGTAAAAAAACTGTGGAGTGACATGCATATTATGCATAACTACGGAAATTTTATTGTGTATTTTACTTTACACCCTTTTGTGTGTAAGACGTCCTACAAATAATAACAATTTACTTCAATGCAAACGTCTTGACGAGTAAAATGAATTATTGAAACATGTTTCAAGAATTCATTTTACATTATGATGGTGCTGGCACTTCTTTTGAATTGTGTTTCTTTTGAGAAATAAAAATAATAACACTAAGTACTTATAAGAAAAGAGTATCTGCATTGGTAGTTTATAGACTTTAGGTACCTCAGTATACGGATTTCAATGCTTTAGCTACACTAAAATCACGAGTAGTACGAAATTTTATCACTTACTGGCTGAGCCCGCGACTTCATCCGCGTGGAATTTTGATCCTTGCTTAGGGGATGTCTACGTCATAGTAGCTTTATGAATGCCAAGTCTCAGCCCGATCGGTTTAAAATTGACAAAGTTTCATACAAACTTTCATCCCCTATTTTATCCCCTTGGGGGTAGAATTAATCAAAATCCTTTCTTAGCGGATGCCTACGTCATAACATCTACGTGCATGCCGTTTCTAAATTTCAGCCCGATCTGTCCAGTGGTTTGGGCTGTGCATTGATAGATCACTATGTCAGTCAGTCAGTCACCTTTGAGTTATATATATTTAGATTTTCCTCAGAAGTACCCTATCCTCTCAGGGTCGGTGGGATGCGCCACTCTGTACTTCCGCACGGAATGAACTCCTTAACCGGTACAGGAATGCTGCAGAGTGTGCGCGCCTGCTAGCGGTGGGAGAGTGAGACTCCGGTCTCTGCCTTCGCCTCACTTACCGACACTTTACTTTACATCGGCACAGTTTTAGATGACACGACGTTTCGTCTTGCCTCCTCCCTCCGATAGGGTGCTTCATGTAATGCCCCAAATCGCTGTCGATGCGGCTAGGTGGTGGACAGCTTGGGCCACTATTATCTATCCTGCTGCAGGAGCGCGGGCCGGATGCCACGGCATACAGGCATCAATTACAAAATTCGTCTGGCCCTTTTCACCGCCGACGTAACCGCCATATTGGAACCCAATGGATTGGCGCGCGACAATGGCAAGAGGCCCGATGGCATGTCTCTGGTGCCTTGGAAGATGGAACGGCCCCTGGTGTGGGTTGCAACTTGTGTTGATACCCTAGCACCGTCAAATCATCCAAGCATGTCAATGCATTCCGACGCTGCTGCTGTAGAGGCGGAACACCTCAAGCAGGCCTTCCTGCAGGCTATTGATTTTGTTTGAGCCTTTTGAGGTCAACATTTTAGGCCCATGCAAGGGGCATACTATCTCCTCTACAAAGAGATAGCAGCGCGTCTGTCCGCCGCATCACGTGATCGGCGCGCTGGTTTGTTTTTCGCGCAACTAATAAGCCTCGCTCTTCAGCGCGGAAATGAGGCCAGCCTCCTGGGTGCTTTTGGCATCGACGAAGATGTGGAAACACTTTTGTGTATATAATTATATTTTATTGAATATATTTTACTTTAAGTTAGTTAATTTTAGTTTAAACGTAGCTATAAAACTGTAACCAGTTAAAGTAAAGTCGCTTCAATCCAAAAGACGCCTGAATTATTGCAAATTGACCCATGTGACAGTGTCATGAGAGCCGCAGCACGGGTTACGTGAAATAAACGAATTATACCTAACATCGGCCGTCTAGGCAGACGACCTAAGCGCTCCGAAATGCACGAAGACTACTAATAATGATTTACGTCACTGAACAATCACAACGAGGCGGTAAATTTTGCTATGCAAACCTTATCAATCAATAAGTACCACAACAAAATCGAAGATAAGGAGGCAGGGTGGGGCGCGGCGTGTGCAGTGACATTGTGTGAAAGCAACGTCATATTTTGGCAAAATAATAGCCGGTTGGCTATTCTCCATTTATAAAACTTTTAACAATTCACTTTGGTCGCTTTAATTTTCAGTTGAATGTTTTATCATTAAAATAAATTAATATTTTCCATGTAATCCAATAAATTATTATTTATTGATATAATAAGAACCTACATGCGGTAAATAAGTTGAATTACATGAAAGAAATTGTGTAGCTGGCAGCTTCTCGATCCGCTGAAATAGAAACCTATTTATGTTGTTTTTTTTTATTTAGATACCCACTAACATTTTTGCGCTGACCCCGCCACATTAGTTAATTACAAACGTTGGTACGTACTCTATCTATAGGATGCAACAATAATAGACTTAGATTGAGTACGGCATAAAATAAATCAATCAATGAGATTTCGAAAGATGAGTGGGTAACGCGATCCGAATATCAAGATTAAAGAAAAAACTTGTTGCAGTCCACCCTTGTGATGCTGGCCGTGGCTCCACAACACCAGAGACATGTGGGCCTACATAATAGCAGCAGCACGTGGAGACTCCCGGCAGAACATTCATAAGCGCAAATCTTCAGTCAACGCTTCCGAACCCCATCACCATTCGTGAGTATCAACACCAAAAAGTAACGCTAAAAGACAGGATACTCCTGAGCGCTTTTAAAATTCTAAATAACAAAAAAATGGTTGCACCGTTTTACTGGTCAAAGACTGACACTAACAGCCTTATTTATAAACAAAGACTAGAGCAAGATTTAATAACATTCAGTATTAATAATCTTGGAGTAAGGATTGTAGTATGCCAATCTAATTTCGGAATAAAAGGTAATCCATGGAGTCACAAAGTTTAAGAAAGGTTTATGGACAGATTACGCATAGAAATGGTATATTTTGTTATAATTGTCATTTTGTATCAAAGTACATACCTAACCTGCTTTATTGACGTTATAACGCAATTAAAATGGATATACATTAATTTATTTATAATTTGAGGGTGATGAGTTAAATAAATTCAAAACCTGATTACATTATTGAATTAAAATTCACAGATCAGGAACAGGCCAAGCAAGTAGAAAAGTCTGACTTGCAAACTGATCAGAAAACATTTATACGTGCTGGAGGGAGCAATCCCAGCACGTGTACTTTTTGGCATTTTTATTTTTTTCCATTATGCACACGTTAGTCCCGGTGTAAGGATTGTATTGTTAATCCGAGGTCACTCCGTGTTTATTAATAACATTGTTATAACGACGTTAATACTCGGTTACTCTGACATTAACAAGACCAAGTGTAAATTTGGATTAAGCTTGGGATAGGAGATTTTCATTAATTAGCCTGTACGTGTTTAGGCTCGTATTACTAAATCGACCTTAAGTCTGAGAGCGATCTTGAGTAAGTACGCTTTTGTGGTGTAATTTTGTAATGGCACACCATTGTGTGAAATTGAACACAAATGTCATAATATAAGAACGACGTTCAGATAACAAACTTGACTTCGTGTGCGTGTGAATGCAAAAAGGTTAGCAAAACGCTCGGATCTCTGTGTAGCATTCTTGAGTACGGGGCTCTCGTTGGGGATCATTGAGTGAATTTCCAAGATCGCTCTCAGACTGGCATTAAAGGAAAATAAAGGATAGACATTAGGGCTAAAATATGAAATAGTAATTAAATTAAAAAGGTAAAGTTCCGATAACAATTAATATATACTCGTATAATGCAATTGTTATCTGTTTGACCAAAGTTGTATGCGTCATTCGTAAAGAATAAGCTCTGAAAGTTATCAGAGAATTACTAGGAACCACCCACGGGACGATCCGCGGCTTAGAAAACAAGTGACGCAATCTCGGGAAGTGACGCAAAAAGGCTGGAGCTGTTTTCATAAAACAGTTTGCTTATTTATAACGTCTTTAGATGATTCATGTTCAATGTACCTAATGTACCATGTTCTCGAATATGAAGCGTGTGCTTCAATAAATAATATAACATTTTTATTTGTATCTAATATTCAAAATCAGAATGGTTCACGACATTCAAATAAAAGATCAACAACAAACAAAAACATGGAAATGGTGGTCGACTTAGCTGACAATACTTATCGATCTATTTAACAAATTTTGGTAAAATTAAAAATAATCTTTGAAATCGAATGAAACCCAATATCAAAATATTTAAATATAGTGATTTCACAGATATCGTGATGGCAAAGCGTTCATGCTGTCTAGCTCAGCCGCTCCACACCCTGGGCCGTCGGGCATGAATTCTTGCAGCGCTAAAAAGTTTCCACCCAAGGCCCTACCCTCCATCCACATGCGGACGACTCACAAAGGCCGATCGGAGGAGTGCGTCATCCCTCTGGAAGAGGTGAGTATTTATGTCTTTCATAATAACGAGGTCTAAAAAAGAAAATAATGGTACGGTAACCACGCCAACGTCATCAATTACTTCCACTAATATGAAATATTGAAAACATGAAAAAAAATCTAACAATCTGAAACTGTCTTGAGAAACAGTAACTCTCGTCCGAAAGTGCTATGCTCTATCCATGCACATCTATCACACACAGATCGGTCGGAAAGGTATAGATAGTACCATAATAATGATAAGTACCCAATGGTACGGTAATCACGCAAACGTCATCAGTTACTTCCGCTTTCTTCAGAATTTCCGGAAGCCCCATCTCTAAATAGTCATTTAGCTGGTAATTATATCATTAATGAATGCATGAAAATAAAAACGTTGCAAATTAAAAATCGAAAACCAAAGGTCATTAATTGAAAGCTCTGTAACAACCGCCTGCGTGCAGTGATCACCGAAATCATCAGGGCCGCTTCTATGGCTGCCGAATGTCACAAAAAAATAAATACTGGATAAGTTCCCGCAGGATTTTCACCCTGAGCTTTCCGTACATACTTAACTATATACTTGTGTCGATACCTTGGCACTGTCCCACCTTCGGCAGTCTAGCATTAAGGCTGTTGGTGCCGCCGCCTGCGGAATCCCACAAACGGCGCAAATATAGCAACCTTGATCCAGGATAACCTGGGCTAGGTCTAGTAATATAAAATTTCACAAAAAATTAACTTGTGCCAGACCGCCGTCCCTTGGCAAAGTGCCGAGAAGACTGACAGCATTGCCACGTTGAATAGCAATGCTAATTCTCTGTGCGAGATATGTGCTAGCCCTCTGGTCACCAGTTGCCTCGACCAGCCGCTTTCCCAAATCACTAAAAATGCGATGGGCGCCCGGGCCCCACGGTCCCAGGGTCTCTACCCCAAACGGCTCAAACATTTATATGTTTGAGCCGTTTGGGGTAGAGCTAAGCGCGTTAAGCGTAAGAGCGTTGGGGGTAGGCTATTTTATATCTGTACATAGTGTATATATTTGTTAGTTATTTCTTCTTTTTTCTTTTTTACAATAAATAAATTAGAATCACTATATTATACGTAAGTATAAAGATTGTTCATCCACCTACGAAACCGATTCTCGATGATTTTTGCCTATTTTCTAATCCGATACCGGCAAGAATTCGGTTCCAGGGATTCCGAGACTTTCGAGAATTTAGCTGCAAAAACGTGAAATAATAAAACACACAAAATAATTTATATTTCAATATAAATCAAACAATACAATCTGTGGTCCTTAAACTTGATTCGAGTACCTGGTACACGTACTTACGCCGCTGTCAATTAGAGCTAATACGATAGCCCGCAGGTTTGCGCGATGTTCACAGAAGATAAAGGTTGCGTTTTATAGAGCCTTCTGTACATGACTTTATATCTGCAGCCTGTGGGCGGATTATACGAAGCGAAGATACTGCGACATCCGCATCCTGTACAATAATTCGTTCAGGGAGATATGATGCGTTGGGGCTACCCCGTTGCTGCAGCGCCTCAGGCATGTTTGTGGAGGCGCGCACCGCCTGCTTCATGCGCAAGTGAGCCGTGAAGTTTGTGTGCAGACTGCAGAGTGCGGGGCAGCTAATATGATTCTGAAAATTATAGCCGACAGACTGGACTGCCCTTTCATTCGGCAATGCTGCGACAAATATGCCACAGTAGCGATGCCAGTGAGAGGGTAAATACTGATATAGTTGGCGGCTTTAATTATATTTATTTAATAAAAAATGAAAAAAATCGCGATAGGTGCACGGGGCAAACCGTTATCTTGAGGACAAGGAATATGATAGAATTGCGAATTAGCTTAGGTTAGGGAATGCCGGAAGTATGTGAAAATGTGGAGATAAACTCAATTAAGGGGCTCACAACATTATTTATTATACTTTAAGTAGTGGACATTTGGCAGATGTTATAATTTCACACATAATTGCCAAGCCTAGGTAACAGGTACAGGGTTACTGGTGATTCGACGTATTTCTATCAGGGTCGTCGTCCATCCACGCATCGGTGTTGCTATTAGTTGATTTTGAGTTATCTGTGCTGATATTGAAAAAATAAACTCAATTTGTTAGTCATAAGAGGGATGTTACTATCTAATAGTATTTTTTTCATACTAATTTAGACATCTTTCTTTCATCTTCATCAATATAGATATACTTGCCTACCTATTAGGATGCTAGATAACTTCCGAGTTTTACAACGCTTCCGGCTTCAACTCCGACAAATCAAATTTGAAATCTCCGGTTCTGACTTCGATTCCGGTGTCTACGGAGAATACGTAGGTCTGTGACATCCGTCAACATCAACTGGGGGCCAATCGAGCAATTTTTAAACGACATTACATAAACAAAACCACAACCAAAAACGTTACGTTATGCGTATTTCGTTTCGCGCTATAATTTTAACGGAATTAATTTGTTTTATTGCACACGAAGATTCGACGACCGGGATTCTCGTTTGGTTTAACTTTGGTAATGTCAACGATTTAAATGTTCAGAAATAAGAGCACATTACCATTTTTTTCAGCGGCCTAACCTAATCTTAACCAAATACGTTCCGTTCGAACGGCAAACCCTTTCAAAATTAGCACGATTGGCCTGGTTACTACTTCATCATGTCAAAAGTTTTAATGACTCAATCGAACGGTGATAATACCAACGTTTTTCCTTTTGAAAATCCACCTTGTTTCAATATCAATGTAATGGCATTTTAGTAAAAATATTGTTTTAACGCCTGTAGTATCGCATGCAAAATATATTTAAAAAATTAAGCTCGTTAATTTGGCTAAAACGTTTAGATCGCAAACACTGGTGTAATTGTGATCGAAACATGATCACTTTAATGCATTAACTTTTAAAGGGGCAATTAGACGTATTACGTTCAGCGATGGTGGTCGGGCAATCAGTATTTACGATGGAAGCCACGGGGAGCGCGTCATAAACGTGACATCGGGAAGTAGCCGCCGGTGTCGCGCTCCTATGACCTATTGTTTCGACGCCGCTGCCTTGGTCACGCACAGACTGGCCGTTCAATTTGGACTTGATGCTCATTCCCTCTTCAACTGTAGAAGCAACGGACGCTATTATCCATCGCAAATTTCTCTATAAAAAATGTTTTGTTGTAACAGTGGCATCTGTCTTAATTGAAGACACGTCGTCCCCTTCTATTACTCGTGTTAACAAAATTCCTTTAATTGAAGTTCGTGCTAAGTCGGTCTCGTGACTCAACCATCTAACAATTACTTTGATACTCATCTATACTGTTTGACGACGAGTCTTAATGACTATTTATTTTGAAGACTTTGGTATGGTGAACAAGAGTGGATGATAAATGAAATGTGTGATCAACTGCCGCGTGTGCCAGAGCCCGCAATGAGTCCTGTTTACACGATTCATAAGATCGGTCTGAACAACAAGGTGAGTTTTTTGCATTGAGGCGACCTTACGACCGATGGTGTGAAGGTTCCTCCTATTTTTATTTATCTGCCGATTTATTGTGGGAGACCTAAACAAAAATCTCTAGAAAATAAATAAATAAACACGTTAATAATCACGTTCCTATCATCCTCGTTACAAATAACATTTAAGCAATCATATATCTAAGAAGTGGCAACTTCATTTAGAACGTTTGACTGGATCAGCCGGCACTGTAGCCCCTCTGTCGCTTCAGATTATTACATTTTAAGAAAATCCAACGTATGTTTTCCCATTTATAATCCAAAACAATACACTTGTAGGTACTTAATAATGTGATAACTAAATCATTTAATAAAATATTCAGGGTGACCCTAATTAGTTATACCTATTTAGAATGTTCACACGAAATACCGCTATTTTCTCTCGGGTGAGGAGGAAAGAGCGACCACTAATTATGGTGACATTTAATGCCTTAGGTACGGGTGCGCAAAAGAAATGTTCGTGTCTGGTTTTTGCAGACTACTTTGGTTCATACATCTAAGCACATTAAGGTCTACAATCACTTGACACAACTTTTTTAAATGTCGCACTAAAATACATACTTACAAAGACATTATTTTTTAACATCTAAGTATGTAGGTAGGTCACTATAACTGTGAAAACAATTTATACTTCAAATCACTTCAAAAAAATTCAAAAGCCAATACTGTTCATTGATACTTGAATCCTACCCGCAACGTGGGAGAGGGCGACCGGTAATCTATGCACTTGAATTCATTGGTTGAATAAAAGTTCACTAAACTTGTATCAAAATAATATAATGACTTACAAAATTTTAGATCCCCAATCAAATGTTAAAATGAATATAATTTATGGAACCTAACTGCCTGCTATTTTCTGGGGCGGTCAATTAACACAACATTAATTACACAATTCAATGGACGGTAGCCATCGATACCTGCCACAGAACATATCACGCACTAATGAGCTAGTTACTATACACACAACGTAAAGTCAATGGCTAAGTACATTGTTTTAACCAATACATGTGACCATAGTTCGCCACACTGATGTCATAATTGCGAATGTTTGCATTTTAATTACTCACTCAGCATAGTGCTTACTGAATTGGAATTGGCAGGCTTTGCTATCAATTATATTTCCCCAATAATTAATATTATTATTTTATGAAACAATAACACACATTTATTTGAAATCAAAGGGAATTTATTTCAAAACATTTCGTTATGAAATTGAAATATCAAGGCACTTACGTTGATAAAATGACGTATTGCAACTGTGATTTTTTTGCGTGAGCGCCGATAAAATGAAATATGACAAACAATGCAGCGGACACAAAGGATTTTCAGAGAAACAATTTGTTAATTGCATTGATTGGGTGGTGCAGGGTGGCCGTGGGCAGGAGTTACAAACATGGGGTAGCTTCAAAGCTCAATCGCAATCGCCTTGTGAAAGCAGGAATTCGAACATCAACATGTATTTTTAACAATGTTATTTCATATAGCTGCGGATCACGTTGCAAGGACTACCTAATAATAGACAAGGAATAGTTCTTTAAAATGGTTTACGTGTGTCACCAACTAAACTTATTCGAAATTGATCCAATGGCATGATACACTTTGTTGGAGGCTGTTTTAAATTCATCACCCATTCAAGACTGACACTTGATGCCATAACGACACTCATCGCGGTACGAATCATACTCACAAGAAATTTTAAGCAGTTACACATACCATAAGGAAAGAACATTCTTTAAATCAGGAAGCTATTTTTAAATTATGTTGTAATGGACGAAACGTAAGGTTGTTGTCTATACGGTACGGTCAAGGCTTAGATAGCCTTTGAACTAAATAGTTTAAGGATAAACTGTGTCTTGATATAATTACAAAAGAATTGGCAGTGTGTCATCATCTGTTATGATCAAAGGCACTGATAGCCGAGCGATCCAACATACCTACACTTACACAACCTACACACTTTGTAAACCCCGTCTCAAATGTTGTGTGAATCTCATTTATAGCTAAGATTATTACTTACTGAACGGTGAAGGAAAACATCGTAAGGAAACCCGCATGTCTGAGTGAATCTTACCCGTACTGATTCAGCGTGGGGTGAATCCCAAATTGCATTATAGGGAGAGTAGATAGGTAAATTTGGAAACCTCTCCTTGCACCTTTGTTGAGCAAAGTAAGAAACAATTCATATAAATGTTTACTCAACTCTTTTTGTAATCACCTTGATAGTTATTATATCGATAGAAAATTAAATGATACCTTTATATTTAGATACAATAGCTTCAGAAATTGATTCTGCCTTATAGAGATTATTAATTAACTCCTAGCGCGCACCTCGTAGCGTAGAATCTGTGAAAACAGCCGGGGTATTGCACGAGGCGGTTGTCGGTGATATTAGGATGAGCCGTAATTGAAAGCATGGCTATACCAACGATATTGCTTCACCTGTATGAAAACAATGAACTATTGTGAACCGAATTGATGGCTATAATAGTTTCAAGTTTAGTCCTTTTGTTCACTTGTTTCATGTAAGCTTGCAATGGAACTAGTGGAAATAATTATTCTCAGAAAGCCATCCCGCGATCTTAACAATAATTAAGTAGATTATTTATTTGAGTTTGGAAAATACGACAGCTTTTAGACACAAGTATGTAATCGTAATAATACATTGAAACTTAAAGTTTTATATTTAGCAACTAGTTGCGTATAAGGAAAATATACTCTTGTATTACAGCGGCACGTTTTGAGATATTCTTTGTTGGCCACTTGGTTGTGTGCTGAGAAAAAACACTCTTCCTTCGCAAAAGTAAGAATAAAAAAATCCTCTTTCGCAACTGGTTGCGAATCATAGTTGCCATGGCGGCCGAAAGGGAAACTGAAGCCCTGTTTTCGTACTAGCTTAATAATATAATGATGAATAGATTCTCAAGATGAAAAAATAAAGTCAAGAAAAAATTACATCCATTGTGTACAATAAGTATGCTGCCGAGAAAACTATTGATAGAAACGAGGCGAGCTGACCCAAGCTGTACTAACTCACTTCGCTTGAAAAACAACTGTTGCACTATATCGCAGATATTGTAATATCGCCCCACCGCCGTCGCCCCTAGAACATTTCTGTGCGTCGCTGTGAGCGATGTTCAATATTTTAAAACAAAGGGAACTGTATACCTATGCGGGTAGTGGCTATATTCGTGCGCCGCAATAGGCTGTCTGCTTAAGAGCCAAAAGTTACTGTACACATAGATTGGTCGCTATATGGTCGCGCATTTTAGACGTTTTGTTTTATTATGTACTATAATAATTATGATGCTGAAACTTGAGCAATTAACTGTCACTGGCATAGTTGAAGGTAGACGCCCAAGAGATCGAGGCCTAATGAGATGGTTTGATCGGTCAATGCTGAACAAAAAGCTTCACGACAAAACTCGCATCTCAAAAGACAAAAACAAATTGCGAAGCATCGTCAGGCAATAAACTTTCCACGACGCGACGGGGAAATCGCGACCCTCAGAAATTAGGTATCTACACGGCGCGAGGAGATGTGTGAAGTATGATTTAGGTATATATATATATGACTCAAGGTTATGAAATGCTACAGCGATTCCATAGAATCTACTACATAATGGCCAAGGTATTAAGAATGCCTGTCGGTGGCTAACCCTGCCCGCAATAAAGACTAAAGCAGCCATTTCGCTGTAGCGTCAGGCGTAGCGACAAGCGCACGCGTTGAACGCAATTCGGATGTTTAGGACCACGATTGAAAATATCCGCTTTATTCTTGTAGCAAAAAGGTATTCGAATATATCTTTCAGCTTTTAAAAACCATGAAGTACCTATTGAATCAAAACAGTGTGCGTTGATTGTAAATACGCTTTTATTTATTTAAGGATATTATACGTAATGTTCATAGAGCTGGCTCAAAAGTATTTTAACAATAAAGGCAATATCGCGCAGTATTTTCGTAATGAACTTGCGTAGATGCCTAGTGGCCTTTTAAACAGTTGTAATATCCAGAACCTTGTAGGTCCTTTGAAGAAATATCTACTTAGTCAATTTTATACATGGCCATTTTTAACTATGGTCATTTTTATTGTTGTCTTCCAAACTATTGAGCAGGACTTGGTACTTTCTTTATTAAACACACCGCTTCATGCATATACTAGGTAAAATAGAAAGAGTTTATTATGTTTTTTACAACTTTAATTTGTAAATCTAATAGTATCGGCTTTATGGGACAGTTGAAGTACTGAAGGTTTTGTAGACTTATGAAAACTTTCAACAGCTGTAACACCCTATAACACCTTTGTTTTTTCAAAGTTTCCTCGAAAGCTGATAGTTTTAGAATCACAAAGTTATGTTTTGAAAAAAGTATACCCTTTCTGTTTCAACCTATATAAGATATGTTAATTCTAGTTTGAAAAACTAGGCGCGTAAAACCCAGTCCTTCAGACGCTGCGCTTAATGCAACAAACAGCAGCATGCTTAAGGGAGTTTGTGCATTCAGCCGTATGCAGTTCACTGTCATAATAATATTTTTCACGAATAGATTATCTTCAAAATTATCTGTCTTTATTAATATGTAGGTACTTATATCCGAAGACGGATTATTAGTGCAGACACACATTCTCTTTTCACCCTTCCTGCAATAATAATATCGATATTTTTCCTTTGGCAGATGGGAAACGAAGCTAAGCCGAACAGCAACTGGTTTCGGAGGCAGCTGTCTAGGCTGACCCGAAATCTACGCTTCCGCATCAGCGGAGATGGCCGCGCCAAGCCCTCTGACTTGTTCCTGGAGAAGTACGCAGCCGAAACCTTCAACGACCCAGATGAGCCCATGTATCAGTCAAAAAGATCCAAAATACTATGCGGATTGAAGCTTGACTTCGATCCTTTGCATCCAGGACATTATTATGTACGTAACATTCCTTAAAACATTTCTATTCAGCTCTTTGTTCCGACACGCCATTGTTTCTCTCGAGAACGTACGGATTCAATATATTTTTTTCATAGCCAGAGTAACTAGCCCCGGAGACGAGAAGCCATATCAAAGTTAATTGTTTACGCCAACTTTTTGTATAACATTATTTACATGTCACCTCACCCGTGTCCTCTACCTCATTCAAGATTTTTATAACAAATAAAATACAAACTTTAATCTGGCATACAGAATAGTGTTCTATAGCTGTGACCCCAAACTTCGTTTGCGTGGATTTCGCTCATCCTAAATCCTATTATTCTTGGGGATAAAACTTGCATGTGTTAAATATTGACTATACCATGGTAGGTAGGTAAAAACTAATGCTACAATGTCCCAATTTAAAATCAGCGAAGTCTGCCCGAAAGACGAAATTTACCCACTAATTGTAAACTTCCAAACCAGCTACGTTACCGAACAATTCGAGCCCAGGCAAAGTGTTTTACTGAAAAACACTGGTAAAAAAGTTATCGACATTGTGATCGTTTACATTTTACTAATATACTTATAAGTTTGATTTTGTCGAGTTGTGTCAACAGTTGAAGCTTACTCTGAGGACGGTGACCTCAAAAGTACCACTGACAGAACAGGTGACAGCTTAATCGCATTGGGCTCAAAGAGGTGGCACAGCTGAAGCTGCAGTTAAACCGGCCAGCATTGAGGAGAAAAAGTTCAAAGTTTTAAATAAACAATTAAGTACAAATTCCTGGACTATTTACTAACTATAAACTGTAATAAAAATAGTTAAGCCTCTGCCTTTACATATACCCCCCTCCCACCCCTTAAGGCCCCTATTGGCTATGATTACTGCTTGTGATGAGTCAATGTACTCACATTGTAATCAGAATCAGTTGCTTAAAATGCTACTAAAAATTATTCTCTATTTCCTTGGTCATCGCATAACGCGTAAACGGATGGAACGATTTCGCTAATTATTTTTTGTTGTGTTTATTATTATCAGATGAAGGTACGTATGAAATAAAAAAATCTGAAAGTCGAGCGGAACAATTCGAATTCAACATTCAAAATTAAGACAGGACAACGTATGTCGGGTCAGTTAGTTAAAAAATAAAGTCTACAAGTAAGAGTGCTCTAGTGCCTGAAAATCCATTCTGTAGATCTTACTCGATGACAAACAGACAGACAAACTGACGAAACAAAACTATCTGAGTAGAGTGGTTTCGGCTTCTTTCTATAATTTTGCTCCAAGACTGCCTTGTTTCCAATAATATTCAGTTCGTCGAACCCCTTAAAGTACGGTAGTTGTAGTGAAAAGTAATTGTATTGGATGGATTGCATATCTACAGTGGCTGGCTTTGGTGTCACTGGCCATCATGTACAACATGGTGTTCGTGGTGGGAAGAGCTGTGTTCTGGGAGCTGGACCAGCTGACACCTCTGTGGTTCGTGTTCGACTACCTGTGCGACATCATTTACCTAATGGACATTGTGGTTCACGTTCACGAAGGTACGCCATGATGACAATTAATTGAGATACAAGGTTAAGCACCGAATTTTGACAGCATTCTACTTACTTATTATAATTATTTATTTTAACTCACCTAGTTCTTTTATTTTTAAATAGATATGTCCATATTAATGCTATGTCAAAAACTAGGTTCTTCATCCTGTTAACATTTATAATATGCATTGCAATATTGTGTCACTACACTGTGTGTATGTATAATATTATAAGTTTTATGCTAAGCGAATGTTATTTTATTATATCAAATAGCTGCAAGCGAATTGTTTCTAGGCAGAAAATTAATTATACCTCCTTATTATGTATACCTAATCATTAAGTGTCTGTGGCTCCGTCTTGTAAACAGTATGCGCTCCATTTTTCATTTCGTAATGCATTGTTCGCCCTATACATACATTGACTTGGGACCACGCCCCAAAATCTACACTACCAGAAACAACAACAAACACTACTATAGGTACACACCTACAGGTTTTACATGATAACTCTCTAGCTGGCATGGAGTTTATGACATAGCAAGGAATAGGCAGACCAAACACCATGTTTATTGAAAAGATACCAAGATACGATGGATCATGTCTTGGAATAAATATTAACAAACCGACAGAGGCATGCCTAAACGTCTTAAGAACCATCGAAAGCTATAAGTAGGTACCACTTATGACAATGTTAGTTACGACCGATTCCAATGCTGTCGAGTGAGCTCGCAAATCAACCATTTGATACCCACTCGCAGAGCCGCGCCCTGCGTCATCAAATTTAGCTAACGTGTGAACAAACATTCGACCCTGCCTCGTTGCTTTTTCCGCACAAATATTGCACCGCGCTTGGCGTGCGCGACATATGCCACAGGTATTGCGATTGATTGGTTATTCGCCTTTCATACCAAAACTTCATTACACATCCACAAATTAAGTACAGATTAGGGTAGATCGTTCAACAGACTGTACATGTTTATTGAATACATAAACAGGTCAAAGTATGCCAACTTATTTCCTACAGATATCCCATATCATTGGATACAGTGGCGATGTTTAAATTCCTATAAAATGTATGTGTTGTCCCCAGGATATCTTGAACAAGGTCTGATGGTGCGAGATCCAGCAATGCTCAGAGCAAACTATCTTAGATCCGTGGCATGGGGATATGATTTGATATCTTTACTCCCAACCGACATTGGATACTTTTGGTGGCCTCCTGGGACTTGTGACGACGTTAGTATCAACTAAATAAATCCAAAAACATACTGTAATCACTATGAGCACTTTACGGAGTTTACCCTGCACGGACGTCGGTACGTCATTGATATATAAATCAATGAGGTACCTGAAATGTTCTAAATTTACGTATCCTGAACTTAAATTCTATCATGCGCTGTTGTTCATGGTATTGGTAAAACAAGGGTGGTATTGCCCTCATACATTCCTTATCTATGTTATTACTAAAGTGTCAATATTTGACGGTGTTCCAGAAACGTTTGCCGTGCCCCGTTATTGTGCGACTCAATCGTCTATTCCGCCTGCCCCGAATGTGGGAGTGGTTCGACCGCACCGAGACAATTACTAGTTACCCAAACGCCTTCAGGATATGCAAGGTCGATGAATATAGTTACATTCCAAGTACCACAAATTGTTGATTAGTTGTTCACTTTTGGTATACAATTGAACTTCAAGCATTTGTAAACACTATTTATATATAAGTTTTATAACTGTATTATATTTCTCTCGTAATGCTATTCAATAAGTTAAATTTAACTTAAAAGGCAGTTCAATTTGTGCCCAAATTGGCATCACAGCTGTAGAGCTGAACTACTAGTCAGCTCCTATGGGGCATGTTTGTGTTACTTGGGACGGTAACCCACCCGTGTCCTATTTAAATCATTAAAGAGATAATTATTTTATTAATAAATTTCAGGTCGTCATGGCTATACTAGTGCTTATCCATTGGAACGCTTGTCTTTATTTCGCAATAAGCTACGCCATAGGATTCGGAAAAGACAACTGGGTATACAACATAACTGGACAACGCAACGAAACACTAGGTCATCAATATATTTACAGTTTCTACTGGTCCACGTTGACCCTCACCACTATCGGCGAAACCCCACAGCCAGAAATTGACGTGGAATATATATTTGTGATTGCGGACTTTTTAGCTGGCGTTTTAATCTTTGCAACTATTGTCGGAAACATCGGATCCATGATTTCAAATATGAACGGGGCTAGAGTGGAATTTCAAAACAAAATGGATGGGGTGAAACAATATATGGCGTTCAGAAAAGTAAGTGGTGAACTTGAGGCTAGAGTAATTCGATGGTTTGCGTACACCTGGGAAGAAAGTGGCGCGTTAGATGAAGAAAATGTTTTGGCTTCGTTACCGGATAAACTTAGAACAGAAATCGCTATTCGAGTACACCTGGATACTTTACGCAAAGTGAGAATTTTCCAAGATTGTGAACCTGGTTTGCTAGAAGCATTGGTATTGAAATTGAAGCTTCAAGTTTTTAGCCCTGGAGATTATATTTGCAGGAAGGGAGATGTGGGTAAGGAAATGTACATCGTCAAGAGAGGGAATCTTCAAGTTGTGGCAGATGACGGACACACAGTGCTGGCTACTTTGGGTGCAGGATCAGTTTTTGGTGAAGTGAGTGTTCTAGAAATTCCAGGCAATCGTACCGGTAACAGGAGGACGGCTAATGTGCGGGCTTTGGGATATTCCGATTTATTCTGCTTGGCAAAGAGAGATCTTTGGGAAGTTCTGGCTGATTATCCTGATGCGCGGGCGACCCTGACTGAACTAGGCTGTCAATTGTTAAGGAAGGTTTGTTAGTATGCTTTTTAATACTAGCAAATTCAAATATATTTCTAAAATATGTAGACACAATGTGCATTTTTGTAATTACAGGACGGATTACTCGACGAGACCGTGTTCGAAAACGCGCAAGCCACTCAACAAAGCTTGGAGGAAACCGTGCAAAAACTAGAAAATACCGTGGACATGCTAAACAATCGTCTTCAAGGATTGTTAACGGACGTTGGAGAGGAACAAGCAAAAATTAAACAAAGGATTAATCAGATAGAAGTGAGGTTAGTCAATAAATGTTTGCCAAATGTTTATAGAACTTAAGATCTGCGCTTGAAAGCATTCTCGGGTACTGATAACATTTGCAACGCGAAGGTTCGATAACTGTCACCCAGCACATAAAGCAAAAATAATTTTAAACAATAAAATATTTCAGAGTTCTGGATACGGATGATGAAGAATCTGATTCTGATGACATCACATCGATGGCAGCTTCGGAGCTTAGAAGCGAAATCGCCAGGGGGTTTGATGCAGCCGCCTACAGTGTACTGCCGATAATATCTGCACACAACACCTCTATGTTTCTCGGCCAAACGCCGGCGCGCGAGCGAGGCCACTCGCTTAGCGTAGAGAGATCGCCCACCCTGGTACACCGCATCCCAGAGCCACGCAGCAAATCACTGCGCTTGAAAACATTCCCCAGGAATCCACCAAAATAAATGTTACCGTGGGGGCAGTTCTTGAATTATCCGAAAGAATATCAATAAAAAAATGTATGAAACAAATTATCAACACTGGCCTTAAAAATTATATCAAAAATAAAAGATGTCTAGGTTTTGATGATTATGTATAGTACATAAAAACCTGCATGTGAATATGTCGGGATTGGTGTTTATTAGATTAGATCACAAGGATTCGATTACCTAAGTAAAAAATGATTATAAAACCAATATTTATTATAAATCACAAATCTTTCTGCAAGCTGCATCGAGCACGTTGGCGTTTTCTACAACCAGAAATTATCGTTACACTTTAACCATGAAGAACTCTTTATGGATTCAATGATCATGGAATCAATGGGGTTGGACTATCTAATATTGAGTTTCCTATATTTATATTAACTTAAAACTGCTAATTATTTCATGACAACAAAGATGTTCGATATTAAAGTTTGCTTAAAGAAATAGGGCGCAGTGTGTCGCACTCTCTCTAATTAATGATAGTTACGTCACACGCGTGTAGCTTTTGGCTTTAGGTAACCTTCTTTTTTATCGGAAACTTTGAACGTCTGTATTTTTATCAAAATTTAGTCTGATATAAATAAGTTACATACATTGTCCAATAGAAAATATTTGTCAAATAGCCTATTACATACAGCAGTAAATAGATTTTTTATTTATCTTGTACTTGAATTGAACTCATTTCAATGGAAAGCAGCTTTGAAATGTGGTGAATGCACACGCGTACATAATTTAGTGGTGGTGAAGTGTACATTTGACGGATTTTTGAATGATGCTGTTCAGTGTGAAATGTTAGATCTAAGTTTACGTGACGTCATAGAATATTATGTAAAACATTGTGTGAAACGCAAATAAAACTAGTGGGTTGGAAAACCGGGTTGCATAAACTCCCACAAAAAAAAAACAGATTAAGTATATATGTCTATGATAACATGCCAACTATATTGTGTATTAAGTCTTCAGCGATTAATACCTGTAAGTATTATATGTCTATGATAAATAATCAATATTCCAATTCATATGATGTATTAACTAAATCTCCATTAAAACCTATATTTGAAACACTAACTGTTTATGCAGTAGTAAAAACGTAGAGACCTATACTTACTCACGTGATTCATGTATGTTACAGTTTGATTATGTGTGCCAATATTTAGGCAATTTTACAAAATACCTACAGATACCTATGGTTAAGCTCAAACGGATCACTCGAGAGACACCGGTTTAGAACAATCGGCTCTATGTAGCCGATAATTATGTCCGTGTAACGCCAATATTTATTTTTTCATTTATATTTATTTAGTCCTTGTGGCATCCCACCCCTGGGCACGGGCCTCTCCTCAATATGAGGGGGATTCAGGTCGTAATCCACCACGCTGGCCCAGTGTGAGTTGGCGGAATTCACGTGTTTAGAAAAATTGAGATTTTCTTAGACATGCCGGTTTCCTCACGATGTCTTCCTTCACCATAAGCAAGTGATCAATTATGATTCACACATAGATTTTGAAAAACCAGAGATGCGAGCTGGGCTTGAACCCAGGACCAATCGGCAATCACTGCTGCTAATATTTAAATAAAATATAAATCTCATGCAGAACCAATATACCTTAAATATAGCACGAATTGACGAATACAAGACACGCCGTAGCTTATCATGACCCTTCATTTACAGAATCGAGTGCCTCTCGAATGATATCACAATATTAGAATAGGTTTCGGGATTTATCATTGATTCATTGTCTATATCAGTATCGAACTAGGTAGGTGCAGACATTTACAATAATATAATAAAGTAGTTTCCATTCAAATCCAATAGATATTAATCAACATTATTAGTCATTAATTATATAAATAATAAGTGTTGTGTCTATAAAATACCTAATTTATAATGATATTAGGTACATATCGAAATAAGTTTTAATTCATATTGTATTAGAATATGATGAGCGTGCCACAACGAGAGCTGGGGAAAACACGGAAGGGTTTATGAATTATTATATCATTATTATGTGTCAAATAAATAGTTGTTCTGAATACAATCACTGTTTATTTTGTTCCTATTTCTAATAACATTTTTGATAATTCAATTAGGTAATAATTGAACATATTCACACACATTAAGACCGTATAATCATAGAAGATGTGACAGACATCCCGATAAATTAAAATAAATCACACAAACAGTTCGTAGCAGCTCCAATTTTATGGAGTTGAAAACTGCTCGCGCAAGCTATGATGCCAATTAGAACAATGCCTAAGAAGTGGAAAGGATATACCCAGTAGAGCCAGTGGTAACACTATCCCGTAGAACTGGGAATGTCTGGTACTAGGAAACGCATGGGTATGTGATAGGTAGGTACTGAATCCATTGGCGCAAACATGCATTTCTTATCGTATTCGACGGGTTGTCGTGGTGCATACACATGCGACCTCGAGACGCTCTATCCAAGGGCGGAAGAAGGTCTGCTGTAGGTTTTTAGTTGGTTGGCCTCGGCCGGGACTCCCACGTATTCCACCCGCCTCCCCGAGCAGGATTTTCCCACGAAAAAAGATTC
Organism: Notodonta ziczac; assembly: GCA_918843915.1. Classification (NCBI taxonomy): domain Eukaryota; kingdom Metazoa; phylum Arthropoda; class Insecta; order Lepidoptera; family Notodontidae; genus Notodonta; species Notodonta ziczac. The sequence continues at coordinate 4,601,869 of OU974038.1, read as the reverse complement.
TTGAGTGGCTCGGAGACCCGAAACACGTATTCAAGACGATTGGGGCTTGTTGAACAATATTAGATAAATATTATAACTTTAAGATATTTAGGTGTCTATGTCACCAAAACTACTTACTACTTACATACGATTGAAGACCTACCAAATGGGATTAAAAAACATAAGTACATGATGCACAAATTTTCACTAAAACGTCGGTAACAATGACTAACTATATACCTACCATATAACCAAAACCAAACAAAAGCCAAAACAAAAGTAGAATAATGTGCATTTAATTTACTTTATTTAAAATCCGATTATGTATAACCATCACATTAAATTCCTTCACCTAAATTTAACGCACTGTGAAACATATTTAGTATACACGACACCGGCATCACGTTACAAGTCAATAATTTCAAATAATTCACGCAGTGTGCTTAAATATTCTAGCCTAGTGCAGCCGTGGGGGTGCACTGACTTTAAATTTTACATAAAGCATTTTGAGTATGGCGCTGCGTTCGATACCAGACTCGACGACGTCTCCTCTTTGACACCAACTGTCAAAAGAAAAATTACAATAGAAATAAAGGTCTGTCCAAATTATTTTAAACATCCATGCAGTAGGCTCTGAATAATGATTATAATTATTATTGCCCAGCAAAGCTGTTCAAAGAAGAGGATAAACCATTAATAATTGTCAGTTTATATGCTAGTTTACTTCTGTCCCCACCAGAGGCATTTAAAGCCATGACCTATTGCGTCTGATAATATTAATTTTGAAATCCCCTTGGTATAATAATGTCAGGTATTCACCTCCCGTCGTTGGCAAAAAGTCGGTAAGGAAAAGGATCAATGGAGGCGAATGGGGGAAACCTTTCACCAGCTGTGAGACGACGAACCCTACAGTGACGTCACTGAGTCACGATTACATTGATTGGTCCAAAACTACGTCATCGTCATTGTATTGAAGATGACAAACAAGAAAACACTAATCGTGACGTAGTTTTGGGTCGTCGTTCGAAGAGAATACCTGGTGTAGCATATTATTGCACCATGGATATATAAACGACCTGATTATATTTATTTCCAATTGGAAGGACTAGACGATGAAATAAGACTCCTTTATTATAGCTACTTCTCCTCAATAAGGAGTTAGACCACGCTCAATATAAAATGTTATACCTCTTACAGACGACCTGGGGCTCAACTCTGCTAACGATTGTTGCTCAATTCGACTCACATTCTACTCGCAATACGTCAAAACTGTATCGCGTATCTGAATACGTCATTGACAGGTTTCCTATTAGAAAACTTGTAAAAACTGACGTATTCATGTACGCGATGTTTCATATTTAACGTATTTCATGTCGAATCGAGCGACAGTTGAGCCCCTGATCAGACGTTCAACTCCTATTTTTCCTGTCCTTAAAATTCGTTCGCCCTATTTCAAGAGTCAAACCGTCTTGGTCAAAACTCATAAAAGGTTTACATAAAATCGGGCTATACAAGAAACAGACCGATAGGCCTGTGTTTTGCGAAGCCTCCATAATCTATTGTTCAATTTTCAAATGAAACAAAGATGAATAACCATCTGGCCAGAACGAGAAGCGAGCGCTAGTCGCGTCCGATGACGTCACTGCCTCGTGACGGCGAGTCGGGGAGAAACTGCTGGATGGCACATAACTGGGGTTGGGGCTCGGCGATCCACCTGCAATTGAGAAAGAGAACCACGTCAATTAATATCCTATATCCCATCAAAAACACAACTGTGAAATGACAGCCAAGTTCAATGATCAGTTCTGAAATCGCTACACAGTATAAAACTAAGTCGCTTCCCGCTGTCTGTATGCCCCTTTGTATACTTAGATCTTTAAAACTACGCAACGGATGTGATGCGGTTTTTTTTAATAGATAGAGTGATTCAAGGGGAAGGTTTATATCTAAATATATAAAAGTCAAAGGTGACTGACTGACTGACTGACTGACATAGTGATCTATCAACGCACAGCCCAAACCACTGGACGGATCGGGCTGAAATTTGGCATGCAGTCAGATGTTATAACGTAGGCATCCGCTAAGAAAGTATTTTGATTAATTCTACCCCCAAGGGGATAAAATAGGGGATGAAAGTTTGTATGAAACTTTGTCAATTAAATTCCACGCGGACGAAGTCGCGGGCACAGCTAGTGTATAATACATTGATATAGAGAAACACTGATAATTTTAGAGGATTCTAATGTGATGTTGTAAATAAACTATTTTTTTTTGCGCTTACATTTCAAACGCTGGCTGAACCCTACGACATAGATCAAAATAATGTAAAACTTTTTTCTGTTATAATTTTTTGTATGTCATTTATTTTATGTACCAAATTTTTATTTGGTTTGAATTTAAATTAGATGAATGGAATCTTCTGAGAATAGTTTTCTCTGGGCAGATGCGTCAAGTGATAATAGTGACGACTTAATGTGAGTAATACCAAAATGTACGGTACTTATGACAAAAACGCGATTTTTTTTTGTCTGTCTGTATGTTTGTTCCGGGTAATCTACGAAACGGCTAGACCGATTTTGACAGGACTTTCACTAGTTGGTAGCTGATGTTATAAGGAGTAACTTAGGCTAATTTTATTTTAGAAAAAAAAACTAGGTCACAATTGCTGCCTGTCGCGCCATAGGTTATATTATCTTAATCTTCCTCTGATTTAGCCTATAGCCCATCACTATGCATACAGAAGCAACCAAATTTTGAAGAGATCTTGAATCGTTATGGTGTTACCGATGCCTATAGATGCTTGAAATACCAATGACATAGCTCGCACGTTGACGCATGAACGCATTAAATATTACAATCCGCATTAAATATATTTCAAGCAACGAACGCCTTTACAATATGAGTAGGTACAGTCAAAACCCGCGTGCTGATGAGCTAGTTAAGTTGCTTAATGCTCAATAAGATGGCGCGATAAGACATTTCTGACACGAATGTTACCGTTACGATTGGCTGCGAGCAACGCACTCGTCCCCGCAACGGCTCGTCAGATGGCGCCACTGTGGCCGTCCGTATTCTTCTTGCTTATATTTGTCATTATTTATTTTGTCATTCCTGAGACAGAGCTTTATCTTGTAGGGTGAGAGAATCAACGCATGAATTAAGATCATAGAGACTAGCAAACTTTCTTATTAAAAATATATCTACGTACTACGAACTTAAGGGTACAGATGTCTACCACCTAGCGACAACCAACGCAAGCCATCACTACTTTACGTTCTTTGAATGTACGTTAGATGGCGCGAAGTGTCACAAAAAAGTGCCAAACTACGTTTTACTAAAACGGAATCGAGCCTTGTCTCATCTTGGTAATATTATCGGAGCGACTGCATACCAAACATAGGCAACTGCATTGATAGGAACTACGCAGTTTGGTAATCATCCGGCACGAATTGACTCACTGTTTCTGTACACATGTTAGTTGTGAGTGACGGTGGTATTCCAATCATTAGGTACGTCTACATATCGCGAGACAAAAAGAGACGAGGTTTAGCCCGAGCAATCAGTTTAACGTCTGACACGTAAGCGAGACAAAAAAATATTTGCCTCACGCGGTATGTGTTAACATACCCAATATCGACATACAAATCTGCTATTGTGTATCGTGTCTATTGTTCAATCTTGGTCAGAAAATAATCAAAAATGATTTTCAAATATATGTTCGGAATTTCGAACATTAGATATTACAAGAACTTCTTGTGTAATTTAATAATCGAAAATAAAATATATTATTTAATTGTACTAGATTTGATAAAAAAATATCTCCAGAAACTAAAACCCACCTACTGAAAAGTATGAAATAAGAAAATAACATAATCTGAAATTCTTATGTACAAAGCAGCGAAATCGCCGTGACATAAGCTACAACTTATGATTGATTACTACTGTTTGAATGTATTGTTTTTGATTAGTTGGGTCTAATAGATTCAAATAAAATATTTGAAATAGGAACCTACCTACTAGATTTTAATATCCGCGCATTGTTCGAGAAAAGGACTATAAAGCCTTGGCGGCAAGGGGTATTAATAAATTCACGTGTGTGATCCTAGTCGATAGAAACCATCTTCATTTAGATAGAAAATGTAGAAATAAAGCTATAAGTCTGTTACAAAGGAACCTAGGCCTAAAATCCTCTACCGACCTCTAGCGGACACTGAACTAAGTTCCTATCTTAAGTTCGACGGCGTTCATGGATACAGGGACAGTTAATAAGAAACGTCACACCATATCATAAGAGTGCCAACAGAGGTCTCCGGTAGTAGTAAACGTTTAAAGTACTGCAATCCTTATTTGCCGGCTTTTTGGGCTTACACAGCCGTGTGTGATCCTATTTCCAATGAAGGCTCACCTTCGGGCCAGAATGAGAACCGAGATACGGCAGCGTCTGAGGAAGTCACGATATCGTGGTGTCGATTTGGAGAGAAACCGCCGGCAGAGGGCGCGTAACCAGGACCAGGACTTGGCGAGCCGTCTGGAACCATACACAATAAGTTACTTATTTTAATAAATATTTCAATGTGCGGCAGGGCACACCGCCCATGAATGCACCCATATATATTATGTCAAAAATAAATTAAACTCTACTGTTGGAGCTTGCAGACATAGCAAGAGAAAGAGAATACTGTAACTGTATCAAACAAAGAAGCTTGATATAAATAGAAGACAGATTAAAATTGAAGGTTACTTGTGTAACCAATTTCCAAAGTTGAGAGTTAATACACGCAGCAATTAGAAGGCAGCGAACTCGAAAGGAACATCAATGGTGAGAAGAATGAAAAGACATAGCGCTCAAGAGAAAGGAAATCTGCCAAAATACTTATAAAATATACCAAAATTGTATTAAAGTGGCCATTATGACCACAATTATGATGTGAAATAAATATGTATCTATCTATCTACTGTGAAGAAGGAAGTGCTTAGGTAGGGTAGGATCCCAGAGACGATTAACAACATGCATGCAGCACATACATTTTGAAAATAATAAAAACAAAATTTAAAGAAAATACAGTGCGACATTTTATAATTATAATATCGGAATAGCGTACCAGAGTAAAATTTCGCAAAAAATCCGTTACCTATGCAAAAATACAGATTGTTAGAAAGTTACAAATATGGTTATAGTACACAGCAAAAGGTGAACTAAGACTTTAGAATACTTTCAATATGTTTTAGGACATACAATTTGTAGACAGTAAGTAAGTACATTGTAAGAAAATAAAAATGAGGTTAATAATTTTGAATCCAATGTTTTAGACTCAAGGAATCAATGCAATTCAGTATCGCTTTCAAACTAGAAACTAAGAAGGAATACCAATTGGACCCCTATATACCTAATTTATGTTAAGATAGATCATTTTCAACATTTATTAGTATTAGTCAGTGTAACCTTTGCACCTCTGCCAATCACGTTACAGGCGTGATTGTGTGTAAGCTTTTATTCAGGTTAATTCAGGAACTTCAATAAAAAAAATCTTTAGAATCCTGTTGATTTTCACTGAATTGGTTCTACTAGTAGAATTTGAAATACCTATCAAATAAATAAAAACTCTCACCAATGGCGCTTACTCCTATAGGGTTGTATGTATTCATCGACATGGACTGCATCGGCTGAAGCGAACTCTGAAGCTGAAACGAAATGATACATTTTAGCCAGGAGGATCTCAAGTACCTAATTGTCAAATTGGAAGAAAGGTAAAGCTATGACTATACAAACGCAAGTCTACAACGTGGTTCAAGGAGTTTAACCTTTATTTGATACGGCTTTTAATTCTATACTTATTAAATTTACCGTAGAAACCTCCAATGGAACCAAAGAGTAATTTCTGTTATTAACAATGAATCCTGTAAATGATTGCCTTTACAGGTCACAAGTAAGCTGGCACGTTTGTAAATTCAACAAACGAGGAAATTCAGCCAGCATTCTTGGCACTATCCCACGTGGATAGGCTTTATTTTAATATGGTGTATAAGTATAATATTATGTTGGATTAGAAAAAAATATTAAAAATATTCAGATCTTTTGCTCCACCTTATACTTGGGTAATGTTTAGCCTTACATAAAATACAAATCGATCGCAAGTTTTCAGATAATAAAAATGTCTGAAGTAATTACCCCGGAAATAGTACCATAACCCCAATATAGGCTTAAGGTTTTTGATTTAATTTTTTATATCAATGGAAAAGGAAAAGCTGTCCCTATCTTGTATTGTTTTTCTATCGAACGGTGATAATATTTTCCTCCAATAAATTGAGAGACGTTTTTTATCATTTCAGTCAATTTAATTTTCTTCCTATTAAACTTCGTCAGCTATGAAAGCTTTATTCTTGAAAATTCAAATGTTTAAAATCATTTAACTAAACCATGTTTTTACATGAAAAAATAAGGCATTGAAATAGTACATTGTTACATGAGTGGTGAAAGTTACTTATTTTGTCCCGAGACGGGGTTTGGCGCCCGAGCGTAGCGAGGGCGCTAATAGTTCGAGGGACAAAATAAATCTTTCACCCGAGGTAAACACTGTGCTTTTCATTACGAATACAAGGAAAATAAAAATAAAAACCAGAATTGGCTAAAGAAATAATACAAGGAAGTATAAACAATACTCTACAACTCGAAAAAAAAAATCGGATTGCCGCCTATTTTGTTTTTTTTTCGTTGGCCGGCCAACTTCATTATTTAGCCATTATTTTTCATTTTCATCTTTAAATATTTTGCCCAAATCTATGTTATTTTAAAGAAATTGTTGAAACTAAATTATAATAAAGTCATTTAAAAAAATATATTCTTGAATTAATACTTAACTTTATGTTATTTCAATTTTACATCGTGCTGTAATTGAGTGACTGTAGAAAAAGTTTGAACATGGTTCCATAGAAATGTGAAAATGGAACTAGTTTTTTTTTATAATTTGACAGCTGTCAGTTGAAAGCGAAACTCCCGGGCCTGAAAAGTATTACTTTCAACCCGCTTCTCAGGCAACTTCAGACCTACTTTCAGAGTATGAGTAATGAAATAATAATTTTCATTACTCATACTCTGAAAGTAGGTCTGAAGTTGCCTGAAGAGCGGGTTGAAAGTAATACTTTTCCGGCCCGGGAGAATCGCTTTCAACTCTCAGCTGTCAAATTATAAAAAAAAAAAAACTAATTCCATTTTCACATTTCTATGGAACCATGTTCAAACTTTTTCTACAGTCACTCAATTACAGCACGATGTAAAATTGAAATAACATAAAGTTAAGTATTAATTCAAGAATATATATTTTTAAATGACTTAATTATAATTTATTTTCAACAATTTCTTTAAAATAACATAGATTTAAAGATGAAAATGAAAAATAATGGCTAAATAATGAAGTTGGCCGGCCAACGAAAAAAAAACAAAATAGGCGGCAATCCGATCTTAATTTTTTTTTCGAGTTGTAGAGTATTGTTCATACTTCCTTGTATTATTTCTTTAGCCAATTCCTCTTTTTATTTTTACTTTCCTTGTATTCGTAATGAAGAGCACAGTGTTTACCTCGGGTGAAGGACTTATTTTGTCCCTCGAACTATTAGCGCCCTCGCTACGCTCGGGCGCCAAACCCCGTCTCGTGACAAAATAAGTCACTTTCACCACTCGTGTAACAATGTACTATTAAACCCAAACAGCATCAACCATCACCACAAATTGCATGTCACAACTCTAATGTCTCTATATTTTCCCTTCCATCAATTTATCAATACTTATATTCTATCTTCACCGGTGTACCCACACTCATACGCTTACGATTTGTCGGTATATTTAAAGTTGTACCAGAAAGATGAGTGAATGTAATTTTATAATGAATATAATATGTAATTAGTGTTTAGTTTAATTAGTATGATTGGCAGGTATACCGTTCTTGTTAATTGAAAAATTTACTTTACATTTGGCTTCCTAAAACCTACCTCATGGGTTGAGATAGGAACGATAGGGTTAGGGTAGTTATTACTTACTAACTAACCTCAATTGCGATCGGATTAGCATTCGGGGTTGGGTACGAATACGGAATACATCACTCCTTACATATTATTGAACTAGTTACACTTGCATTCAACATTTATCGTCGATAAAGTCGTTTATAGAGTGGTCATAGCGCCAATTTGCGAACACACGATTTTACTGCTTTTTGATACGCTACTCAAATTTTTAATCTTAATTTAATTACTGAAATGGAATTAGCCTTTAACACGCCATCGAGACTCACAGGAGCATTACACTTCATTTAATACGTATTTAAAAAATCTGCTAAGAAGATTAGCTGATTTGTTTTAGGTATCACCAATTAGAAAAAGATTAAGATATGAATTCGATTTCTTGCTTTCCGAAATACCTAGATGGGTCAACAGAGTCCTGTTTTTGTTAATGTGGATAGTATTTTCATGTACCTGTCCCTGTAGCTGATGCGTCGCGAAGGGGTTGACGGAGACGGGTGACGACTGATGCGGCAGGGCACTATGGGGCCCCGGTGGACTACGCCCCATGCCGCCACACGCACTAGGATACCCCAGCCCGCCGGGTGACTGCGTCAGCCATGAACTGCAATATTGTCGCCATTATTAACCAATACAAAATACCAGTACAAAATTTATCCCCCCCCCCCCCCCTTCCATGTAACTGAAGTGACTGACCCCTATGGAATAGCTAGTAGCAAAATGGTTTGATGGCAAGAAGACTTGGTACCTAGCAAAAGACTTGCTAGCAAGACGTAGTAGACAAGTGACTTGGTGCACCCAGATGAACTACGTATATGGACCATGGACAAAAAACTCGAGCAATAGGTTATGCGCTGGAGTAAAATAGGCTATTTTATATTCCCAAAATCTTTGCGAGAAAAGCGGCGTTTTTAAGAACGCTTCATTTGCATTTATCCACAATATAAAATATGATTTGGGTCATTTGACGAAAAAAAACGGTCTGTGTCTCGACAATACCTACGTGAAGCGACCAAAAGTTAATTCTATAAAAATAGCACCGGTCAATAGCGGTAGAGACGACGAACCGTGAATTGGCGAACTAAATTTCGATATTTCGTAGTAGGCTCATATTGAGGCCTATTCTTTAACCCTAACGTAATTAATAACCCTACTGGCTTGATGGTACCTACCTACTACGCATTGAGGAAGTAATACGTAGATATCCAACTGTACCTACTAAATACACGATAACCCACATCCTCGAATGTCAAGGGAAGATTCCATGTTTACGTACAGAAATGTCTTACTGGAGACAATATTTAATTTGCTTCATTTCGAGAAAGATCTTTAGTAGATAGAAATGATCTCCAAAACCTACGGCGGTAGGTGGTCGTTACTCTCGAGAACTTGAACAATCTTGCATGCCAAAGTGAACAGCAAGAGAGAGATAAACAGTACAAACCCCGCCCATCTCACCTGCATTGAACCAATCGCGCAACGGCACACATTTTAGCAACAAAATTACTTTCAGTTGCTCTACATGCATAGACAGAGATCTCTGACGCTACTTACTATAATAAGATATGTAAATGAATAAAGCTACTGCGATAACGTATAAATACTGAAAGTTTGTAAAACAAGTTATAGATAAGTACCTAATAAACTAATAAGAAACTAAGTATTCCACACAGGGCCTGCCAACTTGCTACTGTGGCCTGGCTACTTTTCAGGAACCCGTTTAATAAAACTGAAGGCCTTGCATTAGCAATTATGGGCAAAGTTATCAGGATGAACAATTGCTGGAAACAAAGACAATACGAACGACATTTTTACGAGGTGAGTAATGTGTACATGGTTCCTACCTAGTAACCATGATAGTACATCAGCAACTTCAGGGGCTTATGCAATCAGAAGAACAATCAACATTTAATTATTATAAGATATATCTATAAGTACAGACCTACCAACAGTTCCGTAGCTAAAGACGACCGGGCAGTATCTATGCAAATAAATTAATATCTCATTATTTGTAGATAGTTAATTAAATATCTATAAGTAATCATTTATAATTAATTATGTTCTATATGTAAGTACCTACCTAAGTGTTTCATCTAATTTTACGGCTAGCATTAACGATAATAGTTCTCATCCTAACCAGATACCTAAGATATAAGATAAAAAATTAAAACGTGGATACGGAACAATTGCGGCGTTGTTGGTTCATATCACCTTACCTACCTAAAAACTTACAAATTTAAACGCGACTGATAATCAACTCGCAATGCATCCTCATTGGTTAACCAGCTATTATAAAAGATAAGAAAGGTAGATACCTAGTTGTCGAAAAGTCGGACCCAAATCGATAAACTTTCATGTGTTATCAAAATGTCTTTGCATGATTTTGTTTACAAGTCAGGTGCACCCTGTTTATCAATACCGCCGATACTAAGGTCATATGTCTACCTATAGATATTATACATATATACCTGAATTATTATTTCAACCAATGTCACAGATAAATGTCTAATTGGAACACGTCAAGGAAATCGGAAATAAAATTCTTTAACGACATATCAGTAAATTATTAGCATTTGTTTTGTAAACATGAGCACGAGAAACGTAAATATTTAGTATAATTAATATGTAATAATACAGTCCCACGATGCTAATTTGCCAGTTTGAATTATAATATAAATGATGCTCTTGTATAAATGTTAAGAGACGATTACTACGGTACACAAAAAACTGTAAACATTGGCCTTTACGGCAATCCTCAGATAATTTAAATATTCCTTCGTAAACAAGTTCAGTTTCGACGTTGATTGGTGCGTCCACATATTGCGAGCCTCGACAGAGAAAGGTACATCCGAACTATGAGTTCAATGTGACATAAGCTCATGCGGAACGAAATACATTTGCCTCGCGCGGCTGTTCGGTATGTATGGACGCTCCAAAATTACGTTTAAACAGATTAGTCTGTAAACTATTTTTGTAATTCGCTGCCTATTAATTATATTGAAGATTAGGTATTTTAGGTTAACGTTTAACGACCATAATGATCAAATTTGTATCATCAAAATGTAAATATTATTGTAATAATAAATATTTCAATGGCTTACGTGTCATATCTGGGATACGAGGGTGGGTGGTATGGTGACCCCGAGCCGAAGTAGTTCCGGGCTCCCAGCGGCAAAGGCTGCATGTGGGGCGGCACGTGTTGTCCAACATGGGTCACGTGGTAGCCATCTCCAAATAAACCTTTTGAGTACGGCGTCGCCCGAAAGGGCCTCTTCATCCGCCGCCGTCGTCTAAAATTCCCATTCTCGAACATTTCTCCGCATTGAGGATCTAAAACAACACTACACTGACCACCTCAAAGTCTTTTAATAATACTTAATCATAGACACATCGCTAGCAATTCGCCTTTGAAAAGAAAACCAAAAGTAATGGCGATGAATGATCGCGTAGCAGACAGTTATAAGTCGCTTTGCTAAACCAAAGTAACATCATGATGAGAATTTGTTACAGAGTGTTCACAACTACCAACATAACAAACATCCAGCAGTAGTTAACGCACAAAAGTTTGTTTGCCACGATAAATAACATTTAATACTTACACTATATTTTAAACCACACCTATTAACGACAACTCACCCAGAGTCCAGTAATTCCCTTTGCGTTCCCCGCCACCTTCCCTCGGTACTTTTATAAAGCACTCATTTAAACTTAAATTATGCCTGATAGAGTTTTGCCAGCCCTTTTTATTTTTCTCAAAGAACGGGAATTCCTTGGTGATGTAAGCGTATATTTCACTCAGTGTGGCCCGTTTCGTCTGACTGTTTTGTATGGCCATTGTGATTAGCGCTACATAGGAGTACGGTGGTTTGGTCAGCCCCTGCGAGGTTGGCGTGGTGGACTGAGGCTTCATTTCAGAACTGCCGGGACTAGCCGGTGTGCTTGACTTAGATTTACTCTTTGTATCCGGACTAAAACCAAAAGACAACATTGATCAATCAATAATAGCAATAAATTTATACTCACAAAGATAAAAAGCTAACCCGCCTTTTAATGCTAAGACGACGTTATGTCAACCTGATGTTATACTTCATCGTTCTAGATAGCTACCTGCTTCTGTTTTGCTCTGTGAAACTAAACCTCTAACTAAACATAATCTAATGGTGAAACCTCTCCATTTAAGTCTCGTCTTAAGAGGAAGATGTCGCTTAGATGCTCACGCCTCAACCAACCAAAAGAGTGTTACAAATTAACTGGGAGTTCAAGAAACCTCATCAAAATGAAATTTAGTACAGACTGATTAAATAATTGGTAACACCGACCTGTTATTTGGGCTAGAGTCATCCCTGGGAAGCGCAGGCAATGAGAGCGTTTGGTAAACACGAGACAACGCCTCCTCCTCCTCTTTCACTGTTTGTGAGTTTGATGTATCGCCGTTGTTTTCCTGGAGGCATAACCTGTTGTCGTACGGAGACGCACCTAATAAACAAACAGAAAATTCATTGATTGCACTACGAATGAATGATAAGCTTGTCTTATGCGCAATGTTATGTAACACGCAAATATTATTAACTAATGATCGGCTGGAAACTCGAAATAACACAATTCAAATAGGGGTGAGGATTAACATTTGATCTCTGTTCATTGAGCCCTCCCGGCCATGGATGGTGCGCTTAGAGTCTCGGATGGCAAATAACCTACACGGAAACGATGAAACAAGGAACGCAAGATACAGTCGTCTATAGAGTCCGGTTCATACACATTATATTTAAAAAACAGGTACGCTAAACTATCTACCTACCATGTATATTAAAATATTTTTATCATAATTTTTTTAAAAAAATACATATAAGCAAAACTATTCCCGTGAAGTGTAGCGAAGTAGATAAAACTATCGAGAACTATTGACCACATGGGTAGGTGAGTATAGACATAATGCAGGCCAAAATATAATTCTTAGAAATGTCTATCTAACCGGGAGAACGTCTAGACGCGCCGACAGTAAGTATTCGCATCGAATACTCTGATCATTTTTCAACGGATATCAGATCGAATTTCAGCACTGATATCGACGCTACCTCACAGAAAACAATAATGATTGCAATCTGCAATCATCAAGATAACTGAGGCTTCTGGATTACTATTACCTAATTACGAAATATGATCAGCCATTTGAAAGCAATGGGTAATTCTAATTGCCTACTATTTACTAAAATGTAACCTAACTGAAGTTCTGTTTAGAGTGCATACAATATACATTATTGTTATTATGTTGTATTTAATACTTGAGATTTAGCCAATCTTACGCGTACGTGCCTCCCGATACGGGTTTCTTGGAAATCGTCGCTTAACGTTGTAGGTAACAAAACATGCACACAACACAGCACGGGTACCTACCTACCTACCCGTGCGCCTGGTAACGGAGTAACTCCTTTTATTTTTCGGCTTAATTTGCAAACTAGATGCAGTATTATAATTAAAGCAACATTCTTTGGCAATTCATGAAACAAGTGATAATGTATTTTTTCTGATAATGCTTAATATAGGAAATGTTGGTGACGTACTAACTGCTGAACTTTTTTTTTGTCTCTTTTATTATTTTTTGCTTGTCAATGTTGGTTGAAAAATAAAAAGTACGTTTTTCTAAACGACGCGGCGGTTTTTATTTTCCTAGAGCCAAAAGGTTTGACGTAACTCGACAAAAAAAATACAGGACCATGATGGAGGTAAGGTAGCATATCAGTTCAATAAAGGCATATTTCCACAATCCGCGCGTGTACAAGAATGCGTCAGACAGACGCCGATGTAGTTGCATATCGGATTCGAGCCGAGCCGCGAACACCGCAAGGTATTGTGTCGCTTATAGAACAATGCGTCGTATTTATAAAACATTAAAAGCCGGCGTATCGTTCGTGAAATTAATAACAAATAACAATTGTGAAACGTTAGTTCGGGAGCAGTGCGAATTACCCATGCCGTTGAATAACTGATTTCAGAATGTTCAGCAGCGTGTGAGATCACTTTAAGAAATAAAACGCAAGCTTCCTCGCTGACACTAATGGACAAATTAAATAATGTGTACAGAATACCATTCAAGTTTTATAGGCAACTGCAATCCATTATTAAATACACGTTTACAGTTATTTCATTTTATTATTATGGCCTAGTGCGACGATCGTGGTAAATCAATGATAACTCAAACAAATGATCAATTTTTGATTAAAGCATGGTATTAGTTTTTATTACCACCAAAAAATGAATATAAATTTATCTTATTTTTCAATTTTACACGGACAAAAAATACTGTTTGTTCTAAATAGGTACTGGGTTCCGGCCGTTGTCAATATTAAAACTTTTTATATTCCTGTAAAATCTAATTCTATAATACAGTCATACAATAAATACATTTATGCAATACGCTATTTTATTATCCAAGCTATTTACATTGTGCTCTTTACAATGAGAAAAACGAAAATAAAAAAGTTTATTTAAATCAATATTGTCACTCACAATATTATTTATACTCGTATTACGAACATAAGCTCACACCATGAATGACAGGGATGAAATCATGATTGGCTACAAGGACCATCTAGCAGTCCTCGCTGCCTGAAGACCCTTGGGTAAGGGGGGCAACCAGTTATGATACCAGGGCCTCCGTGTTCGTGAAGAAGTAAAACACTGCTACGGACATCACAGAGATCAAAGAAGCCATATACAGATGCTACGACCGTAGCAAAGCCTTCAGACACATCTTTCTACTCCGGATAAAAACCAGTGGTCAATAAAATCTTTGACGGTCGAAATGTTGTCAACTAGTGGAATTCGATTTGTTTTTTTTAATTAGGTCAAAATGCGTTGCTCTTCGGTAAAAGTACCAAAACCAGTGGTTTTAAATGTATTACTCGCTATTTGATTAGCAGAATTGTAAATAATATATGATGGCTTAATCAGCTCCGCCTATCTGGCCAAGGTGACATAATTGGCTTACAGTATGAAAATCAGTTTTCACTAGCTCAATCAAATGGTCGTTTCAAACTCTTCGTATGTCGATGACACTAAAATTGTACAGTCGTTTAGAAGTTAGAGCCAAATCGTAAGGCCAATTTATTTCTGTTCAAAGCTTCGTGAACAAATATAATTTTGGAAAAGCTGTGAAAACTTCACATTTTTATAAAACTAACCTATACATCGCACTAGGTAAAAAATAACTCACTTTCCATTCTAGCTTTTTTTTTCAACTTTTCTGTACTTACAATATCTTTGCAGCGCAAACTAATATAACTAAGTCTTCGATTAAAATGGTTGTAAATTACGGACGGGCAGACGGACAGATGGACGGATTTGACGAAACTATAAGGCTACTGCACCTTAAAGCTACTCGTATTAAAGTGCTTGAATGTCATGAAATTATGAAGTATTCAACCCTAAATATTGTGTTAAGTAATAATAAATTTATCTTAATATTCTATTTTTTAATTATCTTGATTTGGGCCCCTTTTTGTCGTCATTGGGATATTGACACGGCTATTATTGTACGACTATGATAGTGGTATAGTTAGTTCAGTGTATAAGCACTTATAATATTGCAATAGTTACTAATAATTATATTGTAAATAAATAGTTTCTCAGTAGCTAGGTACTATGAGTTAAAATTATTATGAACAAATAATTTTATTTATATTAAAAAATATGAGCTCTATGACTGAGTTACAAAAGAAATAATTATTTATTAGTAGATATAAGGAAAAATATATTAGTACCCCCTTCTCAGATTTCGGCTGGATGCTATCAGCTATCTAATAGCCGAAATCGTAAAAGAGGAGAACTTGCGCCCTCGAGCAAGTAACAGAATATTTCTGCTCAATTAGCGATCTATCTGTATCCATGGAGCTAAACACCTTGAGGCCATTATTATCAAACACCTGGTTACGATAGAAAAAAAGACTGCCTAATTGGAAAATAAATCGTAAACACCCATTAAATTCCTAGAGATGTTTGGCGTTGCAAAAAAAGTTGTACAATGTTTGTAAATAATGTTAGTTTTGTTTGAAAATTCACACATTTAGGTAAGTTATGTGATTGAAATACATATTACGAGTAGTAATTTGTAAATTTTAGTGTGCATTAAAATAGGTATACCAGTTTATTTATCTTACTAATATTATAAATGTGAAAGTTTGTGAGTGTGGATGTATGTATGTATGTATGTTTGTTACTCCTTCACGCAAAAACTACTGAACGGATTTGGATGAAATTTGGAACACAGATAGTTTATAACCGGGATTAACATATAGGATACTTTTTATCCCGATAATCCCGAAATTGTTGTTACGTTAAATACTACGCGGACGAAGTCGGGGGGCACAGCTAGTTTTATATATATGTTGAAAATGAAGAAGACAGTTGTCAATTGTTAATTTTTTTATCAAAGAAGATAGTTTCGTTTCGGCCCACGATTTCACTTCAGAGAAAAACGAACAAAGACGTATAAAAAGTCGGTAATGGCACATTTTGCGAGTTACGCTAAATAGTCGAACTCGAGCCTCCAGCGTTACTTAACG
Organism: Notodonta ziczac; assembly: GCA_918843915.1. NCBI lineage: Eukaryota > Metazoa > Arthropoda > Insecta > Lepidoptera > Notodontidae > Notodonta > Notodonta ziczac. The sequence continues at coordinate 4,585,316 of OU974038.1, read as the reverse complement.
CGTCTCCTGATAATGGCGTCGATATCCAACTCATACAAAAGGTAATTGTTCTCTCAAACAATAAAGCTTAATAACGTAAGGTTCTAAGTAAGGTACACGCATTGTCGATCGCGGTAACACCCGATGACGGCTGATCGTTATATAGTTAGATAACACCATAAGTAGCTCTTAGGTAACTATGCTAGCGACACACATACCTAAATTAGAAATAAGCCAAGCAATGATCCTAATCACGCGCCTTTTGCTATATTTGTTCAGCGCGCTACTGATATTGATATTATATTTGCTGATTATCTAGCGACCTTTATTAGACTTGCATATTGTATTTAATTACAATTTTTAATTTACTTCTTTAAATGTACCTAAGTATTCGTTTTTTGGTGTGGCAAAATAAAAATGGAAATCAATTTTGTTTTTGTGACTTGAGTAATGACTTAAGATTTGCCTGTAGCCTATTATCAATATATTAATTTGATAGAATTAGGAATTAGTTAAAGGGAAAGTAAGTTTATATTTTATCAGGAAAAGATTTATATCCAGAACAACTCTGTATAGAACGTCTATAAATAGGCAAACTGTGACATAAAACTTAACTTATTTGGATTTGGAAGGGTATTATTTATATCGCTCATTGACAAAACTAAGGGATTGGACGAAATGCAAAAATTACATTACCTCAAGAGGTATCTGACAGAAGCCCATCAGCTGGTGAGTCAGATACAGGTGACGGCCTTCTCCTCTCAGAAGCGTCTCCTATATTTATAGCATTTATCACATCACGAATTGTAAAAAGCTTTCAGATCCAATAAGTAACTACCAGTTGTTAACATTTTGCTTATTTTTTTTATTTATTTTTTATTTTTTTGTACTCAGGCAATGCAGGCCCATAGATATATACCTTATAAACTAACATACATATTTATATTTTAACATTAACACTTGCTTAAACTAAAACTATGGGTGGTGACGGCGGCAACCTCCCCCGAAAGCGCCTAAAGCGCCTTAGTATAATAACAGCTCCATAGCCAGAGGAAAGACAGAGATTTAAATTCAGACATAAGCTTCAGAAAATCCCTCAATTTCTAATTTAAAATAATAGGTAATTTGCATCTTTATATGTTTTGTAATAGGTATCTGATCACCAGATGAACTAACTTAATATAAGTACATAATTTTGCGCCGTTGTTCCACTGTACTGCTGAAACTGATGACGGTAGCGAAATGCGTTTATCTCCGGATCGTGAACGCCACGCACTTAATCGTTTCCTAGAATCCATCGAGCACTATGAGTTGCGACTTGAAGGAGCTAGACAGCGATATAATACAACAATGCACACTAGCCAACAGGCAGAAGTAAGTGCACTGGCGTCAGAGTATAGACGAGATGCGGAATGAGGAGAGGGTCGGGGAACAGGCTTGATAGACGACGCACTCCTTTGCCGGGACGAGGTCCCATTAAGGAGCGCGGCACGTCAGGGGCACCGGCGGGTTCCGTCAAGAAATCCCGGGAGGCCACCGGGGAGGTTTTAGTGGGTAAGAATCCCACATACCCCGGACCTCTCCCACAATCGACCTGGAGATCTTAGAAGATTTCCTCCTCGTCAAAAAAATAAAAAAGGATGCACTGATAAGAAGGATCAAATCAGAAAAATCTAAATTTATCTTGTTCGGTAGGAAAATTTCATCTCGAACGTTTGCAGCGACCACCTGTGCCTTCAAAATCCCCCTTATCTCGACAACAACCTTTGTATGTACACATTTTAGGGCCGTGCGAGTATATAATCGAGCATTTTAGATGACTTCCTTTAGTGACAAATAAATTAGGGAGAGTCATTACAGGGTGTAGGCGCGAGAGGACGTTTTCATTCCTAGGATACCCTTGGTAGCAACCAGCTTTCCGTTTCAGTAATTCGCCTGCAGTACCCGTAGCTCTGTAATAACTATTAACCAGTCACAAGGCCAGACCCTGGGAACTGTCGGCGTTAATCTGCGAGCATCGTGGTTCTCTCACGGCCGACTCTACGTCGCGTGTTTGAGGGCGGGCGGATGCTCACACCTTTATATTTCTGCACCTCACAACAAAACTGTTATCATTGTGTGTAGAGACGCATCATATAGACTTAAATGAAAAATAATTTCACTGTTCATTATATTATTAATTAAACGACCGCCATAATAATACAATATGGTGGCATTAATAACGCGGACGAAGTTGCGGGCCAGAGCTAGATACAAATATATATTCTAAAAGCAACACGATCAGCTCGGATAAAAATTAATTAATAAAATCAACCTAAAAAACCTAGAGTATTAGAAACTAGAACGAACGTATACTATTACCATGTCGGCCTACCCATGGCTATAGGCTATGGGCTGGATAGTGTATTGTTTTTTGGAGTCGCTGTCAATTTAATTATGCCGGGCCCGAGAGCGATCTTGAGTACGCTTTCAACATGTTCTGTAGGTACGTAGTATGGTTCGGTAGGTAGTATGGAGTTAGAATGACATTTTCAAGATCGTTCTTAGACTTGAAAACTGATTTATTAACACGGGCGTTAGATACCTGCCCCGCGAATTTCAAATTTTTTGAGGTTTTTTATAAATATTTCAAAATCTGGCAATAATAAATGGCACTTTTTATAATTCGCGACAAAGACCATGTGCAGTGCATTTATTCATATATCCAACTTACTCTAAAACGTTTCTAGAACGACAGCTATCCAGATAATCTGGCATTTTTTGTATATTTAGTGATTTACTAGTATCATATCCACCGTGATAATATTTAGAGTAAAATAAATGTATTAATAAACGCACTGCATACTGTGTTTGTCGCAAATCACAAAATGTTGTCTTAAATGTTTTCAGATGTTGGATAAACTATAAAAATACTCGAAAATTTTGAATTTCGCGGGCTAGACAGGCGCCTTCACCTTAATGTAAAAAATTGCCACCGATCCCAAATAATATAAAAGTACATTATGTTCAAAATTTTTGTGGTTTATGGTCTTTGGGAGTCCAATTTTATTATTTTAGGGCAGCATCTGATGAGGATTGGACCAATCCATATCGTTACAAAGCGATCACGCATTGTAGGTACTGTAAGGTCCATGTCGGCGCATTGTGCACAACCGAGTTCCTGGGCAGATCAAATTTAAGAAAACAAGTGTTTTGAGAATAAGAATTGCGGTGCGCGGGCGCTGACGATCGGGAGACGATTCTGTTAACAAGATTTTTTGATAAGACTGTAATAAAAGCGAGGTTACAAAGTATTTCTCATCTTTAAATATTGCTACAGCCCCGGCCACTACAAATGGTCGATGCGCCGGGTAGATTTAATTGAAAAGTGTAATTCGCGTTCAGTTCCACGTTTTAAACAAAAATTAAGTTTTTTCAGATATTAGAAGAAAAAGGAAACTGAAGCTATTATATTGGAAAATTAAGATACAAAGCGGGGAGTATAAGACGTATCCGTGTTATTAATAGGGTGTGAGCAAGTAAAAAAATATTTTAAAAATGGATCGAGTAGTAGTCACGGGTTACGCTGGCCATTTTTATGAATCAGTAGAAGAATTTTTAGAGCAATTCCAGGAGGTTGCCCTGTTTAAAAAATGCATTTGAGGGAAATAATTTTACAAATTGAGAAAATATATCCACAAGCACGGGACGAGCAAATGCAATTGTCCCATATTCCTGCTGTGTTAGTCCCCAAGTTTGTTTCGGATGGTGGGAGAGGCGACCATAGACCGCCCACTCCTTTTAGTTCGCCAATGACGACCCCATCGCAAGATGTACGCCGCAACGAAATTCACCGGGAAAAAATTATAATTGACGCTTTAATTCTAGACCCATGCAGTCACAGCCAAATTTTCGAACACGTCAGCATTGAGGAGGGCCCAATGTGATGCGTTGATTGAGCGAATTTTTATTTCAGCAGTAATTTATAATTATTTTTGACTTGAATTGTAATATAATTTTAGGTCAAGATTTCTTCCAAAAAAAATAAAATGTGTGTTGATTTTGGTAATTGTTGTGTGTCTTTCTCCCAAGGGAAGAAAATTCCGTTTTTCCAATCGAAAATTCTAGAACAGAAACAAGATGAACCTTCATTTGTTTTAGAACAGAATCTGGAGTAGAACTCAGATTTTGAAAAACAAAATATGTCACACGTCAAACAATTGTTGAATTTATTGATTTTCAGGTACTAGGAAAAAAATACTGTGTATTTTCTAGATTGCCAGATAATTGCGAAGTTTCCACGCAAATGTTATCTATCACTCTCTAGAAGAACATACAGCCAGGTGAAGTTGTTTAAGCCTAGTTAGTATCTTGAAGAAAGTGGAAAACGTCATTAAAGTAAAATAAAATACAAGCAAAATGAACCATTTCGCCTACACATAGATCCTTCCAGCAACAATGGAACAATTAAAACGTTGTTCCACTGAAATCAAAGCACTTATCTTATTTTTTATTGTAATCGGATTGAATTATGAACGGTTTGCAATAAGAGCACAGGGTTAAGGGGACACGACCCGAGCTGACGTCAGAGGCTTGAGAGATCGGTGCGCCCGCGCCCGCTAGATACGACCGATGTCGTCCTCTTAGATAAACTCCATGATTGCGCTAATCGTGGCGTTTAATTTAACTAGGTACATACATTATATTCGTGAACATGCTACTGTACAGACACAATATCTTGCGCAGAAAAATAAACGAGCTTTTTACCGCCCTATGTCATATTTACTGTGCTTACAACAAAGTGATACTAATTCACGCTGCAACAGTCAAGGGACATAAACAGTTAAGCTATTAAATTAAAATTACATGGCCGTTGGTAGGTATGTGTATTTTGCGCCTGTTGACACGCAAGAATTGCTGTTGCGATGATAAAGCAATCGTAAATGAATTTATCAGCATACATCTAATCGATTTCTCTCGATGTCTAATCGATTTAGGTGTAAACTGTGTTAAAGGTGCCTCGACGCGACGCGACATAAAAGGTATGAACACGCTCATATTTGTACTGGATTCGTTGCGGGCTACTTTACGAGCACAATCAATCCTTCAGAGTAGGGTTGCCACAGTTAGCTTTCAATAGTAGAAGTGTTTTACTCCCATAACACAAACTTCGGCACTTTGCTCAGGTATTTGCTGAGAAAGACAGTTTGCAAAAGTAAAAATAGTCTGCGTTGCTTTAAGGTGGTACCCATAAATCGATCATAAGTCTGAGACTGATCTTGAGTACGGTAGATTCTTATGTCATAAGAATTACATTTCCAAGAATCGTGTCTAAATATGAGATCATTCGCTAATCCTGAAAATATCTTAATGTCTTCAAATTAATCATGATTGATGAGGCACCTGTGACAAAGTGGATAGAGATTAATGATATGATATATGACGCACAATCGAAGCCTATGAAGAGTCAAGATTATCAAGAGAGTCAAGTCAGAGCAGCAGCTGCTGGCAGTCAAGCAGCAAGCCAGTTGTCACCTCCGCCGCCGGCCCACTTCGCTAGTTGCTACAGTGAAGCGCACTGTAAATTTTTGAAAATTGATGACAGCTTCCAACCTAATCGATTTGGTCTAAACCTTCCGATAAAAATAACCTAAATTTTAATTTAAAATGTATTTTATGCTGCAGAAAACTACCATGCTTTTAGTTAGGCTTAGTCAGTTTTTGAAAAAAAAAATACAGATCACTGCACTTTTTTTATTTAAATGAATATACAACTGTATTATCATAGAGTTCGTTTTATTTTTAGTAAACTATTATGATAACTTGTCCTTACTTTTTAAAATCGCATCTTAATAAAAACGCGATGATACAGAACGTAAAAAGAGTAACTAAAATAAACACAATAAGAGCATTTGAGAGTGTAAGGCAACCTTTTTTATAATCTTTAATTTTTTCATTATAATGCGAATGAGTCCTATTTTTTTTTAATAAAAATATGACAGTTTAGCTGTCATATATTCCAGGAATATTTTTCCACTCAATTAATTTAATAAATATTTAATAAATAAAAATGATTTTAATAAATTAGCATAAGACGGGTGGTACATGGCAATTTGTATTAATTTTTAACAATTTCTAAACACTTATTAATACATATTTTTTATACTTTATATAAAAATGAGTCTCTTGACATCTGAATAATAATATGCGCGACTGGACCAATACAGGTACCTATAAGTAGGTACATCTTTATTCTTGTAAACCTGCAGAATATTTGTTGGTTGTGTTGTATCAGCGTTCTAAATAACTTAAACTTTTAGGTAGGTAGGTATATGATACAATCAAGGCAGCATTAACCCATACGAGCGCATGTCTGAATATATTGTCTAGATGGTACTTAGGTGGTAATTCTAAACGTCGACACGGGCTTAGGTAGGTATGAAGTTAGGTACCTACCTAGTTAGTTGTAACACAATGATCTCATAGAATACCTATAGCGAAGGAGGGGTAGGCTGTGATTGTAATGTAAACAATTTGTACCTACATAGGTATACATACTCTATTATGAACATGGACGCCAAAGAATGACGTGTCGTTATGTAACCATATGTAAGTAAAAAGGAAACTTATAATAGGTACCTATGTCCGACACTGAATGTATATGTTTTTTTTTACTGAACAAAACTTCATATTCCTTTTGTAGGTCATCGCCTATAGTTATTTAATCCTCTCCCGTATTTCAGGCACCTATACAGGTGCCTTCTGACGCACATCAAATTTAATTTCAGATTACAAAGATCTCACCGAGCTCCCTGAAAATAGCACCAGTTTTTAGTGCTTGCCACTGAGCGGACCGGACGGCATTAATGACTTAGCAATTTACTCCTCAAATCAAATCCTACTGCGTCGTGCGGCGTTATTTCAGTGCGAGGCGATTAAATCTATCAATGAATTTCCGGCACCGGCCACTTGACACTTTTAATATCGCCAATCAACCCGAGACCGTTCTGAATGAACAATGCTGGTTCGGTCGTAAATTAAATATTCCTAAGACCGTGCCAACACAGCAAACCTTTGAAGCGATAATGTACCTACGTACGGGGAGCTAAGTCGGGTGGGTGCTTGAAACAGAGTTAGCCACATACCTACTCATATCAGCATTATATATATACAAGCAATACATACTTAAAACCAAATATTATTCGCCATATTGTCTAATAAATTTAAGCTAGAATAGGTATGCAAGACTTGTATAAGTAATTGTATAAAGACTATCTTTTAAAAAATCGGGCGAATCGCAATGCAGCCGTGCGTTTTATGAATGCGCGACTGCATCACTGAATATAATTAGAGCAAACTTATAACAGCCCTCTTTTTTCGCCGGGGGTTAAAAAAATCGCTGTGTGAGCCAGAACTCTTCTTACAAGTGAAAATGTCATAGGTAATTCTAAGAATATTAAAAAAGGGGTTCACTAGGGCAGTATGCCTTTGCAACGGACCAACGACATTTGTAAAATAAGGACGGAAGCTGTCGTGTCCGACATCGGAAACTTTCCGTAGACTTGAATATCTAAGGTACTATCTTAACCTTTTGTGACATCTGACATGTAAAAAACAAACGTAAAAACAGTCTAAAAAACAGAACACAATAAGCTAGTGAAAAATACCATGTTTTAATTTAAAATACCAAGAACCTACCAAACGTATTCATGGTTAATCCAGATCACTATAATATAGGTGGTAAATACTCTGTTACTAACCTGAGTGGTGTAGGCTGACAGAACAAAGTGCCGACGACGGTGCCAACGAATAGGAGGGCTCATCTTTAGGCTTCAGTAGTTCGTGGCTGGACACCGCGTGAATTGAGAGCTCCTGGACAAAGAGAACATAATGTCAAGGTCGATAAAATTAGGACGAGTTTCTAAACTCGAAATCTATTTCATAATTGCCAACATTGAATAATCTAGAGATGAAACAGGTACGCAATGGATAATGTTTTTTATATATATTGAATGTAGACACAACCAATTTCTTAGGCATACATGAAACGAATGTGCCTTTTCGATTGCAACCAGGCGTGATATTAAAGCCGCACTATATGGGTTGTAGATTCAACTACCTTTATGTTGTGTACCAAACAAATAATTTATAATATTAAGAAGACATTAGAAGTGGCATATCCGCATTATCTTGGAACTAAGTTGTGGCGGATTCGACACAATTCGTGCGATATGTCATTCAGTGCTACACCAGACCTTGTACGAGACACATCTAGTAAAAATGGTGTATACCTACAGGATTCTTAATTGCGGAAATTCTTCTGAAACTTGCAATTATGCAAATAAAGGGATTACATTTCATTGGTAAGTAGATATTTATATTAAACCAATATAAATAAGTATTGGTAAAGTTACCATGAGAATATCAGGATTTAATATGATCTATTCAGCCCCACTTCCATTGCTGCTTGCGTTATCAAACATACGGCGCAGCGACAAACCGTAAAAATCAATGTAATGCGAAAGTTACGACATCCTTGAGCGTATAAATTTTGACCACAGATATAGAACATAGATAACGCAAATGCATGTACTTCGCGTGTACGAAACCCCGACCAAGCGTCAAGGTTGGTCGCTGCTAACATACAGTCCGCGCGACTACAGATATAAAAGATATGAGTATGAGTGACATAATCACTGGAGAGAATCGTAGCGGGCGGAGGGGCATCGGCGGCATCGGTTTCTTTGAATCGGTATGGAATTCCCGTCACTAATGACGTCACAAATCGTGATACTTGCGTTATCTATGTAAATCTATATCTGTGATTTTGACTAGTACGGCGGCGGTGTCATTGTGACAACATCAGTCGAGAGTTAGTGATGTTACCATGTATTTTTTAATTTCCACTATTTAAAATAGACACCTATAATTAAAAAGCTTTTTTTAACAGTTTTATTTTGCTTGACATTGTATATTTGCTTTTTTGTTTGCTTTAAATCTTGCAGTGGGTTTTTTAACAACTTTACAATCCGGCTTCCCACCACAGTACAATATTATCATAATTTAAACCTTCGATCTTTAAATCCTGAACCTGCAAGTACTGCCCACTTAAACCGTGAGTTTGTGGCTATTGCTGATTTTTAATTAGTATTGTCCGTAGGTATCACACAGAAACCTAGCTGTTAAACTCTGTGTTCCTATTTCTCAAATTAGATGATTTAAGACCAACATTTTAAATAAAAACATTTGAACGTTTATATTGTTCCCGTCCATAAATATTTTCTAGCTATTACTGTATCATCTGATGTTGAATAAAAGCAATTAATATGTTTTTTATGCGCTCCCTGGTACCTACTTACTTTATACTTATTTACGTTGTTTTTTAGTTTCCCTTCAAATCCAGTAATCAAAGACAAATGGATAACAATGACAGGCAAAAAGAACTGGTTTCCTCCAAATTAGTCAAATTTGTTCAGTCCACATTAAAGAAGATGATTTTAATCCTACGCCAAAAAGACGGCTTTTGTTTTAAACAGCCTTACTTACAATCAATGTGTGGAATTACCACACAGCAGACGTAAGATTTAAATTGATAAATCTTAATTATTTTTGTCTACAAAATTATGACATGCCTATCACACTATACCAATAACATCCACTCACGAATCCACATCCTAGACGTCATCAAAGCCTTAAACGCACTTTATCATTCGCTGTCCTGGATTCAGACGCAAGTTTAGATTTGTTTGCGGTTGAATGGGTGAAGATTATGTCGGTATGCTTGAAGTTCTGCGAGATAGATGCCTGATCGTTTAAATATTTCTAATTTGTTTATACTTCATTGTTGTTGCTTTGTATTAGTGTAATTGGTGTAATATATATAATAATAAACTATTTTCGGTACGTTAGGTTTCAGTTTAATTAGCTATTACATATACCTTACTTAATACAATAATATCAACACCAAATCGATAACTTTATATTTGACTAGCGGCCCGGCTTTGCACGGGTTGACATTCAGAGTAAATGTCTACTAAGTTGTTTCAAAAGAACTGCCTAACTTAACCTATTTCATAGAACGGGAGAGGGAAGTGCACCCCGTCCCGTAATTCGGTGCCCGGCCACGGCGCGGCGGCGTTTATTTTTCTATTAGTATTTGTTTAGATTGTCATTTTTAAATTCGTATTATCTTTTGATTGGAATGTTCGATTTAAATAATTAAAAAAGTAATCTACAGGTATAAGAATAGTCTCAAATACGAATTTATTTTATAAGGATTAATACTAAGGTATACAAGGTGAAACATAAAGGGTATACTTTTTTTTCCAAAACATAACTTTGTAATTCTAAAACAATCAGCTTTGGAGGAAATTTGAAAAGCAAAAGGTGTTATAGGAATACAGCTGTTGACCGATTTCACAAGTCTACAAAAGCTTTAGTACTTCAACTACCCCACAAAGCCGATAGTTTTAGATTTACAAAGTTAAGTTGCAAAAAAATTAGTATACCCTTTTTGTGTCACCTAGTAGATAACATCGTCTGATTTTGGTCGGCATTTCTATCACCTTCTAAAATGTAAAAAAGTAGTAATAGTAACGTAACTATTATAGTTGGACATATGGTTTCGCGAAGTTTTTTGTAGATATTGATATGTTTTTTTTAATATTGTAGAACATTTTTTTGTTCTATCATTAATAGTTTCCGTAGCACATGCGATGAAAGACATTTTATGGCATTTTTTTATACCTTGGGTTACATTATTGAAGTTTAAGTAGGATCCCTAATTTTTTCTAGAAATAATTATAGCCTACGTTTCTCGGGGATAATGTGATAATTAATCACCATTAATCTTAATCTTTAGTGTGGTGATAGATTTGTAGAAACATTGTTCAAATATTTTGAGATAGATATAAATTATCGAAAACGTTGCGTTATTGGCCTGCTAGGCAATATTGGCTGAATTATTGTCAATTGAATTATCCTATTATTAGTTTTTTCAATGGCTACAAGAAAATCAATTTCCAGTCCAGGTGGACACAATGCTGAAGACGTGTAATTTAATTGTATATAGAATTGTCTATTGTGGTCAATATGGCTCACAGCATTAACGGCCAATAGGGCACTAGGCCATAATATCTTTAAATTTTAACAAATTTTTAAGTTCACAGAATATTTTTTTAGTAATTTTTCCATCATATTGCCTTAAGCTTCTAGTTATTAATTAACTGACATGTTAAACGAATGAATTAAACAATAAAAATTGATGTCATATAGTTCGAATTTTATTTCCAAAAAGGCTTATAGTTTGCTATAATACCCGAAACTACTCTACGTCAAATAAATTGCTGTCTGAAAAGTGCGAAAGCGGCGCGAAGTAGCGACACTAGTTTCTTAAGAAATTATACTTCAATACCACTTCGTATGTCTTATTATTACAAATTCTTTGATACCAAACCTATATTACTTCCCTATAGGTGCCAACCTTATTGATTGTAATCACTTCGCTACATTTGTTATAAAATCATAAGATCGCGGTGTATATCTGCCGTTATGACTCTTTTGAAGTAGGTATTAAATTAAGAGCAATTTTAAGTTAAAAATAAATTCGGTGCATATAAAATGATCCTTAGCGTTCATATGCGGCATACATATTAAAATACTAATGTCCCTGAACAAATTAGCGTCCATCGCATAAACACGTGCGTACTATATTTTTCTAATCTTAATATTAAATCGAATCCCGAAGAGATGGCTAATAAATATTGTACAATATCTATTTTTAAATACGTAGGATGCTTTCTCCAATCTTGAATGAACGGCGAGTCGACCCTCCTCGTAATGTCTTTGCTTCTTGCGGAATGACGCAAGCGACAAGCGGGTCGCGTGTTCCTATCGACTAATCATGAACACTGTACAAGTTTTTTGTATGATATATATGATCTGCTTCCATAAGATGGCACTTACCTTTTTATAACTACCTATAGTTCTATTATACTTTTTGACTAAAATCAAAAATAGGTAGGTCCTTTAGTATTTTAATAAGCATTGCAGAAGTACTACAGAACATGCGCAAGTTAAATTATTTTTAATCTATTAACGTGAAATCCCAAGAACACCTCAATGGACTGCAAATACGAGTTTACCGTCGCTTGTCGCTTACCTCACACGACGAAGAGTTAGCTTTTTGACAGTGTCAGCTATATCCGAGCTGATTTGTTCGCAACAGCTGCGTGAGCGCACCTATTAACCGCTGATACATGTTTGTCAGCCGGCTATTAGGGTGAAAGAGATAAAATTTCGGATTCATCTATAAAAGAGCGAGATCGATTCATTTCTCCAATTCACGACCAATATTTATTTGCTGCATCGTGACATTCGAGAAAAAATTCCTGTACCAAAAAATTAGAATTGGAATATAAATGCGAGATCTTCGTTGGCAGGCCATTTTTCTTGTTGCTATATAAAGAAATATTGGTCAAGGAATTAACTTTTCCGCCGGGCCAGTGGCTCCTCTTCCTATCAAATGATTACTAGGACATACAATTCTCAGCAACATTTGTTTTGAAGTGATGGTGTAAACATGATCATTTATAAATTTGTAATGAAAGAAAAGCGTTTTAGCACCTACATAAGAAAATTTATCGACCCGGTACAACATCTTTAACAATATCAAAAAGACATTTATTACGTGTTCATAGTTATAAGAAGAAATATATTCTTGGCTGCACATCAACCAAAAATATTTTGTCAACGCTTGTTTAGTTTATCAACATTTCAAATAAACATTGAATGTATGTGGATTCCATCTTAACACGATTATATTGACTGCTGTGGACTATTAGCATCATAGGTTCACTCCTATGTGTATAATTTCTCACCGGAAGTAAATCGACAATATATACTAGTCAGATGAAATTAAAAATAAAATAAAGTATACCTTATGTGCTGTATTTCAATAAAAAATAGTAACCAAATTAAACAAAATAATAGGAAAACATAACAGCCAAAATTAATTTAGATAGGCCAATGTAAAATATTTATAAAGTAATACATTCATATGAAAATTGAAGTTATGTCGGCTTAATTAATTTGATGCGTAGGCAGATAATGGCTTTGATTTCCAATGACATGAAATTTATAATGGCAATGTTCGATGGAATTTATTGGAAAACCAATCGACCGACCAACAAATACCAAACGTCAAAGAGTCGGAAAAGTGAAAATCAAATCAGATTTTTAATGCGATTAAAGAAATCTGCTAACTTCGACGATAATGAAGAGACGACAGTGAAGCGCAGGGAGGGATTTGCCGAAAATAGCACGGTAATGAATGGGCGTTTCCAAGCCCACAATCTCAAAACGAGACGCATTACAAGAATTCCAACTCATATAACATATCTAATAAAATCATCGAATATAATATTTAGATTTAAGATTTACCAATTTAATGTACACATAAAAAGTTCCAGCTTTAGAGGCCGGATTTATATTGACGCCACAAACAACATGTTAATGACTCAATCCTAGCGTCAAGATGACGTTTGGTTTTGTATAATGGCTACCATTATTTCCCATAAAAATATGATTAGCAGATACGTTAAGCCCGCAACAAGTCAATATGGCAATCGAGGCACGAGAAGAAATGTTAATAGTATAATAATTCATGATCACACCTGTCTGTGTGAACGCCCGCATTGGCGTCGCCCCTCTTTTTGCGTACTACTCACCCAAATAATACAACTTTCTTCAATGTTTTAGAAGGTACTTAAGGTTCTTCAGTAAGGCTACTAATCCTGTTTTATGTAATAGGATAGGCATCGTAGGTGGACTACCTAATACAAGTAAATATTGCAGATATTTTTCTGCTGTTTGGGTATCTCTACTAAACCTTTTGTTGTGTATACCTACATGTATTTATTTTGTCTTAGTAAAACAAAATATCGCTACGGCGTACAAAAACCAATTGATTAATGTTGGACTTGGTGCCTGGTGACAGCATCGCAGCAGCGGCTGGGAAGAAGTACGAACCACAATAGCCCAGGCTCAACACGGCACCGCGCTCGATAACTATTCAGCAAAAGTATGACATCGACCTCAATTTATTATAGGTACCAAATGTACTTACTCCATATCCGAATATTTGTTGACCGATCAAACACAGTTATTAAAAAAAAACGTACATTAGTAGCTCTACCCGCCTTATTACAAAAATCGCAATATTTGTTTTTTGTGGCTGCCTTTTCAGTTTTATAGTTAGGGTTTTATAGTTAGTGCGTTACGGGTATGAAAACGTACACAACATATGCGAACCACACAATTAACTGTGAGTTTTAATAATAATCTGTGCCTACTTATTGGGACGCGGCCGTGAGCCGATGTGAAAAGCGCCTGTATTACAGAATTCTATTGGCATTTAAAACGTTTTATAGATTGGAATGAATTTTACGAAAATAATTACTGTCAGCAAAATTACACAACGTTTGAATATAAAATCATTCGTTTTTCAATCCTCTGATAAAGTTGAATTTCCATAATATGAAGGCGACGGCAAAATACCCCAGATTCAACATAAACAAAACGCATGTACAATATATGTAAGCTTAATTAAAACTTAAAACCTATCCATATCAGAAATATCTGATAGTGAAATCAGTAAACCATCAAACGTATTATTTATTGATTAAAAGTTCCTACCTATTTAGTACTTAAAAGTTCAGACTAAGGACAGTATTACTAAACCTGCCTCAAGTATGAGAGCGATGATGTCCATTTATACTGGTACTTATGACATAATAATGGCATTTCCAAAATCGCTGATCCTTTGACAGTTTTTAGTTAAGTCAGAGCCTTTCAAAAAATCAACTCTATTCAAAGATCGAAAAAATGCCTATTTTATTTTTAGGCATCGGAAACGAAGTAATAGCAATTTATTATATGGGCCATAAATGGTAACTACCGGTCACATACTGGTATGGTAATGGTAATAAATAGTGTAAGTACTAAGAAACATATAAAATTCCTTTATTATCAACTTATTGACTGCAACGTAACTAAAATGTTCGACAGACAGACAGACAAAAAATGATTAAATCGCGTTTTTGCTATAGGTGTCGTATGTACTTTGATATGCGCTTAGTGAAAAGGTGTTAGTTTGATATTACAAACAAACACTCCAATTTTATTTATTTGTATAGAAAACCTGTACGTACAATATCTTGATGGAAGCCAGCACTCATAGCACCGTTTAATACTATTATGAGTGCTGGCTGCAACCTTTAGAGACAGCTTATTATTTAAAAATAAAGAAATATTATTATTATTAACGTAGAGCCAGCGTATTGGTAGAGACAGTCTCTGTTGGTGCCCTGCAACCGACATCTGAAGCGTCGGCAAAATACCCCTGCATCCTATGCATTATATCCTTATAAACCTTACCTATTCATTAAGTTCAACTGTTACTTCAACGATTCCAGCTATTTCAACTTTGAATGTTCAAATTATTGGAAGATTTTTATCCAATAAGTGCAACTTCTTAATATTATTATGAATAACATAATAGAGTTATAGCAATTATCTGAAGTACCTATTACGTTATTAATTGTATTTTATATATAAATAATAATTTAAGTATTTCCTTCGACGCTTTGGTCTTATTTGTAAAGCCAAATACTGTGTAAATAAATAAATAAATAATAACATAAAAAGGACAAATTGAAATCTCTTTTACGTTAGTAAAGTAATAAATAACAACGATGTCCCCATGACAGATCAGAACTGAAACTTCACGACACATGCAGGACTACACAAGACTCAGTAAAAATGTTTTTTTAAAATCTAAATTAGAAAAATAATTATCTATAGAACCATAATGGATCTACACAATGTATGTGTCGAGAATGGTCGTGATACATATAAATACATTATATTATATATATGGGAGGACCCATAGGTCTACCCAATGACTTAGTACTTACTAATTAATATAACCTACCTATGCCCCATTGAAAATTTTACTAGACGACATATTATAACATAAGGTTTTTCAGTCTTCAAATTCCCTTAGAAAATCTTTCTCAGGTCTTGAGAGTGATCTAAAGTGCATTTGACAAGTCATGTTGTCCTGGTATGACATAAAAGTGACCTTTCCAAGATCGGTCTCAGACTCGAGTCGATTTAGTACGGGTCTTAGTGGCTCTCGTCGATGAAAGATTGACACTATTCCAATTGAGCGTACCTAAAAACGCAAAAATGCTATGTCGCAAAACCTACCTGCCTACTGTATCGTAACAATAGATCCAGATATAATCTGTTTCTTATTATTAATGACTAGCTGTGCCCGCGACTTCGTCCGCGTGTAATTTAACTTAACAAAAATTTCGGGATTATTCATCCCCTATTTTATCCTCTTGGGGGTAGAATTAATCAAAATCCTTTCTTAGCGGATGCCTACGTCATAACATCTACCTACATGCCAAATTTCAGCCCGATCCGTCCAGTGGTTTGGGCTGTGCGTTGATAGATCACTCTGTTAGTCAGTCAGTCAGTCACCTTTGAGTTATATATATTTAGATAAGTACCTATTCATTAGACGTTATTGTAAGTATTCCGTATGTTTGGAAGTTGCATTACAACAATGAGACTTAACATGCGGCTAAATAAATAAAATAATTGTATCACTGTTGCCTTTTATTCTAGAGAAAGATATCCATGACACGAAAAAGCTTTTTAATGTTATGCCCATTGGAATCAGTTTTCAGCAGCGAACTAGGCCCGATTACCAATAAATACAGTATTTCAGTTAAAAATATTTTATAAATCAGACAGACCACGACCAGAAATATTAATTTGCAACAATACAATAACAAGCGGCTACGTGCATAAGTACCTACTCCTTAAGTAACTCGGGTACCTAGTTATTAATTGATCTCAAGTCTGAGAGCGACCTTGGAAATGTCATTCTGTCATACCAGAACAAAATGACATGTCAAAACTGTACTTAAGTCCGCTCTCAGACTTGAGATCGATTTGTTAATACGGGATTTGTATATTAAAGGTACCTACTGATGCAGATACTCGGCTGTAGTTAGATCTACTAAATATATAATTTTCTATTGAATACCATATTGTAGACAGTTTATTCAGTTAGATATAGGAGATGCATTTCATAAAGTCATAGAAGGTACGTAGATAGTTAACCAAACGCTATCCATACTATTATTGCGCACTTTACAGAATATATTAATTACTATCAAACGATAAACAAAGTTAAAAATAAATCTAACAATGTTTTAAAACGAAAATCAACCATCCAACGACGAAGATTTATTCGATGTTCTATGTAAGCAATATTAAATGAAGCCATCCAATAACGAATGAACATACGTTCGAAAACAACAAAACCTGGTCCGCTAATACCTACAAAGGACCCTTATAACAACAGGACAGATGGCAAAACGAAAATCCAACAACAACCAAATTTTTTTACAAACCCCTACAGAACAAATCCGAAACAAACTTCCACCAACGCAATGCCTAGAAATAGCCAACGCAGACCATGGAAATGCTAATAGAACAAATTGATTGGAATGCAACTCTTTTCAAGCAAGCATCAGGCAGATACCTTCAAAATATTTCAAATAGGATGATTAGATCATGATATATTTACACTATTGCGGCAAAACACAACAAATTAGCAATTTAATAATTAAAATACAAAATATTTGGTGGCGCTTCGATAAAACACAAATTAAAATACGCCACGCAATGACAGTGCGATCGTGTTTTATTTTTTGACAATTTATATTCAGCCAGTAATTATTTAAAAACGATTTTAGAACTGTTTTGTATGTTAAGACCTCTTTGGTTTCGACCTACTTACTTACATGTTGTAAAAATCACATTGTTCGAGTAATTCTAGTTTTGTTCGGAAGCCTCAATTCAAATTATTGAAGTGATTTTACCCATTTTTGGGGTTCCGTAGTCAAACTAAGAACCCTAATCGTATTTCCATTGCGTTCTCTCTCATATCAATTTGACTATTTAATCTAATTTAACACTGTAAAGAAATTTCTGCGTTACGGAAGCAGCAGTAGTACTTATCTAAGTATTATGTTTAATAGCATATTGGAAAAATCATTATTTGACAATATATGCTGTATATTTATTATAGGTATGAGAGTAGGTACAGAAAGTGTATTTATTTTGGTATGCAATTTTTGTGCGCCGAATGTATTTTAAACCGCCATGGCACTCCGATAAACTTCTTGCCAAAGGAATTCGACAGAATAGCCAAAAAAATGTCTCTGAAATTTGAGCATAAATTGCTACCGTTTGCAGATGAGACAACTATCTAGATGGTTCCGTCGGCATCATAAATAAAATCTTTTAAAAATTTATATTTATACGATTTTCTAAATCGTTATCGTAGATTAAAGTACGTGGGTACTAAGGTATAGGAAGGTCATTTATGATTGATTTTTTGTCGAACATACCGAACTCAAAACTTATGGAAACAACTTTCGATAAAACTGTAGATGTTGTGGCAATGCGGCAGAATTGATCTGAAGTCTGAGAGCGAACTTGGAAATATCATTCTCATGCCATACCACCAGTAAGTATTATTTACTGAAAACGGGCATTGTAATAGTCAGGAAATCTCATTATTTGGTCTGGTAACCCATTTCATGACGTTTTGTTTATTAATTCGATGCCATATTTCACGTAGGTCTTGTAAAAACATAGTGAAAGACATATTTACATTGCTATACCTATATAAATAACTTGGCATAGCTATTGTTTCGGACATAGAGATTGAGTATAAACAAGATAGGTATCTATCTATCTAAGATATGTACCTGCACTATGTAAACGAAATAAAAGTAATAAAAAATGCAACAAAGTTAATTGGCTCGTGAAATAGGTCCATTGTGTGACTGAATTGCCGTGTGGCTTAGCAATATTTCCAATGAGCTACTTTTTGAGACGACCACTATAGTATAGTTCTTTTCATCCCTCATTTAAGATCGAATTCAGTTTGGAGTTTGCATAGTATGAAAGTTGACGCTCGAGTAAAATATACTTAATGTAAAAAGTAGTAGCCGGCCACCCACGAGCTCGGTGCAAATGCACAAACACTGAACAATCTTTGCACGTGCAAAGAACATCGGCCAGAGCCGCATTTTCTCGATACAATGTGACCGCACATATACAGTTCAACAGAACTACACTTAGGTACGTACTTACTTAGGTACCTACATAATTATGTGTACACCTCTACTAGCATTGTAACATTAAAACAGCCTTAGATGCAGCGCAATAGCACATGATTTAAATGTAACGCCTAGCAATGTTGGTTGGTGTAATAGTATCTTGGCTTATCCTTCATCCAAGGAGGCTAAAATACTATATAAAATTGTACAATTTGGTGATGGGTAGGACATATAAGTACATAAGATTTAAGATGTGATGTATTGTAAGTGTTTTTTCCTGTGTACTCTACGGGAGTGACATGTTCAATTCTGAACAAACACACTTTTTTCCCTTAATAATGATAAAAAAAAACATTTACATACTTCGCATTTCGTTTCAAGTGCCTGCTTCTGCAGTACCTAAGGCAAATCGTCAGCACAATTATTTATTTTTCAATATGTGACCTTCCTCGCTAGTTACCTAAAATTCTCGTCCCCTATAAAATACGGGTATCAATCTTAAATTAATTACTTAAAATATATTCCCCTATATTAACCTATTTTAGAAAATGTTGAATGTCGCCGATAGTCTTCAACAGACATAGGTTCTTACCACAGATATAGATTTACATAGATAACGCAAATGCATGTACTTCGCGTGTACGAAACCCCGACCAAGCGTCAAGGTTGGTCGCCGCTAACTTACAGTCCGCGCGACTACAGATATAAAAAATAAGAATATGAGCGAGATATTCACTCGAGAGAATCGTAGCGGGCGGAGGGGCATCGGCGGCATCGGTGTCTTTGAATCGGTTTGGATTTCTCGTCACTAATGACGTCACAGTAGGTGTAAAAAATTCGGCACGCTTGGTTTCAATACGAATCGTTATACTTGCGTTATCTATGTAAATCTATATCTGTGGTTCCTACTAAAAAAAACATGCTTACAGCTAGACAATATAACCTTTGTCTTATTTAACCAAAGTCGGCAATCAGGTTTATGACCCGCCTGATGATAAGCAGTGATTCAATTCAATTCAATTCAAATCGTTTATTTTGTTTAGGCCTACGGGGGCACTTACAAATTGTCATTTTACATTTTTTTCTTATATCTACAACCGGATCGGAACGCGACCTCGACTGAGAAGATCCGGCAAGAAACTCAGCGGGCTTGTCTTTTTACATGTCTTTTTTTTTAATCGCCAGTTGCTTATATTCACAATAACAAAGGGTAGTCGATATTAACATATATATTATAATAGCTCCAGTGTGTTGCCTTTTGAAATAATCAAGAATTACACAAATATGCTTTTAAGACCAAAGTATTGGTCGCATGTTACTGACCTAAAGGAAAGGGGGATAGAGGGATGGACTTCCGGCTCTCTCACACCTCGTACGATACGAAGCTAGCTATTTTACGGTGATTTCTGTGAGAGGGTGGTTCTACCACCGTCGACCTAGCCGGTACATGAACGGTAATTAATTGACTACAACTTGGCTCTACAACTCTCAAACCTTCTCGTAATCGGTTGAAATGATAGTAAGGAGTTGTTAAGTAAATATCAACCTTATAGCTACGAGATTAATGCCTATTTATGTTTGTACGTATTAACTACCCTTGGATTAACTACACTTTTACCCTCTGGCCACGCGCTTTCGCGTAAAATGAGTTGCTCCGTTAAAGCGTAACGTAAATTATCATATTCTCACTCATAATCCCTAGAAAAGGACGGTTACCAGGTACTTACGAGTTTTTAAAACACATAGAGCTGATAGAGCTGATGTTGGTGGTCGTTACGGTAGTAGGATGAATTTCAAATTTATTTTGCATGTTTGTTTGTTTATTTGTCTAAGTAAGAAGAATTAAACATTGATTTTCGTATCTACCTGAATAAGAAAATTCCAGTCATACTTCCATAATACAAGGATTCATTTCTCGGGGAAAATTTTCCAGCATAAGTTTAGCTCTCTCTTTGTTATTGACAACCGTAATAAAGAGGGCTCAACTTATGCTGGATGCTTTCCCTGAAACGTTCAAGCAAGCTCAAAATTTCATTGCAAATCCATGCAAATAAAGAAATAAAAATAATGAAGTTATAGAATTATCAGTTAATGTCAGCAACATCAAAATGGCGCCGCCCTGGAAGCAAAAAGAAGGATTTTCTCACTCTGAAACATATTTCAGTAGGAACTTTATAGGTAATAATAATAATAATTTAGCCCTTTTGACGTCCCACTCCTGGGCACGGGCCTCCCCTCACTACGAGGGGGACTCAGGCCCTAACCCACCACACTGGACCAGTGCGGGTTGGCGGATTTCAATGACTTTCGAAAATAATTTAGATTTTCTAAGAAATTCAGGTTTCCTCACGATGTTTTCCTTCACTGTGAGCGAGTGATAATCATATTAATTATGATTAGCGCATAGATGCAGAAAAACCCATAGATACAAGCCGGGGTGTGAACTCAGGACCTGAGGCCCGCAAGACGCGTGCTTAAGCAATCGGCTATCACTGCGGCTGTTATTACTGTTATGTACTTACACCATCAAAATAAACCCGATATTCAGGTACATTAAATAATGTATCTAACCATTATGGAATAACATTTCATTGATTTTTCGGAGAATCCATCGACAAACTGATATACTTAACAGGTAAATACAAGTGGATTGTTTTCCAATATGTAATGTTTATATTTTGATTCCCGTAATATCACTTTCATAACTCTCTTTTGAAATCATTACATGGTTTAAAACAAAGTAGCTTCCCGCTGTCTGTCCCTATGTATGTACATATAATATATTTAAAACAACGCTACGGATTTTTTTAATAGATAGACTGATTAAAGAGGACCGTTTATATGTATAATACATGCACAATATAGTAGAGAAACACTGATAATTTTAGAGCCGTGCGAAGCCGGGCGGGTCGCTATTAATGATAATAAACAATAGTAATAATGTTAATAGTTTTAGGTCTTTAGATACAATTCAATTTTCCATATTTAAACGGACTTAAAATAGAGAGCTTCTCAATTCGGACCATACTACAGTATGTGTTTTTTCAACATTAATAAACTAACTTTGAAGTCATTGATACTTTTCATATGTTTTTACCTTCTATTGTACACTACTATTATCATGAAAAAAACCGGACAAGTGCATGACAGGCCATGCCCAATGAAGGCTTCCGTACCCATTTCAATAGCAAAAAAATAATAAAATAAAGTTGTATTTGCGGTTCATTTTTGGCTCTCAGTATTGAGTTTATTCGGAAACGACGGGCAATCAACTTTGCTTTAACTTGGTCGGCTGTAGCTCATGATTTAATGAACCCATTATTATTCCTGTTATAATTTGTATTGCTATTTCGTATCCTTTGCTAAACATATGGGGTGACATTTTCCAAAATCCTTCCTTAGTGGATACTGACAAAATTTCATGATTCTAACACCAGTGCTTTGGACTCTGCGTTGATTCCTTTGTTTTTATAAGTAAATTTTCAAAAAGCATAAATCTATCCGACATTAATGGCCTTAATTAATTTCTTTGATTGGGTTAACTTAGAAGGCAATTTTTTTACTCCTCTAAGTGACCATCCATAGCATTTCATATTAATTCCAGCTTGATAGCTCTATGCGCTTCCGATAAAAAGGGTTTTGACAGCCAGACAGACAAACGGACAACGAAGTGATCCTAAACGGGTTCCGTTTTTCCTTTTGCGGTACGGAACCCTAAAAAGTCCGCTGTATCTCTACACTTTTTTTTGTGATGTGGCTTGCCGGCTTCAAATCGTTAGAGCTATGCCCATGGTCTACCATCCGTCCATCCGTCCGTCCGTCCCTCATGCCGACCAGGTTTCAGGTGAGAGCCTGGTAGGTTCTACTGAGAGGAGTGCTTCTAGTAAGCACCTAGGCTGGTACTATTTCCTTTACAGGGTTATTAGTATTATATTTCAATCGATAATTTCTTTGATTTTTGATTTCTTTAGATTTTTTGATAATCTGTAACTCTTCTGTCGGTCGCTCTTTCACGCCAAAACTACAGAACCGATTTAAATGACAGTTGGTACACAGATAGTCTAGAGCCTGAGAAAAGACATAGGCTACTTTTAAATGCGAACAAAGGGTTGTAAGGGGTTGAAAGGGGGGGATGGAAAGTTGTATGGAAGTTTCGTAATTTTTAGAGCTAGAAGCTTGACACTTATTTTTTAGGCTGTTGTTATAAATAATAAATAGCATTCAAAGTTTGTAAATGTTTTACCCTCAAGGGTGTAAAATAACAATAGGGAATAGGGGATGAAAGTTAATATGGAAATATGTAAGGTTTATGTGAATGTTTTATAAGTTTGCGACAAGCGACAAAATATTAGAGCTATTCTGATGTAACATTATTCCACGCGGACGAAGTCACGGGCACAGCTAGTGTCATATAAAATATGATAATATGAACATGTGACGCGCTGAATAATACGAACCGATATCCATTAATGCTCAACAAGGAACCTGAAATTTTGCTCCGTTTGCGAGATTCAAAATAATGCTAAGTGTTTGCATAGCTAGTGGATCTTCGATTTCGTCACAATTTTAACATTGGCATCATTTATATTACGTTTCATTCGATTGAGGTCACTTGTGACATATAGGTATATAACATAACGTTTAGGTGCGATATTTTTTAATATTATGTAAGTAATAAAGTACTTACATATAAAAAAAAATTGGTAGCCATATGCACGACCGCTTGGCGCAGTGATTCGAGCGTAGGCCGCACGTCCCAGTGCACATGGTGGTTGCGGGTTCGATTCCCGCCGGGCAAAATTTCGGAAATGGCCTTTTCGTAATTTCCTCAGGTCTGGGTGTCACTGGGATCGCACCCAGTCCATTGTACGGTACCCATAGTACAAGTTTGCAATAGTTGCAATGCAATTATATCTTAGCCTGATGGCTAAGATATCTGCTTAACATCAGACGGATGGTACGCTTATTTGAATAAGTTATATATATAAAAAAACTAAAATAATTGAGTATTATGATGCACTTTAGAACCTACTTTGATAAGTAAAATAAAATACAAACGATTAAAAAGTGTTTAATGAATGAAGTACCATCCTTCTTACCTCCCTAACTATCCGCAAAAAATTTTGCGAGTTTAGTTTCTGTAAAGAATAACCTGATCAAGTACTTATTACGTATTTATTTATTTACTATAATGTGTACCTAGCGCGACCTGTCCATATATTATAACGACGCTTAGTCATCCACACTCGTGTGCATTGAGCAAAATGATTTACAACTTCGCAGATGAAATAATATTACATTAGTGAGGTAGGTAGGTAGGTATATAGTATAAGAACGGGAGTATAGTGTTGGGAGCATTTTTATCGATGGCAAGAGTGCTCGGCGTACTAAAAACGCAATACTTTTCACATTTGTCACAGGGTAGAGTCGAATTACAGTCGAGTCATTCGAACCGGCGCGCCGCGTGCCGAAGCAGCTGAGCCGACGTCATCGTTCGCCGATCGCGCATACGCAGCCTTTTTGTTCACGGATCACGAAAAATATTCAACATTCTGCTTACTACGCGTGCTAGAGAGCTACCTTATCTATCATTATTTGAACAGTTAATTTCAAAGTATGTAGGTACCTACATGGCATGTCGCGCGTAATAAAACTACAGCACACTAAAACTTGACAGCTAAATAGGTAGAGCGATACAGGATGCGAATCCAAATCCAGGTAGCGAAGTCCAAAGTAAAGTGATAATTTTATATGTGAAAGAACAATTCGTAAGGATTAATTATGTACCTAACACAAAAAACGTAACTAAAATCCAGACTAGCTGAAAAATCGCAAAAATAAGTGAGTGTGTTCATACCTAACGCGGAAACCACGAAAAATTAGGTTACAATTCGTAGTTTGTTTGTATTTGTATACAAATACACAAAAAAACCGGAAGACGCAGAGTTGGACGGCCCCCCACTAGATGGACCGACGATCTGGTGAGGGTCGCGGGGAGCCGTTGGATGCGGATAGCGGGCAACCGTCCATTGTGGCGTTCTATGGGGGAGGCCTATGTCCAGCAGTGGACGTCTTCCGGCTGTTGATGATGTTTGATGATGTATACAAATACACAAATTTGAACACCCTTGATTTTAAGGACAGTATTTATTTCCTTTGGATGTCACCTTTTGGACACAATACAAATAACGACAACATTGTTTTATTTCTTTAAACTGACTCAACTAACCATAAAATGTAGTAACCACATAATAATGACCATAACCCCTGTTACATATTTAACAACACGCAAAATGACATCCACATACAAAATGCAATAAAATACATAATATCTGACACTCACACCTTAAATGTTTTTTTTATACTTGGGAATAGCCAAAGAAGCCAAAGATTACCCAGTACCAACATAACATACCTACTGAATCTTATTGACAATCTGTTGTTCGGTACGCGATGAACTCATGTCATGGACAACAGATAAAATATCACTTCGCTCGTAATTAAGTACTCCAATTTTCATAAAATTGTGCCAATTACAAGTATTTTCAAAAGTATACATAGCGGTTACGAGATATAATAATTGTATAAAAATATTGGAAATAAAAATATCTACTTACACATTACTCGGATAAAGTAACGGTAGTAAAAATATGACAAGCCAAGCTACAGGCTAAAACTTTTAAATAAACAACAGCAAGCTTTCACATCATAGCTCTTAAACATAATGTATACTCTCTTGTTCGTGATGACTTTCACACTGAACAATAGAAATACTTAAATGCACAATAATTTATAAAAATTAAAGAAAATCTTATAATTTATTTATACCGAATAACTAGATAAAGTCGTAAGAAAAAGTCAAACAAACAAGGTCAGTGATGTAACGGGCGGTGACGAAGACATCGTCGATAACAAGAGTTCAGTGTTGCGATAGTGGCGGTGCCTGGCTCCTCAACGTCATGATCAAATCAACACCCGCTCGCTATTTATGAAAGTAATTATTATATTATTAAAGTAATTTAATCACGCGGAAAAGCATATTTGATTTACAAGCAAACTACGCGCCACTTGCTTGAGAAATTATGGACGTGTCGACGACTGAAGTAATCTAATTGTTAATTAGCAGTTACTACAAACATATTTATTATCATATGGCCCGTAAAATATCACCTTTTCATTCATTGAAAACAAGAATTAAATTCAGTATGTACAGTATCAAAACTTATAAAATATGTTGTTTTCTGTGATTCTAGCAAGTTAAGGAAGGTAAGTACTTAGACCACGAAGTTCAAATTTTTTGAGGTTTATTAGAAATTTTTGAAAATCTGACAGTAATAAAAGGCACGTTTTGTAATTCGCGACAAAGACCGTGTGCAGTGCATTTATTAATATATCCAACTTACTCTTAAACATTTCAAGAACGACAGCTATCCCGATAATCTGGCAATTTTTGTACATTTAGTGTTTTATAGTATCATATCCACCGTGATAATATTTAGAGTTAGATTATATTAGATTATTAATAAACGTACTGCATACTGTGTTTGTCACAAATCACAAAATGTTGTCTTAAATGTATTCAGATTTTGGATAAACTATAAAAATAATCGAAAATTTTGAATTTCGCGGGCTACACAGGCGCCTTCACCTTAAGGTTAAAAAACTACTAATATTATATATTTCTTCGCGCGAAGTAGACGTACAAATGCAAGTCGAATGGCCAGTTCCAGAATGGAAACCCTACGCCCTGCCGGTACTAGCTTCAAATTATTTTTATTTCCGCGCCTTCGACCGTACTTCATCTTTTCAACGATAATATTTTTGTTTTTATTGTCAACGTTTTATGGCTTAAAGAGGTATTTGTTTTGCCAAAGTTTATAGTACGACTTGTAATAAGTTTTGACTTCGTTTCGCTTTTTTCATTCGTCTCGTTGGTGGTGTTGTGTTTACTGGCGCTAAGCTCTAAGCGACACGGTTTAACCGATCTTTATCGTCAAGTACCATCAATGATCGATACAAACGCGACTTGAAAATAAATAGGTACGTATTATTCTTCACTCACATGTTATGTAAATTAACGTCATTTCCTATTTTATTATGTCGGTAAGGATAAAGGATTAAGAAGAAAAGTGGTAATCTGGCGAACCTAAACGAAAACATAGCGCTACAAATTATTATCTCATTTGACGACCGCTTGGTGGTTCGAGCGTAAGCCCCTGGGCTCACTGCACATGGTGGATGCAGGTTCGATTACCGCCGGGGCAAATTTCGGAAATGGCCTTTTCGCAATTCGCTCAGGTGTGGGTGACACTGGGATCGCCCCCAGGCCATTTTACGGTACCCATAATACAATCGTTGCTTAGTTCGGATACACACAGTTGGTGTGTCAGTCTTGAGATATCTAAATATATATAACTCAAAGGTGACTGACTGACTGACTGACTGACATAGTGATCTATCAACGCACAGCCCAAACCACTGGACGGATCCGGCTGAAATTTGGCATGCAGGTAGATGTTATGACGTAGGCATCCGCTAAGAAAGGATTTTGATTAATTCTACCCCTAAGGGGATAAAATAGGGGATGAAAGTTTGTATGAAACTTTGTCAATTAAATTCCACGCGGACGAAGTCGCGGGCACAGCTAGTTTATTTATATATCTCTCACCGTGGGATGAACATGCGGGAGCGAGTACAGTTGCATTCTGCGCGAGTCCAACGTATACGTGTTTGAGGGCAGTTCGTTCATGTCGAAGTGTGTCTGTGGATGCAGGCCTGGAGTCAGCCGCGAGACGTGGTCGTCGCAGCCTCCTTCGAGGCCCGCCCCATCGGTACTCCGGGCCACTGTTGAAAATCAAAATTTCAATTTCCGACCGTGTTTCACTAAAGTTTTCTTCTATATTCAGTAGGTAAGTACCTGACTAAGTACTTAAAGTAACACTTAATAAATTTTTTTCTAAATGAAACACCTGACTACCTAATACAGTTTTAGTTTTCCCCTGAAAAAGCTTTCACAAACGAAATTTTCACAAATTTGTGGATGTGTCGCACTTAAAGAAACAAATTGTTTGGCACTATTGTCGAGTTTATCTAACAAATTATGAGTTACGTAAGTAGGCCCAGTAGCAATCTCAATCAATACTGTATTTCATTTGAAGAGTATGTGCCTATATACAATGTAAATCAAAGAGGAATATATTCGGTACCAGGAAGCTTACAGTCCTTAAGGGTGACCGTAGACCTGGCTATACCTTTTTTTTTTTTTGTTTTCGCTGGGAAATGCGGTTACGCATTCCGTGTGGGCTCGGGGGAACCCAGACGGATATGTGGGACTCCTCTTGGCTATACCTGCATCGACCGATATATTCGCATCATTTCCTGTCAACTTGAGCTAAGCCGAATGAAGGAACTAGTGATCCTATTGGTATTGACATAGCGATATGGACGGTCACCCTTAAACATTAGGTAAGTTTTTTGGTTCCAGAGCGCGGGTACCTATCTAACTGCAAGAGAAAACAAAACTATTCATAGTAAGTTTCACGAAGATATCTGTTTCTACGTAGGTAAGTACTACAGGCAGATTTTTAATGAGACGAGCTGACAGCAAGACTTGTAACTTTTCTGTAAACCTTGTTTCTTTATTTCTACCAAAAGTGACATTAGCACCTGTCAGTTAACTTCGTCCAATTCAAAATTCGTCCTAATCACATTCGAAAAGTTATCTATGTTTGCAATACCAATGACATTGCTCGTACGTCGCCGCCCTAAAGAGGAGTGGGAATTAGGATAGAGGGAGCGGAAGGGGTAAATAAATAAGTACTTAAGTACCTAATTAATAAGTAGAGTCCTCAGAAAATTAAGTGACGGTGTAAGTATCTAACGACAATCCACACATGTAACCCTTTTAATTAAACGGATTTTTTTGTGACAAAGAGAGTTTACTCACCCAACATTTTAGAAATTATAACAAAATAACCTAGGTACCTACCTGATCAGTTGGCCTTGGGTAGTATTACCTAATTAGGTATAATAATAACGACCACAGGCAAATTAATTGATGTGTCAGTAAAAATATAGTACAAAGTCCTGATGAATAGGTAGGCCATTTAAATTCAATATGTAGGTAGGTACGTATGACGGATGCCTGACGTTGCAATTTATACGAAATAACAAAGTAGGTAACATAACTCCTAAATAAATAGACGGATCCTTAAGTTACTTAAGTAGGTACCTAAAATAATCAGAAACCATGCTGTAAGTAGGTATGTATTAGTTGTATACCTATACAGGATGGTATTCTAAAGTAGCTATTATTTTTTAAATTACATAGGTACTGAAATAAACCATAGAGGAACTTCCTAGTTGGACTGTAAGAATATTAAATGAAGAAGGCACCTTCTTCTTCATTTAATATTCTTACATATTTATAACATGTTCATATTTTTGAAATATTTTAGTAATAGTAGTAATTAATATTTTACATAAATCTTAGTTAAACGTAGGCCTACCTACCTATAGGCAGGTACTTACATATTTAAGAAGACTAGTGTGACTGCTTTACTCACCCACTTTTTCAAATTTGGGACCAATGAAATCCTCCACAGCCGTCTTGAAGTTTTAAACTTTTAGTTCCCTTTATAATATTGACAGTTGTGGAAACGCAATCATTCCAAAATTCACCACGAAAAGTTGCAAAGTTCGTATTTCACTTGTTGATTCTGGTAATTTATCAGTTAGGCAATAGTTTGTTTATTATTAACACATCAAAGTTCTAGTTTCATTGACTTTTCTTGTAAACAATAAGTATAAATATTATTTTAAAATAACGTAAGTAATGTATACGTTCTGGGCGGGCGGGCGCACTATCGCAGTCGCGTCGGACGGTGCAGGCGAGCGGTGCGCGAAGCGAGTGCCGCGTTCCGTGGCCAGGCTACAGACTGACTGGCTCGAAGTTCGAACAGTCAAACAAACACTCGTGTGAAACTCGCGCTTCCAACACACACATCATCATCAGTGCAGGCAAAGCTCAACGCTGCCGTGTCGGCGCTCACACTTTTTCCTTCACTTTTACCTGAACAACTGAACACAGAAAAATCACCAGTTAGCTACACACAAGTGTCTGAAACCGTGCTCTACTCATCTAGTGGCCGGTAATTTTAATTGTGGTTAGTTCAATAACGTTACGGTACATTTGTGGCGTAATTGCTGAAAAACTGCCGTTTTTCTTGATCAAGGAAAACCGTAATCTTTGTAATGTAGAGAGGCAACGAGTGGGGCATGACGCGGCCTCATTGGCGGAGCTATGCCGCCCAACGCCAATGGCACGGGAAGGAGGAGCCGCATACCTAGCAATCGCTTGGAAGTTTGGCGAGCGAGACACGGCGCTCGCCTCCCCAATTCTCTTTTTTCGTAAGACGTTTTACGAAAATAAACTTCCCACTTCTTGGTCTTACTTCCGACAATTTTGACCCTTCACACTTACTTGTCCGACATTTAGGGATAGTTTTGATATAAATGCCTTTTGACTTAGATACCTAGTAGTACCGAAATCAAAATGTAATTCTAACAGAATCCTTATCTTATTGAAGCACACAAGCTTATATTACCAATTTATCTACCTATGACAATTAGGTAAGTATAGGGTAACATTCATGTGGACGCTAAGATTATCCTGCAGAAATCCTATAATTACATTTTCCGGGTCAAAATGAGCAAGTGTATCAACATTCAAATTGCTAAATTTCAGGACATCAACTATGTATTAGCAGTCCAAGTCAGCCAGTGATTTATATACCTAGATATAATTAGTCCAATCATATTTAGTTTTTGTGTAAATAACCTATCTACTCATAGATACTCAACAGGTACAAACTATATTATGCTGTAGACTCGTTGTTTTGACAATGTCTATTATATATAATGCCTTCCATCCATCAGTTGAAAAAGCCCACTGACATAGAACTTCACTACAGTCTATTTGCACATTCGAAGTCCCGTAGATGAGCGCGCCGTAGTCGCGTGTCATTAATACAATATAAGGGAACCTGTTGTACATACCTAGGACAGATTCTAGATTTTTTTTTGTGTCTTGACGTACGGCACACAAATCTTATTTGCATATTCTGAAAGTTCAATTATTCGGGTACTCACGACCAAAACATCATAAATGTATTGCATACTTAGATTGTATTATAAAAGTTAAAATAATGGTAAGTAAGGCCAAGGTACAACATACACTGTGTATCATTTAGTTCCGTAATTTTCCGCGGAACGTCTGAGGCATATGAAATGGACTGTATCATACGTCACGGCATGGTCCCTCGCTATGATAATACGCATCGATCAATGTCCTGCGATCCGGGTTGTGCCACAGTCCTTCCAAAACATTCATTCTGAAACCGTAAAGGCAGGTTCGAACTTTGACTCTTTTCATATTTACATATCTCATTAGGAACAATGATTGTTTTTGATTAAATGTGAAAATTGTGAGAAAACCCCGTGTCTTGTGTAAGATGTTTGAAGTTCGTTAACAGAGTCCTCCTTGCATTGAGGTAGAGTGTGCGTGGCGTAAGGCAATGTTCAATGGCACCGACTTCATCCATAAGCAGAAGACGTCCGTCTCACGACACCGGAATTTTGTTAAAGACTAGCGGCCCGCCCCGGCTTTTTACGGGTATATAGTTTTAGTAAGGATCCCTATTATTTTTGTAAATATAATATAGCATATGTCACCCGGGGATAGTGTAGCTTCCCAACAGTGAAAGAATTTTTCAAAGCGGTTCAGTAGTTTCGGAGCCTATTCAATGCAAATAAACAAACAAACAAATAATCAAATCTTTCCTCTTTATAAAATTAAGCATTACTTAGAACCCGATTGTGACAAATAAACAATAGATAGACACCTACTTACCTACTTATTAATTGTATACCTGTGGTTATGTTTTGATTTTACTTATTTTTGCTCAGTATCAAGGATTATTTATTAATTAAATATTATAGAATAAATTACTTACGAATTAATTAATTGATCCGTGGGCTTCATAGATAGGGAATGAGATATATTATTTATCGCACTAATGATGATCATTAAGGTAAGGCGGCAGGCGTTGCTGGCTGTACCGCGGAGGGAGGATGCGTCCCGCAAACTTATTTCTATCAATTTTTCATTAGTTTGATTAATTGATTCAATTTTGTGAAATGTTGTATGGTATTAAATAAAACCGTGAATGCGTGATCTGATTTCTAGTTACTTAAAAAAAATCCTTGTCTTCCTATAACCTAATTTGACAGCTCAGTCCTGTTTTTTTAAGCTGCGACCGGCACTTTGACTGCTAAAGCACCAATATCCTGTGCACACTGAGGTTGTTTTTATAGCTTGTTGGAGATGCTACACTAAATGATAACCGCGCCGGCAAAAATACGTTCCTATCATAAAAACATTGTTATCCTACTGCTACCTATTTTTCAAGTGTACTTATGTAGGTATGAAATAAGTATCTACTCATCTGGCATACTCTGTACTGTTTAGTTAATAGGTTCAATTCTACCCCTTCGCCCTAGCTTATTCTTATCAATGTCTAATTTTTTAAATCATCATAAAGACACTTTATTTTTTGATTAGAACGAAATTTCAGGGAAAAGGGTGAAGTCGCTTCCGGGTTTTGCGCCTGCAACTTGTTCATTAGGTATTTACTGTTAAAAAGTTAGAAATAAAATAAGTGAAGTACGTACTTACCCACAAAAAACAAAAACTCGGATGCAAAAAAGAATAATTACGTAAGAACTGAAACAAACAAGCTGGCAGGATAGAGCAATGTTTGGTCGTCTTTAGGCTAAAATTTCAATTTTAGAAATTTTAAAATAATAATTATAATTTTAGCGCTGCTGCTGCTGCTGCGCGCAAGCTGAAGATCATTAGGGCAGGCCTATGTCTAGCAGTGGACTAACACTTATAGGCTGATGATGATTATGATGATAATTTTAATACCTTATATTATAATATACCTAATATTATTTCCTGCATTGGGCTTAGGTAATATTTTTAGGAATATATTGATTCTTGACATACTTACCTCCAAACTGCCAATGATAAGTTACCTAGTCTGTTAGTGTTATTAATTTTTGAAATCCTATACCCGCCCTAGAATTTTTCTTACCAGATAGCAAAAAGATCGTGTTTAGTCTTCGTTTCCCCAGACATAAATATTTTATTGGCCTCCTGTTTCGCCCCACGTAGATGCTACCTAGATACTTGGATATCATAAATCATAATAATTCTACTTATTTGTTTCATAAAGGTACTTATGAGGCAAAACAGCAGTGATTTCCAAGTGGGTAAAAAGGTCACCTTGGAAACAGAGACCGCAGGGTCAAGCGCATATCAGACCCTTTCAGAGGATACTGGCAGTACGTTTTTACGTTGAATTTTATTAAATTGTACACGTACATAGATAAACTTGGCTGGTAGATAGGTACCTATAAGAATGTTTCGCAATTCATTTGCCAATAATTATGTTACTGAATCCAACTGTTTACTGCGTTGCCGGGGCACGAGTACATCTGAATGACTATGTTATAATATGAATATGTTTCGGCCAACTACAAGGACCGCTTGACAACTCACCCAAACCCATTATCCAATATGCTCTTGCAGCCAAACCCTATTAGAACACTCAAGAGAGCGGATGTGCTGCCTTACTAAGGGGAGATGGAGCAGTGGCTCTACCTCTCCAAACTCCAACCTCTTGCAACACACCTGATTAAGTCTAGGCGACTGATCGCAGGTCTAATATATAGAAAAAAAAAAAAATAATTATGTTCTATACTTCCTTGGATACTAACTTGGCCGGGTACAAAAATAATTTTCCCGACGGGCATGGAACCCGGAGCCACGCGATTAAGGCCCGTATGAATTAAACGATCTCAAGTCTTAGAGTGATCTTGGAAATTTAATGCTTATGTCATACCATAACAAAATGACACGTCAAAAGCATACTCAAGACCGCTCTCAAATTAAGATCGATTTGTTAAAATACGGGCCTTAGTCAGCTGAGCGGCCTAAGCTCAAAGTCGGATACTAAAGTTTATAGGGGTCGCCGTGGTGGTAGTAGACAAAAGAAGTTGTTTGGTAGCGTGTAGTCGAGCTTTGGAACTGTATTTACATTATTATGTAAGCGGTGATTCACACGGTTAACGCGGCACCCATAATTTATTTACATCTTAGTGTCATCCGGTTTCTGGATGTCAAATACGGCTATTACCTATGTGTAAAAAATTTAATAGTGTGAATGACCGCTAAGAGTTCCTGTAAATGATTTTAAGCTTAAACTTTAATTAGAGTATTATAATTCATGTTTTATATTTTTTTTGAAAAATTCTTTATTTAATACAGATAAATTTAAGGTGGTGTTACGATCTTATTTTACCTTCATTTAATATTATAAGTACATAGAGGGTGGAAAACGTAAATTTTAGAAATTAAATTCACCTTTGTGACTGAACGTAGGGTTGAGTTTGCAATGTTAATATTTTTTTAAATGCTATGATTCTGATTGCTGGACCCAAAAAGGGACCCTTGAGCACACTGTCCCAGCTGAGATTAAGCGAAAGCACGGCCGAGAATCAAGCGAAAATGGCCATCATTAGGGTTTCAAAAGCTTATTGTTTTTTTCTAGTTACCATAGTAAAATTAAAAAAAAACATACATACTTACAGACGAATATAGAACCTCCTCCTTTTATGGAAGAAAGTTAAAAACAGAAAAGTAGATTCATCAGGCTAATCAAAACCTTAAGAATACGTAGGTACTACATAGTACCACCGTTATGAACGGTGCGCGATGGTCGAGCCAAGCAAATCCGCCCCATTTGAACTTTATGGGGCCCGGGGCTAAAATTGAGAAGGGGCCCACTTAAGGACAGCAAAAAAGGCTATTTATCACATATAAAAATATCATTTATTAATTTATTATAAACTATTATTTATAGATACAATGAAGTACAAATAATTATTTTAAAATTCGATTAAAACATTTTTTTCTTGATTTTGCTCTAGCAAAATGATGAATTAAGTCATCCCCCCCCCCCCCCCCCCGGGATGGGGCCCAGGGCTATAGCCCCCCCTAGCCCCTCCTTTAATCCGCCACTCTTGCAGAAGAACGGAGAAAAATACATGCGTTTCGTACAATAATTGAGCCAGAAGACCCCCCCCCCCCCCCGCTCCGTCTGTCCCTCTCTTCTTCCGATCGGCAACGCGCGAGCAATGCCTTTCGTATATTGCATGAATCTATTATAGGCCGCGGTAACTGTTTTATAATAAAGCAACTAAAGCCTAGTTAGAGTCGGGAATCCATCTGAAATAAGGAGGTAGGTAAGTGTGTAGGTAAGTACACCTTACTACAATTTTGAATGTACCTAGGTATTTCAGTTTAGATACCTACAGATACCTACTTACGATAAGTTTAATCGAAATGGCAACGGAACCCTACATTTTGAGTGAGTATCCCGTCCCGACACGCACTTAGCCCGAATTTTCAAGTTATTTTGCGCACAATGTCCAATTTAGAACTCTACTAAGTACAAGTTTATAAAATGGTCGGCAAACCAAAACGAAAATATTTAAAATAAGTATCTGCATAGTTGTGCACTAAGTTTATATATTTTGCGCTTTACTTAGATACCTTTTTGCCTAAGTGTAAACTATTACCATCTACCTATTTCGGTCTCAATGAAAATACACTATTCGGACGTTTAAAACACCTATATAATTAATAATGACGTTTCAGATGGGTCGTCTGTGAGTCAAGTAGTGGTTGACGCATAACTAACTGACAGTCAAAAGACTGACGTGAGACGTCAAACTGACATAAGTAGAAAATATTACTAGTAGTGTTCTGAATTCGATTATTTTTTATAATCTTTATACCTAAATAATATTTAATCGATTACTTAATTGTTCTCGGGTAAATTGCCCATTGCTCTCCACACGGCACAATTTGATAAATCGTGTTGTGTAGTCCTGAAGGTTACTAACTATAAAATACAGTAATAAATCATCAATTAATCAAATAAACTGATTACCGCCACAAACAAAATAGGTATTTTTTAAATTGCAATCCGAAGTTATTTTTTTATTATTGATATTATAAAAAGAATTAATAATAATATTAAATAATAATTATTCAAAGTATTAATTCCTCGCGAAGAAAACGAACAAATACTTGATGCAGATTTTTATTATAATGCACTTTAAATGTCCCAATCTCCTCGGCCTCTCCTGATTAAGAGATTAATTTAGGCTACAGTCGGACGTCAAATTTTACATAAAATTGTCTTTTGAAAATTGACTAGATTTTCTATTACATCCCGGTTGATGATATTTTCCTACACCGTAAGCAAGTGATAATAGTTTACTGAAATTATTTAGTGTACATAGTCTTCCAAAATCTCAGAGATACGAGCCGGGATCTGAACCCAGGACCTTATGTCAAGACGCGTGTGTACGTAAGTACTTAGTTCAGTTTCTTATTTCTTCCAGGGCGACCATAAAGCAGTGTCGTTAGTTGTAAAAATATAAGGTTATTATAATAATATATTAATGAGTTCACCCTTTTATCGCATGCTAAAAACAATTAACCAACCAGCTCTCATTGCTTTTTTCTAAACATTTTTTCGCGTAGGTATAGGATTAATCGATTGAGCAATCATTTAATGTATCGATGCAGAGTAAACTCCACATCACTACGACAGGGAAATGTTTTTTTACGGAATTGGAATTAAAGCAGGTTATTTCTCGCTATTGGATAGGTTCAGACCAATTGACGACCACTAGAAGCGGTCAAAACAAAAAACTAGGTTCTGTAGCGCGGTCATGTATGGTGAAATACAATATTGAAGCCAATTTTCATTCAATATTACAGATTTCAAAACTAGTCTACCAACCAATACGTAGACCACGATAACTTTATCAGTGACAATCTTCATCTAGGTACTGTGCTTATCTGCAAAAGCGGCAGTTTAATTAGTTTTGCTTGGTTATTTAGCCGTAGGAAACTTTTTTTGTATTTTGTTGAGAAGAATTGGCTGTTAGGTAAGTACAATTAATTAATATTAAGTAATTATGAATTAAAATCACTGGTCAGCAACTTGGAAAAGTTGATTGATAAGTAGCGAGGTTTAAAGTAACAGCCGGGAATGGCAAGTGGGAGGCCCGTCATAGTGTTGTGACTAAACTAATTAAACTTTAGATTGATGAAACATTGTTTCAAGTCCCAGTGCACTTATTGTTAATAATCTAACCGCAGCTGAACTGGTTATGTCTAGGTTCAATTGAAAACTTGCAATGTAGCCTCCTATAATCTTATCCTGTTGTTTGAAAGTGTTTTAAGTAGTTGTTGGTACCTACAATTATTACCATTTTTAATAAAACATGCTTAAATGAGCCATGCTTCACGGTGGCTCATAATTCATAATCTAGGTGTCTAAATAATTATCTAATAATAATGGTAGGAACTTGTGGATAAAAAGTATACAAAAATACTCTTATATAGAAATTCAACTTTGTCTAAAAAATTGGAGTAAATCCTTCAACTATTTACTTTTGAGTTTTGTATACACAAACAGACGGAGTCTGATTTATTATTTACACAGTGAAACAGTTTAGGCCACTTATACTATTTTGTTTTAATAAATCTAAAGCTATTGGCTTTTGGTTCAACATTTCAGAACAATTGATGGTGTTGTAGGACTGTCCACGGATTTGAAAAGTCTATACCACCTTTGTTTAATAAAATTTATCTCCTACCTGTTTCACCTTGTATAAAGTTTTATATTTTCTAATATAATGTGGCCCCTGCAACTAAAATAAATATTTGTGCTATCTCATCCATTGTTTAAGGGCCTGGATCGGTATCCTTGTGGATAGAGAGGTCAAAATAAAAATCCCCAATAGCCTGTCTATCTGTATCTGTCTATGAGTGATATTGTGAAAGGAATCCGGGAACATATTCCCTAATAATATATTTTGAACTGGCAGGTTTACCTCATTGAAAATTGTATTGCTGGTTAATTAATAAGTGCTGTGCCAAAGATAGCTTTGTCGGAATTATTTGTGAATGAGTATGTAACTTTTATGATTATCAACATAAAAGTTTTGGTTAATGTTTTGAATTATTTTTGATTCAGAATAAATAGTAAATAATAATTTAGCCCTTTTGACGTCCCACACCTGAGCATGAGCCTCTTCTCACTACGAGTGGGATTCAGGCCATAATCCACCATGCTAAATAGTAAATAAATATGTTAAAAAAATATGGCTAACAGGTTGTCAATAGTACCCCGCCATAGTTTACTATGCAATGATTTGTTATTAAAATTTACATATCCAGTTTGGATGTAGTATTATTGGTACTTCTCAAAGTTTGGTTTCAAATTCAATATTTCAAAGTTACATACTTATTAATACATCTATTAATTCGTTTACTTATTTTATTCATAGTTAAGTATTGAATTTGTATTTCATTTGTGAATTTTTCCAAAAAACATGTTACAGCCTTGAGTGCTTGTGGAACTTGTATCTTGCCACTTTGTAAGTTAAACAGTAGGTACTCAATTGTGTGTAATAAATGTGTTTTTTTATTTCAGTCAAAATGCTACCATCAAAGATGAATATCAATAAAAAGTTATTGCCAATGAAAGGACACTATTTTTTCTTTAACGCTGGTAAGTTACTTCTATGCCTACCTAAACCTTCTTAAGAAGCCCATAAGTAGCGCTTACAAATTCCAACTTTTCTACCTACTTATGTCCTTTTCGCGCCTATTTCAGAAGTATAAGATAGTATTTATTAGAGATGCCACGAATAGTGATATGGCCGAATACCGAATACCGAATATTCGACTACGTACTTGGCCGAAGCGCCTAATATTCGGCGGCCGAATGTTCGGCAAAGTGGTGGTACAAAAAAATCCTGACCACCACTTGGTTCAGCAAACGCAAGTGTATCCAATTCTGACAAAATTTGCTAATAATTATTTATCGTCTCCTGACAGTGGTGTATATATTGAGAGACTATTCTCAGAAGCCGGTATTATTTATGAAGAAAAGCGCAATCGTTTTCTATCTACAAATGCTGAAAAACTTGTTTTCATTTATCATAACTTACTTACCTTTGATAGATTTTAAGTACTGAAGAATTATTTTATGTATGAAAATTAACCATTTGTGGTTGAGATAATAATACCTTTTTGGATAATATGTGCTTTTTTTACCATAATCTGGTATTCGATATTCGGCCGAATACTGCATGCTATTCGGCCGAAAACCGAATATTAAAAAATGTAGCCGAATAGGCCGAATACCGAATAGTAGCCGAATATTCGTGTCATCTCTAGTATTTATCCTGGGTTAGGTAACTAGAAGGGTGCCTATAAATGAGTCAAAAATAATATAGCCCTCCTTTCAATGATTACGTTAAAACTAATTAGGTATATTGTTATGGCCGCTATATATACAAGATGATGTTTGTACTCGCGCTCAATGTGTGCGCACTGCACCTGATTGCACAGAGCATTGGTCTACGTCAGCAGAACGCGAATACAATGCCAGCAATTTCTGAATTCTGAAACCGTCATAAGGATATCACCTACCTATTTGCAAGAATCGACACTACCTAAATATAATATTTCGATATTTTTCAAACGAATTAACGGCGTCAATAGCCTAGTGGTTAGAGGGCAGCCCTCGTATCTGAGAGGTTCCGGGTTCGATCCCCACCCTGGCCTTTAAAGTATTGACGTGGGCCCACTCCTCACACAAGCAATTAGCTTACCTGGAGGGGTTAACGGGAATAGGTACTAGTAATGTGTTAAATTCACACTGCTGGTAATCTTTAAAAAAGATCGAGAATCTATAGATTGAAATCATTCCAAAATTTACCCAAGGTGGGGTATTTTGTACCTACGTAGGACTATTAGGTATTTTCTTTAGTAGCCTATTTTATGTCCCACTGCTGGGCAAATGCCTCCCCTATGTATGATGTGGCACTATTACGAGTATCCAGCCAATAACAGCTTTTTATCGGGTGAAGTTTAGCCATATGCTCTGACGCATGTGCGTAACTGGTGCACATGGCTGTGCATTGTGTAATGATATTCGAGAAGAAGTGAAATATGATGCAATATGAAGTACTTTATACATAACTAGCTGTGCCCGCGACTTCGTCCGCGTGTAATTTAACTTAACAAAAATTTCGGGATTATTCATCCCCTATTTTATCCCCTTGGGGGTAGAATTAATCAAAATCCTTTCTTAGCGGGTGCCTACGTCATAACACCTACCTGCATGCCAAATTTCAGCCCGATCCGTCCAGTGGTTTGGGATGTGCGTTGATAGATCACTATGTCAGTCAGTCAGTTACCTTTGAGTTATATATATTTAGATTTAAACGTGTGCCTATTGTTAAATGTGCTAGGTGATACCCTTATTGGGTATCTTAAACCTTTCGAAATATAATGTTCACTTCAAATCGACGACCGCTTGGCGCAGTGGTTTGAGCGTAGGCCGCTCGGCTCACTTCACATGGTGGTAGCGGGTTCGATTCCCGGCGGAGCAAATTTCGGAAATGGCCTTTTCGTAATTTGCCCAGGTCTGGGTGTCACTGGGATCGCCCCCAGTCCATTGTACGGTACCCATAGTACAAGCGTTGCTTATTTTGGTACCATACAGGTGTTGTGTCAGTCTGGCGATATTTATTATTATTAAATTATCAGGAGCCCTAATTTACTTTACCTTATTTGAAATTTACATAGTAAATAACCCTTTTGCGAGCATTAACAATGTAATGCCGGAACTTTGTAGTTAGTCAATAAAAACCTCTTATAATGCCATAATCACAACATGCGTCATTTTATTAGTCTAATGAACTTGTTACCTGAAAATGCAAGGATTCCTATACGAAGGGATCTCGAAATCTAAATGCAAATCGAACATCAATCCTCCTCCCTTTTTGGAAGACGGTATAAAAGATAATTTTTATCTGTTTAAGGTACTGCTCCGTTGGTCCCGTACTTGTCGACATACGCACGTCAATTAGGATTTTCTTCCTCTACAGTGGGATTGATATACACAGTTCTGCCAATATTCGGCCTTATTGCGAAACCGTTGTTTGGCGTAATCGCAGACAGGTAATCTATTATAAATGACAATTTATTATGTCGATATTGCTGGGATAATCCGTTTATATTGCTTTTTATATCGGGCATTCTTATCTTAACCTGAGTCAATTGTAATATCAGACACTATCGGCATAAATCTTCAAAAATGATAACACTCGTACACTACATTCTACGTCTGACAACAATTTTGAGAAGTTGACCTGTTTAGAAAAATATAATACACACGAATTGATTGCCTCCTCCTTTTTGAAGTCGGTTGATGATTTCTTTTTTATTTACAGGTTTAAAAAACAGAAGTCAATATTTATATTTTTTCAAATTTTGACTATAGTCAGTTTCTCGGCGATATATTTTATACCTCAGAACGCAGCGTTGAGCGTTGAGTTGGACTGTAACGACGGAGCAACCATGTTGCAGAGTTGTTATACAAGTACAAATTCCCCAGACATGTGTAAAATTAACTCACTGAATAATTTAGATCAAAACGCTACTACTGTATGTCGAGTAAGTATCTAATTACATAAATAAAACATCTTCCTAAGTTTCAATGGTGCTAATTCTGCTGTCTAGTAGTTGCAACAGAAACTTTGACACGACTAAAAGTAAATCTTGCTTGTGCGTTACCAACATGAAAGTGATGACAGTAAATTTAGTTTAGTTTGGGTGTCAACAAAATTAGGGCCATTGACTGATTACCCATCACGATATATCCAAAACTAAAAAAGGCAATAAATTGAAAGGCACTAGTGTTTTTACTGGTTTCTTGATC
Source organism: Notodonta ziczac (assembly GCA_918843915.1). Classification (NCBI taxonomy): domain Eukaryota; kingdom Metazoa; phylum Arthropoda; class Insecta; order Lepidoptera; family Notodontidae; genus Notodonta; species Notodonta ziczac. The sequence goes on along the minus strand of OU974038.1, from coordinate 4,543,210 downwards.
CTGAAACACAAATACGCGAATAGAGTCGCAGCCTCTAGCTAGGCCCACGTAATTTGATATAAGTATCAACCTGCTGAACAATTGTAGCCAAACGATCATAAGTAAGCTATCTACGGAAACGACAAGAAACCAAGTAACACGAAATAACACGTGAATTTTTAATCTGTATAAGTCTGGCGTTACCGAAAAAATTAAACCGACTTCAAAGAAACTCGGGTGGTTTGCTAGTCCCTAGTTATTTCTTGCTTTTAATTTAATTTGTCCCAGAAATCGGTGAACAACAGACCAACATAGAAACCTCTCCTTTTATGGAAGTCGGTAAAAAAGGTTACCATCTTGAATCCTACTAATATTAAAAATGCGAAAGTTTGTGAGTGTGGATGTATGTTTGTTACTCTTTCACGCAAAAACTACTGAACGGATTTGGATGAAATTTGGAACACAGATAGTTTTTGACCTGGATTAGCACATAGAGTACTTTACTTAAGTCTACGCGGACGAAGTCGCGGGCAGCAACTAGTATTATAATATATAGTTTTGCTTCAAATAAGTTTAAATTACAGATGAACTGTGATATGACCACACCAAAAATGTGGCAGACGGTGTGTGAGCATTGGCACATACCAGAGTACTGTTACAGTAACACAGACAACATTCAGTACACCACGAATATTGGGAACATCACGTTCGATAACAATTGCACGTATTTTGCAGCCAATAATATAACTATGGACGGTAAGAATATTTCGTTGTTCATATAAGTACCGAATTATGCCAAGCAATTTTCATCCTTAATTCCTCCTCCTTAGTTCTGATCTTTGCTTATCTGCATCCTCTTCATCCGAGCCAGCGCTGCGACTAAATAGGCTATGGTAGAATTGAATGGATCATGTGTTGGACTAAGGTTCAATTCATACCGGGGGATAGTAGCCGCCGGGTGAGGCGGCGCAGCGAGCACTGTCAGTGTGAAATAATTTAAAATTTTATCTCATGCCCTTTCGAGCCTGTCACTTTTTCGGGCTTTACAAGCGATACTGGTATTTTATGTATGGGGATAATGTTCTAAATTAACATCGAAAGTGCTCGCCGCGCCGCTACCATTATCGTGTGAATTGAGTTTAATTTAATTTCTAACAAACGAATTGGGTTTCTGCGAGAACATTCCAAGACTTCAAGACTCCAATTCGCATGATTTCAAATTCATTTACGCAAACAAAACGGCCTTTGCCGTGCTGCCTTATGAGCGCCGGCTTTATGAGATATCCGATAGAACGTTGATAATCTTCATAAAGATAGTGTACTTAATACTCAAAGCAAATTCTTCATGCAAGTGGTTATGCTTTCATGGCTCTTTTATAGTTGAAATCTTTAGATACCATTTAAGCCAATCTGTATTTGTCAAATTGCGCCTTACCTTTGACACATTCAAAAATATATACAGTTGTGGTCATATAATTAAGAACGATTTGAAGTTCTAGAAGTTTTTATTTAAATAATGTCAAACGCAGAGATGTGTACCTTCTGATAAGCAACTAGTCATGTTATAAAATAGCCACATTAATAGAGCAACGTGGCTTAGGAATAAATAATAAAATTGACAACTATTTTTTTATTTATTTAATTTATTTCACCAAAGTAACAGATTCAAATAGTACTGAAGCTGGACAAATAATTAAGAACGATTTATTAAACTGAACAGAAATTGTTTTGTATGACTTTTACATTTAATAAATCACAATAATCTTATTTAGCGCGAAAAATTTAACTAGCAACTTAATACATTTCTAACTAAAATTAATAGTTAATACCATGTCCACGGCTTTTAATTACGGCCTTACACCGACGAGGCATTGACTCTATAAATTTTTGACATTTCGCAAGAGAAATAGAGTTCCATTCTTCTAAAAAAACGTCGTTAAATTCCCACACTGTGTATTTGAAACCATTTTCTTTACTTCAAACCACGGATTCTCTATTGGGTTTAGATCTGGGCTGTTAGCTGGCCAGTCCAAGACAGAAACTGATTGCGCTGTAAGAAATTCCTTTACAGTGCGTGCAGTATGCTTTGGATCATTGTCGTGTTGGAATGTCCAAATAACCGGTAGAACGTCTTCAGCATAAGGTAACATTGTTTCCTCCAGTATATTTTTGTATTGGAATTGATCCATGTTACGTTCTATCAACTTTACAGGTCCAACACCATGTCCAGAAAAGCACTCCCAAATTTTCACATTTCCACCAACGTGCTTTAATGTAACTTTCGTGTACTTAGGGTCGAATGCTGTATTCGGGGGACGTTGTACATATCGTTTTCCATCAGAACATACTCTGTTTATTTTCGTCTCGTCAGAAAAAAGTACATTTTTCCAGTGCCGCACAGTCCAGTTTTCATACTTTCTCGCAAATGCAAGCCGGGCTTGCCTGTGGCGAAGTTTCAACATGGGTACCTTCCTTGCTATCCATCCGTGCAATTTTTCTTCTACCAAACGTCTTCGAATAGTGCGTGCTGAGATTGCTGAAGAGTTATTTTCACTAAAATATTCTTTTCTCAGCTCGTTTGACCATTTAAAAGGATTTTGTTTTGCTATACGAACGATTTCGGTCATCTCTAGGAGTTGTTTTTCTCTGTCTAGGTACACGTGGAACATTCGAAGTAGTTTGAAACGTAGCAAAATGTTTAACAGCGTGGAAAACCATCGTTTTTGAACATTGCAGATGGTCGGCTATATTTTTATAAGACCAATTTTTCCGGCGAAGTTTTATTATTACTTCCCTTCTAGATTTATCACAACTTTTTTTTTCCCATCGTTTTTTTATAAGAAGCAGTCACTTTTCATCTTTTACAGCACTAAATGGCGCCAAAATTACACAAACAGTAACCTACAACTGCATATCGACTGCGTGTTCTCTTTTAAATTTGAACAAATGTATAAATTACTAGCTGTGCCCGCGACTTCGTCCGCGTGGAATTTAATTGTCAAAGTTTCATACAAACTTTCATCCCCTATTTTATCCCCGTGGGGGTAGAATTAATCAAAATCCTTTCTTAGCGGATGCCTACGCCGTAACATCTACCTGCATGCCAAATTTCAGACCGATCCGTCCAGTGGTTTGGGCTGTGCGTTGATATATCACTATGTCAGTCAGTCAGTCAGTCGGTCACCTTTGAGTTATATATATAGATGAAAACCCGGCTTCGCTCGGGTGAAATGTGACTCATAATACACAATCTTTTACAAAACTCAGGTAGATATTTTTGTAGTTATCGGTTTTCAAGGAATATTAGGCAAGGCATAGATTCGTATAGCATTGTCCATTGAAATTAATACGAAAAAAAGTCGCCAAGTGCCATGTCGAGCTATGCACAATGAAGGGTTCCGATTCATTGAAGGTAATCTGTTTAAAATTTCACCCCAGGTTGAAATAGATACTAAAGTTGTATACATACTGCTACCGACATCTATCGACACCATTAAATTAAATACTAATAAATAGACTAATGAACATAAAACATACATTTATTGCTGTTATTTAATTGGAATTTATTAACAATTTATCCAATTTCGTCAGCATAATCTTATTCATATTTACATAAAAATGTAAGAAGTGTCGATATTTTTTTCGTAAAAAATCTTACCCACTGTTGTTTATAGACTACTACCGACATCTATCCACGTGCATGAACACTTCAGAAATACACGTATTAACACAAAATATAAATTTATTGCTGTTATTTCATTGAAATTGGTGAACAATGTATCCATTTTCGACTGCATAATCTTATTAATGTTCTTGCAATAGAAAAATGTAAGAAGTGTCGAAATTCATTACGGAATTTTGATTTAATCTTTAAAAGTTAAAAATCTCGCAAACGGAATTTTTGATGATAAAATGTTGTATGAAAACATCATTTTATTTGAAAAGACCTTTTCAACGTCACCCCACATGATTGGGTAACTAAAAAAAAAAATTTGCCCCTTTTTCGATGTTCGGGGAGGTACCTCAAAAAATAGTACATTGTTACATGAGTGGTGAAAGTTACTTATTTTGTCCCGAGACGGGGTTTGGCGCCCGAGCGTAGCGAGGGCGCTAATAGTTCGAGGGACAAAATAAATCTTTCACCCGAGGTAAACACTGTGCTTTTCATTACGAATACAAGGAAAATAAAAATAAAAACAGGAATTGGCTAAAGAAATAATACAAGAAAGTATAAACAATACTCTACAACTCGAAAAAAAAAATCGGATTGCCGCCTATTTTGTTTTTTTTTTCGTTGGCCGGCCAACTTCTTTATTTAGCCATTATTTTTCATTTTCATCTTTAAATATTTTGCCCAAATCTATGTTATTTTAAAGAAATTGTTGAAACTAAATTATAATTAAGTCATTTAAAAAAATATATTCTTGAATTAATACTTAACTTTATGTTATTTCAATTTTACATCGTGCTGTAATTAAGTGACTGTAGAAAAAGTTTGAACATGGTTCCATAGAAATGTGAAAATGGAATTAGTTTTTTTTTTTATAATTTGACAGCTGTCAGTTGAAAGCAAAACTCCCGGGCCTGAAAAGTATTACTTTCAACCCGCTTCTCAGGCAACTTCAGACCTACTTTCAGAGTATGAGTAATGAAAAGTAATTTTTCATTACTCATACTCTGAAAGTAGGTCTGAAGTTGCCTGAGAAGCGGGTTGAAAGTAATACTTTTCAGGCCCGGGAGTTTCGCTTTCAACTGACAGCTGTCAAATTATTAAAAAAAAAAAACTTCCATTTTCACATTTCTATGGAACCATGTTCAAACTTTTTCTACAGTCACTCAATTACAGCACGATGTAAAATTGAAATAACATAAAGTTAAGTATTAATTCAAGAATATATATTTTTAAATGACTTAATTATAATTTAGTTTCAACAATTTCTTTAAAATAACATAGATTTGGGCAAAATATTTAAAGATGAAAATGAAAAATAATGGCTAAATAATGAAGTTGGCCGGCCAACGAAAAAAAAAACAAAATAGGCGGCAATCCGATTTTTTTTTTCGAGTTGTAGAGTATTGTTTATACTTCCTTGTTTTATTTCTTTAGCTAATTCCTGTTTTTATTTTTATTTTCCTTGTATTCGTAATGAAAAGCACAGTGTTTACCTCGGGTGAAAGATTTATTTTGTCCCTCGAACTATTAGCGCCCTCGCTACGCTCGGGCGCCAAACCCCGTCTCGGGACAAAATAAGTAACTTTCACCACTCATGTAACAATGTACTATTGCTACATTTTATATTTTTGAAAGTGAGATCTACTCTTAAAGTATTTTTGTACCAAATTACATCAACATCCGTCAGAAACTGTAGAAGTTATGACCCTGTGACTGACGGGTTGGGACAGACAGACGGACGGACGGACGGACGGACGGACGGACGGACTGGATGATCTTATAAGGGTTCCTCGTAGGGACTACGGAACTCTAAAAACATGAAGACTGAATTTGTTTGTTCTGAAAGCTCAATCTTCTTCTTCTTTCGTAAAAAATATGGCCCACCCAGTTTAATAGATATTTCGAATAAAGACTCATTTACACATTGAGAACACTGACACTAACTGACAGGGATTCGTTCATAGAAAATATAGCGGTACTGTGCCAAACTTGACGGAACTGCCAATATGGCTAAACGAAATATTGTCTTTTGCACCGTTAGAATTTAACAAAATACTCGACAATCCGAATTTTGCCGATATATGTTGTCGACTCGAAATCATTATTTTTTTATGTTTTATTATTCTGGTAAGGTTTCAATCGAGTCTACCGTACCCCTGATCGGAATTATTAATTTAGAAGTCGAATCAACAGCCTGACAAATAAGTTTCAAGCTTCTAGCTCTAAAATGAGATACTTCCATACAACTTTTCATCCCCCCTTTCAACCCCTTAAAACTCTTTTTTCGCATTAAAAAGTAGCCTATGTCCTTTCTCAGGCTCTAGACTATCTGTGTATTAAATTTCATTGAAATCGGTTCAGTAGTTTTGGCGTGAAAGAGCGACAGACAGACAGACAGACAGACAGACAGACAGACAGACAGACAGAGTTACTTTCGCATTTATAATATTAGTAAGGATAAAGCGTTCTTAATTACGTGACCAGCCAGTAAATAGGCATACTATGTTTAGAAGTAGTGTAAAAAAAGTTAGCTTATTTATTTGTAGCTAATCATGTGTATCAATGAATTGAGTGGTTTTATGGAAAAGTTTTATGATACCGAGAGAAATAAAATAAATTGCATGCAATTAGTTATACTTCTTAGTTTGAAAAAATCTTTCCATTATATCAGCGTTCTTAATTATATGACCACCACTGTATATCTTGCTCATACATAGGGCAAAGAGAAAGACGGCAATACAGTACCTTGAGCTAGCTGCCCCCCTGCCCCGCTGGCTGGAGCGCACTTGCGCTCGCCCTCTGTCCGGGTGAAGTTGTTATGGCCACACCAGCCAACAACATTAGGCCATTCAAAAAAAAAGGCAATACAGTTAGTTAAGTCCAAATTCGTTTGTATGCCAACAAAATCAGCATCAGTACAGTAAGGTCCGTAGCTGTACTAATAAATCTATCTCATCGAGAGCGATCTTGGAAATATCATCCTTATGTCATACCAGTACAAAATGACATGTCAAAGCGTACTCAAGATCACTCTCAGTAACCGCCCATATCATGTAAGGTCGTGGCACATTGCAAAATCTATGTTAAGGACATACAACCAAATCGTAAAATAGCTCACAAACTGCTATCAGATAAGACTACTCGTAAGATTTGGCTGACATACAAAGTGTTGTTCATAAAATGGTTTTTTTACAGATCACTTATTCAGTTCGCATTGTCGGCTAGGGGCCGACTACGTCGATATCAACGAACCTTGCTCCATGACCTGTTCTGACCCCAAATTGGCGGCCGCTATGGGGCAACGGAAAACATTCATGACCTGTCTAGATAATAATATAAACTACAAGCTTTGTTCGGGCACTAATGACTTCAAGGAGCTTCCCGATGAAATTCAAACCAGTAGTTGTAATGTAAGTTTGTTTCTTTTGATTGGTTTTGCTAAGATGGCCTACCAGGTGATACGGGGTTGAAGTTGATACTGTCAAGGTGAGTCACTGTGCCGAAGATTGGTTGGTATGTTTTTCCGCGAACCTATTTCGTAGATTATATGTAAAGTATTTTTCCTTTTATCGTAATTCGATTGACTAATACATAGCTAGCATACGGCTATATATATAATATAATTGGGAACATATAGTTGGCGGAGCTATTATAATATTTATGTTAATATCTTATCTACTACCCTTTGTAATTATTGAATATAAGCAACTGGCGATTAAAAAAAAATATGACATGTAAAAAGACAAGCCCGCTGAGTTTCTTGCCGGATCTTCTCAGTCGAGGTCGCGTTCCGATCCGGTTGTAGATATAAGAAAAACAAATATGTAAAATTGACAATTTGTAAGTGCCCCCGTAGGCCTAAACAAAATAAACGATTTGAATTGAATTGCGTGTTCGTTTGGCGATATTTATTTATTTGATAAATCAGTGCATTTTATGGAATGAACATAATCATGTTTTAAAACATTTAATTGTTCACTAAAACCATAGGGGAAATTTTGTTAAGATAATCTGCCAGCGCAATGAATTAGGGCCTGCGCACACCACGTTTTTTAAACGCGCCTTCTTTGCGCGTTTTTAGCGTTACAGACGCGATACGCACGCGAGTCAGACGCAGCCTGTAGACCTTTGCATACCTGTATAAATTTAAACACGCGTTTCACGTTTTGTAAATGCGCTGGTGTCGCGCGTTTGATTCGATACAAACGCGATGCTAACGCGTGTGTGTAGGGATATTCAATAAACATCGATTTTTCGAATCACTCGATGTTTTTAATTCGATACATCGAATCGATCCGATGTTTCGACAAACTGTTGATTCACTCGATGTATCGATGTATTTTCATAAAATATCGAATACCAGTGACTTTAATGAAAACTCAGTTTGATCTCTAAATCATTCTCATTCATGGTTTTATTTTATTATAAACAATATTTGAATCAGTGGTGTTTCCATGTGTACAGGGATGCCCGTAGCCGTACTAATTTGTCTGATAGGGGTTAGGTAGGCCTGATAGAAATACTGATATAGCTGATAAAAGTTGTCTATACGAATAAATAAAGTTGGAGTGTCTGTTTGTAATATCAAAATAACACCTTTTCACTAAATGCATATGAAAGTACATACGACACCTATAACAAAAACGCGATTTAAAAAATGTTTGTCTGTCTATCTGTCTGTCTGTCTGTCTGTCTGTGTGTTTATTCTGGGTAATCTCCGAAACGGCTGGACCGATTTTGAAGGGACTTTCACTGGCAGATAGCTGATGTATTAAGGAGTAACTTAGGCTACTTTTATTTTAGAAAAACAAAATTAAAAAATGGGTCCTGTCACGTGGGCTCAGAACGCGGGAGCGGGCTTTTTTTGTTAAGTTAAATTTCACGCGGACGAAGTCGCGGGCTCAGCTAGTTATATTATAAAACTGACAAACGTAAGTAATGGGAGTGAATTTAATGAGGGGTGAAAACGTGCGGTTTGCTTGATGACCGATGACGAACTGATTTTGGTTGCAATACAATTTGCGTAAATGTGAACATTTGGGTCAAAGTGTGAATGCTGCTTCGGCAAATGTACGTGTATGGTCGTACACCATGAAAAGTAGTTTTATCTTAGTTATATAGATTTCTTCAACATTCAGCATCCTTGAACACACACAATAAATGTGCAGTCATGGACAGTGCTGGTGTAGGAGTAGTATAATAATTATAACTTGACGCTTGCGTGGAGTGTCAGAAGGCTGACTAGGTGAGGGCTTTGTGGTGTGTGGTGTGATGTTATGTTAGAAAAAGTACTCGATTTTCAGTAAACATCGATGTTTGTAACCGATATATCGAAAGACATCGATACACACTTCCGATATATCGCATCGAAAAAAACATCGATTTTTTTCGAAGTGGACACCCCTACGTGTGTGTATTGATACAAACGACAACAAACTGCTCTGTAGGATAAAAGCACACCGTTGACGCACGTTTCTAAAAGTGCGTTTAAAAAACGTTGTGTGCAAAGGCACTTACGTGGAATGCGATGCAAAATAGGTCGCATACATATTCTCCATAAATATGATTTAGCTCTTACTGTTTGTTTATCGTAATTTCTTATGGGTACAGGCCTCATGCGACCTCGATAAGGCGGCGCCGTGGCGGCTGATGGAGCTCTGTGAGTGGTGGGATGCCGACGTCGCTAGCGACTGCCAGCCAAAGACAAAGGAAGGCGAGACCTTCCCCGCAAACCTGTCATTCAACGGTGTTGTGAAACTGTCAAACGCGCTCATCGAACACGATTGCGTTTATTTGGAACTTGACCACATTGAGGTTACGGACAAGGATGGACAAGGTAATAATTCGGTTAAACTTACACTGTTTGACAGATATGCTATGGGAAAAAAGTCATAAACTCCGCATTTATTTGATGTATAAACTTTACCTCAGTCAAAACATTTCAGAACACAGACAAAAGTTTTAAAGGATAGACTAAGGGCCTGTGCACACCATGTTTTTTAAACGCGCCGTCGACGCGCATGCGAGTTGGACGCATCCTGTAGACCTTTGCATTCCTGTATAAATTTAAACACGCGTTTCACGTGTCGGTGTCGCGCATTTGTGTCGATACAAACGCGATACTAACGCGCGTGTGTATCGACAACAAACTGCTCTGTAGCATAAAAGCGCGCTAAAACGCGCGTCGACGGCGCATTTAAAAAAGGTGGTGTGCACAGGCACTTATGTATATTTTCACCAAAGACCCATCTAGCGCGCGAAGTTCAAATTTTTTGAGGTTTTTTAGTCATTTTTCAAAATCTGACAATAATAAAAGGCACATTTCGTAATTCGCGACAAAGACCGTGCGCAGTGCATTTATTAATATATCCAACTTACTCTAAAACATTTCAAGAACGACAGCTATCCAGATAACCTGGCAATTTTTGTATATTTAGTGATTAACTAGTATTATATCCACCGTGATAATATTTAGAGTAAAATAAATGTTTTAATAAACGCACTGCATACTGTGTTTGTCGCAAATCACAAAATGTTGTCTTAAATGTTTTCAGATTTTGGATAAACTGTAAGAATACTCGAAAATTTTGAATTTCGCGGGCTGGACAGGCGCCTTCACCTTAAGTGGAATCCCTAAGTCATCTTCAATACATTTTCGTAACTGATGTTCTCTAAATATTGGTGAAAATGACACAATTAATGAGAGGTATAATTATTACGGTACGAGGTCCTTTAAATTTAGAAGTCCTTGACGAAAGTAGACTTAAAGGGATTTAGGAAATTTAGGACATGCCATTACAAAAACACATCATAATATACAGGTTGGAACAGAAAGGTATACCCACTTATTTTTCAAAACTTTACTTTGTAATTCTATAACTATCAGCTTTGGTGGAAGCTTGAAAATCAAAAGGCGTTATAGGGATACAGCTGTTGACAGATTTCATAAATCTATATAACCTTCAGTACTTCAACTGTCCCACAAACCCGATAGTATCAGATTTACAAAGTAAAGTTGCAAAAAAATATAGTATACCCTTTCTGTTTCACCTAGTATATCCACAGTGGGCTCCCTACGTTCACGCGGGTTATCCGAATCAATTTTATATTTAACAAAAATTTCGGGATTATTCATCCCCTATTTTATCCCCTTGGGGGTAGAATTAATCAAAATCCTTTCTTAGCGGATGCCTACGTCATAACATCTACCTGCATGCCAAATTTCAGCCCGATCCGTCCAGTGGTTTGGGCTGTGCGTTGATATGTCACTCAGTCAGTCACCTTTGAGTTATATATAGATATGTCCAAATATTGTTTCTTTACAGTTACAAAACATATCTCCAACTGTGTCTCGCAATCGTTGTATCAAACGAAATCGGAACTATTTAGAACTTCGTGTCAAATAGACTGTGATAATTTAGTGGTAAGTATTGTTGCACGATTGAAGCTGCTATACGATCCTTGTACTAGGTGAAACATAAAGGGTATACTATTTTTATTGCAACTTAACTTTGTAAATCTAAAACTATCGGCTTTGTGGGACAGCACTAAAGGTTTTGTAGACTTGTGAAATCTGTCAAGAGCTGTATTCCTATAACACCTTTTGTTTTTCAAGTTTCCTCCAAAGCTGATAGTTTTAGAATTACAAAGTTAAGTTTTGAAAAAAATAGTATACTCTTTTTGTTTCACCTTGTAGATATGTCGATACTACAATTATAATATGCGTTATCAGATCAGGCCTCTTACCTTTATAGTATAGTTAGTTAAGGCGTCAATAGCCTACTGGTTAGAGGGGTCGCCATCGTAACTGACAGGTTTCGGGTTCGATCCCCATCCTGGCCATTAAACTAGTGACGTGAGCCCACTTCTAACACAAGCATTAGCTTATCTGGACGGGTTAACGGGAATACTAGTAATGTGATCAACTTACTTTGCTAGTAATCTTTAAAAAACAAAGTTATTGCAAATTAACAATTAATAGAACTGTGTTCCATTATACATGTCTAAACAATATTGTGTCTAGACTTATTTATAATATATCATAGTAATGCTTAAGTTCAAATTCTTGTTCAATTTAAGGTCAATGAACTTATTAAAGGGGCAATGGAGAGCACGACAGACGACAATAAGCACTATACAGCACAGTTTTGGTTGTTTTTCGCGTTGATGATAGCCAGCTGGGTGGGTCAAGCCGTTGTTGTCACCTTCGCTGACGCGATATGCTTTGATCTGCTAGGTATTTATATACTTATAAAAAATAATAGTAATAATAAATATCGCCAGACTTACACACCAACTGTATGGTCCCAAACTAAGCAAAGCTTGTACTATAAGTACCGTACAATGGACTGGGGGCGATCCCAGTGACACCCAGACATGGGCAAATTACGAAAAGGCTATTTCCGAAATTTCCCCCGACGGGAATTGAACCCGCAACGAACCGGTGTAGTGTTACGAGCGGCCTACGCTCAAACCACTGCGCTACGCGGTCGTCAAATACCCATTTTTTGTGTCTCATAGAAAATATTGTCGTAAAATAAGCTGTTATAGTCTGCTTGGTACTCAGAGAGTATTAAAAAATATATTTGTTTACTTTTTTTTAGAGAATCATGTTTCGATAAAGTGAACTTATATTTAAAATAAATAGGTATTTTTAAAGATTTTTACTAGATACCTCTAAGGTACTTTACTGTTCAATTTAAACAATTATGTTGGTATGGAATAACATACCAAGCTGTACCGTTTCACAGATCATTATCTAATAACATCTAATGAGCACTTCTTATTTACAGGTACCAAATTTTCGCAGTACGGCAAGCAGAGACTTTGGGGGTCAGTCGGGTGGGGTGTCTTCTCACTGTTGACCGGAGTTCTCATAGATATGTTCAGTAAAGGCGCTTACAAGGATTACACAATAGCGTTCATACTTATGTTCGTGTTTATGATCGGCGACGTCCTTGTTTCGTGTTTCTTGGAGGTAATCTTTTCTTCCTAATCTCTATACGCCACGTTTCCCACAGTTAAACTTACGGCTTACGTAAATCGCCCCGTCGGTTTGTGGAGAAGTGTGTCCGGCCTAGTATGATATTAGGCTTGCCTCCTATAATAGTGTGGGTGCACAAGGGATCACCCAAATTACGCCTCTACATGCCCATTTTATTAACAACTAGCTGTGCCCCCCGACTTCGTCCGCGTAGTATTTAACGTAACAAAAGTATCCTATATGTTAATCCCGGTTATAAACTATCTGTGTTCCAAATTTCATCCAAATCCGTTGAGTAGTTTTTGCGTGAAGGAGTAACAAACATACATACATACATACATACATCCACACTCACAAATTTTCACATTTATAATATTAGTAGGATATAGGCAGAAAACAGCCTTCTATTTTAAAACCAAGTGAAAACCATTGGTCATTGCTATCATCTTCTAAAATGTATTTGTCGTCTATCACGAATTCTTTTCGGTCGACATGTTGTCGGTCAGTGGACGGTTAACAGATGACCGACAAAATCACAAACCGACAATTATTTACGATTTATGATGAAGCGTTCACGAAGATAATGTTAATGACCGATGGTTTTAAATTCTATTCCAGATACGAACTCCCAAATGGCATGTCTGTAAGACGTAACTTAGCACGTTTCAGTTTTGACGCCAACATCAAATAACTATTTAAAGAACTTGAATCAATACAAATTACATAACAAAATACAACAGTAACGCCCGTATTAATAAATCAATCTCAAGTCAGAGTGATCTTGATTACGCTTTTGACATGTGACGACGGTTCGTATCCCGCTGGGGTAAATTACGGAAATGGCCTTTTCGTAATTTTCCCAGATCTCGGTGTCACAGTGATCGCCCCCAGTCCATGCTACGGCACCCATAGTACAATCGTTGCTTAGTATGGGACCATAAAGTTGATGTATCAGTCTGGCGATATTTATTAATTTAGTCATTTATTCTGGGATGTTATTTACACGATCACTCTCAGACTTGAGATAGATTAATTTGATACGGTCCTAATAGTTTAACAAACTAGTCATAGAAGACCCGGGGCCCAATTGTTTGGGCGCAGTTTACAGTGTAAACTTTACGCACTTTTAATTTTGTATTTTCAGACTGACAACACTAAGATGTCTTTGAACATCTTAGCTGATGTTGGCACGCTGCTGTCGTCGTTACCAACGTTTATATTCATGGTGTGGACCGTGGTGGTCGGCATGTGTACAGGCTTGATATGGCAGTTCCTGTTCTGGCTTCTTGAAGATATATCGGCATTGAACTGCGACAGCTCGGATTACGTCAAGACACTGCAAGGCTTAGTTAGTGCGATACAAATGTTTGGCGGAGAAATACCGTTCTTATTTGTATCAGGTATGTGTTATTTTTAATTCATTTATTATTAGTCGCTCGGCTGTGGCATGGGAATTTGTGAGCATTATGCAGGGATGTTTCAAAAGTCCAAAATAAAATGTAGGATTATATACGGTAGCTGATATTTATATAGCCAGTGAAGACACTATACGTAACTATCTTGTTTTCTGAGATACGTACCTACCTTTGGGCCATCCATAAATTACGTCACGCGAATTTCATGATTTTTGACCCCTCCCCCGTCCTTGTCACAGCTGGTCACATTTGTGGGACCCCTCCCCTACCTAGTGTGATGACACATATTTATAAAATAAATATTTATAAAATTTTATGAAATTAAAACAGCAGTTCCGAAATTATTTTTATATCCGAAAATATCTTAATTATAAAATAATATATTATGAAAAAATGTGATGTCACAAAATTAAGAAACTGTGTGACAATGGGTGGGGAGGGGTCCCCACTCATTGTCACACATTTTCACACATCGTCGACTCTCTCCCTCCCCTGCAACACAGTGCTTGATCCGAACCCCCTATTACCCCGTATTATTTCAGCCTTTTTAACACTGTATGCAATCTCAACGGTCAAACTAACCAAAATAAAATGTGCTTTCAGGGTACGTAATAAGGAAGTTAGGTCACGTGAACATGATGAGTTTGGTGCTGTTGGCATTCGGCGTGCGATTCATACTCTACTCGTTCCTGACGAACCCCTGGTGGGTGCTTCCCATCGAATTGTTCCAAGGGATTACTTTCGGCGTGTTTTACCCGACCATGACGTCATACGCCAATATCGTATCCCCACCAGGAACAGAGACAACTGTGCAGGTTTGTATCATTCTTTTCTTAAAAAAGGTTTTAAAACTTCTGAAATTTTTATCCTCCTCACTTCCCAAGGAGTGCGTTTTTGCACGACGTCGTTATAAATACTGGCTGGAGTATACTAAGGCCAGTATTAATAAATCAATCTCAAGTCTGAAAGCGATCTTGAGTACTCTTCTGACGTGTCATTTTATACTAGAACTAGCTGTGCCCGCGACTTCGTCCGCGTGTAATTTAACTTAACAAAAATTTCGGGATTATTCATCCCCTATTTTATCCCCTTGGGGGTAGAATTAATCAAAATCCTTTCTGTGCGGATGCCTACGTCATAACATCTACCTGCATGCCAAATTTCAGCCCGATCCGTCCAGTGGTTTAGGCTGTGCGTTGATAGATCACTATGTCAGTCAGTCACCTTTGAGTTATATATATTTAGATTACATAAAAATGGCATGTCCGAGACCACTGTCGAGATTGATTTATTAATACGGCCTAAGTCCCGTTGTAGCTAGTAGCTTGCGCATGAAATTGTAAGTATGCAGCGAACATAACCGCTCCCCATCTTGGCTGTGAAAGGCAGACCATCTGCGAACAAAAGTAGAAGTCAATATTTCATCAAATATACAATCGATGGAGATCACAAATCGACAAATTTCATTCGACAATTGGATATCATTTTGCAGAACGGAATCAACCCACGTGCACTGCTGCAGACCAAAACCAACCTTTTTTTAGGGGTTCTAAGTTGGTTTCCGTTTGCAGAAGCGTGAGTGGGCTGGCTCCATTTTGCAAAACTATTGCTAGATACTTTAAATACCTAATAGTGCTATCGATATCGAACAATAGGTCGATCGAATTCGATTACTCGGTTTTGTGGTTATCTGTATTAATTACGCTGATAATTATAATTGTTTCAGGGTTTAGTGGGCGCCGTATTCGAGGGTGTCGGTACGTCGTTAGGTAGCTTTATCGGTGGTATGCTGTACGATAAATACGGCGGGTGGACCACATTCCAAGTGTACGGCATAGCGGCTCTGATCTGCTCTGCCATTCACGCGCTCGTGACTTACATCCTGAAAGATAAACTTGCGCTAGTCGGAATATCGCCAGGTAAAGATAGACCTAATGCAGAGTAAATATGTATCATAATCAATTGGATTTAGTGTTGGAGCACATACTTCTCACACAATTCGTATTATGACGTATTCAGTATTTTATAAACATAAACGTCTCCCGCTTGACGGTAATTTAGTATGTAGGCACTTTAGACAAAAACAAGTGAATGACGATATCGAAAGTGAGATTCTAATGAGTATTATTCCGAGATTTCTTTTAGTTACGTAATTTATTGATCAAATCAAATATGTTATTGAAATATTATGGGTAAGGGTAGACGTAGGTTTTTTTTTGTTTTTATCTTGGTAGGTATACGTATTGAGCGTCTTAGCTGATTGGTTAAGCTCGCGTCTTGCAGGCATAAGGTCCTGGGATCTAACCTCTCCTTTTTCGAAATCTATGTTCGAATCATAATTTGAATATGATTATCACTTGTGAAGGAATACATCGTGCGAAAACCGACAAGTCTTAGAAAATCTTACCAATTTTCGAAAGACTTGGGAAATCCGCCAACCCGCACTGGGCTAGCGTGGTGGATTATGGCCTGAATCCCCCTCGTATAGAGGGTAGTCCCGTACCCAGAAGTGGGACGATAAAAGGAGATAAAAATTTACCATTTTTTATGGTATACCTACCTATTAAGTTGTAACCGATTATTTTTAAGGTTATTTTTATTTACGGCTGTGGTTAGGGATTGCAATTGAAATTGCGACAATTATTTTATCATACACTCATTAGGTACCTATTCTTACTATGGGTTTTATTTATTCTTGATATTTATTTAGCTATCTACTTAACGTGGTTATTTTAATCAATGCACTTAGGTCTCCCTAATATTATAAAACTTATTATACTTGATGCCTATGATAACGTTGTTTAAAATCATCTTTATTATTTATTATTAAATTATTTCATACATAATACAGATTAGGACTACCTATTTATTTAAATTTGGAATATATACTTAATCAAAATTTTTACGAATAAAAAAATCGAATAATTTATTTAATACTATTTATTATATTAAAGTTCAATTCGTACAATTCCATAATACCTTCCTTTTGATTGTAATTATGATAACTAGTACTTGTACTTACCCTTGTGCCATGTTACTTTGTTGTGAACATTTTTACTAGAACAAATTGTCTGATAAACTACTTGTCGGTAAAGTTTGATTAAAATAGCTCTTATGTACTTAATTTCTTCCCACATAAAGATTTGTATGAATAACTAAACATGTGAAATTATTTATAAAATTTAGTTGTGCATGTGTGTATCGCTCTTGGGCGTATTAATCGTGCCGATTTTATACAAATAATAATGTACTTACTTATATTGCATTTCCAGTATTTTACACTGTAGTTGGTTAATTTCACGAAGACGCGTGAATTATTGCAAATTGACCCATAAGCCAGTGTTATAAGAGTCACAGCACGCGTCTTGGTAAAATGGACGAAATTAAGTTACAACCACCCTTTGGACTCAACGCTAAGAATTAAATTCCATTTAAAATAATTCCGAAAAAAGTTGCGGGGTGGGGGCGGAGGCATCGGCATTATAATTGGTTGGGAGTGGAGGCAGCGCATTGTGATTGGTCTATCGAAAATAATAATGGATTTAGATTGGACGATCCTAAATATTATAACCCTCATTGAGCGTATGTGTTTCGGAATATTTGTTCCAGAGCGCGCGGTTCAAAGTGTGGTTGATCCGTGGTTACGTCATACATTCCTTTACGACATTATTCCCTATATCGAACAAACGAAGTTGAAGCTACCAGTGTTCCAATCGCAAAATTGTCGACAATTTACTTAAACTTACTGTGACTTAATTTAAGTGTTTATTTTTTCGAAGTTGTGCCTGTACTCCTTTTACACCTTGAGCAAATTTATCTTAGGTGTACTGGTTTTAAATATACTTTTTTATATTTGAACATTCAAAGTGTGTTTGATTTTAATAAACACTTAAGTACCTGATTTTGGAAACATGTAAAAATAAGGAGATGCTGTTTCATTACACAAGGATGGCCTTTTTACTAATAGATACGTAGACATTTGAATCAAAGGCACATATTAATAAATCTATCTCAAGTCTGAGATCTATCTAGAGTACGCTTTTGACGTGTCATTCTGTACTGGATGACATTTCCAAGATCGCTCTCAGACTTAAGATCGGTATATTAATACGAGCCTAATTCAAAATCAGATAGAAAAAAAATTTGCTGTGCAAAAATCATTAATTAAGTTAGGGATATTATTTCGATCGTTTTGTCGTTCAACTGTAAACAAACAGTAACAACTTTGAACTCTAAAACTATTTGGCTTTGGGGGGAAAGTTGGAGAACAAAAGGTGTTAACCAGATATAGTTTGTACATTTACAAAGTTATAAGTTAAAAACAACAGTAGACTCTTTCTTCTACCGTAGTATAGGCATAAGTACATTATTCAAGTAATATGAAACACGGTGTGGAAATGCAAACGTCGGTCTATGTAAACTGTGATACGAATCCGCTGATTTTTGTCACGTGATATTGGATTGGATTACGTTTCCGTTGTTAGATAATCAAAAAGAAGCAAGTAAATTCCAAATTTGTTTATCACTTATTATATCTACAAGACTATTGTTATTGCATAGTCCGTGTTGTTGGTGTGCGCATGTGTATGTTAAGTCCCGCACACAGATATAGATTTACATAGATACCGCAAATGCATGTACTTCGCGTGTACGAAAGCCCGACCAAGCGTCAAGGTTGGCCGCCGCTAACTTACAGTCTGCGCGATTACAGATATAAACAATATGAGTATGAGCGAGATAATCACTCGAGAGAATCGTAGCGGGCGGAGGGGCATCGGCGGCATCGGTGTCTTTGAATCGGTTTGGATTTCCCCACACTAATGACGTACAAATTCGGCACGCTTGGTTTCAATACAAAGCGTGATACTTGCGTTATCTATGTAAATCTATATATGTGGTCCCGCAGTAGACAATGATCAGTATCTATCGCAAGTAGGTACCAGTTGGTACCTAATTATTTGCGTCAGCCGTGACGTCATCATTAAAAAGTGACCCGCACTTTTACCGAGCAAAAAAAGTATATACTATTAAATTTAAGTTAGGTACCTACTTGCGCAAGTTACTGCACATCATCCGCAACGGGCATTGTGATCGTTATTAATAATTCGTATTATTTGAATATAGAATATTCGAAACCAATTTGAGAAAATACGATTTATAATTTTATGTCTACGTTTTATTAAAACGTTGCAATATCCAATGTATTAATTAAAACCGTATTTTTTTTTCAGGCTATTCATCTGTTATTCGGTACGAACAACCCAATGACATGGTTTACATGTTAGGGGGCGTCCATTAATTGCGTAAGATGTTCTAGGGGGGAAACGAGGAGATCACGGAGATCGAGGGGAAGGGGAAGGGGTCTTGGCAAATATCACGTAATTATTTTTCTAGCAGCAAACAGTGTAAAATTGCGTCAAAAAGCTCAAAAACGTGCAATTTTGAGCGCTTAAGTATGGAATTAGCGGGAAGTGGCATTTAGGGTCAACCGTTTTCCTAATTTTTTTTCTAATTAATTCAACACGTTTGCAGCCTAAACATAAGTTTTGAAGAATCTCGCGTTAGATTAGGGGAGGGGGAGGGAGTTGAAGAAAATCTTACAATATCTCACCAAGGGGGAGAAAATCTCAAAAATGTCTCACGTAATTAATGGACGCCCCCTTAGAAAACGTGCACGAAGGAAGATCACGATGAGAGGAACACGGAATTACATCGAAGCACGTATACTTTATATTCTACGTATTTGTCCGTTTTGTATAGTGTACTCTATCCGCTGGTGGTACGGTTCAATTTGCTATACAAAATAACAAATAAGTGCAATGACTTTAAGTAAACGATTCGCTAACAAAAAAACTCTCACTTAGTATAAGCAGAATTTACCAACTGAGTTTTGAATGCGGCCTTGAGAGCTTAGTGACCAATCAGAAGCCGCAGAAAACTCAGTTGCTGGAGTTTACTTATATGCTTCAGGGTAATGTAAGCTTTATGACAGGTACTTAAAGCGAGGATTCCCTAAAACAATATAATATATATAATAATATAATAACCTACCTTCTACAGTGAGTATTAATCTAAAGAGTCCACCCGTTATGTTCTGTATACTGTATTATTAAAAAAGTATTCAATCCCTGTTATAAAGTAACAGTTAAACCAAATACATGTAATAAGTTACAATGATAATACGGCTTGAAGATGTCGAGTGATGTGGTCTGTAGGTACTTACCCCGTCCGTCGGGGAGTCTAGGTATTGTATCTGTATACATTTAAGTAAGTAGATTTATCTTACGCCTGATATGTGCAGGGAATAATCTCAATGAATTTTTATAATTTATAGGTACCTGTAATCTTAAAGTAACGCAAATGCACGCCCAACATGGCAGCTAATTAAATGATTTCCAAAAAAAGTACCTACTACCTAAGTGATATTTTGTATTAAGGGGCAAGACACGACAAAGTGATAGCGGGGTAAGTTTCAAAGAAATCTCATATTCGCTTTTAGGTTCTTACATTATAATTATTAATTTCCTATAAAACACGGTTATCGCAGTTCCTTATAGGTTAAGAGATTTTGTTTATATTTTTGTTGTCACCAAATTATTATGTTATTTTTTTTGTTATTAAATAAGTTGCATTCCATTTTAAATACACGTATTAATAATGTAAATATAGTTTAAAAAATCCTGTTAATACACAATCTACAAACATTTTTAGGAAATAAAATAAATAATATAAATATTAAACAAATTTAAAAACCCTGGATGCACTAAAAAGCTAGAAACAACCTTGTAATTTCGACTTGGTGCCAATCAAGTTAGTATAGGGGGCGGTTCCTAAGAAGTAGTCCCAGCATAGTGTAAAGATGGCATCAACTTCAAATAATAGTACATTGTTACATGAGTGGTGAAAGTTACTTATTTCGTCCCGAGATGGGGTTTGGCGCCCGAGCGTAGCGAGGGCGCTAATAGTTCGAGGGACAAAATAAATCTTTCACCCGAGGTAAACACTGTGCTTTTCATTACGAGTACAAGGAAAATAAAAATAAAAACAGGAATTGGCTAAAGAAATAATACAAGGAAGTATAAACAATACTCTACCTCTCGAAAAAAAAAACGGATTGCCGCCTATTTTGTTTTTTTTTCGTTGGCCGGCCAACTTCATTATTTAGCCATTATTTTTCATTTTCATCTTTAATTAAATATTTTGCCCAAATCTATGTTATTTTAAAGAAATTGTTGAAACTCAATTATAATTAAGTCATTTAAAAAATATATTCTTGAATTAATACTTAACTTTATGTTATTTCAATTTTACATCGTGCTGTAATTGAGTGACTGTAGAAATAGTTTGAACATGGTAATGGCCATAGAAATGTGAAAATGGAACTAGTTTTTTTTTTATAATTTGACAGCTGTCAGTTGAAAGCGAAACTCCCGGGCCTGAAAAGTATTACTTTCAACCCGCTTCTCAGGCAACTTCAGACCTACTTTCAGAGTATGAGTAATGAAAAATAAATTACAAGGCCCCCTAGTTATTTCTATCTTTTTAGTGCATCCGGGTTTTTTGAAGTTGGTTTTTTTTTTTTTTTTTCATAAACTTTACAAGTTATTCAATAGTACAAAATGGATTTTGTAGAGGTAGGAGTAAGTATACTATGTTTATTGTGATATTTATAAATGTAAGTAACTATTAGCAACTATTTCGGTACTATAGTACCTTCTTACTTATAAACATCATTCATAACAATTTATATCGTGGGGAATATTGTGGAACCCCAGTTTTCATTAATTTGTAAGTACCTATGTGTATAGCATTGTTATTTAAGTACTTAACTTACTAATAAAACGATACATTGTACTAGGTAAGGATATTTCAGTGAGTATATCTATAAATTGTCTATGTACTTATTACCTATTTGTGATAGAAACAAAGAGTTAATTATATTTTCATTAACTAAGTATATTTGACTTATCATTTATGAACACGTGTTCAGTGATTTTGGCAGACCTGATGAAAGCGAACGAATAAGTATCACTATCAGACCTCGTAAAATGTTTTTACTACTCATACTCGGAAAGTAGGTCTGAAGATGCCTGATGAGCGGCTTGAAAGTAATTATTTTCAACCCTAGGGAGAATTGCTTCAACGGACAGCTGTCAAATTATTAAAAAGAAACTAGTTCTATTTTTACATTTCTATTGAACCAGTCCGGCCAACGGTAAAAAAACACCTATTTTGATTTTTTTACCGTTGGCCGGACTGGTGCAATCCAAAAAAAAAAAAAATAGGTGTTCATACTTCCTTGTATTATTTCTTTAGCTAATTCCGGTTTTTATTTTGACTTTCCTTGTATTCGTAATGAAAATCACAGTGTTTACCTCGGGTGAAAGACTTATTTTGTCCCTCGAACTATTGGCCAAAGCCCGTCTCGGGAATAAATAAGTTACCTTAACCCTAGGTTAACAATGTAAGTACTAGTGATGTAACGAATATTCGCATTCGCATTCGCATTCGCGAATATTCGCATATTTTTTGACATTCTCATTCGCATTCGCATTCGCAAGAATCTATGCGAATGTTTGGCGAATGTTTTTGAAAAACAAAAAGGAAATTATCTATAGACGGATACGGAATGTTAACAACTAGTAAGAATTATATATTATTAAAACAAACTTGCTCATAGGGTGGCCCTTATTGCACCGTTTTTAGGTTCATAAAGCAGCTTATTACTGTGCTATTGACTTTAAATTTTTTAAATATTAGTAAAGAGTTATCCTAAAAATAGTAAACATTTAAAACAATAAATAAACGATGTTTATTAAAATATTATACATAAAACATTAACTATTTAAATAACTTTATCTCACATTCAATTTAATAGTAAATAAAACATAATATTATAAACATTCGATTTATTATATGTATTTCAAATAATATGATAATTGGAACCGGCTTTGCCAGACCCATAGATAAATTTAACCAGCCAAATACATGTCGGACCACGCATACTCTAGAGTTCCGTAGACATCCCGCCACTTTTCGATACTACTTGAGTTGAGTTTGAGTTTGAGTGACTGTAGAAAAAGTTTGAACATGGTTCCATAGAAATGTGAAAATGGAACTAGTTTTTTTTATAATTTGACAGCTGTCAGTTGAAAGCGATTCTCCCGGGCCGGAAAAGTATTACTTTCAACCCGCTCCTCAGGCAACTTCAGACCTACTTTCAGAGTATGAGTGGTGAAAAAGATTTTTTACTCGCAAGTAAGTTGTAAAATGTCGTTAATTACACACCTTGGCTCCATTACAGCACAGCTCTCGTGTAAGTCTCGGGGTGCAAACCAGCCTCGATCGTAACTTAGCTCAATTGCACATAATGCATGGATCTTTATCTATTGCTCTTGTTAGTCTAATTAATATATTAATTCAATAAAATTTGAATATAAAATAAATTTCATTAATGAAATAATACTAAACTACCCTCAAATCCAAACAAATCTCTTGGAATTAACTTTATGAGACTAACTTCGTTCTTTCAACCTAAGGGTTCGCCTATGTTCGGCCGACACGAAATGTCAATCCAGTCTAACATTTTGCGCGCTCTTTATTAACCTCCGAGAAATAGGCGTGTTAAAAGTTTAACATGTGAATTTGTGTGTGTCTGTGGCATCGTACCCCCAAACAAATGATCCGATTTAAATTTTGTTTCTTTTTTAAAAAGGTGTTCTGATCGATAGTGTTCTTAGCTATGTTTCACGAAAATCGATTCAACCGTTTGATAATTATCAGCACTTTTGTAATTTAAAGTCTTTTTTTTTCGTATAGGTTTTCTTAATTGAAAGTCAACATTCGCATTCGCATTCGCATTCGCGAATGTTGAAGCCAAATATTCGCATTCGCATTCGCATTCGCGAATGTCAAAAATCCAACATTCGTTACATCACTAGTAAGTACTATTGCTGCGCTAGTCTTCATAATATTTCAATCGCGTCCATTTCTAACCGACGTCCAAAAAAAGGATTATATATAAGTTTATTCGTCTGTATGTATGTTGACCGATTACTCCGTCAATTGTGGACCGACTTTTCTTTATTTTGAAATCGTATACTCTCCAGGTGGTCCTATAGATAAATTTCATCAAAATCGGTTCAGTATTTTGAGAAATATGGACGATTTGCCGTCACTAGGAATTCAATACGAAGTTTACCTACGACAATAACTCTTGAAAAAAAAAAACCGACCTCCACTCTTTGCACTACGATAGGAGTAGGTACTTCTTAGGTAGGTACCCATTCGTACTTGCTTGAATTGGCACGGACTCCAAATGAAAGAAATTACAAGGTCCCTAGTTATTTTATATATTTTAAGTGCTCCCAGGTTCCAGGTTGTTTCTAGCTTTTTAGTGCTCACTCGCGCACTCATAGCGTAGCTAGAAATAAAAATTAAAACCTAAATAAATAACAATAGATACAGATAGGTTGACGCGATGGGAATCGACCTTGCAAAGCGCAACTGCTCCAGGTGCAATGTGTCACAGCAAGTAATGAGCGATCTGCGGTAGATAAAAGAGTAAAAATAATAAGTACTTACTTATATAAAATTAATACCAAACAGGCCATCGAGGAGGTGGGAAAGTTTCATTTACCTAGAATGTACTAGTTCACATTAATAGGTTTTTTTTTATTGAAGTCTACATGTTTACAAGTAATATTTTTAACACTTAGTTTACAAATGATGTCCGTAGACTTGAGATACAAAAAAATAAATTATGAAAGAGTACCCCTTTATGAAAGAGCCCATTGAGGATTGCCTCCTCCTAGAGGACGTGCACGGCCGTGTTAAGTTACCCGATCCCCGAGCGGTTAAGTAGCTTTGGTAAGTAGGTACTTAACTTGTGACCCTTAAACTAGGCATAACCTGTATCGTAAGGGCCAGTTAACATAAAGTAAGTTAGTACCTAATTTGTTCTAACGAACGATGAATCGAGTTGAAGATCATTATTATTCATGTTTAGTAGAAGCCTGTGGTATAGAGTTATAAAGCTACATTCAAATAATTTGTATTTTCCGTGAATCCTTGCGTGAAACGAAACGAATGCGCTATGACGTTACAACATTTTGACGTACCCTTTTTTTTTCTTTGACGGCATCAAATTGACACGTAGTTTTGCCGACTGGCAATCTGGGGAGCTATGCGTTCCATACCAAATAAATCGATGAAATTCAACATGAATGGACAGCATAACATAACGTATGCGTTATACCCTAAGAGCAAAGGAGATGGTGCGATTGTAATTTTAAAAATGTAGGAATACCGCAGTCGCAGGGTTATTATGATGGTATGAAAGAAAAGAATCAGTATCAGTAACATCGCCCCGTCTTTCGTAATAGTTTGGGAAATAGAGGTAAAATTCTGTAAAAATGTTCAACACGACCCGAAGATAGTATTCTATGGCTTGTGATGTTTCATAAAAAGCAATATTTCTCGTAAGTTACCGCCTCTCGGGATATGTGGAAGATGTAATCAAAATTTCATATGGTCCACGTCGAGACATGGGTTCCAGAGTAAGGTAATTATCATTTCACTTCAAAATATTGCTTTATTAGCTGCCTGTATGGTGTAGTTAGTAGAACTATCGCAAATTGCGACAGTCTTGGGTATTGCAAATCACCTAACCTCTCAAACAAAAGGTTAGCGCCTATCGTAATATGTAGAACAACTCCTTTCCATTATTTACTTTACCAATGTTCCCAATGTGTGGTTCGCTGTTGTAAATAAACAGATAATAAACATTATTTATGAATGTATTAGTGAATTCTGTTATAATTCATAATATCATATCATTCAACTTCCCTTATTCTGTTTCTGTAGGTACATAATCTTAGTACCTATGACATCTGAATGTATTTGTGTCTCTCTTGTCTTTTTTTTAATAATGTGGCGCACCTAGTATTGTAGGTCCTTGTTATATTTTAGTTGTGTCAATTTGAGCTTTGACATAGTTTGTAGACATCATCAACTACCTAATGATGAAAGCAATATTTTTTAAAATGAAGTAGTTTGTAGACAATAGAATCACTTGGCTCTATTTAACAAAATCACCCAAGATTTATTTTATAGTCAGTTCTTACCTAGCTATGTCAATCTAAGGTAGTTTAATAAAGCTAGGTAGCTTTATGGGTCAAAACCCTACCCATCCTGTACATAATGTTCCACTGTAATTATAATGTGAAAGATAACAACACCAACACATTTTAGGTAAGTATGTGATAGGTTTAGAGCTTGATAAGTGTGTAATAATATATCATTATCAACCTATAAATGATACATTTCAGCCACCTTATCTAAAACTTTACATTATTGAAAAATAATAGCCAATATGTGTGTAACACACAATGCCTTGTTGGCCACAGAAACAACAGAAATTTATTGAACCTATCTTTACTTATACATAACTTGCAAGAAATACAGTTGTATGTATTGGCAATTGATTTCTGACCACCACTATTATTGATTTGATTGTTTGCATTGAAAAGGCTCCGAAACTACTGAACCGATTTGAAATTTTTTTTCACTGTTGGATGCTACACTATCCCCGGGTAACATAGGCTATATAAGAATTTTTTTAAAATAGGGATTCTTAATAAAACTCCAATAATGTAACCGTGATGTACCCGTGCAAAGCCGGGGCAGGCCGCTATTTTATCAATATCAGGCAATCCACATTGCTATAAATTGGCCAGCCTGTGATCTAGTGTACCCATAATTGTACTCTAATCTTTTGAAATTGTTCTACATGTTGGTTTTAAAGTGTAAACATTCATGTGTATGAATTGAAGCTAAATAAAACCGGATTAGCATGTTAATGCATTTGATAAATAAAAAATAATAATTCGATTGTCAATCACAACTGAATATGATGATTTTGTGAATTATAATTCTAGTATTTATTTTCCTCATAAGGTTAATAATAGCTTTGGCCTACAATTCTTTTGCACTTAAAAAGTTTATAATATATTTAGGAAGATGCTGATTGACCAGAACATCTTCCTAACAGGAAATGGATACCTATCAATTTCCGTCAGTATCAAAACCTTTGAAGCTATCAGAATCCAAACTTAATAATAAGCAGTTTTCACAATAATATCTACTAGGACTTTAGAGACAAATTAGACTTTAAAAATCCAGTAAACAGCAAGATTGATAAAAATAATATTGTATGAATGTGCTATCTCATTTGAAAATACTAGTTTAATTAATCTTTGCTTACCATGTATGGGGAGGAGCTTCAAAAAATATTGTTGACAGGTTTATTTCTCAAAATTGAAATCTACCAATATAAGTATCCTTGTAAATTTAATCGATTTCTGTTAGAAACTGTAGAAGTTATGGTACTTGGGTTAACTATTTTTGGATGGGCAGTCTGAATGATCTTCTAAGGGTTCCGTGAAGGGACTACATAATTCATTGCTAAACAGTACAGGGTAATAGTAATGTGACACACATCACGATCACATTATCAAGTGATAGCTAGAGTGGTTGTCCTACATGTGTAGTTGAGTTGATAGAGCCAGGTTGTAGTGATACGACTACAGATCATATATGGTTGGGTCAGCTCAGGTAGTACCGTCCTCTCACAGAAGATCGGCGCAAAGTAACTATTAATAGCTACGTTTGAGTGAAAGATCCAGAACCATTACCCCTTTCTCTATCCCACTCCCCTTGAGCTTGGCAATGTGCGGACAATGCCTCTGGTACTAAGCATCTATGGGGCATGGTAACTGCTTAACATCTGTACGCTTGTTACATACAATAGTCCATATTTTTGTGTGTCGTAAACGTAGCTGAAGTTGGTATAATTCACTCTACAATTTCTTATGCCCATATCAACCCCTACCCCCCCGACCCACTCACCGCTCTCCTAGACTCAGATGTCGAGGAGAACGACACACGCACACTCCCCACCAGACACCGACCTCGCCGGCGAGGTCGACGAACCCCCGCTTCCGCTTGGCACCCGACAAGCCCGCTGAGTTTCTTGCCGGATCTTCTCAGTCGAGGTCGCGTTCCGATCCGGTGGTAGATTTACCCTCGCCACCTCTCCTGGCAGCGGCCCAAAGCCGAGGTCGTGTCCCTTGTGGCGCCCTTGAGCTAGCTGCCCCCCTGCCCCTCTGGCTGGAGCGCACTTGCGCTCGCCCTCTGTCCGGGTGAAGTTGTTATGGCCACTCTGGCCAACATACAGTCATATCAAAACCATATCAACCCAGATTTTTCATGAACATCGTCACAACTAACCAACGATATCCGTTCGGCGCGACACGCGTGCCACGTTTGTCTCAACAAACCAATTTAACAACAAGTGGAAATTATAATATTGATCTCAATTGAAAGGGTCAATATAAGAAAGTTCTAACTGAGATTTTATCCTAAATATTTATAGGTTGTGGTTTAATTTAGCATTGCTTTTATGTATCTTTTTTGTTTGTCTCTTTGGTTAATCTCCGAAACTCCTAGACAGATTTCGACGGGACTTTCACTGTCAGATAGCTGATTTCATAAGGAGTAACTTTATTACTGTGCCGCGGGCAACAGGTAGTTTATACATATAAGACTGTGTTTATTATTTATTGGCTTCATAGTTTGAAGATAAAATCAATGAAGCAAAATATCATAATTAATTAACCTCGACGTCATCATTGTTCACCATTGTCGATCCTGGTTTACAGGAGTAACAGTGGTGGGAGTGTGAGGCGGGACCAGTCCCAAAAAAAAGTAATTTACCTGGTCACACGATATTGACACTTTGTGTTCGTTTCTTTTACAAAATGACATGTTTGTTAATTATTATCTTTTTTTTATAACAAAGTCTGCGAACAAGCGTACGACCCACTGACGTTAAGCAGTAAACGTCGCCAGCGTAGCAGTAAATTAATTATGGTGTTTGCAATACCAAAAGCTGCTTGCGCATTGCCAACATTAAGGGCCTGTTCACACCACGATTTTTAAACGCGCTATCGACGCGCGTTTGCAGCAGACGCGATACGCACGCGAGTCAGACGCAGCCTGTAGACCTTTGTAGGATAAAAGCGCGCCGTCGACGCACGTTTCTAAACTCGCGTTTATAAAACGTGGTGTGCACAGGCCCTAAGAGGAGAGAGGATGTTTTACACTGACCCCTTCATTTATTGTTATAATAGCACAGTTCCAATTCATGTTATGCGCAGTGAGACGCACTACTTGTCCTGATTTAGTCTTAACTTAACTTGTGAACCAGCTGTTGTTTGTTATCTATCCCGGATTTGTGTTTAGCAAAACGAATATGTTTTTAACTAAAGTGTATTGTTTCTTTCACAGAGACACTGTAGGCTTCTTGTTTGAACTATTTTGTGAAGTATCACCAGGTGATCAACTGAGGGAACCGTATGTCGTAAGAAAATATCCCGAGTCATACAAAAATGAAGAGGAATTGAAAAATATACCGAAATTTACATTTCCATGCCATTTGGAGAAGTAAGATGGTTTCGCTTTTTTATGCAACATTTTTTCAAAATAAATGACTTTGAATAATTTCGTGTTATAACTAAAGAGAAAATTGTTACAAAGTTATATTCCACGGTCAACGAGAAGCGATACGAAAAATTAATAAAAACATCGAATGTCATAATTATAATCTTATTATTTTTGTATCGGTTTTCGTTGGTCGCGGTATACGTGCCGATAATATTTTTGTCGAATATATTTCGCTATGCTCTTGCTGGTTCCATTCCCAGCGTGCACTACGCACTATCATTTCGAGATGTAGAATGTTTTTAATATGTTTTGCTAATGAATACTTTCAATTTTTAGTTCATTCGCACAACTATATTCATTTGTGTTGACATCAGAGGACTCCAAGTATACGTTTTGTTTTTGCCGCTACGATCCTAAAGCCAATAGCGCGTTGGTGTTACTGTCGCATTTGCCATGGCATGACATATTCTACAAGTAAGTAATTCAAAACTTTAATTATTAATATTACTATTATATTTGTATTATTTTGGCTGGCAACAATTCAACAAAATTATCATTGCAATTTTCGAAATAGTTGTATTAGGGCATGACCTTAACGAGGCGATTAGGGTCTTAAGGGGGTTCTCACACTGCACCGGAGCGTGCGTACGAGCGAAGTTTATACGAGCATATGTGATCAGCATCACCGTCGCTTCGCACGTCCGCTCCACATCGCCTCGGTCCAGTGTGAGACCGCCATGCCATTGTGTCAATACATCCACCAAATACGACACTTGCAATTATTATGTCGTAGTTGCAATGAAATATAATATTTATACCTACTTTGATAGGGTATCTAATGCTATGCGAATGCTATTTAATAAAGTAAATTTGCATTGAGCTAGACTTAAGTTGAAGTTATCATTTTATAAATTATTTTGCTTGGCAATGCGAATATACTATGTACTTAATCTATTTGTTCTCATATTGCGACAGTAAAACTGTAACAAAACAAGTAGGTCATTGCCACGTACGCACATCTATGTAACTACGAGATAGAATGCGCAGTTCATAGGTTTAAAATTCATGAATCCGTGTGCGTATGCCGCAATGTATTAACATCGCTTAAATATTGCCATTACACTTTGATACAAGATACATTACAAGATACTTTGATGCAAAAGATTTTGAACCTTAATACGATATCTAATACACGTTTTAGGTTACTAAATTGCATAGCGAATCTAATAAATAGTCCTGAGAAGGGGGAGTTGACGTCGTTCCTGAAAGCATGCCATCTAAGGCCCCCCATGCCCGGGCACACGCTCAAAGTGACCTACAACGCAGGTCACAGCGTTTTCACGTGCCAGTGTCCTGACAACAAACTTCCCAGTATTCCAGAGAATGTGAGTATCGGTGAATTTGTTAACTTTATAGCTTAATGCAATTATAATCATCTATACATCTATACAAATAAATAAAATTGGAGTGTCTGTTTGTAATATCAAAATAACACCTTTTCACTAAATGTATAATATGAAAGTACATACGACACCTATAGCAAAAAAGCCATTTAAATTTTTTTGTCTGTCTGTCTGTCTGTCTGTCTGTAAGTTTATTCCGGGTAATCTCTGAAACGGCTGGACCGATTTTGACGGGACTTTCACTGGCAGATAGCTGATGTTATAAGGAGTAACTTGGGCTACTTTAATTTTAGAAAAACATGGGTTCTGTCGCGCGGTTTCAGGACGTGGGAGCGGGAGCGGTTAAGTTAAATTCGCGGGCTCAGCTAGTAGATTAATAAAAATCTCATGGACAAACTCTGGAACGTTGTTTTGTTTGGCTAATGACAAATTTAGCGAAAATATTGCAACAGATTTTTGTGTTTTATACGAAGTTCAGGCACTAGAGCCCGTATTAATAAATCGATCTCAAGTTTGAGGGCGATCTTGGAAATATCATTCTTATGTCATATCAATACCAAATGACTTGTCAAAAGCGTACTCAAGATCGCTCTCAGAATTGACATCGATTTATTAAAAGGTGCCTAGCTGACTGGAAAAAACGATGACAAAGTTAGTGCGACAATAAAAGTAAATAGGTATAGGTAGTGGACAGTGCCGGATTAACCATAGTAGCAAGAGCAGCAATTGCTACGGGCCCCGCATATTTAAACCCAGTCATCTCTGCCTGAGCGTAATTTTTTGAGTGAAACTTATTCAGATGTGGTATATTGAATTTAATTGATGTCACAAAAACGTGAAACGTTGCAACTTTTCCTACTAAGACAATCCATGTCAGGCACTCGGTAACCGACTACGGGCCCCGCGCTTTGCTACGGGCCCCGCGCTTTGCTACGGGCCCCGCGCTTGCTAATCCGGCACTGGTAGTGGACCTTGCCATATGACTCCTTCGATGCCCGATTACTTTGCGATGGGTCGTTTAAAATAATAGTTGAATTTGTTTCCAGTGCAATTTAACGGAATACTTCAGTGCCATGGATGCGAAATGCATGGCCGGGCTATGGGCGGCGTTGCTCCACGAGCGTCGCGTCGCGATCGTCGCGACGAAGCCTTCGAGGCTGTCCGCGTGCGTGCAGGCGGCGAACGCGACGCTCTTCCCGATGTCATGGCAACATATATTCATTCCGATACTGCCCAAACACTTGGTAGATTACTTGCTGGCACCGATGCCGTTCCTTATTGGAGTTCCTAGGAGTGTTATGGAGGTAATCTATGATGAAACTTTCTAGAATGTATCTTCTGTTATTAGTTGTTGATTCCCTCTGGGTTAAATTTCGGAAATGGCCTTTTCGTAATTTGCCCAGGTCTGGGTGTCACTGGGATCGCCCCAGTCCATTGTACTGTAGCCATAGTACGAGCGTTGCTTAGTTTGGGACCATACAGTTGGTGTGTCTGGCGATGTTTATTGTTGTTTATTTGTCTTGCCCACAGTGAATTGTGCGGAGCCTATATTACCAGTATGAGACACTAAAGAGGGTGCTTTGGGTATTATAATATAATTAAAATAAGTTAAGCGACTTTATGACAATCGAACTTATGGCCAGTGCCGCAGACCGTGACTATGGCCAAGGTCGCAGTTGGAAAGTCCTTCGTTTCTGTCGCCGTGTGTGGAATGGCGACAGATACTGATTACGCAGACATGGCGACAGCAACGCTACAGCTATACATTACTTTGTATGAGTTCCCAAACGCAGATACTGTCAAGTGTCGCTTTGCAAATTACCAGTAATTACCATAAAGGTGTTTTAAACTTACAGTTTTTTGTTACAGAATGTGAGAATGTCAGAAATAGGTGATGTGGTTATATTAGATGTAGATGCCAACGAGCTTAGATCTCCCTTCAACGATTTGGAAAGTCTTCCGCCTGATTTGGTAAGTACAATGTTTATAGTAACCCATCTGATTTCTAAATCAGCAACTAGCTGAAATGGCCTCACTGAAACGTCTAGTGATGCGCCAGTTCTTTATCGATTAGTTAACAGGCGCTTTCAATTCAGGCATCGGTCTTTTCCGTATTTTATTTGACGCAATTTGGGACCTGCCTAACGTTCGTTTGGTAAATCCTACTAATATTATAAATGTGAAAGTTTGTGAGTGTGGATGTATGTATGTATGTTTGTTTGTTACTCCTTCACGCAAAAACTACTGAACGGATTTGGATGAAATTTGGAACACAGATAGTTTATAACCGGGATTAACATATAGGATACTTTTTATCCCGATAATCCCGAAATTTTTATTACGTTAAATACTACGCGGACGAAGTCGGGGGGCACAGCTAGTAGCTTTATAAAGCATCATTGTTTCATGGCGCCTTTTACCACGAACAATAATATGACACCTCAGGTTGGATTAGACGTTAGATCAAGCGAACAAAGAGCTGGCGAATATGGGCGTTCCTTTTGTAGCGGGAACGCTGACACAGACCAACTGTTGGTGGTGAGGTATACGAGACAACTGTCGACCGAACGCAGCGTGTCGCTACTACACAAAACTAATGTGTCAGCGTTCCCGCTACACTTTCCTCTCTTACCGTTTCTCTATAAAACCGTCTAGGGACGCCCTAACAAGCGAAGTTTTGTAGTATAAAGCGTAGGGCGCCGCAGCTCTGACGTCATCGTGTACCACTACTAACGCTTAGCACGGATAGCGGCGAGCGCCCCGAACGTCCGTATAGAAGCTTCGCTTCAAAAGGAATACTGCATTACTCTTTGTTAGCGGAGATAACTTCACGAACAAAGAACAATCTCTGTTTTTTGGAAGTGAATTTTGATAGCGTGGAGATAGAATGAGCATCCGCTCGTTTGGTCTCAACCCACTAATATAATAGTCATAAAATCGATATTTTTATTAAACAAATAAAATAAAGGTTTATAAATACCATTGTTTCGTGATCTTGAATATTGTTTGTTAAAAAACTTCAAATTTAGATTTTTGATTAAACAATCTGCATACATCTTAAGTATCCTTTATTTTAAATTGCAGGTAGCGAGTTTAAAGAAAGCTTTAAGTGATAAAAATGCGCTGGGTGATGCTGTGTCTCGCGCGTTCTTGCGTGCGTTAGTGTGTTTGATTGGAGGTTATCGAGATGCTATTAAGTAAGATTTTGTTTCGTATAATTCTCTCCTGTCTAAAAATTCACAATGTTACCAACTTAATAAAAATAATAACTGCTGCAAGATCCAACCAACGACATAAAACATATGTAATCTAATAAAACAGTAATGTTCTACTTTTTAGATAATGACGTCATAATTTTTGTTTCTTTTTTTTAGAATTGAAAATGGTCAATTGATCACATTCAATCCAGAGGCTTTTGTTAGAACTAGAAAAAATATGCAACCATTCCTTAAAAAGATATTACAATCGCAAATATTCCGTCAGGTGAGTGTCCCGTTTATATCTATTATTTTATTATACTGTTAAATTTGTTGGACCATTTGTTTACCTCATCATTTGGTGTGCAGTATTATGTGTTTAAAAAAATACAACCGAATTGAGAACCTCATTTTTGAAGTCTGTTAATATAAAACGATAAGTAATCGTAATATTGAGGCTGTGGAGTTGGATTTATTATTTGAGTACAAGGTTTCTTAATAAAAATACCCAGTTTTATATTTATTTACCTCCTACCGATTAATACATTCCATCAGTCTACCCCATCTGGATTCGTATCGTAATTTTGGGTTTTATTCCATATATCGGTAACGTTATGGCCCTGAAGCTTTACCATTACATACTTCGTTAAACCTGCAGATATTAGAACATGTTCTACTTGAATGAACATATTCTACTAGCTTGATGATGCACATATTTCCTCAAGCATCACTACATAGTATAAGACAAAGTCGCTTCCCGCTGTCTGTCCCTATGTATGCTTAGATCTTTAAAACTACGCAATGGATTCTGATGCGATTTTTTTAATAGATAGAGTGGTTCAAGAGGAAGTTTTATTAATGTATAATACGTGCATAATATAGTAGAGAAAAATTGATAAATTTAAGAGCTGTGCAAGCCGGGGCGTGTCTCTAGTTTGAAATAAATACAAACGATTGCAATGTTACCATGACTTTTTCACACAGTTCATCGATGAAAGACTGGACTTGCTCAACTCGGGCCGTGGGTTCAACGATGAATTCGAAGTGGAATGTAATATTTTCGCGGACAAGCTGAACACAGGGAGCGGGCAGAAGCTAAAGCAGCAGTACAGAGATTGGGCCAAGACTGTCAAGAAAGAGGGCGGAGCGTTCTTCAAAACTGTCAAGGATAAGGTAAGACAACATCGTAGCGCTGGCCTTTAAGGGTGGGTTTGCTTAGTACTGTCCGTGTTTAACCCCAACAAGGGTGTTAACTTGATTATTAAAGATGCTTTGTTAAGGTAAAAAGGTCCCGCTTGATAAGTACATGTTCGGCTATGGAGTGCATTAGAGTAGGGTCCTATACGCGTACATAAATATGGGAATGACAATATTTTCAAAATTTAGAAATTAATATCGTAAATGACAAGCTGTGAGCGCTTATCACATGTAGCTTACAATCAAAAACCAATCTACAACCGGTTATACTAGAGTTGATTTTGGCCTGCAAGAGTATGTGAGATGGTTACATTCTGATAAGCTGTATGTTACTCATCTAAAGATAACTCTTAATTAAAAGCATTTATTAGCGGTAACTGACGGTGGTCGAGGCAAGCTGTAGCTCACTACAGCTCATAAGATCATCCCACTAATATTATAAATGCGAAAGTTTGTGAGTGTGGATGTATGTTTGTTACTCCTTCACGCAAAAACTACTAAACGGATTTTGATGAAATTTGGAACACTGACAGTTTATAACCGGGATTAACACATAGGATACTTTTTATGCAAAAATCCCGAAATTTTTGCTAAGTTAAATACTACGCGGACGAAGTCGGTGGGCACAGCTAGTAAGATAATAAGATCACCATAAAATACTTACTATGTAGGGGGGTTTCGTACGATGAATGACAGAGCCAGAAGACCAATTCCCCGCCCATTGCTCTCACGCTGTCCCATTCCCCTTCGGTCGGAAACGTGCGTGAAATGCAGGCGGATCGTACCGATGTTTGCAGACTTAACTGATGCTATGAGTATTAGATCCCAATGGGATGTGTGTACCAACAAACTAATTGTAAGTAAACAAAGGTCGAATGCCATTGTGCAGAACTTCTTTGTTGGTACAAAGTAACTTTTAGGGTTCTGTATCTCAAAAGAAAATAACGGAACCCTTATAGGATCACTTTGGTGTACGTCTGTCTGTCTATTTGAAGTTTGTTTGCAAGTACGTTCACAGTGGCGGATTTACCATCAGGCTGAATAGGTTGGAGCCTAGGGCGGTATATTTGGGGACCGATAGAACTCTGCAACACACTGGAGCTATTTTAATATTTATATTAATACTAGCTGTGCCCACGGACTTCGTCCGCGTAGTATTTAACGTAACAAAAATATCGGGATTATCGGGATAAAAAGTATCCTATATGTTAATCCCGGTTATAAACTATCTGTGTTCCAAATTTCATCCAAATCCGTTCAGTAGTTTTTGCGTGAAGGAGTAACAAACATACATACATACATACATACATACATCCACACTCACAAACTTTCACATTTATAATATTAGTAGGATCTACTACCCTTTGTAATTATTGAAAATAAGCAACTGGCGATAAAAAAAAAATGACATGTGAAAAGACAAGCTCGCTGGGTTTCTTGCCGGATCTTCCGATCCGGTTGTAGATATAAGGAAAAAATTTGTAAGTGCCCCCGTAGGCCTAAACAAAATAAATGATTTGAATTTGAAAAAAATTGCCGATGACTTTCCCCTCTCACTTGTCATTGTACATTCGGTGTAGCAAACATCAAAATCTAGAGGAAAATAGCTAGTTCGCCGCCCCCCAACCAGTAATCGGCCTAATCTAGGACATGAAAATTGTAGAGGCAAAGGCGGCAAAATCTTTACAGCCTATTATACCTTGCAAATTCGTAAATCCGCCACTGTAATGTACCTATACATTGCACGCTTTAATTGTGCATCTCAGTTGTGACGCAATGAGCTCCGTTCAGAACACGAGGTCAGCTAGTGCATTTTCTATTTTTACGTAACATTTCGCTCAGCGCTTGTCGTTGCTTTAAATGCGGAAGCTTAAATATTAAATATAAATATGTATTTGTCCTTCCTGGATTTATGTATTAATATATTTGTACCGCCTATTTGATTTATATGAGTAAATTACTGGTTTTTTTTAGTACCTACTACTTAGGTAATGGTAACCTAGACTATTAATAATTGTAGATACGTAATGCAGTATATTAATAACAAATGGTGGTCATACATTGCTAATATTAATTTCTAACAACGATTAAAGTTCTGTCAAACATGTAGGGTTGCCACGTACGCGTAATTGAAGTACCTAATAATTAAAAAATACGAAATAAATTAATTTAAATTTACATAAATATTGTAGCGTCAAAATAAAGAAACTGAATCCTAATATATCTAGTTATCATATTTAAGCGTTTATAAGTCTTAGAAAAAATATTTTAGTCCTTATTGACAAAAGCAAGAATATTAATTGGCAAGACATTTTGACTCTATTGCTCTTAAATGACAAACAAGATAACGACCGATAACCTTTTAGCGCCAGTATAATTATAACAAATATATTGTCGGTCATGTCATACCTACTCGCCTTACTTTACGTCTAGGACGGTTTAACCACTGAACGAGCTATCTTACCTTATGTATTTCCAGCTAAAGCAGGGTCGCTGAGCACAAAGAATTTCATACAATGACCTGCTATTACCTGTCCAGATCATGGCAACTGTGTGAGCGAGACGTATTAGATTTACGCGGGAGTGACAGAGACAGGTAATAACAGGTCATTGTACGAAATTCTTCGTGCTCAGCGACCCTGCTTTAGCCATGTACCATAAAACAATAACCTTAGTCGTTGTTACGCTGCCTACTCTAAGATACAGCCCTGTCACTGTCTAATAAGTATTATACAGTAATAGAGAATCATAGTAATGTTAGAATAGTTTAACAATAGTTGGTTGAACAGTTTTTCATACTTTATCGAGTACATCTCGCGTCAAGCGGGTTTTTGTTTTTTTTTAACACTACTAGCAATGTGAGTTTATAACATTACTAGTATTCCCTTTAGCCCCTCCAGCTAAGCTAATGCTTATGTTAGGAGTGGGCTCACTTCAATAGTTTCATGGCTGAATTGGGATCGAACCCTGAACCTCTCAGCTTCGACGACGGCCCCTCTAACCACTAGGCTACTGATGCCTTAAAAAGTTTACAGTTCAAGAAAATAGTGCATCTTAAAATTTTATGTACTTGCCATTCTTATGTCGTCATAATTAATCATGGGTTTTATCGGTGATATGCAATCGTTTTCTTCCTAAGTAAAGACACAAATTGTAACAAGATATTTCAGTTACTTTCAATTTAATAATTAAATACATCAAACATACAGTAACAAGACACGATTTATATTCGCCTTTTTTAAATAAATTACCTTCGCTGGCAGCCCTGCATTATGCAATACAGTGCGTGCATGCTGTAAGTACTTGAGTTTTTCCTTTTTTCGCTTTAAAATAATAAATATTTACAGGCGAACCCAGCAGTACAATCGGCGGTGAAAACGGTGAGTCCTAGCGAACTCCGTTGTCCAGTACAACGAATTTACTGTGCACTGTTATTCATCACTCGGTGGAGAAAACTTAAAACTTTTGAATTTATTTTCATATACACTATTTATGAATATATATTGCACTCCGATTAGCTACCGAAATATCCGAAGTGATATTATACGATTTATCTTTCTACTTTCTCTAGCCTCAAGAGTAGACGTGACGCAATTTTATTTGAAAAGAGTGTTCCATTTTTCGTTTATTCTCTCATCTTCATCTGTGT
Source organism: Notodonta ziczac (assembly GCA_918843915.1). Classification (NCBI taxonomy): domain Eukaryota; kingdom Metazoa; phylum Arthropoda; class Insecta; order Lepidoptera; family Notodontidae; genus Notodonta; species Notodonta ziczac. Next base: position 4,504,210 of record OU974038.1, on the reverse strand, counting down.
TTATTCTTATGGTTTGTCTTGGTACGTTTTAACCGTGAGTTTGCAATGGCGAAACATTTACACCGCTCGTTGATGTTGTCTGTCTCTATTTTTGAGAGCACAAATAAGGAAGACACCATAAATCGGTATGTGTCATCAGTGTAAACCAGGGGTAAAATTGCCCTGACGCGTTTTGTTAGAAAAGTCTCCCTAATTATGTATGTTTCAGTCATTTGTGATAAGCGACATGACTTTTGACTAGATTTTTTTTTATTTATTTAATATGAAATAGAATGGTTCTATATTTATAATGTATTAGTAATAAATAGCATGTAACGCTTGGTTGGATGTGTGTTAAAGGGGTGACGTTGAAATGTATATACATATACCTATATATATTGTATACTATAATTCAGTATTTTATTCGCTTGCCTGTTTGTAGAACGCCCTCAGTCGGACACGGCTTCCTCGGCCTGCCATATATTGTCTATATTTGCATTATTTCTCTCTATCGTTTATACCCAAAGCACAGCTGGCTGAGACAAAAAAAATGCGGGATATGCAGATTTTACCGTATTCTCTTTGATGAATTTTGAAAGGGAGAGAGTAACATAATCCATGCCATAACTTTTGGATTATCTCGCGCATTAGACCCACTAGTTCCGATATCACATAAAAATGGCGACTATAAAAGCATAAGTATGCATAAGTATTGAATTATTCTTATTACTGGATTGATTTATATTTTGCTGTTGATATTTTCGGCAAATAATTTTGGAATCGTAATGCAGGATACATGGGCTCGTAATAATATCTCGATAAAGAGTGATCTAGGAAATGTCATCCTATTATGTCATACCAATAAAAATTGATATGTCACAAGGTCGTTCTCAGAATTGAGATTGATTTATTAATACAGCTCATAAAGATAATGCGCATACCCAGCTCTTTTTCTATTGCACTGCCTTTTACCTGCAGCTTCTCTGCCATCCAATTTGTATTTTTAATTTTAACAACAGCGCCACCTACCGTGTAGAACTAAGTACTTATAGATAAGAGCCAACCAAGTGAACCCATAAGTACAAAAAGAAACAAAATCTGTCAAATCGTTTAAGACGGGAGTTTTAAATATTAATATTTTTTTTTGTTATATTGTATGCATAATGTTGTTTATAAATGTTTAATAATTACTTTATTACATTCGATACATACTTATCTATTACATTGGCACCTGCATAGTATTAATTGTAGGTAGGTATGTATTCATGTAAATAAATATTGCCAGATTAATAAGTGTACCTCCACAAAGTTATGAATATTCAGATGTTACTCGTTCTAAATTTCTTTCTAGTCTGCGTTGGGTCCCTAAACTTATTTTACTTTTCAGTGAACTTTTGTATTTATTGCATGCACATGTGTCATCATAAATATTTCAATGATCTTTTGAACTGCAATTAGTATGTTTGTATCAATTAACTATTATCAATTCTGTGTTGACATCCACTTAGCCACCGTGATTTTGCACATTTCCTCTCTATGCCCGGCAAATTAAATGTTATACATAATAAAGTTATATCTTCCTACTATCTCTCCAACTATGTGGCTTCATATGTGACGAAAAGTACTTATTTGCATGATTAGGAAATAAATGCTAATTATTACCTTTGATCCCAAGGTCCGGCAAGGCGGCAAGAACATGAAATCGGCAGTAAAAGGACTGAAGAACAAAATACCAAGGACAGGATCCCGACCGTCGTCGATAAACACCACTGATGATAGCAGGTGAGACAAAAACAATTTTTGAAATCTTTGTCTGTCTGTTTCTTCCGGCAAATCATCGAAACGGATTTTGATGGGACTTTCACTGGCAGATAGCATATGATCAAAAAAGTATTTTATTTTATCGAATGATCATACGGGCATTACCATACCATGCATTATAATAATAATTAGCTCTTTTTACGTCCCATTGGGCACAGGCCTACCTTCAATATTTTTATTTCGTTCCATCAATCGTGTCGCTCGGTTGGTGCGGTAACATTATGTCTGGCGATAATTATTCATTTATTTATGTACTAGCTGAGCCTGCGACCTCGTCCGCATGGAATTTAACTTAACAAAAAAGCCCGCGCCCGCGTTCTGAGCCCGCGCGACAGGGCCCATTTTTCCTTAGTTACTGTTTATAACATCAGCTATCTACCAGTGAACCCAGTGAACGTCCCGTCAAAATCGTTCTAGCCGTTTCGGAGATACTCTTTGATTTCATGTGTTTTTATTTTTTTACGCGGAACCCTAATTGTTTTCTAAAATTAAAGTAGCCTAAGTTACTCCTTATAACATCAGCTATCTGCCAGTGAAAGTCCGAGAAAGTCTGAGATTACCCGGAACAAACATACAGACAGACAGACAAAAAAAAATTTAATCGCGTTTTTGCTGTAGGTGTCGTATCTACTTTCATATGCATTTAGTGAATAGGTGTTATTTTGATATTACAAACAGACACTCCAAGTTTATTTATATGTATAGATTAGCTGTAACCAATCGGCACAACATGATACTGGATGCCTTGACCACTTTAGTACCATCCTCTGAAGATCGGCGTTAAGTAACTACTATAGCTGTATTTCGTACTATTATAAGTGATGGAGCCGGACGCCCACCAACTCCTCCTCCTTTAATCCCCTTCTGTGCCACTCCTCTTTAGGTCGGCAACTTGCAAGAGCCTATTGGCTACGGTAACAGCTTAACATCAGGCGAGTCTTACGCTTGTTTACCGATTTTGTTGTATAAAAAACATGTGGGGTTAGTTAATAATACATAAATGAATAAATAAATATCGCCAGACGAACACACCGACTGTACGGTCCGAAACTAAGCAACCAATCCCAGTGACACCCAGACTGGGGCAAATTACGAAAACACCATTACCGAATAGTACCCTGACGGGAATTGAACCCGCAACCACCCGGTTACCTTTCATAGTACCCTGACGGGAATTGAACCCGCAACCACCCGGTTACCTTTCATAGTACCCTGACGGGAATTGAACCCGCAACCACCCGGTTACCTTTCATAGTACCCTGACGGGAATTGAACCCGCAACCAGCCGGTGTAGTGAGCCGAGCGGCCGCTCTAACCACTGCGCCAAGTGGTCGTCATAACATCGTGTATGGCAGGTTCTCGTGTGGTTCCGCGACGCCGGTGTCCTCGGACTCGTCGGACTCGTCGCCGGCACATGACCCGCCCCCGCCCCCGCCCCGCGAGCCGCCCCCCGCGCTCCCCCTGGACCTCCTCAACGAGATGCAGTTCCTCTTCACCAGCAAGAATGCACAGCGCCGCGACAGCCTCCCGGAGAGCTCCCACAACTCTGACGTCAGCCTAGCCGACAAGGCAGTGAGTAAACGATTATTAACCCTAAACGTGTGTATGTAAATGTCGTTTTGACGTAGCAACTTGTTTAGTCGCTTTTTTTTCTATCGTCTCGTCATGCTTGTTAGTGTAAGTATAAACTCACGACTTTCGATACGCCACATTTATACGAAACGTGCCCCGCTACATGGTTTGCGTGGGCTTTTGGTTTGTTGAATGTCCTGTACATTTTATTCAAAACACATTTAAATTAAGCAATCGGTGGCCTCCGTTGACTTCTTCTCTCAGCGACTTTTAGCCAGACCTTCTCGAAGACTCTAAGATCGTCAGCATCTTACTTATTAAATCAAATCTCGTACGATACAAATACAGAAACGACCCCTTTACAGAATTGTTATGTATTAGTGCATGTATTTTGTATGCCGTTCGCCTTCCCTTCCAATTACCATTTAATCTATTACATTACTAAGTTATTAATTATTGTTGACGGTACAAGCGTCTCATTTGGTACAGAATTGAGTTACGCTGCATTATGAATTGTCAAATGATTTCCGGTTTCGTTGTGTAAACATTATAACAGACGTATCGAAAGTGTGATTTCTTCATAAAAAAACCTTATATGTTTTAGAGTCAATTTTAATCATTCGCTTCATTAGCTGTTAAAGTAGTTTGCACACTTACACGTAGTTATTGAAAAAGGGCTCTAAACTGTGTCCATTCAAGTTTAGATGTATACTTTATCATAGCTTTTCGTGAGTTATTCAGCTTCATATTCACTTGTACTGTGCTCAGTTCGTCGTCTCGCCCATATCGTCCACCATGTGAATGCGTTACTTGCATGTACGCTCCTAGGAGCACCGTGGCACATTATTTAAATTTTATTTTGCAGAAAACAATGTCACCATGTGTCCCACCCCGGTTACCGGAACGTCCCCAACTCCCAGTCCGTTACCCAATCATTTCCACGAGGAAACTAGTCGATCTGTCCGAGGCGCCGACCCCGCCGCCGCGCGCCGCGCCGCCCGCCAACAACAACCTACAGTTTGTCAGTAACATCACAAAAAACGATGTGCAACCCGCGCCCGATTTCCATACGAGCGCCATATGTTTCACGGACGGCAAAGACAAGGCCAAACTGAAATTGACCCTGTCGGCGAACCAGAGGAAAGTGTCGCAACCAATAGCGCAGCCCCCGTGTAACGGTTCCGCGCCCAAACTCTCGACATCCTCTATAGTCAGTAGGCAGGGTCCCGGCGGCGGAAGGCCGCGGGCGCCGAGCCGGCCCGCGCCCGCCCCCGCGCCCGCGCCCGCCCCCGCTTCCGCCCTCGCACCTTTCAAGGGGAAACTGCAAGAGGTAATTGTGATATGCACATTTGTAATCATATCGATTTTGTATCTTATTATAAAACAGAAATTGATCGCATACGTGCCCTAAAACGTAGGAGTGAAATTTGTTTTGCACTAACCCACAGTGTTTGACTTGCAAATACGGAATATATAAATATATATATCTATATTTAAAAACAATAATGTTTAAGTAATTGAATATGGATTTATGATATATTATTATCTAACACCGCAGGATGCCCTTACCTTTCTCACTTTAACAAAACTCTCTAAGATCTACTGTCGCTTTTCGACATCGAGCACGGAGCAATGGTTTTATATTAGTCAAAAAAGTGGATTATATACTTAATTTGTTCATATTAGTTATCACTTATGCTGGACATGACAATTATGTGAGCGGAGGTTTAATATAATATCGTTTTATGATTTAGTTGGACGTAATCCAAAAGATAGCCAGATGATGCACTCCTTAGAAAAGGTCCAATTGTCGCTAGAGGATTTCCACAGTTGTCTTATACTTTAACAAACGAAGGTAAATATTATATGGCTTGGGCTTTACATGAAGCGATACTAAAACTGAGCTTGAGTTATTGTCATTAAATGATTTGGCAGAAAATTGCGCAAAAATATTAACCTCCTATACAATATCCGCTGACTAATGCGGGCATCGTTTATTTTCTGGTTTGTTTTGTCTATGGCAAGGATATAAATTAGGCTACAATCGATAAATGATAATTGATGCTATAATAAAGAAATCAATATATTTTACATGCTTTTATTATAATGCTTATGAACATTCTTATTGATTTAGTTTCATATGTTTTTTTATTAGTAACATTTTGTTAATGAGGTAATCTAATTCCCTACTAGTTATATTGAGTATGTTTAGCGCTTGATTTTCGATCATTGGTTTCTATTATTTAATATTGAAGTAATGTGATAATTATAATAATAATAATATTATTGTTAGAAATAAATTCTATGAGTGTCAAGGTTCAGTGCAAATGTCTGCTCAATACTATAAAAAATAGATTGCTAGGACATTTAACGATTATAGTTCATACATCGTTAATAATTCGGTACATGAAACAATACCAATATGTTTAAGCATAATCATGTATGATCTCAGATCGATTTTGGATCGTTTATATAAGTTCTGTAGGCATATTTACAAGAGTAATGAGTTGTATTTATCTGATATGTCCAAATTGTTTTTTTCTTTGACATTTATAAAGACAATAAAATTTGTGGGAACTAGTATAAATAACTGTACATTTTTGTATTACCTACTAGCTGTAATATTCGCCACCAGCACTGATACATGCACTGACATCGTTTGTCGTCCTTTATTCTGCAAGACCATGCTTATAAAGCTGCATAATATGCATGTTACCTCTAAATATAAGTACGCACATAATTATTGCATTTTTATTTTGTAGTGAAGTATACATTTTTATGCCTGCTCTGTACGTTTTCAAGTGATGTTAATGTTATGCAATCGTCAGCGTTCGAATTGCGAAAGCGGGCGTTAGCAACTAACTATTGTTGTACATTAGTTGTAAATAAGCTGAGCATGCAAAACAAACAGCATACAATGAATAAGATACGAGTGTATTCGTAGCATTATTATCGATAAAGTAGACAGTAATCGATTATAAAATACACAAAAATATTGTTGATGTATAATTGGTTGTTTGATAGCCAAGAGTTCTGATAAAAGTGAAAGTGAAAATCCGGCCTTCCGATTGCCTTTTATCGAATATGCATTTTCGGGCGTTACCACACTAATCAATCGATTCTCCATCGATCAATGGATCGGTGGTGAAATGAGATGAGTCGACGTCTATGGACAGTTTCTACATAGAGCAACGTTCGATTGATCGATTATTATCGATTTATTTTTGTGGTCACACCAATCGATAAAACGAGTTTAATGATCTGATTTGTACCTACAATCGATTTTTGTGAATGAACCTCGACATATCGTAACGAAAAGAGCGCGATTTCTAGATACATAACATGGTAACGACGCAACTCTATCGTTTCCTAACTCTACACACGAGAATTACAACGATCGAATCATGAACGGCACTGTCGGTTTTTGTTTAACTTAAGTACGTATTTCTTTTTCAGTCGTGTGGCTCAGATTCTGATCTCATAAAACTGGACGATTCGCCGACAAACCTAGAAGAATTCGATCCGCTCAAGTGTCGTGATAAAAGTCAGAAAGTCGAACAAATCAAGTCAACAGACAGTGCTCTCTTACACGAATATGGATTAGACTTTAGCCAGTTCGGGCTGTTAGAGTATTCGGCGGGCTCGAGTGGCAGGCAAGAGCCCGCGCCCGCGGTGCCTAAGGGGTGGACCACGTTCAATTAGTACCTATATGTTTATCTTAGCCCTCGCTATCGATGTATCATAATAGGTATGTATTTGTATAGATCGCGTAAAACAATTATATATAACGCTTTTGTCTTTATATACAGCATTATTATTTATTAGGAATGTGATTTTCTTATGTTCCCGTAGCTATCAAATAATGTACATAGTGTTACATATCAATGAGTTGTAAATGGTGTCATACCGTTCGTTCGGTGACAATGGTATCTGTATATTATGTGTTGTAGATTAATAAAATGTAAGTTCGTGTGTATAATGCAATTATGTAAATTAATATATTTTTAACTATGGTGATTAACAAATGGGTCGCCTCCGCTGGAGTGGCGTATTGTGCTTCTAGTTCTTCCGAATATTTAGGATACTCAGTTATATTCGTTAGCATGTGTATAATCCATAAAATGTACAATCACATTAATATAATAATTATATAAGTCGTAGGGGTACCTACCAAAATGTATTTTGTTGCAAATTGGCTCATCATTGCAAATTCATAGTAGGGGAGTCCATGATGCTAAATGTGGATTAGCTCCTGCATCCTGAGGACCTATTGGATTTGGAAGATTAGATGGTAGAAAGAAAAAAAAGATTATAAAATGAGGGTCAATCTACTTTCGAAAATGTAATAAAAAAACAGTCACATCGAGATACTCAAGCACGTCAGATATTGATGTTGTATATGCCCCACGTGTCTCTGATGATGGATGTATGTTTATCAGCCGGGTTGCGTTGTGGGGGTGGCCGTACGGAAGGGTGAAAAAAGGGGCAAAAAACAATTATCCGAGCGCGTCAGATTAACTCAAAAGAGGCTTCTATTACTTACAGATTATTGAAATTCACACTTCTCAGCGTGTAATTAACCCACCATACCTTCCTCTTACTCGCTCAAGTATTTCTAGCTATCGACTTTTTTATCTTTTCTGATCGGCTGCCCTATATAGAGGGCTCATGTATAGTGGAGGTACTCAACTGGATGCAAAGTATCCCCCTTATGTTAATCTGCCGTGCTTGAGTTAATCATGCAATCCCTTCTACGCCTCCGAACTCTATGTAATTCCAAATAGGCGAAAAAAACGAAATCAATTGATATATTTCAATAAGTAGCCTCAATTTATTATATATTTAAATATATTAATCGATATAATATTATGTACCTAATTTAAAAGTACAATTAGCTGTCTATAAGATAACGGAGTTATTTTGTCTATAACTATATCTGTTTATATATTGAGAAATTATTTCATAAGGTGCTTTGTAAAATACCTACTTACGATAACACGAATTACATTTTGCCGCGAGTTTCGTCTTGCCAATCGCCGTAATGGTGTTATTGGATTATCGACACTACGATCGATAGAAATAGTCATGCTTCCAGTCGATAAGAAATCGCTCAAACGCCTTAATTTCATTTAGTTTATCGATATTTCCGTTACTCTGACAGTAAAATGTAAATGCACATGAAATGAGACTGAGCTTTTGATCGTGTCAACGTACGTAGGAAGGTGGACTCGTAATGAATGAACGGCTGGACCCAATTGTGTACCTGATCGTACTTTACCTCATTCACGTCTGCCGTGAGATGGCGCCGCGGTTTTATCGCGAGACACCTGGATTTTATTCTGGATGTTATAGAATTGATCTGAATAATATAGCTACCTACACGTTAAGGCATATATTATAGTTCGGAGCGCGCCGCGTTGTACGAACGATCGGCCCAGGCGGCCTCGAACAAACATTTATAAATTATTATTTGACGACACCGTATACGTAATGCGATATGATACGGGATTCGTAATCCCGTGCTTACTGATCAATTACAACCTGTACTAAATTTGTTTGAACAACAAATTGATTAATGGGTCTGGCTTAAGATAAGCTTCGTATGTGTGTTTAGCAGTTATCCGTTCGATAACAGCTTAACTACACGGAATAGATTCACAATGTGATCGGGGACTTCATTCCCAATAACCAATAAAATATTTATAAACAATGCAATGGTGCTTATTCTTTTTAGTGACACCTCTCATATTTATGTACTACCGGACTATTTTAAACGTAATAGTTTAGTGGTTAGAAGGGTGGCCTTCGTGCCCAAGTAAGCCAGGTTTGATCCCTTTCCTGGCCATTAAAATATTTACCATCGAAACTAGTTAGGAAACTCCGGTTACGGAGGTCCGTATTAATAAATCGATTTCAATTTTGAGAGCGGGTTTGAGTACTCTTTTGACATGTCATTATGTAGGTACTGGTATAACAAAGAATGACATTTCCAAAATCACTCAGACTTGAGATCGATTTTTTAATCGTCTCTAGACCGCCGAAGCGCTCCTATCACATTCTACTTAGTTGGAGGCGCGGCAAATCGTACTGCTAGTACATATTGTTATTTCATTTCACGAAGACGCGTACTGTGATTCTTATCGCACTGGCATAAGGGTACATTTACAGTAAATCCAGCGTCTTCGAGAAATGAACTGACAAACTCGCATTGTTGGGGTTTTTTTTTAAGAAAAAACCAAGTAAGAATATACCTATTTATTGGTTTGGTCAAATTACAGTCACCATTGAGTGCCATCTAGGTGACCTACTAACCATAGACTATTATTATAATACTATGTACCATCTTAAATAGCACACCATAAACAGATTTTATCCTGGAGTCGACAATACGAGGCCATACATAAGATTTTCCTTGCGTTCAATACTGGTGTTTCCCCTAACGACGGAAGTCAATTGAAAGAATGCGCGACAGGCATTTCAGCTTTCATGGCGCTAATTCTGTTGGCAAACTAAACTAACTGTAAGTATCGATATTTATCTTGGTCGTAACAGTAGGTAAGAGGTTATTACTTTCTTGACGTAGTTGTAGACAACAGATGATTGAACACCACTTACGGCATCATTTAAATGTAAATTGAACAGTAAGGTACAGTACGTACCTCCATAAGTAGGTACTCAGGTGTAATAATAAAGTAGACTTAAGTTAGGTATTTGAAGCGTCTTAGAGGAGCGTTCTTGATGAACATTATGTAGTAGGTCCTACCTAGTCAAATACTAAGACCTTGCTTTTAGGTGAACCGCTATTTTAAATAATTAAAATCAATTGTTATGATTTTTTTTAAGTACCTACACTTTACCCCTTACTTTAAGTTTAAGGTTTAGCCTTAAACTAGCCCGCGAAGTTCACATTTTTTGAGGTTTTTAGAAATTTTTCAAAATCTGACAATAATAAAAGACACATTTTGTAATTCTCGACAAAGACCGTGTGCAGCGAGTGCATTTATTAATATATACAACTTACTCTAAAACATTTCAAGAACGACAGCTATCCAGATAATCTGGCAATTTTTGTATATTTAGTGATTAACTAATATCATATCCACCGTGATAATATTTAGATTAAAATAAATGTATTAATAAACGCACTGCATACTGTGTTTGTCGCAAATCACAAAATGTTGTCTTAAATGTTTTCAGATTTTGGATAAACTATAAAAATACTCGAAAATTTTGAATTTCGCGGGCTAGACAGTCGCCTTCACCTTAAGTAGAATTTGCTTTTTAAAATACAAATAGCTGCACTGCATTAGTTATCAGAGGAAAACTAACATTTAGGTACCTACTGACGTTTAGGTAGTAGGTAGACGGATAAGTGTCTAACAGCTAAATAATCTACTATATAAAAATAAGTCGGGTTTTCCTTCCTGACGCTATAACTCCAGAACGCACGAACCGATTTCCACGGTTTTGCATTCGTTGGGAAGGTCTCGGGCTCCGTGAGGTTTATAGCAAAGAAAATTCAGGAAAAAATTCAACAGAAAAGCGCATTCCACGCGGACGGAGTCGTGGGGCACAGCTAGTCTACTATATAAAAATAAGTCGGGTTTTCCTTCCTGACGCTTTAACTCCAGAACGCACGAACCGATTTCCACGGTTTTGCATTCGTTAGAAAGGTCACGGGCTTCGTGAGGTTTATAGCAAAGAAAATTCAGGAAAAATTTCAACAGAAAAGCGCATTCCACGCGGACGGAGTCGCGGGGCACAGCTAGTATATTATAGAAATATAATAAACTCGTATGTAGTTAAAACAAACCCGTGTTGATAGTCACAGGTGTCTAGAGGTAGCCTAGGTAAGTATTGTTTTTTCCTTTTCGATGTATCCACACTCTTTAATACTTATTTTTACCCTAGTGAATGAATTATTCATATTGGTTTCGGCAAGAAACGCTGAGCCAATGGGATACGTATCGTATTCATTTGATGGCGTTTCTGCCCAATGAGTTTGAAAGATTATCTTAGCTGGTTCAGCAGGCAGGTTTCATCCGTTGGCGACTATACTCCATTTATTATAACATTAGACATAAGAGGCTCGCAGAAGCAGGGATGCAAAACATTTTATTTCCAAGTCAAAACAACTTTTATTTAGAGTCATTACATTAAAATTGTTTTAACATAACTTTTGATAGGAAAACAGTAACAAGTAACAATTAAATCACGAAAATTCGACAACAATAACAAACAAGGTATTCACAGGAACTTAGAGTGCAGGCGAATGACTCAATGACAAACACTGACAGCACATTATTTCCGTCAATTTCATAGATAACATAGTCCGACAAAATTAGAAATACCCTGCTGTCATAACCTCTGAAGGGATTAGGTAACATTTTAGATTTGGTAGGATTATAGTGAAACGAAAAACGTTCCCGGTATGTTCACCCCTGCTTCTTTTAGGTTTTTAGCATCGACACTTATTTTAAATTGAAATGAAATAATTATTATTTAAATGAAAGGCAATATATTTAATAAGATAAATAATTAATATTACTACAGTTAGGTATGACAAGCTGGTATATAAATAGATTATAATAAATTCGACGTCAATCGTAACTGTAACTCGTTAATTGTACTTTTATTACAAAGTGGACACTAAAAATAACCTTTTTTAACTTCTGTCTAATGCTATAACAAATGGAGTATAGCTATCTAGAGGCACAGCTGGGAGGTATCATCTGGTTGGAAAAAGTAAGAATAATAAAAACATTAAGGTTAATAATCATTTAATTAACTAAATTAGCTTACAGTCTTTAGTACACTTCCACATTAAAGTACTAAAATTAACTTAAGATTCTATTAGAAATTAGGTAAACGCCTATTGTATATGCTACCATACGAATTCATCTGTACCGAGTTCTTGTTTTTATCGTCCGCCTGGTATTGGGCCAGCAACATTGGCCATCCTTTCTCGCTGTCGGCGATGTTGGGGTTGGCCTCCATCCGTTGGCGTATCTTCGCAGCTTTGGCCACCACTTCGGCGTTGAGCATGTTCTCTAGATATCTGAGTTTGTGCGGTAAAACTATCTTGCACAGCTGAAAAGTTTTATTACCCTTTAAACACACGAGTAAATTGTTAGAGCAGAATTAAGTAAGTATGTTGAATGTTGGCTGAAACGGCTATAGACATACTTATTTGCTAGGATTTTCTTTCTCATAGTCAATAAGAAAACGGAAATATTTATGGTCGAGTCAAGTTTAGTAGTAAATTGTAAGTAATCATCAGAATTAGCATTGTTCACACAACCCAAGTGCGTTTAATATTCCAATAGACTATTACACTGTTTAGTAGTGTTTAGGCAGGTCACTGGACCAGGGGGCCAAGTCTGATAATTTCGTTGAAATTTAAGCCAATTAAAAACCAAGCATTATTAATATTATCTTCGTGAATTTTTAAACGTAAATTCTTGGTGTTCGACATGTTGTCGGCCTTATAGGACTGCTAACAGATGCCCGACATGTCGACCGCCAAGAATGTATGATTTACGAATAAGAATTAACCAACAATAGCAAAAACAATAGGTGGGTGTGGCCAATCTTCTAACTCAATTGTTCCGGGTTCGATTCCCATCCTGGCCTTTAAACTATTGACGCGAGCCCAGTCCTACCTAAGTAACCTTTCTCAGTAACATGAAACGATTCCCCGACATCCTGAAATACTTTAGGTATACGAGTAGTTAGGTATTATAGAGGAGTTAATTGAAAGATCGTCGAGATAGATAAAAGTCTCGCTTTGTAATTAAAAATGATTAAAACTTTTACGATTAGGTAACTTCTATTTTTAAGAAAATGGTTTTATGCCGTCGTTCTGCGTTAAAGGAAAAAAAAGCATTTTATACATGCAAAATGTAGCCGTCTGTGAATTGCGGAGCGATAGCGAACAATCCCCTATAAAAGGCTGGTGTTAGTAAAATCAAAGCGAAACATGTTCTGCGAACATTAGATAATAATGACTGGTTCGGCTGACGAAATGGTATTTTCGTAATTTGCTCACGTCTGGGTGTCACTGGGATTGACCCCAGTCCATTATGCGGTGGCTATAATACAAGCGTTGCTTAGTCTGGGACCCTACAGCTGGTGTGTTCACCTGGCGATATTTTCCTACCTATATATTAATTTAAATTCAAGACCTTTACTGTGTTCAATTTTGTCTTGACAAAACGTAACATAAAAATAGCAGCTTAGACTAAAAGGCATAGCACAGTGGAGCCATTGAGCCGTCTTCCTATCCGCTAATGGAGTGTAACCGAGATATCGATTCCTCTATCACTTCGCTGGACGAGCATCACTTTAAGGGCGACCGTCCACTTGGCTGTGCTATGTAGCGGGCTCGCCTGCTTCGACCAATAGGATCGCTTCATTTCTTCAGCTTCACTCGGCTTAGCTCAATTTGAAAGGAAACTAAGCGATGCTAATACTTAAATCCGATTTTAGCATACTGATCCTATGGACGAAGATTGGAGAAAGTATGTTTCTAGTTTCTCAATTAATATAGATTTAGGTACCTACATATTATAATTAATTTACGAAATGGTAGGTTAAAACTAAGCAGGTACCTATCTTATACCTATTTCCCTAGTTATCACAGGTACCTACCGGCTTAATATCAGGTGTTTACAGGAAGAAATGGGATTCCTTTATTGGCTTAAAAGTTCCAGAAATTGGAAAGTATTTTATTCATAACAATGAAATAGGTTTCTGCGTTTCCAAACGTTTGACGTTCTTCCATTGAAATCATATTTTACAAAAATACAAAATTTAGTCTCAGAGCTGCACTAAAAACGTAGGTTGGTGAACATACAACTAGATAAAAACCTTCGTTTTACGTGCGCCTAAAGGACAAAACTTAGATACAGGTAAGTATAGGTATTAATTAAATAATTAAGGCTCTGTAGGACCTACTACTACTACTAACTCTTATAAGATTCATTATTATGGCCTTCCGCCCCTCCCGATTAGTCAGAATGCCGTAACAACTACAGATTGTTTTAATAATGAGGACAGAGTCTATGGTTCTCGTTAGGTAGTTAAATCAATAGGTAGGTAGGTAGGTAAGTAAGTATAGGTACTTACTTACCTACCTTAAGTAGGCTTAAAGATGGGTTCAGAATTCGAAACTTTTCAGCATTATTTGTATTCTATCTCGAAAGGTACTTACTTAGGTTCATAAATATTTACGTGACTAAGTACAGGAAGATATAGGTACGTAAGTAGGTATAGCTACTACCGAAATTCGAAATGATAAATTTATCAAGCGATACGTACTTAGATAACACCGAGCCAATCAATATCAGCACAGATTGGTAATAAAAGTTAGGTAATTGTAAAACTTTACTCACCGAATCGGCTGAGAAATATAAAAGGCAAAACGCGACCAGTAGAGCTTTTAAACAGACCATTGCGATTGATGAACTGGTCGCAAATAAATCCGATTGCCTTAACGCTGCTTGGCTATCGAGGCAAAGCGAAACGTGCTTGTTTACAAAACTAGAAAAGAGTGTTGTTTACTAAACGGGCGGTTAACAATGAAATGTGCCATAACGCGTGTAACATTAACAGTAGAAAACATTATTTGACATAGGTAGGTACTAAGTACCGTTATGGTTCGCTGGAAAATTTGGAAAGAGACGCATAACAATTCAGACGTATTAGACAGGTAGACTTGCCCAGTAGGTAGAATAACGTAGTTTTCACGTGACGTAGATACCTACGTTCAATTCTTACTAACAAAACATATAACCGTAGATATAAAATACAACCGGTTTTGAGGTATTATTTATCATTCCTCCTTAAACATAATAAACCATTTTTAAAGTAATTTATAAGTTATAGGTTATAAGTTGGTGCTTGAATCAAATTCAAAAGCGTTCCCCTTTTCCATAAATTATTCCCCCGCCTTTTATAGATAGCGAGGTAACAAACGGGGAACTCAGTGCCTCTCTGTTTGATTGCAAATTACTCACGATCTACCTATTGACGTCGCACTTTGTAATTACCTATTTACTACCCACTAGGCATGGAGACGATTGCTACTTTTAATTCATTTTCATTTCGTGAAATGATGCTTTTCATTCACTGTTATTTCAATTCAACTGTGATTTTTCCCAATCAATGATTTTATTGACTTGTGATTTCATTGCAATTATTTTTAACATTCCCCGCCTATGTCGGTAGCAGGTGCTACGTGTGAAATCTTATATAATAATGATGTTTCACACGCTACCTGTGAATTGTTCCATCACTACTACCTACCTACTAAGTTGCATTCAATTGCATTACTTACCTCCTAAAAATCCTTATTTCACTTTGCATTCATAGGTGTTAGGATTTTTGTAAGCAAAGTAGGTATCTATGCCTAATAATTATTAGGTAAGTAACTTAGGTACATCTCAAAAGCGCAGGCTAGTTCGGTGTCGGATTTGAGATCGATCACAAAGATATTACTTAGATTCGATTTACAAGGGAAGTGTAAGGGTAGATGTAAGTACTTACCTAGCTAAGTGAAGGTAGGTACTTATCATGTATATCCAATCAATTCCTGTCATTGTTCTATGTTAAACAAGAATCACAGTTATATTTTATCGCTCTTAACCACTCGGTATAAGCGACCTGTCATCGAATTAGACTCACAATGAAAACCCAAAAGAATAATCTCAATAATAGTCTCAATCTTTTGAAAAGGTGTCTTAATACAAGTCGATTTGATTTGTCCATTGAATTGGCTGGTAGCCATTAAAGCCTTTAGGCTACGCTTTAGGTACTTTCCGAGAGGCTATAAGTATAGATTTGAGATGATGAATAGATTTTATAGTAAGTACCTACTTACCAACCTAAGTGACTCTATATTGGAAAATGTAAGCATTAATCTATGTAGGTACCTTAAATAATCAGCACTCAACACACCACAACACTTCGGTAATCGGTAGTAAAAACTCAGGTTCAACTTCGTCTTATTTTGCTACACACACACACACTCACAATGCTACATTACTAGTAATCAGGTAGGTTTTTTTAATAAAAGTACATAGGCTGCGTTTGCGCACCTATGAAATGAAAAATGAAAGTCTCTATAAGTACCTTATGATAATCATTATAGACAGTTTTAAATTTTTCAGTTCTCTACAGACCGATTTATAGATCTTAATATATAGGTACTATTAGATGCAGTTATCGGTTAAAAGCTTTCACATTTCTCCTTATTTAGTTTTTAATTTTATACAGCATCAGGTCCCACTTTTATCGCCCTCGTCGTGTCCACGAGACGCTTCGAGAGTTCAGCTAATTCGATTATTATCCGCATCAATGGACACAAAATACCTACCCAAGTATTTGCTCTTAATACACCGAACAGTGACCTCGTTATATCTTAGAAATTTAATTAATAGGTAAGTTAATTTACCCAACAAGTGTCATTAGTGAAGAGCGTTACAACTTTTAATTTGGAAGCTGAGACGGTGATTTTATTATGAAGTCAGGCTAATTATATAAGGTAGTTAAAAATACTGTGGATGACACTCGAGACTGGGCTTGTCTAGAGCTCATAATTATTCAGTAGCATGGAAACCAGATCAATAATGTCAGGTGAGCGGGAATGGGTATCAGCCTCGTATTTATAACGACGTGAGGGTGGGTTGATTAGCCAGTAAATACGTACCTACTTATATGACATAAGGTTGGACCTAGGTGTAAACCAGCAAGACTTAAAATATCTGTTGGTCCATGCGTTTATATTATTGCTGTCGTATAGTTATCTTTTAAGTGCTAGGTAGTTGTACTTTTATTAAAAGCCGGTAGGTCATGCCTAATCGACTGTCTAGTGCCGTCCATGCATTCGATTGTGACATTTGTGACATATAAGTACTTACTTATTATAAAATTATATTGTATGTATTTTGAACGCAAATGATAAGAAGATAATCTAAGAGAAGAAATACAGAACCAGATATTATGATTACTTATTGTTGGCTTGTTGCCGATTTTGTAGTACCTGCACGAACTAAAGTTAACTAACCTGTATTGCCATCCCATTCTTATTGTGTACGTGACGCACGACCTATGTTCATAACAGTTATGTTGTTCGATGTGTGAAATTTAGTTTAGGCATGCTCTGACACCAGCGGAATCGGGACCATTGTCCGTCTAAATTGATTTTGTTAACATGGTTAACATCAACGATATATTCGTGTAATCCAGTTAGAATCCAGACCAAAGAGACAGTGTTCCTACCACATAATAAAGAACATCGTAGGCGAAGTAGTCTAATAGTTTATCACGTTACAAATTCGCCATGGTACCACAAATGGAAACAGGAAACGAAAACACAGAAATCATTGTTGTCATATCGTTGTAGTATAGGTTAGTGTCCTAGAATCTTGACTTCGGGTCTCGTTTTGAATTACGAATGTCCCAAAAGGTGGGACAATTGGTACTATTGGGCTACATGTGGCAACACTAGCCGTGCCTATCGACAATAAACTGCGTTCTTCGGCTATTGTGAACGGTCATCGCCGTATAACAAACAGGGTGTGTACGCGAACGTTAGTTACGAAATTTAATTGACTTTTCATGCAAATAAGGTACGTATGTGGATATCGGATCACTGACCTCAGGAAGCTTTTAATCTGGTTTACAACGCTACGTTTTTGGGCTAATCACATAATATATTGAACATATTTTGTTCCCGTTTTCAGTTATGAATAGGTAATTTCGGGGTAAGGCGCAGTGATGTAAGAATACAGAATAATATTATGTACCTAGTAAAATAATGTCTATGAGTTATCATTGTAGGTAACTTAAAAATCAAGTGGGTTTATTGAGGGTGCTGCGTGTGTATGCACAGAGCACGGACCCGTTTCCTTTTGTTTTTCAATATGAAATATCTCAAATTGTTAGGTAGTTAGTTACCTACCCATTCTACGTTAGAGTCTACGCCGAGACTATTACGAAAATAATAACTAAGTGTACCTAAATACATACAATTTCTATTCCTATAAATTAAATAAACCGGAGAAAGTGGAATATTTATCGCAGCGACTCCCTTTTTTCCTTGTATTAATCAGCGTCGTATTCGAAACGGAAGAATACTTATTTATGTTCGTTTTGATTCCAATCTCGGAATAAAATAGTAAGTAAGCGTTTTTTTACAATCAAGGTTCATGATTCAATTGTGTGTTGTTTCATGAAACGGCTTTACACCCTATACTTTCAGAAAAGCTTAATCAGAATAATCAAATATTTACAAAGAAGTGAAAGGAGGACAGAGTCACGGCGAACACCTATTAGGAAGGATGTGTTATCTAATTATAGCCCAAGAGCCCACGACGGTCCGACCTTCGTTATTTCGTAAAAGCTGAATTTTTTTTTTCAGAGCATTTCCCCACAGACTTTTTATTATTTATATAACAACTCTAAGAATTTCCTCAACACAGGTAAGAACGATCAGCGAGTATGGATTTGGGATTGTGGTTACTCGGGCAGTTAACAGGTAGTAAATGTGTATAAAATAGTAACTCAAATTCGTTATAGCGTAAAGCTTAATTTTTATACTTTCTTCGGACACTAAGTGCGGTTGTCCCTGCCAGACACCCCTAAACTTTAATAAATGTAATTATTATTTCGTTATAGTATAAAAGCTGGGTTTTACATGTTACGTGAGGACCTATAAAAATGTTAGCTCAATAGCCGGACAGTTTCAATGGTTTTTACATCTTGCCAGACACAGTCTGGCCGTGCTGGGCTCTTGCTCTATTACCTACCTACATGTATAGCTAGCCGACGTTTACTTGTTCGTAGGTGGTATCCGCGTGAAGTGACGTCACTGAGAGGGATAAGTATGAGTCTGTCAACGCCCAGCCCCGCAGCGCACCCTTCGCACGTGTTCACAAACACATACGCAAAACGTAAACGCAATATGCGATTGCTGTCGTTAATACTGACGAATTGTGTCTTACATATCCATCTCCAATAAAACTCGTCTAAATTTTTAGTTGTTCGACACGCCACCTAAGTCTGCTATCTTTTTAGCAATCCTATTTTTAACTTACAACTACCGTATTGCCTACGGTAATTTAATTTGGTAGGTAATTAACAAAACAAACAATGTTTAGCTTAACAAACACAGGATTAGAAACACGTTGTATAGACTTTTGTTGTACAGTTTTACTATAGGTAGTTACAATATAAAATTTTATTTCTAAGCGACAGGCGACATTTTTCATCGCGCTTGCTCGAATTCATGCCTGTCACGTTCCGTTTATTTATATATTTAGAACACTTAAGGGCAGTTCTAGATTCGCGATGTTCAAATAAAGTGTCATAATAGTACGGGAAAATTTATTTGGAAATATAGGGTAGGTAGGTACTCATATAAACATTTTTGTCGGATGTTTGGGTTCGCACCAAGTCATTTAAGACGCGTTGTTGTGGGTAGCTAGGTATGTTACGAGTAAGTATAGATTCACAGCAATGCTAAGGCAGCGGTTGGAAAGCGAGGGGCGGGCGGACTGGGTTATGTTTAGGGATGGGATCTGCGCTTGTCGATTATGTGAGCCGAATTTCGGCAATCGTCTTTAGAATTACATTAATTAATTACTACTTTCGAAAATAAAAATATTTCACTTTTCTTTTAAGTACCTACTTTTGCTGTAAAAAGTACTTACAACAACATTATGTTATGTGGGGATTAAAAGACTAAATGTGAACAAGTAAGTACCAAAATTTCATTTTAGGTATTTAATATTAGGTCTACCTCTCAGTATAAATGCAAGGTACAGAACGGATAATGATTATTGCGATTACTACCCACTGATTCTCATGAAACTGTCCCCGACTGACGTTTTTATCAGCGAAGCAAATGTGTAAAATTAGTTGGATGCTGTGTGTAAGTCAAATATTGTACAAAGTCGGCGAGTAGAACGTTAGTAACTTTTCTCAAAGTAACAATGCTAAAAAGACCCTAATCTGTAGAGATAAGACCTAAAACTCAGCGGAGGTGGAGTTAATTCGCTTACAAAATGTCGGATGAAAAAGCAAGATACGTAAACCGTGGGAAGCGCGCGTCCCTATCCGCTTGCCAGCAAGTACAGCGGCTAAACGAACGAACGAAACGAACAGTCGACCACTGCCGCGAGGGTAGGGCGTTCGTCTCCGGTGGCTCCCGCCCTGCCGAAACATTCGCGAACAACCGCAACACGATGCTACTTCACATAACGGTCCTTATCACATAAATGCAATCTGTTGCTGTGTTAAGTAAATATATAAACACGAAAAACTCTCTTTCAAACTGTAAGAAGTTAATATGAAAAGTAAATTGTTAATAAACTCGGAGATTATAAGCAACGAATTCGGCAACTGGAATGATCTATAAATCTGTTCCGTTGCAGTGGTCTGCCCTTCGTTGCTTGACTTAGAGAAGGTAAGGTTTTGAATTAATTACAACTTCCTGTCCCATATTTGTTTTCGGGGATAAATATTTGATTGCTAGCTACTTTTTCCTCTAAGTTGTGTACTTAATTTTTTTTAAGTATTTACCGACATTTTAAGTTTATAATATGTGATTAAATTGTTTGGTAACGACTTGAGATAACATTTCTAACGTGTTTTCAAGTAGATGTAATCCGCACAAAACTTTTTAAGCAATGTTGCTGTTGCGAATTTTTATTCTGCATTTTGTTGTACCTACCTATTATTCTATATCAATTATATTAAGATACCTACATGAGGATAGCATTAATTTTTCTAACACGTTCAACTAATTTGTTGATAACTGATTAGGTCGCTGGTGGCTTTTTATGCGTTTTATGATTTAATTGTGAGAATTAAGTAAAACACAGCTTTTCTAGTTCGTTTTCCCAAACAGAAATATTTATTTTTTAAAACCATAGTCAAAATATAAAAGACAAACATTAAGAATGTTACCAACGTTAGTGAATTTGTTTCAATTTTAAAGCATATCTGCTATGCGAATTTTCTTGGATATTAAAGGATATAAATATTGTTCAAAGTATAGAGCGAAGGTCTCTATATCGGGCCGGCGTTCCTGTTGATTTATAGAGCAATCAAGGGGTAATTTTAACTCGAAATCAAGGTAGGTACCGAATGTTCAACGAGCAAACTGGTTCATTTGGAATCGCTAAATGGATTACCCAGGGTGTGTAATAGGTATATTGTGGAAAAGCGAGCCGAGTATGAATGGAGATCATAATCGTGATTTTCTTATCATCCAATTGTATATGATTTTCCATTTTCAGCTACGCTTATGTAGGTGCGTCCTCTGCACTTGTGCATTTATAAGAATGTACCCACATTTTTCTCACATGGTTACTGTTGCTCATACAAAAACATAGTTTAATAGTTATAAATAATATTTAATCTATACTTAGTCTACTGACACACAGTACTGTATGGTCTCAAACTAAGTAACGCTTGTACTATGGGTACCGTACAATGGGCCGGGGGCGATCCCAGTGACACCCAGACCTGGGCAAATTACGAAAAGGCCATTTCCGAAATTTGCCCCGGCGGGAATCGAACCAGCAACCACTATGTGCAGTGAGCCGAGCGGCCTACGCTCGAACCGCTGCGCCAAGCAGTCATCAAATTAGATATACTTTTTGAAATTTTCCTTTCCATTCGGCAAGGTCTTTTTCAATTTTCCGAAATTACCCGTAAACAGGACAGCAATTATCTGGGTTCACGCACAGGGGTCCAATAACACTGCTCTGTCCGCACAAAAGGGTATTTAACTTGACCCTCTTTCTTATTCGTTCCCTAAAATTGGCCAGAAAAGGTGATTTCTTACTCGATGGTTACTAATTAAAATGCGCACTTGAGTTTGTTAAATGACAATCACTTCGAATTGAAATTGTGAAGGGGCATAACTACCTATTGTGTCTTCTGAAATATATGGATATATAGGTACCTACATACTGCAATATATGTAGGAGGTATATTTGCTAAGAAGTGTCAAGGTACATAATAATAATCCAGCAGGTACATTATGTCATTGCGATTTGAGCAGTACGCACGCATTCAACGGACACATCATTTTATACATTTTCATAAGCACTGGACTACAGGACATAATAAATTATTACAAAAAGTATAACATTCAATAATGTTTAACATATTTATACTTATATAATAATAATAAATATCGCCAGACTAACACACCAACTGTATGGTCCCAAACTAAGCAACGTTTCTACTATGGCTACCGTACAATGAACTGGGGGCGATCCCAGTCCATAGTACGTCCCAGTCCATATCCCAGATATGAATAAATATTTTCGGCACCGCCATTAGAATGACATTCAGAGACAGTACTATTAATTGTATAGGTATTAGAATCCAAAACGATCTGTAGCCAGTCACCTGAAGCTGGAGCTGCCATAACTTCTGAAAGTGCTGATATGGCACCATTAGCCACAGCAAGCGCCATCCACATAAAATACGAAGCAATTAAGCAGCGCGTGGTTGGCCATTAATTCGGCTCTAATTGTGTGTAGCCAGCTTTAACTGACGATAACGGCTAGAATCTTTTAAAACGCACCTGTGTATCTACTCGTTTAATATCATTATTATTTACAAAGATACCGTAGTAACGATATTCCGAAATTACTAAGCCCGAAGCAGAATAAGAAAACACAACGTTCATTGATAGTTAGGTAGTCTAATTATTGGTCTTGCATTTTAACCAATTACGTTTATTGGGATCGCAGACCCTTTGAAGCTACAGAAAGTTGAGGTCAACAAGAGGCTTTTGTTACGACCGAGTAGGTATGTGCGTCCTACACCCTTGCCACGTGTTTAGCTAGTGCCCTGAATTTTGACTGAAATCATATCGACTCCAGTATATAATTATAGCAGTCGGGTAGTATGTACTCGTATATCCTCGACTTTATTCACTACAGCAGCCTTCATAAGTCGCGTAACATCATAGACCTCTGCGAAATTCAATTTGTTTGGGTAGAAATGAACGAGTTCCGAAATTGATCGATCTTTCCTTTTATATTTCCAATCTTTATGGCTTTTTCATAGTTCGAGGATGGCCATCACAATGTCTATTAAGCAGGTATACCCACCCTAAGAGAGGATTCCGAGGAGTGGGTCGACGCAAAAAAAATATTTATTACTTTCCGACTGAATTGAACTCAGTCAAATGAGATTCTTTGAACGAGTCTTTATTATTTAGTATTTTATACTTTTTGAAATTACCTACCATGCTATCTGTAGGTTCTTACTTCGATAGCTCTACCTACTTACATTGTGCATTTTATAAACACTTGTTTGTCTTATAAGTGCTGTTAATATAAAAACAATTTTTTACTTGTTCAATATGTTCATACACTTAAGGTATATAATCAGGGTTTAAAATCTTTGCTTTATTGGTATTTAAGTATTATGAAAATACTGATAATCGGATATCTCCAAAGGACTTTAAAATTTTCTCTTTCATCCAATAAGGAGGATATAAAAATAAGTAAGTACATTAAAATATTTTTGTTTATGACATAGTAAGGAGTATAACCAGATTTTTGTAAATTTAACCGTAAATTATTAAATGTAGGTACCGTTATAATCCAACGATATATTACTCGAACTATACAAAAATAAACAGGGGATAAAAACGCGGGCTATGTTGAATGTTTTCAAGGTGTAATTTGTCTCGACTCGTGCTCATAATTTGTTCAACTTTTTTTCTTATGACCCGGTAACAGTTCAGAACCACAAATATGTACAGAAATGCAATCAACGTGTCAATCAACTTTATAAAATGTTCCACCTACCTTCTTACGTGTTCGTTGTAAACACGTTACTCACGTAAAACATAAATATATTTGCACCAGCCCCCGCCATGAAACATCATGATAAAATAGCGCTCTCATACTTTCAACGGATAATAATTTTTTTAAAGTCGTATTTTATGTGCGGTTTGTTTAGTCAGGTCACATATAGTATGATTCAATTTGTTGTAATGAAATGGCTACGTCGTGGGAGGTGTCGGGTAGGCTTGGTAGATAAGATTCTGTACGAGATATTAAGAAGCAGCGACAGGAATACTTGATCCATCTAAAAACGTGTTATACATAATACGGAAGAGACATTCATATTAAACAAAAAATAATAATGATGTTTTTTATAAGTCTACTAGTTTCTGTCCGCGACTTCGTCTGCGTAGACTTAAGTAAAGTATTCTATGTGTTAATACAGGTTATAAACTATTTCACGCGTGTGGCGCACCCGTGGACAGAGTGCGTCACACGTTGGAGGATTGCCCGGCTTGGGGGCGGCAGAGGCACGACCTCATGAGTGTCGTTGGAGGGGATCTCTCGTTGCCGAGCGTAATCGAGGCCATGCTCGGCAACAAGAGGTGCTGGGAGGCAATGGTCTCCTTCTGCGAAACAGTAATGTCGCAGAAGGAGGCCGCGGAGAGGGTCAGAGAGGAAGATGCCTCTGCTGACCCGATCCGGAGAGCACGGCGGGGCAGAAGGAGGAGGCGCTATGCGCACCTCCTGCCTCCGCCGTAGCGGAGGGACGGGATGTTGGGTTGGGGGTCGGGGGACCCTCTGCCTAAATATTCCTTTGACGGGGGAGCTCTATCCCGTCTTGATGTCTGCGGCCTGGCAATGCCAGGCCTGCCGCCGGGGCGTCACAGTGCATGTCCGATCCTGTGGCGCTCCATGGTAACGGCGGCGAGGGCAGACCGCTGGGTTTTAGTGGGTAGTCTGGACCAACGTCCAGGAGCCCCACATAACCATCCGAGACCCCCCGGTCTCGGATGGTATGCGTAAATGCATTTCCCAGCGCAAACAAAAAAAAAAAAAAAAAGGTTATAAACTATTTGTGTTCCAAATTTCATCCAAATCCGTCGAGTAGTTTTTACGTGAAAGAGTAACAAACATACATTCACACTTACAAACTTTCGCATTTATAATATTCCTAGCTGTGCCCCCCGACTTCGTCCGCGTAATATTTAACGTAACAAAAATTTCGGGATTATCGGGATAAAAAGTATCCTATATGTTATTCCCGGTTATAAACTATCTGTGTTCCAAATTTCATCCAAATTCGTTCAGTAGTTTTTGCGTGAAGGAGTAACAAACATACATACATACATACATACATACATACATCCACACTCACAAACTTTCACATTTATAATATTAGTAGGATAAGTAGGATAAGACTCCTGTCTTACTCCTAGGCAAAGGCCTCCCATTCTCTTTGCTGTGTCTCCACGTTGCTCTGTCCAGGGCAATTTCGGGCCATGTTTTTCCCACAAAGGTGTCTAGGTCATCTCTCTTACCGTCTTGATGATGATATAGGTACCCACCTTCCTACTTATTATGAACGTACCTTATGTTCATTATGAATGTCTGCATGGGCAGGGCGGGCTATCTGGGCTAGCTAACTCGCTCGCGGCGACCACTAGCACCGCTTTATTTACATCAGCTCATTGAAATGAAGCGAGCGGGCTAGCCCAGCTAACCCGCCGAACTCAAGTCAATGCTAAGTAACCGAGTACCTACCTAAAGGGATGTAGAGAAGTAGACGATGATGAGATAGATCTTATCATTATCTCTTCTGCAGCACATCTTCATCTTCTCTTATTCAACTGAACGAACGACAAAAGACACTTGATTTTCTTTTCCCTTTGGCGCATCGTTGTGAAAGTTGTTTATTTAAAACTTTGTCGTCCTGACACGAAACGCCTGAAATGGATGGCTATTTACGATGCTTTTTTTCCGATATCCGTCTTCAGCGCTCGAGAAAACGAAATTTATAAAGCAGATAATGTAAATGTATCTGTAATGTCGCTTCGAGTTCACTGGGCGAGAAATATTGAGAGGGAGATAAGCTATTAGTTGTGTCGGTTGATTTACACAGCACTTCTATTAAGATAGTGCATTCATTTGGTGCAGTCAATAAAATTGTCAACCTACACTAATTATTGAAATCCTATAAGTAAATATATAGTACTAAAGACGACCGTTTGGCGCAGTGGTTCGAGCGCAGGCCGCTGACGTCACTGCACATGGTGGTTGGGAGTTCGACTGCCACCGGGGCAAATTTCGGAAAACTTTTTGTAATTTACCCTGGTCTGGGTGTCGCAGGGATCGCCCCAGTCCATTGTACGGTACCCGCAGCACAAGCGTTGCTTAATTTGGGACCATACAGTTGGTGGCAGTCTGGCGATATTTATTTACATATTTTATTTTGCCGAATACGTAGTGCCTAAGAAATGCAGAATCATTATAAATACGAATCTTTATTATTACATATTTTCACGCACATACACTCCTTATTCCATTTCAATGAACGTGTATAGGTAAATATCCGTTTTGTACATTATTTAAAGGCTCGAGTCACCACGAAATTTCGACAACGGCGTAAATGGATTTTCCTTTTCAACTCTTTAACACTCGAGGTCCGGCCACCACGTCGCAAATGTCCAGCCTTTCGGATCGTAAATACCTACGTGGGAATTTTTTTCATTTACTTTCGCGAGTAGGTTTCTGTGCGGCGATATTGTGGGACCAATAGTTTCACCCCGTGAAACATAGCATGCCCTGCCCTGTCCTGTCAAAGGATTTTTATAGGCAACGTTGATAATTTGTGGCAACAATAAAATTGATTACGTAATTACGAATACGTAAGGTAACGCTTGACGCAGTGGTTTGAGTGTAGGCGGCTCGACTCACTGCATAAGGTGGTTGCGAGTTCGATTCCCGTCGGCGCAAATTACGGAAATGGCCTTTTCGTAATTTGCCCAGGCCTGGGTGTCAGTGGGATCGCCCCCGCCCCGGTCCGTTGTACGGTACCTACTCATAGTACGAGGGTTGCTTAGTTTGCACACAGTAGGTGTGTCAGTCTGGCGATATTTATTTAATGATTATTATTAACATAAACGGTTTTCAGAAATATAAATATACCTACCTACCTAGATTAGTGGTTTCTTAAGAACCCGCAGAAAATATTTCGCATTGATTTCAAGAATTGCAATATATAAAAAACTTACAAATACAAATAGTAATTTTAAGAACTGTCACCTTTAGTGGATTAAAATTTATGTTAGAATTCCGTTCCTATGATGATAGGACGCCATAATCTGTGACATAAGGTATACTCACAACCTCATACCTATATGGAATAGGAAATAGATAATGGATTGCTGTGTCTATATGGCAGACGTTTGCGGTCATCCATCAATCCCGGCGGTTTACACCAGCATTGTTAATTATCTGACTATTATTGAAGCGCATAACATCGTTGATCGCAATTGTACCTACCTAATAAAAGGCGACTGAAGACACACGTAGTCTAATATTATTTTGATTACCTAAGAACTTCAATGAAATCAGAAATACTAGATCCAGAGGTACCCCGAGATGTTATTCTTTTATAAACAGTCACAAGTCGAGAGTGAACAAGTACCTTCTAAGCAAGTATGCACCACCTTAGACCACATCGTCACTTACCATCAGGTGAGATTGTGGTCAAATAATCGCCTATAACGAAAAAAAAATCATTTTCCATCGAAGGTTAGGCATCTAACTAAGTATCTATCTATGTTACTAGAAACTTTCTAAATCTATAATTCATAAGAGAATTCAGATAATTGCATTCGACTTTAATTTTTCACTTCATTATTGCCGAAGGTCCAAAGAGTTTAGATCCGCGATATAGCAGGTAGATTGTAGAAATTGAATAAAAAGTTCCGAAACTTCAGGTGTGTAATAATGAATTTACTAATTATAACAATTCAATGGACAAATAGGATATCGAATGAAATAATAGTTAGTAGGATCTAAAATAATATATAAGATGTTATTTTAATAACGCCCTATTTTTTGCATTAAGATTTAAGTTATTTCACGGGGTAAGTATATTTCAACCTAGTATCAATGCACCTAACTACTTACAATGAAAAGAGAGTTGGGTATTTTAAAAATTGAGACAAACTTATGGCTGGTAACAAGGGGAGAGAAGTTACACCTTCAACGCCTAATTTCAGCAAGTTTTGGACAGTAAACAGGCCATTCTGGAGGTTGGCTGAAATATTTGTTATTCATCTGAATGTAAGTGATAAATTGAGATTTATATCTTTGAACTCCATGGTCTGTAGAAGGATGAATTATAGGTGTCTAATATTGATTTATTGGAAATTCTCAGTATTGACATACGCATAGCACAGCATAGAGTGTAGAATAATATAACCTACTAGCTGAGCCCGCGTCTTCGTCCGCGTGGAATTTAACTTAGTAAAAATGCCCGCTCCCGCGTTCTAAGCCCGCGCTACAGGACCGATTTTAAAAAAAAATGTTTTTCTATAATTAAATCTAGAAAAAGCACACAGACAGACCGATAGACAGACAAAAATAAAGGTGTCGTATGTACTTTCATATGCACTTACTGAAAAGGTGTTATTTTGATATTACAAACAGACACTCAAATTTTATTTATTTGTATAGATGTATAGATAACTCATGAAAAAATGGAGAATTTGAAGAATAATGTATGGTAGTAAGTATACCTATGATTAGGAATACGGACTCATTATAGACAGGTTGCTGTATATTTCTTTTCATAAAATACGTAAATTTATTGAAAATTTTAAAATAGTTGTTCATTGGTTAGTAAATAATTCTGATAGGAAGCTATACTATTTCAGTGTAGCATAGGTGGGTCGTTCCGCCTTTTCGCGCAAATTCGAACCGTTCCGCGGAATAAAAAAAAATTGTTGTTTTCATGTTTTTTTTGCTCATAATCGAATTTAATTCGTCACCTGAGTCATAAAAACTGGGAGGCACTTTTGTAAGTTATTTAATTACTGAGATATTTGCACTTGAAATTTTACGTATTTTACGTATGGATGATGATGAAAAGTGTAATGGATTGTAATGATTTAGGACGGGATTAATACACCAAACAAGTTATGAAATAGGCAGGAATTATAATTAATCATTTATTTTATTTATTTATTGATCAGATTTTTATTTTGATAGACTGGAAGGCGGATTATAAAAAAAATACTATTATAAGGCTATGAAAATTAAATACAGACGGTACTTGTGCCATATTTAAATTAGGTCGCATTATTTATTTATTAATTATTATTTATTACACAGACCTTGTGGAAACACTATTATTGGATCAAGTATAATCAGCTCCGGTCCAATTACAACTGGTCTTCGGTCATCAATCAACTGTTACAGTCTCGCTTCTGTGGCAATCAGCCCATAAAATTATTTCTGTCCATATGTGAAATTGATATTTGCTTTCAATTCCTCCTATTTTTAACCCCAGCGAAAAAAGAGGGGTCCTCTAAGTTTAACATGCGTATCTGTGTGTCTGTCTGTGGCATCGTAGCGCCCAAGCGGATGAACCGATTTTTATTTGTTTTTTTTTTTGTTAGAAAGGTATTCTTATCGAGTGTTCTTAGCTATGTTTCATGAAAATCGATTCAGCTGTTTTAAAATTATCTGCTCTTTTTTAATTTAAAAAGTCGTTGCTTTGGGGGTTTTTTTAAATTTCAAGTTATTTCCTTTAATACAATTGGTGCATGTTCTAAGACAATTTTATTTTCCCCCTGGACTCGTCGAGGGCCCAAACCTCGACGTCATTTGACACCATGGCTGATTCTAGCTTGCAGGAGTAATAGTGGGGAGTGTGTTGTGGGATTAGTCCCATAACGAAATAGTTACGCTAAACAGCAGCAGATTTTTACTTTTTCTTTTATTTTATTTTATGCTCGTATATCTTCAATACTCCGTAAACTTTTCTATTTTTATTACATTGGACTAAGGTAATCTTATACATATATTTGATTGCTTGGACCTGGACCTGTTTAAGCAAGCATAAAGGGATCTGGTTTACAATGCTCTAGATTTACAGGTTTTTCACGTAGGCGAGTTTTCCATTAAGATGTTCTCTATTTTTGTTCTCCCTTCCATTTTAAGTAGTTTAAGAGTAATTTTGACTACGTCTTCTTCGTTTTCAATGTAGGCATAATTTATTTAATTCTACACATCTTCTCGTTTCCAGATAAATATATTTTTCTTTATTCATCGTTTTCTAGAGCATATTATAATCCAGATTATTTTTATATGAGCTTATTTTACGTAGCCAATCTTTTACCAATGTTTCTTCTTTTGTTACGAAAATGTTACGTCTTTTCGCCATTTGAATACCTACTGATAAAAATATATACAAATTCATTAAAATATTAACTAAAGACTACTTATTTCTACATATTTAGTCCACCCAAAACTATAAATCTCATAATATTAATAATACATTTTAAAATATTATAAAGACTATAACGAAATCGTTTTAAATGAAATAAAAATTCATTTCTCTCCAAAACAGTTCATTACCTTCCCGTAAAAAATGGATGGGAAGGATGGTAATGAAGGAGCGATGAATGAGAAAATTTAACTTTTTCCTTGATAACTACATAATCGCACATATTAGCAAATATTTAAGAAAACACTTTCTAAGTAAATTAAAAAGGGAAACATTTTTTGATAAAAATATTTTTTATTTATTACAGTAGCTTGTAAAATCGAAGGAATGCAATGAGACGATTTATGGACGAAACACTAAAAACAATCCGAAGATCGTAAATAATTTTAACAGGGATTGATATAACATCCACCTCTCCCCGTTGCCATGCCAAGCTAATAAGTATAAACAGATTGTGACCTGAACTATAGTCGGGCACGTATAAATTTTATTTAAAATTATCGAATTTCTGAGTACGGATGGTAATGAAGTTTTTATCGTGACAAAAAGAAAAATATTTTTTTCTGTAATTATAATTGTGTTAAAAAATTATTGAAAATACGCAAGCAATACCTGATGATATAGGCTTTAATATTACGTATTAATTACAGCCAGCAATTTAAGTTTAAAGAAATTAACATTAAAAAACCAACCGAGGTACCCCGCTGGACGCAGAGAGGAATGATTTTTCAGGCAGTTTTATTTATTTATTTTGAAAATTAACCAATTAAGCTGTAATATTAGAAATACTCCTTTTAGAATAATTAGGTTTTAACCTATTACGCAAATAATATTTTAAATTAAGTATTTTTTTCATGGGTAAATTAGCCTGGAATTGCTTTTGGTGCGAAACTACGGAATGACCCAGGTAGTCTATCCAAAATGAACGCGTGTGAAACCGCGGGCCGCAGCTAGTACTGAATAAACGTTCAAAATTGGCTGCCCGTCCCAATGTGACTATCTTTATTAACCTATAAAACATAATGGTTATCACACTTGGCACTTAACGTTGAAAACTTTCGTTGAAATTAGATTTCGTACTCCTTTGAATATAATTATTTAGAGTGTAGGTTAAAATTTGTACCTATCTTAAAGTTAAGGTAAGATAAGTAAGTACCTACCTATAATAATTATAATAATTTAGCCCTTTTGAAGTCCCACTCCTGGGCACGAGCCTCCCCTTACTACGAGGGAGATTCAGGCCACAATCCACCACGTTGGCCCAGTGCGGGTTGGCGGATTTACATGTATTTCGAAAATTGGTTCGATTTTCTAAGACATGCGGGTTTCCTCACGATGTTTTCCTTCCTTCATCTTAAGCTAGTGATAATCATAATTATAGAAATTATGATTCGCACATAGATTTAGAAAAACCCAGAGGTGTGAGCCAGGTTTTGAACCCAGGACCTGGTGCCAACATGGCGCGTGCTTAACCAATCGGCTATCACTGTTTAGTAGGTAAGTACCAACTTAATATTAGTTTTATAATTATACATATCATGTTGATCTTGCAAGATAACAATACAAACGCAATAATTTAAGCTTAAGTAGTGGAGTGGTTAAAGGAACCGACCTTATAACTGAGAGGTTCCGGACTCGGTCCCAATATTGACATGAGCCCATTTTTCGCGAAGTATTATTTGCATTACATTCCTACCTGCAAGTAATTTGCTATCTTCACAGTTAAAGTAATTTAAAAATAAATAAAAGAATTGGATTTCTTGATTTGATCTTCAAATATTTATAGACATATCTGTGGAGATTTCCACACACAATATTAAACCTAACTTATTATTCCCGACCTAGAAAGAAACATGGAATAAATTGTTAATTAACAAGCACCTATCACGATATTTCATAGGAATTTCAATGCTATTCAACCTGTCTAAGGTATATTGTTGTTAGTAAAGTTTTTGCTCGCTCAAATCGTATCCCGTAGGTACATACGTTAATTTGCGGAATAATGTTAGAAGCTGACTTTAATTAAACGGGAAAGTCAAAGTTTGCGCGCTTCAATTGTTTGTGGTACGAAAATGGCTCAACGTCTAATCAAATAATATTGCACAGATTTTGCTGTGTACGCAATTAAATGATGTGGTGAAAGCTTTATGAGTTCATCTACCTATACGTGGGTTTACTTCTAAGCTAACTTACTACCTGCTTTAGCTATTCCCTCGGGAGATTTTCAGCCAATATGGTTGTGCCCTCTATCTGTACCGTAGAAATATTTTTATTCATTTGTTCATTCGGTCGATCGCACACGTATTTCGTAAGTAAGTTTTGTTTGATATAATAATAAAAATAATGTAGACCTTTTTGAGGTCCCAATCCTGGGCACGGACCTCCCCTTACTACGAGGGGGATTCGGGTCGTAATCCACTACGCTGGCCCACTGCGGGCTGACGGATTTCACGTCATGTCTTTCAAAATTGGTTACATTTGCTAAGACATGCGGGTTTCCTCCCGACGTTTTATTTTACCGTAAGCAAGTGATAATCACATATAGAAATTATGATTCGCACATAAATTCCAAAAACCCAAACTTTCGAGACAGGGTATGTACTGAGTTTGTACGGTGTTTAATACAATGTGTCAATATTTAAAAGTTTTCCAAGATGTTACAAAGGTCTGAAATAATAATTTACGTACTAATATTGTGGCAGATAATGTAGACGCCTAGTGAACGCCGATGTAGTTAATTATCATATTTTCTAAGACGGTCTTTGAATATTTGCTACAGCTTTTGTGTTTCGGCCTCAAAACACATTCTACGGCCTTAGTACATTATAGGTATTTAGCGGAAAAGGGAAGATCTTCCAGCCAGGCGGGTGTTATGCCTGGCAGGGCGGCTGCTATGCCCCGGTGGTTATTCTCGGGGTCTTGTATAAATAGTCACGATGTTTGCAATTCTTAATATCGTGATTCAGTTTTTCTATGAAGAATCCGTACATTGTATTGAGGCGCTGCATTTAGCGCCATCTGTCCATTTCTGTCGGCGACGTGAATGTGAGGTCGCCACAGGTACATTTAGTACATTATATACCCTGATAACTTATGTCTAGTACCAGGTAGTAGAATTATCCAAACTCACGGTTAGTGAGCACGAGTGTCGCTTGACGACACGTTACGTCGTCCCTCAGCATCCTGTTGTATTTCCTTAAAGGAAATTATACGCATGACTTAGCCGTTTGACCGCCGACATGCGACTATGACAAAGATATCGCTTTTAATATTGCCTTGTCATTTGTACAGCGATATATTATATAATATCGATTGCATATCGATTTTAATATCTACAACACTTTATTATTTAATAAATAACCAACTGGAGATTTTTTTTAAAAAAACATAACTATATATAACAAATTCTAAAAGACAAGCCCGCTGAGTTTCTTGCCGGATTTTCTCAGTCGAGGTCGCGGTCCGATCCGGTTGTAGACACTAGAAAAAAAATGTAAAATAGATAATTTGTAAGTGCCCCCGTAGGCCTAAACAAAATAAACGCTTAGACTTTGACTTCGATATATATACAATTTATAGGTATTTCCTTAAATTATCACGCTTTAAACTCCAGAGAGATGGTTCCATGAATACCCGTCGAGAATATTTAATAGCTGTCATTAGGGTCCATAATTGGGTATGCCTTCGAAAGCAGCAGAAAAGGATTCTAAAAGTAAAAAATGTCGCTTTAGCGATATTTTAGCGAAGTATCGTTGCTAGGTAGCCTCGACCTACCGTGAAATATACGCGGCAAAAGACACTCTAACGTCTTTATAATAGGGACTTCTTATGAAAATGATGGCGCCATAGCTGAGCCCGCGACTTTGTTCGCGAAAAAATTAACTTAACAAAAATTATTGTTCAGTTCGCAGAGTTAACTAAAATAATGAAGTTGATAAAGAAACACCTATGTCGGTGCTAAGTTTAATCAACTTTTTCTATATATACCTATCGCAAAAGCCCGTTCCGGACATTACCCGGAACAAACATACAGACTGATAGACAGACTTTTTTTTAAATCGTGGTTTTTGTTATAGTTGTCGTATGTACTTTCATATGCATTTAGTGAAAAGGTGTTCTTTTTATATTACAAACAGACACTCCAATTTTATTTATTTGTATAGATGACTAGTATTTAGACGTCTGCGCGCATGATACGCCTATTAGGTATCTTAAATATGGCCATTGTCTGCCATTTATTTATTCAAGATTTTGCTCGCGTGGGAGCATGGAAATAATTGATTCCTTGGAAAATGTCACGCGGTAAGATATATTTATTATGGAATTAAAGATTAAACATACGGTTAACAGAGGTTTAGTTAAACAAAGACAAAAATAAAGCAAATCGTCCGTGACTCTACTGCAGCAGCAATTAACGCGAATACATGCGAGGCTATCGGGTAGAGTTTATCTTTTATTTTAAACTAGAGAAAATAATAAAGCGTTTACTTACCAGCGGTGGATTTATGTACGCAACAGACACTAGCTTCACCTGAAAATACACGTTGGTTAACTAGTTATTTTCAATGTTCTTTTAGTTTGCTATTTACTGTACCTTAATTATAAATTATAAAACAGCTCTATTTAACTACGACATAAAATAACTGTAAAGCTACACATTCCACTTGTTACGAAAAAATGTTAAAGAAATTAAATAATCGTAGCGCGGTCAGTAACACCGTAGCAAGCTGACATGCTACGGTGTCAGTGGCCGTTCGTAGCGTCGTAGTAATACGGCTCATTTGCTACGAATTTGTGGCGTAGTCTTGCTTCGTTATTTTATATTTCATTTATTTTAATTATTATTAATGAAGAATAAAGTTTAAGGCTGTGTTCGGTAAAGTAATGAAATAAACATTGATTACTACAGTACAATGCTCTCTCTCGTCTCGGAGGTCAGTAAAATCAACCAATATTAGTATTCAACATCATACACTAAATAACAATCAGAGCATCATGAAACATTAATATTCCATGTATGCTTTAATCAAACAAATGTTTGGGGGGTGTGACCAGCGTTCAAGACGCCCCCAAACCTTCGTACAGTGTAATCTGACATTCACCTAAATAACGTTCGTAAGGCATGACAGGTATCGCAATAAAATTGTTCAAAAATAAATATACGTCAATAAAATTACTGTATATCATAATTATGTATTATAAAATTGTATATTTGTTATAGAATATCACTGATTGCAGTTTAGCAATAAAGAGGGTATACACGAACAAGCTCCTAAGATTTTAAAAAAAAGTGTTCTATTCAAAAATCATCAGCTAACTTGGCTATCGCTTGGATTACAAAACCTCCAACAACCTTAAATCATGCTCTAAAGCCAGGTACCCAAAGGCCTGTACCCCTAGTTGCCATATTTAATGGCCTCCGAGAAAAGTAAGGCCTCGGATAACAATATTGTGTTTACCTTCAAAGACTTTAAAGCAGGGTCGAGTCCCAAGTGTATCCCTCCCTTTATCTAAGGGTCTGTGAAAACAAAAAACAGGCTTTGTGTTTGGTTACTCAGCCCGTTGCGTTTGAAATATCGATGTGGGTGAAGAAAATTTAAAGTGGTATGGCGTTTGGGTGAGACGGCTTAGCTCATAGAAAAGAAATACTCGGAATCCTGTAGACGTATTTATTTTATGTATAGGGTGGACATAACTTACGAGATCGAGAAGGAATGCCTGAAATACCTATTGATGATGTTAGCGAATTTTACGAAAGTCAAACTATCATTTATTTTTAAAAGTAAATAAAACTAATGCAAATATCAAATTTCCTAGAAAACAATTTCAAATGAATTTACTAATTGAAATAAAACTAGTTTACGGATTCTATCGCGTTTATTTTGTAAAATAGTTTTATTTCAATGGGTAGTATTCGCGTAAATATATGAAATTACTAACTTAAAAACGTTTTAGGAATGTGTAAAAATGAAACGTATTGTTTAACGCGAATGCAAAACGTAAACGCAAACGATAATTAGTGTGACTTCGTAGCACGGTACGGATAGGTGTTCAGTGATACGTGTTTGTTGTTAGGTTATTTGATATCTGAGCGGTATGCGAGATTGCTCTGTGAGGCGCTCTATAGCTATTTTAATGATGTTATGTTCTTGTTGCGAATGTGATGGCAGAATGAGTAAGACTATAAATAGACTATTATAATAAATATGTACATATTTAATGAAAATTCTATCCTATGAAGGATATTGTAGAAAATTATTTTATGAAAGTACATCAGTAAATAAAGGATACATATATTCGAACAAAAAGCCAACTTTTTAGGCAGAGTAAGCTATTCATACGTTTGCCTCAGCACCTATAATTTATATACATTTCACTGTATTCAGATGTCAAATAGATGTCAAATAATATTATCTGTAAAAAATGTATAATAGAACGGGTTCGGCTTCTACGTGTGAATGACCGCTAAGCTGTGGTATTGGCCAATCACTCTTTTCATCCCTGAAAATAAGCCAACATAGATTCGCAACTTCATTCACACGGATTTGATTGACTATGCTTTCATATAGTCGGATTCCATATAAATACATCCAGTGAACTTTATGATACAGTTTTTTGGCTATTCCGTTGAAACTCATTTTGCTATCAAGTTCTACGTAAACATGTCCAGTTAGAGTTAAAGTTTAAACAATTACGGTTAGTTGCTATAATTAATTGCGATAAACCATTTAGCCAAACATTACAATCTTGTAACCAATTACGTATTTCATAAAATATTTACCGTTTAACCGAAATTATTTATTTCCCTTCTCCTGGTCTTTAATCAGGCGTGTTTCTGGGAGAAATAGCCCAAACAGTATTTTTTTTATCTTTCGCCTTGTAATGCATTGAGCTAAATTATTGTTTATTTTAATCGCAGGTGCCACAGACATGCCGCTGATACAGTCTTGCTGTTGCTGGCGCAGCCTGCGCCGAGGCTGCTACGCCTCAGCCATTTACACTATGGTGAGTGTCAAGGTACTTGAGCCAGATCCTTAAACCGGCAGGACCAGGCAGGGGCAGGACGAAAGTCATAGCCATTTCGACTACTGGAGATAGTTGGTGAAGGCATCTACAGCCTGGGCAAGATCCTGAGGGGATAATAAGGAGTCAGGAATTCGAGGTGTGGTGTGGTGACATCGGCTAAGGAAATGACGTTCGCGTGCGAGTTTACTTAATGTCGTAAATCGGTCCATTCAATTAAATCAACAGTATAAATTGCTGACAATAAACTTCCTTCTATTGCGACAAGATCCAATTACCACATTAAAGTTTTAAACTAAGAAAATGCAAATCATGAATCTCTTAAAGAATGTCATTAAAGGTTCATGTACCTACCTAAATAAAATAACAAACGTAAAAACAAAACAAAATAAAAAGCAATGGTTTAAATTTAAAGTTAATGACGCATTTTAAGGTTACCGAACGCTATTAATTAAAAACTAATTAGAAACTTTCTCCTTGTGAAACTTGCGCTAGTGTAAAATAAAAAAGTAGCGGAGGACAATCGATGCGGAGCCATAAACGCCTTGTTTTTTTACTATCTCTTAGGAACCGGTATAGCATAGCACAGCAATACGCTATATTGTTTGGGATAAAGCAACACAAAATTAGTACGGGCGCGATGGAACCAATCTTTGTTCAGTGTTCAGTTCAAAAAGTCTAAGTTCATTGTCACTCGTTTCCTCTGTACTTACGTGATCAAAATGTTACACAAATAGATAACAATCTCTTTGTAAGTATTTGTATCAAGCCGAATGAAACGACTACTTTTACTTGGTATCTTGCTTCATGTGAGCACTTGGAAAGACTTACAAAAAGCCGAGGTAATAATTTCTACTCTGTACTTTGCGCTTTTGTAAAGAAAAATAATAGATCCGTTAAAAACAATTGTGTTAAAAACTCACATTCCTAAAGATTATGAAGGAATAATACACATTATAAAATTAAAACAGCAGTAAGAACAAACATTCGTCGCGAACTATTTCAGGATTCACGAAATCATTATCATTATAATCAATACATCTATAATCTATAAAAATAAATAAAATTGGAGTGTCTGTTTGTAATATCAAAATAACACCTTTTCACTAAATGCATATGAAAGTACATACAACACCAAAAAAAAACGCGATTAAAAAAAAAATTCTGTCTGTCTATCTGTCTGTCTGTCTGTGTGTTTGTTCCGGGTAATCTCCGAAACGGCTGAACCGATTTTACGGGACTTTCACTGGTAGATAGCTGATGTTATAAGCAGTAACTTCTCTTCTTCTTCTTAGTCGGGCACTCTTGTCAGAGTGGTCGTGGTTGCGCTGACGAGGTATATGGTGGAAGGTTTGGTGAGGCCTTAGCATTTCCGAGGGTGGCTCGCCAGGCTATGTGCTTCCATTTCTGACGATTTGAGGCGTCGCGAGTACACTGGACCATGGTGCAGTAACTTAGGCTACATTAATTTTA
Source organism: Notodonta ziczac (assembly GCA_918843915.1). Lineage (NCBI taxonomy): Eukaryota > Metazoa > Arthropoda > Insecta > Lepidoptera > Notodontidae > Notodonta > Notodonta ziczac. The sequence continues at coordinate 4,465,042 of OU974038.1, read as the reverse complement.
GAAAAATAAAAAATAAATGGGTCCTGTCGCGCGGGCTCAGGGCTTTTTTGTTAAGTTAAATTCCACGCGGACGAAGTCGCGGGCTCAGCTAGTTCTGGAATATAAGGAAACAAATAAAACATGTTCCGAAGAGTTAAGACCGTATCGGAAATGAAATTTTCACTATTATAAAAACTATTTTGTTGCAGGTATATTTCGCGGTGACGATAGTGACAATGGGCAAGTTCATTGAACTGGAGCAGCGATTCTTGACTGGAGACAACGTTGAGCCAGAGTCCGAGAGCTTCTTGGAGCCAGAGAAGATAACGCCAAGTAAGTAAGGTATTAATAAGTAGGTACAGATCCCGTAAGACCAAGATCGATTTTTTTTTTATATAACGAAGTCGGTATACCTACAAGCTTACGATCCGCCTGATGTTAAGGTGAAGGCGCCTGTCTAGCCCGCGAAATTCAAAATTTTTCGAGTATTTTTATAGTTTATCCAAAATCTGAAAACATTTAAGACAATATTTTGTGATTTGCGACAAACACAGTATGCGGTGCGTTTATTAATACATTTATTTTACTCTAAATATTATCACGGTGGATATGATACTAGTTAATCACTAAATATACAAAAATTGCCAGATTATCTGGATAGCTGTCGTTCTTGAAATGTTTTAGAGTAAGTTGGATATATTAATAAATGCACTGCACACGGTCTTTGTCGCGAATTACAAAATGTGCCTTTTATTATTGTCCTAAAAAAATTTGAACTTCGCGGGCTAGATGGGCGTTTTAGACTTAAGCAGTTATATTATGCTTCCAATACCAAAAGCACTGCTCGCATTTTGCCGTCCACAAGGGGAATGGGATAAAGTATAATATAATCAGGGTAAATTTCGGAAATGACCTATCGTAATTTGCCCTGGTCTGGTGTCACTGGGATCGCCCCCAGACCATTCTACGGTACCCATAGTACAAGCGTTACTTAGTTGGGACAACACAGTTGGTGTCTTCGTCTATCGATTAAAAAGAAAGAAAAAATAAAATAAAAAATGTGTCGATATTCTGTGAAAATTCTGTGCTACCCCGGTCGATCAGCCCACCGTTAACGATTGTGGGTAGCACAGGTAACACTATTATTAGTATCAGGTTAGGTTCTGGGTGGTACGAACTTGACCTTTCTAAAGAGACCGTGGTCGTGAAAAGTTTTTGTTCAACGCTTTCAACTTCCAAAATATATTATACCTAATCCCCCCATTCGGGAGAGGGGGGCGTTCGTTTCTGACATCGTGCGTTTACCAAGCTACATTCACCATCGTTTGACACGTCAGCTAATGACGCCTTAAATTTTGTTTTGATTGTATACAAGAACTAGCTGAGCCCGCGACTTCATCCGCTTGGAATTTTGATCCTTTCTTAGGGGATGTCTACGTCATAGTAGCTTTATGCATGCAAAGTCTCAGCCCGATCGGTTTAAAATTGACAAAGTTTCATACAAACTTTCATCCCCTATTTTATCCCCTTGGGGGTAGAATTAATCAAAATCCTTTCTTAGCGGATGCCTACGTCATAACATCTACCTGCATGCCAAATTTCAGCCCGATCCGTCCTGTGGTTTGGGCTGTGCGTTGATAGATTACAATGTCAGTCGGTCAGTCAGTCACCTTTGAGTTATATATATTTAGATTGGGTTATTGCAGCTGTGGAATGGGAAAGCCTGTAAAAGCGTCAGTAACGCCTCTAACTTAATACCCCCCAAAACCGCCTCTCGTCCCTGTCTATCGCAGGCCGAGATCTTAATTAATCTAAAGGTGCGGTGAACAGAACAAAAACTTAAATTTATTCTTTGAACTAATTTCCAATCTTTGAATTCTTCTGACTAAGTTTAACTAATACAGATTCGCCGCGAAGTTCAATCTTCAAATAGCTCGGAAATTGGTTTTCAACCTTATTTTAAATGGTGATTATTCCTTTAACATGAAAAGTGGTCTTTAAAAGTATCGGCAAGAGGAGAGCTCTCTCGCTCTTCAGTGTGAATATTGTTGAATATTTTTACTTTTGATCATTAAATAGGTTCTTGCTTAACTATTTATCTCGAGAATATTTGCAATTGTAAGTAGTAGATAAAGTGCTAATTCTGTATTTATAAGCAGTGATTTTCTTTTTATTTATTACTAGCTGAGCCCGCGACTTCGTCCGCGTGGAATTTAACTTAACCGCTCCCGCTCCCGCGTTCTGAAGCCGCGCGACAGGACCCATTTGTTTTTTTTTGTTTTTCTAAAATAAAAGAAGCCTAAGTTACTCCCTATAAGATCAGCTATCTGCCAGTGAAAGTCCCGTCAAAATCGGTCCAGGCGTTTCGGAGATTACCCGGAACAAACACATTGACAGACAGACAGACAGACAGGCAGACAGACAGACAGACAAACAATTTTTAAATCGCGTTTTTGTAATTAGTATCGTATGTACTTTCATATGCATTTACTGAAAAGGTGTTACTTTGATATTACAAACAGACACTCCAATTTTATTTATTTGTATAGATCATAAATTCTCGTCATTTTAGATAGCAGGCATGCATAGAAAGTAATACATAACATAACATTTAAATAGGTCTGATAATAAACAACGAGAAGTGATACGAAAATGAATAGATTACTTTATTCAATTGATTATTACTTACCTATATATGTAAGGCCGTAATTTCGAATTTTAAGAACTACATATTTCTGTATAAGAAAAAAACTCCTGAATGTTGGTGAGCCCGTCGGTGACCGACTTGAACGCGGACATATCCACCATTTCGTATCGCTTCTCGTTGGCCGTGGTATACAATTATGTACACCAAACTCAACAACGTACGCTGAATTTAAACAGAAACAACTATATTATGAAACTATAAATCAGTTTAATTTCAAACAAAGCTTAAGACAGCAAGGTCGACGGTATCTCTACACAGTATGGTTACATTAGTTGTACCAATTATTTATAACCGAAACGTGCTCAAACGTATTGGAGTTATTACTTATTACACCAATGATAAATTAAACATTTTAGGTAAATTTTAAAATGTGTTTATTCGGGTGGATCTTCCACAAACAGAGTTAGATTTATTCATTTCATTTGGTAGATATGTCTCATGTAATAAAAAAAACATGTAATTGTTTATATTGAATTATACCGCCCAGATACGTAAGTAAACAAACAATTATAGGTACTTATGACTATAATATAAACCAAATTGACAAAATGACGATGGAACAGACAGTTTTCATCAAATTTTGTTTCTATAAATACATCTTGTCGAGGAAAAAATGAGGCAATATTTTAATATGAAACGTATTTCGACGGCAAATCAAACGGAAACGAGAGCGCGATTTGTGTGGACTACAGATGCTGTGTATTTGTTTCATCGATCTCAAAGGGCTTCAGTTTTCATCCGGCTTGCTTCGCGGAGGCGTAATGAGGCTCGGGACACGTGTGATACCCGCTTAAATTCCTACCTAAGTACTAAAGGTTTTGTAAACTTATGAAATCTATCAACAGCTATATCCCTATAACACCTTTTGTTTTTCAAGTTTCCCCCAAAGCTGATAGTTTCAGAATTACAAAGTCAAGTTATGAAAAAAGTACCCTTTCTGTTTCAACCTGTAGGCTGTGGTCAATTGGATTGTCTCAACCACCGTTTAAATTAAATAATGTTTTTCGTAAGTATGTTCTCCGAACGCATGGCAGTACATTATACACACGCCATCCAATTCAATCACGTAGAAAAAAATCTTCCAATTTGTAACCCAATCACAGTGGATAGGACGCTCCCGACGAGCCCTTGGCTTGGATACAATTTTGTAATGTATACATTTTTTTCGCATTTCAATTTCCTACACCGAAACGTAATACGTGACGGGGATGTATAAATTTGCACAGTTATTACGCGAGCGATGGGCCTCTGTCATTATTTAAGAAACTCAACCTGTAATGCATAGGAAAAGGAATTTTGTTTAAAGGAAAGTCGTAGGATATTTAGGGTGATAATGCCATGAAATTTATGTTATACTAGCTGAGCCCGCGACTTCGTCCGCGTGGAATTTAACTTAACAAAATTTTAAGTTTAGCCTGCATCTCAAAATCCTTTTTTAGGGAATGTCTACGTCATAGTAGCTTTGCATGCATGCGAAGGCTCAGCCCGATCGGTTTAAAATTGACAAAGTTTCATACAAACTTTTATCCCCTATTTTATCCCCTTGGGGGTGGAATTAATCAAAATCCTTTCTTAGGGGATGTCTACGTCATAGTAGCTTTATGCATGCAAAGTTTCAGCCCGCTCAGTTTAAAATTGACAAAGTTTCATACAAACTTTCATCTCCTTGGGGGTGGAATTAATCAAAATCCTTTCTAAGGGGATGTCTACGTCATAGTAGCTTTATGCATGCAAAGTCTCAGCCCGCTCGGTTTAAAATTGACAAAGTTGCATACAAACTTTCATCCCCTATTTTATCCCCTTGGGGGTGGAATTAATCAATTTTTTTTCTCAGGTGATGTTTACGTCATAGTAGCTTTATGCATGCAAAGTCTCGGCCCGCTCGGTTTAATATTGACAAAGTTTCATACAAACTTTCATCCCCTATTTTATCCCCTTGGGGGTGGAATTAATCAAAATCCTTTCTTAGGGAATGTCTACGTTATAATAGCTTTATGCATGCAAAGTTTCAGCCCGCTCGGTTTAAAATTGACAAAGTTTCATACAAACTTTCATCCCCTATTTTATCCCCTTGGGGGTAGAATTAATCAAAATCCTTTCTTAGCGGATGCCTACGTCATAACATCTACTAGCATGCCAAATTTCAGCCCGATCCGTCCTGTGGTTTGGGCTGTGCGTTGATAGATCAGTCAGTCACCTTTGAGTTTTATATATATATATTATATAGATGACGATATCATTGCACCTACGAATCCTACTAATATTATAAATGCGATATTTTGTGAGTGTGAATGTTTGTTACTCTTTCAGGCAAAAACTACTGAACGGATTTGGATGAAATTTGGAACATAGTAGTTTATAACCGGGATTAACACATAGGATACTTTTTATCCCGATAATCCCGAAATTTTTGTTAAGTTAAATACCTACTACGCGGACGAAGTCGCGGACACAGCTAGTCCTACTTAAATATATTATTATCCTACTAATATTATAAATGTGAAAGTTTGTGAGTGTGGACGTATGTATGTATGTATGTTTCAATGTTTGTTACTCCTTCACGCAAAAACTACTGAACGGATTTGAATGAAATTTGGAACACAGATAGTTTATAACCGGGGTTAACATATAGGATACTTTTTATCCCGATAATCCCGAAATTTTTGTTACGTTAAATACTACGCGAAGTCCGTGGGCACAGCTAGTCCTACTAATATTATAAATGTGAAAGTTTGTGAGTGTGGATGTATGTATGTATGTTTGTATGTATGTTTGTTACTCCTTCACGCAAAAACTACTGAACGGATTTGAATGAAATTTGAAACACAGATAGTTTATAACCGGGATTAACATACAGGATACTTTTTATCCCGATAATCCCGAAATTTTTGTTACGTTAACTACTACGCGGACGAAGTCGGCGGGCACAGCTAGTAATATTATAAATGTGAAAGTTTGTGAGTGTGGATGTATGTTTGTTACTCCTTCACGCAAAAACAACTGAACGGATTTGGATGAAAGTTGGAACACAGATAGTTTATAACCTGGATTAACACATAGAATACTTTACTTAAGTCTACGCCGACGAAGTCGGGGGCTAGAAACTAGTTATGAATAAAACTACCTGCTTACTGTTAAATCGGCTTTGGGATGTCAATACATTTGTAAGGAATTATAACATACAATATCATACATATTAAGCTACATATTCATCTAAATATATATATAACTCAAAGGTATGCTGTTGTTGTTTTGGTCAAAAATTAAAACACCAATCAGTGAAATTCAATCGTCCTATTGATGTTACCCGATCCCTCAGTCAAAAGGGGATCCATTAACAATTACAAACAAAACTGCCGGACTGTATACCTATATTGTTAAGCAGTTATCTATAAATATATATAACTCAAAGGTGACTGACATAATGATCTAACAACGCCCAGCCCAAACCACTGGACGGATCGGGCTGAAATTTGGCATGCAGGTAGATGTTATGACGTAGGCATCCGCTAAGAAAGGATTTTGATTAATTCTACCCCCAAGGGGATAAAATAGGGGATGAAAGTTTGTATTAAACTTTGTTAATTTTAAACCGATCGGGCTGAGACTTTGCATGCATAAAGCTACTATGACGTAGACATCCCCTAAGAAAGGATAAAAATTTCACGCGGACGAAGTCGTGGGCTCAGCTAGTTCATACATATACAGCTCATACATGGGCTGTCTCAATCCGGGTAGTACCACTCTCTCACAGAAGATCGGCGTGACGTAGTTATTATAGCTGGGTTTCGCACGACGAGTGAGAGAACCGGAAGCCCAGCCCCCCTGTCTATTCCCTACCTCTTTCCCACTCCTCTTTCAGTCTGTAACGTGCGCGCAATGCCTTTGGCGTTGAAAAGCTACGATAACTGCTTAACATGAGGCGGGTCGTACGCTTTTGCCGACTTTGGTATGTATAAACAACTCATTTTAGAATCATTATAGAATCACTTACCGATATTTATTTTAGGTATTTGATTTCCCCTTGATATTCGTTTTCGACTAATCCCTTGGAAAGGCATCCTTTATTTTACCGGGATAAAAGGTATGCTATATTGACACAGGATACCTCATTTTGCCCTATTTCAATAAATTATTGCCACAATAATTATTTCATGTTTAGAAGTTTTGTACTTACTTACTTACCAATGAGAATATGTTTACAATTAACTAGCTTTAGAAAAAGAAAAAACTAAAAGATTTACCCCCTTACTTATATATGTTGTTTAGCGGTTGTGTAGTTAAACCATGCTTTGTCTTTTCTCAAATGCCGAATTACTGATGCCAGAAAGAAAAAATTGGGCATATAGTTAATTATTCGCTATACAACGATTATAAGTAAGGCAGTATGTATCTACCAAATAGTAATCAGAAAACAGGCCCAAGTGCCCAAAGCCCCATGGTTGGTTATATAGGACAGGTAACAAACTAAGTGACCTGGAAAACGAGTCGTTTCCAATACCGGCGGTGTAACACAAACGACACACTGTATAGTTCAATGATTGTTTTTAACGATATGGCTTTCACTGCGCGGGCTAGATAGAAATGAAATGCGAATATTATAATGGTCTACGGTTGCCGCATTAAGCGGGCGCTGCACTGCTAGGGAGCGGCGCGGCACCGTGCGTATTACTAATATTAGTATTACTACTAGTAGTATCAGTATTATTAGTATTAGTAATACTAGTGTAACTGTTGACAATTTACTTATTTAGTGCCATTGGTGTTGTCTGCTCACACTCTGTTGCTGTTTCTGAGTATGTACAATCAACAAACTCGATGCTTGATCACCTTAAGGTTGCATTTTGTATGCAGCGACTAGTAGCCACATGCGACTAGCATGGTCATAAAAACCACCGAAACAAATGGCTTTCTAAAAAAAGGGCTTTTGTCTCATCGGACGCTTTTCGTCTCATTGGACAACAACATAATGGGCGAGGCATCCTATGATTACTGCCTGCAAGCGAAAAGTGTTAAAAATTGATCAAGCGTCAACTTTGTTGATAGTACACCATATTTTATTAATTGAAAAGAGTAACCATTGAGTTGCTTGCTGAATCTTCTCAGTGGAAGCAGCATTCGGAACCGGTGGTAGATTCTGACTATTCATAAATGCTTTGTTGGCTTACATGAATAAAAACTATTTAGAGTTTGAGTTTGATTGTCATACTCATGTTCATTCGTCTCTGTTTCTCCCTTTCTGCCTTGAGGCACGTCCTCGCCACAGTGCCGCGTCTCCTCGACGGGGCTGAGCTGGTGAAAAGGTATGTGGGCGGGCGCATTTGTTGCTGCGTAGTTAGACGCGTCGCTCTCGTCCAGATTTCCCCTCAGGTCGCGAGGAGTATTTTCATCATCTCGCTCTTCATAATCTTCAAACTTATTTTTGTACGCAAGTACGCCTCATGGGTGGGCATTTACACGTCGAACCTTTTTTGCATTATATTAGTATACTAGATAGCGTTAATAATAACTTCATACGATCGCGCAGTACGACGATTACGGATACGATTCATATAATTCTAGAATATAAACTAGCATGGTATCGGAGTGCCACGCAGGGCTACGCAGTTCAGACGCCGCGCAGTGCGTTTTGTCATACTATAAAGTTTACAAACAAGCGTATGACCCGAGCGATGTTAAGCAGTTACCGCTTATGGATGCTTTCAAATACCAATGGCATCGCTAGCCCGTTGCTGACTGGAAGGGAGTTGGTTCCAGGGAAGGTAAGGGCTTGAGTTTCCGTCTCACCCTCTCATCATACTAAACATGGCTATAATAGCCACTGGGTGGTATTGCTCCGATCGAAGCAGCTCTTATATAACCTGTAGTCATTTGGCTACCGCTTGGCTATACCCCACTATAACCTTGGCCCGTTCTGAAGCAGCCAGCTGCTCAACTTCGTACGTCGGTTTTATTGAAAGGGCGCGTTTTAAGGGACCCATTTAAATTTCGAGGAGGCAATTCACGAGGGACATTTCTCCCTGTGTATAATATGTGCGCCCAATTTGCGAAGACCGAATTGGATTATCGCAATCTCAGCAAGACTCATGTAAATAAGACTAGCGTTTGGTTACATTCGAAATTCAACCTTAACTCCATATCTTAAAGTTTGGGTTGTTTTAGGGTTCTGTACCTCCAAAGGAAACAACTGAATTTGCTCATAGGATTGCTTTGTTTACCGTCTGCCTGTCTGTCGAGACCCTAATCGGTAACGGGTGGAGTTATCAAGTTAAAATTATTAATATCAAATATAAAAAAGGTCTCTGAAGTGTAACAAATTCAAGCTTAGTCAACACAGTCAAACCGCGGGTGTGTAAACTTTTTGAGAATTAATGTTATTTTAACCTGACTCATTAATAATTAATAACATATTAAAAGAGAAAAGAAACATAAATGTAATGTTCCACTCCTAGGCACAGGCTTCGCCTCAATGCAAGAGGGTATCCGGCCATAGAGCAGGCTATATTAATCCACCACGCTGGCCCAGCGGGTTGAAGGATTTCACTTGTCTGATTTTTTTTTAGTTTTTGGATCGAAGTTCCTTCACGCGGCTTGCGGTAAGAGTTAAATGAGAAAAATATTCACGCTTGAAAGCATGATGCCCTCTTCAGGCATCTGTTAGTAATTTTGTAAACTACTTTGTAACGTCCAGTTTGAACAAGTTCTCAAAAAAATCAACTAGATGACGTAAGTCATATTCAGGTGACAGGATACTGCGACATATAAAAACTTAAAATTTGGTGCATGCAAAACACTTAACAGAAAACTTCGTTCCTTTAGAATGTCCTCCGACCGCATATTTTTTATGCAGGTTTTCTCACAATGTTTCCCTTTACCGTAAGCAAGTGATTAATTTATGCAATAATGAACCCTATTTCTTTGTTTCAGTCACGGTGTCGCTTAACATCACTCTGCTGGCATGCAGCTCCCTGGGCTTCATCGGATGTTTTATGCTGATAATCGGAGTTTACAAGGTGAGAGTCTTATCAAACATAACCACTGTAGTTTTAGAAAAGGAAGAACCAATCAGAAGATCTGTTTCATTGTCGAATAAACAAATACTACGTTTTTAGCGCCATCTATCTGAATTCAAACACATAATAAAAAACTTGATATGGACAAATTCTGACGTCGGTTTGTATCTTCTTTTTGTGATTTACAAATCAGTAGCGAGAGAGACTTTCTTACGTGCTAGACAGTTATTAATTATTATTCATACAAAGAAATAACATATATTCCACTAGGTACTAACATACGACCTTCTGCTTCACACCCGAGCACCATCACAGGTATTTAGGTCATTCATTAACCGCCTGAATTGTTTCACGATGCAAAACTATTCATTCAGAGATGCCTTAATATACACCGCAGCAAATATTATCACGATGCTATTGAAAAATGATGGCAGAAGTATACTAGTATTCTTAAAAAGTTCAGCGTTGGTTGAGTCACAGCTCATATTATATGAATTACCGTGATCGGAGTAGTTCCAACCTCTCACAAAAAACTGAGTTGAGTAGCTTTTATAGCTGCGTATCGTGAGAGAGCCAGATATCCCATGCCCCTTCAGGTTGGCCATTGGTATTGCAATCATCTATGGAAAACGACTAGCTGTGCCCGCGACTTCGTCCGCGTGTAATTTAACTTAACAAAAATTTCGGGGTTATTCATCCCCTATTTTATCCCCTTGGGGGTAGAATTAATCAAAATCCTTTCTAAGCGGATGCCTACGTCATAACATCTACCTGCATGCCAAATTTCAGCCCGGTCCGTCCAGTGGTTTGGGCTGTGCGTTGATAGATCACTATGTCAGTCAGTCACCTTTGAGTTATATATATTTAGATAGATAACTGCTTAACAATATAGGTATACAGTTCTTCAGTTTTGTTTGTAATTGTTAATGGATCCCCTTTTGACTGAGGGATCGGGTAATATCAATAGGACGATTGAATTTCACTGATTGGTGTTTTAATTTTTGACCAAAACAACAACAGCATATTGTTCTCCCTCTACTACTAGGACTACCCGCCCGTTACTACGTAAGAGACACCACATATTTCGTTTGTGGCTTCTCATCACTACCTCCCTCCTTTGAAATAAAGTGCCGCAAACCCAAGGCTCGATTGCGTATGAAGGTCTATTCAAGATATTATGAGGTAAATTATTTTATTTGAGTATTTTTTCCTTTCATCTTTGTAATTTCGTGTACAAGTGATATATTGGTACCTACCTATGTTACTGTATAAGTACTGTGAAGTATTCAATCTTCTTTTATTTGCCATTAGAATTGATGGTAAGGAATAAAGCGTTTAATTATTCGAAACACAGTATAAGTATAATAATACTACAGCAGTTCTACTCAAAAAGGAACACTCAATTTGTGATAGAAGACATTGATAGCACCACTTAGGGCAGGTAATTTTATTAGCCAATCAGAATCGATTTATTAACATTCGTAACACTTTTAGTGCTATAGAGACATAGATCTGACAATTAATTACAAAAAAGTGGATAAAAAGTAGAGATGTCAAAAGATATAAAGACATTAATTTTTTTTGATCATTTGGAATACAATTATAACACAACGAGCAAATAACGAATTTTAGAACGATAATGTCTGCGCAGTAGTAGTTACGACAGCAAATGTTTTTTTAGTTCCTGTACTAAAACAGGGTAGTTTTTAGTCCAAACAATACATGGGGGATTTAGACTGGGCTCAAAGAACAACTCAAGTAAGTACTTAGGTAGGTATACCTACTTATGTTGTTTGGGTTTGTTTTTTTCTGATAACCCACAAAACCTAGGTAGGCCAAATAGCCGTGATCTGCGTGTGACCGGCAACTGTGTGAGCGAGACGTATTAGATTTACGCGGGAGTGACAGAGGCAGGTAATAACAGGTCATTGTACGAATTTCTTCGTGATCAGCGACCGTGCCATACCTCCATGAATTTGCAGTGGTATTTTCTCTGAGTCTATGCCGTGGCCACCCCTTCCTATTTTTTATCATCGTCAGCGATGCGAGTAATTACTTTTAATAATAATAAACAACATTTCGTTCGTTGTTACCAATAACACGATGATGCTTTTAAAACCTTTTACGGGTGGTTTTCGGCGCTAATTAATACGGCGAACCACATAATTTAATGCAAATTGCTATCACATCGAACAAAATTGCTGGAAAATATTTACTTCAATCATCTTTTTTTATATTGAAATTTTATTATAGCATTTCATATACCTACCTATCATAGGTATAACCAGTTTATAGGATATCATGGACTAGTAATATAATATATGGTAGGATATTTAAGGTAAATAATATAATAAAAATTTAATAAATAGGTAATAGGTTTAAATAGGTGTGACATTTTAGCTAGTTATATGAATAACAGAAGTCAAAGTCAAAGTGTTTATTTTGGTTAGGCCTACGGCCGCACCTGCGAATCGTAGATTTTCACTCATAATATACTTTACTAACGAAAAATATGTTATTTAAGCATATAAAAAATGTTCACTATGGGATGATTTTGCGGCAAGCTGAAGACAGGGCGCTATGGCGTTCATTAGAGGAGGCCTATGTCCAGCAGTGGACAAGCATAGGCTGATGATGATGATAGGACGCTTTTTATATTCGCTAGCATTTCGGACACAACTTTTCAACCGACTTTCAAAAAAGGAGGAGTTTCTATGTATGTTTTTTTAATTATCAGATTTCCCAATATCTCAGTGTATATATATATAAGAGCACTAGCTGTGCCCCCCGACTTCGTCCGCGTAGTATTTAACGTAACAAAAATTTCGGGATTATCGGGATAAAAAGTATCCTATATGTTAATCCCAGTTATAAACTATCTGTGTTCCAAATTTCATCCAAATCCGTTCAGTAGTTTTTGCGTGAAGGAGTAACAAACATACATACATACATACATACATAGATCCACCCTCACAAACTTTCACATTTATAATATTAGTAGGATTTTTAAACATTTTAAGCGTTCCATAGGTACTACTGACGAGAAAAACTCACGCGTATGTCTGTTTGTTACAGCCATTTTTCGGACGTTAATGTAATTTTAAATTTAGCAGCATGTATTCTGTTGATGTTCGTAACGCGCTCGTAATGTCATCGGATCCGTGAGTTATGTCCTGCTCCGCCCACCGCCACTTCTCTTTGAGCGATGTCGACTTCAATTCGCCAGAAATTTTACCACCCGACAAACAGAACATTATTTTTGTGAAACTTCGGGCATAGTTCTTTGTATAGAGGAGCGAAAAGCCTGTCAAACTCTCTATCTTTACTAAATTTCTAATGAAACGTCTTTCGTCTATAAAAATAAATAAAATGGAAGTATATTGTATTATCAAAATAACTGCATTTTACTAAATGCATATGAAAATACAATAGGGTAATAAAATTATCTATATAACCAAAAAATCTGGAAAATCTCCGGGACGGCTGGACCGATTTTTTTAAGACTTCTCTGGCAGATAGCTGATGTTATAAAGATAAACTTAAGCTAATTTACATTTTATCTAAGTACCACATCGGCGGAGCCGCGTGCAACGGCTAGCTCGATTATAATAATCTTGAAGAGCAAATGCAATCCTACAAGCTACTTTACCTTAGTCAGAAATGTACCTAAATGTAGTATCCCTATTAAAGCATCTGTAATATTCATTTCGCTCAATTAAAATGAACAGTGTTTCCGATAATTTGTAGAGTTTCAATAGTTGTAATTAACAAAGTTTGTTGAAGTATCTCGCGCGGGAACTACAACTGAACAATACGGGCCCCCTGAAGTTGTGCTCTATCAGTGTGCTCTACCTTCACTTGTAGCAAAGTTAGCGATAACCGGCCTTCGAGCGTCAATTTTAGAGTTATGGATCATTTATTTTTCATCAATAGAGTTATTAAATCCACGAACGCTTATTAAGTGGTACACTTGACCAGCGGCAGAGTCAAGTTTTAGTTTGACTATACAGCTCATATATATAATACTAGCTGTGCCCGCGACTTCGTCCGCGTGTAATTTAACTTAACAAAAATTTCGGGATTATTCATCGCCTATTTCATCCCCTTGGGGGTAGAATTAATAAAAATCCTTTCTTAGCGGATGCCTACGTCATAACATCTACCTGCATGCCAAATTTCAGCCCGATCCGTCCAGTGGTTTGGGCTGTGCGTTGATAGAACACTAGGTCAGTCAGTCAGTCAGTCACCTTTGCGTTATATATATATATATTATGGTCTAGTTCGATCAGGAGTAGTTGATCTTACAGAAGATTGGTATAAAGCGTTTCGTATGATGAGTTGGAAGACCAATCCCCACTCCGTTTTTCTACTCTGTATCCCACTCGCATTTCCCGTCGTCAATGTGGGAGCAATACTTTTGGTATTGCAAGTATCCGCAGGCTACGGTAACTCTAATATCAGGCGGATCGTAAGCTAGTTTACCGACAGTTTAGTATAAAAAAATGAATAAAAATGAATGTGTAACTGGTTGAGAGATTTGAGCTCAAGTAGTTTGGAAAACAGCGCCATCAATGTTATTCCAAGTAATTCGTTTTTCTATGTTTATAAAGATTGTAAATTTATCAGAGATTGGATTACTATGTGTTCACGCGTATTGACGATCGCCTGACAAAGGGATATACATGTTCAAAAGAATATAGCTACGTGTGGGTAATATGTTTAGAACATGCCCCATTAGTCAGGGTGGAGTATTGACACACCAAATGGCTGACATGCAATGTATGATAATGAGTCTCTTAATGGTGTTTTTATTCAATTACATATTTGTGCTTGTAGTTCTTTAAAGCCCTATCAAACTCATTGTAAAATGATTTGCGACAAGGACCCCACTACTCATCCTCAACTTGTCAACCTTCAAAATTATAATATATACGAGACATTCTCAGGATAGTTTAGTCACTGTTTTATTGTCAATCAATTAACTTGTTCTATTTTAGAGGTTGACACGCTGAAGGTGTTATACCTTCTCCCAAATCATTTTACAATGGATCTCCGCAAAGGAAGGCGTGATTCAATCGATAATTAATTTATATATTTTAATTTAGCAAGGTGTGCAGCTATTTGTGTATTTTCTCTCGTCCAAATTTCCGTCGACCTGTTCCAGATTAAGTATAATAATGACTTATAGGTAGGTAGCGGGGAAAATTCTAATGAGATAGGTGTTAGCTAAGTTTATTGTTTTGCCGTTACCTATTATAATATATTCCGTGCATCATAACGTGACTATCGTTAAAACATCTGGGGATCACATAAAGAGCGTATAAAATATACGGCATAGCGATAGTAATAACAAAAGTTATGTTCGTTAGTTAACAGCCTGCGGGTAGAACCAGAGCTTCTGACTCACAGTTTAATAAAATGATATGTGGCCTGATTGATCCACTGAACTGTAGTTCAACTGGAATAATAAGACTTTGATTAACTAATTTCTGAATTTAGGTGTTACCGAAAATCGATACCTCTAAATTTAATTTAAGTTTCATTACTCATACTCTGAAAGTAGGTCTGAAGTTGCCTGAGGAGCGGGTTGAAAGTAATACTTTTCCGGCCCGGGAGAATCACTTTCAACTGACAGCTGTAAAATTATTAAAAACAAACTAGTTCTATTTTGACATTTCTATTAAACCAGGCCGGCCTACTTCTACTTCTAATTCTACTGCTACTTTTACTTTTACTGCTACTTTTACTGCTACTTTCACTGCTACTTTTACTGCTACTTTCACTGCTACTTTTACTGCTACTTTTACTGCTTCTTCCACTTCCACTTTCACTCCCACTTCTATTCGTAATGAAAATCACAGTGTTTACCTCGGGTTAAAGAATTATTTCGTCCCTCGAACTATTGGGACTAAATAAGTCACTTTCACCCTTTGTGTAACAATGTACTATTAATTACTAGACACTTGCAGCTCACTAACCTCAAGACTAAGATGAGTCTTATGGCCATCCACGAACAAAATTATTGGAAAATTTCGCCCTGTTCGTAAAAGGTAAGGATGGAAAACATTTTTGATGTAGTCATAAAAGAGCTCCGCTTTCATCCACCCAGAATCACTCAACCCAATGCCCCAATCATCTGGTACTGTTAAGGTTATGTCTTTTGGAAGTCTCTTATTTGGGAATATCACCAGAGGAGGCGTGACATCTCCATTAGCCCCAAAGGTAAAAAGAACAGTCAATGTCGACTTTGCAGCCGCATGATCCACCTCATAAACGTCTTTTTCGCCTCTCAAAGCAATAACCTTGCCACTCTTGGGACACAACTGAAAATTGGATTCATCGCCATTAAAAACTCTACTTGGATCTTCAAGGATGTCATAATAGCTGTTTTCTTTTAAGAATGTTTCTATTTTTTTTAACCAGCCTTTTATATCACTTTCTGAAAACGCCGAACTTGCAGATGTTACTGCTTCTGGTGTTCTTTCGCTAATTTCAGGATGTCGACGCATAAAAAGGGTATACCACTTATTACCCGGTATGTCATTTTTGAAAGGATTTTTGCGACCTGCGTATGCGGAATGAATCAACTAAATAATGTATTTATGTGCAAACATTTTATTGAATTTAATAACTGAGGAATAATGACCATTATTTCACTTTATTTTTCGGCTATGAATTGTCCAGTTAGTGAACAGAATTTAAATTGAATTGAAACTCGAATTTTCCTTACTCAAAAGCCTAATACCTATAACTTATGTTCAGATCAAGGGATAATCTGTTAATAAACTAGTTTTTTAAAGAATTTGGAACTCAGTAAGTGCGCTATATCATTTATTAGTTTCCCAAATAGGTAGAAATTGTCTGGCAAACATAACCTACCTAATTTACGAACAAACCTGTCAAGTCAAACTAATCAATATAACTGAGTGCCGTAGGGTTATATCCCCGTTACATCGAGAACCATTAACTCCTCGTCATTGGTCGAAATCGAAAACTAACAAACTCCGAGTGCGGTCACACTCTCGGGCGTGGAGTAAAGTTGTTCGTCACCGGACCCAAGACTTCACCAATGGCCTGACTCTACACACATTCATTATTTACACCCGTGATAAAGAGAGTTCCAGTGTAATACTAGAAATAGTCCTTGAGATATGCAACCGACACCCAAAAAATATATTTTTTTACTAGCTGTGCCCCGCGATTTCATCCGCGTGGAATGTGGACCACCATTAACATTTAGGGGTATGAAAAATATATAGTAGCCGATTCTCAGACCTACCCGATATGCACACAAAATTTCATATGAAAATCGGTCCAACCGTTTTGGTCACCAACTTTGTGACACGAGAATTTTATATATAAGACTAGTTTCTGCCCGCGACTTCATCCGCGTAGACTTAGGTAAAGTATTATATGTGTCAATCCTGGTTATAAACTATCTTTAACCCAAATTTCATCCAAATGCGTACAGTAGTTTATGCGTGAAAGAGAAACAAACATACATCCACACTCAAAAACTTTCGCATTTATAATATTAGTAGGATGTAAGATCGCGCTATCATGTTTTGCAAGCGATCGCTGAGGCCACATATATAGATTTACATAGATAACGCTAATGCATGTACTTCGCGTGTACGAAACCCCGACCAAGCGTCAAGGTTGGTCGCCGCTAACTTACAGTCCGCGCGACTACAGATATAAAAAATATGAGTATGAGCAACATAATCACTCGAGAGAATCATAGCGGCTGGAGGGGCAACGGCGGCATCGGTGTCTTTGAATCTGTTTGGATTTCCGTCACTAATGACGTCACAGTAGGTGTTAAAAATTCGGCACGCTTGGTTTCAATACAAATCGTGATACTTGCGTTATCTACGTAAATCTATATCTGTGGCTGTGGCATTAGGATTTATTTTTTATCAGCAGTGAATTTGACAAAAAAAATAATGAGGGTCCCTTTCTTCCACCCACTTGAACTTCCCGTATGCTCGCACCGAGTTGTTTATTTGTTAGTGAAAGTTGGGGCTGAAAGCAGCGGCGCTTCTGTTTGTTTCAGGACATCAAGTTCATGCTGCTGCCGTGGGTCGTGGCGATGGCTCTCGAGACACTCGTGGAGATCATAAACTTGGTCTACCTGTTCTATTTACAAACGGTGAGTATTTTTAATTATTTCCTGACTTATGTTTTTTAATCTATAACTATGTCCAAAATTATTCTCCCGCAAACCATAAACCATGACAATAGGTATGAGGACAATTTTTTTGTTGTTCTATAATTATTGTATAAAGTAGGTATGTCTTACGATATCTACCAGTGTAATATTTTTAAACATCAACCTCAAAATGTTGAAAATTACAGACTTATATTTTGTATCTAATAAACTTGATTAGTACTTATTAATTCATATAAAAAGTACTAAATTCAATAAATATTAGTCTTCATCCTCATTTTGTTACTAATATACGCCTAGCGGTAAGTGTTTATCATAATACAGGTCCACGCGAAATAGCACAAAACCATCACAAAGAAATGTAACCTTTAACATGTCAAAGTCTTCTACCGTCAAATTATGTATTATAATTTTGTTCAGCAAACATCCTTAAAGCAAACAAAGTAACTAGGTACACTTACGCGGAGGCGGCATCAAAGAAAAAAAACCGTAATGCATACTGTGACGTAAAATAAATTAAAGTAAGTGATTGCGAGTGTCCTTGGGCCCGTGTTCCCTCATAACGCCGACTTACGGAGAATTTTATTTGTTTCCTCCTGCGCCGACGTCGTAAGGGAGGGAATGATTAGGTGCACACTTTACCCTACGCAAATAAATACGTTGATGTAACTTTGTATGTATTATATACGGTTAAAAGTTTAATCCTCCAAACCCCAAAAAAATAACCGGTACACTCTCAAGAAACGATTTTACTTCATTATGAATGTGTCTGCTAGCACACGTATTTATCTCTCTGTGGATTCAGATGAGATCGTTAGCAGGGATTTGACCCCAGCTAACCCAATAGTCAAATAATAATTGCCAAACGATGTGCGTCAAA
Organism: Notodonta ziczac; assembly: GCA_918843915.1. Lineage (NCBI taxonomy): Eukaryota > Metazoa > Arthropoda > Insecta > Lepidoptera > Notodontidae > Notodonta > Notodonta ziczac. Next base: position 4,446,293 of record OU974038.1, on the reverse strand, counting down.
CGATCTGCCTAAAATGGCCGGCATCAGTTAGAAATTGCACGAAATAGTGCTGTTTCTCGGACATATCGCCGTAATATGATTATAACATCGTCCAGCGACTCAAATAGGATTTCCCGGGATACCACGGGATCTGGTCCGTTTACGTAACACAGGTTACAACGAGATTAGCCAGTTTCTCCTCCGATGTAAGTTTACATCAGTTCAAGAGATACTACCTATTACAGAGGAGCTTTTCCCCACTTCTTCGCTAGTGATTTTTTTTGGAGACACGGCGCTACCTTCCGGTTCCAACAGTATTACTATCAGCAACTGGAGATTTTAAAAAATGTAAAAAGACAAGCCCGCTGAGTTTCTTGCCGGATTTTCTTAGTCGAGGTCGCGTTTCAATCCCGATATAAGAAAAAAATAAAAATTGACTATTTGTAAATGCCCCCGTAGGCCTAAACAAAATAAACGCTTTGACTTTGACGATAGCCATGTACCATCCAATTGGCATTTGCAGCCGTTGTAAAATCGTATTTATATTCCGTATAGACACGAAAATATAGTGAAAAAAGTGAAAAAACAGTGAAGAGTGTTGGTTCAAAGTGCCATTAGATCACATGCAACATAATTAATGGAATTGATTTTCAATTAGTATGTATTGTACACTCATAATTTACTGACGCCCGTATTAATAAATCCATCAAGGCTGATAGTGATTTTAGAAATGTCATTCTTATGTCATTCCAGCACAAAATGTCATGTTGAAAGCGTACTCAAGATATATAATATATGTACTTAGATGTTGGTGGTTACCAGGATTCGGGCGAGGCTTTCTAAAGAGTTGTTTGACGAAGTTCCCTTAAGCTTTGAAGCATTTAATTCATACAATTTTAAATGTGTTTTAATAAATAAATGTAGCTTTAATAAAAGGAGTTTTCATGAATGAAAGTTAAACAACTATTTCCAACAATGCATGAAACTTTCGCAAACTCTTGTTATTAACACACCGCGTAACTTTTAACTCCGCTGCGCTTAATGTGAATAGAGATATTGAATTAGAACATTTGCAAACTTTTCGTGTGTAAGTATATTACACCGAATTCCCTGAATTCTTGCCATGAGTACGTACTTAGGTTTCAAATAGGTAAACAAAATGTTGAACTAAAATCATTAATTATAAGTAAACTTAATTGTCTAAGTACTAAACAAGAACATCTTGAATATCTGCTCATTACACGGACCTTGTTCTATGACCTTTCATGGACCATTATCTGCCTTCATCTTCAGGCCTATTATAGAGACTTTCGTTGCAATAACAATATATAAAATATATAGCTAATATTTAATATTTATTCATATATAATATTTAACAAACCTTTAAGATTGGCAGTCTGTCTTCGGTTAGGATCCACATGCTTTGTGCCACATCGCTGTCGTTGCGGAGAAACCGTCGACCAGCGAGGGCACCATGGTCTCTCCTGTCTACGAAGCGCGGGCAGAATATCTCGGCACTCAAGCCTTAATATCATATCATCCGTCGGGCTCTTGCCACCGCTAACGTAGCGGCTGTTTTAGAGCCTAATGGCCTCTCGCGTAGCGATGGTAAGAGACCAGACGGTATGACGCTGATCCCTTGGAAGATCGGACGGCCTTTGGTATGGGACGCAACATGCGTCGATACCTTAGCACCGTCCCACCTTCGGGAGTCCAGCATTAGGGCTGGTGGTGCCGCCGCCTACGCGAAATCCCTCAAACGGCGCAAATATAGCAACCTTGATCCAGGTTATATGTTTGAGCCGTTTGGGGTAGAGACCCTGGGACCGTGGGGCCCGGGCGCCCATCGCATTTTTTGCGATTTGCGAAAGCGGCTGGTTCGAAGCAACTGGTGACCAGAGGGCTGGCACATATCTCGCACAGAGAATTAGCATTGCCATTCAACGTGGCAATGCTGCCAGTCTTCTGGGCACTTTGCCAAGTGACGGCGGTCTGGCACAAGTATATTTTTTATGAAATTGTAAATTAATAGACCTAAGCTTTTTTTTATATATCTGTACATAGTGTGTATATATTTGTTAGCTATTGCCGTTAAATAAATATAAACTTTAATTAAACATAAACAAACCTTTTAATTGATATTTTTGTTTCAGTTGAACTTCAATCCGATAACATCGTTCCTTTTCACGCTCGACTTCTTCATAATCATGTTGAACGTAAGTACTATTTTCATTTATTTAATAAATGTCATTTGGACTAAGTAGATTTGATTGGATGAGTAATTGTCATACAATTTTCAACTCTATCCGCCCTAGCCGATGTAGAGGCAGCTTTAGGAAGTCCCGAGCGACGGCAATTAATTTCGCCGACATCGCGTCAAAATGTGTTTGACGTGAAAACCGCGAGGCGGGTGCATTATTTGTCACGTGCTTATTGATTGTACGAAATACATAATAATAATAAAATATTGAATCGTCACAAAAAAAAAATATTAAACTAAAAAAGTTATTCGATATGGATCATACAATTTACGTACCTAGTAAATTTTTTATAACACTTACATTATTATTCCCATGTATTGGTTACAAAATTTGGAAATATAACATTTGACAATAAAACTAAATTTCCTATAAGAAATTCATGGAGAAAAGGTTTTTGCATTTTAGCTCCAATATTATAACCTTGTTTAAGGAATACGTTGAATTATCAGTAACCCTATACATACTAGTGGCCCATTACGGTCAATGTGGCTCAGCCTTAAGGGTGACCCACCCTGAGTTAATGAAATATGCGGCCGCATTTTAAAATAAATTAAAAATAAACACGGGGTGTGTGCTAAAATTAAACTCCACAACGTAAATAATCCATTGTTGACCTTCAAGCGGACCTGTTAAAGGGCAGAACAGTCTGCATCTAAATAAGTAAACAGGTACTTTTGTAGTAAGTTTTCTAACTAACTTGGACTGTGTGTATAACATCGTACCATTTAAGAACAAATTCCTCTGATATTTTATTAAATTTAAGTTAATACCTACCGTCGATACAGCATTCTACATCATCAATAAAGATCTTAATAATCTTGTCTACACTTATCTTACTGATGCTAATTTCGTTATCACGATTAAACTTAAATTTCCACGTATAAAAATGTTTGTAGTTAAGTGCCTTTTTCGTACCTTTTGAAAAAGAGTTATTCTATTCTATTCTTTTCTTAGGTATGACCATTACACGGATGATAATAAGTACCTACAGTTAGTGTCATGCGTATTTTAATTTGTGTACTTACTGTATAAGCACCATTATTAAAATTAATGAAGTAGATACATCTATAACTCCGAATGCCTTTTTAAATGGCCGTGGTTGGCATAATCGAAACTATCAGGAATAGCGAAAAATACTCAAAGGAGTCTCGGGTCCGATTTCGATGAAACTATAATTGCATCATTGGATTTTTAATAACAATACAACACAATTACATAACAATATTCCTAACCAGGAATTGAACCCGTTGATTTTAGGAAAAAACACAATGCATTATTACATTCTTTGAGTATGTACTATTCCTTATAATTTGAGCTTTTGACATCCACGCCCATTTGGAAAATTCACTCTCTATACTCAGGTAGATGACCGACGGTCTAATAACTAAATTTGGCTCGACTAGCATCATTTTTATTAAAGGCCATTAAATTTTACGGAGGCTCGCCTATAAAAGCGTCAATACTGAAAGCGTACTTAATCGATATATCGTTGTCTTGTCTTTTCTAGTATTCATTGTCTTCAAACCTTGTTTTCACCTACACCACCTACGTAATTTACGGGAGTATATTACGTAGCAATACACAAGCAAAACAAGCTTCAAGTGACAAAATATTGTCTATTCCCAACTAGGTTTTGAGGTGTGGAATATTGAATTAAAATTGGACGTCATTTTGCAAAATGCAACCAAGCCACACAAACATCTGCGAACTGAAACCAATCTACAACCACTCTAGCTAGGGTTGGTTTTGGTCTGGAGCGTATATGTGGGCTAATTCCATTCTGCATAAAGTTTGAATACTTCAGAATATTTTCTTACTTTCTTTACGTAGGTTTATTAATTTATTCCTACATTATATAACTAGGTAGGTTTATTTTTAACACAATATAAGCGGTCTTTCACACGGTTAATCCTGTACTGCACGGTTAGTCATTTCATTACATTTTACTGAATCTAGATGTCAAATATGGTAATTTATGTATCAAAATGTAGACAGAAGGCCTTACATACAAATTAGGTACTTAAATGCTAAGGCTAGATATTTTGTCTATGAAATACCAAGCTCTCGAAACGTGAGAGCTTAAATTTTAACTAAAAGTCGGTACCACCCAACCCTAATAATTTTATTCCTAATTCCGTCCCGGACGTTCTCCGCCAAGGTCTAATGACAAAATCTAGACACCGATAACAGAAGGGACAAGAGAGTAAATGGCCGGACAAGCCCAATTGCGTACTATGGAGCAAATTTTAATCATTCAACAGGAAAATCTCGAAAGCCCTTATTTGTGTTGGGCTAATTAAACATTTAGATGCTTTTCGCACTTTTCGCTGAGCAAGGTTTTAAGATTCCAAAGATGGGATGTCAGCTGGATTCCGATAATATACTTAATTAGGCACCTATTTAATAAAAAGCATTCAAGTATACGGATTTCTTACCAGTAGGACAACTGGCAAAAAACCTCTTTACAATAGTTTTAAGTACCGACAGTAAGACTACGTTGGTTATTTTACCAGCTGAGTCGTGTTGCCTAATTATAAATTGTCTATTGATATAGCAAGCGGGCAAACCCGCGGGCAACAGCTAGTTGTTGGAAAAAAATGTCACATGGATGCGGCAGTGACATTATATAAAACGGCCGATGCTACATATATAAATTGAATATTTGTTGGCATTTATTTTGGGGCGCGAATAAAATTGTTTCACTTTATATTTTCGCAGCGTTCCAGCGCTTTCAGCGGCTGAACGGTTTTAATTAAGTTTACCTACATAGGGCTTTTTCACATAGGTAAAAAACATTTTAACTAAGTTTACCTACGTAGGGCTTTTTCACATAGGTGAAAAAAAACATTGTAAGTATAATAATTGTTACATACCGTGCAATTTGTATAATAATAGGCGTTGCGTGTTTTGAATGTGTAAAATGAAAAGAAAGTACCAAAATTACATACGTAACTGCGGAATGGATTTAACATATTTATGGCTTCCGGCCGTAGGCCGTAGGTCTCTCTTCCCTTTCCGTTCCGCGGTCCAAGCATTTACAAAATTATATCTTTAAAAGATATATCTTCGGGTTTTACCATGACAAACAAAATATTTCCAGATGACGTTTATGGGGAAATTGAAAGTTTGTTATTTGCAACTGTTCCAAAGGACCTAATCCAATACGTTTTGTGACTATAGTAAATAATATTACTAAATATCTTGTAGCTATACTTATGTAGAAACCAGTTCAGTAGGTTCCTAAAGGAAACTTAGTTTCGTATTAATTAATTATGTAGTAGTCGCATAGTTAGCCTTCGAGCAAATTATTGTGTAGGAATTTCTAAGCTTACAAACTTAAACACAAATCTTTTGTCTCCATAAACAAAGAATTAAATGTCAGACAAAGGTATTTACACACAAGTATTTCTCGAGGACGACGAAATAATTTAACTTCATATAAATCTTTTACATACTTTCAATAACACTAGAGCGACATTAATTCTTGAGTCAAAATTAATGATTAAAACGAAATGACTAAACACGCTATAAAGTAATGTCTGGCTTTAAATTTAAAAGAACATCCGATTATTTTGGAGCAGAATGGGAATCGGGGTAATACAGGGGGTGGTCCCCTCCCATCCATTAAAATAAGTGCTGCTCTAATTGGTCCCAGTAAAAGGATCTCAGGCCTAGATAAAGTATCATGTGCCAAACAATTATTTTTGGGATTCTGTTTTCATGAAATAAATAACCTAGCATAGGTAGGGATGCTAGGTTTTTTATTTCATGAAAACAGAATCCCAAAAATAATCATAAAAAAATACATTTATTATAAATAGGTTGGTAGGTAGGTCCCTACCTACTACTTATAATAAATGTTACTTTTTGATATAACAATTTCAGTTTCATTTTATTTAAGATCATTTGTACTGATTATGTTGTAAACTAACTTAACTAAACTACCTCCTTTACTTACATACCTGCATGCCGTCCGTAGGACGTCACAGTCATTTTATTTTGAGACTATTAAACCTTTAAAGCTGCCGGTACAAAACTGTGTATGTAAATATTGAAAGTAAAATTTACTCACCCTCTCGAGAGGGGTATCCTTGAATAGGTATTTTCAAAATAAATTCCCGTTTACGAGATACTAAGCTCCAATGTGGCCTTTTTTACGTAAATTGCACGATTAATGCTCTAACTCCTGAACTAGGTAGGTACATTACAAATAAATAATTAAAATGAACCATCAGGGCTATTATTATTTATTATTGAAAAACGGTGATATGTCTACGGAACCCTATAGTATGCATGGTTCTACACGCACATGGCCAGTTTAATAAATGTACTTTGCTGTTGATTAAGACGTCAATGAATCCCTCTGTTCGCAAGCTCAGTCTAATGTAGTACTGAGACTTTTACTTCCGTAGGACCAACCGACTTGACGAACCTCGGTATATTCAAGTATCGCAACTCTCAGATATCGTCGTTAATTGGGGTATTCAAATCACGCTACTGACGCTACCGAATTCCTCCTATACACGAACGCGAGGAACACATTCAATTTAAAAAAAACCGTAGGTAGGTAGGTATATCGAAGACGAGCTCTTATCTCGCGTGGCAAAAGATACATCTGAGACTTGAGTCGTGTCGCGATAACACGAGAGGCGCCGAGGGATTTGTATGTAGTTACCTATTTTCCCTTCTTTATAATGCCTTCCCTAACCCTCGCGGGAGCGCGGGCGAAATGAGGTCAGTGGGCTCGGTGATGCGCCCGCTACCTGTATCCGAAATACCTAATTATGAATAGTTTATTGATTCTGCGATGTGTGATCGAATCATTTGTGGTCTTAGAACGTTGTGTTTATGTCTGGAATAGTTGAGTACAATGTCGGGTAAATCCGATGATTATTCACACTATGCGTCCATCAGCCGATTAGGTATCCACGCGTGGTCGACAATATAGTACAGACATTACAATATTTACTGACTGAAAGGTTTTCGCGCCACACCAGACACCATAGACAAAATCTGGAAAACCTATTTACGCTATGTGGTGCCTTACAAACTGGTCTTCGATCAGGTGTAACAGTCGTGCTTCGAGGGCAGGCAGCACATACCATCATTTTTGTCTCCCGTTTTGCATCGGAGGGAAGTGGAAAATGTTCTTCAAAAAAATCCTATTCTCTTTTCGATTAAATTCGTACGAATTCCAAGACAATTTAACTTGTCCCCGGGACTCGTCAAGGGTCGAATCTTGACGTCATTATCGGAACCACCATTGTCGATCTTAGCTTACAGGAATAACAGTGATGGGAGTGTGTGGCGGGACTAGACCCAAAAAAGGCAAGCCTGAGTTTATAGGGGTGTTGGCCAACTTTAGGATTACCGTAGCCTAAAGATTATTGCAAGACCAGAGGCATTGCTCGCATATTGTCCACCTGAAGGAAGGGTTGGGCACCTGCCTCCATCTTACGAAAAACAGATATAATACCTTGTTTACGCCGATCTTCTGTGAGAGAGTGCTACTAAGCCGGTGGAGCCAGCCTGTAAATGTCTAAATCTATTGCTCTTAAATGACATTGAGTTATGGGGGAAAATCTAAGTAGATAATTAACTTAAATGAAGAATGACCTTATCAAGGTCATTTCATAGGTAACGTGTAATTTCGAAATTGGCCTATTCGTAATTTGTCCAGGTCTGGGTGTCACTGGGATCGCCCCCAGTCCATTGTACGGTACCCATAGTACAAGTGTCGCTTAGTTTAGGACAGATACAGTTGGTGTGTTCTGGCGATATTTATTTATTATTTATTATTAGAAATTATTTAACTAATGTATCACGATCTTAATAACGATATTCACAACTTCTTGATGAAAAATCCTCAAAACTTATTAGAAGATAACGCAACTTACGGGGTCCAAGGTTATCATAATTCCGTGCGAAGCGACTTTCTCAAGTTACAAATGACTCAAACTAAAGTTTTAATGTCTGCATTTACTTTATATTATTCTTTGTCCGTATTTCTGTCTTTCGAAAGACCAAGGAAATTTGGTCTTGTCTTGTCTGAGGTAGACATTACTTGATCGGGTCAGGTAATTGGCATCTTAAATATACAAGTTTCTTAAATATTGTTATATTATTTCTGAAATGACAAATTATAAATAATATACATTTATCTATAGTCATCCTTTTATGCTATATAACTCACCCATTCATCTCCATAGGAATTGCAATCTGGTGATCGAGTTTTTTGTAACAAATAAGTGTAGCGTGGGTGGATTTATTAGATACAAAATCATTTATTTTCTTCAAAACCGTCTTTAAATTATATTTTCACTTAAAACATCTTTTAATTCAGTCTACGTCCTCTCGTCTGTCTGATATCCTTCGTTCTCTCGTTCATTTCCTGTTTCCTACCATTCCTTCATTCATTCCTCATTCCTCACTTTCCACCAATCCACAATGTTCAAATACACCGTTCCCTTTCACGCTCTCTCTCTTTACGTTCCAATCCCACATAAGTACTTACTATAATATAAACCATTATGTTATAGTAGTAAAATGAAATAAAAATAACATTTTTTTTATATTTGGTGTATATTCAAAATCATCCAAAGATAGTCCTACTAAGTAAAGTAATCAACCATGTAGAGTTCAGAACTTCGCAACTCGCCGTTTTTGTACGGAGATAGGAGCGCTTCGTTGCGTACATTTGTCTCTGTCGAGCTTCGACCACAAGTACAACGTTTTTTTACGTACAAAAAGTTATTCCCGTCAAAGGATTAGTTAGAGAAAGTTCACATTGGACTTGTAATTACCCGCTGACTATGAATAAACTGTGAGCTGAAAGTTTAAACTAAACTTGAGTAGCGTTATTTAATTAAGTATCAGTGATATTAAAAAATGTTAAAAGACAAGCTCGCTGAGTTTTTCTCCGGATCTCAGTCGAGGTCGCGATATGCGAAAGATATGTGAAAATGACAATATGTAAGGGCCTGAACAAATAAACGCTTTAACTTTGACTATGTAATCACAATTTTATTTTGGATCTAATTAGCTATGCTATGATATCTATGACGACCGCATGTGTGACCGCGCAGTGGTTTGAGCGTAGGCAGCTCCGCTCACTGCACCGGGTGGTTGCGGTTTCGATTCCCGCCGTACCAAATTTGAAAATGGCGCCTTCGTAATTTGCCTTGGTCTGGGTATCACTGGGATCAGCTCAAGTCCATGGCCATTGGCCACGCGGCCAGTACAAGCTTTGCTTAATTTGGGATCATACAGTTTGTGTGTATGTCTGGCGATATTTATTTCTTTAGGTATCTATTTGTTGTGGTATCATACATGCATGTAAATGAAGAAGTGATAGGTAGGTATTTGTCATCTCTTCAGTGTGGGACAGGGACCTCAGGGATGAGTTAAAGTTGTCAGTTCAATTTAAATTTAAAAAAAAACGATTCCTTAGACGGAAAATACACCCTACTCACATAATAGGGACCGAAGCCAAACACCTGACCACCCCTTCAGGGAGACAAAGGGTGAAAAGAGTCGCCATAATAGCCATTTCTTCAACCTACCCCCATAACTTCAACTGCGGATTAGATTGGCAGATAGAATGAGGTTTTAGTTAGAGAGGTTTGTAGCTTTAATCTTTATGACTAATTCTGTTATTGCGTATTCAAAGTACGATAAAATCTGTTTAATAGTGTTTGAAGGACTATATTTTGAAGACGAAGTCCTTATGGTAATGAAATGGTAGCTAAATTTGTATCTATGTGTAGCATTCCCTTTGGGGTCTCACCTCTGGGATTTTATGTGTGACTAACATTTTAACTTTGATGAAATAAATGTTGACAATGGGAATGGGAAGAGAAATGTTTTGAGGAAATGCCTGCATATTCTACATATTATGACCTGGGACCCAACTCTGGTAACTCGATGGACTCGCAACACGTCAAAACCGACGTATCCCGTATGTTAATAGTCTGTTAATAGACTTGAAAGATTTTATAACTCCTTCCTTCTTTAAAAATATGGCCCACCCAGTTTAATAGGTATTTCGCCAGAGTCAAGTAACAAATAGCAGTACAAAAAACATTTAACAACAATTAAATACAATACAAAGATGTGACCGTACACTTTGGAAAACCAAAATGGAGCGAGATTTTATATAGAAAACGACCTGGATAAGAACTGACAAAACTTGACGTATTCTGATACGCGACACGCCAGTTTTGATGTATTGCTGGTCCTTCGAGATCAGAGAGATGTCACTATCGATTAGCCAGCGGTTACCATAGATAGGGAGGGCTCCATTTTGGTCTTTGACTATTAATCTCTCTGATTTTGGTATTCCAAAGTGGGCGGTCACATTTTCACTTGACACCTATTTGTCACTTCCTCATCCTACTCCTCCTCATCAGCTTATACTAGTCCACTGCTGGACATAGGCCTCCCCTAATGAGCGCCTTCAGCTTGCCGCACCCATCCATTTATTTCTTGACACTGGCAAAATATCTATTAAATTTGGTTAGCCATTTTTTTTAAAAAAGAAGAAGAACAGAGATCGGGCCTCAGGCGGCTTACAGGAAACTAGGATTATGGTTTAGCGGTCAGTCACACGAAGCTGCCGACACCACTTTGTCTAAACATTTTTGGCAGATAATGGCCATATTTGACACTAGCTGTGCCCGCGACTTCGTCCGCGTGTAATTTAACATAACAAAAATTTCAGGATTATTCAGCCCCTATTTTATCCCCTTGGGGGTAGAATTAATCAAAATCCTTTCTCAGTGGATGCCTACGTCATAACATCTACCTGCCAAATTTCAGCTCGAACCGTCCAGTGGTTTGGGCTGTGCGTTGATAGATCACTATGTCAGTCAGTCAGTCAGTCAGTCACCTTTGAGTTATATATATTTAGATTAGGATACAGTGAAATGTAAGGCAATTATCAGTGCCGGGTTAACCGTGTGATTGGCCGCTTGGGTATCTACATTATCTATAAACTATTGTTCATGCCAGCTTTATGACGTAGTAACTCAACATTAATCTAAAATATTGGTATCTATAGTAAACAGACTCGAGCGAATAATCGCCAGAAGGCAATAACAATGAAATTACTATCGCGCAGACTCAATTAGTTTCGGAGTAATTACAACTTGTACAGAATGTATTTGCATATTCATTGGCGTACGTTTTAAAACGGGCCAATACTTTTAGGGCTTGTAAGCCCGCCCAAACCAATGACGTTGAGGCAGATGAACGAAGGGCGGCGATGCGAAATTGTAAGTGAAGAAGGCTATGCTATGTCCAACCGTCCTCCAGCTGGTATATGGTGATGGGGGACCCTTACAAAGCAGATAAAGTTTTATATAAACTCAAACGATGATTTCTGCACACAGAAACTTGTTTATTGTTGTCAGAACTTTTTACCCAGGCTTCAGTTGCTTGTAACTATAGTCTCTTCCTGTAATCAGAGCATAAGGTCCTTTCAGGTATAATACATGTCAAAATATGAAATAGGGGTTATATCACCGTCGTCATTAATATTTCTAATATCACGCGTATCACGATTCATATCACAGCAAGGTTGATCATATCCCGTAAACATTGAAATGTATTGAGACGACGACCGCTTGGTGAAATGGCATTTTCGTAATTTGCCCAGGTCTGGGTGTCACTGAGATTGCCCCCGGGCCATTGTACGGTACCCATAGTACAAGCTTTGTTTAGTTTAGGACCATACAGTTGGTGTGTCAGTCTGGCGATATTTAATTATTTATACTATTTAATATAGTATCGTGAAAAAAGGTGATTCCATTTAAAAAAACGTATTGTAGTCGTTATCTGTTATTCACACATTCACACAGTCAACCTGGCACCGATAATTTCTGTATAATTTACCGTATCCACATGTCAAATACGGTCATTGACTGTCAAAAATGCATAGACAGAAAGGTGTCCTTTTTGTGTGAATGACCGCTAACAATGTGTTCAGAATCCGGGATTTGTTATCCATATAAAGGATATAAGACTGCTCTATCATACACAATCAGCTATGAAAATATCTAAGATACTATAAAAAAAGAAAATATCACATGAAATTGAAACAATTTTATGTAGCGGCGTCATAAAATAAATAGTTCGAGTTGTCTCCGAAAGTAGTTTGTGTTCTAAAACGATGGGATTTATGTGTACATAAATGGATATTGAATTCAACGTGTTCTATTAGGTAGTAAAATTGTGAATGTGTTCAGTGCTCTGAGAGCGTCCGATAAGCGAGGACCTGTCACGTCCCTCTAAGTTATATATAGGCAGAACGTGTGTGCCGAATGTCGGTCGGTCGCGTTGACGACCGTCATTTGAAGCACATGCGTCTGAGGTCATAGACAGGTACTGCTATACGACTGTGCTATAACAATTAAATGAGCATTTATCGTTTATATGTAAGTAGCTATATATTAAATTTACGAAATAGGAATGTTAGGGTCGTTAAATGTATCTGGTAATTTACTTCCAAATAAGCTGGTAAAGTAAGCAGACTTAGCCATAAAAGCTGTAGGTTTGTGGCTAGTTCAAAGATATTGGAAGAGAATTTATATTCTCGTATGTAGGAGCTGTGTCAGAATAGAACCATCGGTCATACACAACAGTACGTTTGCAATCACCTGCCACGCGGTTTTCCTAAAAATATTTCATAAAACTTGGATAATATAAATCTTTAAAAAATCCTAGTAATTTACTGACACACCAAATACCTGGCGCTATAATGGTTTGTTCTTTTTATGTTACAAAATCGACAAACAAGCATAATTATTATGACCCGTCAGATGCTAAGCAGTTACCAGATGCTTGCAATACCAATGCATTGCACGCACGTTGCCGTCTTAAAAGAGAGTGAGATATAGCAGCTATAATATCTACATTACGGCTCATTTTCAACTGTCAAGCCAGACCTTATACCTATGAGCTATAGCCATCTGGCCCTAGGTCACCGCTATCTACGTAAAAGGACATTAAAAAACAGTGCCGGCTACGGACGCCTGAAAAAAGCTTTAAAGTATAAAGCTTAGGGCGTCGCAACTGCCACCTATATATCGATGCCTTCCGGCCAAAAAGGGATAAGCGACATTTTGGGCGAAATCGACTTATATATATGGTTGGAATCGGCTGATTTTTCTGCGTCGATTGGTCTGGGTTTCATGGCTCTACGACATACTTTTTGTCGCTTACGCAAGTCGTAAATTCAGGCCTTGAGGCAAATTTCTTGGACGTAAACGACGAATATTTTGATGATTTTTTTATTTTGGTGGATGGATAAAAATTGAATTTTAAAATTGAGATTTATGTTATTTGGGCTTAATATGAATTTCTCCTGCCTGTACGTTAACCTTTTTGGGCTAGAAGTAATCTTTGTAGAGAGATGCGTTAATCCAATTTTGCTTGCAATTTTATTATCAATAAGTCATGTTAAGACGATAGGGCTGTTTTATGAAACAACATAATTAGAATTTATGACAATTAGGCCGGATTTTTGAGACATGTATTAGGGGTTTAGTGCTTTTTTCCCTGTCACTATACCCATTTTAAAAGGAGCTTAACCCAAATTGCCCTAACAAATTCGGCCTCTAATTTTGTCGCTTGGCCTTTTTTTCCCTCCCGATGAATTAAACGAGTGTGGTGGTTAGATAAGAAAATAAAACTATAAAGTGACCCATCGGTCGGTTACCCTGTGCAACAAAAACTAAAAAAGCGAGTTATCTCTTCCATTCGTTCGGAATAAAAGGGGTTAAGGTCACACAAGGTACATCCGATGCTTGGGCAATCGCGGCACAAACGCCACAAGTGGACGCAGGTTATTTCAGTGAGCCATTTTTTAGCTATAATCTACAAGTTACTACAGAAGGATAAGGTCTTGTTCGCAATATCAATGCTGCGTCTGGAGAGGGTACGATTGGTGAATGATTTTGGTTTAATCGCTTTTGTAGTGGTAACTTCAACTTATGGAACCACGAGAAGACCAGGCACTAATGAAATAAAAGTAATGGTGGATGCCGATTTCTAGCAATTAACGACATGGTTTGACATTAATATACCAACAATATGGACTCTTTTGCACTAAAAAAAACCTGATAAATACGAGTAGGTATTTTATGAATTAACTGATGAGAATATAGAAGCCACCGTTGAATCTTGCCTTGATTTAATGAGAAGGTTCAGAAATAAACGGATTTTAGACTGAATTGTTCTCTAAAATGACTGCAAGCGAGAAATGTAATGTTTCAAATACTGGAACAGTTTCCTAAGGCAACGCTAACCCTTAAAAAAGTTATGATATCTGTTTGGTGGTCACTTCATGATGTAATTCACTATAGCTTTTTGAGATATAGTGCATTAATAACAACAGATATCTATTGTGAAGAACTTCGAACAATGATGACGGAAACTCAAATAGCATCTTCGCCATTATTGCTGCATGATAACGCAAGACCCAACTAGCCCAAAGACTCACGACAACCCATTTTAACATTAAAGACCTGCAGTTGGAAACAGCATCCTCCGTACTCGCCAGATATAGCCCCAGCCAATTACTGATACTCCATAATGAAGAAATGTTCGTGTTTATGCCAGAAAATGCTCATGCGTATTCCGCAGGACTGATGATTAAAGTTTTCCAATCGTGTGACATAAATTACAAAATATAAAACATGGATGGGCACTAGTTGGGACCACTAAAAGAGAGAAATAAACACATTCAACACAGACACATAAGGTTAGAAAGAACTACTCTCGAAGTTGTCGATGAATACATCGACCTGGGGGAAGAAATTCCAATTAGGCAAGTCGAATTTCAAAAGACAAGTCACACATCATCGAATCTAACTCGGCTGGGCAGCGTTTGGGATGCTTCAAAATGTATTTTCGACCGAATTACCTCCGTGCTTGATCACAAAAGTCTTAAACCATTATGTGCTACCGCTGATGAGTTATGGCACTGAGACTTGTTCGTTAACTATGGGCCTCATACGAAGGCTCGGATTATCACTACGAGATCGCATCAGAAATGAAGATATTCATAGACGAACAAAGGACACCGGTTTGAGTTTGAGTCCTACGGATTAGTAGGCTGAAGTGGCAGTGGGCGGGACACATAGTCCGAAGAACCGATAGCTGATAGGGCAGAAAGGTTCTCGTATGGCGACCACGCACTGGAAGGCGAGGCGTGGGAGGGCCACCAATAAGGTTGACTGCCGATCTAGTGAAGGTCGCCGGAAACCGCTGGATGCCAACAGAACATGACAGGTCGTTGTGGAAAACTTTGCGGGAGGCCTATATCCAGCAGTTGACGTCTCTGGGCTAAAATGATGATATTCAGCATGGCAAGGGGATGCAGTACCTTAACCAGTGGATCAAAAGGTCCTACTGATTATAGCATGGAAAACATCACACCAAAGCAATTATCTTCTTACCCACCTCTGTTTTATTAATTATTTTTTGCTTTTTAAATATTTAAATTGATGTAAAGTGTGAGTAGGTATGCACACCTCACTTAACTAGCTTTCCCATGTTATTTATACATATAACTAAATCTGAGTAAAATTTGATTACTATTTCCTTATTTATGACAATGGTGTTGCCTGCTGACATTCTGTTACTATTCCTGAAAATGTACACCATCTTTTATTAATTTAAAGAGTAGCCATTGAGTTTCTTGCCGGATCTTCTCAGTGGAAGCAGCATTCTAAACGGGTGGTGAGTCTCACTATACATAAATGCATTGTTGGCTTACTTAAATAAAAAAAGAGTTTGTGTTTGAGAATATCGCCCACGCCCCAAAATGCTTTATAACTTTTTCTGCCTTTTTGTATTTATTATTTACATCCGTCGACACTTTTTTTGTTATTTTTAGAATAATTTTAATAATATTGCTAAAAATAAGGCTTTTTTATTGAATAAAAATTGAATTAGCAAGAAAAATGTATTCAATAATGTTGGCTAGGTAGCTACAACTAGTTAATTTGGCACCTCTTGTCAATAATGCTATACAGCTATCAGAATACCTATTTAATAATTTAATTTTGGAAGACTTAATTACAGCGTTTGATAGTTTTGCTATATCTTTTATTGATGTTTTGTTAACTTATTACAATTTCCTTGTCCGACTATCATGAACCAATAACCGGTTATATCATTATGGCCCCAATTTGAATTATCAAAACTCACCATTATGCCATTTTTCTTCGATTTAAATAAAACATAAGTTGCAGTTAAATCATTTAGGCTGGAAGTGAATCACTAGTGGTTTTCATTTATGACGTTTTTCCTGTTGGTAAAATTAGGGTCATTTGGGTGTAAGCGACAGAAAGTGGTGTTAGGAGGCTGATTTGTGTTTAATTAATGATGCCATTTTGTAGAGAAATAATTAAAAGCTATATGTGCAAAATTGCAAGCTTTCGGAACCTATAGAAAAATTTATATGATTTTTTTTCGTTTTTTTTCAACTTTAAACCTCTCTCCTGTAAAATTTGCAAAGTGTCGGTTATCCCTTTTTGGCCGGAAGGCATCGATATATATATGGTGTAATGCCACTGATGTTATCGTGTAACGCTACTGACGCTGAGCATGGATAGAGTAGCCGCACGGCGAACGCCCCGAACGTTCGTTTAGAAGCGTCGGTTCAAAAGTTATTTGAAAGCAGCAAAGTGTAGGTATGAAAGCGAAAGCGCTTTCTCCCGACAGCTGTTGTAAACAGGTCTATTAGAGGTGGCAGATGCAACAGGTTGCGATACGGTGCATCGCGGGGCGAACTCTCAACTCGATTATACGCATTTACAATGCAAGCCAGTTAATATGGCACGTATTATATCGAACAAATGGTGTCTTTAAGAAAATGACACGTAAATGGACGTGGAAAAATTCGATATAAGTTTGCGTCGCAAGTGTACTTAGTATATTTGTAAAAAAGCGTGTTATGATACACAATATGCCATATTAATTACCTGATACAGTATTTCAAGGGTGCCAGTCCAATTTGTGTTCCTACGTTATTTAAAATGAAGCGATCCAATTGGCCGAAGCGAGCGGGCTAGCTAGCCCACCCGGTTCAAGTAGACCTTAAAGGTCTGTAATTTTTTTTTATATGTGTGTAATAATATTTTCTCTCAAGTAGTAGACAAATAGCGTTGTATATAACCAATTATATTTCTAATTTTAATAGCGTAATATATTTTTTATTCCCTTCGTGAAAATATAAAGGCTCCTACATTAAAAGTGATAAATAAGTTTATTGTTCATAGTTTATTTTTTTTATTTCCAACTTTTCAGTGATTATCTGAACGCAACGAGACTGCAGTTTAGAATTTTATTGTATTAGATGTCATAAAGAGGACAGTGCACTGAAAATAATGGTTGTTATCGAAGTACCTAAATAAAACAAACGCCGATACTATTGTCTGTAGTGGGAACAATAATACTGATCTATCTCCTTATCAATATTGCCCTGAATACTGGCCAAGTAGAGTTGTCCAAAACCGGTCTTGTAACACTCTGGCCAATAGCTTGAGGTATATGAAGTCATCTTATTCAAGATGATGTGTCAAGATTGTCCCGTTGGGACATAAAAAACCGTAGCAGACCGTAAAATATTCTAGTTCATGCAAAAGCTATGGTGACAATAACAAACAAAATATAAATGAAATTAATTATTTTAAAATAAATACATTTTAAATTAATGACGTGCGTGAAGTGACTAGTTGTACTTGGCCCGCAAACAAGATGGATTTCCACTTAAATGCCTCCTCAAATATTACGTGTTTGATCAAACCGTTTGAAGAAGCGTACAACGGAAATGTGCTAGATTTAATCTAAAGTCTAATCAAAAATATACGTTTCCATTACTTCAAGCAACCGGATGTTCAATAAACTATTTACATAGGTCTTGTAAATGATGAAAACGGTTTGAAGCAAACCAAAATCTATTTGATTGTGTCCGAGCTATCCCACCGGCTTCGACCAATAGGATCGATTCATTTCCCAGCTTCATCCGGCTAAGCTCAAGTTGACAGGAAATGGAGCGATCCTATTGGTTGAAGTGAGCGGTTCTGCTTCATAGCATAGCCAAGTGGATTGTCAAACTAAGCAAGCTAAGCAGACTATTACGAAAAATAAAAAAAAAACCATTTTAACATCCCACCACTGGGCACGGGTCTTCCCTCACTACGAGAGATATTCAGGCCGTAATCCACCATGCTGGCCCAATGCGGGTTTGCGAATTTGCATGTCTTTCTACATGTCTTTCGAAAATTGGCTAGATTTTCTAAGAAATGCTGGTTTCCTCACGATGTTTTCCTTCACCTTAAGCAAGCAATAATAATATAGAAATTATGAGTCGCACATAGATTTCGAAAAACCCAAAGAAGCGAGGCAGGATTTGAACCCAGGAGCCGGTGGCCGCAAGACGCGTGCTTAACTAATCGGCTATCATTGCTGCTATTATGAAAATATCGTGGAATCAATATTAGATAAAGAAGTTCGTAATATACCTACTACAGGTAACTATAGTTAATTGAAGACAATAACAAAATCAATTTAACAACTTCGGAAATCAGTCTGAACAGTTTGTAAAGCGTCGGGAACCTATAAATCTCCTCAAGGGATTCTCGGAGCAGCTTTGTTAAGCGCTCGAAGGTCGGCGCTCAATTTTGCCTCGTCGAACTCAGATTGGCGCGATTCTTTGAACTGCCCTAAGATATTGGTAGTATTTTCTAATAGAAAACAGCTACAAAGGGGCTCAGACATATTTTCTGGAACTCTGAAATAAGGTGTTCGGGGCCACAGTTCAAGTGGGCTTGCAACATAAGCCACTCAGGTATCAGTATACCTGAGTGGCTTATGTTGCCCTGTAAATTACATTAACCAGGAGTGATAACAGTTTATCACTCCTGGTTAATGTAATTTACAGGGCGGGATTCTATGCGAGATTAAAACGATGGTAGGAGTATGTTTTGGATTCTGGTATGAATCCCACCCTATATGTTTTGTTATACTTTTTATTAACACTTTTAATTAAAAGGTCCACTACGCCAAAATAATCAATAAAAAAAAATTGTGTTTCATACTTGCCGAAAATGTTTTCAACTAAATATCTAATAAAGAACCGAGTTCAAATAATCCAAGCTAATTCACCAAAGATTCCGTTGATCCTGTTGAATGGTTTGTATCAAACTGGAATCCCCCCTTTATTAAAGCCTCCCGCCCTTTGATCTATAATTGACATCGACGGACTATGTAAATATGAATATACTAGGTGAAACAAAAAGGGTATACTATTTTTTTCTAAACTTAACTTTGTTATTCTAATTCTATCGGCTTTGGAGGAAACTTGAAAAACAAAAGGTGTTATAGAAATACAGCTGTTGACAGGTTTCACAAGTCTACAAAACCTTTAGTACTTCAACTGTCCCACGAAGCCCATAGTTTTAGATTTACAAAGTAGAGTTGCAAAAAAATTAATATACCCTTTTTGTTTCACATTGTATTATATTTTACTTTTTTTATTGACAAGGAAGGCACACTGGCAGACGGTCCATCTAGGGGGGCTACCTATTTTAAATCATTCGAATCGATATCGGAAACGATTTTGGGGTGCTACTCTTAGCAATGATAAATCGATATATCGTCACATTCGTATTGCCGAATGCCTTCTCTACATTCCATATTTTTTGAGCGGTGGTAAAAGTAAGGCATATTCTATAATAAACTGTCACCATCCCAATTACAAAAAAAAATAAAACAAATAAAGAAGTAAAGTTGACAGTTCTTAATTTTTCACCCAGACTTTTTTTTTTGATCCAACCCTAAATTGAAAGTTTAATTATTCCAAGTGGTCCAAGTATTATTATAGCCAATGGTTATCTTAATTAAAACTACTGTGAATCTCGCTTTCTATCGTTGTTCAAACTAGTAGCTGTAACTTACTTCAGAGTCTGTTGCCACTTGTTTTGAAAACCAATCATCCCCTATATTTATAAGCCACCAAGAAAATAAAAATGTTGATACTGTACAAAATGAGTTTGTACTGTACATTGCTATAGTAACGATTACTAAGAACTGGGTAGAAAATAATACGTACCAATAACAGGAAAAAAATGTTCACTTCACAACTACGAAGATGTTTATTTGTTCTGGTACTTCCTTGGCAATATTACCAAAGCCTTTCTCCTAATATCACTTAGGTATTTATTTTACCTAAATGAAACTGCATTAAAATAATTACCCTCACAATATAAAATATTAATAATAAATAATGTAAGCGAACTTATTATTAAGTGAAAACCTATTCTGTGAATAATAACATTAAGCTATCTTCGAATTATTAAGTAAATTGTATTATCAAAAGTCAAAACAATATGGACTCAATTTTCAGGATCGTAGGTATCTATTTAATTAGCAGCTGTTTGTTAGTTAATCACGTTGTTTAGTTAGTATCTTATTTAAATTTCCTAAAATCCTATTGTTTGTTTGTACATTATATTCGCCGAACAAAGACTCTTAATGTAATAATGACGATATAACGGATACCGTACGAATAGAACGTATTAATGACGACATTCGTTAAAAATAACATCGTTATATAAATAATGGTAGTTATAAGTAATGGCGGAGGGTGTTATAAATCACTGCTACGATGAAAATTAAACTTCATTAGCTTGGTAGGTAAGCCGAAACGACGATGCCGCGGTTTAAAAACATTCAAGTGATGTTATTTATGCAAGGGAAATTTGTTAAGATACATACACAGTTTACAGTTAATCTTAACAAAAAAACAATCTTCAATTTAATCTAATGATTACTAGAGAGTAATATATAGAGTAATATATCTAGAGAGTAATAGGAGAGCCTATCATTGCGTAGCCGGCAAGATCCATAGTGGCAAATATACGTTATTATGTAGAGGTACCTTATACTTACAAATAAAACTATGAAAACGCAATTCAAAATCTTATATATAATTTCAAATTCAAATATTTTTATTTCAAATAGGCCAGATTAACTGGCACTTTTAAAAAGTCAAGAACTAGGTGCATGTTCCAAAACAAAATCCTATGGAGAAGAACATGCAAGAAACTCCATGGATATATTTTTCTTTTCTCTTTTTTTAAATTATGTTTGTTTATTTACAGTAGGTATTTAGAGATGTGAGGACAATGTAGGTTAACGCATAAGGCATCACAAATAAAGAAGAAATAGGCCCAGAATATTGCCATGTCATAAACTTATTTCTACTAGGAAGTTATGCTATATTAATGCATCAGTGCTTACATGGTGCTCAAATTTTAATATTTTGTCATTATTGTTACAATATTATGTTGCTGTCTATCATTTGATTAAGTACCTACTTTAAATTTATACAATTCAATAAAATTCTCGTGTCACAATGTTAGTTACCATACTGCCCCGAAACGGCTTGACCGATTTTTAAGAAATTTTATATGCATATTCAGTAGGTCTGAGAATCGACTACTATCTATTGTTCATACCCCAAAAATACAGGGCAACGTCTGTCGGGTCAGCTAGTTTAAATATAGAATAATTTAATTCTACTATTCATCTGACGGGATGGACCAAACGGAACATGATATCAGTGAAAACAGTTACTTAGCTTGAAAAACAATGGGCTGTCTCGATCAATTATAACTGAGCTGAAAGTCCGCAGGAAGGAGTACACCGGACGGTAATCAATCCGATAATTGGTGTTCCTGTCGTTTTACTACAGTTTTACTCATACTGAAGCTTCTCTTTACTAAATAAATAATATGAATAGTATGTTTTTATTGTAACAGGAAACGTTCATTATTATTATTAATTCATTAAATTTTCAAAACAAATAGCAAAATTAATCTATACAAATAAATAAAATTGGAGTGCCTGTTTGTAATATCAAAATAATACCTTTTCACTAAATGCATATGAAAGTACATACGACACCTATAACAAAAACGCGATTTAATTTTTTTTGTCTGTCTGTCTGTCTGTCGGTCTGTGTGTTTGTTCCGGGTAATCTCCGAAACGGCTGGACCGATTTTGACGGGACTTTCACTAGCAGATAGCTGATGTTTTAAGAAGTAACTTTAATTTTAGAAAAACAATTAGGGTTCCGCTTAAAAAAAATAAAACACTTGAAATCAAAGAGTCTTTTTTGTTAAGTTAAATTCCACGCGACGAAGTCGCGGTCTCAGCTAGTGTCTAATAAATTATAACATAAAAAACGGTACAAGAGCAGAGTTAGTTGCTTTGAGCATAAATTAAACTCTTGGGTTAGTCAGTACCCCTTTGATCTTAAAGGTTGTTAGGGTCGAGAGGTAATTACCTATATACTTCCGCTTCAGTAGAAATAAATGTGTTGTGTGTTCCAACCTTGATGTTTAAATCGATGCCTCACTCATAGCGGAACAAAATTCTCCATAAAATACAAAAATGTTAGTAGACTTTATTAAACTTTTAATTTAAACAATTGGTACGTCCAGACTTGCCATAAAGCCGCGCTATGTAGACAATAGCTTATAATCTCGGTCCGGGTGCCGACATGTCTACTTGGTCAGACGTCAAACTGACTTCCCGGGCGCCCCTCGTATGTTTTGAACGCACCCAATTAGTATGACACAAACTAAACGAGACGTTTGACTATTTGTCGTCCAAACAACTCGTGCTTATATATATATATATACTAGCTGAGCCCGCTACTTCGTCCGCGTGGAATTTAACTTAACAAAAAAGCCCGCTCCCGCGTTCTGAGCCCGCGCGACAGGAACCATTTTTTCGGAGATTACCCGGAACAAACACACAGACAGACAGATAGACAGACAGACATTTTTTTTTTAAATCGCTTTTTTATTATGGGTGTCGTATGTACTTTCATATGCATTTAGTGAAAAGGTGTTATTTTGATATTACAAACAGACACTCCAATTTAATTTATTTGTATAGATATATTTATGCATAGTACTATTCAATCAACATTGTAACTACACTGTCATGTTAATATAGATCCCAACAGCGCTAGTCATTGTTCAATTTACAGCGGAACCATAAAGATATTTCCTCGCATCGTTATCTATTTTTATTTCACACCAAAAGTATCGTCCTTGTAGTGCGTTTAAGAGCGACCCCTTATCGCAAGGTATTTTTTCGTTCACTCCAGGTAAAATTTGGGGAAACACGTAGGTACTTATCTAATTTACAACGAAATAGCGTTCAAAAAAATTACATCGACGGGCTATGTAAATATGAATATATTATATTTTACTTTTTTTATTGACAAGGAAGGCACACTGCCAGACGGTCCATCTAGGCGGGCTACCTATTTTAAATCATTCGAATCGATATCAGAAACGATTTTGGAGTGCTACTCTTAGCAACGATAATCGATATATCGTGACATTCGTGTACGTAACTCTAAGCTTACCACAAGACAGGAGATTGTATGTTTAGCCAATAGCCAGGTGAGGTGGCTGCCATACAGCCACACTGTGTTGCGTCTCGACGGAGACCGACGCAATAAACCTCTCTTATCCGTCAGACATAGAGGCCGTGCGCCTTAGACGCTGCGTTTCGTGCATAAGGGAAATAACTGCTTTACGTTTATTGCTAGCGGTCAACCGGACTCGCCGCACCGCGGGTTGCGTTCAGGTAGATTCGTACGTTTCTGATTAATTATCAACGAGGCGCGCAACAGGGATTTATGCGTACCCTTCGCGGGTTCTCATTACTTTGCATTGCATTAGTTACTCTAGGTAGTAATAGTACGGTAGTATACCTATTACCTGTCTAGAACTGTACCCAGTTAATGAAAATAGACTCGCCCCTAAAATAGTTATATTAATAAATTTTGATATGCAGGTGCAAAATTATATACCTCTCGAGTGAGCGGCGGCTCTGACGCTCGTAAAATATTTTACTGTAAATTGTTAGTTCCTAAGGTAGCTGATAGGGGCGCTATACATTTTTTTCTTAATAGAGAGCTCGCCACACACTCTCACTGTTACTACTGTAAGCTGGCATAGACAATGGTGTTCAATGATGACCTCGAGTTTAGACTGTCGACGACGACTAGCCACTTTAATATATTATCATGATTCAGGCTTCTAGGAGGAATTTGACTTTTCATTGAGCGTTGCACTCAGCGCCATCTGTTGTTGGCACCGTGCGAGATGTGAGGTACAAACTCGAGCCAAGAGCATGTCGGCAAAAGTGAAATGGAAGAGCATGCATTGAATAAAAAACTTATATTTCAAGTAAAAGTAAGCACCAGTACCCAACTTGGGTACCAAAATGAAGTGAACATTTTGGGGAAGAAGTCAGGGAAAATTTTCAGTTTAGACTTAAAGGTTTTCACAAAAAGTTTAGTAAAACTACCAAAAAGAATTACGGAAGTCGTTAGTTTAAGGAAAATGTTCTATCAATGTAGGTACGTACAACATTTTCAAGATGACTCCGCCGCGCCGCTCGGGTCACACGCGGCGTAATGGGAACTTAACTTCGCTAACCTAGTCTCCACGGGGAAAATTATTTTACATTTCCCTATGCCTGTTTAAGCCCGCTGAGGCATGTAAATACACATAACCTCAACGCCCCTAGCGGCCCTCACACCCCCTATCCCCCCGGGTTCGTTATCACCCGTATTTCGCGCGAGCAATTTCAACGATTGGTTTTGCAAACAGTTTTTACGCCCTTTGTTTCACACGTTACATTACTGGGCCAGGCTCCATTGTATAATGCGATTCAAATAAGAATAGGAATGTCAATAACCTCTATCTGTCAAATGTCACTTGAAAAGTATGGTTTGAAAAAAAAAAATGCATATCAATAATAATAGTCTTACATCAAATTAAAATAAAAAGGTTAAATTAGTAGTAAATTATCTTAGTATAATATTTAATTATTTCCAGTCATACTTCGTTTTTTAAAAACGATGATATTTTTTAGTTTTTGTATAAATACAGGTAACAGATGCCCCTTTTTATTCTAATAACAGTTGGCGTAATACATTTTAAAAACGTACAATAATTCATATTTTATTTTATAGCGGAAAGCAGAAGTGATAATTTTGTCACTCAACCTTTAAAACTAAATTTTAATTAAAAATATCTTGTTTTGCTCATCCTACCTAACTGGTTAGATTTGACAGCTATGACGTCACAACATGGCGCAAAGTCGATCCTATTCTCATTTGAATCGCATTATAACACCATTAATGTCAGGTTTTCTATAAAGTACCGGTAGCTATCTTAAGTGTATAAGTACGTAAGTACTGTTTAATTATATTCTGGTTTAAATGTTAATTGAGATACTTACCTACATAATTTTTGAACAGTGAAATTGTTCATCGACTCAGAGTGCAAAGAGATGTTTTAAGTAGGTACTTATACCTAGGTATATTTTATTGTAAGGTTTTCTCATTGGGGAATAGTGTTTGCTGCCAGTAGATAGAGCTTCACTGGATGACATGGTAGGCGATTGGGTACTGTTCTTGTGTCTTAGGCAGTTCGGGAAGTGCAGCTACCTCAAGGTAATTAAAGGTCTTTGAGGACATGGTATAATAAAATCCAGGTATTTTTCCAGTGACAGATAGGTGATGTGATTACAAAATTGGTTGTGGGGCAGCTAACTATGCATCTTATGTCCTTATATTGAAGATATCAATCAATAACAACACTGATCGTGACGTAGTCTTGGTCCGTCGTAGGAAGAAAATACGTAGCGTAGCAGTTGTACCAAACCTGAAGGATATATTAATGTGCCTGCCTCAAAGGTGGAATAAATAGTACTTTATGGGTATCACAAAAAATATTATTGTATATACAGTATTTGTAATATTTCCCAAATTCAAGTAAAAAGCGGTACCCACAAAACATTTTCGCGGCGGTTCGTCGGCGCCGCGCATATTTATAATTTATCGCTTTCCGGTTATTGACTTTTAGAACAATTCTTTTTTCCGCATGAAATATAGATAACGTATTTCCACATTTCGTGTCCATTTGTTGAGGGCTTTCGCATTCCAACTCGCTTTTCCAGTTTTTGTATGGACTCACTGGCATCGCTGCTATTTAATCTATTCAATTGAAAACAAGTCAAGCGTTTGTATGCTTTCAACTGCTAAACTATGATCAAAGCATCAATATAAAATGCTCTCTCGTAGTGTTCACTTATTTTGTTAGTGCTCGCGATGTCTGGATCTTAAGTAAGTAATTCAATCCTTTAAAGGAGTGCCGTTGAATTTATTTTGGTATCATGTAACCTAGGGTTGTCACTACGTCCGCGTCAGTGACGTAGCTACCGTAGGTCTAGGCAGGGCAGTGCCCCGGGACCCCCAAACTCGTTGTGCTCCTTGGCCTCCATAAACGATATTCCAAAAAGTTAAATAATATCGAAGTTGAATATAAGTTATACATAATTCGTAGTTTTTTCTTAAGATTACAATGCAATGTGTGTTTATCACATTACTAGTATTCCCTTTAGCCCTTCCAACTAAGCTAATGCTTACGCTAGGAGTGGGCTCACGTCAATAGTTTAATGGCCAGGATGGGGATCGAACCCGGAACCTCTTAGCTACGAGGACGGCCCCTCTAACCACTAGGCTATTGACGCTTCAAAAGTTGTTACTAGCTTTGATTTATTATGCCCTGCAGTGAGCGATAAGAAGCTGATGAAGCCATTCGGCACCTTTTAAAGTATTTAGTTTAGTTTAAATAGAGCCTCAATTCCATATTTTCCCCGGAGCCCTTGTTTACAGCTAAGCTGCGTAGCTTACTGGATGGAGTACGCTATTTACATAACACTACAGTTTTTATGTTATAATTTTGATCCAGCTTTTATGGTAGATAATTTCTTCCAACGCCTCCTATTCTTCCTTTCGATAGAATTCATAAGGGTACCAAGACAATTTTGCTTTTTTCTTTAGTCTCGTCAAGGGTCAAACATTGGTTTCATCATGGGACACTATTGTCGATCAAAACTTACAGGAGTGACAGTAGTGGGAGCGTGAGGCGGGGCACTTTTCACGTTCTTATTTAAAATTTTGTTTAAAAAAAAGATTACTTGCAATGTGTGTTTATCACATTACTAGTATTCCCGTTAGCCCCTCCAGCGAGCCTAATGCTTGTGTTAGGAGTCGTCTCACGTCAATAGTTTAATGGCCAGGATGGGGATCGAACCCGGAACCTCTCAGCTACGAAGGCAGCCCCTCTAACCACTAGGCTATTGACGCTAAAATTAAAGCCTTACGCAGTACAGTTAGTATTTAATTACAAGATTGAGTACATATTTCGCAAAATGAATGCTTCGAGCATGTTTGTATCGTAATCAAGAAGCACGGCAGAAGGTAGCTGCTCCAAGGGGTGGATAAAACATCTGATATGTATGTTTTTTTCGCATTCATTATGTCACGGTTGGCAGCCGCGGCGGTCCCGCCGGCGCATTTTGCATAATTTAAGCAAAATCGGGACACGTTCCGAATAATTTCACCAAAACATTGAAGTCATTCGTTATTTAGCCATTCCGAAGGTTGCTTATTTCACAATTCGTTGAGAACACTTTTGTTTGGACTGTCTTTTGTTATCTAGATCTATTTTAAAGGCTCTTACAGGCACAAAAACAATGAGCAAAGGACTTATTGGCGGAAGGAGGCCAGGTTATGTATAAGATAGAACTAAGTACACAATATAGCAGAAAGAGAACTCTTATTTCAAAGGAAACGTCATACTCACAAAAGTCCTTATCTTGTCCTGTGGAAGGAATCTATTTCACTAGGCACGCTCACTAGTAAATTAAACTTGAAGCGGTTTCTGGGCGAATAATCTTAAGTTTAGCGGTCCTTCACACGGTTAACCAGACACCTATCATTTCCATACATTTTACTCTGCCAGCGTATCTAATATCTGTCAAAATGTATAGAAACGACGGTGTTCCTTATAAGCTAAAATCTAACATAATAATATGTAGCATTAGCTTTCTTAAAGGAAGGAAAAATCATCTCCCCATATTAACACGGATTTAAAAGTGGTTTAGAGTAAACATTTTTTTTCAAATTTATTATAAACCTTTTTAACTTTTACTTTACTTTACTATTACTTGCGGTCAGTAAACGTTACTTAAATTTATCGGTAGGTGTACCATCCTATCATGAAAATATTTACTTACAAATAGCTAAGTATCTGTTATTGCAAAACATTTGCCGGCCTCGCTATTTAATTGAATTCTTGAGTTCGTGATTTGTTCTAGACAAACTTCTCTGAAAACTGCCTCAGGTTTCTACCGATAACACTGTTGTTTTTAATCACAATATTGTTAATCATTTGAGTTTACGAAGCCGGAAAATAAACTTTATTAGCCTACTAGCTGAGCCCGCGACTTCGTCCGCGTGGAATTTAACTTAACCACTACCGATCCCGCGTTCTTGTTTTTCTAAAATAAAAGTAACCTATGTTACTGCTTATAACATCAGCTATCTGTCAGCGAAAGTCTCGTCAAAATCGGTCCAGCCGTTTCGGAGATTAGCCGGAACAAACATACAGAAAGACAGACAGACAGACAAAAAAATTTAAATCGCGTTTTTGCTTATGGTGTCGTATGTACTTTCATATGCATTTAGTGAAAAGGTGTTATTTTGATATTACAAACAGACACTCCAATTTTATTTATTTGTATGTATGTATAAATTTATAAGTAAAGGTATCTTATATTTGATTGCTTATATATTTAGCAGTGGTTGGGAGCACGCAGGGGGTTGGACGTTGTATTAGAGTGTTTAATTTCATTCCATTGTTATTAAAATTTATATTATTTGGCTATCGATTAAATATGGAGCACTGTTTCTCTTCCCTGGTAGTTTGTAGCAGATGCTATTGTATATCTAAAACACATTTGGTTTTTACTTATTTGTGCAAAATTGAACTTAGTAAAAATATTGTGTGGACTAATTTTCTTGTTGAGATTTTGCATATTATGATTTGTGTAGATCAATAAATGGTTAATAATAATAATGCAATAATATCTATTATTTATTTCGAATAGTCACCGTAAATCCTACTATCCTACTAATATTATAAATGTGAAAGTTTGTGAGTGTGGATGTATGTTTGTTACTCCTTCACGCAAAAAATACTGAACGGATTTGGATGAAATTTGGAACACAGATAGTTTACAACCGGGATTAACATATAGGATACTTTTTATCCCGATAATCCCGAAAATTTTGTTGCGTTAAA
This sequence comes from Notodonta ziczac, assembly GCA_918843915.1. Taxonomy (NCBI): domain Eukaryota; kingdom Metazoa; phylum Arthropoda; class Insecta; order Lepidoptera; family Notodontidae; genus Notodonta; species Notodonta ziczac. The sequence goes on along the minus strand of OU974038.1, from coordinate 4,416,802 downwards.
TACTACGCGGACGAAGTCGGGGGGCACAGCTAGTAAATGATATCAGAGGGGATGTGTTTCCCTTTCCAGTGTTCGTTATCAAAGATCACAATGAGTTGTACGTTGGTGAGGTCCAATTAGTATTGTGGTGACTTGTATGCTTACCCACTCATACCTATATTAAGTATACCTATATGTGAAAGTAAGTATACCCATATGTGAGCGCAAAATGTAACGAACCCGAGTGTGGGTGTGTATAAGTACTTGCCGACAAAGGAATCTTACCTTTGTACTTATTGCTGAAGCAAACCATGGCGATTGTAAGGGGCTCCCGCATTTGAATAAATACTATAACGTAACCTTAAGTAACGTAACGTAACCCTTAATGTAACCCTATTCGAAGGTCTATAATACCCCCTATACTGAAGTTATAATTGGACGTAGATTTGCAGAAAGGAATCAACCCACATGCACTGCTGTAGACCAAAACCAACATTGTATTAGTGAATCTAGGTTTTAATTATACATAAATTAATTTCTTATGAATTTGCTTACGGCGAAGGAAAACATCGTGAGAAAACCTGCATGTCTTAAAAAATCTAACCAATTGTCAATCCGCACTTGGCCCTCGTGCTGGACTACGGCCTGACTCCCCCTCGTAGTGAGGGGAGCCCGTTGCCCAGGCGTGGGAATTTTCTTTAAAATCCCACTCCTGGGAACGGGCCTCCACAGCTTAATTGTTATTATTATTTTAAGTATGTTATTCTAATTGTGATTTATTTCAACAGATTTACGCAATGGTCTGTGTGATATCGCAGTTCCAAGAATACCTGGAGGGCCGCGGGTCGGCCGCCTTTGATTACTCCGATAGGGTGAGTGTGCTAATTACGTAACGTTATATGTTTTATGTCGAGTATAGTATACCTTGTACATTATTATTAGCCCTACGGGGATGACGTGGAAGAACATACTCAATGGTATTGAGCCTATAGGCGCCAAAACTAAACTAAACTAATCCTTTTTAGAGTGACCGTACATTTAGCTGTGCTATTAATCGGGCCCGCCGCTTCGTACAACGGTATTGCTTCAATTCCTAATGTCAACTTAAGCTAACCGGGCTCTAAAAGGGCAGGCCCACTTCAAAGCACAGCCAAGTGGACGGTCACCCTTATAGTAGTCTCGTAAGAGCAAGGCGAAAATATTTCCATCTGTGCCTATATATAAAGAAAAAGGATGCAGAAAATAAAAAAATACAAATAAATAGGTACCTAGGTAGGTACTCGTAGGTAACCAGTGGCGGATTTACCAGCAGGCTGAGTAGGCTGGAGCCTGGAGGGCGGCAGGTTTTTGGGGCGGCAAATTTGGGGACCGAATTTACGTTTACCGAATGTATATTATTGTGTAAGTAGCATTTATTACCCGTAATTTAGTAATCGTACATAATTGAGCTTTGATTAGCTCAAAAATAAACGCAAAATATATTTTACGAGTTTTCAAAGAAATTTGTAGAGGCAAGGGCGGCAAAAACTTTACAGCCCATGCCTTGGCAATTTGTAAATCCGCCACTGTAGATAACATAGATTGTTTCATAAATTCTACACTATCGTCGAAGTTCCTCGCGAAGTTGAACGTGTAGTGTGGAGGTGGAAATGCTAGAGAAGGTAGTGACAAAACTTCTGTATATGAAGCGAAGTTGCACGAAGTGCTTCAACATACTCGCTTTTGGCCAAATTCGATCAATTTCGCGAGTAGAACTGCTCGATATTGTATCAAAAAACAATAACTCCTTATTAATCTAATTTCCGGGTACTATTATCTCCGTAAACAGAGATAGGACAACACACGAATGTTGTGTCTCCATTTAACTAAAAAAAGAAAACAATATTTATAACGTAGGTATAAAAACCCGCCCTAATATTCTGTGAAATGGAAACTGAATGACTCTCAAGGCAAGACTTCTAAGTAGAAAAAGTGATTTAAAACGAGGCTCTCTTTTTAGTTTCCATAGAATTATTTTAATCAATATAGTTCAGATAAGTTTCAATAAACCTATTTTTTACAATGTCTAATCGTGAGTTCGCACTGGACAAAACATGTTCGCGAAACATATTGTTGTCTCTATTTATGAAAACAAAAAAAAGAGACAGCAATATGTTTCACGGTTACAGTCATAAAAATTATGAATTGTCATACAATTCGTATTTATATGTCTGGTCTACTACAACTACTTTTCGAGCTAAGTATACCTTACCTACCTAATAAATATAATATCGAGACTTGCTAGATATTTGATGACTTCGGTGGTAGAACAAATGTACAGGTAATATCATAATGCTTGATGACTGAGCCGTTTTTTACTATTACGTAGAGTGGTTAGAAAGCACTCTATAATAACTCATCTAGTGTTGATGTGTCCGGTACTCCTTTTTTTAGTTGACAGGTAGGAATTCATCCAAATATGCCCAGACCTCTTTCGGGAAAGGCCTGGTGTATGTGGGATTTTTACCCACAAAACCCCCCTCGGTGGCCGCCTTCAGCACATCAGAGAGGCTCCGGGATTTTCGTACGAAACGCACCAGTTGTGTCCAGTATACCTAATGGCAAAAGGCTACCTTAAATTGAGTTCAAAATACCTTTAGCCAAATACCGGTGGCCGAAGTGTAAACCTTCTCTGTCTGAGAAAACGGATACAATGGTGTACGTATCATCCATTTAGTATTGGGTTAAGCCCGCAGGTCAAACCAATATTACTTCACGCGAGATTATCGGTCGCATTTAGTGTTACGTTTGGCCCAGTCATGTCACCCGACAATGGCAAGCGGCCGGAGTGGCGGCGTATAATCCGGCTACAATAAGGCAGACAGTGTTCGGTTCGGTGCGAGCCATTAGTCCTTTTGATCGCATTTGGCATGTTAATCAATCAACCTTCGCCTGCGTATCGTGTGGATCGATCGTTAGCGTTAAAAGTATGCGAGACAATAACCATGTTTGTTGGGTGTCGGAGAAATGGATGATGTCTCCGTCGAGGCCTACATTATAATTATTCATACCAGGTGCGAGGTTGACTGTTTTGTCATAAAATGTTTGTTTGAGCAATAGATTAACATGCTGGAAGGAATGAATACATTCACTACCGCGGGTGCTCCTACTCGTATATCTATCATTTGTGTCAATAGCACCGATCATTACTACAAATTATTGATTCCGTTTTGACATTAGAAACTATGTATTAATTATTTAATTAATTTATTAAGATTCGCTCAAGTCTTATGTCTACGTTATTATGTACGTCTGAGTGTAACTATGTTTTAAGACTACCTACCTAATATTTATTTAAACAAACTTTGTAGTTAACGCACCCTCTATAACACATTACGTAGTAACAACTATTTAATGGGCACATTCATTCTACATTAGCAGCATTACTCAGCTTTGTTTGACCTTTGATATGGCAATAGCTGTGTGCTATCTAACGGAGCAGCCTCGTGGGGGTTAGTTAGAACGTGGCTCAGTCGAGCGCTGTCACAGAGTACCTACAAACACGCCTTGCTGTCAGTGACAGCGCAAGAACCTTTGCTCAGTGTATTACCTTAACTGTTGCAAACCTGTTTCAGTCATCTCAAGTTGCTAACTTAAACTCATATTGTTTCATATAGATTGGCATCGAAAAGCGTCAAACCTCTATCTCAATCAATTTCAAACGACAAGCTGCAATATTAATTTTCGTTAATAACACTAAATGATTGACAGTTTTACGTAATGAATAGGATATTATGAAATGGGTCAAAATTAAGAGGCTTGCAAGGCAGCCTTCGAGGCTACGCCCTCGGTCAGTAGACGACTATTAACGTGCCCGGGGCGATAATAATTTATTTAAAACGTCCAAACCTAATTCATTAGGGTTTTTGTAGTATACAATACATTAACAATATGTAAAAGTAAAGTATGGTAATAGTTATAAGGTATTTTTAGAATCGGATAAGTTTTAATTGAAACGCTAAGAAAAAAGGAGGGTGTTTTTTATTTAAAAAAACATCGAATGCTTCCTCTCACCGAAAGGGTGCGATCGCCCTTGCGAAGGTTGAGAAGGGTAGGCTGTAATGTTAAAAAGTTAGGTGTCACTGAGTGAAGTCAAGAGAAATATTTGCTAAATTGAAAAAAATGTTAAAAGGGTATTGTTTGACCATGCTTTTAGTAATATGACCGCCGAACACTTTTAGCTTCAGTCCCTATAACCAGTAGCATCATTGTCGATTGCAATGCTAAAATCTGGTATATGTGTTTGTTGAGTGTAATGTGCTGAAACTCATTAAACTGGGGTAAGTTCGCCTAAAATTTCTCGAGTTTTGATCGTCTATAAAAGTGCGCTTCGTTTTGAACAGTTTGTCAGCTATACGTGTTTAAAGACATCTCAATAATGATATTCTTGGAGCGCAACGAATCAATCTGTGGAAAGCGCGCTAAAAATGTACTATTTTGGTTTGAAGCATGTTTGATGGGAGTCATAATATACGGGAATTTATTACTTGTTGCTCTTTCTATAATTGAGTCGTTAAATTTCACACATGGCCATCTCCATATTTTTCCGTGTTCAGGATTCCATGATATTTTAAAAGATTACAGCACATAAAATATGCATACACATTAAAATATTTCCATATCCGCGTAGATATGGACATATTTGAACCTACAGGCATATTCCAAGCACTGTACTCTATTTAAATATCATAAAATCAGAAAAATATGGAGATGGCCATGTTTGAAAAATAACGACTCAATTAATCCTGTTAATATTTATTTCGTTTGACGGTTCATATATAAACATTAAACCGCCATCAAACAGGTGATTTGAACTTAAAGGAGAAACTTTTAAAATGAAATCATAAAACCCCGCACACACACATAAGCTTTGGGATAAATCTGTACAAATAAATAAAATTGGAGTGTCTGTTTATAATATCAAAATAAGACAATTTCACAAAATGCATATGAAATTACATACGATACCTACAAAAACGCGATTTAAAACATTTTTTTCTGTCTGTCTATCTGTCTGTCTGTGTGTTTGTTCCGGATAATCTCCGAAACGGCTGGACCGATTTTGACGGGACTTTAACTGGCAGATAGCTGATGTTATAGGGAGTAACTTAGGCTACTTTAATTTTAGAAAAAAAATTAGGGTTCCGCGTAACAAAATAAAAACACACGAAATCAAAGAGTATCTCCGAAACGGCTGGACGGATTTTGACGGGACTTTCACTGGTAGATAGCTGATGTTCTAAGCAGTAACTTAGGCTACCTTTATTTTAGAAAAACAAAATATAAAAAATGATTCCTGTCGCGCGGGCTCAGAACACGGGAGCGGGCTTTTTTGTTAAGTTAAATTCCACGCGGACGAAGTCGCGGGCTCAGCTAGTAATAAATATATCTTGACAACAATATACGGAATATAATATTCATCTACGCCACTTACAAGTCTGGGTAGAACACTTAATAATTTTATCAGAAGCAGAATGTCTAGCAAAAGCTTTGTGTTTCAACAGAGTTTAAGTGTTTAATCCAATTTAGTCGACGTACCTACCTCCGTTTTTTTATATTCTAGTAAATATTCTATGCTCTCTATTTTGTAAATATATTTATTTTAAACAGGTATGCGAGAAAATCATTAAATATAGCACAATTAACATCATAACTTGCTTGTTTTGACGACCGCTTGGCGCAGTGATTTAAGTGTAGGCCGCACCGGTCACAGGACCGGGTGATTGCGGGTTCGATTCCCGTCGGGGCAAATTTCGGAAAAGTCCTTTTCGTTATTACCCAGGGTCTGGGTGTCCATGGGTGGCCCCCCAGTTCATTGTACGGTACCCATAGGAATGGCTTTGCGTGCAAGCGTTGCTTAGTTTGGGACCAAACGTGGTGTGTCAGTCTGGCGATATTTTTTTATTGATTTGAGCTGAAATGCAGTTGTTCTCTGAAGTAAAAGTAAACGATCATACAATATTTTGTATAGTGTCCGTATACTTTAGAGATCCTCTGCTGTCAAACTATTGAACACGTACATATACACGTTGAACAATGTGATACCAAGCTACGTTTGATGTAGTCTGTAGGTACCAAACTAGTACGTAAGAAGTTTGTAACAAGAATGCGCTTGCCTCTTTGTAGACGGAATTATTTTATGTCTGCTATTCCACAAACTAAATATCTACGTAACTATACTGTTATTGCTATTTATTTTGAGGTGGATTAACGTTTTTGCAGTACATAGGTATTCAAAAGCCAACTCAAATAATATAAACAAACTAGCTGTGCCCACCGACTTCGTCCGCGTAGTATTTAACGTAACGGGATTAACGGGATAAAAAGTATCCTATATGTTAATCCCGGTTATAAACTATCTGTGTTCCAAATTTCATCCAAATCCGTTCAGTAGTTTATGCGTGAAGGAGTAACAAACATACATCTACACTCACAAACTTTCACATTTATAATAATAGTAGCATATAATAAGGATTTGCACGTAAGAGCAGCTTTTTACGAATATTCGCGTTAAATCATGCGACAATTTTCAATAGTTTCAGGTATATCGGCCTTTGGTAGATAGGCACCTACCTATATCGGGAAATAAAACTAAATTATGTAAAGACCTTTACGTATTAGACCTATGTTCCGAAATCCGTCGATAGTCCGAATTCTTTAACCGGTAATATGTTACAGGATATATCTGTATTTGTACAGTACCTACGTAGTAAACAAACTTACCTATCTATTCGACAATAAATCCTCGTCCAGAGGTTCTAAAGTAGGGCTGTATAAGCCATTCCTACATCTATACAAATAAATAAAATTGGAGTGTCTGTTTGTAATATCAAAATAACATCTTTTCACTAAATGCATATGAAAGTACATAGGGTACATACATATAACGAAAACGCGATTCAAAATTTTTTGTTGTCTGTCTGTCTTTCTGTCTCTCTGCCTGTCTGTCTGTCTGTGTGTTCGAAACGGCAGGGCCGATTTTGACTGGATTTTCACTGGCAGATAGCTGATGTTATAAGGAGTAACTTAGGCTACTTTAATTTTACAAAAACAATTAGGGTCGGCGTAAAAAAATAAAACCACATTAAATTCAAAAGTATCTCCGAAACGGCTGGACCGATTTTGACGGGATTTTTACAGGCAGATAGCTGATGTTATAAGCAGACCTTAGGCTATTATATGTAAAAAAAAAACCAAAGAAGAAAATATCACAAATGGTGCCTGTCGCGCGGGCACAAAACGCGCGAGCGGTTTTCGTGATAGTAGGTATATAAAACACGAAACACTGACTCGCAAATGTTAAATTAATTTTTTTCAGTTAAATTCCACGCGGACGAAGTCGCGGGCACAGCTAGTTATTTATAATAATCAAGGTAATAGCGGAATTCGGCCATGTACCCACAACGCAAAGGTTTAAGATCAAGTGATCAGATCAGCTCGTTGTTCTATGGAGAATGTGGGATCATCCAGTTATGTGATGGTAACAGAATGATGATTTGTAGCTGGCAGCAGTTCAGTACACGGCAACGGCTCAGCACACAACCACCACCAGCTCAGCGCCGAGCGGGCGGCGGCGCTCCGCAGGCAGGCCCATGCCCAGCCGGCACGACCCCGAAGAGTTCTCTGAAGCACCTTCTAAGATTATCAGTAAGTGATGATAGAAGCTTACATATATTCTGTATTCATTAAAGATTATTCCGCTTATAAGCGTTGTTCTTCTTCTTTGTTAGTGGCGTCTGTAGCTATTTGCCACAATTCTGCCAATGTCCGTAATGCTAGTGTCATAAACTTGGGGGCAGATAAAGTATGGCTAAGAATGTTGATTTATGCAGTTATATATTTACACCATGCTTTGTCTTCTTCTTTCGAATGTCAAATTACTGATGGCAGAAAGAGATAATTCGGAGTTTAACTATTCACCCGCTATATAGTAAAAGTTCAATAGAGATTCAGGGTTCGGTCCCAACACAGAACTAATGACGTGAATCTACCAGAAAAACTAAAAGGGCAGCAATTTGACTTTGACGTTAAGGGAACTAACGCGACTTCTAGTAAGTAAAGTTGTGCCCTCATATTGACGGCTAAAAAAGTACTTCATCTTATATTTTTTTAATCATTAATATCTTGGTATGTTCTTTTTTCATCACCTGATTGAATAAAATAATCCTAATACCTACCTATACAATACATAATATACTAGGATAATCAGAAACCCTTTGGTGCTCAGAAAAGTTGCGTGGTAGGCAAAACTCGCTTTGCATATATCTTTTCGTGAGTGAAATTGTATGAGTTGTATAATACGACCTCCAAACTTACATTATATTAAAAAGCAACGACGCGAGAGTCGTAAATCATAATTTTTCTGTAACACAGTTGTTTGAATTTGTTAGTTTAGAAAATAAGTTTATTTTGCTGGTGCGAACATTTTGATTGAATAGCTTTCTTCGTTCGTACTGAGCTAAGTAGGAGGTAGGTACTTATATCATGCATAACATAGAGATGGATGAAATGCAGGCGTAGTATATTTTGAAATAAAGTTTTTCAGTGTGGATAGGTACCTTTGTCATAGTACCTTAGTTGGGTAGGTAAGCAACGACGACAATCCTAAGGCATAACTTAGAATTACCTGTTTCTTGGAAGATTTCTTTTGAATAAGTAAAAAGATCATCTCCCAATAGGAAATTATTCTGTGTGGTTGTTTAAACATCGAGGATCATTGCGGTAGGAATGGGCCTGCAAAGTCTCATATTAAATTCACGACGAACTCCTCCCTATCAGGAAACAGATGTGGCTCACTTAAACATGAAACCCTCATTATTATATCAAGTAAAAACAACGCTTGTGCACGGCCGGTATGGTCCTATGGTGTCCTACATCTAGGTTTTCACAATTCTTCTAATTCTATAGTTCTGCTTCTGTATATAAGTACTGTAGGTTCATAATACAAAGCTCAATGGCTTATGAAATGCCTCACCGTGCGCTATCTCGATGTTAGCGACATCCATCGGTGATTTCGACAGCACAATTTAACAACGAATGAAATGTTTAAAAAGAAACCACTTAAAATTCTATTCAGTTACAATCAATCAAATTAATGAAATTTAGATCGCTTCACAGCCTGGCAAACTTTGGACATTAAAACTGGCTTCAAAAGTGTTGCTATTTGCTAAAGGGATTAAGGAACTGGTACCTATATTAAGTTTGGCTATCTCAGTGTACTGAACTTTGTGCCGCAATTGAACAAATCTTAGTGACCAAAGCTCCCAAAGTTTCGAATGTCAGTAGCAAAACCGTGATCCAAGTAAATCTCTTTGAAATTTTGTCGAATAAACTGGTGGACTGACATACGCGAAATCTTAATCTCAAAATTTAGAGAATATAGATTAACTTCTTAAGTAAGTGTACATAAAAACATTACCCTTCCCTTTGGCTTTGCCGTACGCAGTCGAGTAAAAAGACTGGTAGAACTGGAAAGTTGTAAATAAAATCCATTTTTTCTGAAAAAGGGTTTGGATTTTTTATATTATAAATTTAAGAGAGGGCTTTTACGGTTTCCGGGGATTACACATTAATAACCTCAAACACTAGATCCTTCAGCGTATGAAATAGAGTTCATAAGGCGCGAAAGTAAACAAAAAGCCTTATTATTTCCTTAATTAATAGCACCAATTAAATTTTCCATTTATTTCCCGGAACTACACACAATGGGCTCCCATAGAAACCGCTGTCTAAATAGCGGAGCTGTTTTACGTGTAAATAATTACAAGTTCATCAGATAATATCCGGCCTGGTCCGCCATTGTTAACTGGTTTATTCTGAACTAATATTGGTTGGAAGACGGATAATGAAACAGCTATCGTGGCTAATTGTCCATTAACGACCCCTGCCCCTGGGATAAATTCGGCCGCAGTGAACTATCTATACATTTACTATTTATCACATCGTGTAGATTGATAGTGTGCCGCTTAAAGGTTGCGTTGGAGATTTATAAGGTCATGTTTTCTGGACTGAATTATGAAACTATCGAAAACCGCAACTTTATTTTCGAAGACCTGTAGCCATAGAGATGCATGTTTGTTTTACAAGTAGGTACAACACAGGTAGGTACAGATAACAGACAGGGACAAATAATATGCTGTATAGTTTTTTTTAATAATTATCTCAATACTTATCATCTTTGTAACAGCATACACATGATATTTCCAAAGTACACACTTTGGAAATAAATTATTTTTCATTTTCATTTTAATTATTATTGACGTAACACAATTTAAACAACGAATGAAACGTTTAAAAAGAAACCACTTAAAATTCTATTCAGTAACAATCAAATTAATGAAATTGAAATCGCTTCACAGCTTGGCAAACTTTGGACATTAAAACTGGCTTCAAAAGTGTTGCTATTTGCTAAAGGGATTAAGGAACTGGTACCTATATTAAGTTTGGCTATCTCAGTGTACTGAACTTTGTGCCGCAATTGAACAAATCTTAGTGACCAAAGCTCCCAAAGTTTCGAATGGCAGTAGCAAAACCGTGATCCAAGTAAATCTCTTTGAAATTTTGTCGAATAAACTGGTGAAATGACATACGCGAAATCTTAATCTCAATTTTTTTTTTTTTTTAAGTATAAAGAAACTGACAGAAACATCTTAGTTTATCAGCATCTGGAATGCTTGCTTTCCTCAAACACTAAACCTAATGGAGGTAATATGTGATTGATTCGTTGCCGTGATATATAACCTGATAAATCGAAGTCCCTAGTTGGTGCTTATGGGCGATTTGAACGGCCGGCTGGATATTGAATGTATCTGAACTACCTAGACTCAAAAGTAAAATAGGACCAATGATCAATCAAGTAGCTACCTATTACTTTGAATTGGAAACGAATGATCATGGTCGTATATCACGATAAAGTTTTATGTTTGCCAGCTCAAAGAAAATGGTAAGCCCTTAATCTTTTGATATTACATCGTTTGGTAACACAAAGGATTTGCCTTTATGTTAAATCTTGTGTAGAATTTCAGCCAACATTTTAACACAATTATTTTAAACAATGTTTTAGCGCTAATTCACACTGTGAACACGACACCGCTTTGTAACCGACTTCCAAAAAAGGAGACCTAAATGTTCATCTGTTTTTTGTTAGTTTGTTTGTTTGTGTATGTTCATCGATATTTTCGCCAATTGTAAACCGATTAAAAAACTCTTTTTTAGTTCGAAAGAGCATACTCCAGAGGTGGTTGCCATTATCATCAAGTCAAGATCTGAAAGATTCTACCTACTTATTACATTCATAGTATCTATCTACTACCTACTTGGCTTAGCTGGCACCGACTTAAAATAGATGAGTGGGCAAAGCTTAAATTAAGTTATTTTTCGCTTTTGAGTGCCTATTTGTGGTTTTGAAGTCGGTTTAATTTATTTTCTTATATTTTTTTTCATTTTTACAGATAGGTACTTATATGTAGGCCGTAATGGATATGGCTGTTTATCAACAAATGTTAATTAAATTTATAGTACAGTACTTATTACATTAATCGGTAAAATAGCTCAGGTTTCACGGGATGACGGAAACTTACAATAACTGAACTAACTAAGGTTAACAATAACGTAGGTAACCCACGTTCTGTAAATAGGTACTTAGCCACAATAATGCTTTGTATAAATCTAGTAGGTAGGTACGCACTTGGGGTTCAAACCTCTGACGAATACTTAGTTACTTAGGTCTAGAATCTGTTTATGTAGGTACTTACATTTAGTATTAGAACAACTAGTGGTCCCTCATAATAGTTCAGTGCTTTTGACTGTTTCTTCGTGGGAATTTTTTATTTTTTGGGAAGAGTATCCTAAAATTGTTATTCTAAACTTTATTACCTATAAATAAGCAAGGTTTTAAGTTTTCGTGTTACTAAAACTCTAAAGCGTTACTTGCCAGATAAATAAATATTTTTCATTTCAATATTAAAACTTATTTAGCAGATTTTTTTACGGGCAGGTGTATTTAAACTAAGTATCCTACTAATACTATGCATGCGAAAGTTTGTGAGTGTGGATGTATGTTTGTTACTCTTTCACGCCAAAACTACTGAATCTATTTAGATGAAATTTGGAAAACAGATAGTTTATAACCGGGATTAACACATAGGATACTTTTTATCCCGATAATCCCGATTTTTATGTTAACTTAAATACTACGCGGACGAAGTCGGTGGGCTCAGCTAGTATGTTATATTTTCCAAATATTGTTATCCAGGTAGATAATCACGATACTTGCGAATTTTAATACCGTGATTCAGGGTTTCTATGAAAAATTGCTCATTGTATTGAGACATCGTATTCAGCGCCATCTATCGTTGGCGTCCTGAATGTAAAGTTGCCATACCATGACGGGCTACGCCGTCGCGGTTACCACAAGGAATGATGGCGTTAAGATCTCGACTGTATCTGGAGAAGTAGCAGTAGCGCCAATAGAGTCAGTTGGAGGAGAATGGAGAATTAAAAGTAATTCCCCATTCTCCCATATTTTATCCCACTGTTAGGCCTTTGCCCAATGGGATAAAATAGTTTAAAAATGCCAAAATGGGTATCTATTTCATAGTACTTCTAGTCATTACCGTGGGATGCGTTCTAGGCTACAAACGAATAACAAAGTTGCGGTTTTGGTATCTGTTGTAATCTCTACAAATATTCCTACAAAGGGTACATATTCAGCTAAATGTTGGGTTTTATTTTAATCGTGCGAAAACATACACTTGTATACACCTATTTCTTTTAGTCAGTATCTGTTGGGAGATTGTTTGCCTTACCCTTTAATGAACTTAATCAGAGTTTTAACATTACATCTCAGACGAGAGCACTACGCTCCGTACGGCGGCGTCTAACCACAGAATGCCGTAAATTTCATATTATTAACACCTCTTCTAAAAGTTTTCTCTAGTTGGTATTTTAAAAGATAATCAGATATCTCCCTTTAGGGGAAGCCTTTGCCCAGGAGTGGGACACTCCTACAGGCTGATAAGAAATAAAACCAGATACATATAGGTATATTTTTTGAACATTATTAGCAATGTGAGTTTATCACATTATTAGTATTCCCGTTAGCCCCTCCAGCTAAGCTAATGCTTGTATTAGCAGTAGGTTCACGTCAATAGTTTAATAGTCGATCGAACCGGAACCTCTCGGCTACGAGGGTGTCCCCTCTAACCACTAGGCTATGACGCCTTAAATCTGTAAGTAGTTTTAAATAATATTGAAACATGCTTAACATGCCTACCTACCAAATAATTTTTAATAATATGAGCTACAGACACACCAAACACATTTGTTTTCATCAATCACGCACAATACTATTTTATTATTTCAACCTAATAAATATAGGTTTTACGTCGGTACCTACCTACATCTTCTGACTGATGAATGGGATGCAATTTTGCAAACTGAAATCAACTCACACGTACTCCTGCAAACCAATACCAACCCTAAGGCGAGTGATTGTAGGTTAGTTTCAGTTTGCACAGATATGTGGGTTGGTTCCACTTTCAAAACTACGTCCGGATTAAAATTAACGAATGTACCTATGTATATCAGCTTCGGTGTTATCGAAGCCAAGTCGGTCGGCGGTGAAGAAGCACGTTCAGTTCCCGGACGAGCAAAGCTGCATCGAGGAGGGCCCCGAGCCTCCGGCGCCGCCTGAGAGCGAGGAGAAACCAGGTGAGGAATGTTCTCTCTTTCTACCTCCACGGAAAGTGCCGGCCAATGATGAGAGGTAAGATATCATCGTCGATTTTCTTCGACCTTTACCCCTATCACTCCAGGAAGCTAAGAAAGCTATATTTGAACGCCTTCTTTTTTTAAAATGTACAAAACAAAAGAGAATTGGTAATATAAGTCAAGAAATGCGTCTAAACCTTTAGTACTGGTTTGTCTCCAATATCGCCAAATATGTCCGGACTAATACACCATCTGTATATTCTAAACTATGCAAACTGACACCCAGACCAAGGTCGGTAAATTACGAAGAGGTAATTTCCGAAATTTTGCCAGTCGGGTTTCGAACCCCCACCTACTCGGTGTTGTGAACCGAGCAGTCTACGCTCGATCCACTATGCCGAGTGGTCTTCAAAATGGCACACAATCGTAAACAAAACTGTAATGTAGTACAGTCATAATTTCTTCAAAATATATATCTTATTCCCATTTGTACCACTTAAATATGACGCTGGAACGCGGTATACTTTATTTACGACATTTTCATATGCAAAATTTTGAACATCGGAAAGTTTATGTGGCCAAATGGATTGAGATTTTCATAAATTAGCATAGCGTTACACGCAAACGTTCTTTCTTATTATAATATCAATGCAAATATTAGAATATTTATCCTAGCATTTGGTTTATTTTGGTGTTGTCCAAGTTTTAAGTTATTGGTTACTCGAATTTTTATTTTGCTTGCCGTCCGTCTATAGCTCGCTTAAATGGGAGCCTCATTATTTATTTATTCAACCTGCCACCTTCATTCGTAATTGATCCTTTCATTCTGATACCTACTTTACATAAACCACACCTCTAAACGATGTGGCCATAAAGAACCACTCACCTGGATGTGATGACATATTTCTTTAATCTAAGCATGTCTGTGAGATGCCTATTCTTAAATGTACTTATAGGTACATAATAAAATAATTTAACTCTCTGCCAATATCGAAACCTATTATCATGTGATCACAATCACATACATATTCATATCGTTCTGTACATGTATGTACCTTAACCTATAAAATAAAGTTGCCACTATAAGTAATACAGCTATGATGAAGTTGGCACAGAATGTGTGAGTAATTCTCTTCCTACTACTCTTACTGTAAGGTAAAACTATATTCAAAGTCTCCGCTAATAAAGCGAAAATACGCACTAACACGAACTAGGTACACGCTTGTCTATCAAAATAAACAATGTACGAGTATGTACGCAAGTTTATCCTACTTATATATATTATATATATAATATTATAAATGCGAAAGTTTGTGAGTGTGGATGTATGTTTGTTACTCTTTCACGCAAAAACTACAGAACGGATTTGCATCAAATTTGGAACACAGATAGTTTATAACCGGGATTAACACATAGGATACTTTTTATCCCGATAATCCCGAAATTTTTGTTAAGTTAAATATTATGCGGACGACGTCGATGGGCACTGCTAGTGATAAATATTTCTACTTTTACTGCGAGTTTTCTCACAGAATCAATTCCCACACAATAGCTTGTCTGACAATTGCTTTTTGTTTCGAATTTGGCGAACTACCAAGACGTTGACAGAACGTTTTGATAGTGATACATTAGTTCTGTCGGCGGGATCTGAGGGACTGGCAGAGAGTGCCTGGTTAATGTAATAGATTTCTGTTATGTTGGTAAACAATAGTTATTGATTGGAAGCCGAGCCACTGAGATCTGTCGTATTTATCATTATGTGTGTGTTTATAAAACTTCAGATAAACTTCAATCTTGTAAAAGTGTGAACTCTACATTTACCAGTTAAGGAAACTTCATCCTCTGTTTGGCTCGAATTGCTCTAGTAGGTAATATCGAGCTATGGGTGTCATTCTCAGCTAATTTACTCACTGCCAACCAGTTATGCGAACCATTCATTTTTATTTGTAGTACGTACATCATCTTAAGCATATACTAAGGCGCGATGCAAAATATCATGCATTATTAGACACCTTGTATTAACAAGTTGTTAAAATATACCAGTGTATATTTCAATCTATGGAGGCACATTTAACTTATCGATATGCCTCCGGATTCTGTGGCTTTTGTTCGGTACTGTGTAACGAGTATCAGCGCTGTTTGCCGCTGGTGCCTATTCACTCGGACAAACACTCGAGCCGCTCAGGAGCGGGAATGTGAGCCTATACGTCTGTATGTTGACACAAGTAACGTAACAGTAAATAGAGCACTCCATTGATATGGAATTGGTGATCCCCTGTATTATGTATCATTTTTGTATGAAGGATAGAGCGAGAGACATGATAACAAGGTTAAGCTGAAGGTAGGAATTTTATTACCTCAATGTTTGTGCCTATTCAGTTCGTGCATTAAACTGTACTATCAATCACCTGTCTACCTAGGATGTGCTGAGAGAGTCCACCTTGCATTTCATAGAATAAATTACGGAATCTACCGCTACCCACTACAACCACAGGATTCACAATGATGTCCAATGACCCTCTGTAATGCAATCGCACATAGAATAATATTATAGGAGGAAGAATATTATCCACTTCCCTCAATTTCAAATTGAGAGATGAAACTGCAAAAGGCTGGTTGCCACTGAAATAAGACGTTACTTACGCCTTTGAAAGGAATCTGTTAGTATAGATCGAAAACAAAACAGTGCCCTATATCGACAGTAGGTAATAACTAACAAGATTTATGGAGGAGTCTATCTAGAGTGAAGCTTTAACCGACAGTTACCTTAATACGTAGGTATGTAATCCACCACACCTAAATGGGTCCTTAATTCAACAGATGCGCGGGTAATCAGCTCTTTATGGATGGAGGTGGAGTCTGAGGTGCCGCCGCCGGAGCGCTGACGGCGGCGCAGCGAGCAGTACTACCGGCCGGTGTCGCGCGCGCGCATCGAGCGTCGCAAGATGTCCGCCGCCGGGGTGCCGCCCGCAGACGACGCCGACAAAAAGGACTCCTTATAAACCGCTCACAACATGCTCGGACAGGCCCTTTAAATCCCCTACAGACGCCAGCGAGCAAGCGATTGCGCAGTACTTCCAAAAGCATGCATTGCTTCACAGCAAGCGCGACTGATGGCGCGAGCGAATTTTGGTTTGTGTTCTCATCCTCGCTCGCATCAGTTTAGGGGTGGCTTAATTGATAACATCCCTATAGGGTGCCAGACTCTGTATTCAAGGACTTGTTGAAAAAGTTGACTAGTGGAAACCAAAGTAGGCATTGGTTGCTGTATCAGTTTCCTATTATGTCGTAGACCAACCTACCTAATAGAATAGCATCAGTATTATTATCCGCCTTAATAAGCTTTTTAAGTCAATATTACACCATTCAACTTAGTTAATTAGGACCCCAGTCCTTTTAATTCTTGCGCTCTATCTTGATAAAGTCTTGTATGCGTGGAAAAGATGTCTGCCCCGGCATGGCGAGCGATAGTCTTAAGTCGAGAGAATAGCTGAATGGTAAGTCGTCTTAAAGATAAATTCGATTTTTTGCTGACTACTGTTAGATTCAAAATTACATTTTAGATTTATGGTTTGTTATGAATTTTCATATTCAAATCCTCTTCGACTGGATATCAAACTAGATATGAGTTCAGTGGAGGGTAACTTGGTAATAAAAAATCCAGACAAAGTTACATTAACGTGTGACTGAAATTTTAAAAATAGATTGGAGGATTGTGTGCTCAATGTATAGGTTTTACAAAAATACATGACAGGGAGTTTGTTCGGCCACACTTCTATTAAAGTTCGGTCATTACGGAGCACGGTGAACAGACATCTTTGCGTCCTGGCAAAGGCCGGATGTACCGGATGTGGCGGATATAAGCTTCGAGCAAGTCGACATATCCGTCTTCTAAGACAATTTCAAGCGAGAAATGACGTTTTATTAGAAAAATAACTCTATTCACAGAACGATAAGAATCGTTTTGAATTATAGTATCTTACCTGCCATCAAATTCCCGGGTGGATAATCCTGTCTGCGCCAGGGTTGTCCGCGGGTCGCACTGCGCCCTTGAACTGTTTTTTGCGGACACCGCCCGTCTGGTAGTTGCCATTTTAATATACAAAAAAAACGAATGCGAATTTTATTTAAACCAACAAACGAACTTCGTAACGTTTTTTTGGCAGTAGAATTTTACATCGGTAATCATAAACCCAACTGTTTTATTTTTCGTCATCAGCCTCGGTTTAATTTACCAATTTAGGCAACCCTGTGAAATTGAGCTGAAAGATATCATTTGTATGGAATTTCTACGTTGAAAAGTAAATTCATATTCTTGTCGGTAAACTAGTAAAACTTTATTCCCTCAATTTATTTTATTTTATACCCTTTACCTTAATGATATTTTCCAACTCACTTTGTTGGAATGTATAAAATTTTAACTTAACCTAGGTGCTACCTTAAGGTCTGTGCTGTATGTTTGTTTTATGATCACTACTGGCAACACTGAAGTATTTATGATTACAGGTACCAACTATTTAATAATAGAGATACATTTATAGGGAGGGCAAGATTAATAATAATAATTAATCATTTATTATTAATAAAGGTGAATATTCTTTATGCAGCGGCCTTTACAATAGACTCTGGGCCTGTATCGCAAAACCAAAATTTGCGACGGGCTCGACCCAAACATCATTAATAGGAAAGGTAGATGGTTTTACAAAAGCTTGCAAATTCATCAAAAAAATGAAGATGAATTAATAGGTACTTATGCATCTTTCATCAAGATAAAAAGTTTAAAGGAAAAAAATCAGTGCCGTCTAGGGACGCCCGAAAGAAGCGAAGCTTTGCAGTAGATATTAGATATATAATATTAACGCGTAACGCGTTACGCGTCACGCGTCACGCGTTACGCGTTATGCGTCACGCGTTACGCGTTACGCTTTTCACCGTTTTAGTCCCCGGGTAGCCAGCGCCCCGAACGTCCGTAAAGAAGCTTCGCTTCAATAGGTACCTACCTATTATGAGATAATCCTATATCATTTTCCCATCGCGACGGAATGCCTCTCTTTAGCATTAATTATATAAAGGACAAACTCAGCGAAGTGGAATAGTCATCTATTAGGTACTCATGGACAGGTAGCTATATAAGTTTTAGTAGGTAGAAAGTGCTAAAATTAAGGTAGACCTTATGAGCTTTTACTGTTGATTTCATGAAAATAATAGTTGCCATCATTTAATTTTATAAATAACCTACACATTACCATGTTGTCCCCTTACAAGAACCGAGTCAGAACCTCTCAGTTACGAAAGCAGCCAATAGGCTATTGAGGTCTTAAATTAAATTAAATTAAATTTCCTCCAGGATCTCTCTCACTCATGTTACGAAATGCAGTTATAATAGGTACTTAACGCTGGTTTTCTGTGATACGGTAGTTCTACCCTACTCGAGCCATTCCGTATAATATGAGCTGTATTGTACTGTCAAACCTACCTACCTAAAAATAACAACCTACCTTTAACAATAAATGTTAAATGTTATTATTCAATGTTGTTATTAATGTTCTCTGGATCTTATCGACATCGCGCAATTGTTTTGGCAATATATCTGGCCGTTAGATACAGGCATTGCCTGGCTTGAGGGTCACAAGTTAAGCACTCGTACATAATTAATTTTTCGGTTTTTCAAGTCTACGGACATCATTTGTAAACGAATTAACCTGCAAACATGTAGACTTGGAGATAAATATTTTTTTACATTTTTTCAAATCAATAGATGTGCCGTGAACTGAATCATGGTAGAGATGAAATTACACACTACTTACGATACAACATAAAGTAAGTAATCTTGTAGCGGAAGTACCTGCCCTGCGCGCGCGCTATATCCCGTTACGTACGTAATAGAATCTAATTAACTCTTAATGCGATCCAATAATAAATGTATTCACACTTTAACCCCCTATAGTTACACATCAAACTATCTCTTACTATCATCATTAATTTCACATTCGAAGGAAGAAGACTAAACACGGTTTAACTATACAACCGCTAATCCACGTTTATTAATAAGACCTCTCGCTTAGATATAACGGAAATATCGATAGGTACCTTCGTATGAGTTTAACAAAGTCGGCAAACAAGCGTATGTCGCGCGTGATGTTAAGCAGTTACGCGTAGCATTTAGATGCTTGCAATACCAAAGTGATACCAGAGTGATAGCCAATTGGTTCAGCACGCGTCTTGCGGGCTACCAGGTCTCGGGTTCAAACCCCGGCTCGAACCTCTGGATTTTTCGAAATCTATGTGCGAATCATAATTTCTATATGATTATCACTTGCTTACGGTGAAGGAAAACATCGTGATGAAACCTGCATGTCTTAGAAGATTTAACCAATTTTCGGAAGACATGTGAAATCCGCCAACCCACACTGGGCCAGCGTGGTGGATTATGGCCTGTTCCCCCTCGTGTTGAGGGGAGGCCCGTGCCCAGGAGTGGGACATCAAAAAGGGCTAAAATTATTTATTATTTTAATACCAAAGGCTTTGCACGTAGGCTGGCCTAAGGGGATTGGGACAAATGGAAGGTCGTCAGGGGGGTCGGGATTCCGTCTCTCGCATTCATCGTATGAAAAGCAGCTATCTTCGGTAGGTAATTACGTAAAGTATTGCTGGATAGGTAAACGAATTGTGAGATGAACAAAACAAACGATGAACTCATTCAGAATGACATCATGATTTAAGAATTATTTGATGTTTTCAATACAGTAAGTACCTACTTGTATAAATATAACCTGCCTCCTAATTGGTAGGTAGGTATATATGTGCTTATCTAAGGAAATCATTCGTGAAGTGGAACATAATATAGAAAAAAATGGTGCTTAGGTCCGTGACTTGATTGAAGGGTTTTTTCCATAGTTATGCTTTTTTTAATAGGTTGTCCCTACGCACACGTAGAGAATTTGAGGAAGTCTGCAATCATAATCTTATAGATAGCTGCTTGTATTTCCTACAAATTAACATCAAAAGTAGTTATTTTATTATTGTCTAAAAGATTAATTCAGAGAGGGATGTCAGTAGGTATCTCTCCCTAGATCTCACTTGAATTTAAATATTTAAGACGACTGAACTATAAGCTTACAGGGTACTTCAAAGCTATTCATGTTTGTCAAACAAATACCTATCTAGTCTTTTATATTACTGTGTATTCCTATTGTAAGAGATTTATAATTCGATGTAGATATCGGTGCCAATAAGGTAACTTTTTATTGTTTTATTTTTAAAGTTCTCCTATTACTGTAATTCCTGGTTTGCACTGACAAGAGATCGATGTATGATGTTGTCTCTATTTAATGTAACATATCAGAAAATAAAGACAACATATTTTGTGTGCATGTTTCGTCCAGTGTAAACGTAGGGTAAGAAGAATCGCTGTTAAGGTGAAGGCGCCTGTCTAGCCCGCGAAATTCAAAACTTTCGAGTAGTTTTATAGTTTATTCAAAATCTGAAAACATTTAAGACAACATTTTGTGATTTGCGACAAACACAGTATGCAGTGCGTTTATTAATACATTTATTTTACTCTAAATATTATCACGGTGGATATGATACTAGTAAATCACTAAACATACAAAAATTGCCAGATTATCTGGATAGCTGACGTTCTTGAAATGTTTTAGAGTCAGTTGGATATATTAATAAATGCACTGCACACGGTTGTTGTCGCGAATTACAAAATGTGCCTTTTTTATTGTCAGATTTTGAAAATTTCTAAAAAACTTCGCGGGCTAGATGGGCGCTTTAGCCTTAAGCACTGTCAGTGCGCCTATGGTCCAATATTTATTTTTCTGTATAAATAAAAAAAAACAAAACGACAGTTTTGGATAAAATTTTTAGTGTCTCCCTGTCTATTTTTTATTATTGGTAGTATTACCGAAGTAAAATACCTACCCAAATTTTGTAAGCGTTTAATGTTGAATTTTCTTTAATGATTCTCTTTTAAAGGCCAATTGAGTGTAAAAATAAAAGTTTTACGGTTTAATTAGGCAACAGAACTTAATGTTTCATTTAAAACACCTCAGAGGCCAGGTTTTAACTTGAACAGACGAATGAAACTTCATGTTCTGATTTAAATAAAATATTGAACCGAATAATGTTAAAAATAATACCTACCTATATACTAATTTCATAATTATGTTGCTGTACATATTACTATTATATTAATAAAGTATTTTATTAGATGTTTGGAATGTACAGATATTTTATGTATAATTATTATAAGAATTCGATATGTTACTTAATTAGATGCGAACTTTACTACGTTTGATACCTACTTATTGTATCTATACCTAATGTTTGTGAAAGACATCTACCGAGCCAGGTTTGTCATCTTTTTTAGAAAATACGCTATAAAAGCTAGGGCAACACTGAGCTTCAACTTGTTTTTATCTTGCTTACTATTATTATTGGCATAAGGCGTGTACAAAGATCGTACTTACATAACACAACTTTCCCCAACTTTGTTAAATTAAAATGTTTAATCTTTTTGACTGCTCCAGTCAGGTTATGAGAACTACTAAGGTTAGTCCTTTGTATAAATACGATATGGGTGGAATAGACGCGAAAATATTTGTCACATAAATCCGACTAGGGCCGCCAAAAGGTATATATTGAACAATAGCCAATCTTTCTATTGATGTAAACGGGTTTTCAAATAGTACCTGTACGTACCGACAGTACTTACCTTCTGAACAGCAACTTTACTCTATTGCTAATTTTAAAATGTTCTTACGTAGAAACGTTAAACTTGCAGTATTCATTAGCTACATGTTTATTAAATACATTATTATTATGAAATAGTTAATCAAACGCATTTACGATATAGATGGAACGAGATTGTGTGGAAAAAACAACAAAAAAATATACCTTTAGTATACGATCCCCTTATTAAATGGATATCGGTATGATGTTTTAAAAGCTCGATTTAAAGGCAGACTAGAAATTATTTATATTGGCAGCTGGTGATATCCGCACAATTCCTAGCGCCACGCAATGGAGGCGCGGGCGCGGCGAGAACAGATAAGTAGGCAAGTACCTAACTAATGGCAAGTTAACAATCGGATAGCAATTTTTAATAGGGAAGTATTTACAACAATATAAAAGTAACAACATACATCTAAATAAAAAAAACTACAATATCTATTGATAATAACATTCCATATCGCGTTTGGCTTTAGTGTAGCTAGGGCCATATTAATAAATCGATCTCAAGCCCGATAGCGATCTTAAGAACGCTTATGACGTATAATTTTGTACCGTTGACAAGCGGCTGACATTTCCAAGTCTTTCAGACTTGAGATCAATTTGATGATACGGACCTTGAGACCGCGCGGTATACAAAGTGTGCAAAAAGCCGCGTCCGCGGTTTCATTGTGAATGGGGCCTTAGATAATTATAAATGTTTGTTGCTGTAATAAACGTGTCCACCTAAGAGTTTTGTTTTATTCTACGTAAGCTGAATCTCGAGTAATTAATGTATGGAAATATCGGCTTAGCTTCACCCAGCTTAGCCAAAGTTATACAGGATATGAAGCGATCCTATTGGTCAAAGCGGACGGGCCCGATTCAAAGCGCACCCAAGTGGAGGGTCAACCTTATACTTACGCTATAGTACTTAATACACTCGTTTACACTGACGCAATATTGTCAGTGTAAACGAGGGGTTAGAAATCGTCGATATCTCATACGAAATGGAAACATAGTTTAATGTCAACGCTACATAACCTGTGTTGGTTACCCCCAGTCCATTGTATGGCACCCATAGTAGAAGCGTTTCTTAGTTTGGGACCGTGTGTCAGACTGCCTATTTTTTTATAACCCTTGGTCTTTAATACACAGCTTTATTCCCGCCAATAGTAAAGTAGGTGTGTAAATAAAAGGCACATGTTGTAAATAATAATGATTATAATCTTAACTTATAATGGATACATTTGTTAAACAAATTCGGTTTGAAGATCTCACCAGTTAACATATCGATGGTCGTGTTAATTTTGAGACACCTCTGTTATGTACTAAAGTTTATTTTAATTAATTATAATAATTTTCACATAAAATATATATATCATCATTTTAATAAATCTTTATAATTAGGTGCAAGCACTAAGCACAAATGTAATCAAATCAGATGCAATTCGTAACTCATCAGATTATAATAAAAAATATAAATATCAAACACTACTTAATGTAAGTACTTGTTTGACAAGTTTCTCCTTTAATAAGCTATGCAAATAATTTATAATAATAAGTTTACAGGTGATATTAAATTTGTGCAAAGTCTTACACGGTAAAATTGCATTACTTTTTTTTATTATATTATAGTATAATTATAATCTTTAAGATTCTCTAGACATGAATACAATAAATTACTAACACCGCGGGAGTTTCTTATAATAAGGTAGCGGGGACTTTGTGGCGTGTCGTTGCATTATGGTGCAATAGGATATAGTTATGTAAAATGGATGTAATCACACAAACTTCTGCAAACTAAAACCGACCTATTACCGCTCGCACTAAGATTGGTTTTGGTTTGCAGGAATGTATGTTTCGGTGGTTCCATTCTGCAGAACTAGATCCAAAATATAATAATTATCTTTTAAACTTAATAAAAATTAATACACATTCAGTACGTATGTACTTATGTACTGTAAATTTTAATTTTGGCCTATTTGGTTTTAATTAAATGGGTAGGTTATTAATTATCATCATATTGTCAGTCAACATTCAATAACACAGTGAGTTATTCATAAAGAAATAATTTCCATAACCATAATATATTTTAAAATAATAAAAATAATGATAAAATCGTCAGTACATTAATTTACCTATGCTACAGTCTAAATTAGCATATGGTTGTTGTGACAAAATAATCACTACGTAAACTACGTATTTGAAAGTTTTACACGTTTTACAAAGACTTCAGTAGCTCAACCATGAAGCATACGCCTGTTCTTTTCACGAAGATGCGTGACTCATTGCAAATTGACTCGTATGCCAGTGTCTTAAGATTCACAGCACGCGGCTTCGTGAGTTTCGCGAATGAACGAACTATTGCAGGGATCGCTTGCTGCAAATGTATGCCTAACAAAATTGATGTGGCAATTGATAGTTAATCGGGTGATGGGTGCCGTACAGTGTTACAAATTATTTTACGTAGGCGCTTGCGACTAGCGAGCGTGAATCTCGTGGTGGAACTACTGTGCTTCGTCAATCCATTTTCAATCAACTTTGCAAGGTACCTACTAAGAATACAGTGAATGATGCATTATATAAGACATTTTATAGTCCGTAAAATAGACTGGAACAAAGATGGAGGAGTTGATGTATTCGAGTTATATTTTGATTTGAACTTATACTAAATAAACCAGTCTAATAAAAAATAAATTTTAAATCATTTTATTAAATATCCTATGTTAAAAAGAACTATATACTTGAGTTCCGTGTACTTATAAGACCAAATTTTTTTCGTCATTGTTCATTACATTTGTAGTACCTTAAAGCGAGTGCGTCAAACTAGTCGTATGTCAAAATCAAAACACCATGCGTCTCGACGCACAGAGTAAATCGCAAAGCTGCACAGAAACCGTGACTTCAGTTATATAATTAGCTTATGTCATATTTACAAAATGTTGAATCGTATTAATTATGTTTCCGCAAATACGGGACGCAAATCTAGTACAGCCCATCGTAGACAAGCCGTTCATTAAAGCTTTTATTTGGATCGACAGTTACAAGGAGCGGAACATAAGGCTAGAAGCATTCTTACAGCACAGCACAAAAATCACAATAGTAAAGTTTTCACTAGACATGGAAACTAGTTTCTAATTAGTGACAAAGCTATAAGGAAGAAACAAGCGGGTATTTTAAGCCGTTCAAAATGATATCGGAAATGGATTCAGAAATTTCAAACGTCATATTATTATTTTTTATTTATTCGGATAAATATTTGAATATCTGGATTCGAAAATGCCATTCGATTACTAACAGTACAATAATATTTAAAATCACTTTAAATATGTCTGAATTACATACATTTAGTTTCCGAATCCGTGTCCGATATCCATTCGAATAATTTATAATACATATATAGTCATACATCTATAGTTGATGATGATCTATAGTAACAGTTAAATTTAAAAACGAATGTAATTAAGTCATTTTATAGCATTAACTAGCCTGAAAGGTTGTACAACTGTGTACGTCAATATTTCTCGCGATATTGATGTGATATCGGCAATATTGCTATAATATCGTCAATATTGCTGTGATATCGTCGATATTGTTGTGATATTGATGGTGATACGCGCGATACTTGTAATAATTTCTAACGGGGTAAAACTAACCCAATTATGTATTTTGATAAGTCACGGAATAATTTTGGCTATAACCGAAACTTGTAAATGTCATTACAGCCTTTCAGTATCGAGGCCTACGTCATCAATACATAATAACAGTACAATTGATTTCTATAAAGAACTTATTCTTCATCAATGGTCTTGTTCTAACATCTGAAGTGAGTTATTAGATAAAAAAGTCGTTATATAACATCGTAATAAAATCTAGTTTAAAACTAGGCGGTCGAATACACTTAGCATTTATTTTGTGACGACTTACATGTATCAAATTTGTGATAAATATGTTTTGACGAGTCATAATTAAGTTGTTTCGCCTGAGTTCCCGATGCGGTATGAACTTGGTACTTGGATCAGGAAGGTTTTAATAAAAGTCAAGCGATTGTTGAACATACAGGGAAGAAAATAGATGTCAAAATCCATTGCAATGGTCAAAGCATTTAGCTCACAATATTATAATAATAATATATTTTTAATCCCAAGATTATATTATTAATCTGACCGCGTCGTTGTCAAATTATTTATAACTATTCTAGATTTAAAACTTTTTTAAGGCGAAGCACTGGGTCAATGAGTGGCGGTAAGTTTATTGATTCCAGTTGTTCAATTTATCATTTGTGACCAAATGGAACGAAACGATCGAGTAGCTTGTGACAAATAATTAAATTCCGATCCGGGAACTATTATTATCTATTTTTTTATGATTTAGTAGTTTATGAATGGAATAAAGGCACCATCTATGTTTTTTTAAATGAATTAAGTACATCTCGGTGTTCACATAATAAGAGCGTACCTAGGGGAGTAGACTATTACCGATAGATGAGTAGAAACCGCCATTGTTTAATTATTTTTTCAGTCTATTTGTCCATCACGCAGAAACTACTGGACGGTTTTCAATGAAATGCGGCAAAGTGACAGCTTACAGCCCCAGACTAAATTACTAGCATCATTTTCCGTGTAGAAATACACTCGGCAAGTAAAGACAAAAAGAAAACGAAACCTTCGCAAACGGTCGCGGGCACAGCTGTGGCGATATTGCCTATATATATTTATAGGCATACTTATAATATGCAAAAAAAAATACGTAACACGATTTAGCCCTTATTCTCTCACTCATAGATCACTAAATCATTTCAGCTTTCCGATTCGAATCAACTAGCGGTAGATATTCGTGTGTCGAACCAGCGCGTGTGGTCCTTGCCGGCTAGACGGGCGGTATCGTCCACAGGACGGCGGTCTTGTCGGCGGACGTCGACAGGAACGAGAAGTCGTCCGGGTGCCACCTGGCGGAGATCACTTTGTCGGGATGACGGGCGACGGGCACGCTCGGCAGGGCGCAAGTGAGGTCACCTGTGTGATGTATTGTATTAGCGAGGTATAGATTTGACGAAGAGGCGCGCTGTGACTGCCTTATTAACATCGGCATATGGGTCAATTTGCAATAATAGCCGCGTCTACGTTAAAACATTATAATGTATCTATAGCCATTAAGTTGGAAACAAAGTACATTGCAACATTTGAATAGATCCTTGTTATACAGACTGGTAAGGTTAATGTTTTAACGTCCAACATTAGCGTATGCTAGGAATTCATTGAATATAAAGTTTGATACATGGATGTAACAAGAAATAGGAGAACACCAAACAAATTAAAAGAATTGGAAAATAAATATAAAAATTCTAATCACTACGAATATGAACCTCTGCAGACGGGACTTAACGTCCAATTTGGCCGAGCACTCTTTATATGTAGCCTAACTATGCTCCTAGTCGCTTAACCCCTATAGTGTCACGAGCACCTATGTAGGTGTATAAGATTTTAATGCTCCAAGTGTCGCATTCACCTACGGGTTTGTATAAGACGCGAGCGGCCATTGGTTGCCTATTTGTTACGTTTAGTAACACATCAAGTCTATCTACCTTAGTATCGATTTTTGTAGTAAAGGCGTTAAAGATCAGCACGAAAATAAAACTTTCACACTTCCGAAATATTTGCGACACTTGGAGCAGAGGGCGCTCGGAGGTGGGGAACCATTGGAAGAAGGTTAAAGGTTAAACAGTCACCTTGCAGATCCGTGAGCACGACCCGTCCGTCGTATCCGGCGGTGAGCAGGTAGTAGGCCCCCGGTGAGAACCGAACGCTGCGCAGGTCGCCCGAGTGCGGCGTGAAGCGTTGCAGCGCGCGCGAGCCGCGCACGTCGTGCAACGCGCACGACCCGTCGTCGTGTCCGCACACCAGCAGCCGGCCGCTAGGGTCCACTGCCAGGGACGCTACGGCTGAACCCTGTGTTGGAAATTATTACAAAAAAATATATTAATTTTAATGTCCATTTTAAGGTCCCACTCCTGGGCACAAGCCTCCCCACATTACGAGCGTGATTCAGGACGTAATCCAGCACTCTGGCCTAGTGCGGGTTGGCGGATTTCATATATCTTTTGAGAATTGGTTAGATGTTCTAAGACATGCAGGTGTCCTCACGATGTTTTCCTTAACCGTTGGCGAGTGATAATCATATAGAAATTATTATTCGCAAATAGTTTTTGACAAACCCAGAGGTGCGAGCCGGGATTGGAACCCAGGACCTGGTGCCCGCAAGACGTTTGCTTCACCAATCGGCTATCACTGCTTAATATATGTATTAAAATTGTTTGTCGCCGCGTTTTACACGCAAAGGTGTTCAAATCGTCTAAATGTCAAACACGCAAATGTCTAGCTCTATTTTTAAGAGGTACAGTCAGATCATTTCACGGAGACGCGAGAATTAATGCAAATTGACCCATATGCCAGTGTCATAAGAGGGGCAGCACGTGTCTTCGTCAACTGAACGAACTATATGTATACGGTGAGCTAAAAAAGAATAACATGCATACTCCCAATTGGACGTAGTTTTGCGAAATGGACCCAACCCACACACACTTCTGCAAACTGAAAGCAACATAGGACCACTAACACAAGGTTGGTTTTCGTCTACAGCAGTGCATGTGGGTGAATTCCGTTCCGCAAAACGATATCCAATTGGACCTCCTTTTTCAAAATGGAACCAACCCACATGCTGTAGACCAAAACCAACCTTGTGTTAGTGGTTCTAGGTTTGTTTCAGTTTGCAGAAGTGTCTGGGTTGGTTCCATTTTGCAAAAGTAGGTCTAATTAGTCTGCATGTATAAACATCATACCTTGCTCGGGTTCCCGGCCGGTGGCGATATGATGTTGACGCAGCCGCCGGTGCGCAGGTCCCAGAAGCGCACCGACTTGTCCTGACTGCCCGATACGAACATCGCGCCGCCCCAGTTGTACAGTGAGAGTACATGACCCGAGTGGCCGCTTAGCGCCTGCGCAAAACATTCAAGCATGAATTTGTTGCGCCTGATATTATTAATGATGAAGAGTCAATTGCCTAGTGGTTCCCGGGGTCGATCCCCATCATGGAAAATAAACTATTAATAATAATAATAATAAATATCGCAGACTGACACACCCACTGTACGGTCCCAAACTAAGCAACGCTGGTACTATGGGTACCGTACGATGGACTGGGAGCGATCCCAGTGACACCCAGGCCTGGGCAAATTACGAAAAGGCCATTTCCGAAATTTGGCCCGGCGGGAATCGAACCCGAAACCACCAGTTGCAATGAGCCGAGCGGCCTACGCTCGGTCCACTGCGCCAAGCGGTCGTCAATTGACGTGAGCCCACTCCTAACACCAGCATTGGCTTAGCTGGAGTGGCAGTAAGTTTATCATGTTGCTAGTAATTTTTAAAATAAATGTGGGAAAGGTTAAGGCTGGCTTTGTCGTAACATGAGACGGTACTAGAAATAAAATGGATGGCATGTGTCGAAGCGACTAGGTCAGCGAGCAGAGCAAGGGAAGTTCGTTCAGGTTTTGATAGCATCAGATACCGATGGAGTTATAAAATCTTTCCTTACATTTGCTCGGCAGCGCGCCTAGCGGAATTAAGCAGATTTAATGGTGATTGTATGAAGACATTCGCTAAGTCGATTAGTAGTTGAGTACGCACCAAACATACTAAACCCCTCTGTGCGGTGCGAGTTTCTCGTGCCATTTAAGCAGGCGATGTAATCTAAATATATATAACTCAAAGTTGACTGACTGACTGACATAGTGATCTATCAACGCACAGCCCAAACCACTGGACGGATCGGGCTGAAATTTGGCATGCAGGTAGATGTTAGGACATAGGCATCCGATAAGAAATATTTTTTTTATAAATCTACCCCAAGGGGATAAAATAGGGGATGAATGATCCCGAAATTTTTGTTAAGTTAAATTACACGCGGAAGAAGCCGCGGGCACAGCTAGTAAAGTTATAAAGTTAATGCTGGGTTAATAATTAACTCTTAAAATCTATCGATGTTAAGAGTTAATTCTTGGAATTCACTCTTAGCATCGATAGATTTTAAGAGTTAATTCTAAAGAAAGTATTATCGCTCAATAGCGCTTCGACGAAACGTAATTCAGCAAATTGAATTTCTGCATTCGATTGGTCTACTTATTTTTAAACAATAAAAATTATCATATGTAACTTAACAAATATTTAAAATACAGGTATATATGACTTGAAATTGAAACGGCTTCAGCATTTTAAAAATTCAAAATCAAACTTCGCAGTGATATGTCACAATATCTGAGGCCCGTATTATGAAGTCGATCTCAAGTCCGAGAGATCTTAAAAATATAATTCCAGTACAAAATTACACGTCGAAAGCTTACTCAAGACCGCTCACAGACTTCAGATTGATTAATTAATGTATGTCTTAATGTATGTTGTGAATAATTCTCTCATAAGACTTTAATCCTTGCACGTGGTATGCTAAACAAAGGCTGTAAGATACACCGACCACCAATGACTTGGTAATACATTCCTTCGGCCCGGATCGGATGTGTTCTCTAGTGGATTGAAATTGATTCGATATACTTGAGTGCGAAGGTACACTTGCGATTTCTCTCTACACGTGCTTCGATTGATAGATTTTACGCTATAAAATGTATGGATTGAGTTTTTTTTATTAGAAACCAATTCTGCTCGAGAAAATAACGTGCGATACAGAAAAATTATTGGACGTGAATATATTGTACGATATACAGCCTCTTTTTATTAAATATCGATATTAAAATTGACGGATAAATGTAAAGGATATTATTAATTAATACGAGAACATAAAAATGATTGATACTACAATGCTGATAAATGATAAATCACGCGGTTTACGTTCGACATTGAACCTCTAATATTTTGCTGACGTGTTATCAATTTTATATAACCATACATCTACAATGAACATTGAATATTTACACCAAACACGTTGTTTGTCTCTATTTTAGGAAAGCAACAAAAATAGTGATCAAAAATGTTTGTGTGAATGTTTCGTGCAGTGTAAACGAGGTGTAATGCTATCAATTTCACAATGCCGGAGAATTATTATGGTATTAATCGCGAGCATTTACCCAGCGGTGGGATGAACACGGCTATCAATGGCCTCGGCGTTGAGCTTATAAATGCGTCCGGGGTCCATTCGCTCGCACCGCGGTCTACGCAACCGAGACCGCCAATCCGTACCAGGATGATCCGCATTAAGCTACTCTATTTCCTTGAAAACACGCAGCATTCAACATTGTTCGGTGATTGCGCAAACGTAAAACATGACAAATGCACACACAAGTAGGTACATAATCAGTCAATATTTGCGTTGTAAATTCATGTGACGTGATTTCACTGACGGCTTCTTGTCATAATATAAATGTTTCAGCGGAAAATATGGTTGACGAATAAATTACTTATCTGAACGTGTCTCTGTGAATATAATAAATAATATCTCGAATAAGTCCACACCTCACCATAGCGCTGTTTCGACAAACTATAACATTAAATACGTAGAGATTGTTTGAAGTCTCAAACTTTTGTACTTTTTTTGGAAAGTGTGCCGTAAGGGCCTGTGCACACCACGTTTTATAAACGCGCAGGTGTCGCGCGTTTGAATCGATACAATTGCGATGCTAACGCGCATATGTATCAATACAACGACAAAAAACTGCTCTGTAGGATAAGAGCGCGCTGTCGACGCACGTTCCTAAAACGAGCGTCGCCGGCGCGTTTTAAAAACATGGTGTGCACAGGCACTAATTTATCCTTTGCGTTTAGAATGAGACTACCAAGTAATTGAAGTTACTACACTCGTTATATCATCAACATTTTAATTGATATATTTCAATGGTTTAACAAAGATTGTGCTGATTTAGGCCACAGTGAGTTCCAAGAGAATATTATAATTTCATTAAGCAGGTGATGGTTTACCTGGAACGTCTTGCCCGTGGCGCAATCTGTGACGTAGATCTTGCAGTCGCCAGCACCGCCGCTCACGAGCAGGCTCGTCTTGTTGGACGTGTCCTCGATGAAGCACACATCGCGGACTGTGCCGTCGTGGACGGACAGCTCCACCTGTCGACAATTAAAATAAATAAATATCGCGAGACTGACACACCAACTTTATGGTCCCCAACTAAGCAACGCGTGTACTATGGGTACCGTACAATGGACTGGGGGCGATCCGAGTAACACTCAGACCTTGGCAAATTACGAAAAGGCCATTCCCGAAATTTGCCTCGGCGGGAATCGACCTGCAACCACCATGTGCAGTGAGCCAAGCGGCCTACGCTCGAACCACTGCGCCAAGCGGTCGTTAAATTATTATAAATTATGATTATTGTTACAACAATTTAATAGGGAATATAATGATGGCTCATGAAATCGCTTCAAACTTTTCAACAATACATCACTCAATCACAATGACATACATTTGAGTTTCATCCAATTTGATCAAGTTGTTTGTGAGATACATTTATGAATGTGGCCAATTTTTAAATATCGCATAAGATTCAAGCATTCTATGAAAATGAACAAGAACAGTCCCAGATCCCAAGCTATACTGATCTTTAGTTAGTACTATATTTTGTTAGCTTACGAAAACTATTTACGATTCACTTTCCATATATTATACTAGCTGTGCCCGCGACTTCGTTCGCGTGGAATTTAATTGACAAAGTTTCATACAAACTTTTATCCCCTATTTTATCCCCTTGGGGTTAGAATTAATCAAAATCCTTTCTTAGCGGATGCCTACGTCATATCTACCTGCATGCCAAATTTCAGCCCGATCCGTCCAGTGGTTTGGGCTGTGCGTTGATAGATCAATATGTCAGTCAGTCAGTCAGTCAGTCACCTTTGAGTTATTTTATTTAGATAACGTCGCATGTGTCCTCTAGCCAGTTTAAATTGTTTGTTTTTTTATGACGCTGACGTCACACACACGTTATTGTATTAGATATTGATGATTATACTTATATTAACTACTAGCTGTGCCCGCAAGTTCGTCCGCGTAGAATAGTGACACTTTTACAAACTTTTTGGGTAAAACTTTGAATGTCATAATTATTTCTTTCTATCGAATAGCTGAGCCCGCGACTTCGACCGCGTGGAATTTAACTTAACAAAAACGCCTGCTCCCGCATTCTGAGCCCACGCGACAGGACCCATTTTTTAAAATTTAGTTTTTCTAAAATAAAAGTAAGTCTAAGTAAGCCTAAGTTACTGCTTATAACATCAGCTACCTACCAGTGAAAGTCCCGTCAAAATCGGGCCACCCGTTTCGGTGATACTCTTTGATTTCTTGTGTTTTTATTTTTTTACGCGGAACCCTAATTGTTTTTCTAGTTTCAAGCTCCTAGCTATAAAAGTGAGGATACTTCCATACAACTTTTCACACCCCCCCCCCCCCCCACCGCTTTCAACCCCTTACAACCCTTTTACGCATTAAAAAGTAGCCTACGCATTTATAAGTAAGGATAGTAAGGATTCTATGAGCGTAGATCTTATAAAAATAACTATTAACGTTGCGCGATAAACAGTATCAAACGGATAGCGGTGTATGTGCCATTGCGGAAAAGATAGCGCGAACACCCCTCGTTTGAGTTAAGCCGATTAGTTGAGTTACAAAACAACCTATTCACGTAGTTCCCGGAAGCGTACGATTGTAATAATTGTACGCTTCTAGGTATTTATCTATTGAAATCTAACAGTTTTTTTAATAGACATAATAACACGTCGGTAACCCGGCGTAGGTATCTACCACCCGCCTGATGTTAAAGACTTAACGTAGCGTATACTGGGTCAAACATAAAGGGTATACTATTTTTTGCAACTTACCTTTGTA
This sequence comes from Notodonta ziczac, assembly GCA_918843915.1. Taxonomy (NCBI): domain Eukaryota; kingdom Metazoa; phylum Arthropoda; class Insecta; order Lepidoptera; family Notodontidae; genus Notodonta; species Notodonta ziczac. The sequence continues at coordinate 4,382,461 of OU974038.1, read as the reverse complement.
AATCTAAAACTATCAGCTTTGGAGGCAACTTGAAATACAAAAGGTGGTTACGTTACATCAGTTGACAGATTTCACAAGTCTACAAAACATTTAGTAATTCAACTGTCCCACAAAGCCGATAGTTTTAGATGTACAGAGTTTCAAAAAAAATTGTATACCCTTTCTGTTTCACCTACTATATGCTTGCAATACTGAAGGGAAAAGGGACAAAGGCAGGGGAAGGAGGGGTTTGGCTTCCAGCTCTATGACTCTATCGTATGATACGCAGCTATAATAGCGACTTTACGCCAATCTTCTGTGAGCTGAGTTGATAGGCTACAGCTTGTATCTACCACCGTCAAATCTTCTATAACACAGGTTACAACAACACCTGTAACATAGGTTTTTTATAAACCTACATCAGGCACCAGTCTCTCACAATGGTGGAAGCTAGTTATGGCAATATTGTTAACTTTAAGACAACCACATTTGTGAAGAGAGAATAAATGATTTATTATTATTATTCTATACAAATAAATAAAATTGGAGTGTCTGTTTGTAATATCAAAATAACAACTTTTCACTAAATGCATATGAAAGTACATACGACACCTATAACAAAAACGCGATAATTATTTTTTTTGTCTGTCTGTCTGTCTGTGTGTTTGTTCCCGGTAATCTCCGAAACGGCTGGACCGATTTTGACGGGCCTTTCACTGGCAGATAGCTGATGTTTTAAGGAGTAACTTAGGCTACTTTAATTTTAGAAAAACAATTAGGGCACCGCGTAAAAAAAATAAAAACATAAAATCAAAGAGTATCTTCGTAACGGCTGGACCGATTTGGCGGGACTTTTACTGGTAGATAGCTGTTGTTATAAGCTGTAATGTATGCTACTTTTATTTTAGAAAAATAAAATTTTAAAAAAAATTGTCCTGTTGCGCGGGCTCAGCACGCGGTAGCGGGCTCTTTTGTTAAGTTAAATTCCACGCGGACGAAGTCGCGGGCTCAGCTAGTCCTTACTAATATTACAAATGCGAAAGTAACTCTGTTTTCTGTCTGTCTGTCGCGCTTTTACGCCAAAACTACTGAACCGATTTATGAAATGGTTGGAATTGTGAATTGGTACACAGATAGATAGTCTAGAGCCTGAGAAAGGACATAGGCTACTTTTTAATGCGAAAAAAGGGTTGTAACGGGTTGAAAGGGGGGATGAAAATGCTACCCAAAGACACTATTCCACGCGGATGAAGTCGCGGGCACAGCTAGTAACATCATAATCTTTTTGTAATCTCATCACTGGAGGCGTCTTTTCCCATTTACGGCAACCATGATCAATAGTCAGCGTTCCGGTCATAATTAACGCGTTGTTTCATGTAGATTAATCACACAGTTAGACTGGAGCTCGGCCGTAAACAGCCTGTCGTGGGCTTTTGTTCCGCCCCCGGCTAGTGTTATAGGTAAACGGCTATATATTGATCGAAGAGGATAGACTAGGTATTACAAGGAAGCTTCGTTATTACAATTAATATTGCAGCGTCGAGGACTGATGTTCACATAATTGACGACCGCTTGGCGCAGTGGATTGGGCGTAGGCCGTTCGGCTTACTGCATCGGGTGTTTGCGGGTTCGATTCCCGTCGGGGCAAATTTCAATAATGGCCTGTTCATAATTTTCCCCTGTCTGGGTGTCACTGGGATCACTCCCAGTCTCTAGTACAAGCGTTGCTTAGTTTGGAACCATACAGTTGGTGTGTTGGTATTATTTACTAACTAAAATGTCAATTACACTCTATGAATGGGGATATTATTATTATCTTTGTTCTAAAAAAACCCTGATCGATAATCACAAATGCTGTCGGAAACGTTGTTTCCTTTTGCTATTCAGTGAGGCATTACAATAATGTAATTCCCATATTGGTCGGCGAGCCGTATAGGAATAGTTTCGAAGTTCCGCCGCCGCCGCCGGTATGGAATAAATTGTATTAACGGCATCAAACCGCCTCCCGCCATTCACCCGCCCCGACAGTTATTGACACGGAATCTCACTCCTAATCGATTCGGGAAGGATTATCCTCTATCGAATCACTTCAGCGATGTATCTAGTCAGACGTGTAGGTAAGCTTAAAACAGGCGAGAAGAATGAAAGTAAATTTGCATAATTTAAGGCGTTCCTAAAGAAACTTATAAGAGACATTAATTTGAGATGTGGGATATCGACGCATGCTATCTATTATCTAGAACCAGAAGGTCACCAAAGCAGAGATCTTACGGCTAATCGGCCAGGACGGAAAACTCATACTGAACCTAAAGCAGATAAAGGTCGCCGTATGTGTTTCAATACGAACGCTACGTATGACTACAGCTACTCATAATAATGGACAACGAAGAGGGAAAATGTGGAGTCGGCTGTAGGAAAAGTTCTGGCTGAGAACTATTCGCGAGTGGACTGGAGCCACAAGCGCTACTGAGCTGCTGACAATTTAAAAGTAGGTACTCAGAGCTGATGGACAAACTTTAGTAGTTGGAGTCACCATAGGAAGAAAAAGTCCGTAGAGTTCCGAACAAAATGTTCGACTAGTCAACAAAATCTTCTTTATCTACTTAGTCGTGTATCTCTTAGTTGTGACAAAAAGGTAAACATATTAGGCGGACAAGGCGAAACTGTAAGGGTTCCTCAGTTCGACAACGGAACCCTAAACATGTAGCTTGACAACTGATATTAAATCCCACAGATTGTTATTCCGTATAGCCTGCCTACGCTTGTCCATAAAATTATAATTTAGATTATACAGAACCATACATGCATTGGCCACGTTCAATGTTCATAGTTCATTACCTTTGCAAAGATGCCGAAACAAACAGTACCCTAATTGTTTGTTATATCAATTACGTGTAGGTGTCGGTAGAAATTGGTTTACATAGAGTACACATTAGCTCGGACAACGAACTGCGGTTTAACTGAGCAATAACTCAGAAAAGATTAGACTAAAGTCCTAGACACTGATTACTGGTTCAAAGTTTCTTCATAGGAACTTATCTTGTTATATTCTTGAGTTGACTAATTGAAACACGATAAATTAGGTCAGCTTTTAATATAGCCGCGCTTATCATCGGTAAGGAAAACATTGCGATAACATTTGACTCCACATTTATGGTCATACGAGTCTGATAGGTACTTATTTTAATTATTTTCTGCCAACCAAAGTACAACCTTGAGTATTAAATTTAATAAGATATTACTTATGAAATTTGAATGCAGTGATAGCCGAATTGGTCGAACGGTCACCTTGGAAACAATCAGACTCAGCACGGACACCATAATGGAAGATATAAGTACAATAATAATTTAATTGAATTTTATTTTATTTTATTTAATTCTATTATATTAATTGGAGTATTGTTATCTGAAGTAAATAAGTAAATTAATGAAATGCAATATGTTTCAAATTGAAAGTGGAACACAGCGTTTTTGATAAAGTCCTCAACTATTTAGATTATTTAGGACCATTATAACCGGACTATCTACATTTTCCTTACTTGCCATCTAGCCATGTCTTTTTAGTGCGATTCGTCATTAGAATAGTTAAAAGACGTTAATGTGTGGAGAACTAGTAATTATTTATTTTAACAGTTTTATAAATTTGTTATATTAATAAGACATAGGTACAAAGTTAGTTTAATAAATACAACAATAAAGATACACTATTAATAATATATTATATTGTTTTGCTATGACTTCAATTTCAACCTATTTAAGATAAGTATAAGGTCTTATTTCAATAAACCACGATATTTTGCGTACCACAAAAAAAATAAAGTCCGAAAGGTGTCTTTCGAGCAGCTGACTTTTGATTAGATCACTCGCAACTAACCACAGAAAAGATTTATACAATCTTCAGTTTTTTTGTTGTTGTAGATACCTTCGCATTTACCGAAGCGCCATGAAAAACATCGTGCATTATTAAAATAAAACATTTTATAGTTTACCTTTTATGATAAACTAGCTGAGCCCGCGACTTCGTCCGCGTGGAATTGAACTTAACAAAAAAGCCCGCTCCCGCGTTCTGAGCCCGCGCGACAGGACCCCTTTTTTAAATTTTGTTTTTCTAAATTGAAAGTAGCCTAAGTTACTGCTTATAACATCAGCTATCTACGAGTGAAAGTCCAGTCAAAATCGGTCCATCCGTTTCGGAGATTACCCGGAACAAACACACAGACAGACGGACAGACAGACAAAAAAAATTTAAATCGCGTTTTTGTTATATGTGTCGTCTGTACTTTTATATGCACTTAGTGAAAAGGTGTTATTTTTGATATTACAAACATACACTCCAATTTTATTTATTTGTATAGATGTATAGATGTGTTCGATGTACGAAAAGTATCTACCAAATACCAATACAATAAATTTAACTGTGGAAAGATAAGCATAGGATCATGGAATGGAACAGCACTCACCTCTTGGCCCTCCAAGTTGCAAGAGTGACTGTTGAACCTCATCAGCTTGACAGTCTTGTCGTTGGAGCCAGTCGCCAGCAGGTCGCCGGCAGGACTCCATGCGAGGCAGTAGATACTGCCTTTGTGGTGCTTCGTCCTCTTCAGTAACACTGTAGGGGCCGTTGGAGTACTGTTGTCTCTGTAGACAATATGCTGTGTTTAATTGAAGGTTACTTCTTATGTTATGAGCATGTTTAGTGATGGGGTTTTCAGCCTGGTGGCAATTTTTTTTATACCATGGTCTCTTTTATTTATTAAAAATGGGATTGCGTTTGACCTGAATCTTGCCGCGGGGGCTAAGAAGACATCGACGGGGTCGACGATGGAGCGAACGCACTCAGAAGAACCCTGTTCAGCAAACTTTTGTAGAAATTTGGAGTGTATGCACTCGGAAATACAAGCATACGGCCCGCCTAATGTAAAACAGTTACCGTAATCTACGGATGCTTGCAATACGTTGGGAGGGGCTGAGCTTCCGACTCCCTCAGTAATCGTTAGAAACGCAACTATAACAGCTTTTTTATGCCGATCTTTGCGGTGCATGTGCTTGGCGCCCCGCTCTTGCCGGGAGGTAGTATACCGTTGGTCGTATATACCATGCAGTTTCATGGTTCGCGGACGGCCACAGACCCCCTACCGTCTTCCCCGAGGCGGGACCCACACAAGGTTTTCCAACGAAATAGAAAAACGTGATATGTATATCTATGCACTTATTAATGCCATTTTCTGTACAGAATGTACTGAAATCCAGGTGCACAATTCTAAATTCTATAAAATACGGGATATCAATATCATACCTAGATACTTCCATAGACTTGATAATTGCGGTATTCAGTTCTATTTTTCAAATCTTCAATAACAGTCATTTTAATTTATTCCCATTTAATTCCTTATGCTTGCGATGGTCTGTGCCAGCGGTAGACCTTTAAACACTTATCAAGACCACCATTTGCATATCGAGTAGGTGGGCTGTGTTTGTAATTAAATGTAAGCTAATGTCGTATGTAGGTATAGTACATATTTAAAACTGTATACCGAACGTTTTTTTTTAATTATGTAAACAAACAAATAATCAATAATTACGATTATTATAATAATCGATTCAACGAGGAAGTGTAGCCAGCATTCTTGGCGTTCATCACCCCACGCGGGCAGGGTTTATTTTAATATCTTTTATTTTTTTCTATTTTAAAGTGTTTCTCTTATTGTTCAATAAATAATAATATCGCCAGACAAATCAACTGTATGGTATACAATGGTCTGGAAGCGACCCCAGTGACGCGTAGACAAAATTACTACAAGGGAAATTACGCAAAGGCTAATTCCGAAATTTGTTCCGAAGAGAATCGAACCCGCGAGCAGCCGTTGTAATGAGCCGAGTTTTTTACGCTTGAACCACTACGCTAAGCGGTCGTCAATAAAACAAGGTCCCGAGCGTCTGCCAATACAGCCAATGTTAGAAACCTCTGATCAGATTTTGTTTTTAAATGCCTACAATTTGTTTAAGTTTCGACAGTTACTCGTAATTATGTGTATAAAGAAATCCTTCCGGTTTTTTTAAACACAATTAATGATGTGTACAGATAATATCCCCTTCAGATGAAATGACAAAGGAAATAAACAGGCGAATAGCCCTAGGATGGAGAAAATACTGGTCACTGAAGCAAATAGTGAAAAGTAAGGATCTAGGCAACCACATAAAAAAGAAAACATTCGATACCTGCATTCTACCAGTTCTTAATTATGGCTGTGAAACTTGGTCAACAACACTTCACCACAGGGAAAGGCTAAGAAAATGCCAACATGCCATGGAAAGAAGCATGCTAGGGTTAAAAATCAAAGACAGAGTCAGGAACGTAGACATAAGAACACGAACAAAACTCACAGACATTGATCGACGTCCAAAAATGGAGATGGGCTGGACATACGCTACGCCACCCCATCAACAAATGGAGCAAGCAAGTCACCCTCTGGCAACCAAGAGACGGCAAAAGAGGTAGGGGTCGTCAAGTCAGGAGATGGGAAGATGACTTGAAGCAGACAGCGGGTCCATTCTGGTTGAGGTAGCAAGGGACAGGACCCATTGGAAGGAATTGGAGGAGGCCTATGCCAAAAGGCACACCGAACTTAGGGACCTCTTGTAACCCTATGTTTAGGAATAAAAGACTATTATTATTATTATTAATAATTTGTATAAAGAAATCCTTCCGCTTTTTGTAATTATTCGTAGTTGTTTACACGACTACGGCAACCCGTCACCGTTGGTAGGTTATTATTGCAATTGAATCCGGCATCACTGTTATCGACGTCGCACTTTATACAGTGTAAATACCAGTGTATAGATTGTTTTAATAATCAAAAATAATACTGGGGAGCTGTACCGGGTATAGAATATTATTTATAAAAAAAATCTAAATAGGTATTACTTTTTCCCATCAATAAAAATTCTAACGCCCGTAACTCAGAAAGTATGTTAGTTAGTTATTAATCATGTGTTTTTGAAACTGCCTGTATCTTATAGGCAATATTGTGTAAGTGGTTTCAAAATTTTCGGTAGCCAAATTAGGTTTTATTTTGGCCAGCTTGTGCTTTCACTCATATCGATATTTAAATACTTATGTTGGTCGAGGAAAGAAGAACTATAAACAATTATCACCGAATGTCACCAAGGACACTTTCACTGTTTCAGAATATTTATCCCTTCCAAGAAACGTAAAAATGGGAAAGAATATAAAGGAAATTCGCCGTAACATTCTCCAATATCTAGCAAACAATATTATAACGGATATATTTGAATTAAATTGATGCCTAACTCACGCCCACTGACCCCATCAATATTGTTATAACATATCTTATTATTTAACCAAGTCTTTCTAATGGAATTTATGTGCGCGCAAACATCCGCACGTATTTGTCTTCCGAGGTGGATGACTACTAAATGACTACATTTTGTGTCCGCCTACATTTAAAATAGGCTTCAGTAAATGCCATCGTTAGTACACATTTCAATAGGCTGACTAAGATAAATAGTTCAATATTTTAAGCAGATTTTCTTTTGTCCTCACGAATATACATGCTGCGACAGCTCATTAGGGCAAATAACATTGGCTATTAACATATTGGTAACATGCGTCAAACAATTTCAACACAAACCGGACCTTATTTCACAAAAGTACAATAATATCGTCATTGTTATTGAAATGTGCCGGCTAACAAAAGCGGTTATTAACAAGCGATTGTTTTGCGGTTTAAACGATCAATGTGACGTTTTTTGTCACACCTTCCTATATGACAATCATTTATAAAATTAACGTGCGTTCAAAAACACGTGTACCTATATTCTGATTGATTATCGTTCATTTATTGAGATGGCTTTGCGACTAGAATTATCTAGGCATGTAACCAAACTTAAATATTTTTAAAAATAACAGTATTTCAGGTTATATACGTTGTCAAATTAAAATTAAAAATGAATTAGCATATTAAGCAAATTTCTTAAAAGTTGGACCCAGTATTCATTGGTATCGATGTTTTTGGTCCGAATATAGTATCAGGTATGGTTTGTAGATCAACGCGAGCCCTCGCTGTCCAGTATAGAAGGTCATTAGTGAGTGGATAGTTGGCAAATTGGTAGCCGACGGACGAATGATAGCGATCGCATGTTATATGTCAAGCTGTGTCACTGTGTTTAATGCACATTTTCACGTTTTGCAACGATAGTCTGTGGCTCTGAGTACTCTCAACGGTCGCGAGCGGAGCCGAGCGCGACGTAATGTGTATTTCGTAAGAGTCCGTGTTGACGAGCACGCACCGCCTACGGACTTTCTCGACGCATAGTTTCGATGTTTGAACAAACTACCAAATTTCGCGGGTGACGCGACATCACCGCATACGTAATGAGCTCCGGTTCTAGCTTATATTATATCTTACTAGCTGACCTGGAAAACGTTGTTTTGCCATATAAAATATTTAGAGGTGGACCCTTAACATTTAGGGGATGAAAAATAGATGTTGACCGATTCTCAGACCTACCCGATATGCGAACAAAATTTCATGAAAATCTGTCGAGCCATTTCGGAGGAGTTTGGCAACAAACACCGCGACACGAGAATTTTATATATTAGATAGATTATTGCGAGATTTACGCTCGTAGAAAATGCTTGATACTACAACATTCTTTGGCATTATTTATTTTGGAGTTGAAATTAAGCATATTATACACATTTATGTAGCCTTGGAAATGATCAGGTGCATGGGGCGTTTATATGGGAGCATGTTATATATTGCGAGACACGGCATAAATGCCAAAGTGTACTAAAAATTGTATAGGTACCTTCACTCTGCATAGCAATACAATATGAACTCACGGCCATAACAAATGTAATCTGTTTTACCTTAAACAGGTAGGTACGAATCACTACAAAAATAATAACTATAATGACAGGGGCTGAAAAGAACACGAAAACTAGGTTATTAGAAGAATAAAGAACTCAGTAACAAAGAACGTAAGGGTAGAGTTCACCAAAACATTAACGCACCGTTAGAGCAATAACAGATTGTTTGATGTTCCATGCACTAAATTTTCACGATAGTGTCAAGTTAAATGTGGTTAAGCTCGCACATGACACATTTCATAAATAAAAATGACAGTGACAGCATCCTGTTTCGATGGCGACACGATAACGTTGCGAGTCCCTGTTAGGCACCCTGGTAACGATCGTTAACTGTTCTTAAGGTCTGTTAGTGTGCTGGAAACTTGGCCCTAAGAATAGAGTTACAAAAAGTAAAACTCTAATTAATATGACGTCACGAATATGTGCACACCCTGCATTTTAATGGGCAGTGTACAAAACTTACGGCGGTCATCGACTCTGTGGACGCTTAGTCATCGCTTTCGCGCCGCTTACAGGTACAATGAAGACCATAATCAGGTATCTATATTTCGATCTGTTCCACGGTTAATATACCAATAACATAGAGTAAAAGAGGATCAGAGCGTACAGATTGGTACATTCAGTGGTGCCTCAGGATGACATTTATTTTAACGTGACATAAGATGTCAGACTCTACTTTTGGAAATCGTTCTGTGAATATTACGGTTACATAAAAAACATACGCATATTTCTATAGCGACGAAGTTGGGGATACCGGATATTTATATGTGTACTTTCTTTCTAATTTATGTGTCAGATGAATGAAAGATAGCCATAGCTTGTAGAGTGAGCTCTTAATACGAACATAATGTTTCCAAACATTTTTTTTGTATAACAGGTTCATAGTGAGGACTAATCTGTAGATCTGATTGTCATAAAATGTCAATCCTCCTGGCTATTAATATGTGCGAGCATACCGCGTCGGTATCGTTGGAACACATCATTACATCGTCAATCATGCATGACCGAGACTTGAATAGTAATTAGTTCGAGGATTCGACTGAACGCAATCATAGTTGTACGATTTAAAGCGCGTTATCCAACGCTAACACGTCATTGGAGGTCGCCCGCCGGTCTCACAAGTAATCTATTACACTCGTTTGTTTATTCAATGGATCCTAATAAAGTATTCTGACGCCGCTTCTAAGGACAAATTTTATATAATTAATGAACACAAAGGAGATGAAACGTAAACCAAGCGGGACTTGCGATAATTTATGTATAATAATTTCATAGACGTGAATATCACTGACGTTACAGTGATAAAATGTTATTAAATTGTCTTTATTATACCATTGTATAAATACCGAAAGGTGGCCCGCCGATGGCGAAACAATTTGGACACCTTTTCGAGCAAACTTGGGCATAGCTAGCTCAATAGAGGCAGTTATGGAGGAATGAGTGAAGTAACCTTTCGCTTAGAACTGCATGGGCCATAGGCCAATAAAAAAATTACTTATCCATACCTTACTAGCTGTGCCCGCAACTTCGCCCGCGAGGATTTTCAATTGTTAATGAAATGAAAATTCCGTCAAAATCAGTCCAGCCGTTTCGGAGATACTCTTGGATTTCATTCGTTTTTATTTTTTTACGAGGAATACTAATTGTTTATCTAAAATTAAAGTTACGCCTTATAACATCAGCTATCTGAAAGTGAAAGTCCCGTCAAAATCGGTCCAGCCGTTTCGGAGATTACCCAGAACAAACACACAGACAATCAGATAATTGTTTTTAAATCGCCTTTTTGTTGCAATTGCCGTGTGCACTTTCATATGCATTTAGTGAAAAGGTGTTAATTTGATATTACAAACAGACACTCACATTTTATTTATTTGTAAGTATACATCATTTTCATTAGTTAATACGTAACAGAGTGAACGTTCGATCGTTCTACAAACAATTAAATAACAGAACATGAACACAGTACAGCGCGCAGTATTGGCTCTGAACAAAAGCGAAGCAAAACAAGAGAAGTGTACTTAATACTCGGATGACGTCATTGGCGGGAGGAACAAGTCGCTCATCCCCGGGTCAACACCGCCGGCTTTGTTCCCGACTTCCCGCTACTCAACGACGTATTCATTGAATCACTCGGCTCAAGCAGCCACAACATTACAAGCCCAGGCCGGGAGTGGAGGTGACATAACGACATTTTCGCGTAACGCTAAAAGCCTTGACATTTTCATGTTGTTGTCGCGAATGTTGACGCAGTATATGTGATCCGTTCTAACGCTAAATAATATGATGTTATATAACATTGTTACTATAGTCCAGTTGGGAAACGTGCAATTTTTATACATTGGAATATTTGTGTCGAATGTGTGTGCTTTTCACATTCTTATTTGATACAAAACCACACAGCTTTCACATAAAACCGAAGCAATAAAGTATAAATTAATTAAGACCATTATTTATGAATACAATTATTCACCTATCAAAACAAATAATAATCAAACTCAACAAACCAAGTAGCACTTGTGTTAACATCTTTTGTTGGAGTTTACAACAACTTTCGATAAAGGAGAAGTTTGGCGTGTCTGAGAATAATCGAATCTAACAACGCGGTCTATTGAGGAGAGCTTGAATTTAACCGAACAAAACGACGAAGACCAAGACAACTCGGTGAGGAGTAATTCAGAGTAATTGGTGGTGTTTTAGGAAGGTCGACCGCGCAGGCTCACGTAAAGAAAGTTTACGTTGCGTTGCGTACACGTAACGGCGGTTTTGAGTACGGTATTGACATGTCATTTTTTACTGGTATGACATAAGATTAGATTTCCAAACCGCTCTCAGACTTGAGATCGATTTATTAATACGAGCCTAAGTTTAATTAATGCGCAGGGTGTTGTATTCTATGTGGAAGAAATACTGACAGGAATAACGTTTTGAGAGAAGATCAAGTTGGAGTGGAATGGACCACGGTTTATATCACTTCGATATAAACCATTTTAAGGCCGTTATTTATTTATTTATTTATTGGGATATCAACAGCTTAAATATTTAGTAATAACATGAAGTTTAATATAATAAACAGAGCTAATAACAGTTATCCACGATTTACAATTTAATGTGCATGTCGCCGCCAAATAGCTTAATTCGCCGTTCAATTAACAGCCTAGGCACTTAACTAAACAGCGCCGTTCAACTAACGGCCTGAATGATATTCAGCCGTATCGTCTATTACAACATTTAATAAACTGGCTGGCTAATGCTTAGGCAACTGGTTGACATTTAAGTACTACAAAACTTTTTCAAAATACTACCCAAGCAGAACGACCTGGATGGGTTTAGGTTAGGGTAATTTTTTTATGACCCCACAGAAACCCCACCCGGCAAATAGATTCGGTGGATCTAAAAAAAATCGTAAAAAACCTAAGTACCTACCTAATAAAATTATTCCATCAAAGATGTTTTTTTCCGACGCCATATTGACAAAGAGAATATAGAATATAGAGATATTGACAGTTTGGTGAGTTTCGGCGCTAGGTGGCAGAAAGTAGAACTAAATTGAAATGAACAGGCTAGGCAGGTAATTAAACGGCTAGGCAAGTAGTTAAACGTCATCGATCCAAGTCATTTGCCTAGCTGTTTAATCAAATGGCTGAATATCATTCAGGCCATTAGTTGAACGGCGCCGTTTAGTTAAGTGCCTAGGCTGTTAATTGAACGGCGAATTAAGCTATTTGGCGGCGACATGCACATAAGCAGACAAATGAAACTAACTAAATACTAGGTATGGGTACTAGGGTTATTGATAAATCGATCTCCACTCTGAGAGCAAATTAGAATTCTAATACAAAATGTCATTTCTAGAGCGCACTCTAGTGCGGTCTCACTGTTAAACGATAGCAGTTCAAAAATATTCCGTCAGTAGTTATGCGTGCCTATTAATGTCTGTCGCGAAGTCAATAAAAATGTTAATGGAAGCTACAAAACTCGTATAATATATGTATAATTTCTGGAAAGTTGAAAACTGATACACTATAAAATACTGTCATACCCACGATTTATTAAGGGCTTTCGAATTTCGCCGCTTTCATCAAATAAGGAGTGGCTGCATTTCAATATTAAGTATTACGTCAATATAATAATAATTATAAATTAGCATCGACCAGGGCTATGTGATGCCAACTCTTTACATAATAAAACAACATATAACATACCCAGATGCCCCCACACTACTCTATATTAGATCTAAAATTATGTTGAGAATCAGTGCAAAAACCTAGCATAAGGAACAGATGATAACCAGAGTACATCATTAGTACCACGTAAAGAAGATTCACTCTGCAAAGACAAACACATAAAAGCTACTCTCGCTACGCAGCAACAAGGTACAAACTCGACTAACGAAGTGCACCCGACCTGTCAGGAGTAATAAACTTTTCAAGACTCACTTGACATCTTCAATCTTGGGGTACGTGCATATCCTCAGTGTTTTCGTGTTCGAACCAACGGCGTACAGTTTGCCGTTGGGATGGAACTCTGCACACCGCACCGCCTGCAGGTCTTCCAACACCGTGACAGGCTTGAAGGTGGGCCGGGAGCCGTTCACCTCAGCCCCCAGCCCCCCTACGCTGCTCGGGGTCGACAATGGCACAGCCTGATGACCTCCATTCCTGTTCTGTGCCTGCAAATCAAAAAAACTTTTAATTCGATGACACATTGCGAACGTTTTGTTGGTGCTGATGTAATTATAAATAAAGTCGCGAGTTCACCCTCCTCAAAGTTGGTGGTCCCCGCTGGTTTTGACATGTGAAACGTTAAATTCGTTTTGGAATTATTTCAGACTCTTTATTGTTGTTTAATGAACACCCCACTCCGAGGGTGAAATTTTTATTGTAATTATATTTCTTTGTGTATTTCAATGCCACATTCAGGAATCCGCAACAGGAAATTTGAAAGGAACCGGTGAAAGCATTAACTCTCGCGGATCAATAACGGTCCCCTAGGGCGATTTCTGTTTGCTTTATACAGAGATATAATATCAAACCGCTACGAGATATTATGTCAAATATACATTTCATGATTTGGTTGTTTAAGAATACTGTTTAATAAAGTTCCCAGAATTGAGAGTTGTTTAATAATAATCAAATATGCGAGCTGTATAAACGGTGGTGCCAATTAGACACAAGCAAATGTTGATAGACAAAGGATTTATTACGGTCAAATAGAAATTATAATATCGCTTATTTTAGTGACAAAGTCCCTAATTTGGTCCCTGTATATAAAAAGGTCCACCTGCGTACTAGTATATAAGGATACGAAAACCGATCTATTTTGCAGCACACTGGATACCTGCAACCGACGACAAGCCGGTGAAACCTGGCAACCTTGCTCGCTGCATTCTACGATCGGCGAGATAACCAATGGTGACGCATGGTCCCTGGAGCCTAGACCGTGACGCAAACATTTGTGCCACACACCTCTACGATACATAAACGTAGTGGAGAATGTCGTTCGCAATCGGTGCCATACCATAAATAGATATCGTGACTTTAAAAACGCTATTAGGAAGAATCTAATGAATCTAAACATTGTAAATGAATTGAGTCATGTTTTTGATCGCTATAATGTGAGAAAATATAAAATCAATCAGACATGTTTCGACATTTCGATACCTAGTATCAACTAGAACTATAAAACCGATACAGCGTCCAGTATCTATTCAATAACATTATTCGACAACACTGTATTAAGCATTATGACATCATGACGATCAAAACCAGTCACTGCGAATTAAACAAATCATCTTCGAAGCTTCTCGAAAGCGTGCGAGAGTTGCCGATTGTATAATAAGACGTAAATAGGGCTTGCATACAAACCGCGATATTCATGGTAGGCTGGTGTGTCGAACATAATCGTGTGGTAACTATGGCTGTATTGTGTTTAGATAAGACAGGCCGCGCATAACGAGGTGGCCTAATAGAAACCTGTTTGTTAACCCACGGCCTGACCGATAAGAACATGTTGTAATGCACTATCATTAGATGATGCGAGGCATTAAGATTGAAATATGTGGGTGTCTTGCGTGCGTGCACGTAACTTTGCCGGTTAACTTACTAATTATGTTAAAAAAACCGACTTCAAAAAACCTGGGTTCACTAAAAAGCTAGAAATAACTAGGGACCTTTTAATTAATTTCATTTAGAGTCGGTGCTAATTCAAATAAGAGTAGGTAGTTACCTACCTAAGAAGTAGTCCTAACCTAGTGTAAATATAGTGGCACCGAATTTAATTGTTAGTGGTTAACTAGGTACATAGGTATTGAATTCCTGGTGACCGTAAATCGCCCATATATCTCAAACTACTGGACCTATTTTGATCAAATCTACGGGACCGTAATAATCGGTGAGCATACAGTCAAATAGAACGTCCTCCTTTTTTGGAAATAGGTTAAAATACAAATAAATATGAACTCATTTAACTAACTCGTAGATAAATAGATCAAGATGTCATGCGACTAGTAACACAAATAATAATTATTATGCATAACCGGTGAAACTACTACAGTATTTAGTTAGAAGAGGGTGCCGAGCCTAGACTAATAGGTTGTAATAGTATACAAATAATTACAGCCTATCGTTTCAAACACCGCAATAACGGACCGCTGGCGACTCTATTCGACTCTACCGTCAGTGGACTGTTAACAAATTTTGAAGCAATATATACTTTCATAACAATAACATAAGTATTCATTTATAACATCTTATACTCACGTTATTAAAAGAAAACTTTACCTTTTTATCGTAGACAATTAAAACTTTGAAAATAGTAGAGTAAAAAATCTAAAGTCCGCTTGATACAAGTTCAAGTTAAATTTATAGTAATGCTTAATATAAAGTACAACTCAAAGGATATATAAAATTTAAACATATATCTACATAATGGCTTTTCTGCGAGTGTGGACCTAAGCCGGCAGTCACGTCGGCAAGGCACGCATTCCGAGCTCGTTTTGAAACGGTTTAAATCGGGTAATTGGTGTTGCTTTTCGTTTCATTGTTGCACCGTTTCGCCGTTAAAGCATCGTAATAGAAAGTGTACTTTAAATATTTTTGCCGCTCGTGAATTTTGTTTACACGATTCGTTCGAAACAAGAGGGATATGAAACTCGATTGCGATTTTTGAAACTTTTTAAGGTTCATCTTCATCAGAGGCATTAAAATATGAGCGATAGAAATTGTGATCCAGTACTTGTTGTTACGTAACAAGTCGTTCAGTCCAATGTAAAACGTATTAGGTCGCATTCGCGTGCTAAAACAATGTTCTAGTATTCTTATTATTATTCTTTCAATATATTAAAAAAAAATATATTAAAATTATATAATACGTATTTTTGCTATTAGCGTTCATAGCGTTCTGGCGTTTGGGATCAAAGTGTTTTATATTAAAATGTTCACAATGTTTGTTCTCTAATAACCCTTTCAAATGTCTTTGATCTGATATTAATTACAGACTTGGAAATAATCGTTAAGATAATTAGAATACCTATTAGAATGGCATAGAGTTAATTTCTGTTACTATTACTTCTTAAGTTAGTCGTGAACGTTTCTATTTTCACCTATATTTTATTAAGGTCGTTAACTTTATCGAGCTAATTAGAAATCCGTCCTATTCCGCGCAAATTTTATAGAAAGCGTAAAAATCTTAGTTATTGTATTGGCCAATAAACACCGAATGGCAACTTAGTTTTATATAAAACGAATATTAATTTGGATGGTCGACATCAATTACATCTATCTTCCTGCAATTTGTCATTCTGTTATCGGTTTATAGAGTCCAATTCGAAATCTAGCGTAATGCATAAAATCGTGTTGAATCACTAAGTGAAGTTGCGCAACAAATATTTTTATAGTTTCCGTGCTATCGTTAATATAGATAAGCGGCGACTGTTTTTTATTAAGAATTAGCAATTAAAATAAATTAAGATTTATGATCACGAGAAAATATTAATTACGTATCTTAAATATTAAAAATTGCGTAAACCAGGCATAATGTTATTCTGAATAGAAACGATGCTTTTTATACTATTTAATATTCTACACTATGCACATACTATTAAGCAGAGTCCAAATTCCCAGGCTAACTAAGTATCTAATGTGTCATATAAAAACTAGGACAGCATTACAACGATAAAACGCGACGCGTCTTACATAATTAGGCATCATTTCAAAACAGATTTGGTGAAACAATAATTTTCCTACAATAGAATTCACATTCGCATTGCAAAAGACAAAGTAGCGAAGAAAAAACGTTGGGTTTACCCGATAACCCAAATTCGCAAAAGTACCCACCTAAACGTTTCATATGAATGATAAGTACATTGGACGCATGTATATTCATAAAAAAACAAGCATTGAACATCCGTTACACACGCAGGACGGTGCGTTGCGGTTCAACGGAGCTGAACGGGTTCAGGCGAGGCGTCGATGCTCGATTCCACAGATATAGATTTACATAGATAACGCAATTGCATGAACTTCGCGTGTACGAAACCCCGACCAAGCTTCCAGGTTGGTCGCCGCTAGCTTACAATCCGCGCGACTACAGATATAAAAAATATGAGTATGAGCGAGATAATCACTCGAGAGGATCGTAGCGGGCGGAGGGGCATCGGCGGCATCGGTGCCTTTGAATCGGTTTGGATTTTCCGTCATTAATGATGTCGCAGTAGGTGTTGAAAATTCGGCAGGCTTGGTTTCAATACAAATCGTGATACTTGTGTTATCTATGTAAATATATATCTGTGCTCGATTCTCATTCCCACATCAGCCCGACGGCGAACACTACACCATACCTAGATCACACCATGAACCCCAACACAAGCGTTCGCAGCAGCACCACAAATGTAAAAAATATTCACTTCGCTTAGCATCAACAAGATAATCGTGTAGATTTAAGATCTTAGAAAGTACGCATAAATTTCATATCAAGCGGCGGACATGTCGTAAACACTATGGTTAAATCGAAGCACCCGACCCCATGCCGTTGATAGAAGGCACAAAGAGTACCTACAATGCGACTGGTGCGTCGCAGTGATCACACAATAAGTCAATTACTGTCGCGCTAGAAAGTTGCTACAATTACCTGAAAGGCAGATATCCGTTTGGGTGGCAGTAATTGTGGTGGCCTGTCTACTAGATTTTCCATGGAGTGGCGTGTAAGAAATCCTTGCTGTTGGAACGTGTTGTTAGTTTTGTATGCGGTACGGTTAAATTTTGTGGCGGGTGCGACGATACGATTTCCGTTCTCGTCGTCGTCTTCCCATTCGGTCACGACTTCGGTCCGGACGTCCTCCAATGACCTCGAACGACTGCAAGGACAGGCGGTGGATGGAGACGGATTTGGATTACGAAGCTGACGAGATTTCTCCCGACCGCCGTAGAGGTCTGCGTGACCGCTCGGCGTGGGCGCACCGGCTGAACGATAACTCGGAGACAAGAAGTAGTAATCTCTGGACTTATTGCTGTACGCGCTCATGGCAGAGAAGTCCGAGTACGTGGATCCTTTGGATGAGGACGTTTTGAAGTTCCTCAAGTCCATCGGGTCCGGGGGTCGGAAATAAAAATTGGGCTGCGCCTGCCGTGAAAGCGGCGGCCACGGTCTGAACGGCGCGTCTACGTAGTGTGCCGGTTTGGACTTCATGTCAGATCGCGATAGAGCATCCGAGCGCGGCGGAGTCGGTTCCGTGCGGATGTAGTCGAGGAAACTGCGCTACTGTAGGCACGGGCGGCGAGCGGCGTGCGCCTGCCCACCACCGGCGTTGCACCACCGGCGCTGCGCGTTAGACAGAGATGAGAACAGAGAGAAAGGCGCACTATGTTCCGCTCGATCCGTTCAATGCGAATACAAGTGAAAGGGGTAGCCCGTAGCCCGTGCGCGGTCAACGCGTCGAACGCGCTCGGATATTGCTTGCGGAGACTATTACCAGATATCTCTTTGCGCGCGCATCAATAAAATGCAAAAGTTATTGCGAATACGCACTCTATCTATTGCCAATAATATTTGTTTCATACGTCTGTTCACACGTTAGGTTCTCTACAACGTTGATTATTCCTTGTACCTATTCGACTTTCTAGTTAAATTTATTTTTAGATATGTCAATGATTACAGATATCTTCCATAATTGAAGCTTAGTGAGCCTGGGAACGGTATTAATTTTATTTATTTACAGATTTACACTAAATTGTTTAATAAGTCTTTAATTACGCAAATACGCACTGTTTCGAATTTAACAAAAAACAATTGTTTTTATAGTAATAAGACTGGTAATTGGAATCCTTTTTCCCAAGTATATTGTAATATATATTTGGTTGTAAAATTTAATGTGACTATTCCGATTCATTTCTGATGTTACGTAACGGAGGAATACCGATCGCGGAATTTCATTTGGAGCATGTAAGCCATTAATTACGACACCATTGCTTGTGCGAATTGCTTTTAAACGCAACTTTTAGAAAGAGCGTTTAATGCGTCACGTGCGCGCGTGCAACTTTCGCTTCTTTCTTACGCCTCACTAAGTATTAAAAATAATCACTGAACTAAATAATTCGTAATGTATGATAAGGGTACCTACTGTATGTTGTCGAGCAACGAAGTATACGAAACAGTAAATAATAAAGGCAATCATCACGTAAACGCCCACACCAGTCTAGAAATAACGTAGGAAAATTCAAACATTTAATTAGTCACCTTATTCGTGACGAGGGACCCCAAGGTTGTGCCTTATAAAGATCATAATAATAAACAAGTTTATGTCAGAAGAAACTCATCATAATCTTAATTTCAGCCTACGCATGGAAAACGAATAATTAAGAACACATTTATGTACACAACGCAAGGAGCTGTACGTAATACATAATTAATTGCCATTAGGGGCATCACACACTACACTGTAGAGTATAAGCAGAACCCAGTTTAGGTTAGGAACACACAAATAAATTTATTGTGGTTACAAATAAACAATAATACTGCAATTATCCTTAAATATAATTTAGCCTTAAATCCACGCTCAGATACATCATAATATAATCTGTAAAGATGTAGAGCGATCAGTAGAGCAACATTTTATAATTAAAAGTTTAGTTTAGTTTTAGTAATTTTATTAACTAATCATCTTAAAAAGCAGGTTTGTGTGCATGATATAGTAGAATATTCCCAGTCTCAGTAAATATTAACATCAGTAAAATAACTCTTAAGATTTCCCTCTAGTTATCAAAAAGAATACGCGCTATAGAAGAACGCGTTGATACAAAGCATGTTATTGTTCAATACAATACGACATACATACGTAACAAAAAAATATTTAATGTACACTAGTCAATCAGAATACCATTGTAGAGTAGATACGTTGATTGACTTCCACGGTATATCAGTAATATAAAAAGTTTGTGACGTCGAGCGAAACCGCGCAATAGAAACACATTTTTCTGCTTCAACTTATAACCACGATAGAAAAACAATAAATGATAACGACTGCCTACCAATTGGTTACGTTTAATACAGTTTATCATACTAATATATTTCTGTAATAAAAAAATCCAAGGGCGAACGGGCGTCACACTAATGATATTTACATACATCTAGGTTATACGATGTGTTGCAAGCGGAATTGGAAAAAAATGTTTTATTTCAACGACAATATTTTTTTTGAACCAATAGTTATTGTTTTAAATCGATATGAAACTGTCTGTTCTGTCTGTGATGCCTGATTCTAAACGAATAAATAAAAATTAATTAATTAAAAGAAGACCGTTTTCCAACTCTTTTGCAAAGATAAATTATTGTAAGCGCGACTCTTTTTGTAATGCGAATTACCGACCTGAAGGGGAGAGAGACTGCTGGAGTGGAAATAAAGGTGGTGTTAGGTTTCCGTCTCACTCATCGTACGAAACAGAGATAAAATAGCTACTTATCGCGGATCATACGTAAAAGGGTTGTACAACCCCGATATATGAGCTCTACCATCGTGAAACGTGTAAGTGCTGATGTGTACTAAATGATTGTGTAACTTGAAATTCACCTGCATGTCGTCAGCTGAATCAGACAAGAGCGCGTGGTGGAGTTTCCCACGTAGGCGTAGCCGCGTGCAAAAGCTAGTATTACGTATATTATGTAGATACCGATGCTCATGATTTAACAATGAGTCACACTTTACGGCAAAATCTTTAGGCTTTGTTCCTTTGAAGTAAACATTGACATAGTTACCGATACCGGCGTACGTTGAATAAAACTGAACCATCTGTAGTTACCGGCGGCGTCTACGCGTCGCGATCAATTGAAATTTATTGACTGATTCAATGGAAACTCGTCTCAGGTCAAACTGTGTATTTACGAAGTATCGAGTTACTGTTAAATTGAAATTTATCAATTTGCCTCAAGTATTGTTCGTTGAATTTGTAATTGATTCATCTTTATTTATAAGAGTGGCGTAATACACTCGTTAATTACGCTGCAGTCATAACCTGCGCGTAGGAAATTACGTCAATAGGTACAGTAGAAATTATTGTATTTTGATTATACTAGCTTTTACCAGCAGCTAAGCACTTACAGTTTTTGTCTGGCTGTCGATAAGAGCGCCGCATACCGGGTCCAACTGTGGCTATAAAGTTTATATTCACTCCATTTGATTTTCATCTCGATGGTTTAAAGTATAACCAAAATCGGTCAAGCGGTTTAGGAGCCGAATTACGAACGCACGCACACCGGAATTTTATTGATGATCAAAAAAAAATATAGTAGGTGAAACAGAGAGGGTATACTTTTTTTGCAACTTAACTTTGTAAATCTAAAACTATAGGCTTTGTAGGACAGTTGAAGTACTAAAAGTTTTGTAGACTTATGAAATCTGTCAACAGCTGTATCTCTATAACACCTTTTGTTTTTCAAGTTTCCTCCGAAGCTGATAGTTTTAGATTTACAAAGTTAAGTTTTGAAAAAAAAAAGTATTCCTTTTTGTTTCATCCTGTATAGGTTTCCTTTATTACGTGTTTTATTCTATTAATTTGATTTCTTCCAGGCATTCTGCGCAAACACGGAAAACACTAAACATTATTTTTAGTACCTAAAGTTCCATATGGGTGTTATTGGGCTTATCAATTACGTAAGGTCACAATAAAGTAGATAACTAATAATCCGATGATTTTTAATAACATCCTATACAAAAGATTTTCGATAATAGGTTAATCTATTTGTCAGTGATAAGTTTAACGCCAATAAAACTTAAATTCCACATATAACATTAGCAATGATTTCAATGGAATATAGTCAACATTATGTTCATCAAATGAGTATTTTTTTCAGTTCTGACGTCATCCCCAAACCGCTAGCCTTCCGCTGGCAAGCTTTAAATTATATTTTCCAGTTACAAAACAAAATTAACAGTTTCCTACAAACAACTGGAATGATAGACTTATAATTAACTGTTGTTTAAACGGAGGCGTTGCTGTCAATTTTTCGAATGGGGACCAACAGACGACGCAAATATTGCACCGGCGTGCGAGATAAAATGTAAATATTCTCATGATTTAGCCGTGGCTGGTGCCAGTTGGCGGCAGCATGTCCATTTATGGCCGTATGGGTCAGCACGAACGACGCGCGGAACGAACGCCCTATCAACGAGCCATGTAGAGCGAAATCGAGATGTACCACAACGGCCATATCGAATTTCTATTATTAATATATTTATGTATGCTACGCCACGTGCAATAAAATACCAAAGCAGCTTACGTAATATTTCAATATTTTCAAACTGTTATGGTAAAGTGGTATAATATAAACATTCTGACTAATCATCGCAAATATGCAACAATGGGACATACCGATAAAATATCATGCATGTACCCCATTTATGAAGTGTGTTAAAGAAAACGGTGGAATATCAAATATTTACCATTCAAATCATACGATACACGATAAATAAATAAATATTCTGTGCCAGTCTGTAACACCAAATGTATCGTCCCAAACTAAGCAACGCTTGTGCTATGGGAACCGTGCAATGGACTGGGTCCGATCCCAGTGACACCCAGACTAGGACAAATTACGAAAAGGCCATTTCCGAAATATTCTCCGGCGGGAATCGAACCCGCAATCACCATGTGCAGTGAGCCGAGCAGCCTAAGCTCGAACCACTGCGCCAATGCAAGTAGGTAGGTAGGTTCTTATTGTATCATAGAAGAGAACCTTCGTGACTGCTTCATCTATTACGTAGAAGTTACGTTTCTAATAAATTAAACATGGGCGAATGGCTCGATGGTATTGTATAAATCTTTTACAAAGTGCAATTGCAACGCTAGGTGCGTAGGTATAATAAATAATTAGTTCTTTTCATAGCGAGTTCGTTCACAGTGATAATAGCGCGGAAATAGTATTACGTGGCTGTATCTTTAAAAAAGAAAGGAAGAAGCATGTTGCTTACGTATTCAATACCTGTGCGTAGATACATAAGGAATTCGTTTCACATTCGTTTATTATTTGCTTTTAATTTGTTAAATATAATGAGAATTTTAGCCGTATTCATATAAAATAAAATTGCGTGGACATGTAACGAACTCTAAAAATACCTAACTAAATACTTCATTATTTACATAGTTTACCTACATTTGATAAACTGCATGCAATTTCCCGTGACACAGTCAAACGATGAGTTCACTCTTTGTACTGATCGTACTAGCCAATAAGGGTGTTTTGTCCAAAGGCTGCAAACAAACAAGTCACTGTTCCTGATAAATTACCTTATTATGCCCGAACGATAGCCTGTCGTCATGCACTAGCGACGACACTGACGTGGTCCTCTCAGTGTCCCAAGTGTTGTGCCATAGGTCTAACGAATCGGTCGAAGATTTCTTTGTGTCAATGGAACTTTTCCTGGACAAAGAATTCGTAGACCCGACATAGTCACGCTTCATGTCTCTGATTCCATTGCTGGATATCGAATCACGTCTGTTGTAGTTAACGATGTTACTTCTGCTCAGATTGGGGAAGGAGCCCATTGAATGGCGTTTGTTGTGCATTCTTTGTGTGGGGCTCGGCGTGTCGCGCCGGGGTGGAGTCACCGAGGGGCTGTGGCGGTCGCGGCGCAGGAGGCTCGGGAATGTGGACGGATGCTCCATCTCGCGCGCCGGGGAACCGGCCAATCCCAGCGAGTCCCTTCGCCTGCTTATCATTTTTCATTGTTAGACATTACAATAGACGTCGTGATTTTATTTATCAAAATAAGTACCTATTATCAAACTTGAAATATACCTGATGATGAGGCCGTTAGTAGGTGAAATACATTCTCTGTAATATCCGGGTGTGGACTCCCTGCTGTGGAGGTATAGCGACGACCGATATGGCGTGCTGCACCGGCCGTGCACTTCGCAGCGAGGGTCGTGCTCGACCACGGAGCTGACGACCGGGGAGTGGCGACCCTCCCCCTCCATAGTCATACTACCAAACATAGAGTCCAGCTGGCGCATCGCCAACGCTTTCTTCACTGCAGTCATCTTCACAGAACGTCAACACTACTCCTTATGAATATTTTTTAATTCACAACTTCAGAAAATATTACTCGCGGAGTTCGATCGAGCGTAACGCGAGCGTGTGAGTGAATCAAGTGACATGTATTCCCTCTTAGTATGCCGCGTCGCGACTGGACTGTTCTGACGGCATTGTGCGCAGAACGCTCACCGGTGACTCATAAGAGGCATGCGCGCGCGCAAAGAGACTACGATTATCGCCGTGTCCTACAATTACACAGTAGATATAAATATAGGTGACAACGAGGTAAACAGTGGCCCAACATGTACTCTGAGACAACCATTAATAATAAAAAGGATCGAAGAGTAGGCGTCACACCAAGATCAAGCGAAGGTCGTTAAATAAGTATCTGCGACAAAAATGCGGTAGCTTTTAATTTTCAGCTTAAATGGATATCGTTTACATCATTACAACGTGCATAAAATTGTTAATCCATTAATTAGCTGAGGCAATACTCGTTGCCGTGTGTGTTTATACAATTCGTTAAAATAATAAAGTGGACTGTTATTTTACGGTAGTATCTGCGAACGTAATTAACTCGATTAACTGATGCGACTAATAAAGTTAATTCTGTGATTACACGTCTCCCATAAACGGGTACCGAAGTCCCTTGAATTGGACTGGACAGTTTAGTAGCGGTTATTTAGATAATTGGGAATAACGAGCGTGAATGATTGAAAATGGTACATCCTGGCAGGCAGCTAGGCATCGCTTACACAATTTTTCTAAATGTAATATTGAATTAATGTGAGGACCGGCTCGCGCATAACAGAATCGAATAGTAATTCAAATCTGATTGATTTTTGCTTGGTTGATTTAAAAAAAACCTTAAGTGTGAAGGAAAACATCGCGATGTAACCTGCGTGCCCTAGAAGACACAACGGGTTTTGTTCAAGGCGAGCAGTAGGAGGTACACAGGCCAACAGTTTATCGTTTCAAAAATCTATAAAGGTGTTGAATAATTGTTAACTTCGTGTAGATACAAAATGATACATAGAGCGAGCATGTTAAAGCGGCTAGGTCTGCCTTAGGCAGTCTGAGTCGTTAAGCGAAGACAAGACTTTAGCCTGAGTAATGTGAGGACTGTCAAAACAAGTGTTGCAAACTACGGAACTTAGCCGGCTACCTGCCCAGATTGGCGCAGATCGGAATTTTTTGGCGCTTATTGATACTGGTTCGGATCGAAGTATTGAAACTGCATGCGCCTATTATATACCAGCACCGGTCGCCGCCTATAAGCGCTAGCAAGTCGGAGCTTGCGGCAAGCTTTCTACGTAAATAAGCACAAATCTATGAACCCAGGACGCGGTTAAACTTGCTTCTTATATCGCTAAACATTGTTTGGAATTAATACATAATCTCAAAATACCAACCAATATTCTTTATATATATATTATGGTTATACTTACCTAACAATGATACCGATCCATACAATAGTAGGTTAAAAGGTAAGTTGTGTCGACGGGCAGTAAAGGACACCGCACCACACCGAGACATTTAGTTTTAAAAGCCTTTAAATGTAGATTGCAATCTAGATAGCCGAGTGAGTATGTACGTACGTTTTAAGTATGTAGAACAAAATTGGGTGCCACGCGTGGGATACAAGCAGACAGTGAAAAACATCAAAAAAGGTGAGTGATTATAAGAAATGGTTCGATGACTTCTCTAAAAAGGCCATTATTCTGTTACGAGTTTGTTATATGGGTATCTGTATACCTAGGAACAGAGCCATAAACAATAAAATATGGATATGTGAATGGCCAAACTGTTCTGAATTTATAAAATGGTCATAAAAAAACCATAAGTACGTTGGTTTTAAGGGATTGGAATATATGAATTAGGTTATTTAGGTACTGAAAACTTTGTCGATTAAAGCTATTTTCATCCAGTGTGTAATTGTTTAAAGCGTATTTAATAAATAATGATGCAAAACAAAACATCGTTCTACTTGTAAAATTATATCACAGCCATTCACAAATCAATTAATCAAGACACCAGATGTCGTTTAGTCCTTGAACACAGAAAGAGCCTTTTATATTGACTCATATTACAACAAAAATCTTCTTTAATATTATATTATTTTTGTAACGAATAATGATTTAAAATGCTTCTACTCAGCTACCCTTTGTCCTCAATCCAACATACCCACCGATTTAAAAATTCATAGGTAGGTAAGTACAAAACAAACATCGTGAGCACTTACCCACAAACACAGAAATACTGTCACCCGTAGAAGATTTACTTAATAAATAAAATGCCCAAAATGTTTAATGTCGCGACAACGCGTGTGACTCCGATAATAAATCGAGGCGGGAAATTGAACAACCCGCGGGTTTTTCATTAACCTGTCACGTTTATCCACCGTTCCGACTGTACCCGGCTTAATACCGACGTACCAAGTTTGGATTTTTATCCCGTCACATTATTTATGAGACTGCGCGTTTCAGATATGTTTAGACACAGGCGGTGCGTTTGTATTTTTTTTTTGGCGTCGTGGATCACGGGCCTGCCTGTCTATTTTATTACGTACATACACAAAAGTTTTGGCCCTGACCGGGACAGAATTTTTGTCGTCTATAACGTCTATAAATAATGCTTCAAATGATACATAAAAATGTTTTCCTTTAACATAGCGTAATAAGAGCTTAGCAAGTAAGTGAGACCAAAAGGAAACTGACGCACATGGCATGCGAGTAAATTTAAATTAAACCGACTTCTAAAGACTCTGGGTGTACTTAGAAATAACTAGGTCGGTGCCAATTCAGGTTAGTAGGGGTAGTGGTCTGTGGTACGGAAGAAGTAGTCCTAACGTAGAGTTAAAATAGTGAAATAATTGTCGAAAACGGTCCATTTGATGGAGAAGTCGGTGAACATAAAAACGTAGAACCTTCTCAATTTTTGGAAGTCGGTTAAAAATTCAAGACTGTCATATCTAGTTTTCAAGTCAGCAAGCAGCAGTATAGTACTAGGATAGAAGCGCATCTCACTCAAGTCTGAACTAGCCTGTGTAAAGTGGGCGTGAAAATAATCCAGTACATACGAAGGTCACAATTACAGCGTAGCAATAAATAAAACACTCGGAACGTTTTATAATGGAGCTAATAAATAAATCATACGATTGGCAACTAATAAACATTTAAGAAAACCTTCGAAGGCACAGATTTATACAACACTATTGAATGCATACGAAATTTACGACACGATTTATCAATCGCTCGTTGTAATACGTTTGTGATTAATAAGGCAGACGATGTAGAAAGTAGGTAGGTGATAATTAATTTACCTAACTACCTATTAACATATTTATTAAGTGGCAGTAAGACTTTTTATATTGTACCTATTAAGTTATTTACTTCGTACGGACGACAGCGATATATAATTAAATCATAACAATTGCTTCAGTATTTTTGTTCAGGGGTGACGATTTAATTGTTATATTTTTTCACCAACATGTATAATACTCCCGCCAATCAGAAGCATAATTTTATGTTAACGCCATCTGTGTTTTAACTGTAGAACTGCACTCCATACCCATTATAGGATCCCTGGGTTCTAAAGTCACCCATTGATTACCAATAAGTTTTCTTATATCAGTAAACGTTCTACTTATTAATTATTAGGTTACACTTTTGTTCCGTTGGACAAACCTAGTAATTAAGAGGTCGTCTAGCGAATAACTATAGGTATATAAATGAATAGGGAGCGCCACTGTCAGCGAAATACATAATTTTGCAAGCACTTAACGGAAATAGTTCATAAACTCTATGACACATAAAGATGTCATGTTATAAATATATACATGCATGAGTGTGCATGGAGACTACATGATTCATTTGTGAAACAATAATCAATTTATTAACATTACAGTCACTTTGATATCATCCACTCAGCTCAGCAGAGCTTAATTTAAAGAAAATAATACCAACCTGATGTATTTTTTTTTTAAAACAAACGTGCGAAAAATTTAATCTTATTGTAGTTTTATGAAAGATCTCATTTTGGTATGTTTATGACGATTTTAAATGTTATCTAATACATATGAATACCGACAGGAACAGCTGCTTTTGCACAAGTACACTGGACTATGCAAGGTGCTATTTAAGGCGGGTTATACCTTTGAGACATCTTGCTTTAATAAAATAGATATACTTTAGCATAAATATGTAAAAATACATCACAGATATTTGTTTTATATAGCTGTTGAAACATGTACCTAATTAAATATACTAAATACATGTACTTAATAAAATAATAATAATTTAGCACTTTTGACGTCCGCTTAGTTAAATCATCATCATAAACTTAAGAGCGATGCTCTTGTAGGCGGAGTTTTTCCATTCATTGCGATTTTCTTCCAGTTCCTAGACCATTTGATACGACACGACATTCACTTTTTCCTTCACTTGGTCGAAATAGCTTCTCCTAGGTCTTCCTCTTCCCCTCTTGCCTTCTAACTTCCCTTCTATGATTGTTTTCATGAAAACGTCATGTCGTATCAAATGCCCAATCATCTTTCCTCTTCTATTTTCAATGCTGGTCAACAGGCTTCTCCTTTCATCTACTGTTTCTAGTACTTCTTAAATAAATATATATTTAAGAAGTAACTTAGGCTTAATTAAATAAATTATTTTATGTATTTAATCAAAATACTGCATCTGCTTGTATTTAATGTAACCTAATTAATTAAAAAAACATTATTAGACTGTGAACGAACACATACTTTCCTAGTTAGAAATAGTCGAGTTTATTATAAGTAGTGTTAAACTATATCTCATCGTGTTATATTTTTGGTTTACTTTTTAACTTAGGTTGTATTTAACATTAAGCACGAATATTTAACATCAATTTCTTGAATAGTTCATCAGACAGAAAAAAGAGTTTTGCTAAAACTACTCCATATAAAAAAGTTATCACTATGCTTCCATTGCTTATTGTTCCAATGTTTAAAAAATATACAGAAAAATATATATAACTTACGCTTCCTGTGTCTCCTATGTCCGTCGAGTCAATCATATCGTTTTTCCTGAAAAAAATAATGGATGATGTATATTTTTTTATAATAGTATATCATCACGCATGTCTCAATTTTAACACTCGACTGCTTTACATAACACAGAGCTATATACTGAATCGTTAAAGAAAACGGCACTAACAGTTTGCAACCAAACATTCAGAACAAATTGCTTGCTCGCTGTACCGAAGAGAGCACACCACTCAGTAAGAAAACGATCGCCGTGCATGCATTGCATACTACCAATTACCTACCTACTTATCTATTACATGCATATCTTTTAAATCCTTTGATAAAGTAATAACAGTGCGTATGAAATAACTTAATAATCGCATTAAAATAATCCTGATTGATTTCAGCATGACGCAAAGAAATCATGCAGGTAAACACTTTCCTATATAATTTAAGTAGGTCAAAATACCTTGCGAATAACGGCTGCTCGCGGCCCCTCTCTGGAATCACCTGTTGCGGGATCTTGACAGCTGACGGAAAACCTGATGCAGCATCTTCAATTTGCTCCATCCTGAAAATGAATTGCATAAACAATTAACAACTCACAAACGATACACGAACGAAATATCAACTGGATATTATTATAATGAAATTTATTTACATTTTCTGTTGCCTCAAGTCGGAAGAGCATAGATTGCGGAGATAGTCGTCACACTCGCGTTGCTTTTGAATCTGATATTCTTTCAGCAATTCCCTTCTAAAATCGCCGTCCGCGACGGGCAACATTGCCGCTTCAGCTTGCTGCGGCGTGCGCTCCGCGAGTGAAGAGCGTTCAGTCGACGCCACGGTGTTCGATATAGACGTTGACGCCGAGTAATCTTGACCTCTATGCTCAGGTGTGGTGGCATTCGATGCACCAATGCTACTCGTTTCGTTAGTCTTCGTCGAACTCGTAAATTCGCCGATGGGTTTCAATTGTTCGTCAATTGTCTTCAAGGACTCGTTCAGACCGTTGAATATACTCTCCGCGTTTTTACTATCGAACAGTCTGTCCACTGACGTGTTCATTAGTTTGTTACCTTTAATTCCTGTCAGGTGAAAACCGGCGAAACATGAGGAGGACGGACCGTAATCGATGGCTGACAAAGCCATTAGCGCAGGATGTCTCGGAGCACCGTCGGGGAGCGGCCGCAACGATCTGGTCATAGCGTCGGCGGCGGAGCGCGGCCTCCTGAACGGCATAGCCAAATGAGGGAATGTGCGCGGCTTGATGGGTGTCACGAGCATGTGCTCCGTCCAGGAAGTGTGCAGAGACGGACGCTCCAATTTTTCCACATCCACATTTAACATCCTCTGTTCGAACGGTACGCCGAACGTTTCGGCCGGGATGGACTGCAGCCAAGAGAGCAAACTCAGGTCCGATTCGTCAAATCCGGAACCGTCTAGTAATCTGGAAAAACTGACTTCATTCGACTGCGCTTCCTTGGACCCTGTAGCCTTAGCTTGGCAGTAGTTTACACAAGACTCGTATAATATACCCTTAATAAGTAGCTGCATCAGGCGATCATTTTTTGCACACTTGGAGACAGTGCCACTGGACTTTTTGTCGCATGGCAAGAATTGTTCTACGAGGGGGTACACCTCTCTGAAGCACTGTACTCTGGCGTTACTCGGATTCCACTTCTTAAACTGTGCATGATCAGTTATGCTAGGCAAAGTCAACAATAAACATAAATTTGAGTATTCTTCCTTCGAGGGTGCTAGCTTTTCTAGATCACTAAGTACTTTCACAACTTCATCTACTATATTTTCAACATTATTATAAGCCTTTATTTCAGATCTTATACATAACAATTCTATGTATTTATGTCTAAGGATTGCATAATTAAATTTATCTGCTTCGAAAGCTTTCAACGCACTAAGGGGTTGGATGAACTCTAGGACGTCATCCCATTGGCCGTCGAGGATAAGTTGTCGTAAAAATAATACGTCATCAGCATAGTTGCCGTTTATGACACCCGTTTCACGTTCGAGTGAAAGTTGTGTGATATGCAGGTCGCGGTTGTGAAGGAACTCGAGGGAGAGTCTGACTACGTCATCCTCGCGCAGATTCAGGTGGGTCGACGGCATTCTGATAACTAAATGTCTTATATCTGGAACAAAGATGTAAATTCTGAGGTTAATGTTGTACACTACAGTATACTCAAAGGCGAGCAACTATCATCAGGAAAACTGATACTTATTTACTTTGGGAGAATGTAAGTAACTACCCACTGTTGGGTGTGATTATAAAATAACAGGTTTTTATCAAAAACAAGTAACCGGTACAAAGGACATGATGTTTCGAATTTATAAAGCCTTTTCTCAATCAGTCATGGTTGTGTTCAAATTCATTGAACCATGAGGTCTTTCGAATCCACGACAATACCAGGAAAGGTGTGTAACAGCAAAATTATTAATGCCATTGAATAAAAAACAGTTATAGTATGACTATTTTTCTTCCATATGAATATATCTTTAGATATTTTATACACATATAATATTATAATGTACAGCAATTTTTGCTGTTCTCAGTTGTTACAATCTTTGTTTTCACTTTAAATTTATGATTTGGTGCTTATTAATAGAACCAAACCACACCTCAGATAGTAAGCTAGAATTTTCTAATTCATTCACACAACCCATTAATACTCATATGGCACGCATAGTTGTGAATTTAATTTAAAATAGATACAATCGGATCAAGAAAAGTCAAACCTCTTGTCCGGTGTGCCATTTTAACTCTTATTGCACCCTTTATTTTAATCAATAAACATTTATATTAGCACTTTAAAAAACACTTTATTGAAATGTTATCACAAAAGGCCCGATGTTCAATATCTGTGCTACCAATACACAATAATAAGACAATCAATTTATCTTATCTGGGTATCAGAGAGATGAAATATTGACTGATATTTGGAGTCAAATTATCTATAATAACAAATAAGATTCTTCTTACATATCATTGTCTTAAGTAATATGTATCTGAGCTGTAACCCTAGGCCTTGCAAGATACATCATTAAATGACATTCAAGTTCCACATCATTTATGTGTTTGTCGATACATAGGTAATATTTTGATGTGACTCCATTAGCTACTGGTTTGAAAAGCATAGCTATTTGTTTATATTTGTTGCTATTTGTTTATTGTCATGATTATCCTAAACCTAATAGTAAAATCGGGGCAGTGGGTAAACAAAGATGCACTAAATAGAAGCTATACCAAGGTTTCAAGTACACTAGCCCCCATCCGGAATACAGAACATTATCAGAATAAAACTAAAGTCATGAATGCCATGATTTTACATCTACTATCATTATTTTGGATTACTATTATGGATTATGGTTCATTGCTTGAGGGGGATCATACTGAGGGGAGGCCCAGGAGTGGGATGTCAAAAGGGCTTAATTATTATTATTACTTTAATAACACCCACCTTCAAGTATTCACAAATTAATGTAGACAGGTATATACCATTTAACCCAATTAAATAATTATACAAGAAATTATTTAGTAACTAAATATAGTATTTTTTCTAATTGTATATCATTATGTTAGATTAATCAAATTAATTCATTTAATTAAAAACAAACATTAACAGCAGTTAGTTTTGTTGTAAATTAATATAATAATATAAACATTCAATTTATTAGTAGAGATACTTTCACAGAAAATATGCTGTGAGTATAATTTATGCTTCAGACAGGGGAAAGCCTAATGTGCTGCTTGGTGAAATTATTAGTGCATCTCTCACATACCACGCAGAGAAAACTTACAGCTCTTCTAAAGTACCTAATACACCCTCCGCTTCTTCAAAAACATTCGCCGAATTATTTCGTTAAACGAAACAGCCATTTTAGTAAAACCCAACTGAAATCTGTGTCCACCTACACACTTTAGGTAACATGACCATAAAAGCCTTCACCGTACGTACAGCGACAGTGTAACAATTATGATACCCAATTAATAACTTTCTAATTAAACGACGAACCAAAATACAAGATACTTTTACAGTTATAAAAAATATACGTTTTCAAACTATAAATACAACGTTGACGGTCAACATTTTACCTCGTTTAAATGCACTGATGATAACCACTCAATCAACCAATGTTCGAATTAAAAACCTACATTTATAACAACAATTAACGGAACATTTGAGAGAAATTTGTTCAATTTATTCCACATTTTTATCGGGAGGGAGAGTAGAATAGATCACATCACACAGACAGATACAGATGCTTCAAATTATATTTTCGTATAAGTATATTGTCTATGATTACCTGCCTACGTCAGTTGCATGTTTGATAGTGATGTAAAAATGGTGTTGCCTGCGCTCATATTGTGTAGCTGTCCCCGAGAATGTACTTACACCATCTTTCATTCTATTGAATAGAGTAATCATTGAGTATTGAGTTCATTGCTGGATCTTTTCAGTGCGAGCAAAATCCCAAAACAAATGGTAGGTTGTAACCATTATCATGAGTGCTATATTGTCCTGAATAAAAATATTTTTGACTTTGACTGCTGACCAATCTAATCCCACACCACCTTCGTTGATTTAATACAAAATTTATTTGGCCATCATATCGTACTTCGCGCATAGCACGGCGACAGCAGCCCGTACTGCACTAGTTAGCAAGCAAATACCTCTTTGGGTGATATGGTTGCTGGCAACTCACAATCACATTTTGTATCTGTGAAGATAAAATACTCATTGGTCAAGGGTCAAGTCAAGTAGCGCCCTCGCTGTCATAACGGCGGCAAAAAGTACTAATTAACATCATTGAATCCTGAGAGGACCCGATTGTCCCTTTTTTGACTAAAAATTATATTTTTATTACATATAGAAAATGGATGAAGAAGGAGAAAATATTTTACTAGAAGATAACTACTATCAGTTACTCAATGTTTCTAAAACGGTAAATATACATCACGTGCAGCAATTGCAATCGCGTTTTTACTTTATCTTATTATATAATTATATAACGAAAAAAGTGGTCGCAAATTCGAACAGTTTGGGTGATTTATAGTTCTAATAATCTTTATTTTGTTTACTTGAAAAATGTTGATTTAGGATGCATTTTACGTAGGTACCAGTGTTGTATTTTAAGGTTAGGTGCGGTACAATAATTGGTACTCGAATTAGTGCAATGTATTACGCGAAGTTATAAAAACTACTAATAATGCAAACTTTTTATTTACATTAATATAATCTATCTGTATATTAGCGATAAAGTAACTCCAACGAACCCCCTCAGCACGATATCTCCGAAAGCATCAGATCTACGGATTTGAACTTTGGCTTGTGTGTTTA
The DNA here is from genome assembly GCA_918843915.1 of Notodonta ziczac. Lineage (NCBI taxonomy): Eukaryota > Metazoa > Arthropoda > Insecta > Lepidoptera > Notodontidae > Notodonta > Notodonta ziczac. Next base: position 4,347,705 of record OU974038.1, on the reverse strand, counting down.
AATCGGTCTCGTATTGGTATTTAATAATAAATTTAATCTGCGCGTAACAATTGGTGGGTAATAGATAGTATATTTACTTACCCATTTTATATGAGAACACTTTGTAGGCTTGTGCAATTCAAAGCTCTAGTGCTTTCCCGATCCCATATACAGTGACATCTATAGGCCCTGTTTGTTGTGACGAGCGTATTTCTCTGGTGACGGGCACACTGCCTGCACTAGACATTGCTGTATTACATGCTTCATGTTCTTAATTTCAGTGTAAACATTATCTTATGCTAAAATGGCCTGCATATTCTACACTGAATTGCCATCATGGAAATCTATAATTTGTTGCCCAAAGTCTAGTCTTCTTCAGATACATTTGTCATTTGTTGTATGATGCAATATTTAAATATCATTACATAGTATAAAACAAAGTTGCTTCCTGCTGTGTGTCTGTTCCCTGATCTTTAAAACTATGCAACAACGGATTTTGATGCCGTTTTTTTTAATAAATAGATTGATTTAAGAGGAAGGTTTATATGTATAATACATGCATAATACAGTAGAGAAACACTAATAGTTTATTGCACCTGTGCGAAGCTAGCTATTAAAAACTAGCAACCCTCCGGTTGCTAGTTTTTAATAAATTAATGTGTTTGTGGGTAATGGTATTTTTTTTATTTAACAATCAATTATTGTGCTTCCATTTACTGTAAGGTTAGAGTTATTATATTTTGAAGTATAGGTAAGGTAAATGATGTCATATTAAACAAATATGTATGGTCACAAAACATTTGTGTGTACAGGCACCTCCAGAAGAAATAAACAGTGCGTACCGTCGGTTCTCACGCATGTTCCACCCTGACAAGCACAGCACAGACCCCACAAAACAGAAATGGGCGGAGCAGATATTTAACAAAGTCAAGGAAGCTTATGAAGTGTTATCTGACTCGCACAAGAGGGCCATCTATGATACATTAGGTATGTTTAAAGTTTATCCAGCTGAAAAGCTAAATTAGACTATGGTGCTGCGTAAACATAGAAACCGTAGTACATGGATTCATTAACGGAAACCACAACTACGATTATCTATGCTGGTGTCCAGTGTTGGCTTCAAATATGGCGTTGCAATAACCTATAGCCATGCCATGTTCAGTCTTATCTAGCTATGTTGCTAGTGGGTTTCTTTTGTTTGGACCATTTTGTTGCGATAAAAATAATTTATTTATACTTACTTTAGTTAGATTATATCTAGTGCTATACTTATTGTCCATATTTTTCAAGGTAAGCGTGGCCTAGAAGTCGAGGGATGGGAGGTCATATTCCGCACGCGCACTCCAAGAGAAATCAGAGAGGAGTATGAAAGGTATGTACTTTATTAAACTTTGAGCCTTATTGTCATGAAAATTGGTGTACTTACATTTAACTAAAATTGCAGGTTAAAACGTGAGAGGGAAGAACGGAGGTTGCAACAGAGCGCCAACCCTAGAGGAACCATCACACTGTCCATCAATGCGACAGACATGTTCATGAAGTACTATGACGAATATGAAATCCTGTAAGTATCTAGCGTTTCCAAACAGTTAAGGCTCTGGCATCAAAACTGTGGTGTTTTTGCAACAGTACATTCTTGCGTTATTTTTTAGAAAATGTCTTCAGTTTACAGTAAATAAAGTTTCTTTTTACTATGGTAAGAACACCATTGTGAATAATTCATATGAATTTTCCGCGGCTGTGGGTTTGGGCTTTTAAAGGTCTAATTGTGCTTCGGTAACTTTGATATGCAGCATATATGACGACTCTATGCATACTACATTGCTAGTATACAGAAAACTAAACCCTCCAACATGCAGGCTGAAGTGCTATATTCAATGTGCTATAAGTATATTATTTTAAACCAACATCTTATTTTACAACATGCTTAAAGTATTTTCATTTTCACTAAGTAATATTTTCTTTATCAGAGAAGACACGACAGTTATACCAAGTATCGAAGTTTCCGGCATGACTATACAGCAGTCGATCGATGCGCCAGTCACTTTAAGAAACACTGTTACAATGTCTGGCAACATTTCAACACAGAATGGAATAGGTGAGACAATTGTATACATTTTGACAGTAAATCGTAATGATATTTGTTGAGATAGTCTCAATGAATTCTCGACCTTATAATTTCACGATTAAAGTCTAAATTCCAATTTCAGGCACTGGATCTGTGAATATATGCAACAGAAACCTTAGTTCAGAGAAGGGTTGGACAGAAGTGGAGTTTGGTATAGGGAATGGGCCTCTTCTCGGTTTTAAGGTGTTTAGGACGTTGTCGCGACTGATGTTTTTAAACTGCGGCACTGTGTTGCAGTTCACACCAAGAGGCATAACTCCGAGTCTTGTATCAAGTAAGTACTTAATCTTTGACAGCGACAGACTTATCTTTAAATAGGTATTTGACTGCCCGCATCGAACATACGTCTGTTTCACTAACCTTGAGATTTTTATGCGACCATGTCCACATTCTCATGTAGATGTATTAAATTTTAGACCATCTACTATTATTATTCTCTGATGTTTTCTTTGTATTAGGGCATTTCTTTTTAATATTTGGAGATCTTGTAAATCAATCATATCAATGCATTTAATTACTCATAATAAACGTAAACTTAGTCTTCAACATCCAGTCCCTCATGTCCTAAAATATTTTTTGCTGGGACTTTATATTGTGTACTTCTACGAATATTTGCATTACTATGCCAAACCAAGATAACCCTTAATGTTCACGCGGTTAGATTTGTTTTGTTTTGGCGGAAATACTGAAGTATTTAAACAAATACGGAATGAAGTGACATAATTATAACAACCCTAAATTTTTCGCAGCAATGGCCCTACAATTGGACGCTCATTCAGTCGGCTACCTGACTTACCGGGCGGGCGGCCAGGGTGGCTCTTCTATGACGTCCATCTATGTTCGAGACTCGGAGAAATACCACACAAATACTGCCATACAGATTGGCAACCCACACTCGTTCATATCATTTAATATCATGAGGAAGCTGCCACAGCATGATATGAAGTTGAGGCTGGCTCTCAAGTAAGAATATTTCTTATATTTTTATGGTCTGTGGTCCCAAATCTTAAGGAGGTCTCTCCATTAGGCTAAGTGTTCGATTATTTAATACTTTTGTTACATGCTTGTTTATACATCTTTGATTTGTGTCCTTTTTACTAAATTTATTGTTATAAATGTGTAAGTTTGTATGTTTGGATGTTTGTTACACAATCACTCAAAAACAGCCGAACGGATTTTGATGAAATTTGGTACACAGATTTATTAGAACCTGGATTAATACATACAATACTTTACTTAGTCCACATATATGAAGTTGTTACCTATAAGATGATTTTCGCTTGACGGTTTTTCGCTTTAACGCCATGACTTGAGCCAACCCTACACCTGTACCATTTGAACGATGTTTTAAATGGGCAGCGTCCCCGCTTGTACATTATTTAATCTATATACGATTATAATGCGGATTATGGGATGTCAATGTTATAGGTAGATAGTGATCCAAAATTCTTATCAAACTGATCTACTGCAGTCGCATGAATTTCAACCTTAACTAGCTCTGCAAAAGCGAAATTTACGTACTTCATTATATTTAATTCACGTGTTGTCGTCATTTGACATGCTGTGTGCTTTAAAATTGAGTAGCTTTTAAATTTTAGTTGCGTTTGAGTTATTGCCTGTGAATTAAATTCTCCATTACTCATGCCCTGATGAACAGCGAATGTGTTTCATGTGTTATTATTATGCTGCGCGTACTGATTATCCCTGTGTAATTTTACCAAACAATGTGCATACATTTAATATAATACTCATGTAATCTACAATCTATATACAGTGGACACTCATTCATTCGAAACTCGAGGGACTCTTAAAATATTACGAATTATCGAGTTTTTGAAATATCAAATAGTTCGAAATTTGTGAGAGAAAATAAATAAAAGTGTTCATCAATTATTATTTATTAACTTCTTCTTCGATTAACTTCTTCTTTTCAGCAATCGTCAAACATTAATACTTTCTAGGGCTCATAACTACTAAACTAATAGAAAGTTTTAATATGTATACCAACGGAAGAGTAACAGTAACTGAATGAAAATGTGATACAAGTTTGAACTTGTCGCAAAATGTACTTACAATCTTTCCGCCTCTTTCTGTATGCATCTTTAAATTGTCGAGTGTTGGACGCCGTTGAGTTCGAATTAACGCGTCGTTTTGTTTTATAGCAATGTTTTTTGTTCGAATCACCAAGTGCATCAAATTGTTTTGATTTAGTTCGAAATGTAAAGAGATTTTGAAGGGAACTCGTGTTAACTTTGAATCATAGAGAGGTTCGAATTATCGCAGGTTTGAATTAACGAGAGTGGACTGTATATATAACTCAAAGGTGACTGACTGACATAGTGATCTATCAGCGCACAGCCCAAACCACTGGACGGATCGGGCTGAAATTTGGCATGCAGGTAGATGTTATGACGTAGGCATCCGCTATGAAAGGATTTCGATTAATACTACCCCCAAGGGGATAAAATAGGGGATGAAAGTTTGTTAAGTTAAACTCGTCGCGAACCCAGCTAGTGAATTATAAGTCCACTCGACCAAATTACGTTCTAAAAGTGGAATACCACCATTGTGCAGCACTGTACTTACTATACAGTGTACGCCACCAATGTTTATATCGGTGGGCAAGTACTGATGGTCCTCGTAGAAATAAAATGTTGTTTATTTTTTGCTATGCCCGCTTCTTTACTGATTGTTTTCATAATTATGTAATTCAGAAAGGGTATTCATGTTTTTTGCAACTTTGCTTTGTAAATCTAAAAGTATCGGCTTTGTGGAACAGTTGAAGTACTAAAGGTTTTGTAGACCTATGAAATCTGTCAACAGCTGTATCCCTGTAACACCCTTTGCGTATCAAGTTTCCTCCAAAGCTGATAGTGTTCGAATTACAAAGTTAAGTTTTGAAAAAACAAAGTTTACCCTTTCTGTTTCAGCCTGTATAATGGCGAAATATGTTCGGTCTATCAAATCATATCATGAGCGATTTGGCTGCAATTGCAATGTATGAAAAATTCAACTTGAATTTTCACAATGAACCTTCATTTAAACGATTAAAAGAATGTTTATTTATTGTATGACCTCTTTCAGGCTCGGTACATTCGGCGCGATCGCAGAGTACGGCGCAGAGAAGAAGGTGTCGCAGAACAGCAGCGTATCAGCAGCTGTTATGCTCGGCGTTCCCAGCGGTGTTATGCTCAAACTAAAGTAAGTAATGATGATACGATTATAATAGAATAGCACTAGACTACAGACATACTAAAATCGGTGTAAAGTTACTGTTAAAGCTGCGTTTAATGCTATGAAGGAAAGGAAGAGGCTGCGGAAGCCCAAACCACCGCCGCCTCCTCTTCCCCTCTCTATCCCACTACCCTTCAGGTCGGTAACATGCATGCAGTGCCATTAGTATGGTAAGCATCTATAACCTACAGTATCTGCTTAATATCAGGCGAGTCGCACGCTTGTTACATTAAATGGAAATAGTTTTGCAAAAAGAAACCAACCCACACATACACTTCCCGACTAAAATCAACCTCAGTTGCAGTGGTTGTAGGTTGGTTTCAGCTTACACAAGTATGGGTGGTTGGATCCATTCTGCATATCTACAGGTTGAAACTGAAAGGGTATACTTTTTTTTCAAAATTAACTTTGTAATTCATAAATTATCAGCTTTGGAGGAAACTTGAAAAACAAAAGGTGTTACAGGGATACAGCTGTTGACAGATTTCATAAGTCTACACAACCTTTAGTACTTCAACTGTCCCACAAAGCCGATAGTTTTAGATTTACAAAGTTAAGTTTTGAAAAAAAAGTATCTCTTTTCTGTTTCACCGAGTATATCCAAAAATACAAATGAAATGTGTCACCCAGATGGACATGCTCATCGCAAACGGTTGTGGTGCCTATACACCTGTGCGAGGAGGTGATGCCGTCGCCGGTGTTCTACGCGACCATCGTGCCGATCGTCTCGTGGCTGGTCCTCAAGAAGCTGATCCTCGACCCCATGGCTCGGGAGCGGCAGGAACGGGAGCGGCAGAGGTCGATGGAGGCTAATTATGAAAGGTAATTGGTTATTAAACGATCCAGACACTATCAGTAATAATGATTGTAAAATTAGTTGTTTAACGAAATAATAATAATAATAATAAATATCCCCAGACTGACTCACCAACTGTATGGTCCCAAACTAAGCAATGCTTGTACTATGGGTACAGTACAATGGACTGGGGCGATCCCAGTGGCACACAGACGAGGGCAAATTACGAAAATACCATTTCCGAAATTTGCCCTGGCCGAGCGGCCTACGCTCGAACTACTGCACCTGCGCAGTGGTTTTAAAAAACAGCTTAAACATTCAGCTGGAATGCTTGACCTAGAATTTTATTGTACGGGATTTCTGGGTGTTTACAAATAATTAAAAAATATTATAAAAATAAACCGACTTCAACAAACCAAGGGTGCACAAAAAATCTAGAAATAACTATTGACATTGTCATTTCTTTTTTCATTTGGAGTCTTTTTTGTACAAAACCGAAGTACAGTATGCGCTCCATATGTAGGAATGGAGCTACCAAATTATTCTCTTTGGGACTCACAAAACTGATATACCAAGAGCCAGCGATAGCCAGACGTTCCATATTTTATAAAGGCTGTCAATTTCTCAGAGCATGCCCCCAACACAGGTAAGAACGATCATCGAGTATGGAGTTGGGATTGTGGTTACTTCGGCAGTTAACAGGTAGTAAAGGTGTATAAAATAGTACCTCAAATTCGTTATAGTATAAAGCTTAATTTTTATATATTTCCTTCGGAATAATATTAGAAATCACGCCATCCATTGACGGACACTTAGTGCGGTTTCAACCCCCTGCCAGACACCCCTAAACTTTAATAATTTATGAGTATACTTTCGTCATAGTATAAAAGCTGGGTTTTACATATGTTACTTGGGAACCCATAAAAAAATATTACTTCAACAGCCGGACAGTTTTAATGGTTTTAACATCTTGCCAGACACATTTAAATAGTTATTTAATCATCCAAGTATGAACGCAATAAAACTATTTTTCATTGGGTTTCTTGAACAATTTCGATACACTAAACTGCCTATCTTACTTACTGATAAGTCAATTTGCAAAATATCACCATAATATCTGACATAAATGGCCGTATCTTTTGATTGCGTTGAATAGAAGCCTATTTTTTACATCTCCAAGGGATCATAGCATTTGATAATTGATATTAATTTTTACTTGATAACTTTATCCGTTTCCGAGAAAAAGGGTATTGATAAACAGACAGACGGACAACAAAGTGATCTTATAAGGGTTCCGTGTTTTCATTTTGAGGGGTAGAACCCTAAAACTATATCCTGTACTGTAACTACATCCTTTGGGAGTGCAGTCGCTGGCACAACGAACGGACTACTATGCTAAATAGCCTGCAAGTGACGAAAGTATACTTATAATCACTTTGTTGTCCGTCTGTCTGTTTATCAATACCCTTTTTCTCGGAAACGGATAAAGTTATCAAGTAAAAATTAATATCAATTATCAAATGCTATGATCCCTTGGAGATGTAAAAAATAGGCTTCTATTCAACGCAATCAAAAGATACGGCCATTTATGTCAGATATTATGGTGATATTTTGCAAATTGACTTATCAGTAAGTAAGATAGGCAGTTTAGTGTATCGAAATTGTTCAAGAAACCCAATGAAAAATAGTTTTATTGCGTTCATACTTGGATGATTAAATAACTATTTAAATGTGTCTGGCAAGATGTTAAAACCATTAAAACTGTCCGGCTGTTGAAGTAATATTTTTTTATGGGTTCCCAAGTAACATATGTAAAACCCAGCTTTTATACTATGACGAAAGTATACTCATAAATTATTAAAGTTTAGGGGTGTCTGGCAGGGGGTTGAAACCGCACTAAGTGTCCGTCAATGGATGGCGTGATTTCTAATATTATTCCGAAGGAAATATATAAAAATTAAGCTTTATACTATAACGAATTTGAGGTACTATTTTATACACCTTTACTACCTGTTAACTGCCGAAGTAACCACAATCCCAACTCCATACTCGATGATCGTTCTTACCTGTGTTGGGGGCATGCTCTGAGAAATTGACAGCCTTTATAAAATATGGAACGTCTGGCTATCGCTGGCTCTCCCTCTATGAGAAATTCTTACCCGTTGAAATTCTTAAACTCATCTTGTGAACCATGAAGTAATAATCCCTTTTAAATTCCCAATTTCTGTTTCATTTTTCATATCCAGACTGCAAGAGATGCAACGCCAGGCGCGCGCTACCGTCGAACTGATGAGGGAGACTCACTCCCGGATCAGGTCCGACGAGGAGAAGAAAAAGGGTCTCGTGATACTGCGCGCGATGTACGGGAAACTACCAGCCGGTATGTAATGTACACACTCGCTATTAGTGTACCACACAGATATAGATTTACATAGATAACACAAATGTACTTATCGTGTCCGAAAACCCCGACCAAGCGTCGAAGTTGGTCGCCGATACAGTCCTCGCGACTACAGATATAAACATATGTGTATGAGCGTGATAATCACTCGAGGGAATCGTAGCGGGCGGAGGGGCATCGGCAGCATCGGTGTCTTTGAAGCGGCTTGGATTTCCCGTCACTAATGACGTCACAGAAAGTGTTAAAAATTCGGCACGCTTGGTTTCAATACAAATCGTGATACTTGCGTTATCTATGTAAATCTATATCTGTGGTGTACCATCTCAGCTGCCCAATTTTTTTTTTTAGCCCTTTTGACGTCCCACTCCTCGGCACGAGCCTCCCCCCACACGAGGGAGATTTAGGTCAGAATCCACCACGCTGGCCTAGTGCCGGGTGGCGGATTTCACTTGTCTTTTGAAAAATGGACACTTTGTCTTTTGAAAAATGGTTAGATCTTCTAAGATATTCAGGGGTGCTACTCTTGAAAACGATAATCGATATATCGTGACATTTGTCGTGTCGAATCCTAGTCTTAAGTTCCATCGTTTTTAATGTCGTATCGATGACTGAAAGAACGATACATAATCCGATATATCGAGCTTAACCCTACTCTTAGGTATAAATGTCAGTCACGAATATTCGAATTTGACAACGATCAACACGTGATTTTTGCGATAATCTCAACGACACCTCTTAGGACGTCGTCGCCATTATCGTTTGGTTAATTTTGTAGCAATTCTGTGTAAAATGTCGTTTAAATTCGTGATAAATAAATAATAAATGAATAAAACAGTTTCATGATGAGATGTTGCATTGATGTTTTTATCAGTGTAGTCATGAGTTCCTGTGCTGACTTATGTAAAAGTTTTCAATTATAATGTCATAATTTTTCCTGTCCTTGGAAGCCATCAGGGAAGAAAATATTGCCCGTAGAAGGAAGAGGCAGCAAATGCGGGAACATTTCAATATTATATAACCATTCCCGATGATGAATTTGTCAAGAAGCGATAAAATTAAAATAAAATCACGTTTTGTTTAGGATTTATGACCACAGATTAACTCAATACGCTTGTGACCGTACATAGAAAAGTCTATAGATAAGACGATGGATAAAGTGAAACCGCGTTATACAAAAAAACAGCGAGCGTGAAAGAGCTAGCGAGTCTTATTTATACATATTAGTTTCTTTATCTATTTTTGTGTCTCTGCCCCATAGATAAAACAAGTGAGGCCATAGAGAATATTCAGGTTTTCAACAAACTTTGCATTTATTATTCGCTTCATTCACTCCGAACATAGTCTATGGATACCATACACGATAAGGAATTCGAACATTTGGTAGGGTAGGGTAAGGTCGATATATTCGAATGTCGTATCGTTTCGAATGTATCGTTGTCGATTTGCAGAGTAACACCCCAGGTTTCCTCACGATGTTTCCTTCGCCGTAGGCAAGTGATAATCATATAGAAATTATGATTCGCACATAGATCTCGGAAAAATCCAGAAGTGTGAACCGCCGTTTGAACCTAAGACCTGGGGCCCGCAAGACGCGCGCTTAACCAATCGGCTATTATGCTAATACAATCAATGACCAATGCCACAATTTAATTGAGAGATGAATAAAACTGTTCCTCGACTCATTGTTAATAATCCTGTCGGGTTCGCACACCAGCTGATAATCGTTGTGTGAGTTTGAAAACAAAATCAAAGCAAAATGCCGCCCGTATCCGCCCCAAAAAAACCACACTTCTTAATTGTGTAATAAGGGCCTGTACACACTACGTTTTTTAAACGCGCCGTCGACGCGTGTTTGTAGTGTTACAGACGCGATACGCGCGCGAGTCAGACGCAGCTTGTAGACCTTTGTAGGATAAAAGTGCGCCGTCGACGCACGTTTATAAAACGGGCGTCGACGGCGCGTTTATCAAACGTGGTGTGCACAGGCCCTTAGGTTCTTTTCTCGCTGATATTATTGCCATTAACATGTACTGGATCCTGGAGTATATACACCTATTATCTTAGTAAACCAGGGTAACCACTTAAGGTGTAATACACCATATTAAACGTATAAATTATTCGGCAGGGTAATTTGAAAAGGGAGTATGTAATTGGATGTTTTACCATATTCCGGTGCTTGCTTGTTAATGATTAATGGTTATATTTTTCAAAATATAATATAATTGGTGGTTAATTGAGATCAAATTGGCGAATGACAAAATAAGATCTATAAACTTTATAGTAACCATGGTGTTGCGTTATTTACAGGCGCATCGAACCACGAGGTCTCCGCGGAGCCGACGGGCGACGGCGCGTCGCCGGAATCGCCCACCATCTACTCTGAAGTCATTGACGTCACAATACCAGTGCAATGTCTCGTGAAAGACTCCCGGTTAGAACTACTCGAAGCTAGCAAGGTGAGTGGTACTTCTGAGGCCAGTAGGCCTGGCACAGTTGTGATATCATAAAATGTGAGATAAATCGATTTTGTCTCATTCTTTCCTATGATTTGTGGCAGAGAGAGTGCTACATAATATGTGACAAGTCATGTTTTGGCCCACTTACTGGCCCCACTATTTAAGTGTCATATCCGCGGCCTGTAAAATAATAATAATAATTAGTAATTTTAGCCATTTTTAACGTCCCACTCCTGGGCACGGGCTTCCCCTCAACACGAGGGGGATTCAGGCCATAATCCACCACGCTGGCCCAGTGCGGGTTGGCGGATTTCACATGTCTTTCGAAAACTAGTTAAATCTTCTAAGACATGCAGGTTTCATCACGATGTTTTCCTTCACCGTAAGCAAGTGATAATCATATAGAAATTATGATTCGCACATAGATTTAGAAAAATCCAGAGGTTCGAGCCGGGGTTTGAACCCAAGACCTGGTAGCCCGCAAGACTCGTGCTTAACCAATCGGCTATCACTGCAAAATAAGTAGAAATAAATATTTATAAATTTGATTTGGCATGGTGTTACAAAGTCTATAGTTAAAAGGTAAAGGCATGTACTGAGTATAAGTCAAATTACAAATGTTCTCCCGTTATACCACGTTAATTAATAAGGGGTTAGCGTCGGAAGCTATGCGCAAAATGAACGCGTATATAAATAACCATCGCCCCCATTACATAACCTATGTTATTACCCGCATCGGAAATAGTTAAAATCTCTTATTTGAAATTCACTAGTGAGCTATTTTTTATCTGACATAAATGCATAATATTGTTTACGAAATATTAATGTATCGAATTATGCTTGCTTATTGCTGTTCAGACACAGAATTTGAATCGGTTTAAGTACTATCTAAACGCATAGGCTACTACTTCAAATATATTAGTAACTAGTTTCGGCCCGCGACTTCGTCCGCGTTGACTTAAGTAAAGTATTCTATGTGTTAATCCAGGTTATAAACTATCTGTGTTCCAAATTTCATCCGAATCCGTTCTGTAGATTTTGCGTGAAAAAGTAACAAACATACATACATAACAAACATATAATATTAGTAACATTAGTAGGATAGCTGAGTGAAGGTGCACTGTGGGCGGCATCCTTAACGTTTCCTTTTAAATAAATAGCATATCCAGACATATACTAACTGTGTGGTCACAAATCAAGAGCGGCCATTCCATGAAAATACTATGTACCAATTGTCCAACGTATTTGAAATCTTAACATCATGCTAACAAAGTGTATTTTTCAACAGTCCGAGTTGCCCGGCTTCTACGATCCGTGCGTGGGCGAAGATAAGCACCTGACTGTACAGTACATGTTCCACAACAACCTCCACTGCTGCACCGTCCCCGACAGCCACGCTCTCGTACTCCCACGCAACAGTCAGTATAAAGCGCATTTTCCTTATCAGACAAGGGACTTGATGTAGTCGTCGGTACATTTCACGAATACGCGTGAATTATTGCAAATTGATCCATATGCTATGCTATCCATGGCATTAGAGTCTTCGTGAAATGAATGAACTATACAGGTTTTGACAGCATCAAATGCAAATCGAATGATTGATGAGGTCTCATAGCGCGGGAGTTCTCAATGTGCCATTGCACAGCAGCGCATTGCGCGATATAGTGATCCTATAAGGGTCCAGTTCTATCCTTTGAACGTACGCTAACGGTACGGAACCCGAAATAAATGGTCTGTGCTTTCGCGCGCACTATGAGAACTCAGTAGTGTTTGTGAATATGGGTGTTATATAGTCATGTTTCTAAGGTAAGGTAAGTCATGTACCAAGAAATAGGCATCACTGAGTACCTAGTGTAAATTAAACTTTAATGATTTATTTCTATGTTACTAAATATTTAGTTATATTTTTGTTTCTTTCACAGATCATCGAATAAAGAATAGATCCTGAAAAATAAAAGTGAAGCGCCGGTAGTAGCTTCAAACAGGCGCAAGCGCCGACGACATGAATATTTAATAAAAACAGTAGTTAATTATAGCTATGTTAAAATGAGAATTGTGACCAATCCAGAAAATTATTATCAGCAAGCTCTGAATCGGTGGTCGCTATGACATTCCACTAACAGTACAATTCATCTATTAGCCTTAAGGATCCATTCGCAATATTACTGAGTCCCTGTTTCAATCCATCTTATCAGCGTCATAAATGCAAATCGGACAACTTCTGTACTAAAGTTGAGTTCAACGTTTAACGGTGAAAAGCTAACTTTTGTCCATTGTTAAATGCAATTCAATCTGTGACAGAGAGCACTCAATGTAAAAAAATAGTATTATTATTCCTAATTTTATTGACTGTCGGCTTACAGTCTAGAATTTGGGTGATAGAAACATGAAATTACTGTAACTTGACCAAAGACTTTTATAGTCTTGAGTATAGTTACCCAGATCTAATTGTCGTTTGCAAGTGGTTAAAGTATGTCTGTTAGTCATTCGGTACACCGCTAGGCCCGAGTTAATAAATCGATCTTGATGTAACCTTTGGCCATACTTCTGGCGAACTGAAACCAAACTAAAACCAGTCACGCTAGGGTTGGTTTTAGTCTGCAGCAGTATGTGTGGTTTGGTTCCATTTTGCATAACCATATCAATGCATTAATCAGCAATGAAATTTTAACATAAATCTAGTTCAATATGACATAAGAGCTACTCAAGTTCGCTATCCAAGTTGAGATTGAACTATTAATAATGGCCTCTGTCATCTGGAATTTAGAGTGGTTAACATAATGTAACGTGACGTCACATACATTGGAATAGCAGCCGAGACCGACCTTTATAGTCAGTTCATTTCACCAAGACGCGTGAATTATTGCAAATTGACCCATATGCTAGCGCCATAAGGGTTACACCACGCGTCTAACCTTATTATTTATCAGCTTACGCATATGATTGCCCCCTTGTCTTTTTATTTACCTTGCTGGCTGGTCCCTAATGCAATTTACGCACAAAATTATGCAAGCGAGTAGTAAATAATGAGATAGTAGATTAGGTCTGATCTAGTAGATAGTTTTCTTGTGTGGAGTATCACAAGTGTGACTAGGGGCGACGTTATCCGTGAGGTTTGAAGTGACGTGTTACCTTAATCGATTTACATAGCCTTGTATGTAATAGCTGAGTAGTCTTGTCTGGTACTCGTTCGGACCATTTTATTGAAGACTAATCTTATAATGTGATCGGAAGAATTAGGAGGCATCCCTCCTAATTCTTCCGATCACATTATAGAAGCATGTGTGAGCTAAAAGAGCGAGGCATGTGGATGAATACAGTGCGAGAGGAAGCCCCATGAAAAGATGGATGGATTGTATTAAGAGTGATATGAACGAGGTTGGAGTGGATGTGAGTGTGACGGGAAAGCGCGATGAGTAGAAGGAAAAGACATACTGCGCCGACCACAGATAATGGGAAAAGGTAAGGCAGATGATTATGATGATTTGTATAATGTGATGTTGGGATAGTTTACCTATGCGAAGAGTAGGTATCTATGTTAATGATTTTATTTACTCAAATCTTATTCATATTCAATGAATTTAAAATAGAATAATAATAATAATTTTAGCCCTTTTTTGACGTCCCACTTCTGGGCACGGGCCTCCCCTCAACACGAGGGGGATTCAGGCCATAATCCACCACGCTGGCCCAGTGCGGGTTGGCGGATTTCACATATCTTTCGAAAATTAGTTAAATCTTCTAAGACATGCAGGTTTCATCACGATGTTTTCCTTCACCGTAAGCAAGTAATAATCATACAGAAATTATGATTCGCACATAGATTTCGAAAAATCCAGTGGTTCGAGCCGGAGTTTGAACCCGAGACCTGGTAGCCCGCAAGACGCGTGCTTAACCAATCGGCTATCACTGCTATCACTGAATTTTAGATAGGTTTTCTATATAATTAAACAATCATCAGACACTGTACTTATTTATAGTGGAGGAGTTATTATTTTACTTCATTAATCATAAAAATATGATTACATAATTTTATTTGGCTGCTATGATACACATCACTTCAGCTTATTTATTTATAATCTATAATTTCTAAGCGTTTTTATTATTTTAATTGCCTACTCCAAATCGTCATGTTTGTTATCTTTCACGTATGTTGTAAGAGTCAATTGAGTGAAATGGGCTGGTCATAGAGGAGCGTTGCTCAATATCAACACTTGTGCACCGCGATGCGTCTCGAACCAAATATTGATATTAGTTTCGGCCGGTATTCATTGGACCTGTATCGGTTTATTCCAGAACATTGCGTAGCTGCCATCTCTAACGAGATTGTACTGACTGATGAGCCAGTGGTTAATTACATTCACTGATATACTTTACCAATGCAAGAAAAATATGTAACTAAAACTAACTATATATATATTCAACATTTATAATTATCAAGTCAACCGTAAAGCTTAAGAGGGCGTTCAGAGACATGAAAGAGTCATAAAAAGAAAAATAAACACATACTTCTTCGTTGAAATTTTGGGAGTAAGAAACCACATGATGACGTAATATGCTAAAGAGCAACTTGAAAATAACTCCTGTGAGTACCTAATGAATAATATTGTTAATAGATTGTATTCATTGGTACCCACTAAAATAACGTCTTTGTGTGCGATTATTTCATAATATTTTTTTTCAATTCGACCGTTGCAAATACAAATTATCTGTACAGTTTATCTGCGTTGTTCCGTCTTGCGCGATGAGCGTTTATAACGCGCGATGAAGCGCGCGTGGTAGCAATAATTAAAACGCTACGCGAACGGAAAAAAACTGGGTTCAATACGCGTGCGAAACGTACCTAGTGATAAAATCTCGCACGCACATGGGCTCCGTTCGCTATCCCGTGGCGTGCCAATTCGCCAATCACGAGCCCTCGTGTCACAGCTTACACGATATTCTTTTTATAAGTGTAACAACAAAATACCTATCCCACAAGCAAAATAATACTGTAGGTAACCTAAATTCCTTTCAAAATAACGTGTAAATAACACGATTTGCATAATTGAAATTATTTTATTTGTATATTTAATTAAAAATAATTGGTGTGTATGCCATCATTATTGCTAAAAGGAATCTTAATAAATAGAGGCGACTGATGGTATTATGGTATTGTCGATTGATATTATCGAACGAAAACATCGATCGATGAAAATCGACCACAGCAAGCGGACAAAACAAACAGATTTCACCTAAGTATGTACTTATTTGAATCTGATGCTAATTGACTCATTCACTTAACTTTATGAAGCAAAAAGGCAATTGTTTTTAGTCGATAATTTTGCACGAAACAAAGTTGGACCGGGGAAAAGTGTTTGATCGATATTATCAAAAGATCTTGCTAAAATCTCGCTCGACAGACTACACTAATCATAGAATCTTCATGGTCACAAATTTCACAGCTTGCCTTATTGGATTAACAAATAGTTTGTTGATCAAAATTATATTATTAGAAGTAAGTATTCGCACAAACGTCTAAATCCACATTGTTTCAACGGCTACTTTGGAACCTCTTTCTTACAAGTAACCCAAAGCTTGCATAATAATTTTCTGGATTTACACTCTTGTATTGTAGATAGTCTTAAAAGTTATTGTTGACTGTTAATTTATTTCAATTGCGCTTCCTCTATTGGGGATACAATTGGCCTGTTTTGCCCGTATTTTTATTAGAATTTTCTTCGAAATATTAGACAAGAGGCGTTATAAAGAGGATTTATAAAATAAACAAATTGTATTACTTAACTAATCTATTCATGGGGAGTAGATACACAATTTCTTCTGTTGACGGCATGCCTTAAAAATATAATAATATGCTGAATTAAATGAGATGTTGTTTAATTTGATGTTTTATTTTGATATTAATTTAGAACATAGTACGGGTTGCGAACTCGTCGACAAATATCTAAACCTGTCATGCAATAACTTGCATATGAAGATTCCGTACTTACATCACTCACATAGCGTAGGAACCTACAGGATAGGTATCTACTACAATTGTGGCACTAGGTATTTAATTTGTTACATTTTATTAGATTATATCAAGACAAATCCGGGACTAGATGATGCGTGAGTTTTGTTGGAAATATATTTCTCAGCGGATATATCTTTAAATTTATAACCGCTAAGTTCGTTCCGTGTTTAATGTCCACTTTGCATCTGTAGTGCGCTTTTGTATGAGCGAACAATGGTAAGTAAAGCCGAATTTGGTGGTAAGTGACGATAAGGTATGCGATTCGGGCACACAGAGTAATTGACATCGACTCGTTTAGAGGGATCAATAGGTGTTTAATTCCTATGCTTGATCATGACCATTGGATCGTCTTTTGGGCGGTCAAACTGAGCTGGATTTTTTAAATTAGTTTCAAATTAAGATATTTAATCGCTAAATATCACATGAGAAGCGAAATGTGCTTCTGGTAGTACCTACAATAAATTTGAATCTATAACTTTTTGAGAGGTGGGTTTCATGTTACACAACAAGCGGAAATTCACGACCGAAATAGGACTTCAGGAATAAATCATAAACAGTGGAAAAGTATGAGATCGCGCGTCATTGATCGCGGTGACTCATATGGAACTCTACGACTAATTTCAAGACACAATTTGAAACGCTTGTCGTTTTTGCTTTAGACCCTTCGGTTTATAGCGGCTTATTAAATTATTATTTTACCATTTACACACAACACAACAAGGTCTATTTTAGACCGATATTTTGGAGTTTCTTATTGCTTATAGTACGCATTTTGTTTTTATTAGCGGTCAATTTCCAGTTAACAGGTGTTATTTTGGCGTATCTTCTGTATAAATAAAATTCCGTTGTGCGGGTTTTCGTAATTATTCTTCTAAAAGGCTTGATCGATGGCGGTTCCGCTTTATAGTGGGGTTACAATACACTTTCACACTCATCCGCAACCCCTCCAGCGGACTTTGAAGTAGACTCCTCGTGACGAAACGTAGAACGAATGTTACTTTAAGCGTCAATAGCCTAGTGGTTAAAGACGCCGCCCCGGTTGCTGTGAAGTTCCGGTTCGATCCCCATCCTGGCCGTTAAACTATTGACGTGAACCCACTCCTAACACAAGCATTAGCTTAGCTGGAAGGGCTAACGGCAATACTAGTAATGTGATAAACTCACATTACTGGTAAGGTAATCTATTTAAAAAAAACTTTGTTGATTTATTTAGGTACTTATATACCTACTATGAATATATATGGTACTCTAAAGAGAGAATCAAAGTACACACCCATATACTTATTATTCTGTAATTAGTAATCTAAGTATATATTATAAAAATGAATCTTTATTTCCTTGGACATCGCATCATGCGTGAACGGATGAATCGATTTCGCTAATCCTTTTTTGTTGTGTTTATTATTGTCAGGACAAGGATCTTATGAAATAAAAAATAAGAAATTTAGCGGAACAATTCAATATTCAAAGTTAAGACAGGGCAACGTCTGTCCGTCACAGTTGACGAAGATCCTGTGGCGCTTCGTATTTCAGCGGCGAGGTCAGACCGCTGGGTTTTAGTGGGTAGGCTGGACAGTCGTCCAGGAGTCCCACATATCCGTCTGGGTTCCCCCGAGTCCAGACGGAATGCGTAACAGCATTTCCCAGCGAAAAAAAAAAAAAAAGGGCAACGTCTGTGGGGTCAGCTAGTACAAAATTAAATGTATGGTTTCTTTCATTTTGTTTTACTAATCAATATCGCTTACAATAATACTTTTACTTGCGGTAAACGCTTCTGAGATCTCTAGTGTAAGTCGGAATTAAGTCGTCAGGAAGTCATCGCGATGCTACTGACCATTATATGTGTGTCCCGTACATTATAATTTACAATACATAAAATAAATAAACATCGCCAGACTGACACACTTACTGTATGGTTCCACACTAAGCAACGCTTCTACTACGGGTACCGTTCAATGGTCTGTGAGCGATCGCAGTGACACCCAGACCTGAGATAATTACGAGAAGGCCATTTCTGAAATTTGCCCCTGCGGGAATCGAACCCGCAACCACCATGTGCAGTGAGCCGGGCGGCCTACGCTCGAACCACTGCGCCAAGCGGTCGTCAATGTTCTTGCAGTTTCCTGTTTTAAGTACATACCTATATCCAGTGTAGCATTTAAAGCCTGAATACTGCATTTACCTCAAATGATGGTGGTGGGCTTGGATGGTGCATTTAACTAGATAATACTGACTGCACCGGGTGGCTACAGGTTCGAATCCCGTCGGGGCAAATTTCTGCAATATCAGCGTTTTCTTGAAGAAATTATAATAATGGTAGCTGAGCCCGCCCGCGACTTCGTCCGCGTGGAATTTAACTTACCAAAAAAGCCCGCTCCCGCGTTCTGAGCCTGCGCGACAGGACCCATTTTTTTATTTTGTTTTTCTAAAATAAAAGTAGCCTAAGTTACTGTTTATAACATCAGCTATCTACCAGTCAAAGTCACAAGGAAGACAGTCACAAGGAAGAAACACACAGACAGACAAATTTTTTTAAATGTGGTTTTTGCTATAGGTGTCATATGTACTTTTATATGCACTTTGTGAAAAGGTGTTATTTTGATATTACAAACAGACACTCCAATTTTATTTATTTGTATAGATAATTTATTTGTTTTCGTAACATGCCTTGATCTGTGAGTCACCGGGACCGCCACCAGACCATCCCACCCATAGTATAAGCGTTATTTATTTTGGGACCCATACAGTAGGTATGAGTTATTCTGGCAATATTATTTTATTTGTTTATTAATATTATAATTGTCTAGTGTAAAAATATATAAACTTCCTAGTTGTTGTTAGTCGTTTGCGAAGACAATCATGGAGCATGGCATTCCAGATCGAGCAGTAAGTATTATACTGTTTAGTCACTGTACAGTTTTGACTTGCTGCCTTTGATAAGTAACTGTGACCCACCTTCTAATATATTAAGTACAGACATGGGCATGTGCGCATCCAACAATGCACTCTGTTTACTTTCGTGAAAAAGAGTTTAATTGAAGGTCGTGTTTGAGTTAAACTCGCCTGGCTTTTGCGATTGGTAGCGGCGTGATTTTGGGTGCCAAAATATTGGTAATATCTGGTTTAATTGGTAACTATAAATAGTAAAGAACATACTGTTTCATTATCCTTGATTAGACCTCGTTTCAGATTCTGGAAACAAAGACTTCTAGACCTTGCCGCAAACAAATCGTTATTGTCATTCATTATCACTGTCAGTTTTATCCACTGGGCTAAACCATTCTACTTTATAAGCAATTTACTGAAGAGCTGTTCGTCCTCCCGCCAACAATATCACGCCAACCAAGCTCTTAAGGGGTTTTGGATAAAGCCTATATTTCTGTGACATTCTAAGTAGCAAATTAGCGATCATTATGTATCAAAAGCTATGTGCAACTAAGCGTAGCTTTCCCACATTGTGACACACTGAGGTAACTATAATTCGCTTAGTTTTAAGTACACTATACAATCTGCTGTTGAATTAGCTTGTGACGCGCTTGTGTCGCTCGTGACACCACTAATGAAACACGTTGGTCACGTTTCCTAGATCCGTTTGATGTCAAGTTCATTTACTATGGAAAAGGGATGCATTGCTGCAGTGCTTATGAATAGGTAGGTACCTATGTCTGGTTTTTGTCCCAATATAGGTACCTAACTTTGACGACCGCTTGGCGCAGTTGTGAAAGCGTAGGCCGCTCGGCTCACTGCACAATGCACATGGTGGTTGCGGGTTCGATTCCCGCCGGGGCAAAGTTCAGAAATAGCCTTTTCGTAATTTGCCCAGGTCTGGGTGTCACTGGGATCGCCCCCGGTCCATTGTACGGTACCCATAGTACAAGCGTTGCTTAGTTTGGGACCATACATAGACTAGATCGTTCGGATCTCTTCAACACCTTTAAGCTCGACATTCCAGTAGTGTATTACGTTCTAGCAATGTACTTCACGTTTTAATCTGCTATAGCAATACCAGGGTAACAGTTTCTTACCCAGAGTACCTATCATGTTTATTTAAAGTCAACGTTTAATAAACTAACTCATGACGCAAAAAATATAAAATAACCATTCATGCATATCGCACGACCATAAGTGTATTGACAACATTCTCGCCCAAATATATCCGCGAACAAGTAAGTTTTTGGATCCAGGAGCTCGATAGGCGAAGACTCGGGCAATTATTACAATGCCTTTGCTCGGACCCCTGTTGCGATGCGATGCGACCGAGCGAGGAATTCGGTTAAACCTATCGCGCTAGCCAGCTCCATAGGAAACTGGCTAGCGGAATTCATACATAAATTAAAAAAGCTTACGTACATGCATAAATTTTATCATTTAGACGTTATAAACCCTGACATTAAAACTTGTGAATTTTTGCAGATGGAGGAAAATGTTAAGGGAAATAATAGTACCTAATAGCCAATGATGTACTTGCAGATTATAAAGTTTTTAAAAAGCAGTAAAACACTAAATGTCATAGTCGTGATACAAATAAATTATCGCTGCGATCATCGTGTAAACTAAACTGCACACAAGTAAATACCTACTAGGTATGTGAATAAAATGTTACATTCCTGCGTATATTTGAATGTTTGAATAAAGGCTAATGTCACTTCCATAAATATTGAATGAAATTTGTAAAAACACACACATTTGGCTGATCCTTTCAAGGCCCGATCCTTCATTAAAGACTTTATTTCAAAGTCATTGTAAAACTCTAAGAAGAAAACTGAATAATCTTCGACAAAGACAGCCTCTTGGCCTAGTCATTTAGCTAGTGCCATAAGCAATTGTTTTATGAATACTGATAAATATTTATTTTATCTAAAAGTGTAGGTACCTACACAAATTTGTAGGTAGTTAAAATTCTTAATTTAAAATAAAAATTATGTGTGTTGACTTGAGAATACAAGTGGGTTTGAATGAGTGAGTAGGTAGTTGAGACCCTTAAACTAGGCATAGCCTGTACGGAAAAGGTCAATACCATTTAATTATAATAATAACCAAATCCCTGAGTAAGTAGGTACTTATTACTTCGGACTTTTGAAACACTCTTTTCCTGAACTCGACGAGAAACTAGATTTAATACGCCATCTATAATAAATTGGAGTGTCTGTTAAAAATTTTGTCTGTCTGTCTGTCTGCCTGTGTGTTTTTTCCGGGTAATCTCCGAAACGGCTGGACCGATTTTGATTCACTGGCAGATAGCTGATGTTTTAAGGAGTAACTTAAACTACTTTGATTTTAAAAAATTATTAGGGTTCCGCGTAAAAAAATAAAAACACATGAAATCAAAGAGTATCTCCGAAACGGCTGGATGACGGGACTTTCACTGGTACATAGCTGATGTTATAAGCAGTAACTTAGACTACTTTTATTTTAGATAAACAAAATTTAAAAAATGGTTTCTGTCGCGCGGTTTGTGAACGCGGGAGCGGGCTTTTTTGTTAAGTTAAATTTTACGCGGACGAAGTCGCGGGCTCAGCTAGTCTTTTTATATACATGGTGTTAGCTCACAGTGGGGCAAATCCAATCGCTATATCCTTTCATCCTGCGCCAAATAACGCTGTAGAATTATAAATATATGTAGGTATACCGAACGAGCAATTTGAAAAGTGGGTTAGTAAAATACCTGTCCACGACAGTACCTACTTACTGACAGTTTCAAATACATAATTGGTGGACTGTTATAAGACCAAAAATTATGACCTAGACTCAAGCGACACTTCATCTGTCAAATAAACCAATACAGTTATAGATTATGTGATAAAAAATCTTCATACCTACCTTCTGCGAAATTATAATCATCATATTCAGACTTGCAATAGTAGTTTTTGCTTGCAATCTTCTATCGCGGACACTAGTTTAGCATCATGAAACACAGTTTTATACAAAAACCTTTACAACGCGTTTTTTACAGAAATATGTATATGCCTGCTTACTCTAAAGAGGTAGTAACCTTTGACGACCGTTTGGCGCAGAGTGGTTCGAGCGTAGGCCGCTCGGCTCACTGCACATGATGGTTGCGGGTTCGATTCCCGCCGCGCCGGGACAAATTTTGGAA
Organism: Notodonta ziczac; assembly: GCA_918843915.1. NCBI lineage: Eukaryota > Metazoa > Arthropoda > Insecta > Lepidoptera > Notodontidae > Notodonta > Notodonta ziczac. The sequence continues at coordinate 4,324,601 of OU974038.1, read as the reverse complement.
ATGGCCTTTTCGTAATTTGCTTGGTCTGAGTGTCGCTAGGATCGCCCCCAGTCCATTGTACGGTACCCATAGTACAAGCGTTGCTTTGTTTGGGACAATACAGTTTGTGATTCAGTCTGGCGATATTTATATAAAAAACGTATTTTGGGGTTTTTGTAGGAGATAATCAAAGATCTGGCGGGCCCTTTCACTATTCACATCGCGCAGATACACGCAATAGCGGACTTTTTGAGATAACAAGACAACTACTTAACAATACTCTTTTAGTGCTTTAAAAATTAAGTTTTAATTTTTTGCTCGATAATGTCGACAATCCTAATACATTATGAATCAAAGAAGGTTTAATGTGCTCCCGCTGTGTTGCGATTATAGGTTCTTTAACATATATTTTATTTATGACGTCATCAAAAGGTTTAGGTAGGTACACAGATGGTAGGTACCTATTTGATAAGGTGTTCGTTTCCTTTTTCCGTTTATTAAGGTAATTTATTTAATATTAATATTATATAATTTATTAACTTTAATATTTTTTAATTAACCTACTTAGTTTCTATCTATAACAAAGGGTATGTTTGAGATATCAAAATAACAGCTTTTTACTAAATTAATATGAAAGTTTTTATATTTAAACAATTTTTTTGTCTGCATTTTGTATATCTGCCAGACTGTTTGTTCCAGCTAACCTCCGAAACGGCTAGTCCGATTTTCACTAGCAGATAGCTAATGTTATTAGGATTAAATTAGGCTACTTTTATTTTATCGAAGTACAGCTAGTTACATTTATATTCCATGTATGATTATTACGTCAGCACACATTCCTATATTCGAACTTCAGTTCCCATAAACACGCACGGCTATATTCAGGCTTCATAACTTACTATCTCGGTCCGGTCATCCCGAGACATAACCGGTTACAATTGGCGTGATCCGCTAATTACGGTTTGATCTGGATTCGGGCGCCGTCTTAAATTAATGTTATGAAAAAAAGAACAGCCGTGGGTACCTAGGTTGTAATTACACTGTTTGCTCTGAACGGTTAATGTCAATTATGAGTGTAGGTTTAGGGTTTTCAGCAACACTGATAAATAAAACAAGTCCGTAGCACCCATTGACAAGTGCGTGAAAACTGTGTTATGTGAAAGAGGCGAGTCGCGATCCTAGTTTATAGTAATAAAGTATCCGGGACTAGTCCGGCCACACACTCCCACTATTACTCCTGTAAGCCAGGATCGACAATGGCCGGGGCGTCTCGGAGCATTTCCCATGGACCCGGGGCGCCCCTCTGCATGGCGGAGGGTGGTACACCGTTGGTTTTTAGTGGGTATACTGCGCCCTTCAGGTGCAGGACTCCCACATACCCCTCTCGTCTCCCCCGAGGCGTGAGGGAACCCATAAAGGGTTTTCCAACGAAAAAAAATAAATAAAGGATCGACAATGGTGACCAATGATGACACCGACGTTTGACCCACGACGAGTCCCGGGGAAAAGTTAAATTATCTTGGAACCCGCACGAATTTAATCGAAATTATAAATAAGAGTTGAAAGAAAATTATCCGTTTAAATCAGTTCTAAAATCCCTTTGACTCCATTTAGAATTAAGATGCATAACATTGCGTAATCATTATTTGGAGTGGAATATTATTTATTATTCTCATGGAATGCTGGAATTACACGACAGTTGTGAGTCACTGATCAAAAATGTACAGTCAGAGGCTAACATGTAATAAGTACACTTCACGATTTTAAAATCCACATAGTATTGCAGTATTAGTTAATAATAGTATTGCAGTTACGATACGAAATACGAAGTAAAAACATCAGTACAGTAGCAAACGGGATCGTTGAATATTTTTTAAAATTATTATAAGCTTTGATAAAATAAGTAACGTTTATTAAAGATTATAAGGCATTCGTGCTTCGATTTTAGGATCATAAAGTGTATCTATGCAATAAATAATTTATCGATACATATTTTTGCCTGTGACTGTACAAGGTAATAACTAAGTAGGTGTCGGAGCTCAATCCTGTTTGATATAAAACGACATTAAAATTGCTTTTAAATATAATATACACTTTACCAAAAGATCCCGAAACTCAATAAGGTAAATTAAGAGCGTTTTGTTTATGTTGTCGGTGGTGATATACCTACATAAGTGCTGAAACCTATTGTAAATAAATCGAAAGAAAAGTTGCCATGCTTTTGTCTATATTGTTATATAAGTTACTACATCGGTAGCATACTTGAAGGAAATAGATTAAGGTGTTGTGTGTGGCTCATGTAAGAATATTACATTAATTTCTAATCAGTACTTTATTTGTGCAAATTCTATTTATTGGTCATACGAGTAGTTTCTTCTACTGACTATGCTTTTCTTCTGTATCTGAAATAATTTTCTTAGATTGTCCCAGATACGAAAATGAAAAAAGATGACGCTATGGGGAGGGCTATTTGCTTGATTTTCGAGTACTTATTAAGGTGTATTTTTTGCATGAATACCTTACGTTTGAAGATCCCGGAGCGCCTTCGTCGTGCAGAATTCGGCCACCGGGGAGGTTTTGGTGGGTAAGAATCTCACATACCCCAGGCCACTGCATTTTTCAAAGATTTCCTTCCCGTGAACAAATTAAAAAGGTATGTGTTTGCGGCGGGCGCGGCGCTTGGGGTGCAGGTTGCGGCGGCGGCGGGGTGCGCTCGCGCTGCCATAAAGTGGCCCCCGCACCTCGCGGCCTTCAGTTCAAGCTGAGACCCGCTAACGCCAACACGGTTTCGCGCCGCCCACTCTCGCCTAGCACCGCCGAGGCACAACACGCGATAGTGTTCGCTTGTGAACGAGTTGCGCGCCCTTTCTCTCACGCAGTGTGATCGTGCTTCGGTACGTGAATGCAAAACCGGACTACTCTCTTGACACGAGATACCTACGAGGAATCCGCAGCGGTTTGGACCTCTGAAATATTTCAACAGGTGAGCCGCTATTCCATTTCCATTTTGTGAACAGGCACAGCGAGTTTTTCTGCATATGCGAGTTGACGGTAGACGTCTGTGAATTGTTAAGATCTCACTTTCCAAAGGAGCTCGGTCGCGGCACCGTGCGCGGGCGCCTTCGCCACTTGGCGGTACCTGCGAAACCTATTCGCTGATTATGCGTTGGCGTTCTGCGGAGACTCGGCCGTACAGGTCGGATCGCCGATTAACTACACCTCGCGCACGCTGTAGGCACTGTGGTGAACAGCTCCGACTGTATTTGTAAATATTCAGTGTCCGCCGTTGTGAATTCAAACCTATTCTCGCCACGAGTAATGTAATCAGCGTTTTCTAGCAGGAGTACCTATGTATTGTCATTATGAATATTTTACGCCGATGTCACAGTGAAAAGGCATTCGATTCGACGCGTATGTTTGGTTCTTTTGTTCGCGTAATCCACTCGTGACTGGTACAAACAAAAACCTATTTTAATAACACCTTACTGAGGCAAGTTGTAAAATTGTGGACTATTAATTAAAATTAATCCAAGTGAACATGTTTTGTGCATGATTGTAAATACATATTTTTGGAATATGAATATTTACGGGTACCACCATCCCATCATCTGGGAACGATCACACTCGACCGTTGCATCATCAAGAACCTACGTGGATTTCTAACGTTATTTCAATTGTAGGTACATAATTAATTAAGCAACAATTAAAGCAATATAACTTACAAAGATAAGTACCTATCGGATTAAATGCACCTAGTAAACAAAAACTACCCATCTATTGCGACAATTAATTATTAAAATAGGTAATAAAATGTTTGGGATCACTGACAAAATTATAACTAGGTACAGACAATTAGAAAAGTAAATTCGTATCTGAAATGTCTAAAATAATCACATCAACAATATTTCGTAGCAAATGTAATCATAGATACCGTCTGTTTACAATGTGATTCTTTTCGACATTTTGGATACCAAACTACTTTTGATGTTGACTGTACCTACAAATCTGTAGGAGAGACCGCAGAGAACATAGACATTATTTTAAAAATAAATATTAATACTTAATAAATTACTTAAATATGAACCAAAAAATCAAATAATCACCTATCTAACTATTTATTATTAGAAACAATTTGCATTATAAATAAAAGATCAGGGTATTTCAAATGCCTGTTTATTGTATTAGCAAACATTACCGTAGTACCGTCCTTATGTCCTTATCACGACATGACTTAAGTTGGTACGTATTTATGTTGTAATTTAGTAATATATTAAACTTTTAATATCCCACCAAAATACCAACCATCTTCACGTAGTAGGTACTGTAAATTGTTGCAAACTGTGAATCACTCCATGTTATTATAAAGCAATTTAGGGCAATTATCTTGCAGGCAAAATAATTTAAGTTACCTATTAACCTAAATAATAAATCTATATTTATGTATCAAAGTAATAAGTGTGGCACGACGACTTTTTAAAAGTAAAGTTCGTAGCTGAAAGGCAGAGTAATCTGTTGGAAGTGTTGAAATACGAAAATTATAAACTAGATGTCGCTACGCGGTATCAATACTAGTTCTATTCGATACTCTGTCTAGGTAATCTAAATATATATAACTCAAAGGTGACTGACTGGCATAGTGATCTATCAACGCACAGCCCAAACCACTGGACGGATCGGGCTGAAATTTGGCATGCAGGTACATGTTATGACGTAGGCATCCGCTAAGAAAGGATTTTGATTAATTCTACCCTCAAGGGGATGAAATAGGGGATGAATAATCCCGAAATTTTTGTTAAGTTAATTTACACGCGGACGAAGTCGCGGGCACAGCTAGTTTATCTATAGGTATATTCCTACCTACCTTTCGGCAGAATCGCATTGGGTCCGACTCAAAGAAAAGAAGACATTCAGCAAAAAAAAATGAAGTGTATTGAAATAATAAAAAAATTATCCATTTCACTACCTGAGGTTTGTATTTCGGGTAAGTTTCCGATGTCGAACGCGACAGGTCCCATCCCTCTTTTACAAATAAATAAGAAGAATTATAGAAGCTGTTGATTTCGACACGTAAACTTTCCATCGATGGTGAATACCTCACCAGAATAAAAACCGCAGGTACGAGTACATCTTTATTTTTATTTCAGTAGGTACTATTAAAACTGCTGAATTTATTGAGATTCAAGCTGTTCAGGGCACAAATAGCAACATTCATAAAACATTATTAATTTAAATACATATTAAGTATCTAGGTAGGAATATAGATAGATCACCTAGATAGGTATATAGGCATATCTAATAGGTAAACTTTCCGTCGTTGGGAATACTACCTCCCCCCAAATAGTTAGATATCTACCTAAGTAACTTTGGCCTGTTGTAAAATACAGTTCTGTAGTACCTACGGTGTACCTAATAGAAAAAGAACATAAGTAATAAACTTACTGATTATTATAAGCACCTGAGTACCTACTTATCGAGGATTCTTATTTTCGAAAATACTAGGCATATTTCTGTAAGGAAAATTAAAATTGGTAAAGGCGGCGGTCATTGATATAACCTCTTTACCACCATTTAACTCAACCTTTTTCAATGTCGGACGCCTAAGAGATCATACTGTGATCGCAAATACAAATAAAAATAATTTGGTATTTCTTGAAATATTTTGATATTTATTTTGTCCGCGGAACCCTGGGGTACAGCCAGATTGGAAACCTACCTAGGTTTCTACACCTTAACATTAATATTTGCATTCGTACGATAACTCTCAACTCAACATCTACTCTACGACAACCAATTGGTCTCCAAAATCAATAAAAAATAATAATTTATAAAACAAAAAATAAATTTTGGGAAAAAAAAAATATACCTACCCAATACATTTTGACATTGCCAGTAAATTGATTATACCAATCAATAAAGCTGCTTAACTCAACGTAAGGTATTAAAATTCTAAGAATTTGTCTTGTAAAAAATATAACCTTTAAAGTAGATAAGGTAAATGATTACTGGGCAAACTTTACATTGTGTATAATCTTCTGGTGCGTTCGTATGCATGTTTGTAATTCTTCTCCTCCTAAACGGCTTGACCGATTTTGATAAATCTTGTTCTGTACTTACGGAGTCACCTGGATGGATCCCACTATAGTTGGACCCTGTGACGCTGTTGTTTACATCCAGAAAATACGCAAGCGAAGCTTCGGGCATAAGCTGTAATTTTCTTATTTTAAAACAGAGAAAACCGCTATATTATGTTTATTTTCTACTTTCCGATTAAACATTATTTCTTTTGCCTTTGTGTAACGGCATAGTTTCAACGTGTCCTTTGTGTAACGGGGCTAGAATACAGGTCTATGTTGTTTATTATACGACGTATGTTGCAAGCTGGTGACGACCGAAGACGTGTTTACGTTTCGTCCGAGATTTCGAAACCGATGGTATTTACTAGGTACGTAGGTAGTTCAGCTAAAAAATACCTCATCGATTTTAAATTTATATGGACTTTAGATTAATACCCACGAAAAACATTTTTATTTAATGCACTAAAGATTTTCTACTCTAGTTTAATATTTAGTTTTTATAAAAAGGTTCCTATGAAGCTTTTGACTGTGACTTGGCGTTGAGACTCAATAGATTTAAACGCGGTTTTTTAATGTGTATTAGAAATCTATATTTTTTATAGCAAAACTCGTACAGAATTAGATAGTGCGGCGGTGTTTTGTATTTGTGACAACTGGATATAACTAGTTAGTTCTAGCTTGTCGGTTCGGTGGCGTGAAGAAACATGGCTGTGGCTGCGTCGTTATGTAACCGTATTGGCGATTGTAGCCGTTTAAATAACTCTGAACTTAATTTCGTATTCGTAGGACGATGAGACTGGTTAGTATTATTTTACAGCTTTTTTGTAGACATTCTGTTTCTCCTATCATATTATGCAGAAATCATTGATTTTCAGTTACAATTAAATACTCATATAAATAAATTGGTACAAAACTTTTTTTTTCTTGTAGATATATACTTTTCGCTGTTTGCTCTTTCGTTGCCCTCGTTAGAAAATCTATAACTAACATCAAACAGCTGCGAACAAGTTAAAACTTATAATTGCAATGCAATTATTACATGTTATTTCATCATAGACATTTTATTATTGCGGTTTTACGCGGTATTGGAGGAAAAACGATCCCTTCAAACGTTTACATAATGCTTAATGATCTCTTCGCGTGTTCATTCCGACGGACATAATAAAGCTTTTTCTCACCGATGCTGATAAATAAATACTTACTATCGCATACATTATTTATTAAATAACGACACCAATATTTAATGGGGAGTACACTTAGCTAAACACTTTTAGGCGAAATACACGTAAATGACGGCTAATGCAAAATGCCCTACCTCAGGGCAATATTGCCTGGTTATTAGATTTGCACCCTTTTAAAATGTATTCATTTTAGATTACGTTGCGATCCATATTATAAACTAATACCCAAAAAAATCCTTGCAACAATAATGAAATTTCAATTAATGCGAACTGGAAAATAGTTTATTTCACATTAATACAAAAAGTGTAAAGAAACAAACTCTGTATACAAACAAAACGTGACTAATCTAAATATTTTGACGTCCTTCTCACGCATGGTCATATTGTTTGAATAGTGGACATAATTTTTTTTTAAGGACTCAAGTTAGTATTAAGCCAATATACCTAGTAAGTTTGATTAGCTCACACACTGATGAAAAACCTCGTAGGGAATACGGAACCCTAAAATGACAAAATATGATTTTTCTAGTTCCTAGTATCCCTCTTAGTAGTTTTTACTCAACAGAGAAATACATAGGTTACAACTGTACACACAAAGTATGTGACAAAATGCAAACGCATATAATTATATGCGTTTGCATTTTGTCAATAATTAATTAATTATTCCAATATTATCGCCAATAGGTAGGTAAGTATTCAGAAAGTAAGAAATTATCGTAATGTGACGCGGATGAATGACTAACTCTCAAGTGCGATACTCATCTGGAGTTGATAGATTTTTAATAATTGATTGTTTGAGATTTCAATTTATTTTAGTTTGAGTTGGATTTTATCTAAGTTTTTAGATGTTGGAGATTAGGGCTGAGTTACATACCTACGATCTATTTCTGATGTATTGAATCTGGAAAGGTCTTATAAAGCACTTAATTTATACCTATCTAGGAAATTCAACGGAAGAAATGGAAACATCACGTTCCGCTGATTAAAATGTGTCCGATTGGTGAGGCCACTGGTACATGCCAAAGAAAGTTACGTTTGGTATTTAGAAATGTTTGCTAAGAGTATTTACCTATTCGAGATGAGGTTGGACTCTTTTAAACAAGACCTACTTATCTATCTCTTCAAATTGGGCTTCGATGTAAAAGTAAGGTCTGTCTGATATATCTGTGATAATCCTACTAATATTATAAATGTGAAAGTTTGTGAGTGTGGATGTATGAATGTATGTATGTATGTATGTTTGTTACTCCTTCACGCAAAACCTACTCAACGGATTTGAATGAAATTTGGAACACAGATAGTTTATAACCGGGATTAACATATAGGATACTTTTTATCCCGATAATCCCGAAATTTTTGTTACGTTAAATACTACGCGGACGAAGTCCGTGGGCACAGCTAGTATGAAAATAATTTGGTTTAAATTCTTGACTGAACAATCTATAAGCCAACCTTCAGCGACATGTCAAATCCTACTTTAATATTATAAATGTGAAAGTTTGTGAGTGTGGATGTATGTATGTATGTATGTATGTATGTTTGTTACTCCTTCACGCAAAAACTACTGATTGGATTTGTATGAAATTTGGAACACAGATAGTTTATAACCGGGATTAACATATAGGATACTTTTTATCCCGATAATCCCGAAATTTTTGTTACGTTAAATACTACGCGGACGAAGTCCGTGGGCATAGCTAGTATAATATAAGTGCATGTAATTTTCCAACCTGACACTTCTGACCTGCCCATTCATCTTAGTTATTCAGACACCAAGCTTGTATCAATTTAATATCAATACACTGTAATAACAGCACAGCGGCACACATTTGCCCGGTGACTAGCAAATCAGGTGTTCAAATGTAACTGACATTTGAGTATTGAGAACGGAGCCGATATGTATTTCGCGCGTGTAGGTATACTTTTTGTCCAGCCACTCAATTATTTTCCAGGTTATTTTGGTCTTACGAACGCCTATTGCTGCCCGAACCGGTTGTGGATGCCGACTGCCGAGATAAGCCAACCAACTGGTTTGTGGAGTGCGTCGGCCGATGTGTGCTGTGGTTTTGGCAATGTGGGCATATGCACTTGGGTTTTCCGCCAAGGCTCCATATTGAAGTAATATACAAGGTGTTGTTTTACTCATGAACAATATACCTATTGCATGGTGCCTTAGTATTAATGCTAGCGTTGATACTTAAATACTACAAACTAAAACACCATTTTTTATCTGTTGGTTGGTGCACCTAGTTGGTTCTGTAGATTGAATCTTCGTGATATTCTTCGTGGTAGGTAAAACAGTTTTAGCATTTACCAGGGCACCATGAAAATTATCGGCCATTAAGAAAAATACCTTGTATAATAAACATATGATATATATTAGCCAATTTAACCGTAACTGAGTGAACCCGATGCAGTTTTTATACCGTGAAAATATAATAAATATTAATGCGTTACAAAAAACGTGCTTTTCATTACTCATACTCTGAAAGTAGGTCTGAAGTTGCCTGAGAAGCGGGTTGAAAGTAATACTTTTCAGGCCCGGGAGTTTCGCTTTCAACTGACAGCTGTCAAATTATAAAAAAAAAACTAGTTCCATTTTCACATTTCTATGGAACCATGTTCAAACTTTTTCTACAGTCACTCAATTACAGCACGATGTAAAATTGAAATAACATAAAGTTAAGTATTAATTCAAGAGTAATTTTTTTTAAATGACTTAATTATAGTTTCAACAATTTCTTTAAAATAACATAGATTTGGGCAAAATATTTAAAGATGAAAATGAAAAATAATGGCTAAATAATGAAGTTGGCCGGCCAACGAAAATAAAAACAAAATAGGCGGCAATCCGATTTTTTTTTCGAGTTGTAGAGTATTGTTTATACTTCATTGTATTATTTCTTTAGCCAATTCCTGTTTTTATTTTTATTTTCCTTGTATTCGTAATGAAAAGCACAGTGTTTACCTCGGGTGAAAGACTTATTTTATCCCTCGAACTATTAGCGCCCTCGCTACGCTCGGGCGCCAAACCCCGTCTCGGGACAAAATAAGTAACTTTCACCACTCATGTAACAATGTACTATTACAGCCTTGTACATACTAGTCCTACTGATATTCCATAGGCATCAGAGCAAAACGAATACGCAATGTACTGCATATTCCAATACACTGCATCTAACCTATGGATAATGTATTTTATATGTAAAACGGGGAAATGTTATGTTAGCATACTTAAGACCAATTCTCTATTGAAGTTTCATAAGGTGTATGTACCTACTTATATAATACATCACACTGGTTAACGTCCAGATCAATACGTTCCATTCTTCCTGCAAAAGCATTCATAAAAACGATAGAGTTTATCAAAATTAAAAAGTAGCCTCCTAAGTAAAATCATGTCTTAATTCCGACGGAACCCTAAAAAGTAGGTAGGTATGTAAAAAATGATCAATCGCTGTCTATTAAAACTGATTAGCCATTTATCCACGTTAAATCATTAACGAGCCTTATACAAGTTTTTAATAGTGATATCATGTCATAAATATTATATTTTGGTGACCTTAGGGAAAACAAGAACAAAGACATGACGCCTCTGATTTATATCGTAAATATAAAATATCGTATATTACATTTTATCGTATAAAAATACACTCATGTTCATATCCACGGCGGGTCATGTAAATTGGTATGTATTATAAGTAGCGATACATTAAATAGCATTTATTCAATTGCTCGACCAAGGAGGGGTCAGTTTGGTATGAGGCCACAAGTTACGTTAAGTTTTTTCGCGCACCTACCGACCAGTGACTGGCGTCGAGCGCCGTTAGAGGAGATATCTCACAGTATCCTGTTAGCAAACATCGTGATCGGCGTTTCTAGGTTAACTTACGATATCGGAGACGAAAAACCAGTCGGTGTTATTTTTGCTAGTGACGCCCTAATTTACAGGTGCACGGCGTCCGACATGTATGCAAATGCACCTAGAGATTGTACTTTTATTTGTTTTACCGCGCACTTACCTACTTATTTGTTCTGTCTGTATCAGTGTCGATGTCTTTTTGCTTTGGCATACTTATTTTTTTAATGCCTACCTACTTTACTTATACAAATTGAGTAGATATGTTTTGCGAGGAGTAAGAATTTGTGTGCGAACATTATTATAATGGGAGATGGCTGATCGATGACCTTTGACGTCACTAAATCTGCATTTCATGGACCTCCTACGGGTCTCATTGCTGCCCCAACTGGGCCAAGGTACCTATCACACGGCGACCAACATCAAAATAAATCCACGCCGCGCTATGTCGCCATCTATTACCCATTATCGGACCGTGCCGTCTTCCACCCATAAAAAGATCAATACTTTTAATAAATCATACATAAAATACGTTTAAAAAATCATTAATGTATATTTTTCTAAAGTCGTATAACGTGTCTATATCTGATTTCCTTCCATTAGTGGAGACGGTGACACGGCGCGGCGTTATATTTAAAACGGAACACTTTAGGCTCGGTGCACACCACGTTTTTAAAACGCGCCGTCGACGCGCCTTTGTAGCGATACAGACGCGATACGCACGCGAGTCACACGCAGCCTGTAGACTTTTGTAGGGAAAAAGCGCGGCGTCGACCCACGTTTCTAAAACGCGTGTCGCCGACGCGTTTAAAAAAGTGTTTCATGTACTCAAAGTACTCCTACTAATTAACAGATAAAAGTCCAAAAACAGTTATGGTAATGAATAGTATGAGATAGTGGCAGGCTCGAGTCCAACGTCGACCATTAAGGTCAAAGTCCTTATCGTGACCATTAGTTAAATGTCCATATGTTGGACAGATGAGTCTGTTTTTGGTATACAAGTATACGCCTAACTGGTTTTAAAATTCTTACGTCCAACTTTAAATAAATTTTGCCACTAAAATATTATTTTTGGGCTGTAATTTATTAATGGTTATTGAATGACATATCTAAATATATATAACTCAAAGGTGACTGACTGACTGACTGACTGACTGACTGACATAGTGATCTATCAACGCACAGCCCAAACCACTGGATGGATCGGGCTGAAATTTGGCATGCAGGTAGATGTTATGACGTAGGCATCCGCTAAGAATGGATTTAGATTAATTCCACCCCCAAGGGGATAAAATAGGGGATGAAAGCTTGTATGAAACTTTGTCAATTTAATTCCACGCGGACGAAGTCGCGGGCACAGCCAGTATTCAATATTTTTATCCATATATGAGATTACTGTATAGCCGTATTTATATAAATTACGTAATTATTCAATTCCAGTGTATAATAATAATAATAAGTAGTTTAGCCCTTCTCCTGTGCATGGGCCTCCCCTAAACACGAGGGGAATTGTTTATTATCACGAATTGTTCATTGCACCGTTTTATCATTGATTTTATTGACGCGCTTTGAACCATCTTGTTTTAATTTCTTTTGGCTAAGTACGAGTACTACCTATGTACTAGTAGAAAATATTAGATGAACACTTATTTCACACTTTGGAGCTCACTGGAATTATTTTTCTTTCTTATAAGCCTCTATGCTGTTCTATTATTTTTAAAGGTATATAGCTAGGTATATGTTATGTATCTACCTGCCTTTGTGTGCATATCTATAAACTGCTACATTTTGTGGAAACATAATAACTATTGTGTTTTCCACATTATTTCTTTAATCCATTACAAAGTTGTAACCACGTCAGTTTACACAGCAGTTTTCATCACTTGAATCAATGAGGTTAGGTTCCTAATTGAACTAAATATAGTAAAAAGAAAGCCATATATTCCGAGTTCAATGTGGGTAAAACACTTATTTTATCACCCTTACTTGTAGTCGACACAAATTGCGGTACCCAATTAGGGGCCTAAACCAAATTGAGCAAAAAAAACGGTAAAAAAGACCTGTAATTTATACAATGTGGTTCTTTTTAGTATTTTAGTTTTATCAGCTAACTAAATGAATCGTCAAATATACGCTGATTAGGTATACCGACAAGGATAAGCGTTTCCTTAACTTAAGAATTTTGATGGGTTTAATGGTCACGCTGAGAAATAAAAATACATACCTACAGCGTTCGGTTTTCCTTGAGTGCATTTGAATATGTAAAGGCGGGTTAGGATTCTGCCTCTCAGACTCACCGTACGAAATACAGCCATAAGAGATACTTTACGCTGAAATTCCGTGATAGTGTGGTACTACCCTAGTCGCACCAGGTCTCCCACCGTAAATCAAACACGCTGCCCCTCCTGCGAGTCGACCGGTGTACCCTCAGTCAATATTAAAGCAAAAGATATTCAAGGAAATACGTCTCCCGTTGTTGCCTCGCTCACCAACACGGCGATATTGAGAATATCCAAGATTGGGAATCTAGATTATAATCTACGACTTCTACGAGTTTATTAAATTGGTCAAGTATCTATTTTACGCCGGTTCCATATAACGAATCCTTAGAAAATGGTTATTTCGAGTGTCACAACTCACAAGCCTAACACGCGGCGAACGTGTGACAATAGTGTCGCTACATTTGTGGTTTAAAAAAAAATATTTATGAGCACGCGCGTCACGGATTAGCTGCTAAAATACAAAAAATATTGCTAATACCACAGTTATGCATAGTCAATGGTTTTATTGTCCGTTTGCTACGTATCTTCACGTTCTTTCTGTGTCAGCCAGTGCGGCTCGGCGACTGGCTAGTGCTGGTTTACCCAATAACCGCCCGTAAGGACGCCCAGCCCGCGATAATCACTAGTAACAAGGTTTCAGAATTTTATGGTGCTGAAATTAAAAGTGTTTCGAGGTTCCCGCGACATACCTGAACGTGTTTTAATGTATGTAACTGACAGTTAATTAAGTAGTTTTCCCTGCGTCAGCGCAATAACAGCCGAGAACGCATTGTCGGTTCAAGATTATTGATAACATCTATACAAATCAATAAAAGTGTCTGTTTGTAATGTCAAAATAACAGCTTTTTATTAAATGCATTAAACACGAATTATAAGTCCTTATAACAAAAACATTTTTTTTTAATTATTAAAAGTAGATTATGGAATGTCGACTGGACAATTACGTATGCTGCAAAGCCATCTAACCATTATGAGATACCTTGTTTTTAGTTAATTTCAACTCTCTCCAGGCTTTTGTATGTCGTCTTTTTAGACTCTGATCCACTCTGATGTGTCAGGTACGCTGGGGCGAAAAAAAAACGTATTGAAAAACCGTCCGCAAATTCTAATTTAGTATACCGAAGAGCTTTTCCTCCATGTAATAACATACTGTTAAGTATTAAAATAATTTAGTTGATTAAGAGAAGTGACGTTTTGGTCTAATCAATAGCATATTTTACCGGCACAAATATTGAATGCATTACTCACTCGCTTACGTTATTATGTTTTCATACGTGGATATGATTCCACTGAAGCGGCGTGTACTGGCGGCAAGGACACAGCGCATCGCTTCATCCCAGCCACACCAGCCCCTCTAAAGCAGGGTCGCTGAGCACGAAGAATTTCGTACAATGACCTGTTATTACCTGTCTCTGTCACTCCCGCGTAAATTTAATACGTCTCACTCACACACAATTGCCGGTCACACGCAGTTAGATTTACGCAGGAGTGACAGAGACAGGTAATAACAGGTCATTGTACGAAATTCTTCGTGCTCAGCGACCCTGCTTTAGCCAAGTAGCTGCGTCTACATTAGTTTCTACCCAACGCTTCATGTATGGAAATGACATAAGTCACGTGATCTACTTATAGACTTGTAATGTCATTTCCGTACATTTAAGCGTAGCGTTTTATTGAAACGCTTCTATTAATAGATGAAGCCACTTGGGTAGGGGGTATGGGTGGTGATCGCAATTGAAGGAAAGTTGTGGATGTTGGAAAAGAAAGATTACATCCTTCTTTTACAAATTCATTAGAAGCAGAATGGAAGCTATTGTCTCCGAGAGTCGATTGTGAATTCTACATTGGTGCCGTTATTAGCCGTCAACTAGACAACTGTTTCTGTCTAGTTCTTAATTACCCACTCGCTTATCTATCCAACACAATTAATTGTGATTTTTTTACAATACAATCGTCGTGTATCTACCACTTCCTCGGATTCCACTAGGAAGTCTTAGATACATAATGCTCTTTGTTTGTTTGCATATCGCTTCCACCGAACTTTTGATAGGTTAGTTACTATGCGTGGATAAAATTTATTGTTACAATAAATAGGTGAAACGGTTTATTTACGCACAAATACTTATTATATTACATTTATATCAGTGGAAGAACATAACATTAATATCAGTGGAATATTTCTGAACCGGCCGGAGACGCGAGCGCCGACGACACGTTGCGAAACAGACTCTACAAAAACTGAACAATAAATCAATTGGAACTTGGAGCTACGTTGTGGCCCAAATTTTGCATGCCTGTCTTTTGCACATTATCTTCTCTCGGACATTTTGAAACTGTTGTGCCGATGACGAATAAACTAAACAATAACTGCAAGCATTATGTACGACGTTCACCTGAGCAAATAGTATAGTGATTGTACCTAAACTCATCAAGGCACGATTGTCGCCGCGGCTCGAGGCGAACAGCATTACTGCTCCCGTAGCCAAGAGGATTATCTACAAGCGTTTCTACAAATCGTTACGCTAAAATGTATGAGAATTACATTCGCAGCCGATAACTCTTGACTCATGTCGTTCCATACATAATCATAATGATTTGTAGAAATTTCTGTAGACTGTACTCTTGGCTACGCGGGCTCATTGATGAGCATTATTGATATGCAATTTATACGTCGGCCGGCCATATGCTTTACGTGACTGCCACCGAACTAATCTAAAATTAGTTTTATCAAACCGACGTCAAAGTTAATTGGTACATCGTAAATGATCAAGCCCATTAAAATTGTTCGCAGTCGTATATACACTCAGTTTCGAGACTCTCGGAGATGCTTCAAGTTGTTTTAATGTGCTATTGTTATTAATACATATTAAAAATAAACAACCTATTTGGGTTTGACAAACTTCATCAAGTCATATCTCGAATATGCCCCATGCTTTGATTACTTCCTTTATTTCTTCCATGGAAATATTTAACTTGTTACTCATGGTTGTATATATTAGGTATTTATTATCAGTGCACTGTTTGTACCTTATTTTTGGGTAACCGTGAAAAGCCTGTCCCGATGAAGCGTCTCAGCAAAAAACCCACTGTCTCATTATAATAAAAAGATTTTTAAAGCATGAATATTATGAAAACTAAGTACATGTCGGTATGTCCGGGTAATTATTTGTTTCTTAGAAGTAACAAAATACATTTTGTGTTCAACAAAAGAAAAGGCGAAATAATGTATTTCAAACTGCTAACGATTTCGTTGAATGCAGCGGGCGAATTAGTTAAAGGACTTGAATTATTAAACGATGCATCGCTAACAAAGTTGCGTCACCGTAAAGCTATGTACATTCGGCTGTTTATTTTTACTTAATAATAAAAGATTTCCCAATCGCTTTATCTGTAACATACAAACGGTTACATAAGAACACATACAGTCACCAATTTCTATAACTTTTCATAGTAGGTATACGTAACAGCAATAAAACCCGTATATTCACGGTGTGATAAAATGGAATATGTACCTCAATACATGGGAACCGAGTCCATTATTTCATGTAATTACACAACCATTTCAATTGACTGAAATAATTTGGATACCTGAAATACATTATGGTAATTATGTATTACCTACACAATGTAAATACTATTATATTAAAACTATTCGCGAGCTAACCAACAATTTTATAAGTATTAGATAATTAGAAGTAACATGTGAGGTATTTATTGCGAGGAATTCGTTTGTTTTTACCAGCTATACCCCCCTCTTTATATTGCCAGTCTTCCATTGTCCGTCTGAAACTACAGTAGGCGCTTCAACTATGGCCTGGTGAGAATCAAACATAATACAATACACACCTTTGTTATTTTTTTACCTACAGACTTACAAACCTTTACTCACAAAAGGAATAAAATATGAATACTTACAAATCTTAGTTAGGTATATACAATGTACAATAAATTAAGTTTAGAGATAAATTTTAAAATATAATTATATTAAGTATATCATTTTGTCGTCAGTAAATATTTAAAACTAGCTGAGCCCGCGACTTCGTCCCCGTGTAATTTAACTTAACAAAAAATTCGGGATTATTCATCCCCTTGGGGGTATAATTAATCAAAATCCTTTCTTAGCGGATGCCTACGTCATAACATCTACCTGCATGCCAAATTTCAGCCCGGTCCGTCCAGTGGTTTGGGCTGTGCGTTGATAGATCACTATGTCAGTCAGTCAGTCAGTCAGTCAGTGAGTCACTTCTGAGTTGTATACGAGTATATATAGATATTGAAGTGAGAATTGCACGAAGCTGGCGCATCTTCCTTGCTACTACTTCCTAACTCCGAAGGTTGCTAGATGTTGCTTTTGCAACTATGTTTAGATTCATCCCGTTAAGGCCAACCGCTTATGTCTAGTAATTAATATTCTATAAGTAATTCAATCGGAATGCCGCGTTTCCTACTGCAAGAACAACATACCTATTTGCCATAATCTGTGGTCATAATAATTTTAGAAGGAAAATGATATAACAATTATTAAACGACAATAAAGCACACAGTTTATATCTGTTATTAGATACAATCTATAGTGTGTGCATGGCTGCTTTTCATGGTGATTCGCAATTGATTAACCTATTTGTTTAACAATTCGTTATGGTTGACTTTCATACTGAAATTATTTTTCTACAATTTATTGTACGATTCTTATTATGTGGTTACATTCATTAGTTATAAAATCAAACATAATAGTTTCAGGGATCATAGTTTAGTATATAGTCTTTTAAACACAAAATAAATATTATGGCCAGGGCCCAACGAACTAAACCTCTCAATAAATTTAAATTCGTTACAATATTTTCTTATCAACACATTAATAAACAGGTATTTCTTGCACATAATGTGCTTATAACGTGACTGTTCTAACGAGAATTATTCCCTCCGTACCGTTGCTAAGATATAATTTACGAGTTCGCGTTTCGCTATAGCAGAAAGTAATAAATCCGTGACACTTTCCATATTTTGATATTTGCTCACAGAATTGGCACATCGCGATGCTAGTCGCCGTCGTCGGCGAAATATCGTTAAACATTTATTATTTTTTATGCAGCCTTCAATGTCAGAGATATATTAAATGTACAAGCAAATACAAGGAAGAGGGTGACCGTTAAGTTGGCATACATAGAGACGGCTGACATCGTTTAGAAGAACGGAATCACTGCTGTAGATTGGTTATTATTATAGATAGATAAGGTCCCGGTGAGGAGGCGGCGGGGTGTCTTGTGTGTGAGCAAATAAGAGTTAATTTCAACATTGTGGCCGGTCTAGTTTGGTCTTTATAACACTCGCTCAACATTATTTTTTTCATTTCGGTTTTTACATCAGTTTTCAATCTCGAAAGACATGTGAAATCTGCCAGCTCGAATGGCCAGCGTGGTGGAATCCTTATTATTTTAAGGGGAGACCCTGGTCTTCGGCGTTGGTTATTAAAGGGTTGATTAATACATGTCCTTGTCCTAGGTATTTACTACGTCACCGGTCGGTGCTATATAGTATTCGTTTAACAATAAAAGTAAGTGAACGACCATATATCAACGCTTATAAAATTAATCTTCTTCGTTAATCAACCCATCTATAAAATTGATTAAAGCTACTTGCAAAAAATACCGTTAACTACCGAAATACGGCATTGGTACCGATGTGTGCACACATTGTCATATTAATATTGCTGTGTCAACAAAGTTGCGTCTCATGTATGAGCAAGTGCATCAGTTTGTCAAAAACACAATTTTTTCCCAGTTTTCACCACAACAACCATTGTTAGTTCACAATTCGTATACACAATGATGA
This sequence comes from Notodonta ziczac, assembly GCA_918843915.1. Lineage (NCBI taxonomy): Eukaryota > Metazoa > Arthropoda > Insecta > Lepidoptera > Notodontidae > Notodonta > Notodonta ziczac. Next base: position 4,305,394 of record OU974038.1, on the reverse strand, counting down.
AATTACATAACATATTGTCAGTTGACCTTTATTTAGATAGGTAAGTACCTTTTTTAACCCCTGATGTATAAAGAGGGGTCGTATAAGTTAAACATCTGTGTGTCTGTCTGTCTGTAGCATCGTAGCGTCCAAGCGGATGAACCGACTTTCATGTTGTTTTTTTTTTATTAGAAAGGTATACTGATCGAGAGTGTTCTCAGCTACGTTTCATGAATATCGGTTCAGCCGTTTGAAAATTATCAGCCTTATGTAATTTATAAAGTCGTCGCATCGGGGGTTTTTTAAATTTTCAATTTAGAGCTATCAATCGTACTGAATGTATCTAAAAACATTCTCAAAATTTTAAAGATCTTGTAATATAATGGTATGGCAAATTAATTACTCCGCGGTTTATACCACAAATGTGTTACGCAGGCACTAGCGAGTGAAGAGCGTAAAACACGCGTGAAACACTTGATAGAGCTACCTGTACTTTTTTGTACGCTTTAGAAATGTTGTGAAGATAAATATAAGACGCGAATTTTGCCTACACCGACATTAGTGTAGTTACCATGCAATAAATAGCTAGGTACAAATTTATTTTATCTACCTCTATCGCTCCGTAGCTGAGTATATTTATCGTGCAATTTACTTCGATGGAATGGATATGGGTGCTTGCTTAACAATATCTTATTACACAGTTCTGCAAGGTTGCAGTCGTGTAAAACCTTATCAGAGGACCTCCTAAGGCACCCTAAGGCCCACGAGATGGACAGGTCGGCATACTCGCAAATCCAACAACTTCCAACGGTCATTATGATCTCAGCAGGTTTCCTTATCGCAAATGCGTTCAGAACATAATAGTAGGTACCTAACGAGCTCGGTCGCCGTTCGATGAATCGACAAATCGATTATACGCTCCGAGTTCGTGTACGATATGCGAATATAATACCGCGATTTCGAAGCGAGAGTTTAAGTGTTTGTTTTACCAGTTTCTTCGCGCAAATAAATTTATTCATAGCGACCATGTTGGCGTGTATTCAATTGTTTACGTCGGGTTCTGTACTTCAATTCGATTGGAATTAAAAATATTAATTTAGCTACATTCACTGGAATAACGCAATGAGTATAGTGTTGATACTTAAATAAATAAATATCGCCAGACTGACACACCAACTGTATTGTTCCAAACTAAGCAATGCTTGTACTATGGGTACCGTACAATATACTGGGGAAGATCTAAGTGATACCCAGACTTCTTTTTCCGAAATTTTCCCCGGCGGGAATCGAACCTGCAACCACCCGATGCGGTGAGCCAAACGGTCTACGCTCAAACCACTGAGCCAAGCGGTCGTCAAACTTAGAACGGCTAATTTGAATAATCATTATTTTTACAAATACATATTAAAACCTTCGACGGATAACAAGTGACTAGAAATCGTTGAGTAACACCTTGATAAAATCTTACATCAATAGACATTACTAAAACGCTATTGAGTTGATTTTTAACAAAATTATTTTCATGTTCACTCTAGACTAGTCCATTAAAGTGCATTATTGTATTCAAACAACGGTGGACTCGCTCTATAGACCCACAAGAATTCATAATTGGTAACAATTTTCACTTGAAGCGAATTTCGTTCACGTTCCATCGAGTGAGAGGCATACGAATATGTACTCTCAATTTCATTTGCAGAGAACCCTAAAATAATTGGCGCTCTTGCTTACCTTGTCTGAGTTTAGTCAATGACAGGTTTTCAGGTGACCGTGCGATAACAATGAATTTTTGACCCAATACCTGTGCTGTGAGTGTTTTACAAAAACATACTTACGTCGGCATTACGCTGCGCTCTGTGGGCGTTTAGTAAGAATATGGTGTGGGAGTTGCTTACTTATCAATCTAAATGTTTATATAAGATAGACGGGCAGTATCAATTTCTTGCAGCCCTATTGAAGTTTTTGTTGTTTTGGGTATAACAAAAAAGGCAGACTAGCGGACGATCCGCCGGATGTTAAGCTGTTACTATAGCCTATAGATGCTCATAATACCAAATTCATTGCTTGCACGTTGCTGGGATAAAGGGAGGTGAAGAGAAGGAGGTTGCTAGTCTGGGTCTCTTACTCATCGTATGAAGCATAGTTATAATAGATAGTTAACGCTGACGTTGAGAAGGTGGTACCCCGTCGACCCCGGTGGACCCCGGTCGAACCAGAATGTACACGTGCTGACTCGACACTCTACCACTGTAAAGTATTTGAAGTTAGGACTCTAAAAATAGGTTATTACACCTCTCGTCCACCTATATAAAGAATAAAGCGTTGACCTTTTAGCAGATGATTTCAAATCGATGCGATAACTGTGTATAAATATTTGCCGGCCAATTTACAAGATGCTCCTAATCATTATGGAGTGAAATGACATGAGTGACGAAATCGACTGTACCGTTTCACCCATAACGCTATTTGGGGTATTTGCCTGACCGGCAGATAACCCACATTATCTGTGAGGAAATGCAGGCAGGTGGTAATTGGATAGTCAACATGACAGCGGGTTTTAGAATTAAATTAGTGAATATAACCGAGTTGTTCCCAAAACTGATGCCAAACGTTTAGGTGGTGATGACGTACCTACTGTAATGTTTAATTTGAGAGAAAGGTTAAAACAGATGTCGCTTTAATTGCATGCACTTTTAACGGTATTTTATCCGTACCCCAACAAATAATATGTTTTACATTGAATACTTTGTTTGCTCAAATGCACTTATTTGCAGGCTTGTCATTAGCAAGCGACGTCTCATCCATTTTCCCCGAACACCTTTATTTTATTTTAAATACGAATATTTGTTAACTGAAAACATCATGTTATTTACTCAACCGCTACGTCATACTGTCGTACATGTGTTATTACGCAAAGAATAGTGGTACTTAATTATATGGCGGTATGCATCATTTTAACTTTGTGTCAAACACAATGGGCGAAGGAAAAATAATGTTACAAAAGACGTGACGATTGTTGTGAGCAAATACTCGGTGTATGAATGAAGATAGGCACGCGCCGGGCGATGGGACTGTACAATATGTAGTTCGAATCGGTTGGAACACTTTCTTGGAATCGGAAATGGTCTGCGGCAAATTGTTACTGAACAAGATTTTAACGCTTTCTGCTAGGAACTCATTAGGTAGTTAGTTAGGTATTACTATTTCCAGATGAATCTAGACAAATAAAAGGCGAACGTACATAATAAACTTGAAAATATTGGAACGCTAACAATTCTCACAACCGACTACAGATGTAAATACCATAGCAGAGGCGAAAAAGAGCAAAATGGACAACTAGTAATCTTAATACCATTGGCATTCAGCCTTTATGAACGCTATGTTGACCTACCTGCAAACAAAGATATTGAAAAAAGTGTAAAAATCACAGGTTTTCGCACGTTTATCCTGGTAGTGGAAGTACACCAATGGATTTTTCTCTCAAATAAATCTGTATGCGCATATTTACCACATTTCCAAAACAGAAACGCTCAAGGAGGTAAACACCTATAAATAAAATAAATAATGATCACCAGACGAGCACACTAACTGTATGGTCCCTAACTAAGCTATACGCTTGTACTATGGGTACCGTAAAATAGACTGGGGGCGATCCCAGTGACATCCAGACCAGAGCCAATAACGAAAACACCATTTCCGAAATTTCCGCCTAGAGAATCGAACCCGCAACCACCCGGTGCAATGAGCTTAGCGGCCAACGATCGACCTACTGCGCCAAGCGGTCGTCTAGATGGTTGACCACCAGGTGCATATACACTACAGGCTTCCGTTCATGCTTTGGAGGCTGTAGGTCCCGCCTATCAAGAAATATCCTTATGTTGTCGCTGGTTAGTTTGCAGCAACAAAATGCCTCACCACTTGTTAACTCAAGCACATATGCCTGTACATCATTGTGAGAGATAGGAGATAATGCCGCAGGCGAAGTATTATTCAGCCAGCCATGCGGGATGAATACTCAAACTGGAATGAAATCATGTTCTGGGTATTTTCAATATTTATGTTTAAATAGGATGCCATAAATATAAATGGTCTTCGCCATTATAACGAGTGGTTATGGCCACTAAAAATATTATTTCAGACTGTTCACTCGATTAAACTGTACTTATTTTATTTGATCTCATCTCAGCACCTTTCCGTCAAGGATAGGTAGGTATTAAAGAGATGATAAGGAATACTTATGCTTATCCAAAATACCTAGATAAATATGCATGTTCAATAAAAAAGGAATATGCATGACGCCGACATGAAGAGGGAGTGGGAAAAGGGATAGAGGGAGGGAACGGGTTAAGCTTCCGGCTCTCTCACTCATCTAACGAAACGCAGCGGTTATATAAATATATATAACTGAAAGGTGACTGACTGACTGACTGACATAGTGATCTATCAACGCACAGCCCAAACCACTGGACGGATCGGGCTGAAATTTGGCATGTAGGTAGATGTTATGACGTAGGCATCCGCTAAGAAAGGATTTTGATTAATTCTACCCCTAAGGGGATGAAAGCTTGAATGAAACTTTGTCAATTTTAAACCGATCGCGCTGAGTCTTTGCATGCATAAAGCTACTATGACGTAGACATCCCCTAAGAAAGGATCAAAATTCCACGTGGACGAAGACGTGGGCTCAGCTAGTTATATATATAAATTTACTAGCTGTGCCCGCCGACTTCGTCCACGTAGTATTTAACTTAACGAAAATTTCGGGATTATCGGGAAGGAGTATCTTATGTGTTAATCCCGGTTATAAACTATCTGTGTTCCAAATTTCATCCAAATCCGTTCAGTAATTTTTGCCTGAACGAGTAACGAACATCCACACCCACAAACTTTCGCATTTATAATATTAGTAGGACTAAGATCTTCTGTGTGAGGGTGGTACTACTCGGTCGAGCCAGCCCAAAAATTTATTAATTGTAATTAATTAGTTTTTGTATTATTAATTGTAGCTCTACGTACCAAAAGTTACAATTGCATTGTATGTACGATATGCCATACAAATATAATATTAAAAACGGAGATCGCTAGCCTCTAGAAGTTAGGGTGACCGTCGACTAGAGCCGGGCATAGTGCTTCGGCCAATAAGATTGATTCATTTTCCTCAGCTCATTAAATGTCAGCGATCCTACTGGTCAAAGCGAGCGTGTAAGCTGGCCGAACCAGTCCCAGCTAAGTTGACCGTCACCCTTATTGTAGAGTTGCTGAAGACTGACGGAGACAATAGTTAATAATCATTATAATCCATGATACCGACCGTTCGTGACAAACAGTGAATGGCCTACTTCTACAATAATTTTTACAACCGCCATCTTGTCTGTAGCACGTAATAACGACAAGTGAATTGTTTTTATGTTTGTTTTATCAATTCCAATTTGTTTTTTGTTAATAAGTTCACGGTTGACGGAGCGCTTAAAATCTTAATTAAGGAATGTTAATTAAGTGTTGTGTTTAATATTTGTATTTTATAAGAAAAAAAACTTTAATGTAATAGGTATAGGTGAGCCACCTACTTACTAGCGTTTAACATTTTTTTTTAATGTTTAAGTAGTTTCTTTTTTTAAATAATTCATGGTTTGCCGTATGAATTACCCCCTCTTGGCACTCCTACATTTTATCAGGAATCCTCCTCGTTGAATATATCTCTAAATAAAATATTATTTAAAAACTCCACGGTTTTCTTTTCTCTAAAACTGCGTCGTTAATACATTTGCCTATTAATTTTTACGAGCGGAATTTATTCGTTTCCATCTCAGCGAATGCACGTGCGATAAAAAAATGTTTATTTATTAAAAAGTACTTGCCTACGCGGAATTTCATTACTGATTGGTTATAGGAAATGTAATTTGACTGTACATTAGAAGTTGATTTATATTTAAAAGATTATTTAGGTGCTTTATTAAACATTGATTTAACAATGACTTATCTGGCAAAATGGGGAAGTAACACTATGCTTGTCAGTTTAAAATATTAGTTACTACCTTAAGTAAGGTATCCTATGTGTTAGTCCAGGTTATAAAATATCAATGTGACAAATTTCATCGAAATCTCTTGAGCGGCTCTTGCATGATTGAATAGCAAACATCCAAAGATACAAACTTTCACATTCATTTGTGGGATGAAAGTTGCTTGTAAGAATTTAACACAACAATTGGCTTCAGTTTCGACTAAACAATATTTTTTTTATGAAATCTTATACCCACTAAAAGTATAAAAACCCACTGCCGCGCTCTATTTACTGATTTTTTTTATTAACAAATAAAATAACACCCTATTATTCCATTCTTAGAACCATACGAACATTGAAACACTCCTCAACACACGGCTGCGTAATCATTGGTAATGTAACATTGAGCCGCTGTGCACTTACCTAAGAAGAAATGTTTACGAAAACACTATTATTACGTGTGCCCACTGATAGCAGCAATAGTAATACAAGCCTGTTTATGGCCGAACCAACACAGTTTCCGGTCAGACGGACTTGGTTAAAAATGTTTCGTTGCAGCCGTTGAATGTGCTCTGTGGTATTCGATATTTAAACTCAGCTGAGCTGTTTACGTCTTCTGGCGATATATTACATCATTTGCACTATTACACACCAAATAACGACAAAACTATGTAAAATACGAAATATAATTATGTTTGCACGAATATTTTAATTCAATATTGACAGCTAATAAAATATCGGTGACATAGATAAATGGTTGTTTGTTAGATGGATGCCATGCATTTTGTATGATCTACAAATTAAATTGTTTATAAAAATGCATTTATAAATTTAATCGCTTACGCCGACACTGGCCAGCACACGTACTACCATATTAAATGGTAAACACAATTATAAACAGAATACGGGGAACCTTGAGAAACTTTTTCTAGAAACAAGTTTCCACATTAATTAATCGGTACTGGCCGAGCTGGCACTTTTTTCCAACAAAACAATGAACATGAATATCATTCGAGCTCAATTGTTGTGCACAAAAAAATGTAAAATGATGTACGCATGGTAGAAGCTGAATTCGATTTCCACAAAAACCGCAACGGTTCGATTGAAATCGATTTTATATCGACAAGTCACCGCCGTATCCTGTTTGGAGCTTTCCATGGAAAATATTACCTACCTGCGTAGATTGAATCGGCAACTATGGAACATTATTTTAAAAATCGAACGATAAGTGTTTTCTTTATTTATAATTTTATCTTGGAATCGGAACGTCCCGCGTCGTTAATTTTCATACCTCTTATTTCCCCTCATTGAAAGGGCTAATTATTATCGGATAAGTAAACTTGTATAGTTCATTGTACTAACGTACAGTCAATGACACCTTCATTGTATTATGAATCAGCCAAATGTTATTAAGAAAGTACCTACATCTTTATCCTTCAAAACGCCTTATACTTGTCACGAGACCGTAAACGCTCCAACCGACTGGCGCGTACATTACGCGGTGGCATCTTTGCCAAAGTAAAAACACACTTTATTTACTTCTCCTTTGGACATAATGTCCAAAAATACTCAAGAATTAACGCACTAGCGCGTAAAAAACGCAATTACAATTCATTTGTCAGAAATATGTAATCTTTATTTAAATATTGTACAGAGTATATTTTTCTATTATACATGCTCGTCTGTTTGAGAACGATGCCTCAAGCCGGCTAATTTCGTCTCATTACCGAACAGGAAGTCGTCTAAATGAGGAAATATTACAATCGCAAGTTATTTGTTTACAATAATACTTAATTCACACATAAATAAGGCTGTTAAGCATTCGTTTTTATAGTAACTACAGCTAGGGAAGCCAATGTAGTTGGGGGCCGTTGGTTGGATGCCTTGTTTTTCGTAATAAAACCATATGTGTACTGAGCCCTAGTGCACGAATAATCCTTGTTTTAAGGAAGTGTAAAGTGCCGTCAGTGAACGTCAAAATATTGTTAAATAATTCCTTAAAAACTCAACAATCTTTGTGTCGCAATATTTGACGTCGGCGCAGGCGTTGTGTTCAATAGTGAAACGGCTATGTAATATGTTCGGATGAGTTCGTATGTCAAATGTTTTCGAATGACCGCGCCCCGCCGCGACTCACTATAACGCGACAACATCAGTGGGGCCACGCCTCAACGGCGCAAAATTAAGTGGAAGATATTATCAATATTTTTTGTCATGTTATCCTGGTAGGTAAGAATACGGAGCAATCAGTTATGCGATTTATTGTATGGTAATATTCATCATCAATTTGAATTACAGATTTTACAAAGGAACGGTAACGACTTTTGTGAGACCAAAAAAAATAAGCGTTAGTAATACCTTGTTTTATCATTAGTCATGTTTCTTACTTAGCGTGAGTTATGTACTTATAAAAAAAAACTAAATACTTACAATATACTTACATAAATTACTGAGGATTGTTTCAGGTAATAATGTATAAATACACTTTTCTAAATGTTGATAAGATGGTAATTTATTATTACGCCCTTAACCATACATCTACTTTTACAGTAAACAAACAAAAGTGTGGTGGAATCGAAAAATAAAATAAAGCTGTGTACTTTGTAATAAGCATTAACAGAAGAGGACTCTGTTCGAATTACCCGACTTAAAGTGGTCGGTTAATACAGAAAGAGCCTTGCAACAAGGTTGTTTCGGCGCGATGCTGCGTGCTTGGAATCCATAATAGCCTTGCAGAATATATACACGACAGACACTGAATAACTTACCTCTCTTTCGCGTTTAGTACAATAGTGCGAGACAAGAACAGTTTTCTAAAATTTATAACATCATGTCTGATGACTTTTGATCGCATGTTTTTATTTATTGGTAACCTTTATCAAATGAGAGCATAATAATATCATTTTGTATAGCATACCTTAGTGTACATTATTTTCACGGTTTTATTTGAGATGTCCTTGCAAAGATTGCGTGGAGTTTTAAGAGAGCCTGTATACCTATTATTTTATCATCCATATAAATATAAAGTGTATTTGAGGTATACACGTACAATGTTGAAAGTTCATTGGCGGCAGTGCAAGTCTCTCCCAAGACATTCCATTGTTGTTTTCCTCATAGCCGTTAGGCTTTGATTAAACAAACAGTTTGCCAGGCCGATTCACATCGGGTATGACATTTGAAAATGCTACCTTGATCCCTTGTTTGCATGTCAATTGATACCTATGTTTTAGTTTAATTAAATCCGAAGATATGTCGTCGTGTAACACGTAATAATACTAACTTTAACCCGCGGCTTCGCCTGCGTGGTGCTTCGATAAAATAAAAGTAGCCTAAGTTACTCTTTATAAAGTCAGCTATACTTGTAATATCTGCCAGTGGAATCCCGTCAAAATCAACAACAAATAGACAGACAAAAATTTGTTTTTAATAGTTTTTTTTGTTATATGTACCTTATAATATATTTTCATAATATATGCATTTAATATAAAGCTGTTATTTGGACATTACAAACAGACACTTAAACTTTATTTATTTGTGTAAACTATAATCAACTCATACATTGTTAATATATTATGCCATCGAGTCACTTGTTTAAAATTAGTTCTTAAATGGTTTCGTTACAAGGTGCTAACGATGTTTAACAATAATGCCTCATAACATTATTCAACCTTGCGGGTGCAAGGGTTTGTGTTAAGGTATTAATTGCTGCAATATTCGTGACTCAGATTTATCTGCTCTCCAATATAGGTTAATTTATATTTTATTCATTTCGCCATTAGTTACTGTTCTCACCTTGTCTCTATAGGTATCAAAACCAAAATAACTGATTTAATTCTAATATGATAAACTGACAATAAATTAAATAATTTAATTGGAAGTCACAGATATAGATTTACATAAAGCAAGTATCACGATTTGTATTGAAACCAAGCGTGCCAAATTTTTAACACCTACTGTGACGTCACAGATGGCGGGAAATCCAAACCGATTCAAAGACACCGATGCCGCCGATGCCCCTCCGCCCGTTACGATTCTCTCGAGTGATTATTTCGCTCATACTCATATTTTTATATCTCTAGTCGCGAGGACTGTAAGTTATCGGCGACCAACCTTGACGCTTGGTCGGGGTTTTCTGACACGCTAAGTACAATTGCGTTATCTATGTAAATCTATATCTGTGGTTGAAGTTGTCTCCATACGGCACAATTTGTCTCACGATCAGTAGAACTAATCGCTAGGGACCCCACCAACCAGTACGTTAATAGGCAAGCTGAGTCCCCGAGCTCACCCATCCCTAGGGGTGCTACTCTTAGCCACGATAATCGATATATCGTGTCATTCGTATTGTCGAATCCTACTCTAAATTCCATCTTTTTGCCGTCGTACATCGTCTGAACGAACGATAATTTTGTATTGTTCGTTCAGTAATCGATACGACGGCAAAAAAGATGGAATTTAGACTGTCACGACATATCGATTATCGTTGCTAAGAGCACCCCAGATTGAACTTATATTCCACTTTTGACTCATCATTACTTATGTATGTAAAATAAGCCATGTATACCTGCATTTTCATCACAAACAACCATCTTTATTAAATACTAGCGGCCCGCCCCGGCTTCGCACAGGTACATTGCGGTTACATTATTCGAGTTTTAGTAAGGATCCCTAATTTTTTTGAAAATATATTATTGCCCATGTCACCCGGGAATAGTGTAGCTTCCCAACAGTGAAATAATTTTTCAAATCGGTATAGTAGTTTCGGAGCCTATTCATTACATATCTACCTATCAAACAAACAAAGTTTTCCTCTTTATAATATTAGTATGATAAGGTTTTTATTATTAACTATTATAAAATCCGTCCTACCTATCGTGTGGCCTGTCGGCCCACTGCATCCGGGTGCAGGCTCCTAAAGGAAAATGTCAAGACTGGCCGTTATATAATGTATTCTGCCTGACTGGGATTACCCAGTGACTATTGCATGGTACCCTCGCTTATTTATTTATTGATAGGACAACAAGAAGCTTACTAAAATAGAAAAAATGACAAAATATTCCAAGTAAGCCTTCTAACACACGCTTATAACAACCGAAACACTCCGAAAATATCGTCTTCCATTCATCAACGTCAATATCGCTTTGGTTTAGGATCACACTATAATTATGAGAATATGTTATCTATTTGTATATATTTCGCACGCAAGTAAAACCAGAGCATAGCAAGTTCAGTACAACAAGGTCACAGTTTGATTGTTTACACTGGTTCGCGGTGTAATTATGCCAGAGAAACTTCATCACAGCCGCGAGCCGAAGTGTAGGAGCGAGGCCGAACACACACTCGACGTGTTATGTAACGGCAGTACATACAAATATTCCCCTACAACAAAAATTTTAAAAAAATGTATTTTAAATTTTCCTCATAATTATATATAGTATGGTCGTGGCTAAAATTTACAGTCAGATCATTAAATCAAATTGACAGTCCTCTATAAAATTCACTGCCTCTAAAATACCAGTCCAGTATATCGACGAACAAAGAACCACAGTCTAAATAAACACAGCAAGACCTATAAACAAAAAAAAAAAACTCTATGTTTTATGCAACTTTTTAGCATTTTAATGAGTGTGGTATTTTAAAAATATATGGACATTGTTGGGTGCATTCGACATGAATGTTTTCACCGAGGTGTGCGAACGCAGGGTGGATCAACCGGTCGGTGGTAGCGGGCGACGACGAGACGCGCCGCGAGGCGCCATCGCATATTATGTGGCTGAGCATATATACGAGGCTCTGTGTGGATGGGTGCGCACATTGAGTGGGCATTCAGAATCATTTATATATTTTTAGGTAACAAAGGTAACCTAAGAATCAATATTTTAATTTATAAGAAGTTATAATATTGTAAAAAAATACATACCTGTGAATAATGGTTCATAAGCTTTTGAAAAATTATATATAAATTCACTAAAATTTATATTCTTATCTTTTCTAAGACTAAATTGAAGAAAAAGAGCATTCAAGGTGCGTTAGACGCTTCTCCCCACTTTGTAACAAATTCAAGACACGAAATCTTAGTCAATCGTCGCAAGGCGTTAAGAATCGAAAGTCTAAATACCCGCTTTAAAAATGGCGTCGGGTTTCCCCCAACTACAGAATTTAATGGCAATCAATGCCAATATATTTTATATAATTTGGATTAAATCTGTTTGTATTGTTGATTTAGGAATTTAATTATATCGAGTGTATGAAACTGTGGATATTAATTATTCGTTATAGATTTTTAATAAACAAATATGTATTTATTACGAAACATTTTGTCCAGGAGTTTTATAATATTCGCGATAATTATGGATTGGCTCCCGATTCGAGCTCCCGTTGAAATCATCTGTTCAGCAAACCGGAACGCTGCTTGGTCGGATGCTGTGTTTTAATGCACAGATAAATAAATCTGACTGTAATCAAACTTAGTACATAACTAAATGTGTTTTGAAAAAAAAAAACAAGTAATAAATTAATTTATTTATTTATTAGTTCCTACATAATTAATCGTATTATAATTCAATCCCAATTCGTTTTCAATATAATAAATATGACCGTTCCAATAACTCAAATGGTCCATTCAACATTACGAATAACGAGACGTTATCGGGCCCTTAGTTACTATCGTTAATTTCTAAGTAAATCGGTTAAACAAAGAACGCTGAGACGTGTGCCATTGACTCGACTCATAACTATTTACACATAACTGTGATACGCAATTTAGGACATCGATACGAGGCTGGAGGTAGACGTTGTTTATTTACTTTCTGTGTTTACTGTGATATCAAATTATGTTGTAATGTCGTCCCAAACATCGGGCGCAGTCTTATAAATTGATAACAAGATTCAGGGCCAAATTAAAACAGCGAGGGTCTTGTAGAAAATGTAAACGAGAGGCTCAAATACGGCCAAAATATAGTTATACTCTGCATTCAATTCAAATTCAAATCATTTATTTTGTTAAGGCCTACGGGGGCACTTACAAATTGTCAATTTACATATTTTTTTCCTTATATCTACAACCGGATCGGAACGCGACCTCGACTGAGAAGATCCGGCAAGAAACTCAGCGGGCTTGTCTTATTACATGTAATTTTTTTTTTAATCGCCAGTTGCTTATTTTGATTGTACCTACCTACCTCTTAATTAACTTTGTACTCAATAATTATAACGATAACGTTTTCGATTAACGTAAACAATGACGTTAATTAGCTATTGCAAAAAAACTCCGGTTACCTTCAGAACCTATTTAATCTTCATAATCATAGTGGGTAACCTTATAACACAATCAACCTCAACATCGCCGACCCCAACTAGGAAGATCGATTCGGACCGAATATCGTGCGATGCATACGAAATTTACGTTCCGGTATCAGGCCAAGCGGAAGTCGGCAGATGAACTACAAAGTTTACCAAAAGGCCACCGATTGACGGAATCCTTAATTCAATGGATATATTGTTGCGATTTGCATTAAAAGCGAGGCGCACTCAACATTTATTCCGCGCGACGAAGCAGTAATTTGTGCCCGCCCAAGCTATTCGAGTAAGTAATGGAGTGAATAGTGTATAACCAATAGGACCTCTTTCTGATGACGCCAGTAGAAAATGACGTGATAATGAGACGATGCTATTGGTTGATTTTTATTCCTTGCGGAGTACTGCGCATCGAAACCGATTCTATGTAGGTATTCCTTACAAAATGTTTGTCAATTTATCAGTAATATTAAAGGTACGTGAATCATAGATGACGAAAAACCGGTCAGCAATCGTAAACTGTATATACACGTTTTATTTTCTAATTTGTTGAATTGCTTTTTTTCTTAATAATACTGGTTTAACGAGCATAATTTAGTTTTAATAGGACTCATCACTTTTATTATAGGTTTGCATTGGGGATGTTTCCACGTGATATCAGCCCAAACTCACATTACTATCTTTTGGACACCTCTCATATCCACATTTTCGAGCATAAGCCTGAATGAGCCATGAATCAACTTTGTTCGTATATAAGGTACAAAAATGTTCCACCTGATCGCACTCTGTATTCAACGTAGTACATACATATAAGAACGATGTAAATGTGGGCATTGTACATAAAATATCGGTACACTTGTCTGTACGTGGCCGTAATAAGTAAACCGGCCGGGCTGTGCCGGCGCTACTTTCAGCGCGACGCCACGCACACAAACGCAGATCGTAATACTCTCACCAACACTACCTCAATACGCGAACGGTACTTAAACAAGTTTGCTGCGCCTGGATTCCCCAAGTTATGCTAGAACTACATTAGGCTGCGTATACGAAGAAGCGGTGGAGAACTCGACCAATCCGGTCGCTCCATTTACACGCCATATTGCTATCACGTTATATTGAAGGGATACAAGTGGTCCCTTTTTCCTGAGTAAATAATGAGCAATGTCACATGATAATGTTTAGACGAGCAACTTCAGTAACACTCTTTAATGCCAATAAAACGTAACGGCGTAGCCATATAATATTTGTTCTAAGGTTAAATTATAACGTTCGCCCATCAAGCGACCCGCCACCCATGGCTAATCGATAAACGACTTGCGATTATGACTGTCATGATCTATCAAACAATGGACAGTAAGCAGTAATCAATGTTCGCTTCGACGACTTGAGTTACAAATTTAATGTGATCGATGTTTCGCGAATTCAGATATGACGAACAGTTTACCAAATATAACTATCAGGACTATGATTTCCTTTTAAATTTTGTCTTGGAACCTATTGCTTTTCAAGCGATTAAATTCCAGTAAAGTTGGTATGACACATTCTATAACCTACTCTACATGCGCGACAGTAAATGTACACTTACAATCAGAACGAGGAATAAATCTTCGCGAGGATTATTTTTGGGACCTAAACTTCGGTTTAATGTGTATCGGCCTAAACAAGTTTGTACCTATGCACACTTGCTAGCTATGTAGATGTTTGCATTCCAGGATCTATATCTATGCGCTCAGACGCGCGACAACATAGATAATGAAACACGTTTTATATGGGTGACCCTTAACATTTATATCAAAATAGTAAAAATGTTCACTTTTACGCCGCTTAGATAGCACAACCAATTAATTGTCTTTACTACTTTTTTACAATCACAAAATGACAACGAAAAACGAAATGAAAACCGCATCTTAAGTTTTACAAAGTCATACGCTAAAATAATGCGATTAAACTTAATCTAATATATAAAATTCTCGTGTCGCGGTGTTTGTTGCCAATCTCCTCCGAAATAGCTCAACCAATTTTTATAAAATTTTGTGTGCTTATGAGTAGGTCTGATAATCAGTCAACATCTATTTTTCATACCCCTAAAAGACAGGACAACGTCTGTCAGGTCGGCTATAGTTTGTATAAACCTAAATATTGTTGCATATTACCATTTGGTTGTCGGTTACGGATTTGTAAAGGAGGGCAGCAATATTTTTATTAAATAGGTGTCGCATACTCTTTTTTATAAACTGTACCTAGTCGATTAATTCAGGATTCTGGCAAGAAGTAAAATTGTTAGAAAAATTGAGAGGCCTATTCAGTTACCCATTCAAATTATTTCATTAGACTACAGTCATAATGCGTTTATCATTGAACTGGATGAAATCAGGTCAAAATGCACTGGTCGTTCGAAAATAGGGGAAGAGTATATTTTAACCTGCCAACGGGTGGCAGGTTAAAATATACTAAAATATACGCTTAGTAGTCACAATGAAATTGTTAAACGGTCGTGTGAAAACTTCCGCGCTGTGCTATGTAAACATCTTACCACTTGTTACTTGGTAATCCGTTTTCCTTGAAGATACAAACCTACTTAAATAATGATTAGCTCTTTTAATGTCCGACTACTGGGCATGGGACTCTCCTGAATGGGAGGGGAAATAGTCTATGATTGTAGGTTGGCAGATTTCACATGTCTTTCGTAATAGATTATATTTTCTAGGACATGTAGGTGTCCTCACGGTTTTTCCTTTACCGACATAGGTGCGTATTCACCTACTTAAAGGTCTGAAAAATAATATAGGTACCTAATTATGACTAAACTTGTTTTTATTTGTTAAATAGTTTTACTTACCACAACGTTTGACCACAAGACCGCATTCCACTATTGTCTGGTGGTGTGCTTGTTACCTTCTCTGACTGGTTCAGTGGTTAATTTCTGCAGGTGAGATGAATAGAACATATTTCAGCCTATAATTCCATTGGTCATGAATGATGACGAGACTTATTTGACAAAACAAAAACATTACTTCTTTCTCATACATTAGGACCATGAAATAGTCAGTAGTATCAATACTAATCATAATCAGCACCATCATCAAAATAAATATTTTATGCTTAATATTACAATTAGACAAGCTGAAGACAGGGCGCTATGGCGCTCATTAGGGGAGGCCTATGTCCAGCAGTGGACAAGTATAGGCTGATGATGATGATGATGATGATGATGATGATTACAATTTACTTTTGTTTTGAATAATGCTCCGTTATTCGACATAAATAAGGTTAGTCTTATCTTTAACTAATTCATATTTTGTTTAATAACTGCTAATAATGACAATGATTGCTATTGTTAAGTGATAAATACCATTTCTTCATTGGCATACTTATTATGAAATATTGATTTCATAAATATTAAATAAATCCAAACATATTCGCTATTAAAGTTTGCTTAGCTGCTGATGTCATCTTGATATGCCTAGTAGACTATCTAAGTAGTCTAAGCTAATCATTTCAAATTGATTTGAACGTTCTCTACCTAAATTTTGATTGATGCAGGTTTCTCTCGATAAATATTTTAAATTCTAAATTCACATCTGTGATGTATAATTTAAAATCTGGTTTGGTTAATCAAATTGCTACACGCATCAGTTTTTTCAGTGTTGTTAATTTTAAAACAAAATTTTAAAATTAAACGTTTTGATTGCTTGACGTCATCCACAAAGCTCTAACCTTAAGTTTTTTAAATGTCTTCAAATATAATAAATGATTTGTAGTTTTTATTTTAATTTGTAAGTGTTTTATCGAAGGTACCTTATGTTCGTTAATTTTCATTTAGTTTTACGATATTTGTTGGATTATTGCATACCACCTGGCCTGGAACCGTTCAACTGATGTTTTTCAATAGATTACGTTACGTACTGAGTATTTATCAATTATTTAAGTATTACACGAAATATATGGATTTATAAAAAACATACCTGTAGCAAATGTCAATTACAAATTACTTTTGTTTTGAATAATGCACCTTTATTCTACATAAATAATTTAACGGAAGAAAATTGCAATACTTACAATATGGGTAAAACGTGACTGCTATAAAAACAAAAAATGTAGCTGTATTGAAATAAAACATATAAAAGGGTTATATGTATTATCAGTGTAGAATTTACAACGTAATAAACTCAGAGTCTAACGCAAGGCATGCGCATTCTAGAATGTTTAGCACCCACCACGAACAAAAGCGGGTGAATAAAAATAGTGAGATAACTTTTCGCAATTTTATTGAATCCGCCGTATTTATTTAAATTTTTACTAGTTATTGGGGTACAAGTAATTCATTTTGCGCCCAAATTATATAAGTAATATATCTTAGTATAGAAAAACAGTTGTAATCTGCAATTATGTTGGAAATACATCTACTAGATTACCTAATGTATTTTAGTTGTACTGACAACACTAAACTTTCTGACCGGTCGTTAAGGACCGTTTTGAATGTTGAATTAAACTCTCTCAAAAAACTGCCAAATAAATTTCGAAACGGCTCCACCTACTCATTTGGCGACTCTCTAGTCACGGAGCAGGTCCTTCAGCGAGTAGGCAAACATATTTTTGCATAAGAGTATGTTTGATTTCACATTTAACTTTCACCAATAAACATTTTTATTTTATTTGCCATTGCGGAAGTTTGCACAAACGACGCGGAATCTTCATGTTATTTGAAACCGTTGAAGGCTGCGAACTTCGACCTCGCCCCATTCGGTGATAAAACAATTCTAACAGTTTGTTCAGTCAATAAAATAAATCTCATTAGTATTCTCTATGTCGAGTGCTAGAGGTTCTTATGATTCGTTTCAAATTAACATTGACCCTACAGTGGCCTCGTAGCGGTACGTGCTAATCTTCCTCCAATAGGTCGACAGAGAACATATAATAATATAGCCCACCGCTATGTATATAGATTCACAAAACATAACATCTGAATATTAATACGTTTATTACAAGTTATTATATGTTGTGTATAAATTGTGATGCGGTTTTCGTAATTAACTAAAGCGGAGGTAAATTTTATTTACTACACAAAAATTTGTATAACGTAAGCTTGTGTATATTTCCTGCTTTTAAGCCCTTTTAAGATCTGCGCATGGTGACGCAAGCTCCGCATCCCACGGACAGTCTTCCAGATAACTTATAACTGAAGGAGTAAGCACGGAAGATCACATGGGAAGCCTCTCCCAGAATATAAATATTATAACTTAGAAGTCACTTAACTAAGGTCATAATTTACCTAAATGCCGATACGACCTTGAATAAAGTAATCGAGTGAACTTAAGCAAACATGATGTAAGGCTTCTTGAAAGTGGTTGAAATACACGTAAAAATATACTTATCTCAAGAGGTAAATCAATATAGGTAGTCAATGTTGAATAAAAATCGTTTATTTTGCTTAAGCCTACGACGGCACTTAAACTTTATATTATTATCTTTTCCTTAAGTCTACAACTGGATTGGAACCCGACCTCGACTAAGAAGATAGGTATGTACGCCATAAAACTCATCGGAATAGTATTTTAATCAATAGGTACAAAGTGTTAAAGTGTATTTGACAACCGCTTGGCGCAGTGGTTCGAGCGTAGGCCGCTCGGCTCACTGCATCGGGTGGTTGCGGGTTCGATTCCCGTCAGGGTAAATTTCGGAAATGGCATTTGCGTAATTTTCCCTGGTCTGGGTGTCACTGGGATCACCCCAGTCCATTGTACGGTACCCATAGTACAAGCGTTGCTTAGTTTGGGACCATACAGTTGGTGTTATCGTCTGGCGAAAAAAAAAGGAGAATAAAAAAATTGGTAAATATTATTATAATAGTTCTAGTGTGTACGTCATCGTCAATCTATGATGTAAACAAATTAACTTGCCTTGCCCATTGACTGACCGAACAATGTAGGACATAAAATATTACGAACAAATACCGATAAGTGGCTGCGGTAACACACGTACCTGTGACACATTCAAACACCACATACCTAGTACATTTATTTTCCATTCATAATAATTTGTTATCACACAAAATATATAGCGTTCTAGTCTTGTGAGTCATCGTTTGCACAAGGTGACATGGACTAATGAAATGGGTAATAATAATTATGCCCCATTAATATTTGCAATTATCTAGCTTATCAAGTTTCTAACGTGCTCATGCTGACGGATTCCAGCGAAATATTTTAATCCAGAAAAGTGGTGTTATTTATAAAAATAATATGCAATTAAATAGCAGTTTCTCGTTTTTGCATTGTAACAAACTGCGTCACGACTGTCAATACGCAAGTTGTTCTAATGTCTAGCCAAGGATAGCGTAAACGCTAGTTACGCTGCCATTTAAATATTCACTTATATTTAATGTAAGGTACCAGGTTGAAATTGCGAAGGTTATATAAAACAAGAATAACTATAGTCTTTTCTATAAGTTCATTTCTAAATGTTTCTCTGCCACTTCCAAACAACTTGATACGAGTTTCCATTTTGTTATTTTTTACATTCACCGGGTTTTTATTTTTTCTCGTGTCGGCTCGAGTCAGTGACTTGACGATAGTAAAAAAGTTAACTCATCAAAATTTTCATGACATTTGGAAACTACGGAAAAAAATGCGCAAAAAGTTTCTCAAATGACTTGAACATGGTACGATGATAATTTTGCCTAATATCAAGACTCGAGTTCAATTAGAGCACCAGGAGAAAAGGAATCACAGGTTTCAATTTCAATTTTCATTAATCTAGTTAGGCGCTTACAAACATGGATATAAATAAATATCGCCAGACTAACACACTGTTTGGTCCCAAACTAAACAATGTTTGTACTATGAGTACCGTACAGTAGACTGGGGGCGATCCCAGTGACATCCCGGGAAAATTACGAAAAGGCCATGTCCGAAATTTGCTCCGGCAGGAATTGAACCCGCAATCACCACGTGCAGTAAGCCGAGCGGCCTACGCTCGAACCACTGCGTGAAATGGTCGTCGAAATGCGAAATAACGAAGTACCTTCAATAACCTGAATAACGACAGTGAGGTATGTCGTTATTAAACACACCTAATTATTAGGGCTGTGTCTCGAGAATTTGTGGAATATTTCTCCAGTCTTGCCACAAAACAAGTGTTAATGTAACGTTCATTTGCAATCATCCGTAATAACTAGGTAGGTATAATTCTTCTGAAGACATGATTGTGCAAAAAAAATAATACTTACCTATTATTATCCCCCATTGACACCTAATAATATATTATTGTCGATGGCACGTGTCCACTTCACACTATTAATGGAGGCAAGTACCTATTAGTTAATAGCACTCTCATATTCGAAAATGACAATTACCTATTAATAATCGCATACCTTAGTTCACGTGGTTTAATACTTACCTGTTAATATTCTTACACGGCTAACAATAAAGACCATTATCTAAACTATTCTAAAATCGTAGGAATAAATACAAAAATGAATTTCTAAGTTCATAATTTATCGACAACATGAATATTAAAATTATACTTAAACAAGGAGAGAAATCTGATTGACAGTAGGTTTACTTTAAACGAACGAAAGCAAATTAAAATTCATCGTAGCGGTGTAAAATACGGGATGAAAGTTTGATGCACAGAGATAAAACTTCACTAAAAACTAAACATTAAATTTTTTTGTAGTTTCTTTAAGAATTTGGTATTAACCTTTTTGTTACAAAACGATCGATTTGTGTATATCTAATGCCTCGGATTCTACAAACCGTCTAATAAAAAATACCAACAGGAAATCCAACAATAATTTCTTTTGCTGTCATTATTTTAAGTACTTAAAGTTTTCTCTTATTGTAATAACAATAATAATAATACAGCTGCACCTCAGCTCATTGACCGCAATTTTTTTATGACCAGCATTATCGCAATTAAAGCCGATGAACGTCACAGAAATTACGACCGATGCATTTGGAGGGTTATTTTGGAACGCCAACATGACGGTTTTGGGTCAGAGCAATCAGAAATGTACCAAAAGATAAAACCTGCTCGGACTGTATTTACAAGGCGAGCGATAGCGTCGCCCGCAGTGGTTCCATGGCGAAAGGGAGCGTTATACCTTGAAGCATGGCGTAAGACGATTTGTTGCTCGATGTGCTTATGAAATATAAGTTAATACGCTATTGATATAACAGGACCCTTTCGCATCGACGGCAATCTTGAAGTAGATAGGTACTTATATCATGACATTCGTATTGTCGACTTCTGCTTTAAATTCCATATGTTTGCCGTCGTATCAATTACTGAACGAACAATACAAAATTATCGTTCTTTCAGACGATATACGATGGAAAAAATATGGAATTTAGAGTAGGATTCAACAATACGAATGTAACGATATATTGATTTATCGTTGCCAAGAGTAGCACCCCCACACTGAGGCACATATAGGGTCACAGTATCCACAAACTTACAAATAAAATTAATTTCGTTAAAATAAATAAATTAATACCGCTAGACTAACCCACCAATATAAGTAACGCTTAGGCCCGTACTAAGAAATCGAACTCGTCAGAGAGCGATTTTGAAAATGTCATTTTTAATGAAATGAAATGTAGTGCAATTTTGTAATGTCCCCTAAATAGTACCTATTTAATTCACAATGAAACTCTTTAATCAACTAACTTTGTTATATAATAATAAAACCACAGATCAAGCGTCACTAATCAAACATTAGTTAGTTGTGGATTACCATCTGACTTCTTTATGTTGTGTCTATAAACGTTCGATCTATACGAGGTGACTATTGGATATTAAGTCGATGATCTTCACCGTACTATTGATTGGATACGATTTCAGGCCCCGATCGGAATCAAACCAGCAACCACCTGATACAGTCAGGCGAGAGGACTACGCTCAAACGAGCCACCCGTGCGGTCGTCTTAACAAAATTTATGACCATGGTTCATTCATTCCCATTCCATGTTAACATAAAATAAAATATATTAACTTGTAGAGTGTATCAGTATTTTTAGGGTACCGTTATACAATACTCGGAAACCATTCGCGACCTATGCCGTGCTGGCTTCACTTTGACATATTTAATCTGTATGGGTATTCATTTTTTATAGCCTATTGTCGTATACTTACTGCTGGCTAAAGAATATGAATGGCTGGTTCGATCGAGTGCTGGCTCCAACACTCGATATGAAATCTTGAGACTAAGTCTTTACTTGAAATTGGTCAGGTTTTCGGGTACCTACACACCCCTATTTATATTTGAGACGTATGGGACTTTGACATAGAACACGAAAGATTTGACAATAATATTTAATAGATGTGACACTACTGTTAGGCGTCATTCCTGTATAAACGCCAGAATGTCGCATCACATCATGTCATGGAATGCGTTTCACTATTTAAGATATCGTAAAAAATCAGATGCCTTTGCCAGACACGGTACTAACGATTGAGGATTAGAGAATCTATTGTAAAGCCAAAGGCCTCACAATTAGTGATAAAAAATGGGACATTCTTGTTAACGTCTGAGATACCGTGTCTGCAATTAGGTACTTACCATTTTTTGAGCGAGGCGGATCTTTGTACGTTACGAATGTCAGACCGTGGCTGCTACTTGTCATGGCATGCCAGGATACAAGCGATACAAAATATATTAAGACTTGTTCATAAATGCATTGATTCTGTCTGGTTATCTTCTTGGGCTAGTGTAAGTTTTCCATACTTGAAACTTATGGAATGCAAACGACGCTTTTGATAAAATAAAGAAATATCGCACCGACAAATTGGGATCCGGAATATTATAATTCAATTATTGAATTTCAATCGCAATAAAAAAAAAAAATGTATTCAACAATTTTAAAGTTTATCTTATTGTTATTTATTATATAAATATATAATATGTAAATACAAAAAAAACACTATTTCAATTGTTTTAGCTGAAAATAGAATCATATTTTTTAACTCATTTTAATTATACAGTTACTGATAGATTTTTCTCGTGAATAAACTACTCACTTGTACCGAATATTGCATCTATTAGACAAGCATTCACGTGTGAACTTGAAAGTGATTCTTTTCAATACATTCGTTCATTCATACGTGGTGATGACCAATCGTTATTTTCTATAGAAACATGCCAAGAATTGACCTCAGCACACGAGTCAATGCGGTCGTTATGAACAATTGTCCACGTTAGTACCTGTCTACCTACACCCGAGTAGACGATCACAATAAAACTGATGGGTTTGTTTGCGCAGCTTATTATTTGGCACAATATACACTTAAATGAATATTTTTTTTGCGCACAACACAAAGGACCTCGAACAAAAACAATGCAACGGTCGTGTCCTCACGATGACTGTTTGAAAATTAAATTTTCTTGTATTAAAACAATAACCGGCATTTCGATTTAGTCACCCATATCACAAAATGTCTGAGAACACTGTTATTTTGGAATAACTCGAAATATAAATGATAAACAAATAATTATGATCTCAGACTTTTTCTTATGAGTACACACCTCCTACATATTGTACACTACATATAACATAATTCGAAAAAAAAAAAACAATTTTAAAGAGAGCATTTTTTTTTTCCATGTTGAACAATGTTCTAAAGTGACTACCCAGCACAGCAGTACTACAATGTATTTGCTACCTACCTACACCATGGAAAATACAGCCTTTGCGCTAAACTGATCTACCGTCACGCTCCGACGCTTCGACTTTTATAAAAAGAATGAACAAGACGAAAGACAGTAATTACAAAGCAATCTGGTAAATTTACGCAAAGCAAAAAGATATCTAACAATAGTTATTATTAAGTAATCGATCTTTGTAATGTTCTGCAGTCACGGAGGCATTAGGAGAGCCGCCGTTAAATCATATCTTCGCTATTAGCGCGTCCACATGTACCCAGCAGTGCGCCGGAGTAATCGGTTTTGACGACTGACTACGTCGATATAACGTCATACTTGGGTCGGTACTTGTGGGCCCGTCTATTAGCTCGTTATAACCTCATTTACCTCGACACCTTTTGCGTACATGACAAAAAGCTTAGGGCTTTGTGCATTCTTTGCTAGGTTTTAAAATTACCTACACATTATGATAAAGCAAACAAAGACTCTAGTGATAACAGTGTTGTTTCATGATTTAGCAACAATATTTTAATTACATAGTTATTTATATTATTATGTATTTATTTCCATGTGAAATGTGTTGCCATTCAATTCTAATGAGTGTTAACATCAGAGAGATACACAACGCTTCAAATTATCTATGTCACCTTAAATATGCTTGTTTGCGAGTAATAATATAATGTTTATTATCGTTTAGTCCTGCAAAACATTGAAATTCCCATAGATTTAATGTATACTATGAAATTCTACACCAAACAGAACTGTTATCCTGTACTTGATCAGGTCCTTACACCAACATAACAAAGTACGAGACCTTTGAAATCCATTAGCTCACCAGGAAAAGATAGAATTTTATGATAAAATCCTTTTATTTACTCGTGAATGAGCTGCCTCGGCGCATCGTTTTGCAAACCTTGTGATTATCTAAGATCGTAGCTCATTAAGAAAATTACTTGACCTTTGTTTTTTAACGGTGTTATGAATCTTAAATGACTTGTTTTTCAATGATGTCTTTGTTTTCTGCAGCTGAAGGATCTTACTGCATGATCTAGTTATAATGAGAAAAACCTTTATATCATGATAAAGTTAGACATATTAATGTTTCGTTGTAAGCGAGATTACTTATTTTCGTTACATTAAATTTTATCAAAACAGCCAACTTTTTACAACATCTTATGAGAGGGTTACTCAACACAATGCGATATTATTTAATTCAATGAATTTCTAAGAAATTTTAATGTGTGTGAGCCATGGCTAGAATTTTCCCATTAAAGAGTGGGTACTTTTTATAATTACCATGGTACAATAATAATGCTTCGCCAGGTATTCTCCTCCCACGATAGCCCAAGACTTCGTCGCAATCAATGAAGTCTCTGATTGAAATTTTCAATACAAATATGGTTCATTATTACTTAGATGACGTAGTCTTGGGCCCAAATAATATCTGGTTTTATTGTGCCATAGTCATTAAAAACATTTCCAACGCGATCATGGGCATTGGAAGTTAAAGTAAAGGAACCATAGACTTGTCATAAAAAGAAATGGAACCTAGCGCCATCGCGGCATCATTGCGAGTCGGTGGACGATGCCCGCAGATGCATAACTATAGAGCTTCCGCGACTTTTGCATATCGGAGAAAATTCGATCAGACACACTTGAATTTAATCGATTTTGTTCTCTGTTGCAAAACGGTCAGTTCGCCTGCTGTTACGTAAGCAAAATGATAGATAAAGACACATTTCAAATAACTATGAACGCCAAACTTGTTCACATGTTTCTGTAGATGAGATCTCCACGTGACTCGACACGTGTATCAAACTAGAATCGCGTTCTCATTCGACGTTCTCATTACCGATCAACCTAGAGACTAAAGTCATAAAATGTTTTTTTATTTATCGATTAATTAAAGCGAAGCTCTACGGCTACTCTACTTACACGATGACGTCAGAGCTGGGTGCTCTATGCTTTATACTATTAAGCTTCGTTTCTTTCGGGCATCCCTAGACGGAAGTGTCTTTTTAGATACTTAACTACTTATTTGATTTTGATTCGGCGCTCACACACGTGACAAGCTGGATGCGGCAAGCTGAAGACAGGGCGCTATGGCGCTCATTAGAGGAGGCCTATGTCCAGCAGTGGACAAGCATAGGCTGATGATGATGATGATGATGACACGTGACAAAACTCTAAGGAAAAACAAACTGCGGGCACGGTTCATGATTTATACAAAAAACAATAATAATAAACTATCAATCGCTTAGTTCCTATGGAATAAATAAGATTGTACATCGGAAGCAGTTTGCACTTAAGACAGACGGACGAGACGTTTCCATTTTATTTACGAGCTACATTAGCGATTGCGACGCCATCTTCAATAATTAAAACCCTTCTATGCGTTCAGATTAACCACTTGGCAGAGAGAGATATGAGGCAGTAAAAGTGTCACGAAGGCTTCTCTTGTCATTATTGATCGGTCTCTCTCTCTGTTAAAAACATTTATTAGCGAGGGTATTTTGAATCATTCGAATCGATACGGAAACCGATTTGACACTTAAACGTATATATTTTTGAAACGTATTTATTTTATTTTTTAATTAGTTCGCAAAGATATTCGATTACCAACATTCAAATATTTTCCTATATCAATTTTAAATGTGTTTTTGCCGAATTCGTTTACAATATCGATTAGGCTCTTCTTTTATCAAAGATTCGACTGACTTAAAATACCTCTCTTTGTTGCTTGCTCAACTTAAACTGTAACGAAGCCTTAAAATTTAAAAATGTGGACTGAGCTTAAATTCCAATCGGGTCAATTCATTGGTGTCATTAAATTTTATTCGTTACCATAAATTAGTATTAATTAATTTAAAGTTATTTGCGTATCATTAAATTGCCGTGCTTCAGATGCGATCAGACGTCGACCGTTGCATCTCAAGGTCTTCCCGAAGCTCCGTCAAGTAGACAGAATTATATAGACAAGAAAAACCGGATCCAAATGTTTATTCCACTTAATTCGCATTGCGTCATCCATTCAGAAAATTGGAAGTTAAGTCTCACAACAAATTATATGGGTGTGTTGTAATTATTGCCTTTTAACCAACAATTATAACCGAGAAGTGGAAAGATTTGACTTCCATTTAGTCTTTGGTAGGTACCCTAGAGTTGTCAGTATAGACTACTAGCTGTGCCCACGGACTTCGTCCGCGTAGTATTTAACGTAACAAAAATTTCGGGATTATCGGGATAAAAAGTATCCTATATGTTAATCCCGGTTATAAACTATCTGTGTTCCAAATTTCATTCAAATCCGTTCAGTAGTTTTTGCGTGAAGGAGTAACAAACATACATACATACATACATCCACACTCACAAACTTTCACATTTATAATATTAGTAGGATAGGATAAAATCGATAATAAATTTGAATAATATTTTTATATTATCCATAGCATGATAGCGGTAACTTTTTTTTCATTTTTGTTTTACTTTCTCTACTTAGGTTTAACTGGTAGAGCCGAGCTATAGCCAATTGAATGCCCCTAACCACGCTAGCTACTCAAATCGTAATAGAAAAGCAAACGCTCGCGATTACGTTTCAAACGCTCCGCTTTTGACGTTTTGCTGACATGAGCTTCACGATTTCTACTGACATTGATATGGTATGGTGTCAGCAAAACGTCAAAAGCGGAGCGTTTGAAACGTAATCGCGAGCGTTTGCTATTCTATTACGATTTGAGTAGCGAGTGTGGTTAGGGCTCTGATGTTAAGCAATTACCATACCATATCAATGTCAGTAGAAATCGTGAAGATTTGAGTAGTTAGCGTGGTTAGGGCCCAGGCGGGTTGTAATAGTTGTAATCTTGTTTACCGACTTTGTTAAATAAAAAAAGCAAACCTCAGTCTAATGAGTAATACATTTAAAGTGCTAAATGAACTGATACACGTTAAAAAGTCATGTCTATAGTATTAAGTAAAGAAATTATGATCCAATTGAAAGTTAACCTAAAACAGGTTGAGTACCAATACATCAACAAACTATCAAACACACAGTCACGTCCAACCAAGATTTTCGTGTTTATATTGTAAATATTGATTTAGTTCATGCTTGTCTTACTCAAATACACATGGAATGCTGACATTTTTCAATTGCCCTTAGTATGCATATTGCTGCGACACGAGGAAAAAACTACCACTTCCTTGATATCACTCCACGCGAGTAGGTAGGTATGTTGGTCAGGCCTAGGAATCTACAAGTCATTTATTTATTTTCCTTGCATAATTAAGTCATAAGTAGGTACCGACTAATTTTATAAATGTACCTTAAGCTAGTCGTGTACAAAGTATTTCTATATCAATCTGTCAGTTTTTTAACTTATACACCTCATAACTTGTTACGTACCTACTTGATTTAAGGAAACTTTACAAACTTTTTATAAATTTTTCGTTTTCAATTTTATTTATCCAGTGAATCAATAAAAAGGTATAAGCCGTGCTTACATATCATTTCCATTACCGCAAATACCCAGATCACGAAAATACGTTGCAACCTTGCTTGTGAGGACACATCCATTGCTTTTTTTACATCTCTGCAATTTATATCCATTAGTACCCAACGACGTTGGAGCTTCATGCGCAGATACTCGCGCAAGAATCTCTGGGTTCTGGGGTGCTGCTCGTAGCAAAGATAATCTGATATATCGTGACTTATTGGTATTGTCGAATCGTTTCATCCTTTTTGCCGTCGTATATCGTCTGAACGAACGATAATTTTGTATTGTTCGTTCAGTAAGCGATACGATAGCAAAAAATATGGGATTTAGAGTAGGATTCGACACTACGAATGTCACGATAGGTATATCCATTATCGTTGCTAAGAGTTGCTACTCTACCACTGGCTTAAGAAATAAACCGTACATAGAATATCCTATGCTCTTAAATGCTGGCGTACTTATATTGTCTCCTGCGAATGATGGCTGCGCGATTCAATCTGGACTGGTTCTAACCGGTATCGTCTGGTTGTAGCCACCGAGGACTGGCCTGCCACTCGCCCGGACCCCGCTGACATCCCGCGGGGAATCAGACTCAACGACGAGATAACGACCAACACGTAGTATGTATAATATCTTGTGTCTTCTTTTTAATTATGTAGGTATACAATTTGAATAGGCACGTCAACCCCGAAGCGATTGTAATTATAACAATATCTTTGGTAAACCCAGTGGTTGGATTACTTTAACTTTTTGTTGAATGGCTTTATTACTTTAGGGTTTTTTTACCCCTTGAGTATAATAAGGTATACTTATTTCTAGTAAAATGAACCGTATGCTAAGTTCCCGGCAATATATCTATTTGTTATTGGAAAATATAACATATGGTCTGGGCCCCAAGTCTGCTTATCAAATAGCACGTAGTATAATAAAAACAATTGGGTACTAAATGCGAAGCCGGTAACTGAATTTATAAAACACAACCCGAAATTAATCTGTTACCTGTCACCGACAACATGTCGACCTTTAAAGGCTTAAGGGACTATAGACTTAGCACGAAAATATATTAATAAATTAAATTTTCCGATAAATTCGCAGAATCAGCGCCCCGATGCCTCGTTTAAACTGACTTTTTCCTGTCAGCTGTCCCTTGTGACGTCATTATCAACGCCAGACAAGCCGTCGCGTCCGGGCTGTCGTTCGTTTATCATTCCTTAATATCACTGCTACTATTGACGCAACAGTCTGGTGTTGACATGAACTTCAATCACCGTCTCCGAGTCAGTATCCGACCCTATTAACTTATTGACTAATAATAATAAATATGGCCAGACTGACACATCAACTGTATGGTCCATAACTATGCAACGCTTGTACTATTGGTACCGCACAATGGACTGGTGATCCCAGTGGTATCCAGACTTTGATAAATTAGGTAAAAAGGCCGTTTTTGAAATTTTTTGAACCCGCAACTTTCCGGTACAGTGAGGCGAGCGGCATACGTTTAAACCACTGCGCCAACCGGTCGTCAAGACTAGTCTAAACTTTATCAAGTTTACAAACAACGATTTCACATACGTACTTAGTGTTTGCGGCCGGTGACAATGGCCTTGTCGTGTTTTACAGCTTCACGGTTCATTTGCGATATCTAAACTAAGAATGTTTGAGGCAGACTTGCCATGTCGTGGCTCTTACCTAACTGATTTAAATTTAAATCACTTCTGCTGCTGATTGTACTTCGCAAACTTTGGTACTTGAAATATTTTGATCGTGACGAGACACGACCACGGAATATTTGTTTAATGTACCTGGGACATACGATCGTTTTTCGTGTGTGTCTAAATTCTACTGTGACGATATTGTCGATCAGTTTATTACCGTCATTACACGAACGCATCTGAAATCGCATTATTTTAATGTGCCATACAAAATTATGTTCAGTTCACGACGTCTTAAGCAGACAAGCGGTCATACATACGGTACTTATATAGACTTCAAATGTGGCCATTATACATTTTAAGAATGGGTTAAAGTAGTAGATAATCCAAGAGTTATTCTGTCGAAATGCATAACTGCTTGTAGACATTGATCTGGTGAATAGGTACACATTTTGTTAAATTTAAATCTAGACTAGTTAAGCCTACACCAAATCACAAGCTAAGACACCAGCATAGCTTTATTGTTATCACTACTTTGGATACATCGAAGAAATGTTAATGATTTCGAATTTCTTAGGGATGCACAGCTAGGATTGAAGACCGTCGGCCGGTAGTCGTTTCTTCTATATCTCTAACCAGTGTTGAAGAGACAAAGTTTAAGAATAATAAATAGACTTGTTAAACAACTCTTGATACGATCGTGCGAAATTGTTTTTTCGTGGCGACAGCCCATCCGTTATACATTGTCTATAGTGCAATGAACTAATAACAAATTGCATTCACATATTCGGTTGTCTCCGCTTAATGTCATCTTTGCACAATACAATTCCTATAACTCACGCGCGGTGTTAGTTTGAGACTGTTATTGTATCGGAATCAAAGTGAAAAACGGTGTTTCGTTAAATGTACTCATTGGCATCTTAGGGTAGCAAAAGATCTTGAACATCTCAAAGCAACAAAAAATTTGCTATATTTATTTTAGATTTTACCGAATTCAATTTCCATATTATTATATACTCGAGAGTACTACCAAAATGTATAGACAATTGGTGTCGCCTTCATCATGTGAAGAATTTTCAAACCCCATGGACACAGTTGAACAGCAATCTCTGTCATTCCGTCACGAAGCTGCCTCAAGTTGTAACACAATAAGTATAGTTTGCAACACCATTTCTGTATGCTTCGTTGTCCGACAAGTGCTCGAGAAAGTTAGTTCAGGGTTAAAACAGTTCGACGGACACAGTACACAGACAAGTTTATGATCTAGATTTTGATCTATTCAGACTGATATCAGACGATATTTCCACAAATAAAATACGACAAAGTTACACTAGTTTGTTGCAACGTCAGTTACATCATTTGGACGATTTGCTACCACTGGACTCTACCTCTACTGTGTGTACGTATTCCGCGTGAAAAAGGTGGCAACCCCTATACTATTTGACATGTCACAAGCTTAGGCTCAAAAGGGCTTGTACCCAGGGCCGTTAAACTAACTTTAAAAAAAAAATTACATGTCACAGCAATGTAAAGGTTGTTAGATAATTAAAAAATCATAATTATTATTTAATGCCTTACCTACTCAGTTATTAAGTCGTCTCAATATAATATTATCATTGATAGCATCTGTATACACTTATTTAAAAAAATCACCATCGGCATATATTAATGTACATATGGAGTTGTGTACATAACTTCGTGATTCACGCTTCGTATTTTTATTGAAATTATCTTTATCTGTGATACTATAGATACACCTGTTTTCCACTATACCTTCGAAATGTTTGAACAATGACTCACAATAAATAATAAGTATAGCAACAACAAACTTGTGTACTTTGCCAACCCTATACATGATACAGTTTACATGGTTCATTGAGAAAAAAAATTACTCAAAAGGCCCAATTAGCTGCTCAAGACGTCCACCACCTGCCATTATGGTGTGAGCTTTCAAATTCGAGCTTCTATGAAGTTATTCAGATCGGCCGGTATTAATAAACCGATCTTCATACTGACAAGGAGTTCGGAACCAAAATAAAAATACTGAAAAATTTCAGCATATTTCATGAAAATGTCAACGGATATTTCCAACTATGGGGAGTATCAGTTTTCGTCACGATGCCCCTTACACCTTGTATACACACGGTGAAAGCGGACACTACGTGTTTATCCATAAATCTCAGTCTATAGTCCTACAAACAGTCGGACAAGTTAAATTTGGAATGTATGTATAGTACATAACATTGCGAATTTTATTTGTTTATTGCTTGGCCTTCATTTATTTTTTACATTTACACACACATTCACGTGTATACTTAATAATAATCTATTAAAGTCCCTATATAAATTCAATTATCTGATCATCATCATCATCATCATCATCAGCCTATGCTTGTCCATTGCTGGACATAGGCCTCCTCTAATGAGCGCCATAGCGCCCTGTCTTCAGCTTGCTATCTGATCATACCTATGAGAAAATGTACTAAGGAATATTAAATCTGCGTATTCTTAATAATACTTATTTTAATAAAGAATACGCAGTTGGCGAGAAGAAACGTGTCTCACCGCATTTTTATCGTTATATGACCTTTAGACGTACATATTTATATTTTTCTTATAAAATATTGAAATAATGGGTAGGTATATCAGTTTTATAGCATCCGTGCTAAGGTGTAAAATTGCAAATGACTAGACAAATCTGTATATTGTTAAGCATTTAACTTCACGATTACAACACTGTTTTATAAGATTTAAAGTTACCCACAAACATGAAATTGATATTATTTGGTATATTGTCAATAAATATTTGAAAACAAGTTTTTTTATATTTTTCTTACTTTGATTAAGTCAAAATGCATGAATCAATTCGCTTTTGCAATTTATTCATCCTTTTATAGCAACAAAATTGATCAGAAAGTAAGAAAATATGAGTTAAACAAGCCATATTTGACTCCCATGTTCAGATGTTTTCAGAAATGCCAGACAGTATAAAAAATAGTTGGTAGCAATTTTTTTTCACAACTCTCTTCACAGACTGTATACAATAATTCCAACAAGGAAGTTTTGGAATTCTACAATGTCAACGCCATCCATCGGTGAAACAAATCGGTTAAAAATTAATTCAAATTATTCATTATTTTCTTTGTGTGATTTCATTACATGCAATGACGTCTTATGATGTAGAGTAGACAGTCTAGGAAGAGTTACCGACTGGTTACCCTCGACAAAATATGTGAAAAAAAACTGCTTGTACCTATGCCAATCACACGAGGTATGTATTCCGGTTGCTCTATGTAACTTAAGTAGGTACCTATGTTGTGTATTAGCTGCGTACAATCGTATCCGTGGCGCTTATTTTTTGTTCATTTTAATACCTAATGTATTTAATATTACCATAATTCAGTCCAGTTCTGGGTTAATTCATGAATTTAAACATTTTCTTTGCAGCCCTGTGAAAAATCAATAAATGTGTTTGTAAACGAATTTCCCGATTTTTATAAAATATTTTTTCACCTACAATAACTAAGTAAATTAGCATTGTGCCCGATGAGATATCCAATCAAATTTGCATACCCTATATATTTAATTCACTTAGTCCTTTCCCCTGTGCTCACCTACGTCATATGAACTTATCTGCAAAATTTCATGCTTCCACCAGTTTAGGCTGTGCGTTGACTGTAAGTCAGATGTATTTACCTGTTACTTTGAACCACGTTAAAACTTGTTTGCCTGAGACTTGATATTATTAACGGGAATCATAATTATATTACGGTTTCCATTGCACATCGGAACTTAATCCCCATAATCAAACGATAACAATCAATATGTTGTTTACGACCATGGCAATAGAGTCTTGTTTACAATTGCTTCTTATGCTACGTGACTTATTTATAAACGCAAATGAAGTAGTTTATTATTTAATTACCATATTAAGATTATTTATGTGATGTCGCTTGCATTACTTTTGTTTAAAAAGTACAATCAATTTGAATGAAAATTAGCAATATTTAAGTTCTATTTATCATTCTGTGAAACAGTGAGTGAATGAAAGGCTTGCGTGGTTCTCTCAAGGACTAGGTGCTCGCTTAGATATGTTTTTTTACTGTGCACAGTCGCAAGGATTACCTGTCTTTTATTATACTATAGAAACCTATTCGTAAATGTACATCATTTATAAAGCATGTTGTATGCCTATTCAGCAAATTACTACCGTATAAATCAATAATAAAATGCCTATGTCTAGAGTATTAAAATGACCACAATACATCTACAATAATAATAAATAGAATATTTCAATAGTAAACCGACGAAATTTTCCATCATATTTAATTATACGGAACCCCAATAACTTCCCGGCCAGGTATCGTCCGTGCTTCGCGGAAACCTTAAAGGCATCGATCTATGGTTTTTATACACGTTTTTTATTCCGTGGCAATATCATTTTTATTGCTTCAATTCCACGAACCGCTTGACAACCCGTCCGGGCTCCAAAAAAGCTTTTTAAATATCCAAACTGTATGCTGAATATTTTCGAAGTAGGTTTTGGCGTCATTAAGTTTTTTTGCAAGCTTTTAATTCGTGGCAGTTTTTGTAGTTGAAATAAAAAAAATGTGAAAATATTCCAGTTTTCACACTATTACTAGCCGTGTGCCCGACGGGATCTCCCATCAGGCAAAAATGACGAACTTCCATACAAACTTTCATACAATATTTAACCCAATTAGAAGATGATTTTGCGAAAAATATTTCTTAATACGTTACAAGGAGCCCCTATGGAAAATGTAATACTTCTAACCCTGCATTGAAAGCTATGTGTTGTCTATCAGACAATCATACCTACTTCTAATGTATCGCTGTGTGTATGAAATAACAAAGTAATATCGAAGTACTTCCTACTCTATTCGGAGCTTCAACCGTTTAAATCATAAGCGTTGCGTGAGACAATTAACAAAACGCCAAATTAATTAAACCGAAGTTGAGTGATTAATCATAATAACAAGGTGATTAAAACGAAATATTTAACGAGTCGGTACTATTGAACATTTATAGCACTAATACAAAGCAAATTATAAGAATAAACCATGGAGTAAAATGAATCAAGACAAAACTCTAATCAAATATTGTCCGCGTGGAATTCGAAGGTTCCTAGATCGAAATCCTTGAAATTGATTTGTGTACTACCCGAACAATAATATCCTAATTCCTACTAATATTATAAATGTGAAATTTTGTGAGTGTGGATGTATGTATGTATGTATGTTTGTTACTCCTTCACGCAAAAACTACTGAACGGATTTGGATGAAATTTGGAACACAGATAGTTTATAACCGGGATCAACATATAGGATACTTTTTATCCCGATAATCCCGAAATTTTTGTTACGTTAAATACTACGCGGACGAAGTCGGGGGGCACAGCTAGTAATATTATAAATGCGAAAGTTTGTGAGTGTGGATGTTTGTTACTCTTTCACGCAAAAATTACTTAACGGATTCGCATGAAATTTGGATCAGTCTGGCGAAATTATGAACAGGTTAGATAATTCTGAAGGTGTTACTTATTTAGCTCAAATTACACTTGATATGTAGCAACCCTGAAGTATGATTTGTGTGGTCGCGTCGGCCATGTGTCGGCCCTGGTCTTCGCACTGTTGTTTTTATTCTCTAATTGCGGCAATTGTTACCGAGATGTCGCAGAGTAATCAACGCTATTGGCGCGGACGCAACGCTGTAGAACGTTTAACCACCTCGCAAAATTATATTTATTTATATACTAGCTGTGCCTGCGACTTCGTCCGCGTAGTTAATTTAACTTAACAAAAAAATCCGGATTATCCGGATAAAATGTATTCTATGTGTTAATCCCGGTTATAAACTATCTGTGTTCCAAATTTGATCCAAATCCGTTCAGTAGTTATTGCCTGAAAGAGTAACAAACATCCACACTCACAAACTTACCCATTTATCATTAGTAGGATTATACTGAGGAGTTAAATCGTAGTTCTTAGTTCTGGTAACACTTTATTACAACTACTCGATCTTTAGAACCATAATCAAGGATTCAATTGACATATATCGCCAGACGAACACACCAACTGTATGGTCCCGAACTAAGCGTTGCTTGTACTTACTATGGATACCGTATAATGGACTGGGGGCTATCTCAGTGACACCCAGACCAGGGCAAATTACGAAAAGACCATTTCCGAAATTTACCCTGTCGGGAATCGAACCCGCTACCATCAGGTGTCAAATTATACATGATATCAAATATTTAAATTGGTACAAAATAATAAACTAAGCCATAAGCGTGGCGATGTTGTGTACCTACATGTTATCTTAATACTCGTGTAAAAGACACGTTTTTGTGCATACCTACCTACGCTTAAGCGTGTCTTCTTCGTCAAGAATTGGCAGCATCAAGTCATTTCAGACTTTCATCGATACTTTATTTATTATGTTTACGGAAGTACGCATCACATAATCATACATTAACATAAAATATACAATATGATGAGTCTGCGAACTCTATTTCTTCATTCATTCAATTCCTGTTTACTAAGTAATTTTATTCGTATTACTATTATTGATTGAGAGTTTTACTGTTATAACTATTGTACGCACATAGATACAGGAAATATATTTTTATGTAAGGACGTTAGACGGAAATTATTAGCAATTGTAAGTATAGGGATTTACGTGTAGGTAAATATTTGTGTTGAGGTAGGTTGCTTGTTTGATAAACACAAAAAATGGTGGACTGACATAGTATTACTTATTTATATGTTTGGTTACGTCAGTGCTAATTCTGTGAGTGGTCAATGACCCTTTAGTTAGTAAACGTCAGCGTCTAAAGTCAGCAACAATCTTGGTAAAATTTGTTAATTGTTTTAAATTTGTGCCGATTAAGCCTTCTCCTTTGTCGCTTCATGCTATGAGGCGGGGTCAGAGTTGAAGTTAGTTGGACAACAAAATATATACATCAACTGAGTTGGTACAGTTTGACTCAAATGTCGGGAAATCCACTCCTAATGAACAATAATTTCACAGGTACAAACCTAGGTACAGAGATAATGCGTATTGATGAAATTAGGCATGTTGATAAGTATTGTCCATTCAATTAGATAAAAAAAATCACACAGTTTCAATACAGCCCAATCGTTTATAAGAACTATACTAGCTTATCAAAATAAGAGTGCATTGTTCCAATGTGAAATAAAATATTGGGAACCCATTCAAGGGATATTGTGTCGTCATAGCACCTATTGTTTTAGATATATTATAATTTTGTAACTACATTCTATGTGAGCTAACAATGGTAGTTACTAATGGCTATGATAATAAAATTCTATTTTGACTGAGACAAGAACAAAGTCTGATTCTGCGAGACTCTTGCCACTCATGCGAGTCGAGACTGACTGCAGTCTTGTAGTCTTGTTGAAGTCCAGACTTTTTGCCCGAGTATTGAAAGGTCTTAGCCAACACTATTTGTAATGTATTATCAGTAAGTTAGAAGGTAGGTATCGTCGTTTTTCATAATATTCAACAACACATCTCATCTCTAGCAACATCATTCGTGACGCAAGCCGGTCGAATGCATAAAATTAACGTTAAAACCTCATTTTTGATAAGTGTAACACCATTTTTAACGAAACATAATGTGTATAAGATTACATTTTGCGAAATGAAAGATACATAATCACGATACACATAGGAGGTGTGCGAATTTTTTTAATGTTTTCTTCAGTTTTAGCTAATTTTAAGCATCCTGAATTGTTTTAATTTGGGTATCTAGACGTCCAAAAAAAACACCTTGAATTGATAATTATATTGAGTCTGAGTATGTAGATTATAATTAATAGATAGATACAAGTAAATGTCTGTGTAAATTTTTGTATTACATTTGTAGTTTTTATATTCATAGCTAGGAATTAAAGTAGGACATCCGTTCGAACTAATGAGTTTATAGGTTCTAAACACTATCAGAATTCGTCCCGAACTACAGCACAAACGTTCGGAATTAAAAAACAAATCAGGCATTTAACATTGCCATATTACTAATAGATGAAAGAAACATACAGATCAATTGATCGACATTGAGCACCGTATACGTGTTTTGGCTACAGATTTCCATTTCGCTCCGCCACCATTGAAATTGTTGCCTTAAGTTTGACCAGCCAAAGTTTATTATAGTCTGACTGGCGTCATTTTTATGAATATGTATGAATTGTGTATCTCAATATGTCATCATGACGTAAAAAACTGTTATACCGTCAATTAAGTGTTATTTACATTCGAACGGCGAGACGGGAGCAACGTTTTTGCTAATGTTTCATCTGTAAACGTACCTATTGTGTGGCAGGATTCAGGATTACATTTTTGGGGAGTTTCACACCGTCAATACAATTCGAATGTTGACAGTATCGCGAGAGAAATCTTCGGATTTCACTGTAGAGAGGTCGTTCGGTTTTATAAAACAAGTTCAGCAAAAAGGCATACTTACATCGCCCCGAATTTAAGGTTTTACCGTAAAGCTGTGGGTAGAGTATAACTGACAGTCGTTTGACAGAGGCTGTGTGCACCCTAATACATTCTATGAGCTACCTGAAGAGACTGCGCTTAGGTGGTTCGTTCATCGCAGTAAGTATGAGACTGAAGTGAAAGTGTACCTAAGTAGTGTTCACAATGCGAAACGTCTGCAAGTATTTTGCTACTCTTTCCTGATGGCACTAGGGTTCAAATTACATTGGGACCGAAATCATCAGCGAAATATGGGTGAACTGCTGTGCACCTCTGCCTACTTTTTTAGGGAAGAGAGGCGTGATGGTGTATTGGTTCATTACTATTGCTTGTGATATTATTCCCTGAAAATATACTTAAATTAAAAAAAAAGTCTTAAAAAAACCTGGGTGGACTAAAAAGCTTGAAATAGGGATCTTATAATTTATTTAATTTTGAGGTCGGTACCAATTGGGATAGGTATAAAAGAAGTGGTCCTACTACCATGAAATTTCTATGGGACTACCATGAGAGTACCTATATATAAACTTTTAAAAAATATCGGTCCACAACTGAAGGAGAAGTCAGTGAACATGCATTTAAAAACAAACAGACGAACATAGAATAACATAGTTAAGTGTTAAATATAAATATGTATGTTAGTTTATAAGGTATATATATATGGGCCTGCGTTGCCTGAGAACAAATAAATAAATATAACCGCCTACTTTTTTTGGAAGTCGGTTAAAAAGGTAGCTACTGTCATCCGATTGGTAATAGGTAACTGTCAAGTTGATTTTGATCACCTGATTTTATTTACATGGGAAGTTTTGAGGAGTCCACTTCCAATAAATATTCTACTAATATCATAAATGTGAAAGTTTGTGAGTGTGGATGTATGTTTGTTACTCCTTCACGGAAAAACTACTAAACGGATTTGGATGAAATTTGTAACACAGATAGTTTATAACCGGGATTAACATATAGGATACTTTTTATCCTGATAATCCCGAAATTTTTGTTACGTTAAATACTACGCGGACGAAGTCGGGGGGCACAGCTAGTAAAATATGACTACGGCATAGAAACAGGACAAAGCTAAAGGTATGCACATCGACGTCGACATGTCCTCAACTAATACGTAGAATAATAAATATGAGTTTATAATATCATTAAGATATTGTAGAACCCGAATTTCACGTTTACATCTTAAACTTGATTAGACAACATGGCAACGACTTTGGAATAAAATGATATATAGTTTTTAAATCAATATTCACATGAAACCGCAAAACAATATTCTCTTTTTAGCGAAAAACTGTAGGAGGTACGTATTTAAATAATTTTATATATTTTTTTGTATTAAACCCGCGATAGGTACAACCTGGTACTACACACGTCATAATAAATAAGCGAACGGTTTAATGATCAACGAAAACAGCATAAAGTGACGCACGCGCATGCCTAGAATTATAAAAAATACCGTTCCGAGCATGAGGCGTTACTGCAAATTGCTCGAAGGTCAAAACCATGTCACAATTTGAGAATTTTTGCGAATTTCGAAAGTGATAATTAAATTTGTATCTCGAATAATATTTTAGCAGATGTACGCACATCTATCATGCCAATACAATCTTCAATTTGTGGGTAAATAGTTTGATCTTGGGGAGTGGCTACTGGCTATCATATTTTGTTCTGTATGTAACAAATTTTCAATAGGTAAACAGAGAATATTTTAAATACAGGTAAATGTAATTGGCAGTGGTGTGAAAGCACTCGTCGAAATTGATAATACTCTAAACAAGCGATATTTGTTTCCTGAATGTATCATTGAATTCAATTAATATTTTTATTAATATTATCCGCTTACAAGTTTCGGGGGTTTTACCTGAATGATGTCGGAACAACTCTGTCGTATAATAAAAATAAAAAACAAATTATAAACATACCTGTTTTTTGCCATAAATGCTACAAATGACATACAATACCTACACGTTTTTTGGAATAGTATTTTAATTGTTAATTGTGAGAAGTGTGGTGTTGGGTTCGTCGAACGGGGTGACCTTGTGTCACGGCATAATTACAACCACTTATTGGGGACAGTTGCGAGGGCTATTTAAATTATCTTAAGATTCATTAAGGGTTGGCACTTGTATACTCCGGCCACGTCCGGTCAGGGCCGGTTCGCGCTTATCGAAATCATGTCCGGTTATAGGTATTCTATGGAAAGTCACGCAATGCTACGCACTCATTAATAGTTAGTATTTTAAAATTATACTACACTCTCTTCAGCCCGCGTCTTCGTCCGCGTATACTTAAGTAGAGTATCCCATGTCTTTCTCCAAGGTCCATTCTATACCTAAATTTTTCGAAATTGATTCAGCGGTTTAGGCATAAAAACGCAACAAACAGACCGACAGAGTTGCTTTCGCATTTATAGTATTAAGTAAGGATAAGGATTTACAACGTGTTAATATTAAACATAAAAACTCTTAATGTTTTCTCAACTAGATACGTCTATAGGTGGACACAATGTAAATTGATTCTTTCAGTGTTATGAATAAGAGAATCTTCAGGTTATTCCATCTAAGTAACTCTTATAATTATAAAAATAATAATAATAATTTTAGCCCTTTTGACGTCCCACTCCTGGGCACGGGCCTCCCCTCAAGACAAGGGGGATTCAGGCCATAATCCACCACGCTGGCCCAGTGCGGGTTGGCGGATTTCACATGTCTTTCGAAAATTGGTTAAATCTTCTAGGACATGCAGGTTTCATCACGATGTTTTCCTTCACCGTAAGCAAGTGATAATCATATAGAAATTATGATCCGCACATAGATTTCGAAAAATCCAGAGGTTCGAGCCGGGGTTTGAACCCAAGACCTGGTAGCCCGCAAGACGCGTGCTTAACCAATCGGCTATCACTGCTCCTCTTATATATAGTAACTCTTATTTAATTTAAATTTAATACATTGCCACTGTGTCCCCGGGGCGTCGTCAATCTGTAGATAGACACAGTGAACACATTATTAAGCGGTAAAGGCTTTCGTAAACTAAATCGGTCGCCCGCTCGTTGCGGTCACTTTCACTAAATGGCTGTTCGCGTAACAAACAGTTTTTCTGTGTCGCTTTTCTTTGCGAATCTTCTTTCGAGAGTAGAAGCAGAATGTAACAAAAAAAAGTAGGAAGTTAGTTGTATTTTTTAATCGTAGACTGAAAAACTAGATCGCAATTATTTTCAATTCGCAGCTGTATCACTATCTCTTTTTTCCCTGCAGTCCGCATCTGAACAGACTTATCTGTCTATGCGGGAGGGTTGCAGGTTCGATGCGCGACTTGTACAAGGTATTAATTAAAATGGCTCGCAGCGCCGTCTCGGAATATCTTAGTTGTATTAGGAAACTAGAAAAACTAGCCCACGGCTCACTGGCTGCAGTATAAAAAGATCACCAAGAAAGTATTTGAGCTATAAATAGAATGCGACTTGCTCAGAGGACTCGCTTTTAATTGATCAGCACTTAGACTCTAGGCTCTAGATTAAACAATGATCTAATTCATATTTCGAACAAAATATTGTAAATGTGACGTCACACGGCCATTTTAATAGTTATTTAGTTCGTTTTATTTACCTACTTGAAGACGTTATAACAACAGATATTATTATGTGTGTATTATATTCGGATTTGGCACGGATTATCTAATTGGCTATGGACTTCGACAAGGACGAAGCTAGTTTTTAAAATGAGTGTTTTTGTATAAAAGTGAAACGACCCTCTGACTATTGTTTTCATCATGTTTAGTAGGTACTCATAATTTTTACATCTAATATTTACATATTAGATGTAATAAAATAAAATATTTAATTATGTCTCTGCATCATTATAAGTTACGTAGGTATGATTATAAGTAGCTAGTTATGAAAAGTGAAATTACCTATGAGAATAGATATTATAGATATATAGATAATAAAGGGGTCCCGTTTCTTTTTCTGGCTATTCCCTGGCATTTAGCTCCAAATCCGACCTCTCCGCCATCGTAGCTGGATATGATTCAAAACAAACAATTTGTTGACATTATTCACTAACATTGCTTAAGTGTTTAATGTGCAAACTGCATAGACAATCCCAATTCAAGGCCCGGCCGAATCGCAGAATCTCTTAGACAATATCTGCTTAAATAAACAAACATTTTAGTTACTAACATAACTTAATTTGACGTTCAGTTTATAGTTCAATAAATATCGCGTCTTCTAAATGACATGCGGAATAAACTCTCTTTTTTTGCGGCATCTCATTCTATGATGTAGCTTCGCAGTCGCTTAATATTGAATTTAATACAAAATGTACCTATACATTTCATTGGGAAAACCTAGCGATATTTATTTAGAAAAAAACCTTATTAGTTGTGCCCCAATGCGCCCAAAGTAGGTAACCTAAATGTTCCCAACTACCCCTAGGTTTTTGTAATTTATAACGTGGTATAGAAAACAAGACATGCGGAGGATTATAAATATTAAAATGTTTTCATAATACTCTGGTATTCACCTCTGCTAGGCCACTCGGAAAAGGTAGAAACAAACAAATAAGTGTTTTTTTTCTACAAAATATCTTTGAAGTTACATCACCAACCGCAAGCATCGGCCGATCATTGGTATTACAAAGAAAAACACCGCTGTTTTCCCTATAGACATGCAAAACAATAGCACTTACCTTATGACATACTCTGTAGGTAATAGCTAATAGGTCATAGAATAATATAATAGTAATTTGAGTAGGTATACAGATTACTAGATACAGGTATATCTACGTCTTTTACCTCCTGTTCACACAGCGACCCCCTTAACAAGACCACAAGACATTAACAGGACCCTTCTTATTTATCATTGGATACTGGATGGAGTGGGAATACTGTCGCGCGTGTAAACTCACTCACTTATACAACTGCGTTCGACATCGACAAAATAAAAACCAGACCCACTAAAACGTTCTTGTAAACAGGGGCCAAATTGTAAACCGCTGGCACCCCAATCGAATAGCAATACTTCAAAACTGACATATCGCGTATCTGAATAAATGTGTTTGACGTTTTGCGCGTCCATCGAGATGCCAGCGGTTAATTGGGCCCCAGTTTCGGTGTGAAAGGGAGTAACGTGATTTTGTTGGAAAATAAATGGCCAAGCTCCGGATCATTAGGTAGGTACAACAGGGTAGTGTCCATGATCCGACAAGCCTAACAAAGGTTGACCTTACCCTATGTCAGATGTTTGCAAAGAATATTCCAATCAATAAATCAATTTGTACCTAAATAAGCTTCCGCTACCACTTTTTACTGCCACCTTTTCATGTCATATTCTTTGAGATCTTCCACATAATTAAGTATTGCTTGTATTTGTAGCTAAACAGGTCCGCTACAAAATAATCCCGCCGTGATTTGATATAAACATTACAAGCAATACATTATGACAGTGTGCCACTTGTAACATACGGATAAAAAACACTCCACGCTGCTTCCTTGAGAAAAAAATAATATTTGCATCATTGACTTTGACGATAAGTGTCATTCAATCGATAAGGCATAAATTATTTAAGGTAATCACGTCTTTATCTTATGCCTGTTCAGAGAAACAATAATTCATAAATGGTTATTTTAAATAGATCATAATTAATTGTCAGTCATTTTATTGCCAATACTAAGCAAGATTATGTACATTTGTTCGACTTTACAAGACTTCCCTCTCAAAGTGTCTTTATCATCCCAACCATTGTGTATATAATAAAATGATGTTCAAAAATCTGAATTAATAATTTGGGTACCCGGTAGCTGATAATATTATAATATATAGATAACAAGTGTAGACAGACAATACGTAACCATTGTATGACCTGAATTAGGGGCCTATAAATGATTGCCTACAATAAGAGTAGAAGCAGTCGACTCTATTGCTTAATTCGCTACGAAGGAGCAAATTCCGCTACCATTGAACAGTGCCCAAGCAGAAGTTACATTATTCTACATATACTCGCTAGGAACACCGTTTTCGCGACCCGTAATAAGGACATCGGCCGCTACAGCTCGCACGTTCTTCGAAACTAATTAGGCGAGTCAAACGCTTAATAAACACAAACTAACCTCGCTCCAATGATTCCGCTAAAAGATTACGCCACTCA
Organism: Notodonta ziczac; assembly: GCA_918843915.1. Taxonomy (NCBI): domain Eukaryota; kingdom Metazoa; phylum Arthropoda; class Insecta; order Lepidoptera; family Notodontidae; genus Notodonta; species Notodonta ziczac. The sequence continues at coordinate 4,260,665 of OU974038.1, read as the reverse complement.
GAAAGTCATGGACGACACATCTATCTAACTGGCGAGCTTCAGTGACACAGGTTTAAAGCAAGGCGTGGCTCACAAAGCCTGTTGCTGTGGGTATAGAATAATAACCCAGAGTACCGCTTACGGTTGGCAAGCGTACTAAATGTAGATTACAAATCTTAGAAACATGTTAAAAGGCACGCGCTTAAATTTTAGAATTTACCCCATCAGTTGTCGAGTAGTATGCTCGACATGATTCCTTGTTTTGCTGTCACTGATCAGCTACACACAAAGGATGCTTATACATTCATTTCTAATAATGAATGATATAGAGGTCTCATTTTACTGATACACGATATTTAGCATGACGTATTTTTTTTTTTTTTTTTTTTTTTTTTTTTTTTTAATTGACTATATGTTGTTGGCCAGAGTGGCCATAACAACTTCACCCGGACAGAGGGCGAGCGCAAGTGCGCTCCAGCCATAGGGGCAGGGGGGCAGCTAGCTCAAGGGCGTCACTAGGGACACGACCTCGGCTTGGGCCGCTGCCAGGAGAGGTGGCGAGGGTAAATCTACCACCGGATCGGAACGCGACCTCGACTGAGAAGATCCGGCAAGAAACTCAGCGGGCTTGTCGGGTGCCAAGGTGCGTCTAGGTAAGTAGACGCACCTTCTAGCGGAAGCGGGGGTTCGTCGACCTCGCCGGCGAGGTCGGTGTCTGGCGGGGAGCATGACGTATCTACTTCAAATAAATAAATAATTAAAAAAAAAAAGGTCACCTGTCTGAAATAAATCCATCAGATTTTTTTTGGTAGTTTATCATCATTTACTGAGGCGCCATGCAAAATATCGTGCGCTATGAAAATAACACTTTATAATAGAATCAGTCTAACCGCATCCACCCACCCATAAGTTATCGGAGAGTGGAAGGTAATTAGCTTTCGGTGCGGGACTAACGGCGACCGTGTGTCACGCTTTAATTCAATAAATTACAGTCCAACAATGGTTTTGTTACGCTACCAATGAATGAATGATGCGTTTCCTAGAACCGATGACGTGGCACAAGTGTTTTCCGTGACATTGTCTTAATTGCCTCTAAGGGCATCTTGTTTTCATAACTATGTTTGTGCCTGATAATGTTGTCGTTACTCATGACAGATATATAAATAAATCCATATAAATATTAGCGACCCAGATAGCAGTCGTCAAATGAAGTGCGCTTAATTATTCTTAATTTCTTCTGCGTGCGTGGGTACGATAAACTTATTATTATTTTAAATTGTAAGCCTCTAATCATATCTGAGAATGAGGTCAAGTCTCCAGGAAGGTTCCTGGATAGTCATAATTACATGATAAAGGCAAGGAAGTCCTTGCTTTTATAAGTTTATGATATCTGATGCCATTGGATAGCATCTGCTATTAATATTTTATTGCTGCATCCATTATCCCGTCTATAAAATTTGCGACGCCCCGTATTACGATCTCCAACCTTCAATTTCCAAATAGGATTTCCAACAAAAACATCCACTTACATTTTGATTGTGTTTTTATCTATAACGAAAAACTGTGCAATTTTATCACTAACTTTACGGTAAGTGACTTTGATTTAGTGCCTGGTACTAATATAACTATATGTATTTAATGAGCTCAGATAATAAACATTATGTTTTCCTACTGGCACCAATTTGTACTAGGATTGTCATTAAGTACCGAGGCCGCAGAAACATGGAGGAGGTCAGAGATAATTCTACACCCCTTCTAAGGGAAAACCAGCGAGCCAATCAGAACGTGATACGCCTTTATCTCAGGAGTCACTCTATTTCATTCTTAATACATAGAAGCGAATAAGACAAAATATCTGTCCTATAGCTTACTTTTGTAAAGATTACTAGTAATGTGAATTATTATAAGACCCGTTAGACCCTCCAGCTGAACTAATCCTAGTGTTCGGTGCGAGCCACGTGAAGAGTTTAATAGCCAGGAGATCGAACCCGGAACCTCTCAGTAACAAAAGCGGCTCGCTAACCGCTAGGCCAATGACGCCTCAAAGATAGTTGTTGGTTGCACTAACTAGGCTGCGACCCCCGTGATCTGTGGTAACTAAAGCATTCCCATCTGCTGTTATTTGTTGAGTGGTGTACTAGGATCCCAACGAGTGGAATGAACCGGCTCGGTCCCGTGGTACCGGTCCGCGCCGGTTAAGTCCGCCGGGAGCCGGCGGAGGCCGCTCAGTTAATTGCCGCGATGTGTTGATAACGCAGTCCGATGGTATGGCCGATAAATATATGCCCCGACTACAGTTGCGCCTATTAGTATTATGAGGTACGGTACCATAGTTAATGACACGTTTGAACGGGATTTGAGAATTTCTTAAATATTGGTAGCTGTACTTACACCATGAAATTTAAGTATAGACGCGATTATAGGTATGTTTGGGCGCATGCCAATTTGAAATTAGTCCATTGTATATAAATTAAAGCAGGTAGGTTTCTCAGTTGCTGTAATTTTCATGCAACATTCACCCAAAGATGACAAGGGTATTTTTTCATACATTTTGTTATACCTCGGACATAATTTGTCGTTTTTATGGTGTAAATATTGACCAAATCTTTGAATCCAAACTAAAAAGCAACTCCGTATAGAAGTTCTAATCCTATTTACTTTACAAAGTACTTTTCAAAACAATTAATGGCTTAGCAATGTCATTGCAAATCGATTATACACATCACTATAATAATTTTTTTCGTGGATAATATTGTGTGTTTTTAATTGTACGCTACCAAAAATAACACCGTAAGCTGGTAATTTTTAAATCTAATTTTAGATTCCGCATGCTAAGTGCGATTACTTACACACCCGCCCGTTACGTCCCGCGTGGGCGCAGAATACTAAAGCCCAGTTGAAATTGCAGATACGCGTCGCGAATCTCATTCGGGAAAACCTGGGCTTATTCAGAACTGTAGCTGCCTCTACCACGAGTATTACGCATAAGCTCGCTTATCGCTATCGTCTACGTCAAATGTTACAAAGTAACAATTTGCCATACGAATACTTTACACCGACGCTAGTGACAAGCGACGCCTAGCAACCGCATTAAACCATGGTAGGCTGAGTGGTATTCGCACAAAATATAGATACGCCTTCATATAAAATGAAATGAACTGACAAAAACATATTACGATCTAGCTGTGGTACTCCATTTAAATAACAGTACCCTTAAGTAACTCCTTATAACATCTGCTATCTTTCAGTGAATGTCCCGTCAAAATCAGTAGAGCCGTTTTGGAGCTTAGCCGGAACACACAGACAGACAGACAGACAGACAGACAAAAACTTTAAGCTTTTCCTCCATATTAGTTTTCCCAGAACCGAAATAACAATTTATTCCAACAGCATCATAAAGGCACAACAGCTAAATCACGCACAATACTTATTCATAAGATACCGAGTACGGAGATTTGCAATCTAAATTATAACTACATACATGGTGCTCATTCTGTTGGTCAACAAAACTAAACTTAACTAAACTAATTGTAATATCATCCTTCCTGTGGTTGAAACTACTTGAAACGTATGAGCAACACATAAATATTTTAGATACTTATAAAATAGATAAGTTGCTCCTTATAACATCAGCTATAATATGCCTGTGGAAGTGCCGTCAAAATCGGTCCAGTCGTTCCGGATATTAGCTAGAATATACAGACAGACAGAGAGATTATTTTTAATGATTTTTGTAATAATAAGGTACCTACAATAATCTCGTTAGCTGACCCGAAAGACATTGTTCTATCAAAATTTCAATAAAATATCACAAACACTTTTATAAATATAAAAGCTGTTGGTGTTTTGACATTACAAACAGACAATACAATTTTATTTCTTTGTATAGAAGATGTATACCTACAGCAATACTAGTCACCCCGTCTCTGTATACAACTTGAATAATACAATACCGAAGGGGCTTTGTCCACTTTTGAGGCTACAATTCCAGATAAAAAAGCAATTCAAAACATAACAAACACGTTTTGGGATTAAAAATCGTACGTGAACGAACATAAGTAGATAATTCCGTATTGAGTAGTGAAGTAATTCCATAAATAATATTATTGACAGAACCAGTCCAAGAATGCACACACCTTGTTTTGAGCTCGCTTACTCAGAATCGATCCCGGAAATTAACTAATAATTGATTTTTATGCAAGTACGACGAAACTGACGACTTTCATATCAACAACCTCTTAGAATGGTGATGCTGAATGTTTGCAGTCCGTGGCGAACGTTCGATCTTTATAAAGCCTATCTATATGTACGTATGTATGTAACTACCAGTTTTTAAGTTTAGTTGGCTGTAGTATAAATATTTTGTTGAATATAATATTTCCCAAAAATCCAATAACAACCGCCGCGAAATTTAAGCTTCACATATTCCGCTTGACAAACCTGAACACGATGCAGCCGGTTTGCGTAAAATGTGAGTCTGCATTGCGAATGCAAGAACTGGATCTTAACATTTTATTAACGATTATTATCAAAATTGTTTACTTGATTGGATATTGGCGTTTAGCGTACCCACTCAAAAGAGCCGCTGATTAAAAAAAAATAATTAAAGTTTTTCGTATAAAATATATTTTATACCGACTCAGTCATAATAGCAGTGAAGCAGTGATAGCCGATTGGTTAAAGCACGCGCCTTGCGGGCACCAGGTCTTGGGTTCAAATCCCGGCTCGCACCTCTGGATTTTTCGAAATCTATGTGCGTATCATAATTTCTACATGATTATCACTTGCTTACGGTGAAGGAAAACATCGTGAGGAAACCTGCATGTCTTAGAAGATCTAACCAATTTTCGAAAGACATGTGAAATCCGCCAACCCGCACTGGGCCAGCGTGGTGGATTATGGCCTGAATCCTCCTCGTGTTGAGGGGAGGCCCGTGCCCAGGAGTGGGACGTTAAAAGGGCTAAATTATTTATTATTTTCAGTCATAAACACACACTTACTTCTAGTCATTTTTGTATATTATACTACATTGGGCCCAAATACTCGTATACCTACGTTTGCTGGAATCTGAAAATTTTCAACCTGAGTCAGGTCATTTCGAATTTGGATCGAAACAAGTCGGATTAAAAAAACGATTCCGAATATTTGAATTTTAATCGGCGTCATTAGCTTTCAACGAAAACCCGTAAGATGTTTTGATAAATGTGCACCAATATAGTGGGAAGTCCGCTGGTGACGTCAACATCTAATTGGCCCATCCTATTCGGAATTCATGGTACATACATACATTGTAATATATAAAAAATAACATAATTATCATCGCAGCGTTGTTTTATTGCTGTTATAAAAGTCGTTGTTGGTACACCGATAGAAATAGCAAATTATTTACGATAACAGTTTCTTGGAATTCAACTTTGCATAGATAGGTACAAGTATTATTATTGTAGAATATTTTCGTTTGAATACCATATTTTATGTCCTAAATCCTACAACGTTAATCATAGTGAATTAGCTATTCTTCAGACGGTTTTGTAGATGTTAATCTATATTACATGTACAGTAAAAACGCCCCGATGCCATTTACGGTAATAAATTACCAAAAACTCGGGTCTTATTAATTTAATCAAACTCCATTCATTTTTTTGCCAAATCTTTTCAGAACCACCCGTTGAGAAGGCCAATTCTGGTTACAAAATGTCCTCTGATTTGAAAACGGATAAACACTTCTTGATGTATTACGTTTTAGTCACACAAATTATAAACATATTTTTGAGCAACGCCATTTAAATAATTTGTATCAATACCTATTAAACCTAAATATTTAAACATTCAGTGTATCATATACTTTTTATTATTTATTTCCCACCACTGATGCTCTTCAGCGAAATAGCGATTGCGAATGAAGAATAACAACGTATTCGCGTGACGAATATAATTGTCAAGATGTTTGTTCGTTACTCGTTGCAGGTCTCGTGTCCTGTATTAATTTAAACCAGGCCCAGATGGATCACGACTCACTCATGATAATCTAGAAATTGGTTTGTTGGCATAATCATACCTAGTTAGATGAACCTTGAGCGCTGCATTTATAACGTGATGATATGATTACTCTTGTGCAGTAATAATAGTCGTTAAAACGTTTCAGTTGCTTATAAAAGATACTGCATAATTATACTGAATAACATAAAGGACTGGTATGTCTAGCCCTAAGATAATATAATAGGTAGGTATTAAGTGACATAAGTGAGCTGAACATTCGGAACTTTTCGAATCGGTTGTTAATACTTTATTTTATAATCGTTGGTGAACATTGTCAACAAAACCAAATATAAGCCAAATTGTAAAGCCAATTTTTTAGAAAAATAAAATTATGGATAATGAAAAACATAAGTTTACAAGCGATCTGGAAAACTGACAATGGTCAGCTACTTATGTTACTGAACGTACCTGGAATAAGTATATACTTAGATACCTACCAAACTAAACATTCAATAAAATCAAAGTACTTGATAATTTAAGTACCTAGGTGTATTTAATGAAATGAATAAACCTCTGTGAATCTAGGCATACAAGTGCCTTTCTAACAGAGTTGTTAGCGCAGTGCCTTTTCCCACGGATACCTAATAGGTACACGGGATCTTACCCTCACTCCGTGCACAGACACCGAAGCAAGGCTGAAAAACGCGCGTTCGAATAAAGCTTAAAATAAGGGGTTCGCAGACACTGTGTCGACTCGTACGCATTACTGGAAAACGCAGAGTTGATATTCGTAAACAACTATCGATATTGCTAAAGCTTTGTGCGATGCGCATCTTGGGGTTAAAAGTTCACGGTGTGTAGGTCTATCAATAAACGCCGCATTTCAAATGTCACGCGAATATTAAACGTACCCGTACGTTTTTTATTCAAACACATGCCAGTCTTGCGTTATGACGACCGTTGTGCCTGCGCACGCCGCGCCGCGTCTATTGTGTTAAGACCTTGGCCACCAATTAATACAGCGTCGTAAACCTAATGCACAATAATAAGCCTCCGTTTCCGGGATATGGAACGGAGGAGTATGCTCACGCGAATGTAGGAGAACTTTTCCATATGCATTCAGCAACTAGCTGTGCCCGCGACTTCGTCCGCGTGTAATTTAACTTAACAAAAATTTCGGGAATATTCATCCCCTATTTTATCCCCTTAGGGGTAGAATTAATCAAAATCCTTTCTTAGCGGATGCCTACGTCATAACATCTACCTGCATGCCAAATTTCAGCCCGATCCGTCCAGTGGTTTGGGCTGTGCGTTGACAGATCACTATGTCAGTCAGTCAGTCAGTCAGTCACCTTTGAGTTATATATATTTAGATACATAGCTATGAATACCTAAAATTGAGAGTACCTACCTATCGAAAAAATATAATTGTTGTCTGAATATAAATGTAATATTTAGTTAGTGTACAATAGCATTTTTTTTAATTTCACGTGCAAGCTTCTGTTGAGTAACAATAAAAGAAATCGGTCAAGTTAAAGTATATCGGTCAAGAGGAGAGATGCGCAAGCGCAGCGGCGCCGCCGACATTTGTTGGCGTCCTTGCTGCGAACGAGTTTCGGCACACAATTGTTGTTTGGTTTTATTTGTAAGCAACATTAACATTCTAAGAAGTATTTATTCAGGTATTGCAAGCAAGAGCTTTCTTATAAGTTTCTTTAAAAAATACGAGTATGCCTAATCGCTATAGTCATGACCCCAATGCCCGCCTTCAATGACCTTCCTATATCTTCTACTGAATCAACATCCTATTTACACGTTAGTATTTATCTGTCACCAGTTACAAGGTTTCTATAAGGGACTATAAGACACTAGCTTATAGGAGCAAAAATCCTTTGAAAGATGCGAAAAGATTCAGTATGTCCCCTTGCGAACGTTGATTAACGTTACGTGAAGCCTTGCCTCAGCTAATTTAACGTTCCACGCAAAGGACAACGATGCAGATCAAATCAATGTCATGAACGAACACAACTGAAACAATAATGGCAAATGACAAGCGCATAAAATAATTTTGAGATGACATGTGTTTACTCACGCGTAAGATTCCAAATATATAGATAGAAGTGACAAATTAAGGGCGCGGTTGTAGGTAATTCCATGGTACTAGCGCCTGAGCAGATGCCTTATCATTTGAATACATACGCATAATTTATTATCTAATTAATATTATTAATTTATTTTATATTGTTCTTACAACTCCTCCTACTCTTTCGACTATTTGTGCGGATTCCAAGACAATTTAACTTTTCCCCGTGACTTGTGAGGGTCTAACATCATTGGTTACCATTGTCGATCGTCGCTATAATCACGATCAAAAAAATATCTAATTTTTTATACTGAATTATTTCAATTATTGTAATAAATTCTGGAGCACTCAATTGTAACATTTTTTGCACAAATGAACAATGGCTCGTCTGCTCGCATTGTTTAATAATTTACCCCATTCAAGTAGGGTTTTATAATGTAGAAACAGTAGGCGGGCGATATCTAGGTATTTAAGTACTTGTAGAGAAAACAAGTAGAGTCCAACACAGTTAACTATATGATTGACTTTTGACATCTCGACCACCATGAAATGCACACTACCAACTTGCCAACTCGTTTACAAACATCTGTCATTGTTAAATTAAGTACAAAAACAAAACAATAAAAAAACTAATCACTTTCAATGGAAATATTTATGCAAATGTACGCGTACCTACTCCTTGCGGCTATGGAGGTCGTTATGAATAGATAAGGCTAGATACCGGTAATTTGCATTCAGTAAGTCGTACACGCTAACAATTGGATTCGTAATTTAATTATATTAATAATAGTAAAACCTGCAATCGAATGGCACATCGGCTCGACCGAAATTCTAATCCGCATCGCTCTAAGCAGGTACTTATATTTGCTAAAAGAAACTTTTAGCAAGCAAGTGGTAAAACCACTTCCTATTAAATAAATCTACAGATATTATTGAGTAATTACATAAGTATTCTCTATATTTCTCATTCATTATATTTGTCGCACCCGCCAAAAATTTTAAAAATGTAAAAGTGATTATATTTAATACGTGACTAGAAGAGTCAATACATTTTAATCATTTGATTTGAAATGATTTAACTATGAACACAATAAGCAAGCACATTAAGTATTATTACCACAAAAATGCATTTTTTTCGGATCTTTTACAAACACCATAAATGCCTCAGACAACAGGGTCCAACGCGGCCATAGACACCATGGTACAATAGAGTTTGACAATAGCATTTTATAAGCTACATTGTGTATACATGACGGTGGCAATTTATTGGCCTTGATACCCTCATTATGCGATTATGACAGGGTTGGTGCCGGCGGAAGTGGAAATGGGTTGGCAAGCGCACTCTCGTGGGAAACGTTGGTCGTAATAGTTATTACGATTAGTCTTTACGATATAGTGTCGCCAACAGTTGCTGTTTGTCCGGTGATATTTATATATATTTTTAGCCCTATATACTACTAGCGATGATTCTGCCAACGACAAGTTCATAAGACAAAATTAAAGCAACGTTCAAAACTATTAAACGGTAATGAACAATAGTTAGTCGGTAGAAGGAGCGCGTTCCTTTAGCTGGGTAAGCTTTAAATAATACAAACTACGTTATACAAACACGAGGAAATCAAAAATATAAATTATAAAATTAGGTATTGCCACAAGAAAATACAGAAAAACCTTTAACACAAATCGCGATCGCGATCTTGGTCAATGACAAACCCCAGGATGCAAATTATTATTCACATTAAATAAAAGTAAATTAATATTTGAAATGTTCAAAACACATTGAATACCTACATCATAATAAATTGAAAGTTTACCTTCACTTTACGAATTATTATTGTATGACTTTAGAGAACTTCTGATGTCATACTAATATGACGTGTTTTATAATGTAATTATTTTGGGCATTTCAGATACCAAGGTACTTTTGATCTTGACTGTCCGCCGGTAAAAACTTCATAATAATAGTTCCATGTACATTCAAATTTAAAAGCGTTTCTGCGAACAATATACCTGCACAAGGAAAAACGCTCGCAGTATTAATTGGTTTGAGTTTTCAGAAAATCAATATCGCTTCCTCTTGACATATTTCGTAAATAAATCGAGTGTTTAAATCTTCTGTACATGTTCTGGAAACCTCCTGGATGGATCATTACGTACCGGCAGCGGTATTGGTCGGTGTGACAAGACATTTTATGTCACGTCGGAGGTTATGACGATAGGTCGCAAACATGCTATCCGATAATCGTTTCGGATCGTCCATTGAATTCAGGCCTGAGTTATACGTATATGCACTATGTACCTATCAAAACAACGAATATTCTGAAGATTGAGAGGAAATATTTATTTTTCTGGTGACGTTTAACATTTTGACAGCTACGGAAATATCACAACTATATCTTTGCATTTAGATTGAATGGGATGCATAAAGCATCTTTTTTGTTAGTGTATAGGCATTTAGTTTACACACCAATTCCTTGGTGCCAATCAAAATGATGTTTAGTGGGCAGTAAAGAAGTAGTAATTCTTAGTAGTAGTTATAGGCAGAATTCCTAGGAGCTTCTATTGACATTATTTTTCTATGTCTGAACATTTTAGTATTTGTTGATCTATCATTTGTGTTCTAGCATTTGTGTGCACAGAGCTTAACAATATTTTTTTAGAAACAGGACACTTCAGCTGTCGTGACTTGTTACCACGCTCTCTGCATACTTTACATGTTGTTTAAGTAATTGTTTTGTAAATAGCCATGTACTCTAACTACATCTTCGGGCACTTATTTACATAGGAATGCGAATTACTTTTGTATTATATTACTGTTTATATTCGAACCCTATTAGGACACACGGCCTGTATTCGTAAGTGATTTCCAACTTACTTACTTACCTTACCAAGTTATATCTGCCTGTAATCGATTAACAAAGAAAACAATTTGGGCCTGATATATTGGACCCGATATTGGAACGTCAGGCACTGCTCACAAAAAATCCGCCGATTCGCTCGCTTCAAAATTGTGTCGTATTTCAAACGTCATAAGATGGCTATCCAGTTGGCCGATAATTTCGCGAAGCCTCTGTCTTGTACGTAAATATGCCCGAACGCGAACAGTTAGAAATGTTTAATTAACATCAATCGTTTGGCTCCAGCCAGCCAGGACCGGAAAGATAGCCACGAGTTGATATGAAAGTGACTGGTTGAGTTTTTGGTTAGTTTCTAAACATTGTTGTATGTTGATCCTGGACCCGTCGATAAAGTGGCATGGCCAAATCTAAATACCTACAACATAGGTACCTATTAGATTAGTTTATGTAAAAGGGATTATACTGGACAATACTTTCGTTATAGTTATAAAGAGTATATTTTGTCATCATATCAATATATTTTTATAATGAGCCTGTAATGAGCCTTAGTCTTCCTTCCTTCCTCCATTCCTTACGGTTCTAGGCTATTATATGCCAATCTTAGGTGTGTTTTTTCTCTACACGGTATAAATTTTGTTTTACAACATTAATAATTACGATAAAAATATGTGGTATAACGCAGAAGCCAGTACAAAAGATCACGTTTTGTAGTATGTGAGGCATAAAGTCATAGTTTCCATGAATTAAGATGTAACTCACAAACACAGGTGCAGGTAGCGCCATGGGAAGCTACAGAACAATAGCTGGCCCAAGCATTCATTACACAGACCGCTGATAATCCTGTTATTACTTGCATGTTGGCTGATTAATATCGTGATACGCGCGATTAGGGGCTACTATGTATTCATAAGTACCACGTCGCTTTATGTGTAGTCTACACAGTTATAAACCATTCAGGAGGTACCATATAATGTACAAAAAAAAACACTTAAATCGCTCCAGCCGTTTGGCTCCGGGTTTTTTACACCGGTTTTTTATTTAAACATTTATTTATTAATGTATTAATTTAGTCAACACAGCAGAAAACTATCACACAAAGTACTTACTTACATCAAAAAACATCAAATATTATTATAGTGACCTGCCCTGGCTTCGCGCAGCTATACGCTGCTAATTCATTTATACATATAAATAAAATTGAAGTGTATGTTTATAATATCAAAAATAGCTTTTTAGTAAATGCATCATCATCAGTATCTCAGCCGAAAGACGTCCACATCTAACCCTCTAATAAAAAAAATATTTATTATGTTAATTTCTGATTAGTGTTTTTTGTCTGTCAGTCTGTATGATCTCCAAAACAGCTACACCGATTTTGACGGATCTTTCACTGGCAGATAGCTGGTGCTGTAAGGAGTAACTTAGGCTATCTTTATTTTATCGAAGTACCACGCGGGCGGAACGGCGGGCAACAGCTATCCTTTCTATGCGACGAGCCAATTATTTATTTCAAGGAAATCCAAGTTCTTGTCGCTAGCATACTCATATAATATTTATAACATCCCATCACCTGTCCCATAACTCTTAATCAAGTTACCGCAGTGTTTACAGTATCCCCGAGCTGACAATGAGTTCAAGCGACAATAACTAGTATTACAAATCTAACAAAACAAACCGCCACCGTGCCGCCATTACGTTGCACAATGGGGCATTCGATAGCTATTCATTCGGCTGTCTACATGGTCTGAATACATGTGCACTAATTTCGACACCGCTCAGAGCTCAGCCCACCGCAGCTACTCGACTTTTAATTATATTCAAACCTTTTTTATAAGCGACGCGCCAAATCTATCAGGAGCTCGGTAGACATGGCAGGTTTTAGTGAGGTACAGTGAACAGTCATGGACTGTTGGAGAGATCAGATTCAAGAGAATATTTTGGCATAAATCTGGTCTTATACGCAAATTTTAATTCGTTTTTACAAAAGATAAACCTAGACAGTTGGCATTTATGCCTGACTATCGGCGTCGCAGTATGCAGTAGTATCCTAGACCTGATACGAAGCTACAACTCGGTATTCTCGCCCAACCTGCGTAGGTTTGGCTTATCAGGCCTTGCTCGTAGGCAGTAGCAGTAGCAGTCTTTGATAAATTAATCAAAGGTAGCAGTAGGTAGACAGGTGAAGGCGGATGATGATAAGTTAAACTCCACCTAAATAACATTTAAAAAATTCTGAGCTGTTGAATATTCTAAACTTTTGTCATAAAAAGTTGCTAGGATCATCTCGCTAATATCATCTACCAAGCAGTATGTAAGCTAAAAATCTTTGCTCCCATCAATCAATCATGTTCCAAAATGTATTTTCTTATGCAGGAAATTAATTACAATATGACGTCAAGTTTCTGCGATACTAGGACAACATAGAAACCTAACATTGATTGAGTCAGCTTATTACCCCATTGGGTGGTAAAGTATTAGATAATTTCATACTTTCATGCTAACTCAGGCCAAAGATTCTTGATTTCATCCACAAATTAGTGATGTCTGGTGAAGGTATAGCGTGTTATATGTAGTCACGTAGAGTGGTGTTTGTAAACTTGGCAGTTTGCTTTCATAATTCAGTGCGCGCATCCCGGTGTCGGTGCCTGATAGCGACACTATTGACGATTGTGTTCGGATACAATGTATTTGCAAGAAATTTCATGGGCTTCCACATCGGATTCCCGAAGTAGTTTAATTAATGCTTGCTGAATTTCTCGGCGGATCTTCTCAGTCGAAGTTCGTCTTTCGATCCGGTTGTAGACTTAAGAAATTTGAACAATTACTTTAAATTAGGTAGGTTAACGTCTTTCTTAGCCTCATATTGAATCCACTCTGCGCGCACACACCAGCAAGGAAGGACGACTAATAATCCTACTAATATTATAAATGCGTAAGTTTGTGAGTGTGGATGTGTTTATGTTACTCCTTCACGCAAAAACTACTGAACGGATTTGGATGAAATTTGGAACACAGATAGTTTATAACCTGGATTAACACATAGAACATACTTTTTATACCGATAATCCCGAAATTTTTGTTAAGTTAAAAACTACGCGGATGAAGTCGCGGGCACAGGCTAGTATAGGCTAATATATATAAATAAACGTTTAAAACCAAAAAGATTTTTTAAATATTACTAGCAATGTGAGTTTATCACATTAATAGTATTCCTGCTAGCCCCTCCGGCTAATGCTTGTATGAGGAGTGGGCCCACGTCAATAGTTTAATGGCCAGGATGGGGATCGAATCCCGAACCACTAGGCTCAAAATAGTTAATTAACTCAGTAGCGCGGATAATCGGTTGGTCCAAATAAGGGTTATGTCAGTTAGTAGCAAATGCTAGCTAATCATTATGTTGTGACGAAATATTTTGTGAAACTCGCCACACAATAGAGCGGTATGTACTCGTGCGATGTCGCCCATTGTGTCAAAAATGTGTGTGGACCAAATTGTGTTTATTACAACGACTTCTCGCGGTAACGCTGGTGCGCACTGCTCGTGCCGTGTGTATGTTAAGCTGATTATGGTGACACGAGTCGATTTTAATTACGTTTTCTAATTGTCTGTAAAGCAGTGATAGCCAAATGGTTAAAGCACGCGTCTTGCGGGCACCAGGTCTTGGATTCGAACCCCGGCTCACACCTCTGGATATTTCGAAATCTATGTGCGAATCATAATTTCTATGTGATTATCACTTGCTTACGGTGAAGGAAAACATCGTGAGGAAACCTACATGTCTTAGAAGATTAACCAATTTTCGAAAGCCATGCGAAATCCGCCAACCCGCACTGGGCCAGCGTGGTGGATTATGGCCTGAATCCCCCTCGTATTGAGGGGAGGCCTGTGCCCAGGAGTCACGAACGTCAAAAAGGGCTAAAGTTATTTTTAATTGTCTCTACTACCCGATGCTCGGTACCTACAATAGTAAGTAAAATAAATATCGCCAGAGTGACACACCAACGGTATGGTCCCAAACTAAGCAACGCTTGTACTATGGGTACCGTACAATTGATTGGAGACGATCTCAGAGACAACCAGACTTGGGCAAATTAGGAAAAGCAAATTACAGAAATTTTCCCTGACGGGAATCGAATCCGCAACCACCCGGTGCAGTGAGTCGAGTAGCGTACGCTCAAACCACTGCGCCAAGCGGTCCGTGGACGTCAAAACCAACCTATCTCAAAAATGGGAAAGGGCTGGGCCTTTCTATCAGGTGCGTCCTGCCCCCCTAGCCAAGTGGCTTCGTCTACAAGCGTTTCTACAAAACGCTACGCTTAAATGTATGGAAATGACATTACAAGACGATAAGTAGATCACGTGACTTATGTCATTTCCATACATGAAGCGTAGCGATTTGTAGAAACGCTAGTAGACGAAGCCACTTGGCTAAGGGGGCTGTCGTCTATAGGGTTTAAAATACATCAGGGCTAGATAAAATCAGTTATGGGGATGTTTTAAGGTGGTAGCGTAGCCTCTGACAGAAAATTGACGTAAAGTTGTCCCAATGACCCTCTATCCCATTTCCTAGTTCCCTTCAGGTTGGCAACTTGCGAGCAATGCCATTGGTATTAAAGCATCTATAGGTTATGGTTACTGCTTAACATTACGCGGGTCGTACGTTTGTTTGCTGACTTTGATATACCTACTTATATAAAAAACTCCTTTGACAAAAGCCGAGCTACAAAACTCATTTTATTTCCCGATGCTAGAGCCCTCAACGTGCTGACCCGTAAATTTTAATAATTAGGTGTCTAGGTTGTGTAACGCCGGTAGCCAGTCTGTAGGCCAAGGCTCAAACGCGACATGGTTATCAAGCCACAGGCATAACACATAAATTATTAACGAAGCATATAATGCAATCGGCTGAGGACTTTGACCCTACAAGATTGGAGGCAGACTAATAATTGTATTATGTGGGTTTTAAGCTATACTCAGCCTTTTGCTGAATGCCAAACGAATAATAATTGCTATAAAATCCTAAAATACGACAGTCTCACACAAAATAATAAATTCATTGAAGCAGACTCATGTTAAATCAAGCTCAAAACTCAAGAATATCAATCAAGCTGGCGTTACACAAACATGCTACATGAATTTTTAAAAATAATCGGTCACAGTCTGCATACGAATAATTTTGCTTTAAACCATGTTTATTTTATTCGCACAATGTGGCGGAGCGCTCACAGATTAACTAGGTTGTACAATTCTTAGCGAAAGAGAGCGCGACCAAGAAACTCACCATTTTTCAAGAATGTGTGTATTTCAATAATCTATGCATATAAAAATGAATCTCCATTTCCTTGGTCATCGCATCACGCGTGAACGTTTGGAACGATTACGCTAATCCTTTTTTTGTTGTGTTTATTATTAGCAGGAGAAGGTGGTAAGAAAGAAAAAAATAAGAAAATGGAGCGGAACAATTCGAATTCAATATTCAAAGTTAAGACAGGACCACGTCTGTCGGGTCAGCTAGTTTATTTATAAAAATCCGCTCGGTCCGTCTCATTCTGAAGGTACATGTGTCAAAAGTTATTTTTTAACGTATTGTTTCACTTGTTCACAGGCAAAAGGAGGTACACGGCATGACTGCTACTCACGGCGGCGGACGTGAAGATGATCGTCCGGACAAAGACTCCGTATACACCATCAAGACAGGGTTCAAGAACGATGGCTACCAACACGACCGAGACTCGAACGACGACATCATCAAACCCCCGCCCCTCCCCACTGAGGACGACAACTACCCCACGGGGAAAGTGAAGTTGTCGAGAAACGAGAAATGGAGGATACTGAAGAACGTGGCCGCTGTCAGTACAGCGTTCATGATCCAATTCACCGCCTTCCAGGGGACTGCGAACCTGCAGTCCTCCATCAACGCCAAAGACGGACTCGGGACGGTGTCGCTAAGTTCTATTTACGCGGCGCTGGTAGTGTCCTGTATATTCGTACCCACGTTCCTCATCAAGAGGCTAACGGTTAAATGGACGCTGTGCTTGTCCATGATGTGCTACGCTCCGTACATCGGGGCGCAATTCTACCCCGCGTTTTACACGCTCGTCCCTGCCGGCGTGATCGTCGGCCTGGGCGCGGCGCCCATGTGGACTTCCAAAGCCACGTATCTGACGCAAGCGGGAAGCGTCTACGCGAAGCTGACCGATCAAGCCGTCGATGGTATCATCGTGCGATTCTTCGGCTTCTTCTTCCTCGCTTGGCAGACCGCCGAGCTTTGGGGAAACCTGATCTCAAGTTTAGGTGAGTCTCTTAATTTTTATTCCAAACTGATTTCGAAACCAGTAAAAAAAAACCTTGCGTGGTTGGAGAACTATCGCCACGAAGTTCTCTGTTTGGTGTTTTAAAATATATGTTTAATTTTTTGGTAAATATGAAATAAAATAACCAGTCATTTGATTAACTCATGTACGCCATCTAGTTGATACTTGAACTTTACAAGTTTCGTATAACGCTTTTCAGCGTGACGATTTCTCCCATTTTACCCTACAATAAGCCCCGTAAAGTCCAGATAAACCCGAGATTAATTTAAAAAAATATATTTCTTCGTGACTTGAGTAATTAACTCAGCTCTAGGAGCCTTGCATCTTGTATAATGATCTTATCTTCGGCAGTGTTCTCATCGGGAGTCCACAGCGGGAACGCGTCGACTGAGAATACTAGTAGGACACCGACATGCGGTGCGAACTTCTGCATGATTGGAGGCGGTCACCATGACAACCAGAACCTGCACCGACCACCAGACAGCGAGATATATGAGATCAGTGCTATATACCTCGCTTGCGTCGTCGTGGCTGTGCTCATGGTCGCCCTGCTGGTCGACCCACTCTCAAGGTAATTTGATTATTGAATAAGGAGCTTCGCTAATACAAAAGTCGTGGTGGAGACGCGGCTGCGTCATGGCAGCGTAGTGGCAGCGTCTTAGCGCGTCTCGCGACGGTAGAAAGCGTATTGCCATATATTCTTAAAGAAACCTAAACGTGTGAGCGAAGCCCCTAATGGCAACGACTGACATATAGTCCAATCACGAGTCACCGCCCTTAGGCTACCAATATCGTATTTTTATTGAACACCAAGCAATTGAAGCTGAGGAAATGAAGTGATCATATTGGTCGAAGCGGGGGGCGCACTTCATAGCACAGCCTCACCTTAACCGTAATCTCTATTATTGAACATACCAATTTATCTACTAACTCAATTCAATTTGCGGGATAATACTTTTTTCACGTTAATTCAAACTTTTTGTCGGCACGTATTTTTCATATAAATGAAAACATTCCTTTTTTCGTCCGTCCGATGACAAATTGTATTTAATAAATAGTTCTTGAAAACGCCTCCACATTCTTAATTTGAACACTGGTTGTAGCTTGCGGGCAGCGCGTTTTTTTGTAACTGTAATCGGCAAAAAAATCGCCAGTCATTTATCCTATATTTTTCCTATTCAAGGCTCGTTCATTGTTGTATTATAACGGTATACAGTCTCATATACCTAATACACAAATAGCAAAACCCCAGGCAATTTAGTACCGCAACAGACTTACACCATACGCACATAATTTACTGGGCGGACTAAACAAAAAGTATGTTGGTCGACTCTGACCGTCATATATTCCAACAATTGGATATCGTTTTGCAGGATCAACCCACATGCACTGTTGTAGACGAAAACCAACCTTGTGTTAGTTATTCTAGGTTGGTTTCAGTTTACAGAAATGTGTGTGGGTTGGTTCCATTTCGTAAATCTACGTTCAATTTGTCTAAAGCCATCTGCTTTTTTAGGGATCCGCAATCAAGCTCTTTGAACCTGGAATTTAGCTTATACGCATCTCTTAAATCACTTGCCATGTCTATGTTGTATACGGACCCCACAAAATGGCAGTCTAATTTGGCTTGACAGCTTAGCCACGAGTATTTGTTACTTAAATTGAATATTTTCTCAGCCTCTAGCCGCTGGTTGTGTTTTTGTGTTGATCCTCTCTGATGTCATTGCCTTATATAATGTATTTGTTTACTAGTTGCTTAAAATTCATTGGAGATTGCTGTCAATGTGTTTTTGCTTGTATTTGATATTTTTAATAGCATTTTTGTTTTAATATATTTTAGGGGATAACATTAACTACTATTTTGTAATTAATTACTCTAATATTTAATACCTGGTAGGTTTTGTTAAGTTCTTACCTATGAGAAAAAAAATAAGTCGCGGCAAAAGTAGTTTCGATACTGTGGTTTGCGGTATTAATATTTATTGCTTATTTATTCTATGTCTACTTACACGTACTAAATGTTTAATATCTAAGTATTTATAACTGTACTTTTCCCGTTATCACTAATCCTAACTCTATTTCTTAACAACTATTTTTGTAAAGTCGACTCTAGTCAAATGTTTTGTGGTTTCCAAATTCAACGTCAATTATGAAAGCTATTTATTTACATTAAAATAATCACGCAAGCAATAGCCATAGCAATGAGCTTGCTCCGAGGAGTCAATATTCTCACATAATTTTTTGAACCTCAGGTATGGTGAGAAGCAAAGGCAGTCGGACCCTTCGAAGGGATTGACCGGCATCCAGCTGCTCTCGGCCACCGCGTATCAGCTGAAGAAACCCAATCAGCAACTGCTCATCCCCCTCACGCTGTGGGTCGGAATGGAGCAAGCATTCATCGGAGCTGACTATACACAGGTAGTTTTATTATTTTGTTCTCCATTAGCCGTGTACTGCGAGGTGATGCCGCCAGGCTGTCAGAGCAGCCAGGCAAGCAGAGAGTAATCATTTCCCTGGTTAGGCCGTATTCACAAACGATACTTGTCCAAGGAAAAGACCAACAATAGAAAATTTGACATTTCTCAATGCGCTGTCCGTTCGCGCGCACTGTGAGACCTCATAGTATAAGATGTTTGTGAATAAGCCCTATATAAGCCTCGGCAAGACTATTGGGCTAGTTATTACGTTTTAGTTAGGACAGGTAGATCCAATGTGTATAAGATTGGATTTTTGGTGTCGATTCAAACATTGCTACTTCTCATTTGAATAGAATTAAATTTACATCCTACTGCGTGACGGCACGCATTGCTCCGGTTTGGAGGTCATTTTGTGAGCAAAAAAGGCAAATTTCCGCGTAACTTCATTGTTGTGATAACAAAACTTTTTCTTGATATCTATGAAATTATTATAAGTTGGATTGCGATGTATATAGGTCATTAATAACCTATCTATAAGTATATCACAACGGGATCACAGCATCAATTCTCGAACAACTTTATAAGGAAAATAGATTATTATGATAATAATTTGCCTTTTTGGATGTACCATTACTGGGCCTGGGTTTTCCCGCGATGCGAGAGGAATTCAAGCCCTAACCCACCACGCCTAGCGTAGTGGTCATATTCTCTTTGCACTATACTGGCTCAGTGCGTGTTGGTGGATTTCACATGACATGTGTCACGTGACAGACCTTACGAGAACGGGCTTATGTCCGAACCATTAAAAAAACATAAGAAGGTCTGATCTACGCACCGCAGGGTACAATAGAGTAGCAGGCTTTCAAAGAATAAAAAATTGCCTTTTCTAATTTCGAAAATTGTCTCAAATAAATCCCGTCATCACTGATTATATATTTTCCAATTTGTCACAGGCATACGTCTCCTGCGCCCTCGGCATAAGGTCGATAGGCTACGTGATGATCTGTTTCGGTGTCGTCAACGCGATCTGCTCGCTGGTCTTCGGCACGGTGATGAAGTACATAGGGAGATTCCCCATCCTCGTGATGGGCGCCGCCCTGCATCTCGGCCTGATCATTTGGCTTCTGATATGGAAACCGAGCCCGGAATCGCCGACGGTCTTCTTCGTCATATCTGGCTTGTGGGGAGTCGGTGACGCCGTGTGGCAGACACAGATTAATGGTGAGTGACATATTTATTTTGTAGCTCTATCTAGAGTTCATGCGTTCGCTTGATACTTCTATGTAGCTAATTAAGATGTTTGTATGGCAAATTGTTGGTTTGTCGGGTGACCTAAAGGGGCGCTATGCAATTTACTGTAAATACTAATAATAATATAATAATTTTAGGATCACTCTAGCGAACAGTAAGCAATATGGTAGAGCTACTGATTCGCTGCCTGAGTAAATTGTTTATTTTACCTACTTTTCTGGCAAACCCCGGGTTTACATTATGCTTTTAAATTTTGATGTGTAAATTTTGATTGTGTAAACGAGGCACACTGTAAACGAGGGACGAAGAACACGAATGTCAATTATTATACTAAAATAAACAGACCTAGCTGTCATTCACACGAAAAAGACATCCTGACGTATGGAAATTATCGGTGCCGGGTAAACCGTGAGCAGTCCGCCAAGATTTACAACAGTGTTTCAATCAAATAGAACATTCATTACCATTCATAGTATTATGTAATGAAGCAAAATGTTTGCACGGCTGTAAATTACCATTAAACCGGTACATAAAATAACAGTATAAACTAACATATAACATTTTAATTGCGGTTTTATGATGATTTTAATGTACGTGTCATCGCCATCATGGTATTGTCAGCTCATAAGCTATTACACACTTCAAAACTAAAAGATACAATGAAGTCCTAAGAAATTTGATTCCTGTTTCTGTTTTAGAATTTATTTAGTAAAAATCCTATCCTATTAAATACTATCATCTTATATCTTTATACATTACATGTATTATACTATGTCGTGACATATCATCGCACTGATAATCGGGATTAGTATAAATTATTCAAATTAGGTTAGTCATACAAAGTTGATAAATAGCCATTTATTTGTTTTTGTAAATAGTAGTGATTTTATATTTTCGGGGTTCTTAGTATTAAACTAAACGCTAAAAAGGCGCCTAATCAAAATGTCCGATCAAAATATCATTTACAAAAAAATCTGTAGTTATTTCCTTTCGCGCTTTTATTGACCAAAAATAATAATAACATTGGCAATTATGTAAATACGAATGTAATTCACTCTGCACTTTTATACTTGCAAGAAACTGTACAATTATCATTTTTATTTCAAATCTGAACCGCCCCCAATCTTTTTTCATATTGTATGCGTCCTGAAACCGAGTTGCTGACCGATATAACTCACTTCTGCATGTAACCGCGCGGTTCAGAAAGACAGCACAATGCATAATAAGCAAATTACAGGCTGTGTTCAACTATTCACACATAGATATTGAACATCCTTACTAATATTATTATAAATGCGAAAGTAACTCTGTCTGTTTGTCTGTTTGTCGCGCTTTCACGCCAAAACTACTGAACCAATTAAAATGAAATTTGGTACACAGATGAACACAGAAGAAATAACGTAATTGGTATACTTATAAGGCTTTTCGATTTAAAATATTGTTGTCCTAAGGTAGTTTATAAGTAGGTATCTACACAGGTCATATTAGGTATAATACAGCCAAGACTAGTCAAAGATATCACTTGTGTATAGCTGCAGTGAAATGCAATTCCTATAAGTTACACGACGCGGTCGTTATTGGACCATAAACTGCGCCCTTAGAATAGAAACGAATATTTTATCCGCATTATAGGTACTCTACGTCCAACATTATGCTGTTACGTATGTTCCGAACGTGTTAGCCATATTTTAATAGACAGTTTTATATTCGGAAATATAACTTTGAAATACTGGGAAGTATAAATTTTCCCTAACGTCCAGCTCGTTAAATCCCAACATATTATTCTTTGTAATACATTAAGTGAGTGCATAACATGGGGTCATTATTAAATGATTTAAACTTTAAAACTATAATGGATAAAACATAGGGACGTTAATTGAAAAGTGCTTTTAACATCACCCCCAAATTTATGAAAAGACATGATTGGTATAGGCGCAACAGCATTACGAAAAATATGCGTTCTGAAAAATGCATTGGAAAGCCATTTTGTAAATGGATTAACATTTATATTAATCTCCTGATTATTGATACAGCATCCATACAAAGAAAGGTTAAAGCCTTGCAAAAAAAAAAATGATTTTCAAATAATAAACGATATCCATGTGAGCATTTTAAAAATCAGCTGGATCCATAGAGTCACGAAAGAAGATATTCTACAGCGCGTCAATAGACTCTGGAAACTCGCGACTACCTAAGAGAAGAAAAGTAGGATACCTAGGGCATGGTCTCAGGCGCGAGCGGTACTATCTTCTCAAACTTATTATGATAGGCAATGTCAAGGGAAAGCGACGCTTTGGAGGAAATCGTCGCTCCGTAACATTGGATAATGGATCAGCATCGCCAGGTTAGAACACTGCGCGAGGCAATAAATATAATTGAATATGCAGAGCTGACAACCAACCTTCATTAGAGGAGAGGCATCACAAGAAGAGGAATATGTACTAAGCAGTATTTCTGCATGTATGATTTTATCGGTCCATTTGCACTAGCGCAGTTTACACGTGCGTTGCTTGAACACGTTTTTATCAACGCTACCCTGGCTAGTGCCAAGTCGACGACAATTATTTTCAGTGCATTCCGTTCTAATAATAACATAATAACGTTAATTACCTATCTATCTGACTCTGTATGTGATGCAGGTTTATAAAGTAGAAATACGATAAGTATAGCATTTGGTTGGCTGTTTGTTGCATCAATAACTATAAAAAATCCTTACATTTATCTATCTGCGCTGTTATTTCTATCATTATATATAATAAAAATAATTTTAGCCCTTTTGACGTCCCACTCCTGGGCACGGGCCTCCCCTAAAGACAAGGGGGATTCAGGCCATAATCCACCACCCTGGCCCAGTGCGGGTTGGCGGATTTCACATGTCTTTCGAAAATTGGTTAAATCTTCTAAGACATACAGGTTTCCTCACGATGTTTTTCCTTCACCGTAAGCAAGTGATAATCATATAGAAATTATGATTCGCACATAGATTTCGAAAAATCCAGCGGTTCGAGCCGGGGTTGAACCCGAGGCCTGGTAGTCCGCAAGACGCGTGCTTAACCAATCGGCTATCACTGCTTATCATCATCTATCATCATCATCTTATATATACTAATAATTTATCTGCATTCAACAAAAAAAAAATTACGCGCAGATCTCACAACTTCCATTTATTTTTTTCGAATATTAGATACCTACCTATCTCATATGTGCAGATGCAACTCCATCACTAATTTATTTCTAAAACTTTTAATAGATACAATCCAATTGATTTAGAAATAAACGTAATAAAAATAAAAAACAGTAAAAGACGCTATATTCAATAAATAATCGCTGATAAGAAAAACTTACGCATAAACCCCGCTCTCTAATAGGCTATAAAATTCAACTTGCAACTCAAAGCGGACTCAAATAGGTTTTAATAACAAGCCAAGTAAGTACTTAATCTTTACATTTATGGCAAGTGCGTATCCTTAGATATGAGACTAGTTTCTAGTTTCTCGTTATGCGTTTTACGATTGGCTATTTATATAAGGTTGCTGTGAAAGGATTATGACCAAGTGATGCGTATAATTACTATGTAAGGATACCTTACGTTAGCTGCACCTATTATATTTGACGTGGGAAATGAAAGCCTAACAAAATACAACCATAACAATATATTCGTATGCCATTATGTATAAAAAAATATCTTGTAATTGAACATAGTTTTGCAATCTATAAATCGATCCACACATTCTTCTGCAAACTATAACCAACCAACAAGCAGATGAGCTAGGATTGGTTTTCGTTGTCAGAAGCATTTGTGGTTTGGTTGTATTCTGCAAATCGATGTCCAATTATGAACATTGATCGTTTTGATTTGCCTTGTAATGAGTTACTTACTTTACTTTGTAAGAATAATAATTCGGTACAAATAATTTGATAACCTTTCTTTTGTGCATAATGCGGTCATTCACACAGCTAACCCGACACCGATAAGTTACATACGTATCACTGTAATCGGATACCAAATACGGCCGGTGTCCGACAAAAATATCCGACCTTTAATATTCACCGTCGGACAAATAAACCATTAGTCAAGTAAGGGATCTGAAAGTGACCTTTTTTTATAAGCCTCTATGACTGTCCCACTCCTGGGCAAAATCCTCTCGTATTCTCCTCCACGTTGCTCTGCCCAGATCAATCTCCGGCCACGTCATTCCCGCAAAGGACCTAGAGAAATGCACAGGTATCAAAAAGCACTTAACGAATCATTCTTATAAGGCTCATCTTTCCCTCCATTCCAGGACTGTATGGAGTGCTGTTCCGGCGCAACAAGGAAGCCGCCTTCTCCAACTACCGCCTGTGGGAGAGCGCCGGGTTCGTGGTCGCGTACGCCTACTCTACCCACCTGTGCGCCAGGATGAAGCTCTATGTGATGATGGTGGTGCTCCTCATCGGCTTCGCTGGGTACATCGTGGTAGAGATTCTGCATAAGAGAAAGGTGAGGAGAGCCTGCTTTTGTCTAGGTATTCGTAAAGCCCAGAAGGGCCTGACAGACAGCGAAAAGTCAAAATAACAATAAAGCTTCTATTCCCGCCGGGGCATTATTCGGAAATGGCCTTTTCGTAATTTGCCTCGGTCTGGGTGTCACTGGAATCGCCCCCAGTCCATTGTACGGTACCCACAGAAAAAGCGTTGCTTAGTTTGGGACCATACATTTGGTGTGTCAGTCTGGCGATATTTATTTATTTATAGTCTAGAAAGGCGTACCACGCTTTACAACTTCGTATTTAGTATTTTGCGTTAAAATCAAGATCGTTCGCTAATCTTTACGTAACGTACACATGTGTTTTGTGCCAAATATACTACCTTTCGTTGTATGAATAGCTATTGTTGGGGCCGTATTTAAACTGTTATAAAAGAATTAATTTAAATGATAATACTCTCCACCGGCCATAAATTCTGACCCTGTACTGGAATTTGCTTTTAAAGTTTACTATACACACGTACGTTTTAGTTTGACATTAGTGTCCGATGTATTTTTCGTAAGTAATTTCTAAGTGCACTTGTGTAAATATGCAATCAATATGGTTATTGTTTTGGTATGCCTACATACGGAAATAATAAATGAATTTGGCTGAAAAATAAAGAAAATTATTTCTATATAAAACTATAAAATCAGTTAAGGTTACAACAACCAAGAACACTAAGTATCAATTAAACAAATACCAGGCATGCCTTTTAAGTTCTGTCGTTTCCATATTTCCCGGCAATTTTGAATTTGGAACTGTTCTATATTCGAATGTGTTTAAATTTCGAATCTCAAAACAATTGAAAGTTTTAGGATTAATGCTATTGTTTAGTCACAGCGTCGATTACAATCTGTCAGGTTACGTACGAAAATGAATCTTCCTAAGGAAAATGTTCGTGCAATAATTTTCTACAACTTTAGAAGAGGCCTGACACGGTTTCAGTGTTTTGAAGAGCTAACATCTGTGTTCAGTGATGAAGCCCCATGTCTGCGGACAGTCGAACGCTGGTATTTATAATTCCAGCGTAAACATACTATTCTTAGTGACAAATCTCGCGAAGGACGGCCAAAATCCGCCTTCACTGAAGATAACATCATTGCTGTGAGACAACAAATTCTCGAAGATCGTCATGTGACGTATCAAGATATAGAGGTTCTATTAGGCATCTCAGGGACAACCATTCAGAAAATCTTGCATGAAGCGCTTGGTGTAAGAAAGCTAGTTTGCCGTTGGATACCGCATCTGCTTTCCGACGATCACAAGGCGGCCCGCGTCAGATGTTGTAAGAAAACTCTGCAAAGGTTCAACCAAGGAGAGTCAAATCACGTCTACGACATCATCAGTGGTGACGAATCTTGGATCTATGCCTACGATCCTGATTCCAAACAACAATCTACAATCTGGGTCTTTCAAGACAAGCCAAAACCGACTAAAGTTGTTCGTTCTAGAAGCACTTCAAAGAAGGTGGTGGCCACGTTCATTGGAAAAACCGGCCATATTGCGACTATTGCACTTGAAGATCGTAGAACGGTTAATGGAGAGTGGTATACCACAGTTTGTTTACCACAAGTCATCGCCAACTTCGAAAATCTAACTCAAAGCGACGCATCATCCTGCACCACGACAACGCAATCTCACACAGCGCTCGTCAAACGATTGAGTATTTGAAGCAGGAAAAAGTAGAAATTCTTGATCATCCTCCATACAGTCCTGACCTAAGCCCTAACGATTTATTTACATTTCCTAAAATTAAGAAAAGTCTTCGTGGTCAAAGGTTCCAGTCCGGTGAAAAAGCAGTCGACGCTTTCAAGTCAGCCATTTTGAACACCCCCACTTTAGAGTGGTATAAATGTTATAATAACTGGTTTGAGCGAATGGAAAAGTGTATTAAGATACGTGGTGAATACTTTGAAAAACAATAAAAAGTACTATAAGGTTCTAGTTGTGTTTTTTTCTTCAAACGACAAAACTTAAAAGGCATCCATGGTGATGTTTGTAAAGACAGATCGGATCCAGATTGTAAAACTAATCAAATCATAACACACAAAGTTGTCATAACAACCCCATTGCGTTGGCGCATGCCGAGATTAGACACCGCAGTTGAGGTACCGACTCCCGCGCACTTATCTGACCATCGACTTGCTTTAAATCTACCATCACACGACAGGTGATGCCTAAAATGCCTAAAAGGCAAATTTTTACAAACCTAATCGATACCAGTTAGTCAGTTTCAAAATTAATTTCACATAACATCCTACTAATATTATAAATGTGAAAGTTTGTGAGTGTGGATGTATGTATGTATGTTTGTTACTCCTTCACGCAAAAACTACTGAACGGATTTGGATGAAATTTGGAACACAGATAGTTTATAACCGGGATTAACATATAGGATACTTTTTATCCCGATAATCCCGAAATTTTTGTTACGTTAAATACTACGCGGACGAAGTCGGGGGGCACAGCTAGTATTATATATTTCTGTAATGTACGTTATTATTAAAAGAAATTTATTAATTGTAGTCACATTAAAAGTGAATGCAATCAATCTGACGATGACTGGACAATATAAATGACCGGAATCTATTATTATCGAGGGCATATTATATATTAGTAGAGTCGTTATATTGATTTGATATTTAAGTTTTTTAATTAGCCGCATTGTGTTAATAAGTGAGATCAGGAAATAGCCACGAATATTACTTAATGTCAACTATTTGGTATGTTCATCGTTAAAAATATTTTCGGTTATAACAATCCACTGGCAGCTAGACAGCATCACATGAAAATTTGGAAATACTTAAGTATTTTGTCCAAGTTACGTCGCTTTATTAATCGTATTATATTATTTCTTTTAATTAGCATAGCTGCTAAATATATTTATAAACTAGCAATGCGAGGACATAACACATTACTTATAGTTTTATATTTACTTATTTATAATCTGCGAAAGCGGACGTTTGTTTGGGTCAATTAAGGGAGAAAAAATCTAAGTGACGACGGCGCGCGGCGGCCCACCGGTATTGGCGAAGTGTAGAGTTACCCAAGTGTAACTATCATCACCATCATCATCATCAGCCTATGCTTGTCCACTGCCAGACATAGGCCTGCCCTAATGAGCGCCATAGCGCCCTGTCTATATTAGTGTAACTATATTAGAACTATATTAACAATTTCGTTTCGATTACCCCCAGGCACGCCGTCTGAAAGCCATCGCTGAGGACCCCACCGTCGCCGCCGAGGCCGCTAAGCAGCCGCCCGAAGAAGACGACGAAAAGGATGAAATCGATGACGAAATTATCATTACACACCTCTAAGCCATATTCGAGCCAATGGGAATCAACCCTGACACTCAGTATCCAATCACAGTGCTCTGAGATGTCGTTACACATCAGGACATCCAATCAGACGCGTCTCAGCACGCTTATTACAAATTTTGCCATACACTTTATGGGTATGTACAAAATCACAATGACATCTCCCTATCTCGATTGTAATTAGTGCTATTTATGTATCCAATAGTTAAGTTATTATTAATAGTTGGATGGAAAGTAAAAAAAAATCTAAAAGACTTTACACAAGTACAAAAACGTGAGAAGTAACCGGATAACTATTTGCAACTGTCGTAGCGATTAAGGGACCTATTTCACTGGGGTGCAACCATTTCTCACCTGGCGTCCGCTTGGTGGCGCCGCCAAATTGGTCGGTACGACCAGCACCGGCGCGTGCGCCAAATATTACAGGCACCGCCGCCACGCTGGTTGCACGGCCACTAATGTGCACAGTGCTGCCATGGCGTCTCAGTGAAATAGGGCCCTAACGATGCTTACGAGCCTGCCCGTCAATTATCTCAATTGAATCTCATAAGAAAAAGGTACAAATCGTTATACGAAGTCAGCCGATTGAATGAATCGGATTTCTTAAAAATATCGATTCATTGCCGAATTAACTCCACGAAGCGCTGAGAAATTTTCATGTAGGTACATGATTTAGGTACCTTTTCCCATAAAAAATCGTATTACTTTTTTAAACAAAGTATATGTGTGAATTCCAATGTATAAATGATGGTGCCTCGAACCATTGATTATTTTGTGTATAACAATATAGCTTACGGGTTAATCCGGCATTGGTTTTGTAGATTTAAACATAACTGGGTATAAGAAATCTCCGTTCAATTACTCAAAGGAACATACATTTTAATATTTATGTCGCTTTTTTATTGCCTATACGCTCCCGCGCGCAAAACCGAATCGCTGATGACCCTTCCACATATTCTGATCAACCACTCAACAGACGGAAACGGAGCTATATGATAAAATGAGACACACAGCCCTAATCTACAGCTCAATCGTAATATTGACGTAATTGTTTAACGCAAATAGTGACGCAGAGTCTAAACCACAGAGTAAATATCCGAACTGCATACAAGCTAAATGGGCAAAGGTACCGTTGCGACATCACATAACTTGCTAGCAGCAGTTAATTACACAGACGTTTTATAGATTGGGTAACCGTATGCGCACATAATTTATTGTTCTATGGATTAACTTGTATCCTTGAAAACACTCTGGTTGTAATTCGCGGTACAAACACAAGCGTCAACGTCATTTATTCGTAGAATGAGTAAAACCATATGTGTTTAATATTCTTTCGTTTGTTACGAGGTTTTGCTGGCCCCGCTCTTTGTCAATTAAATTCGTGCGTGTTCCAAGACTATTTAACTTTCCCCGGGACCCGTCGAGATCAAACCTCGGCGTCATTGGTCACCAATCGATCCTGGATTACAGGGGTATCAGTGGTGGGGGTGTGTGGGTGGAGTAGTCCCATAAAAAATTACGAGGACATGTTGACTCCATACACTGTTTACTACAGTGCCAACAGCTCAGATAATTGGATAACGGCATCGCTAGAAATCAATAAACCGATATACAAAAGGAATAGTTTTTTTATGATTACTTAGACTTTCCTATGTACAAATTGGCAGTTACGCCTGTTATTGTTGGCATTTTAAATTGACAACTTAACGTAGTTCACTAAACACAGCGATCGTAAAGTATTCGAACAGCAGTTAGGTACGATTAGTCCTCTATCAGTTCCAAAACATTGTTAACAAATTATTTATTCTTGAATATTTAAACGTAAAATAACAATTAACGCGTAAACTATAAAAAATACACTTGATTCAACACACTTATTCAAATACCCGGTTTAAGCGACTCAGGTTGGCAAGTCTACATGTAAAGAGTCAATTTAAAATCAATTTTCGGACCTACCTTGCCTGCTTGTCCACTTACCTAGCGTACAAGGTACGTTTTGACTGCTTGTCGATGTGCTAATCTTGAGTCGTGTAAACCGGGCATTAAATGAATTGATTGTATTGAAGCAACAAGGAACTCAAGAAGGCTGCTCAATGGTTTTTATAAAACTTAACCTATTTATTGTGCGCAGATGTCAATAGATGGCGGTGTATACGATTTCAATTATTCGGTCGATTATATCGATGTGGTCTTTTTATAAACTAGCCCCAATATTAATTGTTAATGTAATAATCGATTCACAATGGCAATACAAATTGTTTTTTTGGAAAATGCTTTGTAAAGTATTATCAATTTGGGATT
Source organism: Notodonta ziczac (assembly GCA_918843915.1). Taxonomy (NCBI): domain Eukaryota; kingdom Metazoa; phylum Arthropoda; class Insecta; order Lepidoptera; family Notodontidae; genus Notodonta; species Notodonta ziczac. The sequence goes on along the minus strand of OU974038.1, from coordinate 4,229,655 downwards.
AACATACGATTATAAGTCTCCACTCTACTATTGCTGCCTCTTTGTTCGTCAAAATTGACTAGGTTTACATGCATAGGTTCTCGCGCGTCGTCTATACACCCGGCTGTAAAATATTAAACAATAGATTAGTATCTATCTATCGTGTCTGCCTATTAACGCTCAATGGATAAAAAAGGTACAGTATTCTAGCGCCATCTATTGGAATCTTTTTATATTTTTTATATCAGACTTAGAACCACTCTGTGTTTTGATGATAATCCAATATAATATTATTATATTTCATTAATATAATTGTTATATTCTTAACACACAATGAGACAGCTATTTGTTGTGTATAAATAAAATGGATAAGTATTTGGATTAATTAACTATTACATTAGGAATACCTTCTACGATAGGTTTTAAATATTAAAATCTGATCGTATCACGGTCTTAGATCAAATAAATTAATCATATATTTTTTAATCTTAGCGACATTATAAATACGTAGATAAATTAAGTTATATGTATGCCTAGCATTCGTTTAAAATAGTAATCGCCCAGGTTTTTAAAAGGTCGGATGTGGGTCACGATTTTAAATGAAATGTTTGTTTTTCTTGTATATTGTACGTACCCTGTACCATTAGTCGCCACGTTAAGAACCGAGTCGTCGGGCCATAAATCATTGTTATTAGTCAGTCTCCCTCGCACTTATGAAGCTTATGGAGTGCCATAATGATGTGCTCAATTGGAGGGAGTCGATTCCATCCTTACTGCTACTGACATTTATGGCCCGACTTCTATACAGCGAGTACTGATAGGTATGCCAGCAGAATTGCATGCTTTTGTAAAATGCAATGTACCTTCGAGTACCTAAGTGCTATATTCGGAGGTCAACAGCCGGCGACAGACCTCTTGCAATCTCTCTGCTCCATGATTCCAATGAGGTCTTACATTATTATTTCGAAAGAAGAACTTGTAATTCCAATCAGGGGTTGCGATATCCACTCCCCTATCTGTTTCGTTTGTCCGACACTCGTGTAGACAAGGCGTTTGCGATAGCTAGGGTATCTATACCACGTGATAATTTAACAGTAAAATGTAATAATATAAGTAATTAACTTGTAAGCGTATATTAATGTAAATTAAAATACAATTAGTTCTAGTTTCCTAAGGCTATATTATAAAAAGATAATTTTATTGCTCTATTTTTGAGATAACACATCTTTTTTGTTTACAGTAAGAAATTATTATGTTACTATATCAATGATGTCATATGAGTTTGTGATGAAATAAACATAGTATTGTTTGGTCATTTGTTGGTTTTTATTGCGAATATTGCGTTGTCTGCAATCTTTAGTTTATTTGTTTATCATGATAAAATACTTGCCTATCAAACTAATTATCTAAATAGGTAATGTACTTACACACACATACATACATATTTACAGACGGAAATCATGAACTTAGAAACTGTATCCTAGCAATAGAATACTGAATATTTGTGCAAATGCTATTTTCGCTTTCCACATCAATGAAGTTTTGGGTATGAAGTATTTTTCCTCCCCTCTTATGGAAAAAGCTCTGATTTCACCCCCAAGGCAAATTAAACTGCGTACTGGCCATTGCCAGATACATGGGTATCTGGGTACATAGGTATCAATTATGTTTGTACACAAATATAATTGAATACTTTCTTATTGATAATTTTAATACCTAAAACGCATATTTTCGATTATGACTACGATAAAAATACACACACGGAAATATAATCTCTTAATCCTTGCGCTGGAGTATCAGGAATTAAGAGTTCATATGTGTTTGTAGTCTTACAGTACCGATGATGTAACATAATGTTTCAGTATTTAAAGTAAACATTTCTATAGGCGGTTCGATTCTGTAAAATCCCATACCTATTATGGCACGGTCGCTGATCACGAAGAAATTCGTACAATGACCTGTTATTACCTGTCTTTGTCACACCCGCGTAAATCGAATCGTTCTAATCGATCCCTCCCCCTCTACTATTGTTTCAGGTACACCCCATCCGCATGTTTGACAACATTATCAAATATTTTCAGTGTTATAGTTTAATACTCGTAATCAAATCTTCTGCTATCTATGGTCAGACTAGAGATCCAACCATGGCTTTCCAATGTTTGCACACAGGGTTGTGGGGTAAAAGAAGTAAACCAAAAGAATTATACACCCTAGACAAGATTTCCTCCCAATCACTTTCTCTTCAAAAACATTGACAATAATTATCACGATTCCCAATCAATCATACGTGATGTGTTTTGGCGCGGATACTCGCCCCGCCCACTTCATTACCTCGATAATTGCGTTTACCACGACACAAGCCGGGGACTCCCCGGCTATCATCTTTCGAGAAATACTCAAATTATATTAAGACAGCAAAGACGACAGCTATTTGTGTTTATACATTAGGATCGAGGGACAAAATAAGTCATTCACCCGAGGTAAACACTGTACTTTTCATAACGAATACAAGGAAAGTAAAAATAAAAACAGGAATCAGCTAAAGAAATAATACAAGGAAAATTTAAAAATACTCTACAAGTCTAAAAAAACAAATGAAGGTGGGATTACCATTTGCCGCCTATTGTTTTTTTCCGATGGCCTGGTTCAATAGAAATGTCAAAACAGAGCTAGTTTATTTTTAATAATTTGACAGCTGTCAGTTGAAAGCGATTCTCCCTAGGGCGGAAAAGTATTACTTTCAACCCGCTCCTCAGGCAACTTCGGACCTACTTTCCGAGTATAAGTAATTGGTAGAGCCGAGCTGTGTCCAACAGACTACAGCTCATATACAGGGTGCCTCTACCGGGGTACCACCTTATCACGGGAAATGAGCGTAAAATTGCTATTATAGAGCCGGAAGAACAAATTCTCCCTTTTCCATCCCATTATCTCACTCCCCTTCAGGTCGGCAATGGGTGAGCAAAGCCTAGCAAGCATATAGACCAATAGTTCCCAAACTTATTTTGTATACTGCCTACTTTGAGAATAAATTATTATTTAGCGCCCCCATTTTTTCACCTACTTAAAAACCACTATAACGTCAAATTCAATTAATTGATTATTGTGAGCTACACAACGCGCCCATTTTTTCTGGGTCTCTTACCGCCCCCCTTTAGGCCTGCAGCGCCCACAAGGGGGCGTTATCGCCCACTTTGGGAAAGGGTGATATAGATGCTTGCTAGGCTTTGCTCGCCCATTTGCCATTAGCCATTAGCATTAGTAACTGCTTAATATCAGGCGAGTCTACGCTTGTTTTGCGACTTCGTTGCATAAATGAAAAAAATAAGTATTCGTCCCCCAAATATGGTCATAATATATAGAAAAAGACATCGTCGGTTATCCCTTGCGAGTTTCGCGTTCGGCATTTTGTGCCGGACTGAGATCGGCAGACTGAGGCCCGGGACCTCGTGCAAGACGTGTGCTTAACCAATCGGCTATCAGTGCTTCGGCTATCACCGGGGAGATCGACATTATTGATCACTTGTATGTCATGCCAGGATGCATAGCCTGTAACACTACGGTACACCTATGACACAGTATAACTAAATTCAGAGCCTACTGATGTAAGAAATAAAATAAAAAACAATGTAGGTACAAAACAACCTTTTTTTGTTTTCGGGGAGGAAATCTTCCAGAGATCCCTAGAACTCTTGCAACGTCAAATAATAAACCCCTATTTTTTACCCTCTACTATGCTTTACGTGGGAAGATAATTCCAAATTCAAATATTCGATTTATTTATTTTTTATTACTTATTTCGAAACACTTATTCATTATTTACGTTAGAAAAAATTACATTTCGCTTTTGTTATGTCAAATTGTAGATACGAGTTCTTATTTAATCTGAACACGATTAAAAATAATACTGAGTAAAACAATGTAACCTAGATTTATTTTACAATTGCTGATATAACGGTAGGTAGACAGGTGCAATCGATATTAAGTACGTAGTATGGTACTTCCCTAATAACGCGGCATGGCTGATAGGTACAGTGGCGTTCAAAGGTCCAGTATCTGTGCCGTTTGTTCACAGCAATGCAATATTTAGCGTGCTACTGCACTTGTGAGCGCTGACTGTACCTAATGAATTTCCTAATTAATTTGAACAAAACACATGAACCATAGTCTTTCTTATTAAGAAATCTTAAAAAAGTCCCTGCACGAAGAATGTTCCGTGTATTTGAAGGAGTGCTATCTGAATCGATAAAGTAGATATTAATTACGATTCCAAAACTGGCTCATGTTTGCAGATAAGCTTATTATCGTGTCATTCGCATTTATTGCAGAAAAACAATATTTTTGGTGATAAATGGGTTCATAAGTATTAAGTATAGACTTCAGGAAAGCATTATGTCAAATCGGGCCATTAGACTTCGGAATCTAATCACTTCAATATTAACGATACATTGCATCGCGCCTTAGCAAATGGTCAAGATGATGATGATGTATCTGTCGCAGCCAACTAGCTTAATTCGCCGTTCAATTAACAGCCTAGGCACTTTATAAAACAGCGCCGTTCAACTAACGGCCGAAATGATATTCAGCCGTATCGTTTGTTACAACATTTAATAAACTGGCTGGCTAATGCTTAGGCAACTGGTTGACATTTAAGTACTACAAAACTTTTTAAAATACTACTCAAGCAGAGCGACCCGGATGGGTTTAGGTTAGGGTTATTTTTTTATGACCCCACAGAAATCCCAGCCGGCAAGTAGATTCGGTGGATCTATAGTACATTGTTACATGAGTGGTGAAAGTTACTTATTTTGCCCCGAGACGGGGTTTGGCGCCCGAGCGTAGCGAGGGCGCTAATAGTTCGAGGGACAAAAAAATCTTTCACCCGAGGTAAACACTGTGCTTTTCATTACGAATACAAGGGAAATAAAAATAAAAACAGGAATTGGCTAAAGAAATAATACAAGGAAGTATAAACAATACACTACAACTCGAAAAAAAAAATCGGATTGCCGCCTATTTCCAACTTCATTATTTAGCCATTATTTTTCATTTTCCTCTTTAAATATTTTGCCCAAATCTATGTTATTTTAAAGAAATTGTTGAAACTAAATTATAATTAAGTCATTAAAAAAATATATTTTTGAATTAATACTTAACTTTATGTTATTTCAATTTTACATCGTGCTGTAATTGAGTGACTGTAGAAAAAGTTTGAACATGGTTACTTAGAAATGTGAAAATGGAACTATTTTTTTTGTTTAATATAATTTGACAGCTGTCAGTTGAAAGCGAAACTCCCGGGCCTGAAAAGTATTACTTTCAACCCGCTTCTCAGGCAACTTCAGACCTACTTTCAGAGTATGAGTAATGAAAAATAATTTCCTTACCTTATAAAATTATTCCATCAAAGTTGTTTTTTGCCGACGCCATATTGACCAAAGAGAATATTATAGAGATATTGACAGTTTGGTGAGTTTCGGCGCTAGGTGGCAGAAAGTAGAACTAAATTGAAATGAACAGGCTAGGCAAGTAATTAATCCATCGATCCAAGTCATTTGCCCAGCTGTTTGATCAAATGGCTGAATATCATTCAGGCCACTGGTTAAACGGCGCTGTTTAGTAAAGTGCCTAGGCTGTTAATTGAACGGCGAATTAAGCTAGTTGGATGCGACATATCCATCACAAAAAATATACGTATCTGACGGGTTTCTTTCTAAATGCTGACCTGGACAAAAGATTACGACACACATAAGTATCGTCGCTTAATAAGATGTACTCGTATACGATTTACCTACGATCGACCAATGACAATTCGTTTATTATTTTCGATAGACGCAATCACAATTCGTTTCCTCCGCTCCCGCGTCGCATCTATATTCGGAATTATTTACGTTTTTTTTTGTATTAATAGCCTATTATTTTTATAGATACAAGTTATTCTTTGCGCGGACTACAAAGGGCGTGGTGGTGGTCTGTGGATTTACGCAACCAACTAGCGACTCTGTTGGAACCTATACATTCATGGTAGAGTCGAAAATGAGCTGAGAGCTGATATCTACCCAGTTCTAAACAAACTTTCCATTAATAGGTAGTTCTAAGAAAAACCTTTGTTTGTCATCTAAAGAGCTAAAGACGCATCGAAATTTTCATTTGCCACCAACATAGACTGACCAGATTTTATACACAAACTTTATATTCCCGAATTACGTTGAAATATTTTGTCAATTAATATCACCTCAAGAATACCTTAAGGATTGAAGATCGGTCTAAAATTCAATATCAGTGATAGGATAGCCGAAATATTCAGTGACAAAGAGAGCCCAGATAAACGTGCAAATAATCTGATTGCAAAATATTTATCAAGCGGTGTTCTAGGCTTGATGAGACGCGAAGTTAGTCGTGGATTAGCCGACGGAGTGAGCCCACGACGCATTATCGCGGCAGTTGGACCGAGCCGTTCTGATTGTGGTACCGCCACGGACTTTACCGCCACGGACTTTGCATTTTCGTCATTGTTATGGTCGTGTGCGAATCCCGGTGTGATCTGAAAGGTGTTGTTGAGGTGCCGATGGGCAAGTCGAGGGTGGTGTCGGAGGTGGCGGTGATGGACCCGCCCATCCTCGAGGCCGCCGCGCGCTCCGCATCACCCTCCATCTTCTACTTCAACGTCACCAAGTCGTCGCGCGTCCACATCGGTCCCAAATTCGTGTCCGTCACACAGAAAATCGACAACCCCGACGTGGTCAAAGGTGGGACTGTAATCGTATATAAACGAAGCGATTTCCTCAGCGCTGCTTGTGTAGTCGCTACGCCTTAGCGAGTTTTACACCTAACTGCCCATATCTGCTTGCGTATTATTTACACTGGCACCATCCTCTTAGCGATATTTTTTATTATTTATTATATTGGAATTTATTGTGCTTATTTCGATGGCAGCTCGGCTAACTGCACCGGGTGATTGCGGGCTCGGAAATGGTATTTTTGTTATACATGTATTTCCTTGTCTGGATGTCACTGGGATCGCCCCCAGTCGATTGTAAGGTACCCATTGTTTTTAAATACTCTTTGCTTTTGTTGCATCGCATTTTCCTCATTCTGAATGAGAGAAAACGGAGAAAACGGTTTCATGTAAGTTTTCTTCATCGTCATGTTCGAACGTGTTTGTAGATCTAAGATGAACAAGACGATAACTCGCGTGCTTACAAAGCTGATCCCAGCGACTGTATGACCAGTCTGTAACCCTTTTTACTGAGTACGTAGAGGTGAAAATGAACCAGCGTATCTTTGAAGACCACGCTTGCGTGCGTGTCAGTCAGTGGGTAAAACTTTGGTGAAATAACACCTTCTTGAGCTAAAAGAAGAACCAAGTACTGGTAATGCACAATGCATATAATATGGTTTCGTAGCCATTTAATTAGCGAAATCTTATCGCATCAAAAGTTAGAAAGACAAGAAACAAAATTGTAGTTGCAGTTGATTTCTGAATCGTACTACTTACCTTTTGAGTTGGTTTAAAAATTACGTGGTTCAACATTACTTTGAGTTACCCCGCTCGTGATATAATGATACTGTAACCGGCATGATAATTTTGGAAGTTCTGTTCAAAAATTTTCAAGTATCTTGATATTTTATAGATTGTCTACACAGTGGTTGGGAATCATTGTCCAAATTTCATGTTTCATCAGTGATTTCGGCTCTGCGTTCATAAATCAGTAAATCAGAATTTTCAGCGTTACATACCTACCTAATATTAGTAAAGATAGGTAATTTAAAAACCGATAATTATTTATTAAACTCTTTAAAATAAAGCTTGCGAAATTCTTATCACACTGATTAAACCTAGTTCCATATTGATAAAGATTCACTTTAATAAATATACTCGATCGGCTAATATATGATCAGTAGTGCAGTGTCGTTCCTGGAGATACTATCAGAACATCTTTTCGTTCAAACAAATCATTTTTTTTTATTAATTATACTAAATTAACAATGACGAATGAAGGTATGTGCTCTACATAAGATCCTTGTTAATTAATAATTTAGTAATATTTTTCTTTGTAATTTCACTTTTCATTGACACTTTGAACTTAAATTTATGTTAGCAAGGAATTACCCTGTTGCATCCTCGATGTTGATGTTCTAGGCCAAATAATGGGCTCTGAGATGTCGCCCAAGAACAGAATCCTCTGTAGCATCGCGATGTTCGCGATCTGGGCGGTACTCGTCGCTTGTGTCGTCACATTCTTCATCTTCCAATTCGCTCTCGTCAATCAAGCGAGACGGCTCGACATAGGTAATTTCAGTCCATCGAATGTTCTTTTTTACTTTTAATTATTTATTCAAACTAACACTATTTACATGAATTGAATTATACATTATTTGGCTAGGTTTATGCGAACCGTGGTACCTACGGCGGGCGGATTGGCAGGCAATGCCTGATAGAGGAATCGAACTCTTAGAGCTGCCGGTCGCGCACGTGCTGATCGGCCACTCTGCACTCGACAACTGCACCGACAAGCATTCGTGCATTAAAAACGTGCTGGAAATACAGGAGGCGCATCACGGCCTGGGTTGGAACGATGTTGGGCCGAATTACCTCGTCGGTGGGGACGGGTCCGTGTTCGAAGGTCGAGGCGCGAACGTTGTAGGCGTCATGGTGCGGTCCTGGAACCTCATCGGCATTAGCGTCATGTTCCTGGGCGATTACACGACACATGTAACATCACCGGCTCAGTTCGACCACGTGAACGCGCTGTTGGAGGAGCTGGTGAGATTGGAAGTGCTAAAACCGGACTACGATCTGTACGGACAGTGTCAGGTGATTGGGCACGTCATAACCCCAGGGCCTAACATAATGGACAATTTACACAACTTCGAACACTGGAATCCCGCGAACAAGAGCATTTGTTTACGCCCATATATCTAAGAAACTTTTAGAACCTACGTACAATGTATGCCATCGATTTCTGGATGACGCTGGTATGCTTCGCTGAAACTTTCCTGTTAAAACCTTTAGTAATGAAAAAGTATAATGCATTTATATAAAAAAATATATTAGTAGTAAAGGCATTAATAAAAGTACCTACATACATAGGTATCAATTAACTCATTATTAGGACATTCCTAAAGTGCGATCAACTGATAGGTATACATTTAGGACCAAAAAATATATTTTTATTTTTTAGTATACATTACAATTATAATTATACGGCTATGTATAGTCATATACCTACCTATCGGCGTAAATAATTCCACTCAAGAAATAGTTAATAGGTACCCAAACAAACAAGTGTTGGAAATAATAGATTAATTGACTGAATTGAAGTTAAGTTCTTGTTATAAAAATAATTAAATATGTAAGAAAGTAATTAAGTATTCGGTTAGATTACGTATGTATAAGAATTCACACGTGAAATACATATATGTTACTATAGGTAAGAGTCTTAAATCAACCGCTAATCTCCCATCTGATTACTGAAAGGTCGTTAAGTGAGTAAACCCAATTTTGAGTTATAAGCAAAAATACGGGAATGATGTCCCTGGAAATTGTACTATTTTTTTCAACCAATTTATAGGAAAATATACCGCACGTAGTAAATATTTAAAAAATCACAAATGTCACTCATCGGACGGCAGCGACGGCAGAAATATAAGTTTGTGTGACTACTTCAATAAAAACTATAATATACTATAAGTTTTCGTCATTGAAATAGCTACGGAACCCTTCAATTATGCAGACCTGACAGTCCTGACACGCAGCTTGCTGGTTTTTCAGCTATAGGTCACTGAACATAGTAAGTAATAGATACTTCGTGATAGTACCGCACAAATCAATCTTTTCATGCCTAATACCTCAGATTTTAAAACATTAGTTGTATGAGTCTGCGCCTAATACCAACAATTCCAAAAACCACAGATAGATAGTACTTATAATATTAATATTCTGCATTTCTTTAAATATAAGAGTGCAGTGAATACTTATTATGTTATTTGTTGTGGAGAATTAAACATAAAAATATTTTTCAGTTACAAGACTTTTTATTTTCACATTTATTGGATGCTAAGCGATTTAATGTATTATCACAGTATGTCAGTATAAATACACCTTCAGTTTTATTACACTTCACACTTGATTAACACGAGTTATGTCAAGTTTCACAAGCAGAATGTGACGTGGCTTCTGTTTGCCAAGTTTTCAACTTTTTAGTAATCACACGGTTTGTGGTTAAATATATTTCATAATTATTATTCGCATCCATGATATCGCTTTTAGGCTGGTGGTCTTGCTTAAGTAAATGTCTGCTTTGACTTGGAAAATCTGGGAAAATGTAGAAAATAATTAAAGGCTCCAACCGACTGGCGCGTAAGATACGCGGAGGTTAGGAATTAATGTGCTCAGTGCAGATGAGCAAGTGTGATTTTACTTTGGAGAATAATACGCACTTATTTTCGATGCCATTCGATTGAAGCATTTATTTGGAATTATGCCAAAAAATGTTTGAAGATTGTTTGCGTATGATACCAACTTATCTACGTTTAAAATAAAAACAGCAGATCTAGCAACTTGTTCCGGTAATGACAATACAAAATGTAAGTACCTACCTTATATCAATTTTCTCCTAGTGACAGTGATAGACTTGAGAACCTCAGAACAACTGAAATGCATATATTTAAATTTTCCTAATATTTTCAATAAAAATAGGGATGATGAATAAATTTGTTTTGTAAGATACTATATATAAAGGGCCCGTATATTGCAATTACCACGAGTGAATTTATTTTTAAAATAACTTTTTTTGCAAGTTTTAATATGTATAAACAAATTATTTTTCATATGAGTTAATATAAAAAGGGACTAAATTAATTATTAGTCATCATCCCCATTCGTTGTTTTGCTCGCAGTTGGGTTCGAATCTGTCACCGGAGAACGCTGTGTCGTGTCACTATCCACCAATATCATGTCCGCCGTCAACTACTAGAACCACTGGAGATAGAATAAGGTCAACATACTAGTTTCAACTAACTTCTTCGATCAGCTGTTTGTATTTTCATATACTTAATTGCAGTGGCGGATTTACAAATTTCCTAGGTATAGGCTTTTTTTTTGGACTAGTCCCGCCACACACTCCCACTACTGTAACTCCTGTAAGCCAGGATCGACAATGGTGACCAATAATGACGTCGAGGTTTGATCCTCGACGAGTCCCGGGGAAAGTTAAATTGTCTTGGAACCCGCACGAATTTAATCGAAAGAAATAATAGGAGGAGTTGGAGTTGGTTGAGGTATAGGCTGTAAAGTTTTTGCCGCCCTTGCCTCTGTAAGATTACTGGTTGGGGGGCGGCGAACTAGCTGTTTTACTCTAGATTTGGAAGTTTGCTACGCCGAATGTACAATGACAAGTGTGAGGGGAAAGTCATCGGCAAAATTTGTTGCAACAGTTTTGTCGGTCCCCAAATATGCCGAGCCAAAAATCTGCCGTCGTAGGCTCCAGCCTACTCAGCCTGCTGGTAAATCCGCCACTGTATAATTGCCTCATAATTCCATCTAAGCGGCCGTACTTACTGAACCGGATGTTTTCCAGATCTTCCACTGCCTGTGTACAACACCGCTAAGGCTCAGAAGATATCGTGTGCGGTGGCCATAACAATCCTCGCCATTTGTATCGCGCCAATTGTGTACTTCCTAATCCCAGACAATAGCATTAGCGAGGAACCTATTGATCGTGAGTGTACCTACCATTTTTCTTTGGCAGACTCTTTCACACGCCCAGACATACCACCTTAAAGTAGGCAATGTAGGTAATGTTTTGGCAATCTTCATGGGTGTACATGGGGGAGGCTCCCATTCGAAATAAAAACTTATTTGAATCCAACCTAGGTACCTTCTCTTTTAACTCGACGATCGCTTGGCGCAATGGCTTGAACTTAGTCCGTCCAGCTCACTACGCCGGATGGTTGCGGGTTCGATTCCCGTCGCAAATTTCGGAAATAGCCTTTTCGTAATTTGCCCTGGTCTGGGTGTCACTGGGATCGCCCACACTCCATTTTACGGTATCCATTGTACAAGCGTTGCTAGTTTGGGACCATACAATTGGTATGCCCCCTCCCCTTCTTAGGCCAAAAGTGTGGGTACGTAACCACCGCCTAAACCTAAGAGCCAAGAACACACAATTCCGTTCGATTATATACCTACAACCATTGTAATAAAGTTTATTTTTGAAACCCAGCGTCCCAAGAATGGTTCATAACCCGGAACATGTGGTCGGCTTCGATATTCAACACGTCGCGGACGATGGACGAGTACGAGCCCCTCGCGCTGGTCATCATATCGCATACGGCGGGCCCTGAGTGCAACCAGTTCGAAACCTGCGCAGCCGTCTTGAACAACCTGCAGACCTGGTACTTTAGAAACAATAACGAGGATTTACCGTGAGTCATTATTTTACAATTATTTTACAAGCTGTTTTACACAATTCAATAAATAAAAATAGCCAAACTGACACACTTGGTACCGTACAATGGACTGGGGGCGATACCGGTGAGACCCAGACCAAGGCAAATTCCAAAAAGGCCATTTCCGAAATTTACCGCAGCGGGAATCGTACCCGCAGTCGCCGCGAGCCGAGCGACCTACGCTCGAAACACTGCGCCAAGCGGCCGTCATTTATGTCTGCTTATGTTAGTATGATGTACGTAGCTGTGGGTGTGACGGACTTTGACCTATTTACCTCTTGTCTGCTGTAAGGGCTTTATCACTACCACTAAGGGTGTTCGGTACCCTGCGAGTAGGTTACGCAACGTTGTGTACCAGCTAATGGGATAAGGTCTTACCTATTAAAGTTGATTCAGAATTAATAACAACCCCTCACGCATTTATTAAAAGTTATTAGTAACTAATGGATTTACAATGAATTTACAAAACACATTTATACACATTTTGAGTGGTAATTGGAGATGTGACTCCAAACTAAACAACGGAAAATCCCGGACCGGGCTTACCGTACCACTAGTTATACCTACCCCTAGTGCGGTGGGTTCCAGTCAATCCCAATAACGCCCAGCAGGATAAATTACAAAAAGGAAAGACCTATACCTGCCTAAGCTGAACTCTCTTTATTATTATGAGCCATGATAAAAGGAGTTTACCTTATGCTGGAAATATTCCTTGAGAGTCCCTGAGAGTCCTTGGTCAAAGTAGACTCATTATTGGGGGTACGTAGGTGTTTGTTCAATATAAGTTAAAATGTTACTGTAACAGTTACAGCTTCCTGATCGGCAACGAGGGCCGCGTCTACGAAGGGAGGGGTTGGAACGTGGTGGGTGCAGACACGGGAGGCTTCGACCACTGCTCCATAGACATCGCATTCACAGGTAAGCATTTCGTGTAACAAAGATCCCACTGCATAATTGAAGGCAATAATAATTGCAGGGTGAAGGCGCCTGCCTAGCCCGCGAAATTCAAAATCTTCGAGTACTTTTATAGTTTATCCAAAATCTGAAAACATTTAAGACAACATTTTGTGATTTGAGACAAACACAGTATACAGTGCGTTTATTAATACATTTATTTTATTCTAAATTATATCACGGTGGATATGATACTAGTAAATTACAAAATATACAAAAATTGCCAGATTATCTGGATAGCTGTCGTTCTTGAAATGTTTTAGAGTCAGTTGGATATATTAATAAATGCACTGCACGCACGGTCTTTTGTCGCGAATGACAAAATGCGCCTTTTAATAAAGTCAGATTTTGAAAAATTTCTAAAAAACCTCAAAAAATTTAAATTTCGCGGGCTAGATGGGCGCTTTAGCCTTAAAAGTCAAGGGCAATAAGATAATAATTCTTATGTGCCCTTTTCTTACAATAAAACCTCTAGAAACCCGCCCTAACTTCACACGGTTTTTCTCTACAGTACAGAATGATACATGTAGAGCTTTTACAATGAATTACGTATAATACAATGATGATAACCGCATCAAAATCTATAGCGTTGTTAAGAAGAACTAAACGGACCAACACATAGACATGGAATGAGAATTGTAGTACACTGTTTAGATAGAAGATTGACATTTGCATTGCCATAGAGCGTGGTCTGCTCTACCTATCTACATTCGGTTTAAAATTACCTTTACCTAGGTAATATTCACGTTAGAAATTTTCATTACCTACCTAATTCTCAACAGGCGACTACCGCGAGGGCTTACCCTCCTACTCCCAAGTGACTGAACTTCAACTGGAACGAGCCAAAATGCTGCTTGCTCAAGGAATGGAGCTCGGACACCTACACCCTCAATACCAAATGGTGGGCGCGAGAGACCTGAAGCCAACGAGGAGCCCCGGCGACAATATATACAACATCATCCGGCAATGGGAACGTTACTCCCATGAAAACGTGTTTAGAGGCAGAACGTGTCAAGAAATTAAGTCTCTATTTGAAGAGGAAAGCTCTACGGCAGCCGAACCGCAAGAACTAGAAGAATAGTGAAGTGATACTTGTGCCTGACACCCGACGGAGGGACAGAGCATGAAGAACAGAACATGAAGCTGTCAGTCTAACTCATTACTTTAAATAGCTCCGTCAGATGAGGAGGTCTGTGGCGCTCGGGAGTCGAGACAGTGCGGGAGTCAATGGAACTCATTCGTTTGACGATTGCATCCGTTCGTGTTAATAACAAGCTGTGGAAACAGACGATTGCTAGTTAGAATGGGCAATTTACTAACTTTTACTAATTACGAATAAGCCATTTCCGAAATTCACCCCAGCGGGAATCGAAACCGCAACCACCATGTGCAGTGAGCCGAGCGGCTTTCGCTCGAACCAATTCGCCAAGCGGTCGTCAAATAGGTTAGGACATTCGATCTAATAGTTTTATTTTGGTGAAAACATTAGTTTATTGAGAACAGTTTGTAGGTAGGTACTTATTAAAACATACTGAATAGATATGTAACAATAATTAAGAAATGAATTCCAGTCATTAGTGCTTATAATATAACTTGGAAATGGTTTTTACTTAGTTTATTGTTTTTTTACGTCCTTATTCTATTGGTCCACAAGTAGACGTGTAACGAAATAAATTGCCTGACTTCTTAGATCGTGAAGTACCTATGACATGCCACGACAGTATTATTTTACTTGTGAAATTTAGTTTAGTTGTAATTCGCTAACAGAATTAGAACCGATATCTATCAGTTTTATTTTTGTTTACGTAATAAGAAGGTAGGTAATTAAAAATATATAAATAAATATAAAAATCGCACTAAGAGAATAATTATATTTCGAAATAATCAATTACACGCATTTCAATTGGGTTTGAATATTTTTGCATTGTAAGTATGTCCAAGGACATGTCCCCTTGTTTAAAACTATTGAAAATAAGAACCTACCGGAGAAAAGCCACTTGGAGATTGAAGAGGCATGAATAAATGAAGACGCATGAATGATTGGCAAATCAACCCATAGGTACGAGGGTGACACTGAAAGTTCTTAGAAGATATAAAACTTGCAAGTTATTAGTTTCAAAATAGTGTCCATTTACATCAATACATCGCTGCATCCGATGGAACCACTGAGAAAAGCACTTTGCCCACTCGTTCTTAGGGGTCTCTTCGACGGCATTTTGAAACGCAGCCACTGCTTCCTCGGCGTCTATTAAACGTTTTCCTCGAAGTTTTTCTTTTATTATCTGAAATAAATAATTATCGTAAGGTTGGGGCTATAGGGTAGGTGACCCAGTAATTCCACGTCTGACGTCGCCAAGTAGTCAATTATTTTCCTGGCGGTGTGCGACGAGCCGTTGTCGTGGTGAAGGAGGATCCTACTGCGAGGTCGTTTCTCCCGAACTTGTCCAAGACAAGTGGCAAACAATTGTTAGTGTACCACTCCGCAGTAACTGTTTTTCGATCCTCTAAAACAATTGTTGCGTAATGACCTACCCTTCCGAAGAACGAGGCCACCATCTGGTTTTTGGGCCTGTGTCAAATTATGGGGTATCCACCGACCACGAAGCTTCCTGACCGCTAAATGTTTATGAAGGATTTTGTGCACTTGACTCATACCGATGCCTAAGCTTGTCCATCTGCTGATAAGTCACTCTTTTGTCAGTCTCTAACATACGCCGCACAACACTGATGTTATCTTCAGTCGTCGCTGTAGGAGGCCGTCCCTCACGCAGATCATCGGTGAGATTAGTGCGACCAGGTTTAATGACATTAAATCAATTGTAAACAGTGGCACGAGATGGGGCTCGTGAAAGGAATCATATCCAATCGAAGTCTATCATAATTTTCTTGTTGACTTAAATGACATCAAAAGTCATAAAAAATCACTGTACGAAAATTTTCTCGCGTTAAATTCATGCTCACGTGACACAGACAATTTTCAATTTGCCACTAAATCGTAAACAAATGACAAATGAATAAAACAACAATAATATTGGCAGAGAGTTCCATTTTCAAAATTTGAATTTTTTTTTAAAATAATGGCGTTAAAAGCTTTAGTGTCGACCTCTTATGCCAGTACGTACGATGGGTGAGAAAGCCGCTTTTTATCAGGAGTAACCTAGGCTACGTTTATTTCATCGAAGTACCTACTTACCAAGCGGAAAGAGCCACGGACAAGAGATGGTTGATTTCAATCTGTAGCCTCGTTCGTGTCGTCATGAATTAAATTGAACATGAGCCTTGAACGGTTGTTGGAGAGTACCATGATAACAACATAGGTGCACAGGTCAAACATGAGATACCAGCAAAATGAAGTGAGCTGGCGAAGAAAAAATACGGACGTACCAACATAATATTATGTATGTACATTATAGAGCTGACATTTTTAAAGCTCCAAGCAACTGTTGCGGAAATCCCGTGTGAATCATCCGCAGCGTGGCTCCGACAGTAGCTTTCGAGTATAAAATATTCCAGAGTGTAACCTATTTCATCAAAATCCTTTCAGGCGTTTCCGCGAGTTGCCAGCAAAACCTACAACAAACAAATACACTTTAAAATTAAAGGCTGACACAGAATCAGGTAACTATATGAATGAAAATATAGGTAGGTACCTTATTACTAGATATTGAATACTTTATAACAAGTTCCTTATAGCTAAGCTAAGAAACAGATGGCGTGACGGACGGCCTTGACGCATCTGAGAAGGATAGCCAAAATCTTGCTGCGAACATAACAGCAACAACCTTTGCCCAGCCGTAGGCAAGTTACTAGGTAAGGTACATTCATAAATCGGCTTAGATTTATGCCTATAATAGCTTATTATGAAGTTAAAATGGACTACTTTCACAGTTTTATGATTTAGATAATACATATCACATAATATCATGGTTCTAAAAACAATTAGCGCAAAAAATATGACAAACAAAATAAAAACTCTGAATCACGACGACAGGATGTTTCCTAAATAAGTAGGTATCTACACAGCGACCAAGAGATAGCACATGATGTGCGAATAGTATGATTACAAAATTGATCAAGTCTTGTTGTGGGACTTGTAGGTATTGTATGTAGAGACGCGAAGTTAGTTGCGGTGTAGCCGACGGAGCGAGCCGACGTCCAAACGGAGTTAATAAACTGGGTGCGTCATTACCGCCAGGGATTTTGCACGTCCGTCATTGTTATGGTCGAGAGCGAGCCAAAACGAGCGCTGAAAGTGGTCGAGGACAGAATGGGCAGGTCGAGCGCCGGGTCCGAGGTGGTGGTGTTGGACCCCCGCCTTCTCGAGGCCGCCGCGCGCTCCGCGATGCCCCCAGTCCAGAACCTCAACGTCACCCGCTCTACCCGTGTCCATGTCGGCCCCAAGTTCGTCAACGTCACACAGAACGTGGACAACACCGAAGTGGTCAAAGGTGAGCCTCTAATCATTCGCATGTAAACAAAGCGTTCCCTGTTTGCACAGTCGCTGTGTTGTCTGACGCGATATCAGCTTGGGCATATTATTTATTCTGGCACCACCTCTTAAGCGATAACTATTGTTATTTATAATGTTCGAATTTATTGTGAATACTCATTGCAGTTATATTGTAATCGCGTCGTCCTTATTCCGATAAGCGAAGATGAAGCGAATATTTTCGTTAATGTTTTCCTCGTTGTCAAGTGCGAACGTGCTAAAATGATATTTGTTTATAGCACTAAGATGAACTTGACGATAACTCGCGTGATCACGCAGGACGTGGTTTTGGGAAGCTCCAAAGTGTTTAGAGTCAATTCACATTGCATCCGCTTGGCGACAAATTTAACAATCCAGCCATTTATTATTATTATAAACACACGATAATGCGGCTATATTATTACTGTCGGTTAGTCATTCAGCAAACGAGTAGGTTCTCCTAAGTGGGTAGGCATAAGCGACTATCTGTCGAATTGAATTTTACGACCTAAAGTACGGCGCAGTTAGTATAGACGTTTGAATTAAACAAAAAATGGTGGTCAACACGAACTTTTTAAGAGTAGGTTGTCATTAGGTTATCTGCAACAACAGCTCGCCCTACTCAACTCTTATGATCATGAGCAAACAGATGTTGTAATATAAACATTAAGCAATCAATTATTATTATAAGTTATTTCATGGCATGCTTTAATACTTCATGATCAACTATTTCTGTCGGTAGACTTACCCCACCGGAATACTTATTTACAAAGTAAACAACTATTAATAATACCTAATCGGGTTGTTAATTCGTATTCATTCCAAGAAGTGGACGGGTTTTTTCAAGCCATTCTATTGGATCGTCTACGTCTGCGAGTCTGATGACTAATGCCCGGTTTTTTTATTTGAAACTAGTTATTCTAACTAGGTAACTGTGATGAGTGTAATAATAAATAGCATGCGTTTTTAAGCAATATTTTGGCAAAAGCGATTGTGTAAAGTTCGAATAAAAAAAAAAGTATGTCGTTAAAATCTTTGTGAAACCTTAATTAATCCTAATGTTATTATTCAATTTAACTGATTGCTTATCTTTGAACAAGCAATCAGGCACCGGCAAGTCTGTAATAGATAGGTATATCAAGTCCTTGCTAGATACCTACATAATCACCCAATGACTTACAAACACCGTATAATAATATTTCATAGATATTAAGGTGCCTTTAAAAATTGCGACAAACAAAATTCATCGTCTTCTCGGAGACCCCTTCAACATCTGACGATTTCATTCTCATAGATTAGTGGACGTCTTGCCTTACTGGTCTGAGGGTAACACGCTCAGTTTCCAATTCCTACTTGCTCCTACCTATTGCCAGCGGTGCATTCACATTCTACTGATGATATTTTGGAAGAAAATTAAGTCTTCGGGCCTTAACGTTAGAAATTGTTAATAAAACACATCTAAACAAAATAGTCGTTCACCAGTGATTGATTCAGTGTACTTAACAGTCTTGTGTCGGTTGCAGTCTTTTGACTAGCACTGTACATTTCTTCCTATAAAAATGCAAATGCGTCACGCAATATAAATATTATATTTAATTAAGAGCACAAAAACAATAATACTAACGAAGGCAATAATTATAATACAGGACAAATTTGATAGCCATTTGAGAACAGAGTGCCTAGTTTTAAAGTAGACATAATATAAATAAATTAAATTGAATATTAATTGTTAACTTATGTCAAATCCACATATTTGTTAGCACATTACAGGCACAGGCAACAAACATTTAAACAATTCGTTTTTTTTAGTTGGTAATGCCAAGCTGTATGCCGTTGGATGCAGTTCATATACGGGCTGGCTAACAGGGGTAGTCACCCTCTTACAGAAGATCGGTGTATACTAGGTGAAACAAAAAGGGTATACTATTTTTTCAAAACTTAACTTTGTAATTCTAAAACTATCAGCTTTGGAGGAAACTTGAAAAACAAAAGGTGTTATAGGAATACAGCTGTTGACATGCACAAGTCTACAAAACCTTTAGTACTGTAACTGTCCCACAAAGCCCATAGTTCTAGATTTACAAAGTAAAGTTGCAAAAAAATTTGTATACCCTTTTTGTTTCACCTTGTAGTGGCACTTTTCGTACGATGAGCGAGAGAGCAGGAAGCCAAACCTTCCTCTCCCTCTGTCCGACTCCCCTTCATGTTGACAACATGCAATGCTTTTGGCATTGCAAGCAACTATAGGCTAAGGTAAATGCTTAACATCAGGCGGGTCGTGAGCTTGTATAAAAATTATAACATCGTATATAATCACTATAACATAACATGGATTAATTTATTTGCAAAGGAGTTTTGGAAACATTTTATAAAGTACCTATCCTGTAATTCACTGTTTGTTTACTGAAACAAATTCTCCCAAACGGCAAAATTTGGCAAAATATCAGAAAAAATCAAAATAGGCAGTTGTATGAGTTTAACGTTTTCCTTTTTATTACCAAAAGTAGGTACCTACACTAACGCAAAGCCTTAAATCAAGCGACGCTTAATGTTATACTCTTTTTAAATTATAAAACAGCCACAAGAACAAAATTCTCAAAAAAAATTCACGTTAGATTTTTTCATTGCCAGTTTGTAGAATTTAAACACTGGATAGCAAATCTTATGTTACACCGTGGTTGTTGGTGTTCCAGGCCGAATAATGGGCCTTGAGCTGGTGTCGCCAAGGAACACCCGCAGGCTCCGCTGTAGCATCGCTGTCTTCGTGTGCTGGGCGCTAGTCGTAGCTTGCGCTCTTACATTCGTCATCTTCCAATACGCCCTCGCCAAAAAAGTGAGGCGCCTCGATATAGGTAATTAATATCTACCGAATCAGAACTCACATCCAGCTTCTATCTAGACACGCAGTAGGGTATCCAGCCAAGTTCATGCCAACCGAACTGGCGAGTAGTACACTGGCGTGTGTTACACGAACCATTTGGAGGCCACTTTTGACCCCCTCATAACTCAAAAACTATTTCACATAAACATGTCAACTAGCCAAGTCAGACTTTAGGCTTCAATATATTATCTAAGATATAAGAAGAAATTATATTTTGTTGTTATAAATAAATTTCATAGCTGAACATTGAACTGGGCACCCATTTAGATATCACTTCTTTTGCCGTTGAAGTCACCCAGGCATATATCATAATATTGAACTTGGCTCTCATTTCACATTAATGTTTGATGGGATCCATTTTTATTCCTCATTCAACTAACAATATTTCTAACGCATTTGAGCATTGATTAAATGAAGCATTATTTGGCTAGGTATTAACGAGACGTGGTACCTGCGTCGGCCCGACTGGCAGGCGTTGTCCGAATACAAGATGGATCTGTTAGAGCTGCCGGTTGCGAACGTGCTGATCGGCCACTCCGCACTTGACAGTTGCACTGACAAGTACTCCTGCATTAAAAAAGTGTTGGAAATACAGCGGCTCCATCAGGGGCTGAGTTGGTTGGATATCGGGCCGAATTACCTCGTGGGTGGCGATGGGTTCGTGTTTGAAGGTCGAGGGGCGAACGTTTTAGGGGCCATGGTGAAGTCCTGGAACCGTATCGGCATTAGCGTCATGTTCCTGGGTGATTTCAGGAGAAACAAAACGGTCCCTGCCCAGTTCCAACATGTGAGCACACTCCTGGAGGAGCTGGTGAGATTGGAAGTGCTTAAACCGGACTACGTTCTGTACGGACAGTGTCAGGTGATTGGGTACGTAATAACCCCAGGGCCTAACGTCATGGACAATTTACACAACTTCGAACATTGGAATCCCGTGAACAAGAGCACTTGTTTACGCAATTAGCCGTTGACTTTTTAATACCGACGGTACTGTGACAGTTCAAATTTATTCAACGATTAGGTTAAGACTTGAGATAAGTTATATAAAATGTGTCTTTACAGAATTACTTATGTGTACCTAGTGGATCACTGTAAGAGTGTTATCAGTCTGAACAATCGAGAGAATTGTCATTATTGAGGTATTATTTTAATAATGGAAATGGTTGTTTGAAATTGCCTCCAAGTGTAAATGTTTTTTTGGGGCAACACACAATTTTCCATACGAATATTTTACGTAGACGTTAACGTCTGGCGACTGTAGCAAATGTTTCAACCCATAGTAAATCTACTATAACATTTTTAGCGTAGCGTTGTGTAAAACTGGTGCCGGTTCATGTTAAGAGTTGGTCCCGTATGCTCTTGAGAATTCGGCTGGTTTGTTCGTGAAATTGTCTTATGTTTAGTTAATTACCAGTTATGAACAAACCAGCCTCGCTAGTAGTATAGGAGTAGGTATGTCGTGTGTGTATTGTATAATTTGCGACTTTACAGCTAATTAAAGTAAAGCGGTGTGACAAAGGAGAGGTCTATACCCCAGCAGTGAGTTGAGACATACAAATAATAATGATTATACTGTTTTAAGAAAGTGTGTTTTACCATTATGTTATTTACATCTCTAGGTAGAGATTTTGCATTTACTATACTTTTTAACTTATATTTACCATGTCGGTTCATCTGGTAGGTCATTGAACTTTACGACTAATTATTTCATACTAAGTATCTCCCAGTTTAAGCTATTGGTTCTACAATTAACCCATACCCAATAGCGAAGTGGGAAATATTATTTAAAATCACTAGAATGCATTTATTAAATATAGGGTCGAAACATATTTTAACCTATTTTTTATTTATAGCGTAGATAATTTACGATGCACCGACCAAAATCAACTTGATATTATCTTCAGCAATTGTGAGGCATTATTTTGCAATTTACATCCTATTGTTTTCAAAAATAAACTCGGTCGGTACAAAGCTATCACCATTAATAACCATTATTATCTACCTCATTTGGTGCGTAAATACAATGCAATCGTACTGCATTCTAAGATTACCCAGTGATAGAGTGATAAGACTAGATAAACGGTTAAATGTATCGCAAACTATTAATTACAAAGATCTGATCAAAGTCATCATAATCAAGACTACGTACCCCGTATCCATTCGCAGGAAAGAAACATGAAAAGTAAGTGCCCAAAACAGGAATAACACGTCACTAAAATAAAACTAAAATCGAAACCTAAATTAGCATTTTACTTTCAAAAAAATCAAGGTTACGCACTACAATAACTTTCACGTAATAAGTTGTTAATAAAGGGTTTCGCAGTAACGTGCTTGATTATGAATGTACAATTTTAGTGTTAAGTTGTTTTGTCCGCGGCCAGATATTAGGCGGTTGATCGAGGCAAATTTTGTTTTATTGTTCCATGTTTC
The DNA here is from genome assembly GCA_918843915.1 of Notodonta ziczac. NCBI lineage: Eukaryota > Metazoa > Arthropoda > Insecta > Lepidoptera > Notodontidae > Notodonta > Notodonta ziczac. Next base: position 4,206,490 of record OU974038.1, on the reverse strand, counting down.
TTACAAACCATAGACACAGATTTACATAGTACATAAGTATCACGATTTGTATTGAAGCCAAGCGTGCCGAATTTTAGATTCAAAGACACCGATGCCGCCGATGCCCTCCGCCCGCTACGATTCTCTCGAGTGATTATCTCGCTCATCCTCATATTTTTTATATCTGTATTCACGCGGACTGTAAGTTAGCGGCGACCTACCTTGACGCTTGGCCGGGGTTTCGTACACGCGAAGTACATGCATTTGCGTTATCTATGTAAATCTATATCTGTGTTAAAAACCGATTTTAATAAAAGTCAGCAAAAAACTAAATTAATATGAAACGTCTGGGTAAACGATGCGCTGAGAACGGGGCGGTTGGTTCTACACGGCCTAGGGCGGCCGCCTCTGCGTATAGGCGTTTAATAATGCCTAGGTATGTAAAGGTACTTCCTTAGTGTTACGGAGCCTCTGAGAACTGTGTATTTTACCCTACGTTTGCACTAGGGCAAACTGGAACGTCAACATAGTCATTCATGATCGTCATTATAATAATCATTATTGTATTGCAATAAGTTTAACCAGTTGAACTAACTGGACAATTTTATCCAGTTATTTTAACTTTGGAACAATATAACCCCTTAACACGATGTTATATTATTATATATACGATCTTTGTCTCTACACCATGGACAAATAAGTGTATCTAATATAATAAATTTATGTAATTACCTACCTAGACTAATTCATGCACTTCTTTAGTAGGTGTAAAAGAGAAAGTGAGTATAATTATATTTTATATACATATAAGTTAGTACCTACAGCTGATTAAAATAGTTTTCTATTCTAAGCGATTTTTATTTCTTAATTTCATCAAAATGATTTAATACCTATCAACCTGTTTTACCAACATGTTGGCAAATGTATTGTGAACTTGTTATTTAACTGGAAAAAATCTTGAAACGAGCAGGTATCAATTCTTGAAAAAAAGTCTAAATCATACATTATTTAACTAAGTACCTACATACCTATGTCCTTTGTAGTTGTTGTAAATCATAAGTTGTAATGATATGAACACACCCGTATTTTTAAAAGTACATCCATTAGCATATTTGACAGAATATTTTTGTAGAAACCTACAGAGAGCTTCTCTTCTTCTATCTGTCATTGTCCACAAATGCCGTTTGGTATTTGAGCTTTTTAGCAGATTTATTAGGTAAGTATTCTTCAATTCATCGGGTTCTCATTGGTGGTAATTAAATAAAACTATGGTAAGGATATAGACAAGGTAGATTATCGACGCTGACATGCTGTAGCAGCCGCAGATAATTACGATGTGGGCGATTCTTAGTAGGTCGCGTTAGGTACAGAGCTAAATCATGAATTACAAACTTAATGATCAGAAATGAGAGAGAAACCACATAAGTAATTTATATTTCCTTAATATCGAACTGTTAACATGTTGTGAACAAATCCTGTTGATATTCACACCAGTCGCGAAACCGTATGGCATACATATGGGATATAGGTACCTACTGTGGATATTGAGAATTGAAAAACAGTCTTATTTCATTAATTTTTAGGAATCATTCCCGTTGGCCGACACTAATAGGTATTCGCAATCACTGGTGGTCAATAGGCGCGGCGCTTTATCCTGCGCAGGCACCTACCACAACACGGTACAAACACAAAGCATGATGCATAAAATTGTACGGAGACGTACTTACTTATTTAAAATATTGTTACGTACACGTACTAGGGGTAGGTACAATTAATGCCGACTACGTGTATAAAGGGTTTATTCCGCTCTCCACAAACTTGACAAATACACAGTTCTACACTAGTTCACTATTACTAGTTACACACAACAAGCACTGTTCCAAATCACTTAGCAGACTCACAGTATTCCAATATTATCGCCTAGGTCACTGGTATATCACTCTTCGTTCGCTTACTTAAGTTCCGTACACTATCGCTTCCAAGAAGTAACTCACTCGCTGCCCGTCGTCAACACCTTATATACGGAATAAAGATGCGAGCTGGTATTTTCCTGAACATTCTCGGTAGGTATGTACGTAATAATAATCGGAATCGAATGATCTCGAGACACATTGTCGGCTTCCCTTTGTATTCGTTCGCGAGTAGGTATTCGCCGGCCGTCGCGCCGATAACGCAAGGGCGTTCACTTTATACCTACATACCTACAGTCTCGAACATTCAATTTTTAGAGATCCTTCGTAACTAATCGATGGAGTACATCTAGAATAAAAATGCGTTTTTTGTATCACGCTGATAAAATAAGGATACTTCGAGATATTTGACCAAGTAGTTTCTAGGTCGCAACAATATTTTCGGTTTTTCTTCGACGGTAACATGGACGTACCGGCTCCCTGTCAAATTGTCACGGCAAATGAAAGCGTGTCTGAGCATAGTTATAACTTCCTTGTTGTACGTACTACACAGATATTTATATGTGTGAGTGAGACCGGCGCGTGGCACCCGTGTGGAAACACGGGCCCCACCCTGCTTCCCCCCTCACAACCCTACAAGACCTAATAACGTTCAAGATACGATAATTAGGTATAAAAGCATTCCGCGGCCGAGTCGATAATACGGTCCACAACGCGGCATTACCGTGTTTTGAAAAGGCGCCCGTTCTCATAGGAAAATTCCAATGTAGATGAACCTCCCGTGACAAATAACCTCGGTATGAGATGTATGATTTATTTCCTTGGAATCTGACCGCACACGACACCTCATAAAGGACACTACTTCCATTCTACCTGTAGTTATAAATTGTGACGTATTTCTTATCAATGATACTCGCCCCAAAGATTGAACATTATTATTTATTTGTTTATTAAATAGCATATTGGTCTGCTTGCTTAAGATACGTTTTAAAGAAAAACAGCGAACTTAGCGACCTGTAATGACTACCTTTGTTGGTCATAATGTTTTCAGATGATATTTTTTAATGAAAATTCGTTGTGCTAGATCAGCCTTTCCCACACGCGTCACGCATCACGCATAACGCGTCACGCGTCACGCATCACGCGTTACGCTTTTCACCGTTTTAGTCCCCGGGTAGCGAGCGCCCCGAACGTCCGTAAAGAAGCTTCGCTTCAAAAATAAACAAAAATGATTTTTGTTTGACCGCGGTCCCCTTAAGATACGCTCGCGGATCCCCAAAGTTTCACGGACTCCAGGTTGGGAAACCCGGTTCTAGATGTTGATGCTTTGCTTGTTACAGCTATAAGGCGAGATAGTGGTGTGTCCCGTATCTAAATATATATAACTCAAATGTGACTGACTGACTGACTGACATAGTGATCTATCAACGCACAGCCCAAACCACTGGACGGATCGGGCTGAAATTTGGCATGCTAAGAAAGGATTTTGATTAATCCCCCAAGGATAAAATAGGGGATGAATAATCCCGAAATTTTTGTTAAGTTAAATTACACGCGGACGAAGTCGCGGGCACAGCTAGTTAATAAATATATCTCAAGTCTGATAGCGGTCTTCAGTACGCTTTAGACATGTCATTTTGTACTGGTATGACATAAGAACGACAATTTCAAGATCGAACTCAAGCTTGAGATCCATTTATTAATACGGCCCTAAAACCACTTCATCGGAGATAACAAGATCAAAAGCATCGCTGACTGATATCATCAATATACCCCCTACCTAGCGTACAACACAACAGTTTTAATAACCTATTCTAATACCTTGATATTTGGTTGAATTTTGCTTCGGTATTTAATTTTCCTTGCAAACATGAATGGAATTTTTACATTTTCCATCTTGCATGCATTTATTTTTACCGTAACCTCGTTTGAACAAACACAATTTATCTTTACCGGCCGCAGTTCTAATACAAAATCGGACTTTACAGATTTACTTCTACCTGGGTACCTGTGGGACATCGCAAAGAGCACCACTAAGGCTGAGAGGCTGTCGTGTGCAGCGGCCATGGCGGTCCTCGCCCTTTGCATCACCCTAATCGCGTACTTCGTAGTCACTGGAAAAAAGAAAGAGGAGGATATTGATGTTGGTAAGCAGGTATATTCGTCACTTTCTGCTACTTCTTCGACTTTCGCAGACTCTTTCTTGCCTTGGTTAAGAAAAGGCGGTCTGACCATTTCTTAAAATATCCTCTGCCATTGCAGCCATTTCTGCAAGACAAATCTGATGAATTAGAATTCCTGATCCGGTTATAAGCTTATACCGCATGTAATAAGTTAGTCGGACTGCTTAGTAAATTCTAGATACACCACTTATATCAAAACGGAGCACAAAGTTACTAGACGAGGCAGGGGCGCCTCGGTTAAGGAATTAGTAGGTAGCAAAAAATTCGCTTCTATTCTATTCCGTGGCATGTAAATTGAACCTTTTAATTAATACTGTTTCATCATGATCAATGATGTTCTGTTCGTCAGTACCTACTGCTGTGATAGATCATGATACGCCTGATGCTTCTGATATTAATTTTAGTGTAACCTAGCCATAAAAAATGTTGCAACCATTCATTAACATACATATATATCCTACCACCATTTTATTAATGTTTATCCTTCACACCAATAGCCCCCCACGAATGGTTCATAACCCGGGACATGTGGTTGGCTGAAAAAGTCGTCACCGGGAAGACGATGGACGAGTACGAGCCTGTGCGGCTGGTCATCATAGCGCATACGGCTGGCAACACTTGCATCCAATTCAAACCTTGCGCGGCTATGGTGAGGAGCCTGCAGTCGTGGTACATGAAAGACTATGGCTATGATTTACCGTTAGTAATATTACATATTTTTTTCACGCCCGCTTGGAGCAATAGTTCGGGCGTAGGCCGCTCGGCTCACTGCACATAGTGGTGGCGAGTTCGATGCCCGCTGGGGTAAATTACGGAAATGGCCTTTTCGTACTCCCTGTCTGGGTGTCACTGGGATCGTCCTCAGTCCATTGTTCGGTTCCCATAGTAGAAGCGTTGCTTAGTTTGGGACCATACAGTTGGTGTGTCAGTCTGGCGATATTTATTTATTATTATTTGCACAAAATTTTACAAGATTAACCTGATGGCCGTTTGTCTGTGAAGCTGGGTTGTAAGTGTAGGTAAGACAATGGGGATGGCGATGCGTCAGCGATCTATGTATAAACATTTTTGCTGCTGTGATGCGGCTTGTGCCATGTTAAAGGGGTTTGTTTTAATAAAATCGCGCTATCGCATCACAATTGCTTGGCCAGTGCAGACCTGGCCTTAGCATTATTAATTAAACGTTTGTTTAGATCATCTATTATACATAAATTTAGTCTACAATTGACCCTACGAATAATAACATTGTGTGTTTTATACCCCAAAGACACAGACTGGAATAATTCCGTTCTTCCAATTCACTAATCACTTATTGATTGTACTCTAATGATAATCCCTTAATTTGATGTTTTGACAGTAAAATTACCCAAATCTGTCGAATGCTTGAATGCGCTCTTTGATCAAATATATTGCTGTAACAGTTACAACTTCTTGATCGGCAACGAGGGCCGCGTCTACGAAGGGAGGGGCTGGAACGTGGAAGGCGCACACACAAAGAACTACAACTCCTGCTCAATCGGAATCGCGTTCATGGGTAAGCATTTGATGTATCTATGGCACGGTCGCTGATCACGAAGAAATTCGTACAATGACCTGTTATTACCTGTCTTTGTCACTCCCGCGTAAATCTAATACGTCTCGCTCATACAGTTGCCGGTCACACGCAGTTCACGGCAACTGTATGAGCGAGACGTATTAGATTTACGCGGGAGTGACAAAGACAGGTAATAACAGGTCATTGTACGAATTTCTTCGTGATCAGCGACCGTGCCATACCTATTTATAATGTATAAACGATCCCACCGTATTGTGAGTTATAGAGTAGCTACGAGTGTTTTTATGCAGAGGAAAGACATGCAGTTATCGTGTGTCTAACTAAAGTTATAAGGTTTTGTATAAAACAATTGATATTCGGTGCCATAGGACATGGCTCAGCAGTAGGTAGACGTTCAGTTGATATAAATAAAAATTATAATGTAGGTATAGGTATAAATTAATTTAATCAAATCACGTAAATAAAGATCATGCCAAATTAATTCTCCATAGGCGACTACCGCGAGGGCATAGCCTCAAAGTCCAGAGTGAGTGAGATTCAACTGAAGCGAGCCAAAATGCTGCTCGCTCAAGGAGTGAAGCTGGGTCACATACACCCACAATACCAAGTGGTGGGTGCCAGAGACCTAGCGCCTACGGTGAGCCCCGGCGACAATATATACAGCACCATCCAGAAATGGAGTCAGTTCGCACACAACAACGTGTTCAAAAACAAAACGTGTCCGGAAATACGATCCATGTTTGAGGAAGAAAGCTCTACAACGGCCGAGCCGCAACAATTAAAAGTATAGTGATGTGAAAGCCGCTACAGAGTATCCGACAGAGTGACAGAACATACGGAATTAACATAAAGCTATCAAACAGTCTTTCTTATTTCTTTAAATAGCTCCGTCAGATTAGGTGGTCTGTGGCGCTCGGGAGTCGAGACAGTTCGGGAGTGAATTGAACTCATTAGTTTGACGATTGCATCGGTACCATCAACAAAATTGACGCTTGATAAATTTTTAACACTTTTCCCTTGCAGGCAGTAATCATAGGATGCCTCGCCCATTATGTTGTTGTCCAAATAAAAGCCCTTTTTTAGAAAGCCATTTGTTTTAATTGTTTTTATGACCCCGCTAGTCGCATGTGGCTGCTGGTTACTGCATACAAAATGCAACCTTAAGGTGATCAAGCGTCGAGTTTGTTGAGTGTACATGTAAATAACAAGCTCCGAATACAGACTTATTTTAGAATGGCTAATAAGTGAATTATACCATAAGATTCTCATTAAAATGTATATACCTAGAATAAGTATGTTAATTGTATTAAATAAGTCGTGTATGTGTGTTCTATTAAAATGGAGCCCCTAAATCGCAATTTTGTGGTTGCAAAACCAAACGATTGATTTCAAGAAATAGTTATTGACTCAAGACGTGACCGCACTGAAAAGCAGTGGAGCGTCGCGGCATGGCACCACAATTATGAAATCGTAGTGATACACATGTATGAAATTGTATGAAATCGCAGTGCCCCGCCGCGTCGTGAGTTACAACCTTTGTTCCATCTCATATGATGGTCAAAATAAAACTATGGTCATAACATTTTTGTTGCACTGCTCCGCTGCAATACAGTTCTGTTCTGTGCGATCGTATCTTTAGCAACATAATTGCAATATACCTATTATAATTCGCTGGGATAATAATAGTTATGCATCAATAATGTTCGAACGGGCAGAACAATAACAATTATTATTATCTACCTAAGTATTTTTCTAAGTAAGCAGTAAAATCATTTAGATATATCTCTTACTTTAGTTTTTAAAATAATTGTTTGCTCGGATAAGGTTTATATTAACATTTAGGTTTATACCTGTATATAAAAATTCGGTGTGCGTGTTCGTAATTTTTCTCCGAAACGGCTTGACCGATTTTGATGATTTTTTGTACTTATGTGGTTACCTGCATGGTTCTTAGCTATAGTTGCACCCGGTGAGTTGCATGGCGCTGTTATCGACATTCATAAAATACGCCATCATAATAGATTACGGAATGAGTATATTCCAGTCATTAATTAAATTACTTGGAAAAGGACTGTTGTAGCTGCCACTTATTTTGTTTTGTTACAAAGTACCTAATTCTGTTGCATACACAACTAACGCCCGTATCTACAAAATCACTATGAAGTCTCATAATGCGTGGGAACCTTTGATTTTTCCAGAGACAGTTCTTGCTTTACCCCAATTTTTCCTTTATGACGCCAACGACATGGACTGTCCATTGAGAAATGTCAAACTTCGGTCCCTCACTTAGGCCCATACATAGAATTCTAAATAGTAGGGCCCGTATTAATAAACTGCTATCAATTCTGAGAAGGATTATGGAAATGTCATTCCAGTACAAAATTACATGTAAACGCGTGCTCCAGACCGCTCTCAGAGTTCAAATATATTTATTAACTGGCTGAGCCCGCGACTTCGTCCGCGTGGAATTTAACTTAACAAAAAAACCCGCTCCCGCGTTCTGAGCCCGCGCGACAGGACCATTTTTATAAAATTTTGTTTTTCTAAAATAAAAGTAGCCTAAGTTACTGTTTATAACAACAGCTATCTATCAGTGAAAGTCCCGTCAAAATCGGTCCAGCCGTTTCGGAGATACTCTTTGATTTCATGTGATTTTATTTTTTTACGCGGAACCCTAATTGTTTTTCTAAAATTAAAGTAGCCTAAGTTACTCCTTGAAACATCAGCTATCTGCGAGTGAAAGTCCCGTCAAAATCGGTCCAGCCGTTTCGGAGATTACCCGGAACAAACACACAGACAGACAGACGGACCAAAAAAATTTTAAATCGCGTTTTTGTTATAGGTGTCGTATGTACTTTCATATGTATTTAGTGAAAAGGTGTTATTTTGATATTACAAACAGACACTCCAATTTTATTTATTTGTATAGATATACCTTACACACGTATAGTTTGTAAATACGGTCGTTATACTTTAATTATCTCCCTCAAAGTCGTAACAGCCGCAAGACAGCAATATGTTAATTGTACAAGTAGATCATTTAACTAGTTGGAATTTGTTTACAGACTCAAGTGGGTATGCGCCGATATCTATAGTTTAATTATTCCAAGTTGAAGGCAAATATTAAAATAATGAAAATAAATAACATAATAAGAAACTAATTCTAGTTTAATTGAGTTTGTATATCCTTGCATTTTAAAAACCTCCATATGCACTGTTTATAATTAAACCTAATTTTGAAAATGGAACCAGTCTACACATACTTCTACAACCTAAAATCAACCTTCAGTTACTTGAACTAGGGTTGGTTTTGGATAGCAGAATTATATGTCGTTTGTTCTGTTCTGGAAATGGATGTTCAATTAAGGTGAAGGCGCCTGTCTAGACCGCGAAATTCAAAATTTTCGAGTATTTTTATAGTGTATCCAAAATCTGAAAACATTTAAGGCAACATTGTGATTTGCGACAAACACAGTATGCGGTGCGTTTATTAATATATTTTTTTTACTCTAAATATTATCACGGTGGATATGATACTAGTCAATCACAAAATGTACAAAAATTGCCAGATTATCTGGATAGCTGTCGTTCTTGAAATGTTTTAGAGTCAGTTGGATATATTAATAAATGCACTGCACACGGTCTTTGTCACGAATTACAAAATGTGCCTTTTATTATTGTCAGATTTTGAAATATTTCTAAGACCTAAAAAAAATTTGAACGTCGCGGGCTAGATGGGCTCTTTAGCCTTAAACATTAAGAAAATTGGAAGTATATTACTCATCTGGGTACGAGGATCTAAAGAGGCCTGCTCCCAGTTTTCACAGACCGTCGCCACTGCTTACTGCGTAATATAGAAACAACCCCGTCAATAGTCTAGTGTTTAGCGGGACTGCTCACGTAACCGAGAGGTTCCGGATTCAATCCTCGCCTTTCTCGTATCGGACTAGTACTTAAAATCCGTACACTCAAGAGAATAATAACATAAATAGTTATAACTATTTGTATTTACGTATAATATTACGAGGCATGCCTTTTAAGTTCTGTCGTTTCCATAATTCCCGGCAATTTTGAATTTGGAACTGTTCTATATTCGAATGTGTTTAAATTTCGAATCTCAAAACAGTTGAATGTATTAGGATTAATGTTATTGTTTAGTCACAACGTCGATTAGAATCTGTCAGGTTACGTACGAAAATGAATCTTTCTAAGGAAAATGTTCGTGCAATAATTTTCTACATCTTTAGAAGAGGCCTGACACGGCTTCAGTGTTTTGAAGAGCTAATATCTGTGTTCAGGGATGAAGCCCCATGTCTGCGGACTGTCGAACGCTGGTATTTAGAATTCCAGCGTGGACATACTAGTGTTAGTGACAAATCTCGCGAAGGTCGCCCAAAATCTGCATTCACTAAAGATAACATCATTGGAGTGAGACAACTAATTCTCGAAGATCGTCATGTGACGTATCGAGAGATAGAGGCTCTATTAGGCATCTCAGGGACAACCATTCAGAAGATCTTGCATGAAGCGCTTGGTGTAAGAAAGCTAGTTTGCCGTTGGATACCGCATCTGCTTTCCGACGATCACAAGGCGGCCCGCGTCAGATGGTGTAAGAAAACTCTGCAAAGGTTCAACCGAGGAGAGTCAAATCACGTCTACGACATCATCAGTGGTGACGAATCTTGGATCTATGCCTACGATCCTGATTCCAAACAACAATCTACAATCTGGGTCTTTCAAGACGAGCCAAGGCCGACTAAAGTTGTTCGTTCTCGAAGCACTTCAAAGAAGATGGTGGCCACGTTCGTTAGAAAAACCGGCCATGTTGCGACTATTGCACTTGATGATCGTAGAACGGTTAACGCAGAGTGGTATACCACAGTTTGTTTACCACAAGTCATCGCCGAACTTCGAAAATCTAACTCAAAGCGACGCATCATCCTGCACCACGACAATGCAAGTTCACACAGCGCTCGTCAAACGATTGAGTATTTGAAGCAGGAAAAAGTAGAAATTCTTGACCATCCTCCATACAGTCCTGACCTAAGCCCTAACGATTTTTTTACATTTCCTAAAATTAAGAAAAGTCTTCGTGGTCAAAGGTTCCAGTCCAGTCAAGAAGCAGTCGACGCTTTCAAGTCAGCCATTTTGAACACCCCCACTTTAGAGTGGAATAAATGTTATAATAACTGGTTTGAGCGAATGGAAAAGTGTATTAAGCTACGTGGTGAATACTTTGAAAAACAATAAAAAGTACTATAAGGTTCTAGTTGTGTTTTTTTCTTCAAACGACAAAACTTAAAAGGCATCCCTCGTATAACTAGTCTGATCTGTTTGACTGTACGCACCTGCTAAATAAATAGATTTTAATGAAACTCAACATAGTACGCAGGATATAGGATTTTATGTAGGAAATATGGAATGATTCCCAGAGGGACAACACATCCATAGTAGATTCGACTACCTATCTATATTAGTACACAATTCATAAGACTATGCACATGGATTTTTTTTAACTTGTGCTAGCATATAAGACTAAATGAAGGGTCGAGGAATTATTTCGCCCGTGTCAGGCCCGCTGCGCCGACTGCCAGCCGCATATTTCACCACACGCATCTCGCAAGAACACGCAACGGGAACGCACACAACCCAATGAAGGTGCGTTCGTTCAGTCACAAACAACAAATATGTGGGTACAGCACTGAGATAATACAATCGAAGAATTAAATAAAAATAAACTCCATGATTATTAAAAAGTTTGTAATTTCCGAAATGCTTAAATAATTTCACATTTTTGTTTGGTTTTCAATCATTCAGAGGTTCTTTTAGGCACTGAAGATTACATTTTACTGGTTCGCCAAATTCGTAGCTACACTGAAAAGTTTGTGTACTAGTTGAAATTTTAAAAGTATCCTATCAGATCTCATTGCAGTTTATGAGTTAGCAGTTTGGCATAGACATAATTAAATAAAACTGCACAACAGGCGTACAGGCGTAAATGTTTAAGACTAGTTTACAATAATACCTATACCCGAAGTGACCCGGTGTTTAAATTTCGTACACTACGACATCAAATATCCCGATTATTTATTACATAATTCTCACTATTACTATTCAACGGTTACATGGGCATATACATACGATACGGCGAAACAAACATCTGTAGTTTTATAAGCGTAAGGCATATAACGTTTGTTCAAAATTCCTATTATTTCTTTGGGATTATATATTTAGAAATAGCGTAAGCGCTTATAAAATACTCGTACAATCCTCGAGAAGCGACAATTTGACACCGTACACCGTTAAACTATAGTTGCATTAACTATATACAACCGATATACGTACGATACTCCACACAGGTCTGCTATGAAAGCACTAAACCGTCCATTGAACTGCCACTCCCCCTAACCCTACCGACGACAAAAATATAACATTAAAATAGATAATAACACATTTGTGTATTAGGTGTTTTCATAATAGACCCTAATTTTAGATAAACAGTAACATTATTTATTTATTTATTATACACATACAAATCCCATTTTATAAAGTACATGTAAAATCTTGTTAACTACACGATATTTTCAATTTGAATTTTATTATTTAGTTGATTCATTCGATATCAAATTGTCAATGACAATACTTTGATATTGTGTATGATTGTATCACACAAAGGGAGAGGTTACATCAGCGATTGGCAGAGTCGTCGCGAGTTCGGTGGTAAGCTCAGCTGTGCATGACGAGATGAACATCATGAACAAAAATAATCGATTTCTATCACATGTGAACACACCTCGTATTGCTTAGTAGATTAATTAGTTCAGTCTACAAGTTTATAAATACATTCAATACGGTTGTTTGATCCGATAATATCAAAGTCGTTCGTAGAGTTGACGTTGGATAAATATGACGAAATCCTTATTAATAATGGCAGCGAAGCGTTAGCACTGGCAGGCATATGCGAGGGCTGAAATAGGAAGGCGGTATCGCCACGGACGCGGCCCATATAGTGTGACAACCAATTGGATCGGTCCAACGAAGCTTACAGTACAATCAAGGGCAAATATATGTATACACCACAAAATCCCAAAAAATGCCTTCATCAGTGAGATCATAAATTAGGGAACATCAAAAGGTGCAATAGTATGTCCTCATCTATCAACGCATACATTAGAAACACCTTAACTGGCCTTTAGATACTGATTCTGACAAATGCTCACTAAGAAATATTTTTAAAATAGAATTTTCAGGTTTGACGGACATCGGACATTCCATTGTGAGTTGGTTTATGAAAATATCTGTAAAAAATGTCATATATACAACATTATTTCTTGCTAAGTGTTACATCTTTATGGGTTGCGTAATGTGCACATATTTATGAGAATTTTGATGAGTTTAATTTAGTGCATCTTATGATAAACTAACTTATGAATACTTGTATACATATCTTTGCCCTTGACTGTACAGGAGTAGTTGTAAGTAAGGTTGACCCAGTCGACTTAGTATCGTTATGTATTGTTAATTGACACGCATAGTCGAGGAATCGTGTCCATCGCCCTAGCACATAAACAACAAGTATACCGTATAAGTCACAAACAACCGAAGTAATTGCGTTGCGGGTTATAAAAAATACATGTAACAAAACTCACAGCCATAGACAGTCACTATTTAAAGTAAATTCGTAACTCGCTATCCCTATAATGCAACCGAACACGGGACGATCAAACGTATTGTTACAGATGCAGAACGACACACAAGCTATAGTTCATCACTACCCCCGATATCAAATCTGAGCCCAGTTGTCCTCAGAAAATGTTTAACTGGAACATGTGTGGGTTGTGTTATATCGCCAGCAACAAATCTAGACACGCGGCAGCGTGGCAAGCCAAGTTCTAGTATTAAGTTACTGAAGCCCGTATTAATATATCGATCTCAAGACCGGCTGCGGTCTTTAAAATGTCATACCAAAATTACATTTCAAAAGCGTACTCAAGATCGCTCTCAGACTTGAGATCGGTATATTAATACTTGCCTAATAGTTGCTTCCCTCCTATTTGTATTAAATGTCCATAAGTCACAACATCAACTTACGTATTTAATTATAATTAAACATTTTTTATATATATATATTTCGATTCTCTGCCATTACAAACATAGCACTAGAGTCAGCGTTATATTTTAACTCTAAAGATTATGCAATAATTTATATGTGTAATTTGTTTATACAGCCATAAGTATACCTTCTATAAGATCATGCAAAACGTAAATTACAGCTTAAATATTTCAATGTAAGGCATCAATAAATTGTTGTTAATTAAACATTTATTACATCTTTAAAATGATTTGATTGCTACAACTATCACAGGGGCTAAGTCCTTGACAGAGAGAGGACTTCATTATGGATTACAAATTAGCGTTGACACAAGTGGCATAACTATGCACTATAGTTTCTTTACTATGGTAACACCGCGTCATGTCACACTCCGATTTATTCGCAATACTTTAGAGACAGGTAAAAAAAGAGAAATTGAAGTAAATAATACATTATGAAAAAAAAATCATTTATTAAAATATCATGATAATAGGGATGTATCAAAGGTGAAAAACAATCGATTACTACATACAAGGAGAGTTGTAAAGAGATCCGCTACATGAACTGCGGGAACGTACGACCATGGTGTAATAGAGGCAATTTTCCTTAGAACAATTTTTCGGCACCAATGGACCTCGATTACCGCCACGAGAGCGGCGTGCATATCAAGTTCATAAAGTCATCAAAAGTTAATTATAAAAGTGCAAAAAGTACTATATTTAATTATATCGTGGCCAACACACAGCTGCGCAAATCCTTATTACACTATACTTAACATCACGACCGCAATCCTGAAACGGTTAGTCAGAGACGTTTTACAAACATTCACTTTTCACCAAAATTCTAAATAATTGTACCGCAGCCGCATTGTGTCTCTTCATATGCCTTTTACACAATGTTTTCTATAGTATATTGTCCTGTCGCGTTTCTATGCAACCTCTTAATTTCTATAATTCCTCTTCCTAATAACTTAGATGGAGCGCGTAGAACTAGTGAGTGAAGCTAGCAAAAGTAATACCAAATAGAATAATACATATCATCCTGATCCTTTTTAAGATTTGCCGATTGCTGTTCGCGACCCGCGACCGGGAACGTACGTCTAATCACATAAAAAATAATAATTGTATTCATGTCGTATTGAGTTATAAAATAAAACCCATGAGCAAATCTGAAAAATAATACTGGATTGAAGATATTTGATATTATTTTCGCTGACGACACTGCTGATTCTAAGCGCTCTGTCTATGTTATTCTGTTCCCCTGAAGTTACGTGGTCCAGGAGTTATTTGGTTGATTTCTAGCTCCCCGGAACTGTCGGGATGCCCATTTACAGATAGTTTATGGCATGATCACCTCTTTGAACGCAAACATTCTCGGAGTATGCATTACATCATACTCGCGTTGTATTTCTCGCATGATTATATGAGGACAATTATATTTGAATGAGTACTACGTTGTCATTCCTTGCAGCAGGCCCTGACTTTATCACCAATGCAGATTAAAGCCATAGAGAAAACATTTTTGCACTCGTATAACAAACCCGCTGTTGTGGATCAGAGACAAAAGCGCGAAGTATTTACCGTAGCGTAATGCTAATGCAAGCGTTTGCTGTCCCGCTCACATGCAAGATTTCATAAATAGGAATGACAGTGACAGCACGAGATCTCGATGACGATACGATTACGTTGGCAGTTCTCGCTATACACACAGGCAGCGGTAATTTAGTCCCGTTGGTTCCCTTCACACACTTGTATACCACGAAGGTGCAGGATCTTTGACCAACGTTTCTATTATGACGGCACAGAACAGTAGTTACAATGATGGAATCACAAATCCTGCTCCTTCGTGAATGGTAAAGCATTCTTTGGAAATGTATAACACGAAATAATTCATATTACTTGGTTAATATCAACATTTGTTTCTTAATTTTTTTAACAATCAACTGTAATTGTACTTCGCATTTTTACATACCTACACCAGTTAATATAAGTATTCTAATTCGAACTGGGTTATAATACCAATATGAAAGTGACGCTCCAACGAGATAACGAATGTTTAGGACCATTTCGATCGCGGGAATTTAATTTTATAGGAATTTATTACATCATCATAATTTATTTAAAATTGATTGTGTAGCTAAAAGTAAGTTAAGTAGGCAATATTATGAGGGATAGGAAGTGATTGTGGGGAAATAATTAATTATGACGCTTATAGACGCGACATCGATCCTATGTATAGTTGTTAAAAGAGCTTATTTTGCACGACATGAACATAATCGTGATGATACATCTATAATGAAAATGATAATATGATTTAACATTAACCCCCAAATTTATAACATCATAATCGATTTACAATTTCTAAAGAAAAAAACATTTTTGTTCCATAGTCCTGAAAAATAATTTTGATTGAAATTTCCATAAATTGGGGGTCCCTATTACAGCAAAATATACAAAAAAAAACTAAGAATTGAAAGGGATGTGGCACTCGAGAATACGCAAGAATAAAGAAGGAAGAAAGATTAGGACGTCTTCAGCCAACATTATGCTGTGTGTTACATACATTACCATATCAATATACTGAATATACAAAATAAAACAATTAGCTGCGATGTCGCGTCGCATGACGTGTTCACTGAACATGAATAAAACTACATAAACTTGACAGAATATGCTTGGAAACGGTGATCTGTTTAGTCACAAATTCAATATGGCGGAGCGTGCAGCGAGTTCGATCCGGATGACGCGTGCAATACCCACCTGACACGGTACCTTGTCACACTCGCGCCCGGATTTAGTCTCAACGGTCCAAGAATGTGTGGCAGACAACATGGCACGACGCAGCGTCATTTCAAAGCCTCCATTGTCTACCATTCATAAACTGTTTCGGGAACAATAGGGAAAAGGCGTCAACCAAAGTTACCTTGGTAATGTTAAATTACGCTCAATTTTAGGTGCGAATAAATGTTAACCATCCAGAAATAGCAGACGCATCTATTTCAGTTAAAACTTAAACAATTCTTATGATTAACACATTCAAAAGTAGATTCATACGTTTTCCTTGCGAATAGTTAAGCGATCGATTCGCATGTACAAAAGATAACAACAAAAAATATCAGATACAGCCTGGCGTGGTGCTCTGCCTAAGTTATGTTAGGGCAATTTGTATTTTGCGCACGCCCGCCGCTACCGCATGTTCGCTTAGCTCGCTTAACCTGCTCAGCTGGCTCGCATGTTGTAATCGCGCTTCCAAACTCAACTTGTATAGTATAGTATGTGCAAATCTATCGTTCCAAATTTTCTCTGTTGATCTTATCGTTTAAATTTATGAATAGTTGAAACGTTCGTATCTACTTTTACAAGATGCTATTTTGTGTTTTCTTGCTCGCACGCTCTGCCGCACCGCCTTTGCAAACATAAGACTGTAAAGCGATGAAAAAAAGATGACATAAATTTCAAAGTATAACTAGAACTCAAAAATATAACCTTTAATGAAATCAATTATAAACGGCCGCAATGAACACGACGAAGGTGCGCATCGTGCGCCGATCAACATAATCTAATACCAGCAAGTATACTGGTTATAAATATTTAAATTCAGTCTTTGGTTCCATTCCAGTTCCTTGCATAAATGCTTTTTCCGATTAACCATGAATATTTTGTTCGATAAAGGTTAGCCACCGTAGTTATAGAATACGTCGACACATGACAGATGAAGAGCCCGCGGGACGAGAAGCAGGGATCACATAATACTAAGGGACTAGCCTGCCCAACAAGGACATTATTATATTTTTATTGCACAACAAATTTTCAACGATCACAGTATGTTTCCAAATATAGAGATCACTCACACTAGCGCGCCCGGTTCGCTTGAGCGGCAGCGGCGCGCACGCCAAACATATCCATACGTACTGAATAAATAAACAAATATTTACAGTATCGACCGTTTAAAATAGTTACATTAGGGTGAAATAATCGGAAAATAGTACGTTATGAATAAAATATAAATAATTTAATATTTTTAGATGACTACAGAAGAATATATTGACCTATAGAAAAGTCGAGATTGTTAGGCGACATAGGTACACATACCTAAACGAATTACGAGGACGCATCTCGCTGCAGTCGACGCGCAAACGAACCGAGCCCTAAAACGTTACAACAGCCAGTGTTCGCACACAATATGTCCATCAATTTATTACATCTGTCTATCACGCACCTTACTTAAAACAGTTAACTTAGAAACACCGAGCGCTGACATAAAATGAATCGCTAACAGTCAGACACTAGCAGTAATGCAACATTTTATATTAACATAATTTTTGTTATATTCGAAAATAATAATAGTTAATCAGTTGTGTGAATATTAGCATTTTATACACATTACACCTAGGATTCTATAATATTTACATTGTTTCCCAATGCGAGTAGTGGATATATCGAGGCGAGCGGTCCACGAGAGCTTAGTCATGTGTCGCGCACCGGCCGAGGCCGGTCGGAACTCGGCAAACCTAACGACTCAGCGGCCGGGGACTTTCGTAAACGGAATTTTGAACAACGTCTCTATGCGAAAAAGAACCTCTTATATAAAATCAACGGTGAACAAGCAACTCAACTCGGCTCGCTCAATTGATATGTACCTTGCTTATAGACGCTATACATACTCGTGTTATTTATCTGTATTGATGACAGCTGACAATAATTTATTGTTTCCACCTAGAATTAGTAAAAATAACAAAACAATTTCCTAAATGCTGCTAAAGAAAAGAGGTTAAGTCAGTCTCTCATGAATACAATGAAATAATTTGAAATGGAAAATCAAACCAAGATGTTTCTTCTACGTGGTTCAGGCTTGGGAGCGCGCCAGCGCGGCTTTCTACTCGGCTAGTTGTTCTGAAACAATGCAGTCATAATTAAACAATTTGGCAATTTTTGACAACACAAGTTTCTGCCCGCGACTTCGTCCGCGTAGACTTAAGTAAAGTATTCTATGTATTAATCCAGGTTATAAACTGTGTACCAAATTTTATTCAAATCCGTTCAGTAGTTTTTGCATGAAAGAGTACGAGGGATGCCTTTTAAGTTTTGTCGTTTGAAGAAAAAAACACAACTAGAACCTTATAGTACTTTTTATTGTTTTTCAAAGTATTCACCACGTAGCTTAATACACTTTTCCATTCGCTCAAACCAGTTATTATAACATTTATTCCACTCTAAAGTGGGGGTGTTCAAAATGGCTGACTTGAAAGCGTCGACTGCTTCTTCACTGGACTGGAACCTTTGACCACGAAGACTTTTCTTAATTTTAGGAAATGTAAAAAAAAACCGTTAGGGCTTAGGTCAGGACTGTATGGAGGATGGTCAAGAATTTCTACTTTTTCCTGCTTCAAATACTCAATCGTTTGACGAGCGCTGTGTGAACTTGCATTGTCGTGGTGCAGGATGATGCGTCGCTTTGAGTTAGATTTTCGAAGTTTGGCGATGACTTGTGGTAAACAAACTGTGGTATACCACTCTGCGTTAACCGTTCTACGATCATCAAGTGCAATAGTCGCAACATGGCCGGTTTTTCTAACGAACGTGGCCACCATCTTCTTTGAAGTGCTTCGAGAACGAACAACTTTAGTCGGCTTTGGCTCGTCTTGAAAGACCCAGATTGTAGATTGTTGTTTGGAATCAGGATCGTAGGCATAGATCCAAGATTCGTCACCACTGATGATGTCGTAGACGTGATTTGACTCTCCTCGGTTGAACCTTTGCAGAGTTTTCTTACACCATCTGACGCGGGCCGCCTTGTGACCGTCGGAAAGCAGATGCGGTATCCAACGGCAAACTAGCTTTCTTACACCAAGCGCTTCATGCAAGATCTTCTGAATGGTTGTCCCTGAGATGCCTAATAGAGCCTCTATCTCTCGATACGTCACATGACGATCTTCGAGAATTAGTTGTCTCACTCCAATGATGTTATCTTCAGTGAATGCAGATTTTGGGCGACCTTCGCGAGATTTGTCACTAACACTAGTATGTCCACGCTGGAATTCTAAATACCAGCGTTCGACAGTCCGCAGACATGGGGCTTCATCCCTGAACACAGATATTAGCTCTTCAAAACACTGAAGCCGTGTCAGGCCTCTTCTAAAGTTGTAGAAAATTATTACACGAACATTTTCCTTAGAATGATTCATTTTCGTACGTAACCTGACAGATTCTAATCGACGCTGTGACTAAACAATAACATTAATCCTAATACATTCAACTGTTTTGAGATTCGAAATTTAAACACATTCGAATATAGAACAGTTCCAAATTCAAAATTGCCGGGAATTATGGAAACGACAGAACTTAAAAGGCATGCCTCGTAACAAACATACATCCTCACTCACAAACTTTCGCATTTATAATATTAGTAGGATTTGATGACTGCTTGGCGAAGTAATTCACCGCGTGGTTATGGGTTCGGTTCCCGTCCATTGTAGGTGTACTCATAGTAAAAGCGTTGCTCAGTTTGGAACCATGCAGTTGGTGCGCCAGTCTGGCGTTATTTATTTACTATTTTTTGCTCGCGATTTCGTACTCTAGGATTTCGAAACGGGTTTTGTTTATAAATTTCCATCCCTTATTTCATCCCTTTAAGTTTTATTCGCGACAAAAGATACCCATGTCATTGCCCAAGGGCCAATCTATATCTATACTAAAATTTATCGAAATTGGTTCAGCTGTTTAAGCGTGAAAACCTAACAAACAGATAGACAGGCACTGTCGCATCTGGCGTTATCACTACATAGTATACAAAACAAAGTCGCTTCCCGCTGTCTGTCCCTATGTATGCTTAGATTTTTAAAACTACGCAACGAATTTTGCTTTGTTTTTTTTATAGATGGAGTAATTCAAGAGGTCGGTTTATATGTATAATACATCCTACTAATATTATAAATGCGAAAGTTTGTGAGTGTGGATGTATGTTTGTTACTCTTTCACGTCAAATCTACTGAATGGATTTGAATGAAATTTGGAACACAGATGGTTTATAACCGGGATTAACACATAGGATACTTTTTATCCCGATAATCCCGAAATTTTTGTTAAGTTAAATACTACGCGGACGAAGTCCGTGGGCACAGCTAGTGCATAATGTAGTAGAGAAACACTGATAATTCTAGCTGTGCGAAGTCGGGGCGGGTCTCTAGTTAATTTATAATTAACGAGTCTTACCATTGACGGGCCGCCGCGGGCGGAAGCCGCGCGTGCCGTCGGGCCCGCGAGGCGTGCGCGTGACGACCACGCGCGGGCCGGCGGCCTCCTCCTGCGAGGCGGTACGAAGCCGCGACAGCAGCCGCTCGGGCCGCTGCGGCTTCGCGGCCGCTGAACCCTTGCCACTGTTGACAACGTTTTACGCGTTTCATACATACTACACACCCACTCAAACACACTACATATTCTTATAACAGTTACTTTTAGACAACACTAAGTGTACTAATTTGTAAACTCATACGTTCCTCACTGACCCTATTCAGCAACTTGGACTCAAGATACAGGCTGCCCTGCGCACCTAGTTTGAGTTCCAATGATAATTATATTATGTAATTTATAATGGAATAATTTTTTGTCTTTATTATGTCTTATAGTTATACAGGTTGAAACACAAAGGGTATACTTTTTGAAGCGAAGCTTCTTTACGGACGTTCGGGGCGCTCGCTACGCGGGCACTCAAACGGTGAAAAGCGTAACGCGTTATTTTTATGTTACACTCTGCCTACCCTGTTTCAAAACCCTATGCACGCCACTTATAATATATCTAATATCTACTGCAAAGCTTCGCTTCTTTCGGGCGTCCCTAGACGGCACTGATTTTTTTTACAAAACTTTTTAATTCTAAAACTATCCGCTTTGGAGGAAACTTGAAAAACAAAAGTTGTTATAGGGATACAGCTATTGACAGATTTCACAAGTCTACAAAACCTTTAGTGGTTCAACTGTCCCACAAAGCCGGTAGTTTTAGATTTTAAAAGTAAAGTTGCAAGAAATAGTATACCCTTTCTGTTTCACCTAGTATATAAGCCCGCATTAATCACTCTATCTACATTCTGCGAGCGGTCTTGAGTTCGCCTTTGACGTGGAATGTTGTACTGGTATGACATAAGAATTACATCTCCAAGATCACTCTCAAACTTGAGATCGATTTATTAATAAGGGCCTAGGTGCCTTCTTGTCAGCAAAGACCGACGGGAACCTCAAAATGTTGACTTCAAGTTGTTTACTTTTACTTAATTATTGTGTGTAATTTTCTGACAAGTTGGCCTAAAAGCCACTTGGCCACTATCGGTACATACGATAAGAAAGTTACTACATTTAATATTACTAAGGTTTTCAATTAGAAATTCTAAATTTTAATCCAAAAATCACTGAATTAAAATACATATTACATACAGATGTCGCATTCAAAATTTTGCTTATAAATCTACAACAACCACTCACCCAATTCTGACGACGTTGCAAGCGGATGATTTGCCATTCCTAGGGTTGGTGAGCATAACGAACTCGACCACGTCGCCAGCCTGCAGCTCGCTAGGGTTGCCGCGGACCTCCGACATGTGGAAGAACAGCCGCCGGTTGTCTTCACCCTCCAGGGATAGAAATCCGAAACCACCTGAAAGTAAGGCATTTCTCTTGTAAGGACATCAACTAGCGGTCCCGCTTGCGAGGTTCGATTACCATTGGTCAGGCCAGAAAAAGTCCACCCTGAAACTTTATAGGATTGGCTAATAGATTTTTCTGTTTGTCGTCTTTATTATGCTCATAATAAGATACTACATTATTGATCTTCCAAGTGATATCGCGTGAGATCGGCCGTTAAGTCGGAATCAAAATGTATTATTTAAAATCTATTTGACTCCAGGACAAGTTACCGAAACAAATACGCTTAGGTTTACGATCGGCCAATCACAATGCATATTTTTTTGCGATAGACCAATCGCAATGCGATGCTTCCACTCTAGTCGCGCAACAAGTTTGATGCAAGTTATTCCTAGTGGGAGTCCAAGAGTGGTTGGTCCGCGGGACTAACCTTTAATAGACTCGACGCTGGCACGCCTCTTCTTCCTGATTGGCACAATGTTGGTAGCCCTGCCCTCCACGTCGGCTTGGAAGGTGACCGGGTCACCCACCTGCAGAATCTCACGCTTGCACGCCAACCCCATTATTCCGAATTCGTAGGACGTACCGCCTTCCACTTGGATCAGGCCTGTAATATATATATTTTTATGTGATGTAAGTCTAAAATAAAACATAATAGGGGAAGAGAGAGAGAGAGAATTGAGGACTGAAGACCTACTCTGACGAGCTGCATCCATAATTTCTTGACGAGTTATATTACCTACACCAAAACCTCATCCAAACTGAAATTTTCCAGTCAGATAGCAGTCCGTGATGGAGCTTGTCTGAATAGACCCTAAAAGAAAGATTCTTCAAAGTATTAACGTCTGGTGCATTGTTGAAACAACTTGCGGCAAACAGTACTCATCCTCAAGTAAGTACCCTTCACCTTCCGGTGTAACCTGACTTCGCACAAAACCTATGTAGTACTAGCACTTTTTTGTTGACCACATGTGTGAATATTTTGTATGAGAAGTTTGGTCATTTGGAAAGCAAATGCGCCCAATAACCTGTTGCGACCATACGAATGGTCTTCTCCGTGAAGGTCAAGTATTAATGTGGAAGACACGAGAGAGATGCATCACGATCGTAGCAATGGTAAAGCACAGTCTCCGTCTATGAACATGCTAAAACATTTTCAAATGTTCATCAATGTTTGTGAACGTTTGTAAACATTTAGCAACATTACACGACGACGAAAAAGACATGTCGCAGTGAGCAGTGTCTAGAAGCTACGACTTCGTCAAATAAAGTACATGTGAGTACATTTTTAAGCCCTTGAGCAGAATACTTTTCAATGCTATGATAATCGCGTTAACCTAAATTAAACAACAAATGGTGTGGCGCATGTGGGCGCTGGTGTGATTTGAAGCCACTACGTTTTTCTCTTGGTAAGTGGTTTATTTAATCACTCTTCGATATTTTAATAATATAAAATCTATTATTATACATTGATTTATTTTTGTATTTGTATTCATTAAAGGTGAGTTCAGACAAAACGAGCGAGCGCTCATTCTATCTAGTTCTCTTTGTGTAAACAGAAAGACTATTGTTTCGCATAGATAAAAAGAAAAATAATAGGGAGGGAAAGAACACTCTTGTTTATACAAGTTGAAACAGAAAGGGTATACTTTTTCTTTCAAAAAAAAATCATCTTTACATATCTATACAAAACCAAAACCAAAATTTAGTACTTCAACTGTCCCACAAAGCCTATAAGTTTTAGATTTCCAAAGTAAAGTAGCAAAAATATAGTATACCCTTTATAGTTTACCCTTTGTTCTTAACCCACCTGGAGGAAACGATGGTTACCTGAATACTGAGCCTGGTCCGGATTCAAGGCCCGCAGGGTCCTGGTGACAGTGCCGTTCAGTGTGGGCTCCAGCGACTTCGCTATCGGCACGGTGCCGCGGGTCAACAGCCGCACGTACTCTGCGCTCGCGCACCCCCCGCCCGAGCCGTTGACGCGGCCCAGCGCGTACTCCACCTCGCACCCCAGCTCGAGCCCGTCGGGGCTGCCTTCCAGGTTACTGAAATAAATAAACAAATAATAATATAAATGCGAAAGTTTGTGAGTGTGGATGTATGTTTGTTACTCTTTCACGCAAAAACAACTGAACGGATTTGAATGAAATTTGGAACACAGATAGTTTATAACCTGGATTAACACATAGAATACTTTACTGAAGTCTACGCGGACAAAGTCGCGGGCAGAAACTAGTACATAAATAAATATCGCCAGACAGACACACCATCTGTACGGTCCCAAGCTAAGCAAAGCTTGTACTATGGGTACCGTACAATGGACTGGTGATCCCAGTGTCACCCAGACCTGGGCAAATTACGAAAACGCCATTTCTGAAATTTGCCCCGGCGCCGCGGAAATCGAACCCGCAACCAGCCGAGCGGCCTACGCTCGCACCGCTGCGCTAAGCGGTCGTCCAATGACCGAACGAATACAAATAAACACCAATCTCAATGACTGTATTTTCTAAAGAGTTCAGATGTGTATACGCCTATACCAGAAATAAATAAAAGCAAGTCAATCAATATTATTCGTAGAAATTTGAATCACATTCATCACCAATCAAGCCTAATGACAAGCAGCCGCTGTAGTCTGATCAGATTGAAGTAAGTAATCGCCAAAAAACACCCAAGTGTATCATCCAAAACAGAACAATCATCATTAACTTTGCCCTAACGGGAATCGAACCCGCATCCACTGGATACAATGATCTGGGCGACCTACACTAAATCCAGGCTCAGGAGACGTATTTTTTCTTAAAAGCCAATATAAAATTACAATCCTACTAATATTATAAATGTGAACGTTTGTGAGTGTGAGTGTGAATGTATGTATGTATGTATGTTTGTTACTCCTTCACGCAAAAACTACTGAACGGATTTGGATGAAATTTGGAACACAGGTAGTTTATAACCGGGATTAACATATAGGATACTTTTTATCCCGATAATCCCGAATTTTTAGTTACGTTAAATACTAAGCGGACGAAGTCGGGGGGCACAGCTAGTAATACATAAAGTCATATTTGAAAGGCATTAAGATACAGTCAAGAAAGGGATTTCTGGACGAAATAGTGTTGAGGGCCAAAATTGGTGCACTGCTACCTGGGCCGGGTAACATAAAAAAATACAAACAAGTTTCGAACAACAGTGCCTATCACGTCCTAATCTCATACAACTTCACCACGCAAATCTATAAATATGACCTAATATCAACCTTGTAGGCTGTGAATAAAATGACTGTGACGCCAGACGGCATGGGCATGGCGAGACTACGAGGGTTGTTTGAGTATCAAACCCAGAATAAACCATACAAAAATAACTTAATATTTCGCTCAGCAATCGATTTTAATATACAGCAACGTTCATATGATTAAGTACCCAGATCCACACACAATGTATTCAGATAATATGAAATATGTATATAATCACAGTATATCTGTGTTTTTCAAAGTAAATCGTAAGCAAACAAAATATAAGGCAAACGCTTGCATTCCAAATGGCAATTAAACAATAAGCAAAACTATATAAGTATAAAAGTTACTCCGATTGACGACCGCTTGGCGCAGTGATTTGAACGTAGGCCGCTCGTATCACTGCACCGGGTGGTTGCGGGTTTGATTCCCGCCGGGGCGAGTTTCGGAAATGTCCTTTTCGTAATTTTCCCAGGCCTGGGTGTCACTGGGATCGCCCCCAGTCCATTGTACGGTATCCATATTACAAGCGTTGCCTTGTTTGGGACCATACAGATGGTGTGTCAGTCTGGCGATATTTATTTTATTCATACACACATAAAATATAGAAGAGACACAGGATGTTCAGATAAAAATAGATATACTTTGCGCAGACGGAGCCAATCAGAGTTAATACGGTCGCCCAGTCGACATCACAGCGTGGGCGTAACAAGCTAATTACATCTGTATACAGTCATTTTTATGCTTATGATATCGAAAATAAAATTACATTATACAGACAGACATTTTGTTTTCGGTTCCATTTATAAATAACTAGCTGTGACCACGGACTTCGTCCGCGTAGTAGTTAACGTAACAAAAATTTCGGGATTATCGGGATAAAAAGAAACCTATATGTTAATTCCGGTTATAAACTATCTGTGTTCCAAATTTCATCTAAATCCGTTCAGTAGTTTTTGCGTGAAAGAGTAACAAACATACATCCACACTCACAAACTTTCGCATTTATAATATTAGTAGGAAAATAAAAACAACTAAGATTAAGTAAAGAATTGCTTACTCAGTGATTTTACAAGAATTTTCTTAAACTAAACTATGCCGCGCGTACTGTTATGTTAATATCCCCAGTCCATCAAAGCTAAGATTTGAAATTAGCTCTTTTCGTGTATGGTTTCTAACAAAGTGATTAATTATTTCGCAAAGGCACGCCCAGCCAGTAAATTAACCCTGACAATAAGCTTCTAAAATTAATTAATTCAGATTTTTCCAACAAAATACTCTGAAATTTTTGTCATCCCACTCTTTGGTGGATTCGAGAATGACGCTCCTTCAAGTAAATAATCTATTCAGAACAAAATTAGTAAAAAAAAGCTTAGTAAAAACAGATAAAATTTAGTTTAACATGCCTCAAATAAAATCAATACGGCTTGCTGCAGAAAAATATATAATAAAATCGCACAGCATATTATAAAAAATCGCAAAATAATAATTTGTATATTGTCAAAACCAAACAAACAAGCCACTATGGTTACGCAAAGAAAATATAGACTTGCAATACATAGCACAATACAGAATAAACAGATTTCGCATACAATCATTTACATTTTAAAATGAATAAGTTAAAAGGTCAAAATAAGAGCAAAAAGGAATGTAATAATATCAGATTTTAGCATGCCTCTGTGCTTAATATATATTACAACCTGTGGCGCCAAATAATAACACCTATTTGATTTTTATCTACCTTACCTGTTAAATCGTGCAATATTAAAACAACATCATATTAACTAACCTGAAGTGAAAGAAAACTTCTTTATTGTGATCAGATGTCTCGATGAAGCCGAAGCCGTCCTTGAGCGCGGCGATAAAGCCTTGCAAGACGGGGCGGCCGTTGGCGCCGTTGCTGCTCGACGTCCCGTTCTGCGCGTGCTGGACTTGCACCGACTTCGCTATCAGCTCCTTAGTTCGCTTCACCTGCGACACAACACTAGTGTTAAATCTCAATATATATAACTCAAAGGTGACTGACTGACATAGTGATCTATCAAGGCACAGCCCAAACCACTGGACGGATCGGGCTGAAATTTGGCATGCAGGTAGATGTTATGACGTAGGCATCCGCTAAGAAAGGATTTTGATTAATTCTACCCCCAAGGGGATAAAATAATCCCGAAATTTTTGTTAAGTTAAATTACACGCTGTCGAAGTCGCGGGCACAGCTAGTTCTACATATAGGTAGAGTTTTGTATTCATTCGATTGGTGATTTAAAAACAAATAAATGAATGTATGAGTTTTTACAACCAGTATCACAACCGCATCGGTAAGTTGAATGCGATTTCGTTAAAACAAACCCCTTTGACTTAATAAAATATTTATAAACAGGCTTTGGCAGGAACATATGTATACATTTGCTTACATGATGTAGAATCGTAATCGCCTTGCCTTTGCGGCTCTGGCCAAGTAATACCTGATATACGTCAAAGGTGACGAAGTCACCAACACGGGGTAGCAGCTTAGATTCACACTTCTTGGCAGAGAATGAGAGAGATTTCTTTTGTTGATTCACTTGCCAACTGATCACGCCATTCAATTCCTGTACACAAGAAAATATTTTCTTTCAATCATTAGATTCAAAGGATTCACGAGCGCGGCTCCATATATTCAGAACCCGATACTATTGTCAGTCACATTTTAGCGTAGCTAGTATTGAGAAGCTGAAAGCAGAGTATGGTATGACATTAATATCCCCATTTTCGCCAGGTACTTTTCATATTAGTAGCCATCATAATTGTGATCACTTCATGCTAAATTGTTATTTGTTATAAACCTGCTTCTACAACTACTATTACTCACCACAACCACCATTATAACTTAATCCATTACCAAAATGTTACCAGCAAACATACAATGCACTATACTATTGGTAAGTAAAACCGATTACTGAGTTTAGGCAGTGATAATATGTTGCATGACAACTATGTGGTAATCTTAAGAGCCGAGATAAAGAGAACCCGAACCCTCAATTGCGGTTTAGCTTACTGTAAAAACAAAATGATTATACTGGCGAAATAATATACTTTCTGAAATAGACTCGGGAACGCAAAAAAACTTGATTTTGACATCCTTGGTGCTTTAAGCCTAGTGTAGACGATCATGGGATTGACCCTGTAAGTTAGTATCCTACTAATAGTATAAATGTGAAAGTTTGTGAGTGTGGATGTATGTATGTATGTATATTTGTTACTCCTTCATGCAAAAACTACTGAACGGATTTGAATGAAATTTGGAATACAGATAGTTTATAACCGGGATTAACATATAGGATACTTTTTATCCCGATAATCCCGAAATTTTTGTTACGTTAATTACTACGCGGACGAAGTCCGTGGGCACAGCTAGTGCTGTATATTTTCGACACTAGCAGTCGTCGTAGATTACTTGTTGTTGAGCAACAATTCCAGTTGCACTGGACCGACTTGTGAGCTCAAAGTCAGCATTGGACTGGTCAAACTAGTTTCCACACCAGGCCAGTAGCAAATCCGCGCTGGACTGGACATCGTGTAAAAGCCGCCTGAGATAAGGTCGTGTATTTATCCAGTAGAATCACATTGTTTTTGGAAAACAAAACCAATATAATATGTCTATGTATAGTCAGCAATCGTTCATGTGTGTTTAGTACCGTATCACTTGTTGGTACCGCTTGGTAGGTACTCTTCTCACCCGACAACTGAGGAAAGAAAAATTATACTTAGAATTCTTCTCAGTGTGTAACCCGCTAGGCGGTCAACAGAACATAAAAATACCTACGAAAAGGTCGCGAAATATCAACCAACTAATTTCTACCGCTTTCGCGATCAAGCCACAAACCAAGCCACACACTAAGTGGTGAAAATTTTGTAAAACGTTTACTAGAGTGAGCAACCATTACTTGGCCGGAAGACAGACTGGATAACATTTTAGAACGAAACTTTTTCATACAAAGACTTTACTAGTGAACGGCCCACAAGTTAAGGATAAATATCCATGCCAATTCGTGATTAATCATAGAAAAATCCCTATTCCATTGTTTTTCGCAACTGCCACTCTATTTCCTCGTACAATTCTTAACAAACCTCAAACTCGCTAAGATTTACAATAAACTAACGGCCGAAAACTCGTTACGAGACGTCTTTATCTATTACTTTTTGTATGACGCGTCAAAATCAAGAAGCTCTCAAATTAGTAACGTTAAAGTAACAGACTCTTGTCTATATAAGTATGGGAACGGCACTCACCGCCTGGGAAGCTCTCGTAGGGCTCGAATTTGAGGACACCAGCTGAGCCTCTTTGGTGACGACGCCGCGAGTGCCGTTCTCGATCAATGTCTCGAACTTCACAGTCCCTGGCACCAAGTGATTGATGCGTATGGCCGATTGACGGTTGTTCATGTTGGAGAATATTGTCACTGGGTCCACGGTGAACTCCACCTGTTATTATAATAAAAAAAATACAATATATTTTTATTCATGTAGTCCAACAAAGCAATTATGAACAGTCAGAATCAACAAATGTTTCAGGAATGCTGATCCTACTGAGAAGATCCAGCAAGAACAATGGTTACTCTTTTCAATTGAAAGAAAGTTGGTGTACATTCTCAG
This sequence comes from Notodonta ziczac, assembly GCA_918843915.1. Classification (NCBI taxonomy): domain Eukaryota; kingdom Metazoa; phylum Arthropoda; class Insecta; order Lepidoptera; family Notodontidae; genus Notodonta; species Notodonta ziczac. Next base: position 4,176,267 of record OU974038.1, on the reverse strand, counting down.
AAACAGCAACGCGTGAGCAGGCAACACAGCTGGCACTGGTAAGTAATATTAATTTAATAATACCAAGCTAATTAAATTTCACTCAAATGTATAATAGGCATTTCAATTTAATAAATTATAGAAAACTAGGTATATACCTACTCCCACTTTGCATTGAAATTAACGTAATGAAAGAAAAACGTAGATATGAAACATCATTGCTTCAGCGGGGTTTCTTGAGTGATAAATAAAGGAAGTGAAAATTTTGAATAAACCAAATTAAAATGTTGCCCCACAAGTAGTGTCCGCATATGACGTGAGAAAATTCACTGATTAATATTACCATTTTTTCTAAATGATGTCCACCACCCAGCTCTTCAATTCACAACAACAGTGTAGCATCAATTTTGACCATCAAAAATGTGTACAATGCAGAAGCTTGATTATTTATTTATTTTATTTAAACTCAATGCACAAGTAAAAACACAATGTAACAAAGGCGGACTTAATGCCTTAGGCATTATCTACCAGTCGACCTTAGGGTGGTGCAGAAACAACATGGCGGGTGCAACTTATACGAGAGAAATAGAGAGTAATTTATACCTATATACATATTATTGATAAATACATAGATACATACATACAAATAAAACAAAATTGTTAAGAGAAAAAAAAAAGTCCAACGAATTACCGCTGTGACGATTCTACCAACTTCTTGCGAATGTGCTCTCGTGCCTTTACCTTATAAGACATTATAATATAATATAGACATTATAATATAGTGCAACATAATACTAACCTCATCTCCGACGCTAAGTTCTTGCCCCAAGCGGAGGACTTCAGCAAAGTGGAAGAACATCGTTTGTTCCCTCTCCGCGCAGCGGATAAACCCGTACCCATCCCGCAGCGAGCACACGACGCCCTGCTCCCTCCTGGTTGGAACAAAGCGAAGGGTCTTAGTACACGTGTCATATAATGTTTCCCAAAGGCAGCATCGATATTGCATTCCCGCGAGTCCAAGACCACCTTTTTCACGAAATTTAATAAAAATAATTAATTATTTAGTAATAATATTTTATTTGCAATAGTTCAAGCACCTTTTGGGGTCAAGTCGCTATAATATGTCTCATCATCTGTAGCAGTTGACCTCGACATAAGACTTACATACATGACATTAAAATTCACACAAAAGTCCTCTACATATTGAACCCATGTCCCCATGCAAGCCTTCCAAAGAACTAGGCTAAGTTCGTGACACGGAAAAACATAGTAAAAGTATTAATAAAGGCCTTTCTCTTAGGGCCAATTTCACCAACTCGCTAACGGACCGTTAAAGCAGTAAACGATTGTTATAGAACAATTGGTTACTGCTCTTACGATCCGTTAATGTGTTTGATGAATATGGCCCAAAGTATTGCAAAGATGCAAAACGAAGACTGCTTTTTAACACAAATGTCATGAATATAAAAAAGTTAAAATCCTACCAATATTATAAATGCGAAAGTTTGTGAGTGTGGATGTATGATTGTTACTTTTTCACGCAAAAACTACTGAACGGATTCGGGTAAAATTTGGAACACAGATAGTTTATGACCTGGATTAACAAATATCTACTATATTAAGTCTACGCGGACGAAGTCGCGGGCTAGAAACTAGTGTTAAATATACTATGTATCAAAATGTACTTACCTTTCTCCAGATACATTGAAGGATTCATCAAGTAATGAAATATTCGTGGCACGTTTCAGCTGGTCCCTCCTGTCTGTGGCGACTTGGAACTTGACCCAGTCTCCGTGGCGCAAGGTGAACTCGCCACACTGATCCTTGTCGCCGAAAGGCACCTAAAGTGACAAAAATAAAATAAATACCTTCTAAAAATTTGAACAACAAGAACAACAGTTCTGCAGAATGGAATCTACACATTTTACTGCAAACCGAAACCAACCTACAACCACGTGCGCTCTAGGGTCGGTTTTGGTCAATTAATTTATCAAACGCTTTATTAAAGAAAACCGCAAGTAGATGTAGGTAGCGGCCCACGACCAATGCTGCGATACATATTTCCTTTAAACTGCCACATCATTCTCTCCGCCTACATTTTGATACAAAGTGAAACTGCGTAGCCTCTCCGTTCGTAGCAACCGAGCCTTGCCTTGAAAAAAGGATGCCATACAAATGTAAAACTGTGTACGCCCGGGCAGTAACAGCAACAGGCTAATTTGGTACAAAAATATGCCAATTAAAACCAAACAATATTTGAACCACTTTTACAGCACACAATCAAAGATTCCACTTGCAACCACTGAAAAGCCCCTACTCCTCACAAATGCGTGTCAAAAAACGATCGAATATGAACTATGTCCGTATTATCGACAAACATGCGCGAGCGAACATCCTACATGCATAATAGATCGCGTGGGTGACGACCAATCAACGTGTAGCACGCTTTCAATAACACTCGAAAAGGAAAGTTATGTTTAGAACCTACGCATGAAAATCACCTACAGGAATTTATAGGAAACTAGCCGTCCCGGCAAATGTTGTTCTGCTATAAAAAATATATCTATATAAGTAGGTATGAAAAATAGATGTTGACCGATTCTCAGACCTACCCGATATGTACACAAAATTTCATGAATATCAGTCGAGCCGTTTCGAAGGAGTTTGGCAACAAACACCGCGAGAGAGAGAATGAGAAATGAGAATTTTATACCTATATTAGATTATTATTAAAAATACTTTTTTGTTTCCTATCCTATTAAGACACATGTAAGTCACCTTCTAGTATAAGCTATGGTGCTCAAAGTTCATTGGTTCCGTCGGCTACCGGGATTTGCACCCACGCCTCAGGACCGCCTCAGGCCTCAGGCCATTAACACAAAAAAAGCCTAGTTTTAGATTTACAAAGTGAAGTTGCAAAAAAATTGTATACCCTATCTGTTACCTAGTATAGGTATATGACGCTAATTACCTCAACTTCAGAATGGTCTGCGGCGCGATATCGGATGCGTCCTGGCAACGGGTCGTTCTGTGGCACGCGCACCATGGTCCCGCGCTCCAGCGGCTTCAACACCTGCCCGCGCATTATCTCCGGACTCACATCCTCGAACACCACAGAGCCACCGGGCAGTTTAGTTATATTGCACGCAACCTCCTTGCCCTGAACATATGGAATACCATCAATTTATATTTAGCCCTATACAGACTGTTTGTTGTGACGAAAACTACTTGGGAGTTTTGATGAGTATCGGGTATAGATTTAAATGGCATATTTTTTATTACTCAAAATTCGAACTCATTATCCAAAGATTTTTAGAAATATTTTTGCCAAACATTCTTATATCTCCAGTACTATTTTTTTTTTTACAGACTATTACTAATATTAAATATTTAATTATTGGTCTGTCTTCATTTGGCTACATATATCAGCTACTGTATATATAGTTCAATTATTATTTCAGACTTAATTATATAATTTTATTATTATTATTATACAGGATCTTTTAAACGCTCGCACCTAACCTACCACTTACATTTCTAGTTTGTATGATAAATTCAACGTCATCTCCCAAAATCAATTCTTCCTTAGTTTTAGCTTCAGAGTAGTGAAAGAATATCTCCTTGACGACATCAGCGCGTTCGATGAATCCGAAATTTTCTTTCATCGAACACACTACGCCGTGATATTTAACCGGGTGTACAGGATTCTCGAAACGGACATGACAGGCTCCCAAAGTGCCCCTGCAACGAAACATAACGGTCAAGGGAAACAACAAAACAAAAATAAAAAAAAGTTATCTAATATTCTAACATTAATGACGTACACTTACCGCTGATTGGTTGCTATTTGGAAACTCACAGCATCACCCGTATGCAATGTGACGTTGCCCTCCACATCGTCTTTTGTATAAGGTAAAAAGAAACATTCACCACGGTTCTCATAAGAAATTCTTCCTGTATTGTCACCGGAACCTTCGCCTTTAACCTCGGTTGTAACTGTGCCTGTGACTCGTGCCTCACTCAAGACCTTGTTATAGGCAAAAAATATAAATATAATACTGAAATACGAACAGTTGATAGCATAAAAAAAGAGATAAACATACCACTTCTGGTGCTATCTTCGTAACGGTTGAAGCAATCGGTTTACCAGTACGACGATCATATGTCATCTCAAATTCGACAGGATCTCCGATCTTCAGATGTTCAGTGTTACCACTAAATTGGCTGAAATGAAAGAACAGGCGAGCCTGCCTCTCGCAGCATTGGATGAATCCGTATGAGTGAAGCAGCTTTTCAATTATGCCGGTCTCTCTTATAGGTGGGTTATTAGTTGAATCGTATTGGGTGTTATTCGTAGATCCACTAGAATAGGCATCTCCCATTGGGCTGCTGTCTAAATTATAGCCAAGAGAAAAACGGTTGCCACCACCTGCTTTTGGTGCACTGCTGTAATTATCTCTTGGTGAACTTGGGTACTCACCTTTGAACAAAAGAGGAAACATTAAAATATATTGTCTTGGATCAAAAACATAGTTTTTATTCATTAAAGGCAATTGGCCGTTTTTGTTATATCTGAAAATATATCCTCAATATTGAAAAATTCAGTATTGTTTTATTGAAAATCAGAATCTTTCCACATGACCCAAATGTTCATAAGAGTTCATAGGAATTTAGATCATAGATTAAATGTGTAATATAGTATAATAGCATAGTGCACATTGATAGCCATACATTTAAATAAAATAATAAATGAAGTTTACTTGTCACCACATTATTTTATATATTATTAATAATATAATTGTTTTGTTTTCACTACTTGATCAAAACCAGTAGGTTATAGATAATGGTGAATTCTTAAATGTGAGGTATCTCTAAACTCAGATGTACTCATCCCACTGAGATATCACATTACATAATTATGTTTGTTCTAAGAGGAATTAAACTAAAATTTGGAAATTATTTAATTCATCAGGTGATTTGTATAGGGACCTACAAAGAGATCATGTACAGTTAATCATTAATTAATCAATTACGGACTAGTAAATTTATTGAGAACTTGAATATAACAAAATAGGATCTGTAACATTATGCTTCTTTTCTACCTATATAAGTACATCCAATGAAAGAGTTTATCATAAAATCTCAAATAATGTCACTGCTGTGACATAAAAAATGAGGCCACGGCAATACCAAAGATATAATTGCATTTGCATACATCATACTACTGAAGTGTTACAAAAACACAACTTGCTACTTCCCGGTTGTAACAATATTTTGGTGGTGGTTGAAGAAACATTCACTAAACATACATACATACTGATGCCTATATCCCAGGGGGGTTGGCATAGAACACTGATTGCTATGATCCTGAATGATCTTTATCATACTAAATCTATTTAGTAATATTATGAGACAAACACTTACCATTACGGTAAGACGGTTTAGACTGCATGTTAGAATGCTGAAGATCTAGAATATCCTGCAAGGGTGAGGAGTGTGAATCTGGCGGTTGGAACATTTTCCACTGAGGATTGCTAGACATTATTTGTTGATTGTTTCTTCCTTGTATATGGGTCGAAAATGTCAGTACGTAGGTACCAATATATCACAGAACAATTGTGTGGTGTTAAGTTACAAATAGAAGTTACAAATTTTTAAATCAAATCACATTTTCCTTTAGTCTTTGTGTTCAACTGAACACTATGAAGTCTATAATATAAGAGTCACAATTTATGCACCAAAGTCACTAATGTTGAAAAGTAAAACTACTTATAATTATGTTATGCTAAATCCTCAGATGTCTTCAATGCTTGCTGAGTCGGAGCTCCGTGGTGCTGGTGGTTAGCTTGGTTGCAGGTAGGTATCGTATACTGTTGGTATCTATACGTTTTACTCGATATTCACAAGCTGCAATAGACACTCTCGTTAACCACTACATTACAATAAGACTGCGTTCGCAAAAAAAACGGCGATTTTTAACAAAGCGTCGCGTTGGATGATCGTTCTACATTTTATTATTGCTATCTAGGTAGGTATCGACTATCGGCCGTGCGATACACTGATGTACAGAAATTACACCGCCGCCGTGAGAAAAGACCCAACGCGTTGAATTCTTTTATCTACTTCTAATAAGGCAAACAACATATCACATTCGAACTACGCGATTGTTAACAGTTTTTGCAGATGTGAAACGACTGAATTCGATAGCAAATAAATACAAAACTATGAAATCAAATCTCACCACGACACAGCATAGCACTGACGACATACCGCCATATTGAATGTCAACATTTATCACGACTTTGATCCAGCGCCGCAAACAAGTTTTGTATTTTGTAAGAAATAAATAACCATATGATTATGAATTGAATGTGATCCTACGATTAAATAAATATTTCCTATTATGGTTTTTTAAATTTTGTGTTTATTTTTTTGACTAAAGGCGAAAATCTATCATAGGGATTTGATTTGATTTTTCTCTATTTTATGGCCATCGAAAAGTAGAACATGACCATAAAGTTCAAATTTTTTAAAATGAATTATTTGCAATATATTACAATAACCAAATATTAAACAGTAATTATTACAATAACAAAATATTAAACAGTAAGTTAGGGAAAATTTTCGTTTCTCTAAATTCCTCATTTCTAATTATTAAGTTGCTTACTATAGTGTGTATCTACTATTTGTTATTATCAGTAAATATCGGAAAAAAGGGGGTACTTATCCCAAAGGCATTTCTATGGGTGTAACTACGTAACGAGTAACCGCATTATTTTTTATTTTAAAATATGACTTATTATTAACTTAGAACTGTATTTTAATTACTGACAACATTATACAAACAAATGTCAAATTTACGAACAGGTATTGATACCTACTAGTGATGCGACTCATGGATCGTCACGTATTTAACACATATCGGTTCCGTCGGAGTCGAATATTTTGTATTATTAGATGAGTATTGGGCATGGTTGTGATATTTATCATAAAATATTTGATTATACCTATATCTTTTTTTAAACAATTATTTTATTTCGTTAATTAGTACGTCATGTATGACGTCAATAGATGGCGTTAGCAGTCTTAAATTAAATTAAAAACTCACATTTAAATAAAATAAACAAGTGAGGGTTTCTTACAAGGATATAATATTCTCAAACCACTCTCTAAAATGTATTACATTCAATATAATCAAGGGCACTCCTCTTCCACTTATGTCGCCCCATGAAAAAAATCCTACTATACTTGTGTTCATGATGAATAATGCTCCGTGATCTAAAATATATTCACATCTTTTATTATATAAAAGGACAAAATTAAGTATAAAGTTGCGGGTACGGTGGTGAATGTCAAAGAAATGGTTCACTCATTACTTTTATAAAATATGGAATCGTACCAGTTCCATGGGATGATCTCACCTACCATTTAGGAGCGATTCTCCTACCCACCGATAAAACTATACCTACTTGAGTAGGTACATAGGTAGGTACTTTACGTTTTGTATAAAGACTACTGTGCTGTGGCATGTATAAAGTTCCTCGGGTATTTCACAGTAGTGCAGTAAGTCGATATCTATCCAGATATGGACGGATTATTTTTACTGATGCATTTCTATTTTCGATTTCCACACATGGAGATTATTCAAATTCTGATGTCTAGATGCATGATGATGGATATCATCATCCATCTAGACATCTTTGCTTTTAAGTATCGTGCCCCATAAAATAATATTCCCATTCGAATCGAACGATCAAAAAGTAGGTAAATAATTGCCATATCAACCTGGCGTGGACAATACAAATATAATGTTGGAGATTTTGTAAATATGGCATACAATATTTTTTCAGAACACATGCCCTTCGTAACCACTGTGAAGTGACTTTAAACTTCCTTTAACATGACTATTCTTTAAATAGGTTTAGGTACTATTGTAAAACAAACTATCTTCTTATGTTATAAATAATAACTAACCCAAAGTCGGTCCAAAACGGTCAAATGTGGTGCAAAACTCGTAACTTCGCAACTCGAGTACTGGGTTGACGACAATCGAGCATCTATCCATTGGCACCGGATGCAGGGCATATATTGCTGCCTTCAATGTGTTACCTATTCAGGACGAGGCGAGGCTAATTAACAATTATTACGAAGGCATACTATCTGGTAGGGCGACCTTGTGGGTTGAAGACGCAAAGGGCGGGGCATTGAGCGCCGTCTTGCGACCCACAAGACGCCATCATAGTTTGACCCATGCCGCTGTGTAAACGAGTCCACTCAGAGTCTTCCTGTGGACAGCCGCTGGTGGGGCCGCGGATGAGTGTGAAAACGCTCCCGTAACTCCATCACAAAGCAGGAGTCTGACGGCTACCGCGTGGTGTTTTATTCGATAGACCGCAAGAAACCCGAAATAACCCGCTTGTCTCCCCGTGGTTTGAGGGAATTCACGAAATTACGAAATTTCTTTACACTAAAAAAAGGGCCGAAGGCGTTTTAGACAACTCAGACTGGGCAAGCAAGCGAAAAGTCTTTGAATGAACTCAGTGACGGAATTCATAATCAATCAACAATTCAACACACATTTCAAAAAAAAAATTTGATAAAATGCCAAAATAGTCTGGCGGTCAAACGGGCTTACAGTGTTCAAGTTGCCGATATTGACAGCGTCCATCCTAGGTACATTTACAAATGAATAAGGATGGAAGCTGCCTTTCCGACGACTATGAATACCCCAGTTCAGAGAAAGAAAAAATGGGAACTTATAGAAAAATAATTTTGTGAAATCCTGTCTGGAAGAAATACTTTGAACATTATTAACGAATTCTGCGAAGTTAATATTGCTTACAGCAACTTCTATTGAAAGGATTACACAGTCTGTATTTTATTTTCAAAGGAATTAAATCAATAAATATGAATAAGTATCTTATCTCAATTTTGAGATAGGTTGTAATTAGGAACCTACCTACTTTGCTTGAGTAACGAAAAGCAGGATGCATCAAAACGCTTTTTCTAATTTCTAGCAAGGTTTTGGATAAAGTCAAGAGTTTCAAACATTTATGCATTTCAATAGCTCAACTAAAAATTAGCTAAGTAAGTAAGTAAATTATTATAAATTTATTCATCCATATTCAGTCCTAGATCCATACCTAAGTAAGTACCATTAGAGGAACGCGACGACTTCTTTGAGATTGTTATTTAGATAGTTTTATTAAGAAATATGTATTACATAATTAGCACATACTTTCAGAGCAAGGTCTTTATTAAGGCATCTTCTATACAAATAAATAAAATTGGAGTGTCTGTTTGTAATATCAAAATAACACCTTAACAATTACCCGTAAAAAAACCCATGAAATCAAAGCGTATCTCCGAAACGGCTGAACCGATTTTGACGAGATTTTCACTGGTAGATAGCTGGTGTTATAAGCAGTAACTTACTTTTATATTAGAAAAACAAAAAAGTGGGTTCTGTCGCGCGGGCTCAAACGCGCGAGCGGGCTTTTTAGTTAAGTTAAATTCCACGCGGACGAAGGTGCGGGCCCAGCTAGTCTTTAATAAAATAATTGAGAGCAAAGGCCGAAAAATTTAGGTATTATGACAGGGAAAGGTCTAGACGATTTATTTATGAAATTCATAATATTTTATTTATTTAAATGTGAAAATAATTATTCATCCAATAGGTACTTACCTAGATAATACAATAAAACCTAGATAAATAATAATCAAACGTAGTTATAGGTAACATGTTTCGTTAAATTTTACATAACTCGGATTTATCATTTGTTTGTAATAATATCGTTAAAATTTCAATAAGAAATTTTACCTATAAGTACTCAATAATACTGTAAGGTTTCATTAAACCTAATGTTATTAAACTACCCAGCTACTTATAAAATCTAATCAAAATAATACACGAATGAATTATTTTTATATTTTAAATCTGTAACTATAAGTTCATTCAAACGGTTAGCCCGACACGTAAATTTGATAGTAACCAGTTTTCAAATACGGCCGTTGTCTGCCAAAAATGTATGGAAAAAGCGGGGTCGTCTTCACCGTATGAATGACCGCTGAGTATTAACACATACCCCTATTGGACGCGTTCAGCTGCCAATTGAACATATTCAATTTATTAGAATATTTTTCAAATATTTCACCATCCAGAACATAGTTGTAAGGCACTGAAACAACATCGATAATCATCAAGTACATACCTCGTGATTTTTTTTTAAACCGCCAACTTGCATTAGACGCGCGTACGGTGCTTCGGCAAGCAGTTTTCCCTTATTTTCCTTCACGACTATCAGAAATAAAAATCATAAAGGAGTCCTTAAAATCTGAATATAAAATGAATTTATTGTAGATATACCAACACCAGTGACGCTGTTAGGAAGTCTTGCGTGCGTATGTGACGTGCGTTTGCGAACAGTTAAAAATATTTTTTTTATTCAATGATTACAAGGTAAGTTAACATATATGTTCGTTAATATGTTAGAAAAAGGTTGACAGTTAATTATGTTATAATACTCCTAGATATAAAACATATTTTAAAAATAATCTGTAATTATTCACAAAGTAAAGACCAAAGGTTAATGTATTTTTTATAACCAGCAATAATGTATCTTTAATCTTATTTAGTCAGTTAACACGACACAAAAAATCGCTCTCAGATTTGCGTATATTGTTGTTATTGGTACCTTACGTTCAGAAAATAGAATTCGCAACGACCACCAGAGGTCCTATCGCTCGGCCGGTAAGCAGTAAACTGTCTGTCTATCTCGCCAGGCAGTCCGGCGAAAAATAATGGTGTTATGGATTCTACGCGGAGTACCTATTCTGTATTAAAATGTTCAACCTACGACAATTTGTTACATTATTTTGTACATTGACAGTACAGTACAGTCTAACAATTGTTCTGTAGACATCAAAGACCTTATGCCAAAAAGTAAAATTAAATTAGACAGTTTTCTATACCACCTTTTGTATTTAAATTATTTGAGTATTATTATTCTTATTAGCATTATTAATCTGTCGATGGCCCGATACTTCCTTATACTAAATAGAGTTGTAGGTATAGTGTTTGATTTTCGTTTCAAACTTTTTAATGTCCGAAATGATACTTAGGGGATTGGACGGTCGGACTCAGAATTAAATGGTATGAACATTGATTGATTTGCAATGATTGAAATTATTTTTGGCTTATCTTTACGTCATGTAGATGATACCTACTAAGTAATGTATTATGTGAGATATGTATGCACTTTTTAACGTTTTCTTGAATATCAGAGTTGAGTGCTACTCGTAAATTTAGTTTAATCTGTTTTATACGCCATTTGATGATCCAAGGCCGCAGCACGAAGGTTGTGACAAATATTCAAAGACCCGTAACTCAGAAAATATGATAGTTACGTATTCAGGTGAGGTGAGGTATTGTAGTCAGGTGATCCCGGAGCCCCTCTGACGTGCTGTAGGCGGCCACCGAGGAGGTTTTAATGGTTAAGAGTCCCACATAGCCCAGGCATTCGACAAGAGGTCTGAGGATATTCGGAAGATTTCTTCAAATACCCACTTAAAACCAAGTAAGTCAGTTTTACGGCTGCGGAACCCTAGAAATTGATTTATCAACCTACATACGAGTATAGGTACCTACCTAAGTAATTAACCGGGCAGCGTGCAATGAGAGGGATGAAGAATGTCTATATTAATGCAACACAATATTTTGCGGTTTTTTGCACTAACAAATGATTTATCGGAAACAGGGTGGCAGCGGGGGTGACATTCCCGACTCCCTTTAAAATTGATAATGGGCAGGTAGCCCACCGCCATGCCTATGAATACTCGTATAGAACATTTTAATAGGATTTTTGGTGCAAAGGGATGGTGGCATAGCTTAATTGAAACGCTTTTGGATAAAAAATTACGATATTTTTTCATCATAAAACACAAGAGGAATATAATGTGATATTTGAATATGGCACCTGCCTCTATCGAGTTTAATTTATTTGGTATGACATATATGTAATTATAAATACCTACATTATATGAGATTATGTATAATTTTTATTCTCTGCACAAATGCCCAATAAAGTATAGTAGTGTACCAAATGTATTCAGGGATCATTGGTCTGTTGGTCAGTTTCTTTATCTCTATGTAACTTTCGAAGGGCTTTATCGATTTAAATAAGTGAGGCTCCTATCGTTACAATCATAAATGGTCAGAATCCTTACGTTAATACCCCGAGTAACATAGGTTACTTTTTAAATACAAGTCGCTGCAAGAAAATATTTAACTTAAAGGTAGCGTGAAATAACCGAACATAGTTTGAACAATTTTCTCTGATTTTGTCTTCGTGCCTCAGACCTAAAAGAATTGAAGAAGATTTACACCACGTTCATTATAATCCCTGTCGCACTGTGCTGTTGGTTGCGGGAGGTGGTGAATGCTACTTCTCTACGTGGTTTAACCTATTATTTGCTGTTGTGGCGAGCCTATCGAATATCGGATTTATAATTACATGCAGTTCCTATTTGTTCATCCACGGTTTAATATCTGAAATATTATGTTAACTTACCGACATACTCCTTCAAGCTCATGAGGTCCTGGTGTTCAAACAATCCTATATTACTGTTATAATCGTCTCTATTGAAATGGGAATGCGTGAGAGATCGTATGATAATGGATTCTGTGTAAAAGAAATCACATTAATAAGTTTGCTTCATATTTACTTATGTTGCTTGTACTTACTGTTAGAACTAATTTACTTATTTTAAAAATAACGAGAAATAATACATTTTAACTCCGACGCAATAGGTAGGTTGAATGAGTTCTTATAAGAATTTTGATTTGTCAATAAAGCACCTACTTAATAATATACCTATAAATAAACTCTACTGCCCTCGTAATCACAAGCAACGGAAAATTTCGGTGTCGGAAGCGATATTTATCATCCTTCTTCTAATTCATTAGGAAAAGAAAGATGGTAGCTGTAGTTTCCGAAACTTTTCTACGATTGTGAATACCGTAACTGATAGGGCTAGGTTTCATCATGACCACTAGGAGACTCAGCTCGACTTCCGACAACTATGGTAAGGCATATACTACTAATACTGGTTGACGCAAGTCTCACTAAATGATGAGATGTAGGTAGTATATCCGCATCGGCATTCATGGCTGAATTTCAGCCGATTATCAACGAAGCAAAAATCTTGCGCTAGCTAAACAAGCATCAGTTCCCACTCACCTAAATATTTGCCATCACTGTTTTTGTATAATATCATCCATAAGAGTAAAAATGGGGACATGTCTGGATCGGAGCGCATGGCGGCACATTGCGCGGGCGCCAGGGACCAGCGTTGTTTTAGCAGCAACGTATTGCAAAGCATTCTGGGCTGGGTTCCATTGAGGTATATCACGCCGATGGAGTACTTTTCCAACAACTCTGACTCTGGAAAACAATATTCCCTTCTCCACATTTGGGTATGTAGGTTTATACTTCATACTTTGTGGAAGTACTTTGATTTACTACACAATTGTAAGAAGATAAGTAAGTAAACTATATAAAAAGTATGTTTTAAAAGCAAGTTTTTTTCCGGATGGTATAGTATAAAAAATATAATAAAAATACTACCTAGGTAATAGGAGAGCATAATCATAAAAGCTACTTTCATAAGTTTCTTAAAAGTGACTATCAGATATTATCACGAATAAGCCAGGCACAAAACTTCAACTTACGTATATCCTGAGATCTTCTAGATATCTTAAACACATCATTTTTAGTATGTTTCACCAGACATAAGTGCACAATATAAACAATAATCAATGCTATAATGATGACGAATGTTATAATTAAATGGGTGAAGATACATTTTTCACCTCTTGTGAATTTAGACTCCTTTGAACGTGTATGTTTGGGCGACATGTTAGGTGATGAACTAAGCTTTGCCTGCGGCTCTACTTGCGTTATATGATTCTGTCTTAAGTGCCTACATGTATCCTACCTTTTGTTGAAAAATCCCAAACCCTTTAAAAGCCAGAATGTGACTATTTACTGTTAGGTTTTTTATTAATTGAAGCCGATATTAAATTTCATAGCAGTGTCTGCTCACTGTCTATTTAATGAATATTCAAAATTATTACTTGTAACTAGCTGACCCGACAGACGTTGTCTTGTCCCGTTTTTCCGGGTATCTTTTCCAACTTTTGTAACCATAAAAACCCAATACCTAAATAATGAAAATAGCCAAATCCGCCTAGCGATTCTCATGTGAAGCGGTCTCCAACGAATCACATTTCAGTATTATTTATATACTAGTTCCTGCCCGCGACTTCGTCCGCGTAGACTTAAGTAAAGTATTCCAGGTTATAAACTATCTGTGTTCCAAATTTCATCCAAATCCGTTCAATAGTTTTTGCGTGAAAGAGTAACAAACATCCACACTCACAAACTTTCGCATTTATAATATTAGTAGGATACAGAGACACACTGCAATTTTATAGTGATAGATATCGTGGCTGACTAGATTTGTCATGTGCGGATTCAAGTGGTCAGAATCGGAAACCTATTGTGTACTTTCGCAAAAATAAAAACAAACAACCGTTGAAAGATCCCATGGGCTTGGCCAAGAAGCTTAGAATACCACTGGAGAGTGCACGTAGAACTACGGAGTGAAGACAGGTTTTTTTCATACATACATATGTTCTGACCCTCTCACACTTCATCTGAAATTGCCATGATAAACACAATAAAATACCCAAACTAACGTGTGATGAGCCAAGATTTCGCAAGTCCATGGTTTTCGTGTCTGTTTTTTTATGGATTTTATTTACATATTACATATGCGTCAATTTGAGAATCCTCTTTTGACTTCAGTATTTATTTTTATATAGAAAAAAAAATAGATCAACCGTTCACTTTCCTGATTGTCGGTAGCTGTTATTTTAATAATCTAGCAACACTGATACAACACTCAACAAACATATGTGACGTCATTCAAGGTCAAATTTCTTGGCTTCAAAACATTGTTCGTGCTAAAACATCCAGTGTTATGTATAAAGTTCTTGGGCTTGGCTGTCAAACAACAAATACATGACTTTATTCATCAAGTAATCGCGTCATTTGTTTATGTTGTATGTATTAGGAAACGTCATTGGCACAGGGATAATGTTCAAAGACCAACCAAATTTTAGAACCTAGGTCAAGAGATCAAACTGAACGTGAGGTTAAATAATTATTGTAAAAAAATAGATAGGTGAAACAAAAAGGGTATTTTTAGGCAATTTTTTTGCAACTTAACTTTGTAAATCTCAAACTATCGGCTTTGTGGGAGCAGTAGAAGTAGGTACTAAAGGTTTTGTAGACTTGTGAAATATGTCAACAGCTGCATTCCTACAACACCTTTTGTTTTTCAAGTTTCCTCCCTTTCTGTTTCAACCTGTATAAAATAAATCACAAACATTCACAACTAATTAACACAGTACCTACTGAAAATTACCACCCTCGCCTACTACCTACCGAATCTGTGGTTGTATGCGAGCGTTGCCAAATTTTTGTTTCGTGTGTAATTGTGTTATTGCCAGTATCCAAAACATTCTGTTTTTTGTGGCGGATAGGAAACAAATATGGCAAAAATAACTTACTTTTTCTTAGATTAATAATAATATAGATTCTGAAGTCTTAAGTCTGAAAATTTTAAAAGCAACCCATTGGTAGAAGAAAATACAATATGAGAGATTGAGATATTTATTGATAAGTATTTATATTGCCATAAAAATAAAACATAAGTCAACATTCACAATTTTAAAAAACGCATGATTACCGTTTATTCACAAAATGCAGTGATCTATTAATTTAATGGCTAATGGGTTACACGAAGGTATGAATTCAGATTCACTGATCATTCTATGTTATAAACAGAAATCATGAGTCTTTAAATAAATCCATACCAAAACATGCATCATTTTCGATGTTGACTGTACAAGTAATAAGACAAAATGAATATTTATTAAAACATTGTACGTAATAATTAAAAGAAATAACAAATAGATCACGACATGACATGTAATTATTAATGTAATAATTATTTTCCCCGCAGTTGTCGTATGGACTGTAAGAATGGAAGCCCCTCTCCCCCCTCCGTCACCATGGGTTCTGCAAAGCTGAGCCGCGGGAATCTTTGCAATATAAAAGTAATGCAATAATAGTGTAAAATTAGACATGTTTAACAAAAAGGAATTACGTTAAAAATGTGAGTTATAAAAAATCCAAGCAATTTGATTTATTAATGATGGTAATGGCAAGTTTAATTAATATAAAACATGGCAACCTACTTAGTACTTCGTAAAAATTGTCTATAAAAATCGCTTCGGACCATTTGACCACAACTTCTTACCACTGTAGTGGTAACATAAAAACGGCCATAATGTTTACCTTCAGACGTTACTTTTAACTGGAAACTACGACTTCTATCAGTCAACGACTTACAATAATAATGTCCCTCGACATAATGCACAATGATCGTCCTTTTGGAATTCTGCATCCGTCATTTATCAAACATTATATGATACTGTGCTCACTAAAAATAACGGTTCTACTCGTATTAGCGTTTTAACTTATGAATAAAGGAATTTTAAGAAACTTTTTCCAGCGTTTTTATAATATATTTGCTTACTAATGACACTGTAAATGTATTATAACTTTTATTGGGGGCAATCTTAAAAATTAATTAAGATGAAAAAATTTAAATACTATAAACTTGTAATTTCATCAAAAGTGTAATTAATGGTAATATCAATATATTGGGATATATCTAAAAGACGGTCTGGTGTCGTCGTCGAGGTTAGCGTCAGTAATGACGGAAAAATTAATAATTTTTATTCTAGATTCAATAATTTTATAATATTGACGCAAACCATCAATTGTAAAGTACGCCGTGCACTAATAGAAATAACGCATTATTTTAATTGAGTGTTAAATTGCAGTGCCCACCTACGTGACATGACAGTGATATGTTCCATGATCTTATTATTAATATATTCCAAAATGTATATGTAACAGATAGTAAATATTAAAATATATATATATTTTATAGAGATCAATCATGCCTTAATCGTCGCCGCCGCCGATTATGCACCTACACACGCGCCAGATGCATGCCACCGCAGGCCGCGGCATGTGTTGCTGGACCCCCCTGACCCACTCACCGCTCTCCTAGACTCAGATGTCGAAGAGAACGACACACGCACACTCCCCACTAGACACCGACCTCGCCGGCGAGGTCGACCAACCCGCGCTTCCGCTAGAAGGTGCGTCTACTTACCTAGACGCACCTTGGCACCCGACAAGCCCGCTGAGTTTCTTGCCGGATCTTCTCAGTCGAGGTCGCGTTCCGATCCGGTGGTAGATTTACCCTCGCCACCTCTCCTGGCAGCGGCCCAAGCCGAGGTCGTGTCCCTTGTGGCGCCCTTGAGCTAGCTGCCCCCCTGCCCCTCTGGCTGGAGCGCACTTGCGCTCGCCCTCTGTCCGGGTGAAGTTGTTATGGATAGTCCAAATAAAAAAAAAAAAAATTATAGATCAATCGTGGACACGGAAACCTTTAATTTCTAAATCTATTACCTGACTACGAAAAATATAGAGATGAGGCTATTGTGGATGAAATATATTATAGATAGATAGAAACGTGCCTCGCAATGCAGATATATAGAGTCGCGCGATTCCCTTTGTAATGTTCGGACGAGGGCATACCACTGTCATGTTCTTAGGCGGGCCTAGCGCCTTAAACATTCTTAACCTCTAAATGACACTCACACCTACATTAAATACGTGCCATTCACACAAACATACGTCACTATTTTAGAATCTTAAAGTATCTAAGCTGTGAGCTAATGCGGAGCTACAAAGGCTAGTATCCAGGAAATATTGTTATTATATTAATTGTAAATGCGCGCGAAAATGGCGGCCGACTTGTCGGTGAGAAAAATAGAACACTGTTCATAATTTAACGCAGATACTATACTGTAAAAAATATTTCGACCGAGGATCGACTTGTATAAATGGTCGACGGACAGGGTCACCCTGACCAACGACAAGACTGGCCGCGTGAGCGCGCGCACTTACTTGAAGGTACTGTATGTATTGCTATATTTTTACGAGGTATAATGTTTGTAAAATTGCTAAAAGCGAATAACAACCGCAATCTTAACCCCCCGTTCATACAGCAGCTCCAGTATACAGCGTGCTAGATTACTAAACATGTGCACCTGTCAACGTCAGTGTCAATCTGCCAATACAGAGTACAATAAAAATACCGGATCGCGTCCTGTGTTAAGGCACCCATACATCTGCAGTACGCATCCAGTTTCTTTACCGCATTGTGATATAACGGAATGACATGTTTAATCGGACCGGGAATTTACCGGATCCGGTATAACATGGTGCATATGTATTTTCCTCATACTACTACGTACTCCAACAACGAATTAACGACGCAACTGCTGTGTGAGCGGGGGCTTAGACTGCTACTAAAGCACGAAATATATCTATATATTCGTATCATCAGTAGCTCTGCCATGGGTACGTTATACGTACTCTAGTCGTTGGTCGTTCGTCTCAGCACGCTGTAGAATCTCTATTCAAATATTTTACGAGGCAGCTAGCGAGGCGCATCCACAAGTAAAAAGCAACTGCGCCCGAAAGATCAGTTATAATGTTATGTCTACGCGTATGGACGCGACGCACTACTAAGACCCTTTCCACAAGCCTGATTCCGTATAAATGGTACCGTGACGGTTAGTAATGTAAAGGTAAGCTTCACACTTCGACCGTGTACTTTTGAAAGCTCTGCGGCCGTGTGAACGGTGGTAGCCGAATAAACGGAAACCGTGTGGATGTGAGAAGGGCCTAACGCGTCGAACCAGAGACTAATTGGTTGTTTCGTGTACGGACCGTCATTGAAATACTAGTGCAATGACATACTATTTATGATTTGAGTATGTTTTGAGTTCGAACGACAGGCCCTAAGATCGTTAATAGGCGCGTCTGCATGTGCCGAGCGGCGCGGCCGAGCAGCCAGTTTTGACGTCTGACGTTATGTTTACGTGTAGACATAACGTTATATAACTGATCGTTCGGGCGCCCATGCCGCCATTGGTGAGCTGAGTTTGTATTGAGTAATGTTGCGGACTACGGAGCTTAAGACCGCTAATAGGCGCGTTTACATGTCCTAGGACACTCTAGAATTCATGGTAAAGCTACTGAACATCAAACACATGCGTGAGTAGTTCTGACACCAACATTTCTCATTATGAGTCCTGATCAAATTTTAACAGCGCAGATTTAGTGCCTCATGGCGTATAACGGTTTTCGATTGTTTTACCAAAAAATAGATAGTGTTGGGGTAAGCGTGTCACTACAATAATCGATCGTCCACCGATAGCCTGACGATAGTTCATCGATCGATG
Source organism: Notodonta ziczac (assembly GCA_918843915.1). Lineage (NCBI taxonomy): Eukaryota > Metazoa > Arthropoda > Insecta > Lepidoptera > Notodontidae > Notodonta > Notodonta ziczac. Next base: position 4,156,835 of record OU974038.1, on the reverse strand, counting down.
CAACGCAACGTTGCCGCGGCACTATGTTTATTTTCCTTGTTGGTTAAGCTGGATATAAAGTAACATGCCAACTTGGCTTATAATATCTGTTAATGTGTGTGTAAAAATATGTGTATTCGCTGAGATTTCGGTCATTTCCGTTTGGTCGATTATTGTATCTCTTATAATGTGTTTGTTTGGCATACAATCTCGAATCATTATTGGGTGCCAAATAGTAATTTTACACACATATTTTACCGATATCTACCTTTCTGGCCACTTTATAACCTGCTAAGCCCGCCAGGAAAAATCCCCAACACAATCTACTATAACCAATATAGATATTTAACTGTTTCTTATATTTAAAAATTGCTTTGTTTCGTTACTATTTTAAGGCTTAGTAAAATACTGTGAATACAAATTGATTACATTGATTATGTATAAAAACTAGTGTTGTACGAATCTGTGTCCAGTAAAAATATTATTCGACGGATAATATACGAACCACATCGAGTGGACCGCATGGAGCTTATTTGCAATGCGGCAAAGGAAATTGAGGAGTCTTCACGGTGTTTTAAAGTTCATATATGCATGAAAACGCGCGGACCGGCGGCGATACGCTTCACCGCAGGAATCCAAAAACTATGAACAATTAATTCAATTATTCTAAAGACACTAAAATTTCCTGTACCGCATACGCAACCCTCGAGGTGAATCGCACTTATAAAAACCACGGCCAACGATAAGCTATAAAAATAAATAGATTATTTTATTAAATTGTTTGTTTTGAATGTTGCCTCTTCATTTATTATATATGATTCCCGACAAGGAATAAATCACGAATGTATAAAGTGGCCAAGTAAATGCTCGCGAAGCTCACGGTGACAGACATGAACTCAAACGTTAGTTATTACCTTTTCGTAACGCCTTTGGTTGGCCGGGATATAACTTTAATGATTGTTCGTAAAAATATCTATATAGAAAATAATGTAGTTACATATTCCTATTTCTATAGCATTGTAAAAACAGCATTAATTTAACAGTAACACTATCTGAAATGATGACGACAAAATTCAACTGAAAATTACATATCATGCGAAGTTTCGCAAAAGTTTGCATTTGTATTCAGGTAAGGCTATATTCGTTTATTTTGGTGTTTGCTTGGTGAACATCATGTTTCCATTATAATAGCACCGTATTATGTAGATTGTTTTGAGGTAAGTGGAGGCTCATACTGAGATATATTTTATTATTTCGCTTTTTTATTGATACTGCAAGGCGTTTGTTCATCTTTTGCCAACTTTGAACAGAGTGTCCGCTTTAAATCATCGTTACACAACTTGAAGAGGGTGGTGGCGGAGCGCGCAGGGCTCGCGGCGGAGACCCGCGGACATCACGACCCGTCAGGCGACAGCGTCGGGTCGCCAGAGCTCAGGATATGTTTCGCCAGGAGGTTCGAGATGTTGCTGCCCATCAAGTTCTGAAATTAACACATGTAAATTATGAATCGTAACACCAGCGTTTGTACACAGTGTTTTAATCACAGATATAGATTTACATAGATAACCCAAACGCATGTACTTCGCGTGTACGAAACTAACCAAGCGTCAAGGTTGGTCGCCGCTAACTTACAGTCTGCGCGACTACGGATATAAAAAATATGAGTATGAGCGAGATAATCACTCGAGAGAATCGTAGCGGACGGAGGGACATCGGCGGCATCGGTGTCTTTGAATCGGTTTGGATTTCCCGTCACTAATGTCGTCACAGTAGGTGTTAAAAATTTGGCACGCTTAGTTTCAATACAATTCGTGATACTTGCGTTATCTATAGGTATAAATCTATATCTGTGGCTTTAATAATAATTAATCACGTTATTTAAACTTATAGAAGGGTTACTCAGAATCCAACTATAATATTATTATTATAACAACGAAAACCCGACATGGCAACCGTTTTCAGCCTGCGCGGGTAACAGCCCCTTTTTCCGAAATCTGTCGTATCAAGCGCGCGTGTGTCATTGCCCAATAGCGCGTTAGCAGACGCGCCGTGATTGGTCGAGAGGTTCTCACGCATGCGCAAGGATTCAAAGGACTAGTAGAGGAGTCAATGTAGGTACTGCATTAACTGAGTTTTAAACATTGCCACGCGCACATTACACACATAACCACTGTAAGGGCGCATACACACGGCGTTTTTTCGGCACAGATGATTTACAGTAACGAATCCATGTAAAATTATAGTGTACTAAAGAAGGGTCGCTGAGCACGAAGAATTTCGTACAATGACCTGTTGTTACCTGTCTCTGTCACTCCCGCGTAAATCTAATACGTCTCGCTCACACACATGCCGGTCACACGCAGTTCACGGAAAGTGACGAAACATTCAGCGATTGAACTTTGCTCTGTGTAGATACTGTCGATCAACGTTGACAAACCTCATTCTATCGTCGATCGAGCGACTGTCATCGATTGGTGTGGCAACACTCTTTCTCATGTGAGAAGAATAAAACATACGACGTTTTCATAAAACATTACGTAGGTTTTTTGTGACTACAACTTTATACATATATTTTATGGATCCCCAATCGGGTCAAAAGGTTATATTCATAAGAAATAAACGATCGTTCTGTGCAACTGTACCTTGTTATCTTCACTTGCAGTGGTCAGTCTGTTGTTTGTGTTCAGGTACAAGTTCAGTTGTTCTAGAATAGCCTGAAATACAAACAAGTACATTGAATAAATAAAATACGTTTTAAATCAAATCATATTATTCAATTTACACTGTCATATTTATCATTTTATACTAGGTGAAACAAAAAGGGATACTTTTGCAACTTTACTCTTTTAAATCTAAAACTATCGGCTTTGTGGGATACTTGAAGTACTAAAGGTTTTGTACACTTATGAAATCTGTCAACAGCTGTATCCCTATAACACCTTTTGTTTTTAAGTTTCCTCCAAAGCTGATAGTTTTAGAATTACAAAGTTAAGTTTTGAAAAAACGGTATACCCTTTTTGTTTCACCGTATATATTTATTTGAAATTTTTAACAGCTCCAATACTATTTATTTTGGGAATGGTTTCCAAAGTACCTTAGTGCTCCATACTACTTTTATTTATTTAGTAACTAGCTGTGCCCGACTTCGTGCGCGTAGTATTTAACGTAACAAAAATTTCGGGATTATCGGGATAAAAAGTATCATATATGTTAATCCCGGTTATAAACTATCTGTGTTCCAAATTTCATCCAAATCCGTTCAGTAGTTTTTGCGTGAAGGAGTAACAAACATACATACATACATACATCCACACTCACAAACTTTCACATTTATAATATTAGTAGGATTGAACACAAAACAGGTGCCAATCCAATTTGCATGAAGTAGATGTTATTATGGAAATGTAGACGAAAACTATTGTATATTTACCTTTTGTTTATCGACGCTAATGTTCAACGACGTGTTGAGACCGCTAATTCCGTTGGAAGACTTCTAAAATAAAACGCAAAATCGTTAAATCTGTACACTTTTGGAAAAGCTAACAGGGCAAGACGAAATATTTATTCGTTTCGTTTCACATTTAGCCTTTGTTGTGAAATTATATTATCAAGTTTTAGGCCAGGTCTAATGTAAATGATATTTTACTCATAAATTACCAGACTTCTTGATGAATCGGAAAATCATGTTTCACCACTTTTGCTCCAATTGCCCACACCCATACACATTTATGAACATAGAGTGGTTAAAATTCCACCAAAACTACAGATTACAAGTAAAAGAAACACAAATAAAAATGAACTAGTCATTCCACTTCCTAAAAAGTCCTACAAAGTTTTGAATTTGGGGTATTTTTTACAGGATGTTTGCAAGGTCCAAAATTAAATACCATTTAATTCAAACTTCTAAGTACTATTTCGGACCTTTGAAACACAGTGTATTGGTATAATCAGCCCATGGGTAAGTTGAGAGCACGTACCGGCTTTAACAAGGTCAGGAGCACGGTATACAGCTTGTTATTCTTTTTATTCAACTGCGCTATCTTCTTGTTCATATCTTCGGAATTTCGCATCATCTTCTTAACCTTATCCTTGTTGTATTGAAACCTAAGCAAACAATAAAAAAAAATGTAATTGGACAACACTTGGAAACATTTCAAAGTATTATGGTTCAATGAATGGACAATAATTATAATTCATTAATAATGGCGGTCCGTGACAATGAAGACAAATTTCTTGCGATTATTATGCACTGCGGTGTTTCATATTTATATTTGACATAATTATTTGACTTATAGCTATGTACCTAACGTTCAAGGTATTAAGAGCGCAATTATACAAAACGGTGTCACAAGTTGGCTCGCACAGGCGGGCCGCATCTTAAACAGTGTCAGTAGACTTAACCAGTTGAGATAAAACATACATTCGCTTGTTAGGGGTCTGCCGGCGCATTGCGGTGCGGCCAGCCTGTAGTCTGAGCGATGGTTCATACAAAACGTATATGTCAGTGAATCAATAATAATTTACACATATTTGCAAGAAAACACATCTTAAATCCATAGTAAAATGTAGTGTTTAAAGAAATTGCAATAGCTGTTATATGGAACAAATAAATCTTAATCAACTATCTAGCTGTTCGAAACGCGTGGTGAAGTTGCATATACAATATGATTTAAAATAATATCATACAACTCGCATGGGTCACATTGCAATATTTAGGACATTTAAAAGACGTACAAATCGCTGAATAAACAGGTTTTAATAATTGGTATTGGTTAATTTCGTGGTAGACGCATAACTGGTCCCCAGAGGATCTTTGATGGGTCACACTGGAATATATCATTGATCGGGTTCATTGAACTTGACCTCGTGTTCTGAACAGCTGTAGCTAAGATATACAAAATGATACCTGAACTCATTATTATCGCAATTTTTGCATTTTTTCGCGAGCGGTTCACTGGAATCCAGGTCGCGCGGCGAACTGCTGACTGCAGACAAAATCGTCAATCGTGAAAACAATCGCCAAGCATGCAAGGTCACGCACGTCGGCAGCGGATGCGGAGACGTGAACAAAACACGAAAAATGACTATCACAATTAATAAATTCGTCATACTAATATTATAAAGAGGAAAACTTTGTTTGTTTGATTGTAATGAATAGGCTCCAAAACTACTGAAACGATTTGAAAAATTCTTTCACTGTTGGGAAGCTACACTATCCTCGGGTGACATAGGCTATAATATATTTTCTAAAAAATTAGGGATCCTTACTAAAACTCGAATAATGTAACCGCAATGTACCCGTGCGAAGACCAACACTGCGAGATATAGGGATGCCCCTGATGATCATTTCTCACTTTGTTCGTTTGTAAAAGAAGGAACCTGTTAAACCTGTCGTTTCCACCATCAGGAACTTTGCGTCAATTGTGAATACCCCTCTGATAATCGCTGATTCAAGAAACGTTTGATAACATATTTATACCAGTAAATAAATGACCCCGTTATTCACATTAAAATACAAATCTTACTTTGTATTCATATAGTATACTAGCTGTGCCCACGGACTTCGTCCGCGTAGTATTTAACGTAACATAAATTTCGGGATTATCGGGATAAAAAGTATCCTATATGTTAATCCCGGTTATAAACTATCTGTGTTCCAAATTTCATTCAAATCCGTTCAGTAGTTTTTGCGTGAAGGAGTAACAAACATACATACATACATACATACATACATCCACACTCACAAACTTTCACATTTATAATATTAGTAGGATTAACGGAGTTTCGTCGCTTACAATTTTGACACTATTTTTTTTTCATAAAATCTTATCCAATTCGCGACAATTTCATAATGGTGATTAATTAAAAAATAATTCAACTGATGCATTTGTGAGCACACATAGGTAATCTATTGTAGAATATAAGCAGAGTGATCATTTGAATTCGTATGGCAAACTGGAATAAAATGTAATTAAACTAAGAAAACATTAAAGAGCATTCGCACAAATAGCTTTTTTAACAAACAAATACAAGACTTAAGCACAGGGTCGGGTGTGTAGGTAAATAACTTATTTGGTGGACAAGACGTTACCCACAAGCCGGAATAAAACCATGTTTGTATTCAAAACACTGTTAAAAACATGTTTTAAACACTCTTGGTGTTGTTTTATTTTTATCGCCTCAAATATACTTATTAAAATACCATTGTAAGGTAGACATATAGTCCGAGTACACAAAAAAATTGGCAATAAAATTATTAAAGGTACGGCACACAACAGGAGCTAGGCACGACGCGACGTGTAAGCGTGATTTGACATCTACACGTATCACTGACGGCCGGATTAATAAATCGATCTCACGCCCGAGTGATTTTAAGAACGCTTTTGAGATGTCATTTTGTCCTGCTATGACATAAGAATGACATTTCCAAGATCGCTCTCAGACTTAAGATCGATTTATTAATACGGGTCTCAGTTCATTTTATATCTAACATCGCGCTCACTCCCGCTGTCGCGTGTATGTTGTGCCGCTCGGGGCCTCGAAGACACGCAATTGTAAATGCCTTTTTTAGGTTAAGCGTATGCTGACAGGCAGGCGAGGCAGCACAGCATAATAAATAATTGGCACGGTAGCCACGTTGATGCAGACTTAGCTTGAGGTCAAAAGCGATTGCTGCAACTCAGGGCCCTTATTACGTTAGCTACTTAAAACGCAATAGAAAAAGTAATTCGCGTTTGAAAGCAAATTAGTTCGAACGCGAGCGTTTGCTTTTCTATTGCGTTTTAAGTAGCTAACGTAATAAGAACCCAGGTAAATGAAACAGGCATAAGTCGATATTCCCGACTAGACAAAAATGGCAGCGTCACTTTTCATAAGAACATGCCTCCACGTGACTGAGTCGCTGAGCAGGAAGACATGCCTAGGTCGCAGCGTACGCAGTTCTGTCCTAGTTCACACGTTACAAAATTTACTTTGCCCCGCGCTGAGTGACCTGTGTCGCCTACGTGTCAGCACACACACACAACAACTGACGACCTTGGAACCAGAGTGATCTAAGTGTAATTTTAACCAATAATGAATTTATTACAGAATGGCATAATTAACAACACTCATCAGAATTTCATATAACTAAGAAATAATAATAAAAACCCCAACGCTTAACGTGTTTCCTTAGTTTTCTCAGAAACAGTATACTGTTGTGCCCCAGATCAATCTGTTTCCAACGTCATCAACTAATCACGGGCGTCACGGCGTCACGCACGCTGTGTGCCTGTCACCTTTACTACAAAAATATAGTATACGTACAGTCATCACTATCGCTCCACTCGCGCTTCAGTGGGGACGAGCTCTGAGGATTGGCGCTCCTAAACCCATCCGCACTGGCGATTATGTTGTTGGTTTGCGCACAACTTATAACTGGCACCTGTGTGACTCTGGAATAAAAGTTTTTGACATAATATAATGGTGTCTATTCTGTTAGTACAAAAATGCAACGTCCTCCTCGTAACATTGGCATCGATATTCATGATATTCGGTCACCTCGTATTCCCAGGAAGGAGAACTATTGAAATTTGCGGGCGCACTTCCAACGTGTGTATTATGCACATTTTAAACACCAATAAAACCGTATGTCGTTGACGAAATCAAAACAACGTTTAATAAACACATTTTTATGACATCAGCGACATCGGGAGGACGAGCGCGTGGGACGCGGATAAAGTACGATATTAATATCGAGCGGAGTGTAACTCAGCGGCGCGTATTTACAATGTGGTAAAGGAAATTGTGGTGTCTTAACAATAAAGTTGATAATCTATTTTCATGGAACTTATGCATCTTGGAAAACTAAAATCTACAAGGTGACACATAATGGCTATACTTTTTTTTTTCAAAACTTAACTTTGTAATTCTAAAACCATCAGCTTTGGAGGGAACTTGAAAAACAAAAGGTATTATAGGAATACAGCTGTTGACCGATTTCACAAGTCTACAAAACCTTTAGTACTTCAACTGTCCCACAAAGCCGATAGTTTGAGATTTACAAAGTTGCAAAAAATTGTATACCCTTTTTGTATCACCTAGTATACTGACGCCCACTTAGCGCAGTGGTTTGAGTGTAGGCCGCTCGGCTCACTGCACATGGTGGGTGCGGGTCCGATTTCCGCCGGGGAAAATTTCGGAAATGGCCTTTTCGTTATTTGCCCAGGTCTAGGTGTCATTGGGATCGCCCCCAGCCCATAGTACAAGCGTTGCTTAGTTCGGGACCATACAGTTGGTGTGTCAGTCTGGAGATTAAAATCTATACTAACATTGTTTAATCAATAATTCAAATTGAATGGTATCAAACCAATACTGAAACATAACCTGCCTTTGCTGCAATGGCGGATTTACCAGCAGGCTGAGTAGGCTGGAGCCTAGAGCGGCAGATTTTTGGGGCGGCAAATTCGGGGACAAATTTTTTTTTACCTCACAACTTTACTACTCACTTTTTTATTCAAGCTGAATAAAAATTTTTTTTTCACGTTCACCGAATGTACATTATTGTGTAAGTAACATACATTACCCCGCCTTTATTAATCGTACATGATTGAGCTTTGATTAGCACAAAAATCAACCCGAAAATTATTTTACGTGCAATTATAACGAAACTTTTAGTTGAACTTGGCTTGACACGCTTCCGCGTGTCGAGATTGTAAAAATAATCTAGGCAATGACAATTGTAGAGGCAAGGGCGGCAAAAACTTTACAGCCTATAACCTTGGAAATTTGTAAATCCGCCACTGCTTTGCTGCATTATGTGGTACTTACGGTGGGTGCAGTGGAGGTGGCGGTTTAAAAAATTTTGGCGCCATTACTTGTGGTTCTGAAAAATATAATTATTTTTAATACATCTCATTTGTTATTGCCTTCCAGTAAAATCAAACACGACGGCGATAACTAGGGCGACAATGGGCCGTCAGTGGTAATGTGAACTGTTTTGTAGTATGAATAGACATGAAAAATTTACAGTTAATTTAGACCCAGTTAGTCTACACACATAAATAAAACTGGAGTGTGTGTTTGTGTTTGTTCCGGGTAATCTCCGAAACAGCTCGACCGATTTTGACGAGACTTTCACTGGCAGATGTTATAAGGAGTAACTTAGGCTGCTTTAAATTTAGAAAAACAATTAGGGTTCCGCGTAAAAAAATAAAAACACATGAAATCAAAGAGTATCTCCGAAACGGGTGGATCGATTTTGACGGGACTTTCACTGGTAGTTAGCTGATGTTATAATCAGTAACTAAGGCGACTATTATATTAGAAAAAAAAAATTAAAAAGGGGCCTGTCACGCGGGCTCAGAAAGCGGGAGCGGGCTTTTTTGTTAAGTTAAATTCCACGCGGACAAAGTCGCGGGCTCAGCTAGTTTTTTTTTTTTTTTTTTTTGAATTGACTATATGTTGTTGGCCAGAGTGGCCATAACAACTTCACCCGGACAGAGGGCGAGCGCAAGTGCGCTCCAGCCATAGGGGCAGGGGGGCAGCTAGCTCAAGGGCGTCACTAGGGACACGACCTCGGCTTGGGCCGCTGCCAGGAGAGGTGGCGAGGGTAAATCTACCACCGGATCGGAACGCGACCTCGAATACATAAATAGTTACCTATTTGTTTAGTCTCAGGCACCACCACCTGAGGCGGTGGTTGCAAAACGTTGTCATCCTTGAAGTGGCTCATGGTGTGTGGTGGCAAATATGCTGTTCTAAAAAAGTGCTCCTTCTCAAACACAGTGGCATGTACAAACTTGCATTTTTTCCCGTTTGGCATTTTGCATCCTTTATTTTGGAAATTTTTACAAAACCTGTACACCCCTGGAAGCTGGGATAGGATTAGTTTGTGAACGTAAATGCATGCTGCACCCCTGTTGCAACTTCCACGTATAAAATTTCTACACATAGTCTCTTGTGGTTTATCAGCTACCTCAGATGCATCTGTTTTATATTCGGTAATCAGTTCTGATTGGTTCATGTCTGTATTTTCATCAGTTCTATTTAGATATTCATCATCATCAATCTCTTGTTTAAGCACAATGGGCAGGTCATCTGGAGGCGGATTGGGCGGTAGTGGAGGCTGTATCACTGTTGAAGTTTGTTTACTTGTGTCCGATGTCTGGCCTGGAGAGGTTGCCTGCTCTGAACTAGCAGTAGCGGCATTTTGGCTTGCCGTTTCTTCAAGTTTAGATTTCAAATACTTCCTCATATGTTTGAAATTAGGCGAAGGTCGAAAATTTATGCATTCGTCGTCACTTCGCGATTTTTGACTGTTATCTATAAATAAAAAGGAATATCTGATAACAACAGTATTCAAATGAAATATTATAGGTATTTTTCTACGGACTCAATTTCATAAGATGTGTTTTTTTTGTATGTTACTAATTGAAAAACAAAGTGAGAGTCATTCTAGTCTGAACTGTGAACCATTGTTGGATCCACCCATTTATTTTTTCTTATTTTTATAGCAACATAATGGTTGCAACACGCCAACGACGCGATGCCGGCATTCACATGGTATTTTTAGTTGTGCTGTCAGTAATTTAAGTCGAAACTCCTACCATTTTCTGCTTATAAGAATAACACAAAGCCATTCTAACATCAATGATTAAAGCTGGGACATGATTTTAGTAGCTATGGTAGGTACTAAATATAAGTACTTACTAATAAATTATTAGCATAAAGAGGTAAAATATTGTTTGTATGTTGCAGGAGGTCTCGCGAACTACCTGCCTACTGATCCAAATCTGAAATTTATTTTACTGATAAAAATCGTGAGCCTCCCCAAATGGCATTTACTGTTTTGTGATTTCTAGGCGGGTGAAACCGCAGGGCGCGGCTCGTATCAAAAACCTAATTATATTTAGGAAATATAAAAATGAAGACATACCTCCATTTTTATTATATTTAAAATTCTTATCTATTTATTATTAATATATTAACCTATACATTGTAGATTATTCTTTCTCGATAGTTAATTATTATAACGACAAAGATATTTTAGTTTAGTTTATGATACATATTACGTCGTCGTTATATTATCACGTACCTACCTACCTACTTACTTACCTCCATAGATAGGTATCTGTCTACATAATATTATTTTGATACACACAAACAGAATAAAATGAATACTTAATTATGTAAATAGGTACATAGGCAAACATTTCGGTTAATGTACTTCAAAAATAACAAATGAATTTAGAGTAAATTAATATTGTACTGTGATTAGAAAGGGATGTGCAGTAGGTACTGACAGTTGGTCGTAATTACCTACTATTTACCTGTGGTGTCTGCAGTTGGTTTCATTTTTCTCTTCAATTACGTTACAGGACATTAATTATGTTTTATTATTTATGTACATATTGCTTTGTACTATATTATTTTCAATATCACGTCTCCAAAAAGGATAAATAAAAATCAACCATTCACTCGCTCCACTTGCAAAATAGTATTTCAAGATGGCGGTCAGCGTCAGCAAATAGTATAGGGCTGACAACATCTATATTCGGTATTCGTTACTTAGTAACGGATATACTGATAGTTACGGGAGAACGGTTTGAGGTACTGAAAATTTTACCCAATACAATATGATGATTACTAATAACTGGAACCCTTGACCAGTAAAGAATACATAAATGTTTTTATAATCATTAATATTAGTGGATAGCAAAAATATTAAGACGAGTCCGTTGATATCAAAACTTGGAACTTTGAGATTAAAACCGAAAATTCATCAAATTCATTCACGATCCATATAATATTATTTCTGTAGAACAAGATAGATCGACTATTAAAAAAACAGGACTCGTGCACATCAGGACATGCACAATGAAGGCTTCCGGACCCATTTCAATAGTGAAGATTTATCGTATCAAAGGGTGCAAACATTAAGAAACAGGTTTTCGGTGCAGGCGAGCCTGTGCGGATCGGTACCGATCGGTGCAGGTACAAAATTCCCATGTTATCTTATGCGCTTATTCATAAAGAAACAGGTTTAAACTTGTCGGTACCGACTATCTGCATTTATCCGTACGGGTTTAAGCATTTTTCAGTGTAGGGTGCCGTCGTCGTGAAAATTAATGTGGATTGCACTGTTTTAATAGCATATCAGAACCACCTTTGTGGGACAAAAGACATAAATTACAAAGCCACAGAACTGTGACGGATAAATATGATTATAATTGATATATATACATATATATATATATATATAATAAGTGATAATACGGTTGCGACCTTGAAACTGTTTCGTCTATTATCTCGAAGAATCCACATCCTACCAGGTTTAGACAAAAACGCATTGTTAGTCTAGATGTACTCCATCGATTAGTTATGAAAGATCTCGAAAATGGAATGTTCGAAATCGTAGGTATGTATGTATAAGGTGAACGCCCTTGCGTTATCGGCGCGACGGCGGCAGCGAATACCTACTCGCGAACGAATACAAAGGGAAGCCGACAATGGGTCTCGAGATCATTCGATTGGGATTATTATTACCTACATACCTACCGAGAATGTTCAGGAAAACACCAGCTCGCATCTTTATTCGATATATAAGGAGTCAACGACGGGCAGCGAGTTAGTTACTTTACTTCTTGGAAGCGACAGTGTACGGAACTTAAGTAAGCGAACGAAGAGTGATACCAGTGACCTAGGCGATTATATTGGAATACTGTGTGACTGCTAAGTGATTCGGAACAGTGTTTGTTGTGAGTAACTAGTGATTTTAAACTAGTGTAGTACTGTGCACAGACCAATAAGGTACCGTGTATTTGTCAAGTTTGTGGAGAGCGAATTAAACCCTTTTTACACGTTTAACGGCATTATTTGTACCTACCCCTAGTACGTGTACGTAACAATACGATGCATATATCTTTCCTTTACGGTTCATATTACATTTATAGTGAACACTTTCGAGAAAAAAACACATTGTCCGACAAACTCGAAGACATGATGGTCACTAAGGACAGATTTACCTGCCTCTATATGTGGTTTGTGGGTCGGTACCTTTTTTTTTTTTTATTTTTTTTCGCTGGGAAATGCATTTACGCATACCGCCCGATACCGGGGGGAACTCGGGCGGTTATGTGGGGCTCCTGAACTGTTGTCCAGACTACCCACTAAAACCCAGCGGTCTGCCCTCGCCGCCGGTACTACGGAGCGCCACAGGATCGATATGCACTGTGACGCCCCGGCGGCAGGCTTGGCATTGGTGCCAGGCTGCAGACTTCAAAGTGGGACTAGGGTCCCCCCTCTGGGGATTAATTTGAGCAGGAGGTCCCCCGACCCCCCACCCAACATCCCGTCCCTCCACTACGGCGGAGGCAGGAGATGCGCATAGCGCCTCCTCCTTCTGCCTCGCCGTGCTCTTCGGATCGGGTCAGCAAAGGCATCTTCCTCTCTGACCCTCTCCGCAGCCTCCTTCTGCGACATTTTGTGGGTCGGTACCTACCAGTACCGACCCGTACCGAGATATCGGGACCGAAAAACCTGTGTCTTTATGTTTGCACCCTTTGTGTGGGTCGTTTTATCACTTATAAGTATATATCAACTAGCTGTGCCCGCGACTTCGTCAGCGTGTAATTTAACGTAACAAAAAATTCGGGATTATTCATACCCTATTTTATCCCCTTGGGGGTAGAATTAATCAAAATCCTTTCTTAGCGGATGCCTACTTCAAAACATCTACCTGCATGCCAAATTTCAGCCCGATCCGTCCAGTGGTTTGGGCTGTGCGTTGATAGATCACTATGTCAGTCAGTCAGTCACCTTTGAGTTAGATATATTTCTGTGGCTTTGTAATTTATGTCATTTGTCCCACAAAGGTGGTTCAGCAAATACCAATGCTATTAAAACAGTGCAATCCACATTAATTTTCACGACGACGACGGCACCCTACACTGACAAATGCTTAAACCCGTACGGATCAATGCAGTCGGTACCGACAAGTTTAAGCCTGTTTCTTTATGAATGAGCGCATAAGATAACATGGGAATATCATCGGTACCGATCCGCACAGGCTCGCCTGCACCACCGGTAACCTGTTTCTTTATGTTTGCACCCATAAACCATAGTAGTGAAACACAAGATCAAGATACAAAGTTGTATTAACGGTATATTATTGAATCTCAGTATTGAGTTTATTCGGAAACGATGGGGAATTAACTTTGCTTTAACTTGATCGGCTGTAGCTCGTGATTTAGTGAATCCATTTCACTTATTACAATTTTAATTGCAATGTCGTTACATGTGCTAGTGTCCTCATTTTTTCTAGATTTTCGGCACAGTGTTTCAAGTTCTTTTTTTTATAGCAAGATTTACCTAATGCCACGTTTTCAGCTTAAACAAATTCGGGACCCCAATACAAACTGTTTTCCCTTATTTCACACACTTAGGGGTAGAATTTTATAAACGGCTGAAAATCTTTTTTTTTATTTGGAATTAGCTGAGCCCGCGACTTCGTCCCCGTGGAATTTAACTTAACAAAAAAGCCCGCTCCCGCGTTCGGAGCCCGCGTGACAGGACCCATTTTTTTAAATGTTGTTTTTCTAAAATTAAAGTAGCCTAAGTTACTCCTTATAACAGCAGCTAACTGCCAGTGAAAGTCCCGTCAAAATCGGTCCAGCCATTTTGAAGATCTCCCGGAACAAACACACAGAGAGACACACAGCTAGACAAAAAAAAAATTCGGGTTTTGCTATAGGTGTCGTATGTACTTTGATATGCACTTAGTGAAAAGGTGTTATTTTGATATTACAAACAGACACTCCAATTTTATATATTTGTATAGATGAGTTACCTTTTATACGAATTATAGCGAATTTTCATGGCTCTAAGTTGAGACCTTTTTTTACCTCTACAAACTTTCACCCCTATTTTATACACTTTGGGGTGGAACTTTAGAATAGTGTAGCCTAACTATCGATAGTATAAGTATCGATAGTTGACCTCGACAAATAGTCACAAAATCGATAGCCCTATCGATACTATCACTATTATGGAGTATTTTACTGCAATCACTGTCGATACTATCGATACTGGCCTCTTGTTGTGACTTAATACAAGTATTTTTAATACGAGCCTTTTCTTTTTTATTTTTATAATAATTCAATTTAGATGAACTCTTCATAGATGAATGAGGAATCAATAGCGGATAGAGGAGTCAGGTCATTGTCCGGCCAGTACACATAGGTACTTACCTATCTTGAAGGACCCAATAGCATGCAGCATGAAGCTATTACGCACTAGCCCCAATTCAGCACAAGGACGATTTCACCCATCGTTTATTATGTTTCCGTCTGTGTCCCCTATAGATACTTACTTAGTATACTTATTATTTTGATGAGATGATTCGGTCAGGAACTCAGGACATGGTAATGGGGTAGGTATTCATGGCTCCAATAAATAAAATGAAAGACTAAAATAAAAAATACTTTATATTAAATCTATACAATTCAATCCCTGTCTCTGCATTAATTTTACTCCATTATCAATATGGAAATCATCTAACAAATAATAATAACCTACCTACCTAGATCAATGAGATTTCTCTAACCGTAGCTTACAGTTCTGAGTAGAATCATCAGAATCCTACTAATATAAGTATCGATCACAATTGTAATATCAACCACACGTTCTGGACGGATATGTTTACACGTAGACCTCTCCTCTCTTGGAGCTGCTCCGTTTTCTGGTGAACTCGGGTGGGGTGCCGGTGCTGGCCGCGCTGTGCTCGCTGTCGCGGTCGGAGGGAGGCAGCTCGGTGACGGTCGCGCGCGGCGCGTGTGGCGAGCCGCCGGAGCCGTCAGCGGCGCCCCGCTCGGCGCGCGGCGTCGACGGCGCGGAGCTGACCAGCGTGAGCTGCGACACCCCTATCGGGGATAGCGTCACCGGAGCCGCCGTTAGCATGGGATTCAGGCCGCCCGGCGAGAGCACGGCCTGAGCTAGCGCGGTCGTTCCCGGCTGGCCGGCGTGCAGCGTGTTGTTGACCGAGCCGCTGTCCAGCTCCTGGATCGGCGACAGCACGAGCGCGCCCAGCACTGGCACCTCGTTCTGATACCCTTGGTGAGCCATAATGACACCCATGTTCTGCATGCCCATAGCGATCCTGTTCTCGCGGTCTATCACTTCTTTCGTCACGTCCGGCGTGGGTATACGTGGTCGGTTGCGTAAGGTTATAGGTACAGCAGAACCGTTGCTCTTTTGTCCACCTGTGGAAAAAAAGAACTCAATAGAAATAAGGACGTATCCGTAAAATTATAATTATTATAATTATAATTTCTCCCCTTTTGACGTCCCACTCCTGGGCACGAGCCTCCCCTCAACACGAGGGGGATTCAGGCCATAATCCACCACGCTGGTGCGGGTTGGCGAATTTCACATGTCTTTCGAAAATTGGTTAGATCTTCTAAATGCAGGTTTCCTCACAATGTTTTCCTTTACCGAAGCAAGTGATCATATAGAAATTATGATTCGCAAATAGATTTCGGAAAATCCAGAGGTTCGTTTCGTTTCGGTTCCTAATAATATTATAAAACCCAAAGGGAAAAGATAAGTACCCTGAAAAAAAAATACAAACAAGAAAAGGGCCTGGATCATGTCCGGGGAAAAGCGGCGGCTGTGCACACACTGTGCACAGTAAATAAAAAAAATAATATATATATATATATATATAAATGCGAAAGTTTGTGAGTGTGGATGTATGTTTTTTTACGCAAAAACTACTGAACGGATTTGGATGAAATTTGGAACATAGATAGTTTATAACCTGGATGAACACATATAATAATTTACTTAAGTCTACGCGGACGAAGTCGCGGGCAGAAACTAGTACGTCATATGCGGGAGTAAAGGAGATATAGAATACCATGTCTAGAATTCTGTCTATGCTGTCCCCGTCCAGACTTGCGGCCGACGAGGCGTTCGTAAAGTGACATTTTGTGGTGGGGCGGCGGCGGCGCCATGACTGGCTGGCCTGCCTCAGGGCTCGAGTACACCACGGAGTTGTGCCGATTACGCCCGAACAGACCCCCGGAAGAGTAGGCCGTCGAAGCTGACCGCACAGACCCCATCCTCGAAATTTGTCTTTGGAACCAGTTCTTCCTTCTTTCTACGAGTGGTGTGTCTACGCTTTCCTGGGAACGTGAACAAATAACAAATTATAGTCAGGTCTGCCAGTAGGTTAGTCAGTATAGGTCCAAAACTCAATATGAAAAGATTATCTATTTCGAGCAAGAACTTTGACAACGGCTTTTCTGTCTCTATACAAAAAGTTATAAGTTAAGGTGGGTTTCCCTGATACTCATAAACGATGTCCTGATTGACGAAATCAAAAGAGTATCAGGGGTGCTACTTTTAGCAACGATAATCGATATATCGTGACATTTGTAGTGTCGAGTCCTTCTCTAAATTCCAACTTTTCAACCGTCGTATCGATTAAGGTTAGAAAATTATCGTTCGTTTAGAGTTTAGACGATATACAACGGCAATAATATGGAATTAAGAGTAGGACTAGCTGAGCCCGCGACTTCGTCCGCGTGGAATTTAACTTAACAAAAAAGCCCGCTCCCGCGTTCTGAGCCAGCGCGACAGGACCCATTTTTTTTAATTATGTTTTTCTAAAATAGATGTAGCATAAGTTACTGCTTATAACAGCAGCTATCTACCAGTGAAAGTCCCGTCCAAATCGGTCCAGCCGTTTCGGAGATTACCCGGAACAAACACACAGACAGACAGACAAACAGATAGACAGACAGACAAAAAAATTAAAATCGCGTTTTTGTTATAGGTGTCGTTTGTACTTTCATATGCATTTAGTAGATAGGTGTTATTTTGATATTACAAACAGACACTCCAATTTTATTTATTTGTATAGATGTATAGATTCGACAGTACGAATGCCACGATATATCGATTATCGTTGCTAAGAGTAGCACACCTGACTCTACGTCTACCACGAATTAACGTTTGTAGCGTTGATAGCCGCTGTAAAATGTGCCATAGTTACAAATATTTAACGTGGACGACTAGAGAACTATGAACTCACATAGTCCGCGTAAGTCTCGTCGTGGCTTTTCCTCGGCGCCTGTACGTTTGCGTAGACCGCATCCTCCGCCTTCACTTTGTAGTGGTCCGCGGAGCAGGCCGGCTCGTGGCGCCTGTAGTGCTCCGAAGCGACCGTGTACGGGAGGTCCTTGGGCACCACCTCCTCCCAGTACTGGTCTTTGAGGAGCTCAGGGTGTTCTTCGTGCATTTCATCCACAATCATGTAGGCAGCCTGTAGATTTAGAAATAACGATGAAATAACAGCATACTTCAGCATAGGTGCAAGATTGAACGCATTTCAAGAGCTTGTGTAGGAGCATGGGTCCAACTGTCCTCGTCTGATTATGGAAATATGTATCTACAAACTGTCTCCATAAGTGCAGGAACTAATACCTACAGGGCTTAAGGTCTATTTTTGAATAGTATTAATTGTTAAGGTATCGATGATGCCCTTAATATTTTCTATATCAATAACTTCGCCTTAATGATTCAATTGTTACGAATATTAATCCCTAGTACTTCGAGATAATAATTGAGATAATCTCTAATATTAATTTCAGAAAACGTATAACAAGATAAACACTTATTCGTTTTGTTTAGTTTGCGCGTGCCTGCGGGTGTTATGCAAGTGATACACAAGCTATGTAGACATATCTGTATCTGTAGACATACCTACATCTATATGTAGCCGTGTCTGTGAACTGAGTCGATATCCAATATGGCGGTCGTTCTGAGACATTGAACTTCAACCCTGAAGTTCTATTCATACAACACACGATTATGACTTCTATGTGGAATTTGTTTGTAAAGTTATGCGTGAGTTTTAATGATATTAATTAATTAATATCAATGATTATGCTATAATAGACCCAACTCTTCATTTTACTTTGCAATAGTTCCTGCACCTGCTGGGTCGATCGATATTATCTGCAGTAGTTGTCCCTAGCAGATGGCATAAACGTAAAAAAAACTCCCTAAAGACATGTTGGACCCATGACCCCACAGACGCTTTGAAAGGACCGAGCTTAGACCGTGACGGACAGAAAGATGCGATGGTATTCTTCTGTGACGTAGGACGTGGGCGATATATTTTTGATGTGCATTTCCATAAATAGTTGGATATTTATAGAGTAGTGTCGTGAGCGCCGACCTGTCTGGCCTCGCGAATCGCAAGGTGAAAACACATGCCTACGTAACAGACTGCCAGCCTTCACCGATGGAGAGTATCGATGTTCGAAAAATCGTTTGAAACTTTCCAACAATGGGGTTTTCATTAATAGAAAGACAGCTTTTTGTTTCATCCAATTTGATCATGTAAAACTGAAGTTACATGGTTTGGCATATTTTTTTCAATTGTCGAATTCAAATAGCCAGTTAATGTTTTTTTATTGAGTTGGAGTTCGTGTTCACTCTGTGGCATAATTTTTTTTTTTCTAATCCGTGGATTAGCCATTATACGAGCTTTAGCTAGGACTTCTCAAGAGATATCTATACGGGAGCGCCTAATACCGAGCTCACCTAACTAGTACTATGACCATTAGCAGAGGAGAAATTAAAAATCCTAACTAAATACCATAATACAATCGAGACGAAATACACATACTCGTACCTAAACATAAAAACTATTAACCCTTTGACAAAGGTCAAATCCCCAAAAAAAAAAAAAAAAACTAGTACTATGACGTCAAAATGACAACTAGACGTTTTAAAATGTATATACTCGTATATATCTCGAAAACTATGGGGCATTTTTAAATATTTAAAACAGTATTTTTTTCAAATAAGTATACGATGAGCTGAAAATAAAAATTCCTTGACTACTTTGCGTTTTGCATTCTAGACAAAGATAGCAACTAGGCAATTATTTCTTGCAACATATTTTTTTTTTGTTTGGGCTTACAGTGCCAACTTTGTGCCTAAAGATAAAAAATAAACTTTTTTATTCATGAACGCCAACAAAAGCGACCGTTTTTAACGTCGATAAGAATATCAGTCAGAGAAAACTATTGGATTTCTTTGTTCGTCTACTAACATATAGGTAAAGAAGAAGGGTCGTTAAGCACGAAAAATTTAGTTTAGTTCACGGCAACTGTGTGAGCGAGACGTATTAGATTTACGCGGGAGTGACAGAGACAGGCAATAACTGGTCATTGTACGAAATTCTTCGTGCTCAGCGACCCTGCTTTAGTACTGTAGGACATTAAGAAATTGTAATGCTTTATCACCAGCGCACCCGAACGCTGACTTATAGTTGTAGGACTGTAAAACACTGTCAACGTACCTTTATGTGCCGGTCTATGAGCCAATTGAGCTCAATGTCGTCGTCGTCCTCACCAAAAGGATTGATTAACACCTCGGCAACTTTCAGCCACCCGACGTAGAAGCAGAACTGGAAAATTAGTGAGTCCAAGTTAGGATATAAAGTCATTGATCTGTCACTTTGTTTAACGGCAATGGCCGGAATTGTATACATCATCACGCCTGTACTCCCCAGAGTAGTACGTAGACTTGCGCTACCGCACCCATACTTCGCAAGTAGCGTTTTCGGCTCTCCCAATAGTACTCGGCACGTTCCTCCTCAATTCATTGACGTATGTATTCATCTTTTTGCTATGAATTGCCGATTCTTGCCAGGATTTTTGTGAATTCGCCAGAAATAATTCGAAAGTGGGCTTCACATACATTGATTACTAATAGGGGCCAAAACCTTTGAAGTAATTTGAAGGGTATATTGAGGCAACAATTCCTTTTAATCATTTTTTGCGCGGGGAAATCATGAAGAGCTACCCAAACACCCAGAGGTACACTGCCTCATCTACGACAAAACCATAATCTAACCCCCAGATACACACATACATACAATGACAATGAGATTGTTCTATATTTTTTTTTAATGCATCTATTTTTTATGGATGTAACTTTCACTGTTTGATAATTACAGGTTGTGGTACTCCTACTAGGTTACTAGGAGACTAATCAGCAGCATTAACCCACGACCAATTTGAAGAACGACGAATATAGGTACTTTACCTGTAAAGCAGTGAAAAGTGGGAAATAGACGTCCGGTTCGTATTTCGAGGTGCTCCCGGGGGCGGGCGGCACCAGTTGCCGACCCATCAGTGCTGCCACGAAGTACGTGTAAAGGGCCAGAGTTACCACCTGGAAGAATAATAAATATTTTATTTACTTCGCGGTATTTTACGTACATGGTTTGCAGAGTTCACTAAGATACTAACGGGCCATGGATACAATCGATTAACTATCCTAATGGTGCGTCAATGTATTGACGAACATGGCCCTTATTAGCGTCCTTCTATAATTTTATTTTATAGCCATCTAGAAATTGTATGCCTCACTGGGATTTATACTTGACTCTAGTTGCAACCAGATCGGGAACGCGACCACAAATAATAGTTATCTGGTCCTATTTTTTAAATAATTTTTACTTTTGAATTAGAATGTTCTTTAAGATACTTGTTAAAAATAGTATGTATACTTAGGGATCTCCAATGTAGGCAGAGGATTATGTGCTCTTTTGTATAGCCTTTTAAGAACGAGATTTGAATGAAGTAAAGTACTGAAGTGGTCTAGCTGAAGCAACATATTATTAGGCATTCTTACTTTTGATCTACCAGTAAAGGCTACTTGAAAAAACAACAACTCCATTGTCCGTTAGTAGGTACTTAGCCATACATAATTAAAGAGCCAAGTTTATAATTTCAGGAAATGGACAGGTACCAATCTGTGAGGTACTTTTTTGTACGTTAAATTTATTCATTCACTTTTAAGACAAATTAAGGTCGTTTAGACTGAGTTGCATTTACTTACATACGTCACAAATGAAGCATTTTTTAAGATTAACGTAGTAGAATTAAAACGATGTAATCAAGTACTTTAAGAAGTTTAAAAACTAGATAGATTAACTATGGTCAAGCTATATGAAAAACTTGTGGATTCTATGTCTATTCTTTGCTTACACAGCAGTGTGCCAATACGTATGAGGTTAGGAATTGATTGCCATAAAAATATCGAGGCTTAGACAGAGAGGTGCCTGCTCCTTGCTCGTCGCAGTAGCACTTAGGTATATACTTACGTATACTAGGTAACAAAATAAGCAACTGAATTATCGAAACGTCGGGAATAGTTTTTTTACAAAGTGAATTATCTCGTTTTTCGAACTCTTATTGGATATAAAGCTTTATAGAGAGTTTGTATAACCCCTCTTCCGGAATTCCGGATTTTTCGGCGGGACGTGAAAAATTAATTTAATTTCCCATAAGTACTTGTGTTTCTTTGAAGTACAGTGTAAAGTTGGTGGAATGTGTGTGGTCAATATTGATACAAAAAATGTGAAACATGATTTTTTGGGTTTTCAAGAAAACTGGCAATTTGTCAATACAGTATCCGCCTCTACATTGATAGTGGATTAGGCCTAGCTAACTGATAGTAAAACTTCCTAACTGTATGTGTAAGTAAGTATATAGGTAATCGTAAAAATCTATAAAAATAATAAAGTTTCAACGATCATCTTAGGAATGTTTACAGCGGCTCAATCAGAAATACATAGATGTTCTTAAGACTTTTTGAAATGCCTGTGAGCAAGCCATAGGGGATCACAGTCGAAAATAAATGTGTATGAAAAATAACACAGCTCATTAAATCTCTGCCCACATACCAACCATTATTAACAAAGTATTTGAATGACAATGCGGCGTTGATAACATAGGCCGTGTACCTGCAGTTGAGTAACACAAAACCTCACGTATACACGCTGCTTCAAATGTCCGTTTTTTTTTTGATATGACTGTATGTTGTTGGCCATAGTGGCCATAACAACTTCACCCGGACAGAGGGCGAGCGCAAGTGCGCTCCAGCCAGAGGGGCAGGGGGCCAGCTAGCTCAAGGGCGCCACAAGGGACACGACCTCGGCTTGGGCCGCTGCCAGGAGAGGTGGCGAGGGTAAATCTACCACCGGATCGGAACGCGACCTCGACTGAGAAGATCCGGCAAGAAACTCAGCGGGCTTGTCGGGTAGTATGTCCGAAATAATACTAAGGAGTTTGTATGAGTAGCATAGAATTAAATGGAGTGAAAAAAATTATCGATATTTAGACCCTTTTTTATTTATTTTAATCTCATTTAATTATTTACTCGAAATCATTCTTTTTTTAAGTTTTATTATTCTGGTAACATTTCAATCGAGTCTACCGTACCCCTTGACGGAATTATTAATATAGAATATATTTCACCAGAACATTAATATTCATCTATAAGTCAAGTCTATGCAAAAAAAAAAAATACTAACCTTTTTAAAAATATCGTGGCTTCTACTCAAACTTGCAGTTAAGGTACACTGTTTTCTAGAACATTGGATGTTCAAAGACCTATCCTATATATAAAATATCCTTCACTAGGTATTAACATTTTAGCTCGTGTTTATTATTCCGCACATTTGAAATTCCCTGTATAAGTTCTTATTTTAATAACGCACGATAATCTGCTGGGCGCCTTAGAAAAAATAACCTGATGGTATTCAATATTTTATGTTAATTGGTATAGTTAGTTGCGACTTATTTGATCAAATGCCAGGAGTAAGAAATCAATTCATCAAATTATTTTTTGTGGTAGTTACATCAAGTTTAGCGGTTAATGCAAAATATCGTTCATTATTAAAATATAATCTCATATGTGCACAGTGAACGACAAAGGTATGAGTCCTCGCCCGCATGCGCAGGCGCTTGTAATTGCTATGCCGTGTTTTATCATCGGAACCAATTGGCTTAGACACATGGCAGATCGCATAAGCACACACGTCTTGTTATTCTACAGGTATTTAAACGTTAATTCACCGCAAGAGGAGATAATGTTTCGAGATGTCCTGTCGTGTATGTATCGCGCAAGTGCGCTTGGTATTGTTCCCCGTAGCTCTACCATGGGCACATTCGATATGGAGCCGCTAATCACTATGGTGCACGTCTAGTAATGTCTCTGGTATACGTTCTACAATTTTCCACACTAAAACGCTAGCGACAAGCGAGCGTAAAACCCATGGTAGAGCTGCTGAATGCATTCTTTGTTACCTTACGTACAGTAAGTAGGTACTATCAATTTCAATAGTGTGCCTTATTGTGCTGGTTTCCACGTCATATTATTATAATGGCCGCAGATTGTAAGTATACACATCACAAAAAGTTTGAAAACACGACATTTATATTTAAATGTATTTCTCATATTTTTTTTGTAATGTTACACACACCACTTTTTGTACATTAATACCGTCGCTAGCGATGCTTATTTTCACGATGATATTTTAATTTATGTCTGAAAATGACACTTATTTGTGTATAGGTAGGTACATATTGAAAGCAATTGAAGACTCTTTGGGAATGAAAATTTTTGTAGTAGAGAGAAAAATCTACTTTCTAAGTCTAAATAGTTGTTTTCTCTACATTTGTAATCATTTTTTGATATTCACTGTTTTTACCTAGGAGCCTACAATTACGAATTTAAATTGTTATGAACTACTTTTATGGAGATATCGTTTTATTTATCCTCTTAATCTCCACCTAAAAATATACAAATCTAGGTTGTTATTAGAGCAAAGTGTCAAAAATAATCAATCAACATTCAAATGGAAAATGTCCTTAGAGTTATTTCCATAATTCGCCACGACTCATCTTAGACTTGTGCCAGATTTTCTTACGTATACTTACTCTGCAAATGACGGGTATAGAGTACAAAGCGACTGTGACTAATCTGTGTCTGCAAACATTTGTTCTTATTTAGATTTTGTGCGACATTGTGATTTACTAACCTGGGTGTACACTAGAGGCACACACACTGTGTCGTAGCCAATCAGAGCTCCTAACCGCCTCCTGATGTCCGACAGCTCTACCAATAAGGTCTGCACGATATGGTCACTAGTTATCAATCCCTCTTTCCTTGCTCTATTGATTATATTCGTCGCCCAAACCAGGGGCATCCAGTACTTGGACATAGGACTTTTCCCGTCCATTTTCTCGAAAACTTTCCTCTCGCTCTCCAGCATCAGGCCTGAAAGAGAAAGAAACATTTATTTCGGCTTTTGATCCCGGTTAGCTTGGATCTCAAAGTGTCGTGGTGACTTACCGGAGTCGACGACGTGTTGCCACGTTGGGAACCGCCGCTTCACCCTCAGCGATACCCTCTGTAGGGTGATGACGTAAGCTAAGATGGCATATCTTACAATGTTCCGCCTCATTAGTCGTCCTGTCTCATCCTGCAACAAATATAGGCATTTGTAAATTATTATGTAAACATAAGACGTATAGTTACGCATAGACAGGAAAAGTCGTTTTAAAATAAGTTAAGCAGGTATAAAGCCATAAATGGGTTTTTTGGTGTGGTTATAATCTCTGCGAGCATCATATAAGGAATGACAAGAGAGTAATTTTTTGTCTGTTCCTGACGTTAGATGTGTGAATGTCAGATTATTCGTATATAGATGTCTAATATTTATAAGTCCGTGATAGACGTCGACTTCTAATATTATTGATGAGATGAGGATAACTTCGCAGAAGGATCAGCTATTGCGCCCCCGATAGTGTTAACACACCAATCGTTCGATGGTAGATAGATTACCGATCGAATTTTTATCTACGTAGAAACTGTCGATTGGCATGGATATCATCTCATTGTACCATTGATTGGTGTGGTTACACTAGGGTTACACCCATAGTCGCGTCAAACAGATTGGACACTATAGCATCTATGTTCCTGAGCGCTTCAGCAGTAGTATTATTCATTTATTTATTGATGGAAGACCAACAGCTAGAAATAACAATTATAGATACAAGTAAAAAGTCATAAAGCCAATTATAGATCTTCACGTACAGCAGGTGAAGGAGTAGCAAAGGTGTAAACAAAAATACTACATGTGAAGAGATCCAGATCGCATTGCTTGGATATCTCATTAATATATATATTACAGTAATTTATCGTTTACAACATTCATTCGAAACATGGTAACAATAAGACGCGTTAAATGTAAACCCTTTAAATAGATTCTGTGCGGAAAGTAAAAGAGATTGTGTTCAGTAAACGAGGTTTAACAAAAAAACTGTAACGTTTTTGTGTATTACGCAAATTCAACACAGCCATGCCACCTATTCTTTGTTATTGGAACTGTTTAAAAAAATTAATGGATGACTGTGATTCATCCACCTGGCTTCGAAGTGTTTTCGCTTTGAAGAAATTGAGGTATCAAATAACGAACAATCTTTATTCATAAAACCTAATTCTATCATGTCTTTTAGGAACTTTTTATTCCCATGTATACGATCTCAGGTTATACAAGGCAGTCGTTTCGATATCATTAAAGGACATATAAATTAATAACAAATATCGCCAGACTGACACATCAACTGTATGGTCCCACACTAAAAAACGCTTGTACTATGGATACCGTACAATGGACTGGGGGCGATCCTAGTGACACCCAGACCAGGGCATATTACAAAAAGTCTGTTTCCAAAATTTGCCCCAGCGGGATTCGAACCCGCAACCCCCATGTGCAGTGAGCCAAGCGGCCTACGCTCGAACGACTGCGCCAAGCGGTCGTCCAAAATTAACAAGCTACACGTCTACTACCACCTGTCCTGTTATCTAATCTAATTTTACAATGGCTTTCCAAATCTAAACGTCTCTGATCAATTGCTGTCGTTTCGATGGTTATTTTAATTATTAGTGAATGAACCTACCTTGTTCTTATAGATTATGTTGTAGGTACTTTGAAGATTAAATAGTTATTAAGTAGTAGGTATATTGCAGATCAGCTTTTTGAGACACAAAACACTATAAGGAAATTATAACAGAAGCACACTTATGCTTGCAAATGACGTTCATAATATTAATAACAGGTATCGCGTAGGTGCATGTTAGCTCACGTCCGGCTGAAACAATGTGGCCGGAGAGCAAACTAAGTTAATACTTAATTGCATAAAAGGAAAATTGCGCTTACAATTTGCAAACACGAAATGATGAAACAAAAATACTAAAATACTCTTTATATAAATGCTGTTTCTATTTGGACGTAGTTTTGGACAATGGAACCCACGCACACACACATCTGCAAACGGAAACCAACCTAGAAACACTACAGCAAGGGTTGCGTTTGGTCTGCAATAGTGCGTGTGGGTTGATACGATTCTACAAATCGATGTCCATTTATAAGTGGTCTTTTGTCGTGTCAGTCAAAAAGTCGATTACCGCGTGACGGCATTACCAGACTCTAAGTTAGGACAAAACTACAAACTAGGTATGTACAAGGTTTTATTTACAACGATTGGCTTGAAAACGCTTTAACTAACATTAATGAAATGACCCTTGGTACATCGGAATTATTATTATTGGCTACTCATAATTGCTTTATTTTAATGCATAGTTACGTAGGCATCAAAATATAGGTATTTATTTGTAGCGTGTACATCGGTGTGAACTCACCCTTAGGGGCTGTGCACACCACGTTCCTAAAACGCGCGTCGATGGCGCGCTTTTATCCTACGTTTTTCCACCTATTTTATCTGAATCGCGTGCGTATTGCGTCTGTATAACTACAAACGCGCGTCGTCGGCGCGTTTACAAAACGTAGTGTGCACAGGCACTTAGGCACAATCCGTTGTAAAATGACAAGCACCTGCATGTGATGTTGCAAGTAAATAAAGATGACATCGTTGTCTGTACACTTCCCAGAATTACGTGGATGAGCCAATTCACACACAAGTAGCCTACTGCCTCAAACAATTAGCCGGAATAAGTAGTATGTACAGTCAAGGGCAAAAACATGTTTGCACTTTATAATTTGAAAATCCAGGTAGCGTACTAATACCTCGGAAATGTTAAATTAATTGATAACCTTACATTGCTAGTAGGCAATCTTTACTAATAACAGTTTGTCTTAGATTATAGCTCAGAATTAATTAGCCCCCACTACAAAGGCGCTACTGCTGATTGGCACTACTACATTATTTTTAGATGGTCTAAGTTCTCTTTATAATATGATAAATAAATTAAAGTATTTTGATTTCATTATGTGGGTTTCTAGACAATTTAGGTTTTCCCCGGGACTCGTCAAGGGTCTTACCACGGTATTTGCTTTGGACACAATTGTCGAGCCCAGCCTCGACAATTGTGTCCAAAGCTTAAAGGAATAACAGCAGAGGGAGTGTGTGGCCGAAAAAAGAGAAATAAATTTGCTATCATGGTCAGTACCCTTTTATCATAACCAAAAAGATACCCGATAATTGAACCCGAGCCCGTCCGTCTAAGGATAAAGGCGTAATATTCCTTGAACATAAACATTGATTTACGTTATATGGATTTGTAATGGATTTGTTACTATGTATTATATTTGTTACCCGTTTAAAGTTAGTCTGGGGCCTAGATTTTTTAATTTCATGAGCTTTGAGTAAGACTGTACTCACATGCATTTATATACCAGGCATGCCTTTTAAGTTCTGTCGTTTCCATATTTCCCGGCAATGTTGAATTTGGAACTGTTCTATATTCGAATGTGTTTAAATTTCGAATCTCAAAACAATTGAAAGTTTTGGGATTAATGCTATTGTTTAGTCACAGCGTCAATTAGAATCTGTCAGGTTACGTACGAAAATGAATCTTTCTAAGGAAAATGTTCGTGCAATAATTTTCTACAACTTTAGAAGAGGCCTGACACGGCTTCAGTGTTTTGAAGAGCTAACATCTGTGTTCAGTGATGAAGCCCCATGTCTGCGGACTGTCGAACGCTGGTATTTATAATTCCAGCGTAGACATACTAGTCTTAGTGACAAATCTCGCGAAGGACGGCCAAAATCCGCCTTCACTGAAGATAACATCATTGCTGTGAGACAACAAATTCTCTAAGATCGTCATGTGACGTATCGAGAGATAGAGGCTCTATTAGGCATCTCAGGGACAACCATTCAGAAAATCTTGCATGAAGCGCTTGGTGTAAGAAAGCTAGTTTGCCGTTGGATACCGCATCTGCTTTCCGACGATCACAAGGCGGCCCGCGTCAGATGGTGTAAGAAAACTCTGCAAAGGTTCAACCAAGGAGAGTCAAATCACGTCTACGACATCATCAGTGGTGACGAATCTTGGATCTATGCCTACGATCCTGATTCCAAACAACAATCTACAATCTGGGTCTTTCAAGACAAGCCAAAACCGACTAAAGTTGTTCGTTCTCGAAGCACTTCAAAGAAGGTGGTGGCCACGTTCATTGGAAAAACCGGCCATATTGCGACTATTGCACTTGAAGATCGTAGAACGGTTAATGGAGAGTGGTATACCACAGTTTGTTTACCACAAGTCACCGCCAACTTCGAAAATCTAACTCAAAGCGACGCATCATCCTGCACCACGACAACGCAATCTCACACAGCGCTCGTCAAACGATTGAGTATTTGAAGCAGGAAAAAGTAGAAATTCTTGATCATCCTCCATACAGTCCTGACCTAAGCCCTAACGATTTATTTACATTTCCTAAAATTAAGAAAAGTCTTCGTGGTCAAAGGTTCCAGTCCGGTGAAAAAGCAGTCGACGCTTTCAAGTCAGCCATTTTGAACACCCCCACTTTAGAGTGGTATAAATGTTATAATAACTGGTTTGAGCGAATGGAAAAGTGTATTAAGCTACGTGGTGAATACTTTGAAAAACAATAAAAAGTACTATAAGGTTCTAGTTGTGTTTTATTCTTCAAACGACAAAACTTAAAAGGCATCCCTCGTACCAATAAATTAATTTTGTACTGCAACAATTTCCCTGCCAATAATTAGAATCATTTACGCAACCTTAGATGCAAGGTAATTCGTTTAGATTGCAAGTAAACAACACTATAGTATTATAAGTAGGTACATGACATAAGATAAATAAAATAAATTAAGAGTATAGAACTAAGTAGTAAGTCTGTATTTAAATGAAACCAATTAAATTGTCGTCACAATTCATGCGAATGTAAATATTATTCCAATGTCACTAAACACATTTTAGTATTTACATTGTTTGTAACTAGACATGCACCTGAGTTTGTCTGGCACAAACAGAGAACATGTTACACATGTTTAGTGGATATTGGAAATCAGTAACGAACAGCTACATTTATAGGGATATATAGCTTTTCCAAGACAGTGTTGGGAGTAGGTAACTCTTGGAAATGTACTTTAATAGCAATCTATACAAATAAATAAAATTGGAGTGTTTGTTTGTAATATCAAAATAGCACGTTTTCACTAAATGCATATGAAAGTACATACGACTCCTATAGCAAAAAGGAGATTTAAAAAAAAATTGTCTGTCTGTCTGTGTGTTTGTTCCGGGTAATCTCCGAAACGGCTGGACCGATTTTGACGGGACTTTCACTCGCAGATAGCTGATGTTATAGGGAGTAACTTAGGCTACTTTAATTTTAGAAAAACAATTAGGATTCCGCGAAAAAAAATTATAACACATGAAATCAAAGAGTATCTCCGAAACGGCTGGATCGATTTTGACGGGACTCTCACTGGCAGATAGCTGATGTTATAGGGAGTAACTTAGGATACATTTATATTAGAAAAGCAAAAAAAATACAAATGGGTCATGTAGCGCGGACTCAGAACGCGGGAGCGGGAGCGGTTAAGCTAAATTTCACGCGGACGAAGTCGCGGGCTCAGCTAGTTATTAATATAATTTAATTACGTTAGCATTCGACACTGCACCTAAGTTTAGATTGGTTTCCTTTGGCAAAACTTCATGAAACTTTTTCGATTCTTATCTCTAAATGTTCTTAGCGATTCGGTCAACATGAGATCAAAGTACTTAAGTACTTACTTTAGCAAAATGTATGAATCTCATAAAAATATTTGCAAAACTTCCAATCATTTCGCTTTCACTCAGTACAAACAAACATCTCAACTTTGACATTTCGATAGGTAGTTAGTTACCAATGTATATTCATAGAAGATTTTGGTGCTACGTTTTTTATACATTTCCATATCTGTCGCAATACTTGGCAATGAGATCCTATGTTATGCTTTAATTGTGAAAGAAATTGCAAAATAAATCATTAGTTACTATTTTGGGATACTTTATATTACTTACCTACTAATCCACGTTCACTAATTTTTTTTTTATTCACATACTCATACTTGGTTAAGAAATTTCGAGGGGCCTACCAATTGATACCTACTAACGTTTGAAGTGTTTATGTTTAATTCAATTATATTCATAAGGTATAAACCGCACTGGATGGATAGGTAAACTCAGGGTAACTATTTCAATATTTTTTTGTAATATCGCTAGACTGACACACCCACTTATGGTCCCAAACGAACTGGGGGCGATCCCAGTGACATCCAAACAAAGTTGGTATCCGCATCTCTCTGTATTTTTGTCCGATTAATTCTCCTAAACTACCCAATGGATTTTGATGCTGTATTGATTCTAATGAAATTTATAAATTGTTAGTAGAGGAAATCCGTGCGAAGCCGGGGCAGGTTGTAGTACAATATTTTCATGACAAAAGCAGAACATTTATGATTCAGATAAACAGCATACCTATACACCAGGTGGGCTATTGGACTGGGTGAGTTCCCAGTGACAGCCATAGCAGAGCGTCATTGTATGGAATCCATCTTACTATAAGCTTTGCTTATTTTGGGACCATGCAGTTGGTGTGGTGCAGTTGGTCTGGCGATAAATAAAAAAATAACTGACGCTGGCGCCGTATGACCTGAAACCTGACCAGTTCCAGGCAGTTCACAGCCTATATATACATTGTGTGCACAAGACTTACAAAGTTACATAAGTCCATACGAAATGTCCAGGCCAGTTATTATAGCAAATGGTCTTAAATGTATAGGTAGTTCATACTCCAGTTCAAAATACTGTATGGAAGTTCAGATGTTCCCATGACATAGGCACATGTTGTTACATTAGAATTGGTTGACGAACAACAACCAGTATAGAGATGTCGTTCAGAGTGAAGTGTACCTATAAAGTGTATAGCATTAATTTAGAGTAAGCTAAGAAAAATGTACGGAATAAAATGGTGGGTATTTTAAAACAAGTTTCATTATTGTAAGTATTATAAACTACTGTTACGAGATCAGTGCGCATGCGCTATTTATAGCAAACGAGATTTGCAAGAACATATTATATGGGTGCAGTAACTGATGTCGCGACCGCTGGCCCACGGGGCAGGCTCTCTGAGGGAGACTGCATGCTGCCCCATTAAACTCATCCCAGATATAATATTGTACTCTTACGAATAACTATTAATATTCTATTATCATTCGAACCAGCATTTAAATTGTCCAATCAAAGCGTAACTTAAATTGCCATTACGGCTGGTTTGATTCTTCGGATGATTACAGTTCATTTCGTTAGTCTGGTGAACTCATGTTCTTATTTAATCTGTTACTATGAAAGTCAAAACTTTGTTCTTTCAATAAGTATATTTGATAGTTAACCTCTTGTGTGCACTAACGAAGATATTCACAGATTTGTGATGTCGTCCTTATTTTGTGCAATAAAAAAATAGAGACATCATAAATTAGTGCACATATGTGTCGCCGGTGCTAACTTACTGTAATAAACCTATGGTTTCTACTATAAGTACCTACCTAGTATTACTACTAGAACGTTAGTACCTACTATTAACTGGATTTATTTACCATAGAATCAAATAATACTGCGCAATATTAAAACTGAGCTTAAATTAATGAAAATTGTAATTAAAGAACAAATTAAACGTTAAATTATTGACGAATTTACGTCGAGTTTTGATGGCCAATAAAAGCAACACAAAATTACCTAATAAAAAAGTTAATAGTTATTACCCATACATTGCCGATAAATACACAAAAACTGTCGGCTTCAATACAGGTACGCGAGCCATGGAGTCACGTACGAGATGGTAATAATAAGATCATTAAATTCTCGCACAATGTTTCAGATACACGATATTAGGTATACCTGTTGCTAAAACACCCCATACTCTGAACCATAGTATGTCTATGAAAAAAATATGTTAGTAGTTTCATAAATATTTTCTCCTTTTCTAAGCTATAGTAGGTGAAACAGAAAGTGTATACTATTTTTATGCAACATTACTTTATAAATCTAAAACTATCGGCTTTGTGGGACAGTTGAAGTAGGTACTAAAGGTTTTGTAGACTTATGAAATCTGTCAACAGCTGCATCCCTGTAACACCTTTTGTTTTTCAAGTGTCCTCCAAAGCTGATACCTATATCTATATAGTGAAAATAGAATCAAGCCATAACTTTCATTGTATTTGTGTGCCATTATGCATGCAATATAAAGCTTGCTTATGCGCAGCAAATCCTTTATGAAACGGCTTATCGTCTGCATTAGTCGCGCCAGGGATAGGGCTTGCGCTCGCGCCGCGCCGCCGCGCGCCGCGCCGCCGGCCCAGACGGTCACAACAACAAGCTGGGTTTAGGTATAAGTTAGAACATACTGCCGCTGGCTCGCTGTTTGTGTGTATGTTTCTTTGAAACAGGACACCAGATCCACAATAATAAAAAAAATTAACTAACTTCAAAAAAACCTAGGTGCACTAAAAAGCTAGGAATAACTAGATCCTACTAATATTATAAATGTGAAAGTTTGTTTGTGTGGATGTATGTATGTATGTATGTATGTTTGTTACTCCTTCACGTAAAAACTACTGAACGGATTTGGATGAAATTTGGAAGACAGATAGTTTATAACCGGGATTAACAATAGGATACTTTTTATCCCGATAATCCCGAAATTTTTGTTACGTTAAATACTACGCGGACGAAGTCGGTGGGCACAGCTAGAACCACATAATTTCTTTAATTTGGAATCGGTGCCACTATCTTTACACTAGGACTTCTAGGTCCCTACCTACCCTTAAATACTTGAATAGGCACCGACTCCAAATTAAAGAAATTATGTAGTATCTAGTTATTTCTAGCATTTTAGGCCCCCTAGGTTTTTTTTAAAGTTGGTTCATTTTTTTTCACGACTTTTAGTGGTAAACTACTCATCGAATTGCTGGAAACCGTCAACAGTCCATATCTCTCAAAATACTGAACTAGAATCGGTGTATAAATGACGGAGCTCTGAGGTAACAAACATAAAAAATATATACACACGAATTGAATACCTCCTCCATTTTGAAGGTGGTTGAAAACAATTGCTGTAAATAAATCATCTTATGATAATAGTGAACTAAATATATTCAAAATGAATATCCATAATTTGTGATACCAGTGTATCGCAAATCGACCTTATATCTTACGCTGAAGTTACATTTTTGTACTGAAATGACATTAGAATGACTCTCTATTTATTAATGTCTATATTTGATTTACTTGTTCAACAATAATTGCGGTTATTCACACGAAGAAGCCGACCATGAGCCGATAGATTTTTGACAAATAATGACCGTATTTTAGATCCGGTTACAGTAAAATGTAGAGTATAGTAAAATAAATACTTATCAGTGTTGGGTTAACCGTGTGAATGACCGCATAAGGATACTTCAAATAGGTTAGTCTTGTAATTAGTGATCTATCGCATCTCTATAAATCATAATTTAAATGAAAACGTTTAAAAGTAATGGCCGCTAATGAAGAATACATCATGAATGATTGTCCTTAATTAAGCCCACGCCACATAAAATCCTGAGTTTAATGAAATACGACCTCTATTATATTTAGCGAGAAGTTATGTTCAGATTCCCACA
The DNA here is from genome assembly GCA_918843915.1 of Notodonta ziczac. Lineage (NCBI taxonomy): Eukaryota > Metazoa > Arthropoda > Insecta > Lepidoptera > Notodontidae > Notodonta > Notodonta ziczac. The sequence continues at coordinate 4,122,030 of OU974038.1, read as the reverse complement.
AGAACAATAGACTAAACATCATTTTAATTGACTCTAGCAGAATTGCAAAAACGGCAAGTACACTCATATCATGAGTGATAACATTTTTCAATGCTAGGTCGACATTCCTTTAGGTTTGTACTAAGCGTTTTGCTTCTACTTTCATCGCACGAACAGCCAAGGAGTGGAACACGTTGCCGGCTTCTTTGTTCCCCCTTACTGCAATCTGGGTGTTTTCAAGTCGAGATTGAATAGGTACCTTCTAGGCAGGTATGCTCCATCGTAGATCGCATCGTCACTTACCATCAGATGAGACCGTTATCAAATCCTTGCTCCTTGGAATTAAAAAAAAAATATCTGCTAGCCTAGGATATTACTAAAATATATGTTATGTACTTTTTCAAACTGGATCCCAAAGCATCATCGCATTATTGTATTCTCTTTGTCTGAGCCTCATGTGGCATATCCATTTAAAAATCGCAAATCGTATTCTCGCATATTTTTAAATGAACGGCCCGATAGTAGCCGGTAGGTACGTCACATAAACATGAAGTTTCATTGTGTTTTTAAAACAATAACAACAAAACAAGGAACCGACAAATATACCTATAGGTATATAATAACGCGCTATACAGCACGCACTTGACCGATTTGTTTCTTTTATGAAGCAGGTATATGTTTAAACAGGCTTGTAATATGAAAAACCTTTTCTTTGCGTGTCCTCACGTAACAAGTATAGTGAACAATTGTTTATAAGTAGTTGACAGACGAAAAGTAAGATTTTAGCACAACGAAAGAGTTACAAAATCCGGCCAAGTGCGTGTCGGACCACGCATACTAAATTAAATATAGCGTTCCTTAGACATAACGCCGCTATTGAATAATAAGGGTGATGGTTAATTTTGATTATTTATTTAAAATGTGTTTTTGGAGTTAGAGGATGAAATGTAATGCAACTCACGTAGAAGTAACTACTTTAGATCTGAATGCTTCGTAAAAGGGAATTAATTTTCAAAAACTGTCAAAGGAAAATAAAAATAAAATTAAAATAACTATTCGACGGTACCACATTCTGGGGGTGATAAACATTTTTTTACTTCCCATTCCCTAGTACGGGATGTAATCCTTTGACAAATATAACTAGTATTGTGCCAAGGTACCCTTCCAGCCCTAATAGTATCTGAATAAAATGATTGTGACGTTGGACTGATGGACTAACGGACATGGCGAAACTATAAGGGTTCCTAGTTTGACTACGGATCCCCAAAATTGTTGCTAAAATCCTGAGCATCTAGGCGCATGAAGTAACACTGTAGCTCTACAGTTGTAGAGTCACTAGTTGAGTGTATACATAAAATATAATATTTTTGCCACATTTTCAGTTCGGAAATGGCCTTTTCGTAATTTTTCCAGTTTGGGTATGGTGTCACTGGTATCGCCCGTCCATTGCATGGTACCATCAACAAAGTTGACGCTTGATCAATTTTTACCACTTTTCCCTTGCAGGCAGTAATCATAGGATGCCTCGCCCATTATGTTGTTGTCCAATGAGACGAGAAGCGTCCGATGAGACAAAAGCCCTTTTTTTAGGAAGTCATTTGTTTTAATTGTTTTTATGACCATGCTAGGCGCATGCGGCTGCTGGTCACTGCATAGAAAATGCAACCTTAAGGTGATCAGGCGTCGAGTTTGTTGATTGTACCTACAAGCGTACAAGGGTTGCTTAATTTGGGACCATACAGTTGGTGTGTAAGTCTAGCGATATTTATTTGTTCAAGGGAAATTTAAAGTATCTTCGTTGGTTTGCCAATCGATGGAGGGAGTATTTATATTATTATGTGTGATTCAACACATTTTTCAGCCGAACCAGCGGACCATGTGAAATCGCTGCAAATGTGCGCGAACGTTTATTTGTCCGCGTGAATCGTACAATAACAAGCGGGCACAGTGGGTACACAATTGTGATGATGTTCAAAAGCGTTTTTGTCGGAGCCGGATGTTTGGCCCGCGAGATTCATTGTTTCTTCGCACTGTGAAAATGTACGACAGGTATTTATCAAATAAGATTAACAATGTAACCTTCTGACATCGGGCTTAGCGTCAATTAAAACATCGCTGATGGTATTTTTGACTCGTTTTTGTTCCGTTGTACGGCATCGAGATCGTAGGAGTCACATTGACTAGTTTTAAGAAACTGGCAATTAATAACTTAGTAGTTATGTGTAAAAAAGACAAGGCTCGCTGAGTTTCTTGCCGGATCCTCTATGTCGAGGGCGCGTTTTGATCATTTGTAAACTTAAGGAATTACAATTTGTAAGTGCCCCGGTAGGCCTATTGTTAAGGTTAGTAATAATAAATGATTTGAGTTCGAGTTGATGTGACAATGGGATAATCAAGTTGGTAGAAACTTTTATTAGAATCAGTATTTATACGGACACCAGTCTTATGGAAAAATCTGACGTCGTAATTATGACCAGTGTAGTCTCAGACTACAGATAATAGAGATAGAGAATCTTTTACAATGGCAAAAAGATCATTATCAAATAATGACACAGTGCTGTAGCCATATTGACAACAGACCATCACAAACTGCAGCTCACGATGGAAGCATTTCAAGCAAACTCACATACCGGATAATTGCTTTGTTTACATACGATATACCTTCTTACTGCACTGAGATAAGTCAGCCTCTAGCATGACTGGAAAAAATATGACGGACGTAAAAATACAGAATGTTTATCACTAAACCGTGTTTTGATTGAGTTTATTTCTGCTTTTAATATGTAATGAAATTAATATACCTAGCTTATTGAGACTAAGTATCGGTTTATTATTTGTTTTTGTAACCTTTTTGGGTGATTACTAGAAATAAGAAAAAGGTCAATAACAGCGGTACATAAACTCGATTTTTATGTATAGTTTTAGTTAATAGTCTCCGAATAAAATGATTGTGACGTTGGACGGACGTTCAGACGGATATAGCGAATTTATAAGGGTTTCTACTACGACTACGGAACCCTAAAAATTACAAAATATACAGATGACGTGTGCCTAGTATTCCGACGTGCCTGAACCTACCTAAGGCCAGTGACATGTGTGTGCCCAACGCCTTATAGTGCAGCATTGTGGCCAAGGCCGCGACATTAGCGAATAAAAATACAGGCACGAGACCTTCGCGCCGAGTATCCAATTAAATTGCCTCGTTGATAAATAGGAACAATCACAAATTAAAAAATAATAAGTACCTTCGTAACAATACACAGGTATAGACCAATAAGGATGACTACTGAACTTGTTTTTGTATAAGTATGTACGTGTAGATATATTGTAGAACTAATATTATTTAGATATTATTTTTATAAATGCAGCAAATAAGAACTCTTCGTGAGTAGAGATGCGTCTGATTGTAATGGGGAATGGAGCCGTCAAGATAAAAAAATCTAGACATGACCTCGCTTTTATATAAATTAAGTACCTACTTAACTTTGAAAAAAAACGAAGCACGATAGTTTAAACTATGCATAACTACTCAAAGTGGGTATTGTGTGTATTATTGTTATAATAATAGCTTATAAAATTATTCGCCATAATATGTAATAATGAGTCAAATAATAATATACTGACATTTACATAACAAAATATTGAACCATCGCGTAGCAAGCACAGCGTCGGTGTCACTACAGTCCGCACTTGGTCGTAAATACGTGTCTACGTCACCACACGTAAACAAACATCTTATAACGCAACAAAAATAGCATTACAGAAGTAAAAAAAAACCATCTAATTAACTCTATCATTAACATACATTACCTTGGTGTCGCTTCCCGATTGTTTCAATATCGCTGGGAAAACGGCTTATTGTTGCACCTAAAATAAACTGGAAGACTACATACGGTTCTCATAACAACAATGCAATTCGCCCAGCGTACCATCATACTAATATTATAAAGAGGAAAACTTTGTTTGTTTGATTGTAATGAATAGGCTCCGAAACTACTGACCCGATTTGAAAAATTATTTCACTGTTGGGAAGCTACACTATCCCCGGGTAACATAGGCTATAATATATTTTCAAAAAAATTAGGGATCCTTACTAAAACTCGAATAATGTAACCGCAATGTACCCGTGCGAAGCCGGGGCGGGCCGCTAGTTATTATATAAAGGCATAACGTGATAATGGTTCTTGTTATTAAAAAAAAAATATCGCCAGACTGACACGCCAACTATGGTCCCAAACTAAGTAATGCTTGTACTATGGGTATCGATCGTACAATGGACTGGGGGCAATCCCTGTGACACACTGACCGGGGCAAATAACGAAAAGGCCATTTCCGAAATTTACGTTAGCGGGAATCAAACCTACAACCACTATGTGCATTGACCCGAATGACCTATTCTCGAACCACTGCGCCAAGCGGCCGTCAAACCATTTAAATCGCAGAAAACGTTCAATAATAAAAGGTTTTATAGTTAGAAACTGTTATCACGCTACTCGTAGTGCGTTGTACAGCACGAAACTGCACTTAATCAATGTTTCAACATAGCAAATTGAATGAGGAAACGTCTGAGTCAGATTGGCAGGCTTCGTGGTGGGAGTTTATTCAAATTAAAAACATGCCTGTGGCTTTGTGAAGTCCTATGGCGGCTGCCTAAATTACTTGTCCTTGTACGGGGAAAGCATGTTCAAACCATAACCATTTTCTTACAAAAACTATTGCATACTATATTTGATAGAATATCTTGAAGTTTGATTTGCGCTAAGTAATGATTCAAAAGCATTAGGTGCTTCGTCGTTTCTATTTATAGGCACACACGCCTACGTACTTACCTATTATTAAATCTATTTTGATTGTTATCCAATCCTATAAAAGTAAGCTACTTATTTATAAATCGATCTTAAGTATGGACCGGCCTTGAGTACGCTTTGACGTGTAATTTTGTACTGGTATGACATAAGAATTATATTTCCAAAATTGCTCTCAGACTTAAGATCGATTTATTAATACGGGTCTGAGTACACTTTACGTACGTTCTTCGAACAAAACTGAAACCAATTCATTTGGCTATTGTACGTAGTCAGTAGTACGACGTTATCAGAGGCGCTTACGTAAAAACAAAAGAAATTCGCTTTGTATGCAACTCGCAATCGCATAGAGACGTATTTCGCGGAATAATAACATTTATGCTACAGCAATGTCACGGATTAAAATACACAAATCACACCATAGGTATAGATTTCTTTTAATTACGTAATGGAAATATTAGTTTACGTAGCTCAGAAAGGGGCGTGATATTTTTATTAATGGGCGGTCCTTGGTCTGCTTTAGAAACGAAGTTCTCTGCATACACAAACATTTAAGTTTTTGGAAGTCGCACTATCCAATCACGTGAATAACTCACTTACGCCATCTAGTTCATTGTTGAGATAACTTTTTCCCAGTGAACGTTACAAAGTTGTTCACAAAATCACTAACAGATCCCTGGAGGGACATAACGCTATTGAAGCATAACGATTAATACCGCTAAAGGAACTTCGTTCAAAAAAAAGAAAACATGAAAATATCACAACCCTGCCTCTGCTTCAGAAGGTAAAGGCACTCGAGCAGTGCGAATAGTAACAAATTGTATACTCGTCTTTACTTTACTAACCGCTCCAGGTATTCCGGCCGATATGAAGAGCGCGAGCGTGTCGGGCCAGGGGAGCAGTTTGTACTGTTCCCACCATCGCTTCACCACCAGGCTCACGTAGAAACCCAGCACGAACGACATGGGTATCGACTCGCTCTGCGCTCCGAAATACTGGCGCACTTTCTCGAATATCCTGCCGACAAAACACAATACACACCAGCTGATACATATTTTTTTAAATTCGTGAGTAAATTAATATTTCGCTACGCTCAATGAGAATGGTGGAAAATTCGGAACTGACAGACTGAAGGTATTTGTTAGTAAGGATTGAAAAATTAGCGCTCGCTAGGCCTTTTTGTGTTTCCACATTGATAAGTTTCCGATTACTTCTTGATCACCGGAGATAATATTTTATGTAGGATGAAACAGAAAGGGTAATCTTTTTTATCCAAACTTAACTTTGTAATTCTAAAACCTTTGGAGAAAACTTGAAAAACAAAAGGTTTTAAAGGGATTCAGCTGTTGACAGATTTCATAAGTCTACTACAAAACCTTCAGTACTTCAACTGTCCCACAAGGCCGATAGTTTTAGATTTACAAAGTTAAATTCCAAAAAAAATTGGATACCCTTTCTGTTTCACCAAGTATACTTCAGTTTGTGCCTCGAGGCGGATAGAGGAGTGTAGTACTCAAATAGGGATGGAGCTCGAGGTGCATTCAAAAGTTACCTCCCTTAAATAATGCCCCTTTTACAATATATAAATATGTGAGTTCATATTCTAAGCATGAACCAACCAAACGCCCTAGCACGCAATCTTAGGCAATAATTGCACTTTGCAAGAATCTATGTGCAATCGAACAACATTGCTGCTTTTATTCCATAACTAGCTGTTGCCCGTGACTCAGCCTGTGTAGTACTTCAATAAGGTAAAGGTCCCCTAAATTGCACCCATCAGCTATGTTCCAGTGAAGTCCAGTCCGAATCGTTCCAGCCGTTTCGGAGATTAGCCGGAACAAACCGACAGACATATACCTAGATAACATTTTTTTGTTAAAAGTATGTAAGTAACATATCTTCTTTGATATACATTTACTAAAACTCGATTATTTTGATATTGCAAACACACACAAATATTTTATTTATGTGTATTGTAATGATCTTGATTTTTTGTCAATTTGTACAGGAATGTACGTGTCCATGAAATATAGCAATTTCTTCCATACTCCATATTTTGCCGTTTTGGATAGCCCACTCCCAACTCCCAGTCCTGTTACGGGTGTGGGAAAAGGTGACTCTAGGAATAAACAATATAAATCACCTTGTATAGGAACTGCATGATAGCTAATAGCTACTACAGACCCACCCTATTACGTTATGAGGTTTATATTAAAAAGTTAAAATTCTAAATCTGGTTCTTCCTTTGAGTGTATTTTTTTAATTTTCCACCTCTGGATTGTAGATAAATACCTCATTGATATTAACAGAAGGAGTAATGATTGTTGGCATAAATCATAGCGTGACCAGTAAAATAGCAATCCATTAGCAATCATACTGCCATTTCATTAAAGCTCTGTTCCTTATGGTACTTGACAACATGATAGTTAATTGTTGTCTTTCATTTTTTTGATATTTGAGACAGTCAGTACAGTCGCCTGCACCGCTCAGGGAACATTTCCAGCATATATTGAGCTCGCTTAATCACAGGTATCAATAAGAGAGAGAGCTCAGCGGATACTGTGCATGTTCCCTATGATGTGCAGCCGACCGTAGGTAAATGCAAGAGTTATAGATAGCGTTATGTAAAAACTATCAATGTAATCAGTATTCTACAATCGTATAACAGTTTACTGATAAGTTGCATAAGAGTTTCAGGAATTAGAACGAGTCGTTTCAGTACACCACACTTTTTCTAATATTATACAGGAGCATAGTTAAAGAAATAGGCCATGTGCGTGCCGTGCCACGCACAATGTAGTGTTCCGTAGTCATTTCAATAACGAAAGGATATCTTTGGCTAACTAGTTTTGTTGATTATCATAAAATTTTAACAAGTGTCGGAATTCATCAGGTAAATTTCGATTATATCTTTAAAGGTTATACTTCTCGCAATCGGAATTTCTGATAATAAAGTGTTGTCCAATTTTCGTCAACTTCCGACAAAAACTGTAGAAGTTATGGTACTGTGACAGACTGGGACAGACGCGCGGACGGACGGATTGGATGATCTTATAAGGGTTTATCGTAGGGACTACGGAACCCTAATAAAGAATAAAATACACACGTCGTCAACACCTTTATGGGAGATGACTTCTCAAGTAATCTTCTTGGAGATACCCACACGGAGAATATACATACATAAATCTTACAATGAATATGAATGTTTCCTTATATATGTTTTGATTATGATGTGACGTTACGGACAATGGGTATGATGACTAATTATTTTATTGCATAAGTAATTATATAAGGTATGCCATACGATGGCTACCAGTGGAACAATTTACAAAATGAATATAAAATTGGCAAAAATACAAACGTTTAAAATATTGTATCCAGTATTTACAAGCGTAGATTAAGCTACAACTGAGTGGTTTTAATAAACTTGAATGGCGAATATCTTTGTAATTGTTCAATATTTTTGACAAGATATATGACAATGTCTCATAATAATTGGTACCTACTTAGGAGATAATATAAAAATACATAAGTACAGTGATGACTTGGACACCTTTGCAGGAAAGACGTGGCCGGAAATTGCCCTGGACAGAGCCGCGTGGAAGGTAAAAGGGGAGGCCCAGGAGTGGGACAGCATACCAGGCAAATAAAAAAAAAGTATAGTATATGCAATGCAATATTACTGCTCATCCCCATAACACGTTACATAACGATTAACAGTTACACAGATTTTCCGACTTGGAAAACCAGTGAGTATAAGGCCTAACAATTACACATAGCGTTCATTCACACCGTTAACTCAACACCGCTAATTTCTATAAATTGTGCTTAATCAAGATAACAAATAGGTACCTAGGTCATATCAGTTAAAAAATGTACTTATATATTGAACCAATGACCTTTTAGACATTTTCGCTCCGCTGACAGAACGGTGGCGACTGGGTGACGGTGAATGACCGCTTACGAGTGAAATATTTGGAAGTCAATCAAATTATAGAAATATTAAAATACCACTTTTGTTCGAATGCACTGACGGCACTTGAGGTAACATTGTATCATTATTGTATACTATAGCTGTTGCCCGTGGCTCTACCCGCGTGGTTCTTCATCACATAGAAGTATCCTAAGCTACTCCTTATAACATTCGCTATCTGACGGTGAAAGCCCCGACAAAATCGGCCCAGCCGTTTTGGAGATAAGCCGGAACAAACAGACAAAAATTTCATGAATTATTGTATATTTATTAACCTACTAAAAGTTTTATATTTTTTAAGAATACTAACTATTTTACAATATGAATATGTATAGTAACATTTTGCTTCTATTTGTCCTGTAAAATTACGACCCATCACTGTTTAGGCTTACATAAAAGTTTGGTTTTACCAAACACAAGTCCATAACAGTATGACTCGAGTGGCCAAACAATTCGCTACACAAGATTTAACACGTAACAACAAATACATATCTCTTGCAGATTTGTATTCACTATTTTCCTTATTCTCGTGAGCTGTAAGGAAACGAATAAGCGTTATTTATTTCCATTTTAAAATGTTTCCACATAAGTAGCGCTCAGTGACCATATTTTGTTGCTTTTCGGGAAATGGAAGAATAGATTAATTCTCTTTGTTAATTCTCGCATTAGATAGTACACCGATAGGTATATTATATTACTGCTTTTTTGGAATATATATCCCTAAATGTTATTAAAAACGTGGTTCCTATTGAATTTAATAAAATTACTTCCTTCTAGCCCTATAACTGTGTCTCTATTGCTGCCCTGCTGAGAATCATACGTCAATTGATACTGAAACAGCATCCTTGAGAACCATTCTGGCTGTCAGATAAGTTATTATTATTTATTCATATTGCATGTGTACCTACGAAAGCAAATTACACAGTTGAAAAACCATATAACAAGTTTGTGTCAGAAAGGTATCAAAAAATAAGAAAAACGCAAGCTTCTTCTTGGAAATATGTGGATTTTAAAGGTAAAAAATTTAAGAAAGATTTTAAGTAACAAAATTTCATGTATAACTCAGCTCAATAAAACAATTACTATAGTGTTTCAGAAGTCCGAAATAGTAATTTAGGCGCATATTATAGTAGCTGATATTATCTATGTGAAGACCTGGTGAAGACAGACTACACGTAACTATCACAGTTTCTGAGTTACTGGCCTTTGAATATTTATCACATCACAACATTTACGTTGCGGTCTTAAAACACACCCAATTGGAGAAAACAGTGTCAACTGCAATTACGAGTATCAGCCACCGATATTCAAGAAAAATTTTGTATACATTTTGCAAAATACTTTAGATATTACTTTTTTATTGATGGAATAACAATAAGAGGACATTAATATTTGTAAAAAATATTTATATATTTAATTATGTATAATTTCGGACTTTTGAAATACCCTGTACTTATATAAGGTCGCAAATTAAAAAAAGCGTTAAAACGCATGGCGACTAATATTACAAAAGGACTTGCAATAAGGTAGGTACTTTAATTGTATTAACTTGCTTGATTTGTTTCCTTCGCGGCCCGAACGCGCCTTCAATGTTCCCGTAATTATTGGTCAGCCCCGGTTCCCTTATCGACAATCAAATAACAGGAAAACACACCGATCAGTGATAAAAGGGCCGCGAACGAACGGACCAGGGACATCTTAAATAGCAGATTGCAAAGGAGCCTTCTCTTATCATATGCCGTCCTTTTCTTTAGGTTCACTCTCAGCACTTTAGGGTTACTTGTATTGTAAACCGACATATTATCTACAGGGGATGAAGTGGAAAAAATTACCCCTTGTATCTTCCGTAAAATGTTAATTTCGAGATGTTTTCATATTTGAGATTTTTATATATAAGTATACCCAAATATAATTCAATTACCTACTTATTAAAAAGAGAATACTTATAAAGTACCTACTTACATGAGTTTCAAATCAATAGGAACTTGTTTTGGATATCATAATAAATCTTTTAATAATAATATCGTCAAAACTACCTAGCAGGTTAAAGTTATGACGAAATTATGAAAACATTAATAAAACAGAATTCCGTATAAGAAATAAATATTGTTGTATTTTAACTCCTCTATTAAATCCTGCAAGGAATAGGTACCTAAGTTAAATTAGAAGTAACCATGTAATATTATACTTCTGTTCGTGACTTAAAAAACTAAATTAAAATCTGTTTCATGCTATCCAATGAGATCTCGAGACCTCCACAATAAACGTTTGTCATGAATTGGCAATAAAACTATGATTCATTAACAACTGATATCGTTCACAATGACAATGGATTAACGTATCAAGTTATTCACAAGTTGTTTTAATATAATGCATACAAATTCAGGTAACAAGGTAAGTAATTGTTTTTAAATACTGTCTTTCTTTGCTGACGCGTTTTACCGAGTACGCCACGACGCGACGGCTACGAACGAAGAGGTGCAAAGAGAATACAATACTACGTAAGAAAGAGGTGATACAAAATTAAGATTTGGTTTTGAAGAACGAAACCGACCCATAGATAATTGCGCAAACAGAAAGCAACCTACAATGAATTAAGCTAGGCTTGGTTTTGGTCTGCAGATGTATGTGTGGGCTGGTACTATTTTGCAAAACTACATCCTATTAGACATTGAAGCGTATACAACAAGCTGCCCATATCAATTAGAAAGACAAATAGTATTAATGTTTTTAAAAGTTTGTTAAATAATTTCCTAATAGATAAGGCCTATTATACTGTTGACGAATTTTTAAAGGAAAACTAGATTATTATTATAATTGTTTAGTATTGAATGAATATCAATGAATGTATAATATAATAATGATAATAATTTTAATATAATTGGATTGACCCATTTAATTAATTTGAATTTTGCATGCCAATTGGTGGAATATAGCATAAGCACTTTTATAATCTGTAACATCTATGTATACCTACCTATAGTCGCAAGTAAAAGTTATTGTATTGTATTGTATTGTATTGTATTGTATTGTATTGTATTGTATTGTATTGTATTGTATTGTATTGTATTGTATTGTATTGCGTTCTTCGTACGTGGCCGATTCAAAGAACATCATACGCAATAACAATGCACGTGAAAGTTCGTTTTCCCGTGATTTTTCTCAAATCATGAGCCGTCAAAACGTGCGACAACAATTTATATTTTTACTCGCAAACTATAAATATCGCGTGTGACCAGAGAGTTACTCATTCAATAAAAATAATAAACCGCCTTAATAAGTACAAAAAAAATTGAACAGGTTATTATTAAAGTTTTTGTTTTTTTTCAAGTCTAGATAATCATTTTGTTCCAGTATGATCGTAAGTCTTACTTAAAATGACGTCAATGCCAGTTTCCCCGGACTGTTAAACTTTACCGCTCCTATTTATATTACAAAGATGCTATCTTAAGTGCTGCAAAGACGGACAACAGCAAATAAATTAAGTTTGATTGTCAATTATGGTTCCAGCAATAACTAGATCTGTATAAGATTAGGTTGTATTGTTGCCATTACAATACCTACTTATACCTGCGAGTATTTCTTAGGTGATGTGTGTGTGTTCATGTATAGCTAGTCTCGTTCATACCTCCAAGTTAAATACCTACTTATGTACATTAGGTAGTTATTCTGCACAATCTTTGCACCTACCTGTTGGTAGGTGGTATCGCAACATAAGTAGGTACTTGTCAAAATATATTTGGAACGAAGTTCCTTATCGCGAGTTGCGAAAGGGGGCTAGACGGAAAAAATTAAGACCAAAAGTTGTAACGACACTTTTTGCTATAGTAGTAAGCCGTGCAGCGTGCGCGTGTTTCTCTGTTTGTCTCTCTCTCTCTCTTATAGAAAGCAAGCCAGTTATTTTCGTTTCGTCTATCTATTTCGCATTGAACAGTGTGGTGTCGCAACGATTGTTTTTGTTGAGTGTATACAGGTTTTTTGTACATAATAAAAAATAATACCAATAATGAATCCTGACAGTGTTTCTGCAAAAGTTCCGGATATTGCAACTTCGTCCCATCCGGGTGTCCCTTGTCACCTCCCAAGTTTTTTTCAACTAAGAAATCGGTAGCTGACTGCAAAACGGTAAAAAATAGAAAAACCCAATGGAAATTCGACACTTTCAAAATGATCCCTACTATTATGTCCACTACCGGAGTAAAACCACCCACACACACTACATAAAAAATCATTAAAATCAAAATGATCCTATTAGTGGAAAGCTAACTCAGCCGCCCGCCCGGCTCAAGTGGCTGGGTAGGCACCCTAACGGCAATCGCACAAAATATCTTATCCGTTATTCATTGGCATCATACATATTAGGTGGAAATATACTGTTACAAAAAGCAGTAAGTATTCCTCAACACCTGTAGCCTGTTCATGTACAAGCATGATCATTACAAATAAATAATAATAAATTTAAGGTAGGTATTAGGTAGATTACTATAATAAGTAATTTGGGCATGGGCTTCACCTCGATCCGAGGAGTAATCGCGAGGCAAAACTACATACTATTTATATTCATTACTACCAGCGACAGATAGCTACTTAATTGTATAGGTACTACATATAACAAGTCGGCAGGAAACAGTAGCAAGTGTTCTGATTGGCCCAAAAAAAGTATATCTGATTGGCACGGTAAAAAATGTAATAAGTATCCACTTATAGACCCGTTATTCCAATTTATAAATGAAAGAAACGTGTGACATTAATCTATTAGCTCTATAAATTTAAGATATTGTTGTCTAGCGACCTGTAGACCTAAAATCTACAGGTAGATTTTAGGTCTACAGAAGTCTGTTTCAGGAGTCCGAACTTGTGCCCCACATTGTTTACAAAGTATTGACTGAATATCAGTGGCTCGTACATACAATTTAAATATCGCAAATTTTCAAAACTTTTTTATAATTTTTAAAAGTGTTTCGAAAGTCTGAAGTACCTAATTATTCAGATGCATATACGGCAGATGTTATGCAGATGCTTAGTGAAGACAGTCTATACGTACCTAACCGTAATATTTTCTGAGTTTCGGGCCTTTGAATATTCGTCACAACATTCGTCCAGCGGCTTAAGAACACATCCAGTGGTCTAGAAATTAGTGTTTACACTGCTTTTACGAGATGCAGCCACTACTCAGTATTAAATATTTTTCTTTAAATATGCATTATTGGCACTCGAGATAGACATGTGACATTATATTTTAATTGGAAGGGATGAAAAAAGATGCCCGTGTTCAAATTTCGATAATTTTACATACCATTTAATTGTATGCCCGACATAAGTATCGGATGTTTGGACCAGTACAAACACCAGAGTATGTATTACATATTTCGGACATTTGAAATATCCCGTACATACTTATAAACGGCATGAACGTCGTTTACAGTAAGGAAATTATTTATTTACTTTAAATAAGGTAATAAGATATGGAAATAGTCATAGGTAGGAAGTCATAATAATTATGAATATGACTATAATGTTATTTCTGTACCGGGGATTCACTGGCTAGGTATATAACAGTGTTGGGTCTCGGCGGAGGAGCCGATTCCAAAAACATTGCGTAAACAGAACGTCATGAAACCTTTCAACGGTCGCCGCGGTACTTCCGCTTCTTTCAACTCAAAAGGTCCACGCTCGCCAGACAAGGACGAAGTGCACGTATGAACGTGATATACCTACGTCATAAGTTACGTTTGTCTAGACCATGGTAATAAATAACTGTCTAAGCCTAGACTCATAGATAAAACATTGTTTCGGATTTGTATTCTGAAACATTGTTGAAAATCATCGGTCCGAAGTGCTGTTCCGATCTTTGCTGGGAAACATAACATTGTTTTAGAGCTTTTGCCGTCTGTTGTTGACAGTTACTCACACGAAGAATCCGACACCGTTGACCGACATTTTTGACAGATAATGGCCGTATTTGACATCTAGATAGTGGATACAGATGCTGGGGTGACCGATCAAAGCGATCAGCTCACCAGTTCCCATATATTCCGCTTTTACGATTCATACTTTTATACACATCGATCTAAGTAAATAGCCTGCAGTACTTTTCACATACGTCTGTGGACCCGTAGACCCGTAGACCCCGGGGCGGCTGTGGTCGCGTGACGTACGCGACCGTCACGTAACGTAAAATACGTTAATTCACACTGTGTCCAATTTAGTTTCGTATTTTTCCGCGGAAATTCCTATGTGAAATATAACGTAGGCATTAAGAGACTAGGTGCTTCAAACGCGAGGAAAAACCACAGTAAAACTTAAGTCTGCCGAATGTTTGCTTTGATTATTTCTTTTAAATTACATGATAGGCGACTTATCAACCAATTAACCTCAAGTCAGTGTAACAATAAATTATTAATGTGGTGACAAATCTAGATAGGTAGATATCAACTGAAGGTAGGTTATATCCGAAAGATGTTGTCGTATCTATGTTTTACGTTTAAAACCAAGTTAATGAGATTCTGCTTTATTGTTATACTTTTTACTTTTGTCGGTATGCAAAGTAATTTAATACTCAATAGATTAGAATTGGCATACAAAACTAAATGACGATGCAAAATAAGTAGGTATGATTGTTTGAAAAGCGAGTGAGATGGAAAGATAAAATAACTACCATTTCGGTTGATTTTCACTTTCAAATGTCCTTGTAAGTTAGACACGATACCATACAATATATAATAACAAGATACACAATACATTTTATAATATACTAGCGACCCGCCCCGGCTTCGCACGGTTCTCTACTATTTGCAAATTTAATTAGAATGTATTATACATATTATTATAAACCTTCCTCTCGAATCACTCTATCTATTAAAACCGTTCCATACCAACCGTTTTCGTAGTTTTAAAGATCTAAGCATACATAGGGACATACAGACAGCGGGAAGCAACTATGTAGTGACTCACAGTACTAGCAACAGTAAGTATACGTTCTAGAGTAAATTAAAAAAACTCATGTTCTTCCAATTCCTACTAATCTTTCTTTTAATTAATTACGCGTAATCCAAGACATTTCAGCTTCCCCGGGGTCTTGACGAGACCCCGGGATGACCCTTGAGTCGAACCACCATTATAAACAAGAAAAATAACTTACCTTTGTAATAAAAAAAATATTGAAAAATTGAAAGTTAAGAAGATATTCAATAAACAGTAGAATGAGTACCTAATTATATTAAAAATATGAACGGGATAGGTGTCTTGTAAGCATACCTCTGTTGCTGTTCTGTAAGTGCGAACCGGTACAGTAGGTTGATGGTGTAGTAAAGTGTGAGATAAGCTAGTAGTTCTCGCCATACTAGCTTGTAAACGCTGCCTCGCCATCTGAAACATAAATCATTACTTCAGCGTGATTCTTTCTAAAAGTTAAGTAGAATTATTAATGTCGGTGACGTGCTGGCCACTTCAAATTTCGTATTGTTTTATTTTTATATGAATAGAGTTTTTGTTTAGCTTATCGTTGCCAATGTTTGGTACAGGAAAAATACACCATACATTCAAAGTGATGTGGTGGTGGTTTATTACTTTCCTAGTGGTAGGTATCTATTTTTTTATTTTTGCTAAAAGTAACAATAGTTCATTCAATACATTTTGACAGTACTCGGCCACCGGGTACTGAGTGTGAGAAATTTTCCAGTTAGTGATTAGCCATTATAAGAGTTATCATAGAGGCATTATAGTGTTACAACTTCTAAAGAAATATACAGGAGCGCGTAGGTACTGCCTAATTCGCCTAACACAAAGGTCGATACACGAGTAAAAAATTTGGTAGGTAGATATATATCTTGAAAACTGTGGGACATATCTAAATAAATTTAACATAGTATTTTTTTCCAACATGTAGGTAGGTATACGCGGGGTAAATATAATAAAAATAAGATACATAATCAGTAGGTACCTACTCGTACTCTCCATTGTTCAAAACCACCCTGCGTGCCCAAATATATAGAGATACGAATAACGTCAAATATTAGTTTGCTTCGTTATTCCCACAACCACATCGCCAGTGCTTTCGATGCAGTCAAAGTATCTATATATATAAAACTCAAAGGTGACTGACTGATCTATCAACGCACAGCCCAAACCACCGGACGGATCGGGCTGAAATTTGGCATGCAGGTAGATGTTATGACGTAGGCATCCGCTAAGAAAGGATTTTGATTAATTCCACCCCCAAGGGGATAAAATAGGGGATGAAAGATTGTTTGAAACTTTGCCTATTAAATTCCACGCGAACGAAGTCGCGGGCACAGCTAGTTCAAATATATAACTCATTTTCGTCAATTTGTCCCTTACGTTAATTGATACTTCCGGTATCGATATGTTACACTAATATGAACTTTATTTTAAACGTCATTATACAGCTTCTTATAATATTAATATGTTATCAAAAATATTGATATCTTGCTCATCGTTAATAAGTAAGTAGTACAAAGCTGTGGGAACCACGTCGGGAATAATATTTAGTTTAACCAAGTTAAGTTTGTGTTAACACTATACAAAACCGTATTATAAAACCAAACTTATGGAGCAAGTAGAAATATATGTTATGATGTTGTGTTGGTAAATGTGGTCATAATCCGCATCAATTTCGCCCTGTGATTTATTCATCAGTCGGATGACGTGACCTTACACATAACTCATTTTTATAGTAGGTGTTTTATGCCGATGAAATAATAATTTACCCACTTATATATAACGAATATTTTATAAAAAAAAAAAATTGATAACACGTACCTGATCGCAAACAAGTATTCAAGTTACACCAGTTTATCCATTATTCAAATCAAAACTTAATAATTTTTTAATCGAAAAACAAAACCGATCGTTCGGTGTGACGTGGTGTGTTAGTGGGCGACTAAAACAAGTTTAACGTGAGGGGGTTAGACAAAAAATTGAGTGTAATTGCACGTCTAATCGCTAGCTGAGACGATTCTAGGAAATACCGAGTAAGTCCACAGTTATTGTAGCTACGGAATCATCGTCCCTCGTGCGCCGACAATTAATCCCCCTTGTTTGTTGGGTGGGAAATTAACTGACGATAAATTTAATTTAATCGAACACCAATTGGCGGGGCAATGCCCTACATTCTTGCAGCCATTGGGAAATGACTAGAAAAGTAGTGAGTTCCTATTACATCTTTCTAGTACGCATGAAAATGATTGCTACTTTCAATTCATTTTCAGTACGTGAAATTCTATTTTCCTTTCACTGTTATTACACCTGTGATTTTTCACAGTCAATGTTTATATTCATGGCGAATTTTAACTATTAAACGTAATCCTATGCAGTCACTGGTCGATGATATATCATAAAACCGTGCCAGTGCCGAACGCTTAGCGAAGTAATTTCATGATTTTTAACATCAATATCTACCTATACGAGGGATGCCTTTTAAGTTTTGTCGTTTGAAGAAAAAAACACAACTAGAACCTTATAGTACTTTTTATTGTTTTTCAAAGTATTCACCACGTAGCTTAATACACTTTTCCATTCGCTCAAACCAGTTATTATAACATTTATACCACTCTAAAGTGGGGGTGTTCAAAATGGCTGACTTGAAAGCGTCGACTGCTTTTTCACCGGACTGGAACCTTTGACCACGAAGACTTTTCTTAATTTTAGGAAATGTAAATAAATCGTTAGGGCTTAGGTCAGGACTGTATGGAGGATGATCAAGAATTTCTACTTTTTCCTGCTTCAAATACTCAATCGTTTGACGAGCGCTGTGTGAGATTGCGTTGTCGTGGTGCAGGATGATGCGTCGCTTTGAGTTAGATTTTCGAAGTTGGCGATGACTTGTGGTAAACAAACTGTGGTATACCACTCTCCATTAACCGTTCTACGATCTTCAAGTGCAATAGTCGCAATATGGCCGGTTTTTCCAATGAACGTGGCCACCACCTTCTTTGAAGTGCTTCGAGAACGAACAACTTTAGTCGGTTTTGGCTTGTCTTGAAAGACCCAGATTGTAGATTGTTGTTTGGAATCAGGATCGTAGGCATAGATCCAAGATTCGTCACCACTGATGATGTCGTAGACGTGATTTGACTCTCCTTGGTTGAACCTTTGCAGAGTTTTCTTACACCATCTGACGCGGGCCGCCTTGTGATCGTCGGAAAGCAGATGCGGTATCCAACGGCAAACTAGCTTTCTTACACCAAGCGCTTCATGCAAGATTTTCTGAATGGTTGTCCCTGAGATGCCTAATAGAGCCTCTATCTCTCGATACGTCACATGACGATCTTAGAGAATTTGTTGTCTCACAGCAATGATGTTATCTTCAGTGAAGGCGGATTTTGGCCGTCCTTCGCGAGATTTGTCACTAAGACTAGTATGTCTACGCTGGAATTATAAATACCAGCGTTCGACAGTCCGCAGACATGGGGCTTCATCACTGAACACAGATGTTAGCTCTTCAAAACACTGAAGCCGTGTCAGGCCTCTTCTAAAGTTGTAGAAAATTATTGCACGAACATTTTCCTTAGAAGGATTCATTTTCGTACGTAACCTGACAGATTCTAATCGACGCTGTGACTAAACAATAGCATTAATCCCAAAACTTTCAATTGTTTTGAGATTCGAAATTTAAACACATTTGAATATAGAACAGTTCCAAATTCAAAATTGCCGGGAAATATGGAAACGACAGAACTTAAAAGGCATGCCTGGTATCGGGAGCTGGTGCTACTTAAGAAAACCCGTATCATATGATTTTTCACACGCTACCTGTGAAATGTTGCATCACTACTTCCTAGTCATTTATAGCTGGATTGAAGTACTACATTGAAAATAGCAGGCACCTGTTCTTCTAATTCTCGTCCACTCTTCTCAGAAGAAACAGCATTCTGTACCAATGGCAGAGTGAATTCATAAGCGCTTTGTTGGCCTACATGAATATCTTCAAAGTACCTATATTTGAACTCAGCCCCTATTTGTGTGATTCGTCCTCCCTATTAACGGTACTAAAACCTGAGGGTTTTGTTATTGTTTTAGGACAGTACTATTTGTGCAATTTATGTTAAATTAACAATATTAGAATATGCGTGAAGTAGTGATGGTTAGTTGTACAGGGCCGAGTGGAGGGTACCAGACCACGTGGAAGGGCACCCATGCGATGGACCGATCAGATTAAATCTGCCATTGGCGGTCCCTTGCACGAGTGCACCAGGATGACGTCCAATAGGGAGAGATGGCGAGACATAGTGAGGCGAACAACATCTGCCCCGGAAAACAATACATGACGACCACGACCGCTCTGTCAAGAGCGTAACGACTTAGAAGAAGTGATAACCGACTGGTTAAGCACGCGTCTGGCAGGCACAAGGCCCGTTCAAAACCCGGCTCGCACCACTGGGTTTTATAAATTGATGTGCGGTCACAATTTTTCAATATAAATATCACCGGGTGTTAAATTTTCATATCAGCTCGCATATAAACCAAATCTTGAAGGTTTTTTTTAATAAAAAATCATAATGGTTCAAATTCTGTTGTCTTTAAATTACAACTAAACTACAGACATGGCAAAAAAACATTAGTAAAGATATTGTACCATCACAATTAGGCCGATAGTTCATTCCAAATCCCTGATCGCAGGTTCACCTGACCTTGCCTTAAGCAAGCATTTCTGGGGGCCAAATTACGTACATAAATAGAAACTGGCCTTAATTAGATATTGACCGCCACAGCTATATCATATGTGATACATACGAAATAGGAAACTTGATTGAGACGAGACATGATTGCAATAGGAATATTAATAACTTTAATAATGCATTTTGATACAATAATGAAATGTTAACGTTATTCCATTAAAAAATTAGTAACTGCCTAATGGTGTTTGCGGGACAGGTAAAAGTTAAAATATGGATCCACAAAATTACGAACGCAACTAAGAATTCAGGGGCTCTTAATTTTGACGCGCTATAGGTGAGTAAATTCAACGACGCGACGTATCGACCGAACCGCTTTATAGGTGGGAATAACATTTGAGAAGCGTTGCATGCCGACCGTCTACTTGGCTGTTCTGCAATGAAGCGGCCCCGGCCGCTTCAACAAATAAGATGGGCATTAAATGATCCAATTGGTCGAAGCAGGCCCACTTCATAGCATAGCCAAGTGGACGGTCACCCTCAGTATCCGGCCGTAGGCGTAGGCTAGCCAATCTGTAAGCGAAATAAATAATTTTACAGAACCTAAGAAAAACCCGAAACATGAGACTATGAAAAGAGCTCTTTTTGTAGTCGTGACGTAATAAAACGAAGAAAGTCTCGCATTTCATTCGCCACTTCATCAATATTATGACTGGGTGAGGTAGGCAAGTATAAAAAGTACCCTACTTAGCAAAATTCACTGTTCACTAGGTAATGTGACTTCGTATTGAAAACAACTGAACGGTGTCGAGTCGTCGAATCGGGCACACAAAGCAATTTATACTGCTGATCCTTGACATGACCTAAATGGAAAATTAAACCTCTAGAATGCCTCCAACGCTGTTCTATATATCTGACGTGGCCAAAGATAAATCTATATATCAATACGTGAAGTAAAAACTTTCAACGGCGCGCAGAGGTGTATGAAATTTGGCACACTTATTGTTTGTATAGAGAAGGAGTGCAGAATGCTAATATTTTTATATTATAATACTTAGAAATACATTAAAATCAATAAATAAAACATTGCACACACTACCATGAATTGACACACACACATTTGTAACCTCCACACCGACTGACTGTCTGACTGACAAACGGTGACAGTTTTTGGAGCACGGGACTTCCATAGTGCATTCTGCGTGCCAGTATCAAATAGTATTTGACAATAAAACTTTAATGACGTTTAGAATTAAAATTTAAATCAATTATGGTCGAACTTCGACCATTATAACGGGATTACTAGTAACAATCGTTCTAGGAACAGATGACGCTCTGACCGAAGACAGTTAAATAAATAAACGACCCTTGCTTCCACGCAATAACGTGCTTACAGCTCGCACAGCGCTGCGTGCGTAAAATTGTATGTACCTAGAAGAGTACCTACTTACCTATCTCTCCCTATCGCTATATCGTATTGAGCGGGTCCACCAAAGCCAAGGAGTTGATGAACTTAAGGCTTCGTACTTTAAGTTCGGAGACCACCAGGCCTGACGTGGCCGCTCTTCGCCGCCTTCCTACGTTGCCTACAAGGACATTTGTCAACAAGAACGTGTAACAGAATGTTGGTTAGTTCAGTCTCGATCGATAGCCAAGCATTCATTCGATGTCGAAACTTTCTCTGTTAGTATTCTAATAACCCACGGCATGTCATAGGCAAAGGCTGGGTTATTTCCACTTTCGAATCATGGTAAAAAATGTGTAGAAAACATATCGATAAACACATTTGACAGTTCAGCATACCAATAAGTTCACGGTGCGGTTAATCGAATTATATCGATTTTAATCGAAAGGTTACATACCTAATGTAAACAAACTTGAATTACCTTGATACTGGTTATGGCCGCATAAGTTATGGATAAGTACTTTATAAGTCATCGTATGGATAGAAAGCGAACGATCCATTTAATACCAAAAGCTGCGAAATAAGTGTACTTAATTATTATTTTATTATTATTATTCATTTTAATATGGAAAAGAATCTACGAGTATATTCTACCTAGGTACTTACATCAAACATGATTACAAGGCACTACAAAGAGAATTATTGAGTCAATAATGCTATAATGTGTGATGGTTCGGTGGATATTCAATTTGCGTTCGACATTTATGTGTACACGCAACATTTAATATTTATCGCGCAGGTGATCTCGAAATCAATAGCATGGTTCTGATATCGACATCTGGTACCGTTAAGGCTAGTTAAGGTTAATTATAAAATTATATATACAGTTTAACCACGAATTTATTAGATTACTGTCCCAATAATGTTGGCGAGCTTTTTGGTGACCAAAGTGATCTTTGTTACCAATTCATATTATGGCTTCTTGTGGATCGAGTGGTATATAAACATTTGATGATTAAGTGTGTATATACGGAGAAAACCCTGAAAAGCTTGGGATAAGTAATGTGCAAAATGAAATTACTTAATTTCTATATTTATATCCATCAGTCTTGGAAAGGTTGTAATCACGAAATCAAAAAACGTTCGAGGAAAATGTTTAACGTCAATTTTGGGGGTCGTTATCCATCGCTCACGAATATGAAGGGAGATCATGTTATCGAACGGAATACCAATATATACGAGACGAGGCCGTCACTCTTGCGTATGAATGGATGAATTAGTGCCAAAAGGGACAGTGCTCCATCGTATACGGAATAATTACCAGAGCCGTCGAAATTCTCCAACCTTGTCGGGCCTGCCACGGCCGAACTGCCATTGAGCACCGCTTACTAATTCACTAATATCACTCTGAACGACCTTCTCAATCCGTACTTAATAACAAAAACTGTTGCCTAATCGATCTCGGATTTATGAGCGGCTAATGCTAGGTTGAGAACGAAGTAGATAATCGTCTGTGCACGCTTTTATGGCGATCGTCAAATGGTGAGAGCATTTGGTAGTATTTGAAATGGTAGAAATATGACAAATGCTTCAGAGTCTTACGTGTCGTACGTACATTTTTATGGTTCGTGCTAATAACCGGTTAAAATATAACTGGAAAAAAAACTTTTTTAGACATAAATTAAAATTGTGCTCTGCAATTGTAATTTGTATTCTCTACCAATACATTCAAGGCCGAAAGTCAAAAGACACCGACACCAAGGAAAATGAGCCACGAAAACTCCGCTAGGAAAATGGCTTAACCGCGCCTGGGATGCATGCAACACAACACGCCTGATCACTTATTAACTTAGGTATGCATAATATAACTATACATAAATATTCTACAAAATAAACATTAAAAAAGACAACGAAAGGTTCCGCATTTAAAATTATCTTATTGGATAAATAACGATGACGGCTGGTCACTACGCACTTGCTCGATATATTTACACACTGGTTTCCAACTGGATTCTTACGAGGTGCTATAATCGTTATATATATACAATTACATTGTTACTTGCACTTGGATAACATTGGCAACCTCGTTCTGTACTTGTACCACTGTAACCTATTGAAGTCCCTTTACCCCCTAATTACACACCGAACTATTTCTGTCTGTCATCAGTAATTTGGCATTCGAAGGAAGAAAACATGGTTTACGAGCAATTAATATTAGGTATAGCTATATAGGTTAGGGACTTATCCGTGCATCGGAGGGCACGTACAGCTGGCGGTACCGCAAGTCATTCTAACGTAGGTACTTGATAGGCGTTAAGGGTAGTGAAACGCCTAAAATTTCTGAAGATCCAATTAGCTTAATTTATTTAGGTCTTTGGTAAGCGATTGGTTCGGGTTTGGTTGGGTCTTGGAGAGGCGATAAGTGGCAACCAACCAAATTAAGGTCAGGACTACAAGTCGTATCCAATGCAAGAGAAAATGAGAAAAGGATAATAAAACGACTCTAAGTTTCGAGACTTTTGTAACTATTATTGTGCCGCAGTTTTGTAACATTTGTGTTATAGTTTCGATGCCTTTGTTGGTGTGTCGTCATACTTATTATTATAAGTGCAGCCGATTAGAAGCATGTAGTTTTCATGTTTAATATATTAGGTATGACCCAAAAGGACTTGGTTCTACACTAACTGTACTGCAAGGCTAGGTCGCAAAATGAAAGTTTTGGAGATGGTTCAGCATTCCTCATGAAAAGTACCAAGACAAATCGGAGGACAGTTTCGTTCTGAGCGTACTTACTTTAATGATGTCAATAAATTGAAAACATAATTGAATCTTAGTTAACCCTATTATATTGTAAGGTCTACAAAGACAAGTCGTAGGATTGTACTTACATTAAATATAGAAGGTACCTATGATTTATTGTCATGAAGTTTATTAGGACCTAACTTTTTTATGTAGTGATTTGATTGTATTTAATTGTTGAAAGGTTGAAACCTTCGTAGTGTATCTATCGAAGCACTGGCCTTTTTCATATGGTTACTACTTTATTTAAATCCTACTAATATTATAAATGTGAAAATTTGTGAGTGTGGATGTATGTATGTATGTATGTTTGTTAATCCTTCACGCAAAAACTACTGAACGGATTTGAATGAAATTTGGAACACATATAGTTTATAACCTGGATTAACATATAGGATTCTTTTTATCCCGATAATCCCGAAATTTTTGTTACGTTAAATACTACGCGGACGAAGTCCGTGGGCACAGCTAGTTATGTATAATTTGTATGGACCATTATTTTTATGTTCTATTCTATTCTGTATGTCTACGAAGTATGTACTTCGTACACATCTTGTCTAGTCTTCTTATATGTTTTCGAATTAATCAACCACGACCTGCTACTCTGTCTGTATAGGACTAAATTATATGTATTGATTAAAGAGATATTGGTAAAATGACTGGAGGAAGAACTAAGTTGTTATTGCTTATTATTTTATCAGAATAAATAAATATCTTGGTCAGTGTGTCTGTGCCAATAACAAATGGCTGCCTACAACTTATTGTTGTTTATTGAACTTTAATGTTATTTTCTTGACAAACATTTAATACAGAAGTTATAGTGTGTTGCGAATGTCATAGAATAGTGCACTCATGCGCAGTTATAGGTAGAATTACCGTAAGTTGACTCAGTCAGACGAGTTTCGTTATGTAGTACGCATCATGTAACAGCAAATTTGTTTTCATTGTGACTTATTGCATTTACCGTTCAGTTGTCTCTTTCATCTTTCACATGTGATTATTTAGTATTTGCTCAAAATCAAATCGTTAATTTTGTTTAGGCTAACGGGGGCACTTACAAATTGTCATTTTTACATATTTTTCTTAAGTCTACAACCGGATCGGAATGCGAACTCGACTGAGAAGATCCGGCAGGACACTCAGCTTGTACGCTTTTTAATTTTTTTTAAAATTGCCGGTTGCTTATAATTAATTTTTTACAAAGAGTATGTATTCATATAAATATAATAGGTCCAGTATGTTACCTTTTCAGATTTACTTTTCAGAGATACTGACTAATATTAAAAATTATTAATTGAATAGTTTACTAATTCGTGATGTAAATTGAAAACTAAGCACCAAATTGAAACTACTTGATATCTTAAGTAATCACCAACCAACCGGCGAGCACTCGCTTAATATGTAACATTAAACTGATAATAAGATAATAAGTGCACACTTAAAACGATTTAATAGATGGTAAATAGTGACAATTGAAGTTAATTACCGTTTAGGCACAGCACATTTGCCAAATATGGTTTTTGCAAAATACAATAACGGAAATCACAATGATCATGAGCGCAAGCCAGGCAAGTTTTAATCGATTGGTGCATGCGTCATGGTTACTTTCGCCACCTTTCGTTGTCAGGGCCAACCGAGCAGCGATCAGACATTGAGTCGATTCTAGTTCGTTTGGCACTGTAGCATTCATCTCAGCAGCGACGCCGAGGTCAACTCTAGCGCACACCGTCGCGTTGTTCGTCGTGATCCTCGCTCACTTATTACGATACTTAATAACAAACTTTCGATTGGCATTCTACGTAAATCCACTGCGAGGACAGTTATTTTCTAAATTAAACACAGGTACTACACACGTCACAATAGGGGCACCGAGACGTGCCATTGTCAATGTATCGGCGGTCGCGAGGCATTGGTATGTGATTTTGTCATGCAGGAACGAGGAGGGCAGACTGCGCTCAGAACAGCTGTTTCGCTCGTCGTCTGCGGCCCGGCCGGGAGCCCCGCGCGGCCGCCCGCGCAGGCGCCGCCTTGCATCACTCTATACGTCTTCCACTTACTTGCATAGGATCCGCCAGAAGCATCCGAAACTGCTGCCATTTGGTACTTCACCGGCGTACGATATAGTCATGTTTGGTACAGCTTAATACACTATAAAATTAATATTTATTTATACACACACACGTTTGTTGGAACGAGACACACGCGGAAAATTAAATACGTTTTAGAAAGTAATAAAAAGTTTGTTGACGTTAGTAACTAGGGAAGGCGAAGGGAAGTTTAACTAAATGGTGCACTTAAAATGTCACATTCTGATGATGTGTTATGCGCTCTGCCTTCCCCGTACTGTAGCGAAGCATAGGTGGGCGCGAGAGAGCACCGTTCGCGGAGTAGCGTCAACTGAGACTGATGAATGATACCTTGCCTGGCATGTTGTTTAAGTTGCTCGTTGTTTGGTCATGCGTGGTAGCGCGGCGCGGTGCGCGGGCGCAGCCCCTCTCGCAGGTTCTATACCAGCCTTGTTACGCGTCACGCCGTCCGCCGCAAGATGGCGCTAGAGGCAATTTAGTACAGCCTTTGGACCAATACCTACTTATCATAATAGATTATTTACATGTTCGTCATCACAAGCGCATATTTTACCGTCATACCGTTGGCTAGGCATCGCGACGACTTACTTTCAAGTACCGAACTTGTTGTTTGCACTTGGCTCTTGTAGTTCACAAAACATTTAAACAAACAATGTGTTACCTATTAGCTTCGACAGTGACGTTGCCGTTATTGATGATAACCTATAAAAGCGCTATAAGCTAACACACAAATGACTTATTGCTGGCAAGCTACCAAAATAAATGTATTCAAAATGGCCGAAACAGGTTGTCTTTGTTTTAACACCTTTTTAAAGCGACGCGCAAGTACCTTCTGAAGGAAAATAAAACGTTATTCGTTGAGAACTTTTTTAAGGTTCGATACACTCTTAATAAAATTAAATAGGTACAAATAGGTATAGTCCCGTCGTGCTACAGATGTGTTTTATATGTTACTAGCTGTGCCCACGGACTTCGACCGCGTAGTATTTAACGTAACTAAAATTTCGGGATTATCGGGATAAAAAGTATCCTATATGTTAATCCCGGTTATAAACTATCTGTGTTCCAAATTTCATTCAAATCCGTTCAGTAGTTTTTGCGTTAAGGAGTAACAAACATACATACATACATACATCCACACTCACAAACTTTCACATTTATAATATTAGTAGGATTAAAATTTTGTCGGGTACCTATCCTGGTAAAGAATATGCGGTTGCAGGTAATAAAGGTCCTGGAAGAGAGCATCACACGCTTAAAAGCGTGCCATATACAGGTTAAAACAAATAGGATATAATTATTTTTTTCAACACTTTACTCTGTAATTTTTAAACTATCAGCTATGGAGGAAACTTGAAGAACAAAAGGTGTTATAGGGATACAGTTGTTGACAGATTTAAGTCTACAAAACCTTTAGTACTTCAACTGACCCACAAAGCCGATAGTTTTAGATTTACAAAGTAAAGGTGAAAAATAAATAGTATACCCTTTCTGTTTCTCCTAGTATATTATAAAATGTTGATTGGTTTATATAGAGGTTTACGTAGAATGTGATACTACAATCTTTCCACGCTTAATTAATGTAACATTATTGAGTAATCTGTGGTAAACGGTGTTGGTGTCACAATTGATAATATTAAAATTCATGTACTATTGCCATATGTATTGTGTCACTGTTTGTTTACCCAAATAAATTAAAAAAAAAAAACAAAAAAAATCAACCACGCCTGCCCACGTTGACATTTAAATTAGGTAGTAGGTACTTTCAATTTTACTTATAAGTATCTACGATATAACAAGAATCACATAGGTAACTGGTTATTTTGTTCTTTGATAAAGAACCGCTATTTTAAGTATGTATCTGTCTGTTAGCGCATTTAGGATACTTATATGGAGATATTTTGATCCCGGGAACTTAGAGCGTTCCCCGGTATGGACATTAACTTCAATTCACATGAAAGTTACTATTGAAGCTGGATTATATAGAACTAGCTGTACCCGCGACTTCGTGTTAGTGTCTTTGGGTAGCATTTAAAATTATTAAAGCTATATAAAACATTCACATACCTAAACCTTACATATTTGCATACACACTTTCATCCCCTATTATTATTTTACACCCTTGAGGGTAACAGTTTTACAAACTTTGAATGTCATATTTATTTATATCGAATCAACAGCCTATAAAATAAGTTCCAAGCTTCTAGCTCTAAAAATGACGATACTTCCATACAACTTTTCATTCCCCCTTACAACCCTTTTTTCGCAACTAGCTGAGCCCGCGACTTCGTCCGCGTGGAATTTAACTTAACAAAAAAGCCCGCTCCCGCGTTCTGAGGCCGCGCGACAGGACCCATTTTTTTAAATTTTGTTGTTCTGATATAAAAATAAATAAAATTGGAGTGTCTGTTTGTCATATCAAAATAACACCTTTTCACTAAATGCATATGAAAGTACATAAGACATCTATAGCAAAAACGCGATTTAAACATTTTTTGTTTGGCTGTCTGTGTTTGTTCCGGGTAATCACCGAAACGGCTGGACCGATTTTGACGGGACTTTCACTGGCAGATAGCTGATGTTATAAGGAGTAACTTAGGCTACATTAATTTTAGAAAAACCATTAGCGTTCCGCGTAAAAAAATAAAACCACATGAAATCAAAGAGTATCTCCGAAGCGGCTGGGCCGATTTTGACGAGACTGTCACTGGTAGATCTGATCTTATAAGCAGTAACTTAGGCTACTTTTATTTTAAAACAAAAAAAATGTGTCCTATCGCGCTGGCTCAGAACGCGGGAGCGGGCTTTTGTGTTAAGTTAAATTCCACGCGGACGAAGTCGCGGGCTCAGCTAGTTGATAAGTAGGTTTCATTCGAATGAAAATAGCTGAAATCTAGCCAACAAGGTATAAATGAAACGCAAAGTCACGTTAAATTTTAATGTTTATTATATTAAACTAAAACTTTCAAAAATCCTTACCCAAGGCTTCACTCGAACTATCTATACAAAACTAACTAGAATGTAATCTACAAAAGTATATGTACCACAAAGCAAGCGTCGAGATGAATAAATAACATGAGAACAAGCTTAATGTAGGTACATTATATTATGTGAACTTCATCGCCTTCATGCATTATAATAAATACATTAATGATTTCAGAGATTTGCAGAGAAATAAGTACTATCTCCCAACCATTTTTAGTTGCTATCAACATCTAGAATCTATTTATATTGATTCACATGCAAACTAGATTCTAAAACACTGAATTATATTTAGGTAATGTTACCTATCACATGATATTACAAAAATATATGCATATTTTAATATTCCTAAAGGTGTATGTCCACTACACCGCACCAGACCATGATCGTGCTATGAACGTATCAGGTGCGTGAAAAAGACATGGTAGATCTCCGAGCACGAAAAATGTAAGTGTTCCGTTTCACTCAGAAGACACCATTTCATAAATAAGAATGACAGTGACAGCTTACTTTCTCGATAACGAAACGATTACGTTAGGAATCCCTAGTGCAGTCGCACAACACAATACACTATCTATTAAATACTATGTTGAATGCTGTGGGTCCGGCCATGGCACACTGCGGGGCTGGTCGGTGGAAGAGCGGTCTGGTGGATGGTGTCACACAGGTGTAAGTAGTATAATTACGAACGAAGCATGTGACGGCCTTGAAAGGTTCCGGTGTAGTGAGCAAAGTCCTTAACCGTGACATCATAGTTGTACCCTGAAACGGGGTCTACTGCTGTAATACAGCGTCCTCGAGGGACCAACATCAACATTTCAATACTGTTCGTGTCCTATACAATTTGATTGAAGGATCCAATCAGTATATATAGTCGATATCTTTTGTTTGAAATTACAACAGTAAGTTCCATGGCTAAATACAAATAAAATGATGATGATAACGAACCACCGTAGGTAAATCATTATGATAAATCATCAAAATTGAGTATTTGACGAGCAGCATTGCCTCCGACAACAACTAACTTATCTAAAAATTCACAGGGCATATTATTAATATTGCTGTCCGTACAATATGCTGTTATACGAACGTGAAACTTAATTTTAACTGATTAAGTAGGCTCCACAAAATGAATGTTACAAGACTCTCTAACACATTTAACTGTGGCGTGAGAGATACATAATTGTTGATGTTGCAATAAGCAGTGTTACACTATTGCTTAATTAACAAATAATAAATCACAGATATTAATTTAGGAGCTGCGTTAAATAACCCAAAGAAATCCTAAATTACATAATTTTGAAATAAATCTATTTTAAGTTTTCTATCGCGTTTATTTACTTTTTTATGTTCCCGACGTTTCGGCTGCTTTACAGCAACAATGGTCACGGGGGGACTGAGGTGTTAGTCGTCCTGATGTCATAGTAAATAACTGGGTACCCTCATATTTAGTTGTTGTTTGCAAGACCTCGAGACACTGTGAGCGCTTTCTGCATGGATAAACGGGATTTCGTTTGGGGCCGGGAATGTGAGAAAGTTCGACAACGAAGAGTTATTGGGCTCAGTGGGACAGTTTGGCTCTGGTCGATGAAGTGCTGTATAGGAAATGGGAATCAAACGACGGTAAGGAAATCACCATGCAAGTGATAGTGCCGCGGAGTAAGGTGGCTTCTCTTCTACGGCACATTCACGATGGTGTTTCTGGTGGGCACCTAGGAATTAAGAAAACCCTGGTTAAGGTGCGACAGCGGTTTTATTGGCTGCGCTGTCAAGAAGACGTCGAGGATTGGTGTCGCAGATGCACTGCGTGTACGTCAGTGAAAGGACCGCAGACAAGAAGCAAGGGAAAGTTGAAGTTGTACAACGGCTCCACCCCATGGGAGCGCATCGCCATTGATGTTGCTGTACCGTTTCCGATGACTGAGGATGGGAACAAATACATCATAGTAGTGCAAGATTACTTCACTAAGTGGCCGAAAGTATTTGCAACACCCAACCAGGAAGCAGTCACTGTAGCGAAGAAATTGGTCCAGGAAGTAGTCTGTCGGTATGGCGTACCTATGGAGATCCATTCTGATCAAGGAAGGTATTTCGAGTCTGCGCTGTTTCAAGAGTTGTGCAAATTACTCGGAATGAATAAAACTCGTACGACTCCAGCGCATCCGCAGTCAGATGGAATGGTCGAGAGGTTTAACCAGACATTGGAAAACCACCTGGCCAAGGTCGTAGACGAATATCAGCGAGACTGGGACCAATACATTCCGCTGTTTCTGATGTCCTATCGGTCTGCACTACATGACAGTACGGGTCACACTCCAGCCAAAGTAAATTTTAGTCGAGAAATGAGGCTCCCAGTGGATGCGATAACAGGCACGTCACCCGACAGTCCCAAGCCCGTTACAGATTATGTGAGTGACCTTCAAAACCAACTGGACGAGGTGCATCGAATGGTACGGGAATACAACTGGAAGTCGAGTATAAAAATGAAGACCCGGTACGACCGAAATGCAAACACCAATGCTTTTGAAGAAGGGACACTGGTGTGGCTTCACAATCCTCTTCGCAGAAAAGGGAAGTCATGTGGACAGGTTGGCTCGGTAGTCGGTATCATGGAACAAATGATGCTCGGGACGAGCATGACTAAGAGGGGGATAATGTTGCGACCTTGAAACTGTTCCGTCTATTATCTCGAAGAATCCACATCCTACCAGTTTTAGACAAAAACGCATTGTTAGTCTAGATGTACTCCATCGATTAATTATGAAGAATCTCGAAAATGGAATGTTCGAAATCGTTGGTATGTAGGTATAAGGTGAACGCCCTTGCGTTATCGGTGCGGCGGCGACGGCGGCGAATACCTACTCGCGAACGAATATAAAGGGAAGCCGACGATGGGTCTCGGGATCATTCGATTGCGATTATTATTACCTACATACCTACCGAGAATGTTCCGGAAAACACCAGCTCGCATCTTTATTCAGTATATAAGGAGTCGACGACGGGCAGCGAGTTAGTTACTTCTTGGAAGCGACAGTGTACGGAACTGAAGTAAGCGAACGAAGAGTGATATACCAGTGACCTAGGCGATTATATTGGAATACTGTGTGACTGCTAAGTGATTCGGAACAGTGTTTGTTGTGTGTAACTAGTGATAGTGAACTAGTGTAGTACTGTGTATTTGTCAAGTTTGTGGAGAGCGAATTAAACCCTTTTTACACGTTTAACGGCATTAATTGTACCTACCCCTAGTACGTAACAATATAATTATGATCAAACATTTCGGACAAACGCGGAACCCACACGCGCAACTTAATTATGTATTTACTACAAGCCTGCACATTCACTATGTATAAAAATATGTACGCAACTCTCTGAGCGCTAAGATACAGAACATACTGGCCAACTACTAAACAATTTATACCTACAGAAAATTATCTCCTTCGCTGCACCTCTAGCAAACCATAGAATGGGAATTATGACTAATCCTACTAATATTATAAATGTGAAAGTTTGTGAGTGTGGATGTATGTATGTATGTATGTATGTATGTATGTATGTATGTATGTATGTATGTATGTTTGTTACTCCTTCACGCAAAAACGACTGAACGGATTTGGATAAAATTTGGAACACAGATAGTTTATAACCGGGATTAACATATAGGATACTTTTTATCCCGATAATCCCGAAATTTTTGTTACGCTAAATACTACGCGGACGAAGTCCGTGGGCACAGCTAGTATTTAATATCTAAAACTACACAGTTATGACGACGTACTCGTACAACACTAGTTAGTATTGTTGTAAAACTTGAAAAGTTTTCCAACATTAAAATCTATTTGAAAATAATTTTACTAATTTTAATCGTGAAACCTATCCCCTATCCCTCTTATTAATAAGCGTGGATTAGCGGGCGATTAGTCACATATCTCTTTCTGTCATCGGTAATTTGACATCCGAAAGAACAAGACAAAGTATGGTATAACTACACAACAGCTAATCCACGTTTATCAATAAGGGAGTACATGTATAATTATGCAATAAAAATGGAGTCCACCACAAGTTGTTCGCTAGGCGACGCAACTAATTGCGCAACTGTGGCGTATCTGAGCTGCCAAACCGAGACACTAAGGAGTCTGCTCCCGTACATTTTGACACTGTAGCGATTCAGGCATCACGAAAATGTACAAGAAAAGAACGTCACTAGCCGCGCGTATTCGTCACCGTAGTTATCAATATTCATTAGTCCTAGTATAAACTTAGACGAGCTTGACAAGCAATTTTGACAAACTCCTCCCATAAAGCGCTTCCAACCAAACCAGACTATTTTAATAATTACCTCATCCACAGTTTCACCATTTTGCCTTACCCATTTCACTCTAATGTAAGTTGACGGTCGCTGATCACGAAGAAATTCGTACAATGACCTGTTATTACCTGTCTCTGACACTCCCGCGTAAATCTAACAGGTCATTGTACGAATTTCTTCGTGATCAGCGACCGTGCCATAGCTTTAAATATACGTTAGGTGATTTCGTGAGGTTTAATTTGACGTACAAGGGTGTTCCAACAATAATCAGTCGTTCCATCGCTCGACGGTAGAAAAAGATGAGTTCCACATTGAGCAACGATCGATCGTTCACTGATCGACCAATGATCGATGATCGTTTGATAAAATTACCGACACTAAAAAAATTGCGTGTTCGATTGGTCGTTTTTGTTCACCTACATCTTTAATCTGTATATAGTGTTAAAGAACATTATAATTTAATTTATTGATACTTTGGAGTTTAATAACTAAAATCGACCCCTTTGATTCAGATTTTCACAAAAAAAACCTACAAGCTATATTCTGTACAAGTTAGCTTGATATTTTTGACAGACGGAAAACTGACATTTATAGGGTCAGGATAAAAAAAATTGTCGATAGAAATTATTGAGGTTTCATGCTATCATCGATGCTAAAAACGAATATTTTAATATAAAATGACATTTATTCTCTTAAAGGAGTACACCCCAAATCCATATCTGGATCAGTTTCTGAATCGCTAGAACACTCTTATAAATTTATTATAAACTCTTGTTCACAATTATTATTAAATCGGACATCCCGCTCCCGAAATTGGATTTATTTACTCACTATTATTTTAGATCAAGTATGTAAATAATGTTATGATATTAAAATAAACAATAAAATTAAAATATAAATTAAGCTTTATTTAAAATATCCTCTGTGGTCACGATGATTCATCGCCCATCACTAATTAGGTCGGCATGCCCATAAAGTGTAACATTGACAGGTACTGTCTGTACTATTATAGAATTCAGGACTTCATAGGCGTGATTTTACTGACAGCTGTCGCAGAGTTCAAGCTATCTTGTACAGATAATAGTGATCTACATTTCATCTATCCCATGCAAATAGTAGAAAACATAATAATTATTAAAACATCAGAAACGTATTAGTGCACGTAATCGACAGTGATTATAAGAAAGCTGCTTGCAGCAGCGTGGCGGCAGACGAACAGAGATCTCTCCAAATCGTGTTGTAGAGGACAACATCGTGAAAACCAAAGTTTTAACCGATTATGTCCGTCCACCAAAATGAGGTCAATATGGATTTATACGACATTTATCGACCGCCGGGCGCGCGGGTACAATACCCTCCGTCCATAATGAGCTAATTTTGGCGGACGGGCTTACATCAGTTAAAACTTAGGTTTCTCATGATACCAGAGACAACAAGAGTCTACGCATTTTACGAATTCGGGAGCTACACTAACTGAAGAGATGCTCGGTGGCCCGCTCCAGCTCCCAGTTGAAGGTGGAGAGAGCGACCCTCGCTTGGTCCTCCCCGACGCCCATGTCCAGTAGCACTTGCACTTTCTGGTTAAAGTTCCAGATGGGATTGGGCCCGCCCGCGTAAATATTAGTCCAGTGTTGCGCAGTCAAGTTGAATAGATGCAAATCTTCCCTGTACTGTTTGGCGACGACTGCGTCCTGTAATACGTACATAGTAATTAACATATAAAAACATATAAAAACTTGGCCGCAATCTGCAACGTAAATGAAAAAAAATTAATGCTGCCTTTGATTGGTTGATAAACTCTTTTATATACAGGATGAAACAGAAAGAGTATACTTTTTTTTTCAAAACTTAACTTAAAATCCAAGACTATCGGCTTTGTGGGACACTTGAAGTAATAAAGGTTTTGTAGACTTATGAAGTCTGTAACAGCTGTATTCCTGTAACTCCTTTTGTTTTAGAAGTATCCTCCAAAGCTGTTAGTTTTAGATTTACAAAGTTAAGTTTTGAAAATAAAGAATACCCTTTCTGTTTCAACCTGTATAATTAGAAGTTGTTTATATAAAGGTGTCCTGTCATATAAGATTGATGCTGGTATTCTAAAAATGTAGGTGGGAGTATTATTAACTACCTGTGGGTCATTCGGCTCTGCGGCCGATAGTAGCGCCTGTATCGACAGCAGCACTGTGCGTAGCGTCAGCGCGGCGGCCCACTGGTCCTTCAGAATGTCCAAGCAAATCGCACCGGTCACCGAAGACACATTTGGATGCCAAATTCTTGTCATAAAACGTATCTGCAATCATATTCGAGAACAAAGTGTGAATGTTATATGGTGTACAAATTGATTGTTTTAATTAAATTAACACCTATCAATGGCGATAATTCTGGATTCCCAAGAAAAGATGGATGGATTGTATCAAGAGTGATATGAACGAGGTTGGAGTGCATGTGAGTATGACAGGAAAGCGCGATGAATGGAAGGAAAAGACATATTGCGCCGACCCCATATAATGGGATAATGGTAAGGCAGATGATGAATGGCGATAATTCTGTTGGTATAATACTTAACTTACTTTACTTAAGTTTAACTTCACCATAAAATGCTAATCTGTCAATTTGATATCGATTGACAACAGCTTGGCGCAGTGGTTCATGCGTAGGCCGTTCGGCTCACTACATCGGTTGGTTGCGGGTTCGATTCAAGTCAGGTAAAATTTCGGAAATTACCTTTTAGTAATTTGCCCTAGTATGGTAGTCACTGGGATCGCCTCCAGTCCATTGTATGGTACCCATAGTACAAGCGTTGCTTAGTTTGGGACCATACAGTTGGTGTAATGGTCTGGCGATATTTATTTATTTATTTCAGCATTTAATGTCGACCATCGATCGATGTTGCCTCATCTTATTCTACCATCAAAGGCATGGCCACGCCTGATCATTTTATTTTGTTGTAAACAAAGAATTTGTAATAATAAGACATTAGAAGTGGTATTGACGTATTATTTCATACAAAACCAGTGTCGCCACTTCGCGCCGCTTTCGCACTGCGCAGACAGCAATTTATTTGACGTAGAGTAGTTTCGGGAATATAGCATACTATAAGCCTTTTTGAAAATAAAATTTGAACTATATGATATCATTTTTTTATTATTATCAATTAATTCATTCGATTAACATAATATGAGTATTCAATAAAAAGGAGCTTAAGGCAACATTAAATACTTGAAAAAGTAGCTAAACATATTTTCTGTGAATTTAAATATTAGTTAAAACTCAAACTCATAATTGTTTTTATTCACGTAAGCCAAAAAAGCATTTATGAATAGTCAGAATCTACCACCGGTTCGGAATGCTGCTTCCATTGAGAAAATCCGGCAAGAAAGTTAATGGTTACTATTTTCAATTAATTAAAGATGGTGTGTACATTCTCAGGAACAGCAACAAAAATATGAGCAGGCAACACCATTGTCACTAAATAAGCAATAGTAAATAATAATCAAATCTCCTTCAGATTTAGGTATGTAGATAAAATGAGAAAGCTAGTTTAGTGGGGTGTGCATACCTACTCATACTTACATCAAATTAAACGTATACAAACCAAAATAATAATTAATAAAACAGAGGTGGATAAGATAATTGCTTTGGTGTGATGCCTTCCATGCTAAGTAAATGAATAGGATTTAACGACAATGTTGTTAAGAGGAAAGTGATTGGACCAATCCCCGCAAGCAGCGCCCGCGCACATAGAGGTATAAGGATAGAGGAGGGGAGCCCCAGGCTCTCATACAAGTGGAAATGTCGCCCCGCTAGAAAGAGAGAGGAAATGAGAAAGGTACCCAGCTTTCATCTCCTCTCTCTTTCTACTAGGGCAACACTCTCAGCGCCGTCTTCCCTTCTCTATCCTTATACCTCTATGCCCGCGCACGGGCATGACTTGAAAAGCGGCATCACTCTCCTCAATTATAATAGAGGGAAAGGGTGACCCGCTCCGCAAAGCCACCGCAAACAAGGACATTAAAGTGAGCATGTCAAAATTTAAAGATTTTTGGGTATCATGGTCTCGGCCATATTAACCGTATTGACCATTATAGAAAATACTATATACAAACAAATTATACGTATTCAGCATTGTGTCTGGACTGGAAATTAATTGAATTAAAGCCTTTGAAAAAAATATAATAGGATAATGCAATTGACACTAATTCAGCCAATATTGCCTAGCATGCTAATAACGCAACGTTTTCGATAAGTTATTACTATCG
Source organism: Notodonta ziczac (assembly GCA_918843915.1). Classification (NCBI taxonomy): domain Eukaryota; kingdom Metazoa; phylum Arthropoda; class Insecta; order Lepidoptera; family Notodontidae; genus Notodonta; species Notodonta ziczac. The sequence continues at coordinate 4,083,796 of OU974038.1, read as the reverse complement.
CAAAATATATTAACAATGTCACAGATATATTCAAATTTAAAGCGTTTATTTTGTTTAGGCCTACGGGGGCACTTACAAATTGTAATTTTTTCATTTTTTTTATTATATCTACAACCGGTTCTGAACGCGACCTCGACTGAGAAGATCCGGCAGGAAACTCAGCGGGCTTGTCTTTTACATGTCATTTTTTTAATCATTTTTATATAATGATACAGATAAAGGGTGCCTACAAAATTGTGTACCTACTAATAATTTAAAAACATTTACAATTCCAATTACTGAAATGGTTGAAACAAACCAAAGCAGAACATCGAAATACACAATTTCGGTTCGTTGCCTGCTTAGGACACACGCGCATTCGCAGCGGTAGGCAGTGGGGAGAGTGTAGACGAAGTATGAATGTTAAACGCTAAGAGTTGGTTTGTTTCGGAGAAATAGTAGTGGGCCATATTGGCGAGATAGGTCATAAATACCCGAACATACTCTAAATAGCTAGTGATTGAATCAAATATAAAGTTATCGATTTGGTATCGATATTTTGTAATAAGTATGGTATATGTAATAGCTAATTAAACAAAAACCATAACATCCCAAAATAGTAACTTAGGTAATAAAAAATTCTACTGCCCCGTAAAATGGAGATATTTATTCAAAAATTGCCTCTTCTGGACTTTTTGAATCGAATTTTTTGCAAAATAATTAAGCCGGATGTCCATATACTTTTCTAAAACACATTTAATCAATTCTATAACGTGGTTATCAAATGGAGATTGGTCGTATTGGTGATATGTAATATCTTCAAATATTTTTAGGCCAAGAAAATGGGTCATGGCCTTCGCAACAAAGTGATGTTTAAATGTTTTTTTAAAAACCAGCTTTCCCTCTGTGAATATATTTTTGAGTAGCATTTCAGTCTTTAAACAAATTGTAATCACATCATCACTGGGAATCATTAGACCTCCGTTATCTTTCAATTTAATAAATTTGATTTGATTTTGTGTATTTACAGAACCTAATAATGCAGATATGCACGTCTCACAGTTAATTTTCTTAAATAAATAATGTACGACAGACCCGGCTATGTACGTTACAACTTCTTTCCCGAACTCCGACATATAAACGTTATAATTGGACAATACCTCATCAAAATGGTTTTTATTATCTTTGACTTCATAGATTTCATCTCTGCGATGTGGCGTCAGTGTAGTGATATTTATTTTATCAATTGCCGATGAGCAACTTAATATTGATAAATTTTCTAATGCTACGCAGTTTCCTTGGTTAAAATCTTTCAATTCTACATGAGCAATAAGTTTTTTATAAATGGACATGAACTGGCGCGCAGTGGGATTATTATTGCAACCACCATGTGCTCTTATATGACCAAAAGTTAGCTCGATGTGATCTTGAGACATCTTATAGGCTGGTAAATAGTGTATTTTATTTTCGTCTTCTATTAATCTAACATACATTTCTTTTAAGCTATGTATACAAGTTACAAGACCTATGAAACCTGTTTTTTTATTGGATTTAATAACTTTATTACCATCGACAAATTTTAAAGTTTTTAGATAGTGTTCAACGTTTTCTAGAAAAGCAAAAATATTGTCCTTGTTTCTAAAATAAAGAGGCTTTTTAAAATGTAATTGATTCATATTTCGTGAATTTAAAATATCGAAAAGATTGTTCAAAATTTTCAAAAAAGTTACTGTACCATCTACATCTATAAAATCTGAATGTTTTAATTGAGAACAAAAGTTCAAGGCTTCTGCAACGCTATTGCTCATTAGCTGGGTTGCCAATTTTACTTTCATTTTCTGATTTTTAAAAAAAATATGACTACATTTGAGCTTATTTGCCAAATGAAGGTGTTCTTTTTCTTGTAGTTCATTTAATTTGACTAAATGTGACCACTTAACTTGGTTTCCATTGTTGTCCACGAAAATGCTACTAGATTCGAAAGAATTTCTCACGAGTTTCACCATATGACAAGCGTCAAGAAAAATATATACAGGTTGTTTTGTGACAGGGTGCTTAAAATTTGTCACCATATGATCTATATCAAAGGAGCAGCCGAGATTTTTTGCCATAGAAATATGTGCTGGACATCCATCGAATGTCATGGAAATAACCTCAATTCCGGTTGAGTGTAACAGGTTCAAGCACTGTAATACTAAATTTGACTTTTGTTCTCCAGATAATCCCGCAACTAAGAAATAACCGACGGGGAGTTTCCAAGCTCCATTAATGGCTGTTATTAAAAATACTAAGGCTTCTTTGGCTATCTTTGAGCAGTCACCAGCACCATTATAGCTATTTATTCCTATGTCTACATATCCATACATTCGCTTTCCGTCCCACTCTATGAATTGCCGAATGGCCATTTCATCTAATACTAAATTACAAATTATTGGATGTTTACTCATTTGAACTTTTGCTTTAATCGCGTTCAAAGATTCCGTCGTAAATCCTGGCTCACAATTTATTGATTGGTACCATTTTTTTAATGTTCTTACATGAGGCAAACATGTATTGAACTTAGTTCTCACAAATTCATACGCTTTAGGCGAATAGAAATGCAAAGTGATAGCAAAACTTCTAAGATGCGCAGAAAACTTAGCACGCGTATTTTTACCTGTTTGTAATTTCAGTTTATATCTGCCAATTAAATCTTGTGTTGTAATATTCATACTTTCTAAAGTTACAGCTTGATCTCCAGTAATTAATCTTTTATCCTGTAAATTCTTCAATACTTTTTTAAATTCCAGAATTTTTTGTTTGTAACGCTGGGTTTTACGCTGCAATTTTTTTATTATTAATTTTTGGTTTGCAATTACACCTTGTTTTGTTACTATTATATGTCGTAGCTTCTTTTTTCTGGGAGTATCAGGATCAATTGCTAAAGATGTCGACGGCTGAAATAGTTTTAATAGATTACCACATGAATAGGTTACTTGATACTAATAAATAAAATACTTCAAATATAAAAGTAAGGCTTACTTGAGGAGATAGTAAAGTGCGTTTAAGTAGAGGCTTTGATGACGTGGATGTGGATTCGTGAGTGGATGTTATTGGTGCGGTGGGCCCCGATGGAATACTATCTGTTGACTAAAATATGCTCATGTCATCATTTAGTAGATAACAATAATAAAAATTTAACAATTTAAATCTTACGTCTGCTGTGTGTAAATTCCACACATTGATCGTAGGTATGGCTGATTTAATCAAACACCGTATTTTTAACGTAGGATTAAAATCATCTTCTTTAAAGTGGGCTGAACAAATTCGATTATTTTTTGTAGGAAACCAGTTCTTTTTGCCTGTCCTTGTTATCCATTTGTCTTTGATTATTGGATTTGAAGGGAAACTAAAAAATAAAACGTAAATAAGTATAAAGTAAGTAGGTACCAGGGAGCGCATAAAAACACATTAAATGTTATTATTCAACATGAGATGCTATACACTAAAAGCTAGAAAATATTGTTGGGGGGGAACAATATAACATTATAAAATAAATAAAGTCAATATTTATCATAAAAAATATCGATACAATACAAACATGGTAACATCACTAACTCTCGACTGGTGTTGTCACAATGACACCACCGTACCAGGCAAAATTCATACGCCCAAGGATGTCGTACGTTTCGTATTACATTGATTTTACGGTTTGTCGCTGCGCCGTACGTTTGATAACGCAAGCAGCAATGGAAGCGGGGCTGATTAGATCATAGTAAATCCTGATATTCTCGTGGTAAAGTATAAATGTTGGTTTAAATTAGCAAAAAACCTGATTATTACCATAAATATCTACTTACCGATGAAATGTAATCCCTTTATATGCATAATTGCAAATTTCCGAAGAATTTCCGCAGCTAAGGATGCTGCAACGCACCATTTTTACGACATGTGTCTCGTACAAGGTCTGGTGACGTACTGACATGATGTGTGTCCAAGTGGACATACTATTAGTGCCAAAATTACGCGGATATGCCACTTCTAATGTCTTATTATTACAAATTCTTTGGTTGTAAAGGAACTAAAAATGCATGAGACACATTACCTTCGGCGGATTGAATGGATATGTCTCCGGGACCTTGATTTCGAGTTGGAATGTGCCTCCTTCATACGGCGTGTCTGGGGGGCCGGCTATTGCACCTTGGAGGTCTGTCCAGCAGTTGTTCACCAACTCTAACTTTATCGATCCATCAGCAACCTGTTGGCAAATAATTACAGAGTTATTTACGCTCTGTCCACTGAAGCAGCTAATTTGAACTAACCAAAGGGCAGCCAACTTAAAGAGTGCATACTGTACATAATAATATGCCTAGAAAAACATTTTATACTCGATCCAATCTCTCCCTATGTTTCATTATTACAAGCAGCAGATATAAACAAGCGTTAATTATTATAAACCTAACAAGTGACCATATCAGCAAACAATAGATGATCAACTACTGTTCGATATACATTTGACAATGAAAATTTGATTAAAATCAATCCAATAAGACAGACAGTAAATTTTAATGAATAAAAATAAACCACAAATATCCATATATAAATATTGCACTACTGCTCAAGAAACAACCTTGTTTTGGGACGAATATGACTACATAAGATCAAAAAATAAATGCAGTATAATCTCAATGTCACACGCGAGACCAGTGCCAACGTTTCTGATTGTGCATATTTAGCAAGTACAAAATGTTTCGTTTTTTACACAGTGCATACAGTCTTTAGCTCAGTTTCGAAATTCGCTTGTGTAATTATAATTTTGTAATTTGTATCTTATATCAAAGCTTATAACTTCTAAATTAGGATCTTTTATGTGACAAATAAGATCATAATTACAAAAATACCCGCACGGCCGATATTTGGATTGCTAATGCAGTTGTGGTATTTTTTTAATTTTCATCTTATATGTGACAGATAGTGTCTACTATCTTTATTACTACAGTGGATAGATTAGTAATTATTTCGAGAGGTGCCCCGAATTTCCAGATTTATTATTTCTTATTCCTGGAATAATGAAGAAGCAACTGCGATTGCGACACATATGTACTCATTTAAACTGGGTGTAATGAAATTTATTAAGTTATTTCAACGTAAAGTCAGAATTCTAAAGATTATATTCCTGTGAACCAACAGTACAGTATTGTTTGAGTTTCATACTAGACTTATGAATGTCACTGTATATAAAACCCCTATTGACTAATATTTGACAGGGAATACTGAAGTAGGTATGTTCTGAATTGTAACATTGTGTCATAGATGAATATAGTTTTATAAGCACATATTACATTTTGTACACACAAAAACACAGCATAAGCACAGCAGACATGTTAATTATTGTTAATAGATTGTAAATACAGAAATACATATGTAATATTATGTACCAAATACATGGAAGAGTATGAGTTGGAATCATTTCATTTACCAGGCTCGCAAAGCTATATAATGAAATGGGTTTAATGGTTGTTTGAAGAAAACAAAGTAATAATAATATAAGCCGTTTTTGGATATACAGCCTGTTTGGCTCTGTTGGGCTACATATTCGCCGTTGTATAGGTAATAGGTACAAGTTGTTGTCATAAACATATTTTAAATACTAAAGTTATATTATAATGAATTTCTGTAGCAAAGTGCAAATAGCATAAAATTGACACAATCGCATTAGCTATCCGTAAACAACATTTGGTATAAAGCCGACTGTAATTTTCTTAAAACAAGACACCAAATAATTATGGCTCCTTCAGAACAACCTGAATATAAATAGGTAGGTACTTAAACAAAGTAGTTATAGGTGTCACTTTAAAAATTGTGGGTACTTGGTGAAATGAACCCAATCCTAGTCAATAAGAACACTAACACAACACCAGGTAAGTTCCCTAATTAATATGATCTTACGCTGTATCTCAAATGCCTATTGGAGTAAAATGTTCGACTGAGAACTAGAAAAGATACAAAAGCAATTGGTTAGTGGGCCTAAGCAAGCCACATTGAAGAATTCAACATAATGCTAATCATTTCCCGAATTCCCAGCAGCTCATAAGCAATTTCTATTTGTGCTCACAGGGACATGTTTCAGAAATACCCTTTTCATAATTTGCCTGTCTGGGTGCCACTGGGATCGCCCCCAGTCCACTGTATGGTACTTACCCATAGTACAAGCATTGCTTATTTTGGGACCATACAATTGGTGTGTCAGTATGGCGATATTTATATATTTATATAAGCTGAATCATACTCAATTCAGAAGTGAAATGAAAAACAACATCGTGAGGAATGCTTTCGAAAATGTAACTAATTTGCCAAAGACATGTGAAAATGTTCAATTTTTCGAAGCGTTAACATACGCATGCTCCAGGATATTTTTATAAATCCTTAAATCTACAATAATGTCATTTTTAAAATAAAACCAGCTTATTCATTGGAATATTAATTGTAGCTCCCGAGTAACTGCTTATGATCCTGATAATTACCACTAAAGGAATATATCTTCTTCTTTCTTTAAAAATATGGCCCACCCAAGTTAATAATTGTTGAACCATTTTACGAATCTTAATCTCAAACATATTGAATTGCGTGCTATGAATTGTATGCAGATATTATGAATGTTGTCAGTTTGTAAACATTTTATGGTTTCTAATAAGATTTATATTATTATTCCAATACGATTATACTGAAGCGGCCTTTTTATAATAGAGGGACACAAAACATAAAACGTGCTGAATCATTTACAATGTTTTTATAGACAAATGCTTTCAATACACACTTTTGCAACCTACAATTGGACGGAATCACATTACTTTCCAGCGCACTTTGTACTCACTTAAGATCGATGTTGGCTTAGAAATATGACATTCTATAATAAAGTGTAAGTATAATGACGATGTAACATTTTGCAAAACACGACATACAAAAAAAAACATACCTCTTCGCTTTTCATGACCTCCTTGAATTCCCTTTTGATGCGCTTAGCAGCTATGTTGGCCATTATTAGGAAGTAATTAAATATCCCTATATGAAAAGAATTCACTTCGTAAATCGTAAGTAAATGAATGATAATGGGATGGAGTGATAGGATAGTTAGTAGTAGCACAGAGTAGTAGATATGAGCGGTTTCACAATAACGTAGTATTGTTTTCTCTTTGACAATAACGATACCAGGCGTCGATGCCATTTACAGATACCGATATATCCGATACCATGTTATGTTGTACACCGATGCCGATGCCATCTAGAAGTAGATGTTAACAACAGATGACCGGTTAACAAACTTGAAAACGGAAATCCTGATAAACTTGTATTTTATTGTAATATTAAGAATTCATTTTTATTTTATATATTAATATTCAAATAATAAAAATTCTCATATAATGTTCTGTTTAGATGCGTATTGTCAGCAATATTAAAAATGTATGGTATCGGCGGCTGGATAGAAACTGGATACAAATAGCAAAAGACGAGGGTTGGAGGAATCCTATTCCCGAGGCCATATCTTGACCCCTTTTAATATGTATTTTTCTCTTTATATTTTTTCCTTATTGCTATTTTTTGATACAACGCAGAGAAATGCATTGTTTTTATTTCATATGTTTTTTTCGCATTGGTACAAAATATATTTTATCTGGCTATTAATAATAACAAGTATAATATTTTTATCACATCCACAAATGTATTTAGATAAATATTGCCCATCTCTAGTGGCTGGAACAGTGTTACCAGATTTAAGAAACAACAATATAGATTAGACCATAGCCACATCAGTGGTAAACCAAGAAGGTTGAAAACCAGAAATGTTGATTTCTCGAAGACCATCGTGATAATCCTAGCCTAGACAGAGATAAGGGTATAATGAATGCACTTTCCTGAATTGTTAAAATAACCCATAAAATATTGAAGTCTGTGATTTGAATTTACACCTAAACTCCAAAAAAAACCAGCGATATAAAAATATGTGCTTTGCTTTTTGCTGTATGTATCGATGTAACCAATTAAGCCCTTTTTGACTGTCAATGAAAAGTATTGCTCAATCACTTTATTGATTTAAATTGGTTTATATCGATGGTGGACATGTGACAATAAATGTTAATTATCACTTGCTGCTAGATTACTTATTCGGTTACCAGGTACTGGCATGTCTCTATTCTTACTCTATCTAGGACTTTTACCTTTTCGCCAATTCGTTCTTTCTGCTTCTTGTTTACTTCCTGTTGAGTTCAAATCATACATTCAGCCATCTGTGTGAGCTCTATGGTCAATATCACACGTAACTTTAGTTCATTAGGCTAGCAATAGAATATATGTGATTTAATATTTAATTTAAAATCTACGTACGTAGTAAATATTTTTTTTTATGGTAAATATAGCAATGTCTCCATTTATTGTCAATTGAATAGATGCCCTTTACATCGCCGGATACTGAGCCTAGACTAAAATGTAGTCTAGCTCGCGTCACACCCGGGTGCCGCAGTCAGGAAAAGTTGTGGCAGAAATAATTATGAAATTCATTTTTTGTTATAATTTTCATTATTTTTTTCAGTTTGTTTTGTTCTATTGAAATCAAACACATTATATTAATTATAAATAATTAAACTTGAGCAAATATTCTGAAAGGAATCACAACGTTGCAGTATAACTAAATAAATAAATTAAATGGTTCTGAGTACCTGAGTATTTTCGAAAATCGGATATGTAATCCAATACATGTATGTGACTACCCTTATACTCGTTTTGTCTTTTGATTTACGTTGTTCATTCACCTGAAAGTTGGCGCCCATAGACTAAGCTTTCAAATGACGAATCGGTCATCCATTGCTCCTCTCTAGTATAGAAGAAAAGAAAGAAACGAACGAACGCACTCACTCAAAGGGCTGGCTAATTGGAAGCTATGGTCGATTTATTGGAGGGTGTTATATTATTTTTATTTCGTACAATGATTTCCTATTAGTAATTGTTATAACTAATTGTGATTATAGAATGTTGGCTTTTGTCCGTTTACATTCGTGAATTCGCCTATTGTGTTGACATTAAGTAATGGCCAGTGTTTCAAACAGTGTACGGACGAAGTTATGTTAATTTCACTCCCCATGTCACCGGGTTGCATCTATACCTGCCACACGAAGGTGCGTTGCATGATGTTTGGTCACTATTTATTTCTCAGTTGTTCTACCTACGACAAGGGTTATATTATGTTGCTTTATGTATAGTTATGGAGCTTGTTTCATTCATCACTAATATAAATAACTCGCGGCTAGGGCCATGAAGGGTTCTCCTTGTTCCTCCTTTATGTCTAACGATTGATGTTGTATTTCGCAAGTACCTATGCATCGTATGAATCATTAATTTGTTGGGCTGAATTTATGCGGGTACAATATTTCACATGCACCATTATATTAAGCACCTTCTTAATAAAATTAAACACCTACTTAATTACGAAATATAAAACTTTAGAATACATTGAAAAAGATCAATATTTTGTTTCAAATAAATAGTTTATTATTACCTACACATAATTAATTATTTTAATATGCTGCCTATCTAAAATTAAAATTTAATTAATAACCACTTTATTAATTGTCTATAGTTACCTACCTACTAAGAGAGTTTCATATAGTTACTTAGTTATATTTATATGTATATATATACCTACTTGCTTAATATTTAGGATTCTGAAACAGTGTCAATAATGCATTTAAGCAATACTGACATAATAAACATAACATGTCACTAAATATTTTATATTGTAGTATTAGTCACTATATATTATGACAATAGCAAACCTACACATGAATTAAATAAAGATTGAACTGACAATCCTACTATCCTACTAATATTATAAATGTGAAAGTTTGTGAGTGTGGATGTATGTATGTTTGTTACTCCTTCACGCAAAAACTACTGACCGGATTTGGATGAGATTTGGAACACAGATAGTTTATAACCGAGATTAACATATAGGATACATTTTATCCCGATAATCCCGAAATTTTTGTTACGTTAAATACTAAGCGGACGAAGTCCGTGGGCACAGCTAGTTTTAAATAAATCACTACATAATTTGTTGCAATGTGTTTCCTATTGTCATTGTGCTCTTGCTTAGTCTATTGATGGTTCAGTAAGTAGGTACCTAGTGGTAGATTTTCTCACAAGGGAGTAATATTTTTGCAGCAAGGGCTATCTTGAAGCCAGAGCAGAGCGAAGGCGTCTAAAGCAGTATTCTAAATGCAGTGAAATAATAAAATAGGTATTCTACTTTTCATTCCCCTCTATAAGAAAAATATCATATTTCATTTCATTTACTTTTCTTTTAAAAAGTTGTGCTCAGGTCTTTCCGGCCAGTAACGTAATTAATTTATTTTTGTTTGATGTCTTTGGTTGGGGAAAACCAAGATATTAAGGCTAAAGTGCCCATCTAGCCCGCGAAGTTAAATTTTATTGAGGTTCTTTAGAAATTTTTCAAAATCTGACAATAATAAAAGGCACATTTTGAAATTCGCGACAAAGACCGTGTGCAGTGCATTTATTAATAAATGCAACTTACTCTAAAACATTTCAAGAATGACAGCTATCCAGGTAATCTGGCAATTTTTGTATATTTAGTGATTAACTGGTATCATATCCACCGTGATAATATTTAGAGTAAAATAAATGTATTAATAAACGCACTGCATACTGTGTTTGTCGCAAATCACAAAATGTTGTCTTAAATGTTTTCAGATTTTGGATAAACTATAAAAATACCCGAAAATTTTGAATTTCGCGGGCTAGACTGGCGCCTTCACCCTAATGTTCAAAATTCTAAATTAATTACTTCTCTCTGTAAAAGGCTAGTGGAGAAAAGAGGCAAAAAGAATATAATCACTATATTAAAAGACCTAAGATTGTTATCCTATATTGTAATACCTAATGTTTCAGGACACATGTAAATAGTAAGTGTTCCTACTATTTACATGTGTCCTGAAACATTTACGGGGAGGCCTGTGCAAGTTGCATGTTAAAGGGCTAATTTTATTATTCATTATGATAACTATACAAATAAATAAAATTGGAGTGTTTGTTTGAAATATCAAAATAACACCCTTTTACTAAATGCATATGAAAGTACATAGGGTAATTATAACAAGAACGCGATTAAAAAAAAAATATTGTCTGTCTGTCTGTGTGTTTGTTTCGGGTAATCACCGAAACGACTGGAACGATTTTGACGGAATTTTCACTGGCAGATAGCTGATGTTATAAGCAGTAACTTAGGGTACCATCTATTAGAAAAACAAAAAAATTATACCAAGTGCTGCCTGTCGCGCGGGCTCAGAACACGCGAGCGGGCTTTTGCGATGGTAGGTATATAAAATACTAGCGGCCCGCCCCGGCATCGCACGGGTACATTGCGGTTACATTATTCGAGTTTTAGAAAGAATCCCTAATTTTTTTGAAAATATATTATAGCCTATGTCACCCGGGGATAGTGTAGCTTCCCAACAGTGAAAGAATTTTTCAAATCGGTTCAGTAGTTTCTTAGCCTATTCATTACAATCAAACAAACAAAGTTTTCCTCTTTATAATATTAGTATGACGAAACATCGACTCGCAAATGTTAAATTATATTTTTTTTAAGTTAAATTCCACGCGGATGAAGTCGCGGGCTCAGCTAGTACATAATATGTTGCTAACATATAATCCTAATTCTTTCATAATGTGATAGGTACCTAACTACCTATCGTCCATAGTGTTAGGGGCCGTCCATGAATTGCGTAAAGTGTTCTAGGGGGGAGAGAATCACGCTAAATCTTTCCAAATCTCACTTAGGGAGGAGGGGGGTCTTGGCAAATATCTTGTAATTATTTTTCTAGCAGAAAATGGTGTAAACTTGCGTGAGAAATTATTTCTAGAATAAGATATGGCCAAATCAGAGGTAATAAAATTGAAGAAGATTGAAAATTTTCAAAGTTGGGAAGTTATTGGTAATCCAACACGTTTACAGCCAAAGCATACATTTTGGAGAATCTCGCGTGAGATTAGAGGAGGTGGGAGGGAGTTGAAGAATATCTTACAATATCTCACCAATAACAATCACATTAAAGTCAAAAAAGATCAAAAAACATTCCTTTGAAACAATGCATGCAATACAATGGCGGTGAGATAACAATCTGTGACCATGCACATCAAAAGAATCGACTGGGTATGACCACTCTAATGGTACAACAGTTTTCCTTAACCTTTTGTTGTGCACTTTCAAATAAAATATTTAACTGAAGTCAGAAAATAGCAAAGTTAGAGACAAGATTGTGTGTAAACAAACCATATTTTGTGAATATGTATAAATAATACAAAATATTTTTTTGCTTGGTTGTATTGCTTTGGTGCTTTGGTGTGCTTGTCATAGTTGTTAAGTGAAGATTTGCTATTTTTTTAAATTGATAGTAAAGAATGATAGCTTTCAAATTAAATGCTGTATCTACTGCAAACATAATCAAGTGAAAATTCCCTCTAGAAATTCAATTGTCATGCCAATAATTATATTCATAATAAAATCTGCTTTGTGCTTTTGAAACACGCAACAGCTATTATTGTCCTCATACTCGTACATTCAATATACAATTACATTTTTTTTCCATTTCAATTGTTAGAATGCTGTATTTGTCAAGAGCTTTCATCAACAAAATGTTATTAAAAAAAATGTATTTGCCAACTGAACAAAACAATTTTTGAAACGAAAAGTTGGTACAATTCACATACAGTTTTTGGAGAGCACACCGGCGACTGTGTTCTGTACCACCGACAAACACATCTACAATGGACTACCTACCGTTCCTCCGAGGAAACAATGGGTTGTGACGGCAATTAAAAAAACCTACATAAAGTAATTGTAAAGCAAATAAACTCGACTGCGTGTTTGCATGCGAATTAGCGTTCGAGCTATTCCAGAAGCTATTCCAATCTCCTTGTTACGATGGGCGAATGTTATGAGCGATGACGTAATGAGCTTGTCGTGAGCTGTTGCTTATACGCTAAAGCATTCAGTACCTAAAATTGTAGCTATAATACTTAGTTACAATGTGGAAAGTCACCTTCTATAATGTCACCCCTTTTGACCTGAAGAAAATATTTATTAAGTGCTGGGGCTTTACGATAAAATATAAATAGATTTATTTGCATAATTTGGGAACTTAAATGATTTAGAAATGTCTGCACGGACATGGTTCTACTACCTATACCATATACTAAGCTACAACTGCTAGGTATTTTTTCATATTTGTATGATTAATACCGTTTTATTATAGTCTTTATATAAAAAAAATATCCTGATAACAGTATAATTTCGCGTAAATTTAATTGCATTCTAGCTGCTTTATCAAGGAATACTTTAAATTACAAGTAAATATCGTCAAAAGACATTCATGTATGTAGGTACATACGAACGCGCCCAGATATGATATACCCTAATGTCTCAGCCCATGAAGCGTTAGAAGTTTAGAGACGGCCTCCAAATCTCATTTTGCTGTCACCCATTATTAGACCTCAACAGAAGCAAAGATCGCACATGTGGTAGCGCGGAACACAAGCGATACGGCCAAGTAACACCTAGATTCGTTGCTTTACTATAATAATCAACATTTTCTAAACGCAATCTTTATTATTCATGCAAAAACAGCAAGCATTAAACCTTCGTGTTCGCTCCACCGTCAGTAATAAACGCTAAATTTACATAAGGTCAGAAAGTGATCATAAATTTTATAGTTTTGTTTTTAACATTTCTCTCTTGTATGCAGTTACAATTGCGCAGTTAACCCTAATCCGAACTATTATTCCAATCCATTACTTGGGAATTTTAAAATTATAACCGGTATCCCCGAATGTTTGATGGCCATAAACTTCAAATAAATTCCAACATTCAATATCCATTCGTACAGTAATATAAGCTCTTTGACTATCTCAAAATAATTACCTACTTTATTCTGCAACTGAACTGAAAGTATCTCAATACTAATTAAATGTACTAACAACACAAAAATGTAAAACACCCTTTTAAAATGAGTAATCACGGAGTTACTTGCCCACTCTTCTCCATAGCGAGAGCATTTCAATAATTTTAAGGAATCCTACTAATATTATAAATGCGAAAGTTTGTGAGTGGGGATGTTTGTTTGTTACTTTGATAAGTCTTTTATTTTGAAGGGTTTGTTACTCTTTCACTCAAACTGCAGAACGCATTCAAATTAAATTTGGAACACAGATAGTTTATAACCTGGATTAACAGATAGAATACTTTATTTAAGTCTACGCTGATGAAGTCGCGGCTATAAACTAGTAAACTATATTTTGGTTCTAATTCTAAATAAAATCCTCATGAAATGCTCACAAAATAAATCACATCACTAAAGCGTACTTTAATACATGTCATACACAAACAACCACTGTGCAGCTCGTACCCGGCCATCGTTCATCTTGTGTTTTCGAGTCATTTCCTTTGCGGTCGCAGCCCTTGCGTCGTCGATCGAATCGTGTCCGGAGAAGCCAGGCAGGCACCCATATTTGGTCTCGGCATTCCGGCGGCAATCGACCAAGAATTTAACAACATGTGGTCGTATAAGTCATGTTTCTACAATAGGTCGTTTAGAAAGAGTTCAGGGCAGTCCTTAATTTTCTTCAATCGATCTGATTTTTATTCCATTGAATTTGAGCCAAAATTATGGTCCTTCCATTAGGGAGCGTCGATTGCTTATACATGTTGTTAGGCTGCTGATAGGTGTTGGTATGAATTAGATAGGGGTTCGCTGTAATAAAACTCCTTTAGGTATCCTTATCCGTGTTTGGACTTATACCTTGAAAGTAGACGAATGCAAAACCAATTTCTATAAGTAATATCATTCTAATGATAATAGATTTCTAAGGAAAAATGTTAAATTGAATAAATAATTTCAATAAATATCGCCAGACTATCACACCAAATGTAAGGTCCCGTAATAAGTAATTCTTTTACTATGCGTACCGTACAAAGGACTAATGAACTGGGGGCGATCCTAGTGACAGGCACAGTGGGACTATACAAGCCATTTCTGAAATTTACCCTGATGGGAATTGATCCACTCAGTACAGAAAACCGCCAACTGGTCGTCACATCTGTTTCGGAGCGACTATACACATATACCTACACATAGAAAAGGCTTCAAACTTAATGAGACATATTATAGCTTCCATAGGCAGAAGTCTCATAGAGTACAATGCCTACAAATAAGGTATCAAATTCTCTCATTCCCGTTCCCATTAAAAGAAGCAATACTAAACTTAAAAATAAACTACTATTAAATAGTACAGTTATTTCAGATTATTTTCCTAGCTTCTGTTATAAACCACTTCAGAAAGTTAATGGTCGGTCGCGTCGGTGCTACGGCTACGGACCTTGACACGAGTCTAGATCTTAAATGACATCCAAGCTATTGTTAGGCACCAACAGACATTCTTTTGTTTTAAACTGAAGAGCCCACATAGACACTGACGAGGCGAGTGTCTGCAATATAAGGAATGGATCTTTTGTCTAAATGTGAAAGCAACGTAATGATAGTTTCCACGTTGTAGCGAAGGTTCAATTTCCAGGTCACTTCAGACATTTTGTAGAAGAAGAAAAAATAGATTGATTCTTTTGCGAATTGTATATAGGAATTATCACCTATAGTGAAACTATATCCATTTAATATGGTACTGGTGGCTGAAACGGTTGTAATATAAAGTTTAAAAACATTTCAGCACAAAACTTTGATTGATCTTATCCGATGTTGATTTATAGGTAAGTCGACAGAAAGGCTATGAAAGACTTATAATAGGTAATTTATGCATTCTCTTGTAACTAACCGTACAGTCTTATTAAAGACTAGCTGAGCCCGCGACTTTGTCCGCGTGGAATTTACCTTAACCGCTCCCGCTCCCGCGTTATGAGCCCGCGCGACAGGACCCAATTGTTTATTTTTTTGTTTTTCTAAAATAAAAGTTACTGCTTATAACATCAGCTATCTGCCAGTGAAAGTCCCGTCAAAATCGGTCCAGCCGTTTTGGAGATTACCCGGATCAAACATACAGACAGACAGACAGACAGACAGACAGACAAACATTTTTTAAATCGCGTTTTTGCTATAGGGTCGTATATACTTTCATATGCATTTAGTGAAAATATGTTATTTTGATATTACAAACAGACACTTCAATTTTATTTATTTGTATAGATATAGTCATGGAATAAGTATGTTGAAAATCGGGAAAATTTCCTAGCCTAACTGGCTTGCACAATTTCTTATGGAGATTGCGTCTACCACGCGCCCTTTCCCTCCTCTCCGGTGGCCGGGATGCGCTGCGATCCTGTAAAACTACTAGTAGGAAAAGTCTACAGCGGTGCGTAGGTCGTCGTCTAGCTCCTTTAACAATCAGTCGGCCCGCACATCGTGCGAGGAACGACGATCTAATATATACCCTATATCTCACCTAAGTCGAAAAAAGGTTAATTATTGAACATTTTAATTTTATTAGCCACTATCGAAATTAGATCGTGATATCTGCGATTCGAATTTTCTTCGATTGACACATTCTGATTGCTGTTATTTGTTTGTAAATATTTAACGAATGAAAGCGCAAAAGAGAATGATCGTGGGTCAGGGCTCAGTGCATCTGTCACTGGAATGTAAACCTTCGAAATGCACATATAAAGACTAATATTTTGTTTCAGATTTGAGGTGTCAGTAGAATGGTGAAGTGAGCGAGGAGTCGAGATGTTGCTGTGTGTCGTCGCACTGCTGTTGGTCGCCGTGCCCTCGCCGCTGCATACGCTCGACATATGTGAGTCCCATTTAACAAATAATAATTATTAATTAATTATTAAATGTATTATTAATAAATATTTAATAATCAGCCCATCCCCTCAACGCTAGGGGGACGGCCATAGACCTCCAAATTGACACCTCTAAACCTAAACATATTTCAGGATCATACCTAGCTCTACTTACTTATGCACTGCGATGTGGATTTATTTGTGATTAAATTCTTAAGTTTTAGCACCTTAGCTGCAAAGTTCTAATACAATTAAATGTACCTCTGGGACTCTTCGCCATTTAAAACAGCAATAAGTAGGTATGAGCCGCAAGTCCCATTCGTCATAAATACAAGCCGTAAAAACTATGTCGTATACATTTATGTATAAGTAAATTAGTTGGACAACACATTTGTTACATTAATCTAAATTATAAAAGGGTTGTATCGACCTTTCCACTCGCCTTGACCGAATATGACGCGCAGGCTCAGACAAAAACGTTCGTGTCGGGACCTCGGCGTAATGTTATAATTATACGAAATGGCATATGGGTAATATGTATGTACCATTACACTACTAATAAACTGTGTCACAAAAACGAGCAAGCGGAAAGTTTTAATTTGCATTTAACGGGAACCTTATGACAAAACAAACTATTACACATCTATACAAATAAATAAAATTGGAGTGTCTGTTTGTAATATTAAAATAACACCTTTTCACTAAATGCATATGAAAGTACATACGACACCTATAGCAAAAACGCGATTAAAAAAAAATTTGTCTGTCTGTCTGTGTGTTTGTTCCGGGTAATCTCCGAAACGGCTGAACCGATTTTGACGGAACTTTCACTGTCAGATAGCTGATGTTATAGGGAGTAACTAAGGCTACTTTAATTTTAGAAAAACAATTAGGGTTACGCCTAAAAAAATAAAAACACATGTAATCAAAATGTATCTCCGAAACGGCTGGATCGATTTTGACGGGACTTTCACTGGTAGATAGCTGATGTTATAAGCAGTAACTTAGACTACTTTTTTTAAAAAAAAAATACAAAATATTAAAAAATGGGTCCTGCCGCGCGGGCTCAGAACGCGGGAGCGGGCGTTTTTGTTAAGATAAATTCCACGCGGACGGAGTCGCGGGCTCAGCTAGTTTTATAATATGATAGAATCTGTTTTGATAAAAATTGAGTTCGTCAACATTCATTTCGATGAAGTAACCATAGTACGGGCAGTTACTGTTTGAATAACGTATACGTACACAGTGTACATAGATAATACTAGACCAGGCAAATGCTCGCCTAAACAACAAAAGTTTCACTTAGTCACCGTCTGTCGAGGGATATTTCAGGTACTTTATAATGTTTCTTATAGTCACGTTTCAGCTATTAACGTCATGAAATAAAACTTCGAAGGTTGAGAAGGAAAATTGTCGATTTCGCGGCAATTTTAACACGTTCAACTCGTGCATTTTGTAACCAGGTTAACGTGTCACGTGCCCTCCGAAAGCTCGAGTGATAGCTCTCCAAACAAATTAAGCTATTCTAATTACGGTCACTAGCCATTCGACTGTACTAAAGGTAATTCTTAGGTAATTTCACCACTATCGCCATTTATTTCTATATATTAATACGTGAAGGAAAAACTTTCAAACGCTTAATACGAAAATTCCGCGGGCGGATTAGTATGAAATTTAGCTTACTTTTAGTTTATATAGAGAAGGAGTGCAGAATGCAATTATTTTTACATTATAATACTTAGAAATACATTAAAATCAATAAATAAAACATTACACACACTAACATAAATTGACCCACACATATTTGTAACCTGCACACCGACTGACTGACAAACCGTGACAGTTTTTGGATGGCGGGACTTCCATAGTGCATTCTGCGTGCCGGTATCAAATAGTATTTCACAATAAAACCTTAATGACGTTTAAAATTAAAATGAATTATGGTCGAATATTGACCATTTCAACGAGAATACTAGTTTACATAAATACACAACTAAATTAAATTTGATATAACTAAAAATATGTCAGCTTTCGCTTTGAAGTTTAGTTCATGTACAGACAGAATAAGGCTCGATATTACACAAAATATATTAAAAAAATTTGAGCGTCGGGTCTGGTCGATGTCTGTGCATGGACCGTCTTAAGTTTTAATATTTAATTAGAAAGTTCTCGGAGGTCCCAGCAACGTGGATGGCGGCGCCTCGGCGAACTTGCACGAAGAATAATTATAAATTCCACCGGTCGTTTTGGCGTTGTTATATCTCATTGAATTGAACTAAACTTATATCCGGTAACGATGTTATTCGGGACGATAAATGTTTAACGACTACTATCTAATACGGCGGATAGTGTGCCATGAATCAGACTCCAAACTTATACTTAAATTAATACTTAAATTAAAAACTCACTTGGTTACTCATACCTTCACTGTTTCCTCTTTATTATTTACTAGCTGTGCCCGCGACTCCATCCGCGTGTAATTTAACTTAACAAAAATTTCGTGATTATTCATCCCCTATTGTATCCCCTTGGGGGTAGAATTAATCAAAATCCTTTCTTAGCGGATGCCTACGTCATAACATCTACCTGCATGCCAAATTTAAGCCCTATCAGTCCAGTGGTTTGGGCTGTGCGTTGATAGATCACTATGTCAGTCAGTCAGTCACCTTTGAGTTATATATATTTAGATTAAGTTTGTATTTTACACTGGTGTTATGTAGGTTATTTAAAAGTTCTGTAAGACTGGTTGTACAATCATGATAATGATAAAAAAAATAAACTGCCTGGGTGCAATAAAGAGCTAGAACTAACTAGGGACCTTACAATTTCTAGTAATAAATTAAATTTAGGTAAAGGTAATAACAAAAGTTAATGTTCATTATAATGATAGCACACTGAAAATTCTAAGTTTCCATCAAATTTAGATACAATAAATAATCCTAAACACAAAATTCATGCATTTCTACGAAGTCTAGGCACGCGATTTACCCTCCCTTGACCGAATTTTAACCCAGTTACAAAACCTAGAATAATGCTGTGCATCACATTGTACACCATAACGTTTATTGCATAAGGTTCCAACTACAAGTAGGACTTCAATTCAGAAATGTACTCAAGTTAACACCCTTAGGGCCTGTGCACATCACGTTTTTTTAAAAGCTTCGTCGACCTTCGTTTGTTTCGATACAGACGCGATACGCACGCGATTCAGACGCCTGTAGACCTTTGCAGGATAAAAGCACGCCGCCGTCGACCCACGTTTCTAAAAAGCGCGTCGGCGGCGCGTTTAAAAAACGTGGTGTGCACCGGCCGAAATCGTTCTCCCCGTCTGATATACATTTTATCCCAACGCTGATAGCGAACTTAGAAATATAATTCTCATGTCATTCTAGTACAAAATGAGCTCACACAAGTTCGGTCTGAGAGTTGAGATTGATTTACGCATGTCGACTTAAGCGGCAATCGCGACAGTACCTTAAAGATATAAATCTCAAAATTATCCGTTCAAATAAGTAAAATATTAAACGTATTTTGCTTATCCATTCGAGATACGACCTGACTTGAGATGTAATTGTTGTGTCGTGTGCGCTCATGAACGAAATGTGCGCCGAACCATGATTTAAATAACTCAATGTAGTTAGATAAATATACAGGTTGTCTCAAAATAATAATTTAGAGAGAGATCTATACATAAAAATATAATAATAACTGCTGATACCTAGTGCTGCGGCCTGAACTGAGGCCTGAGCTGGTTTCTAAACCACATTTAGAAGTGGCAAACACCAATATTCTTGAAAAATATTGTAAAATAATTGCATAGTCCTTAACATATTTTTTCACATTGGCGGGAAATGAAATTATACAAATAAATAAAATTGGAGTGTCTGTTTGTCATATCAAAATAAGACCTTTTCACTAAATGCATATGAAAGTACATACGACACCTATAGCAAAAACGCTTTTTTTTTGTCTGTTTTTTTTATTTTTTTTTTATTGCGGTATAGGCAAGTATTTGACCACAATCTCACCTGATGTTAAGTGACGATGTGGTCTACGGTGGTGCATACTTGCCTAGGTTATAGTCAACCGGGAACAAAGACGCCGGCAAGGTGTTCCATTCCTTGGCAGTTCGCACAATAAAAGTGGAAGCGAAACGCTTGGTACGAACTGAAGGAATGTCCACGGTGTATGGATGCATTGTGTTCGTGCGTCTTGTCGTCCGATGGTAGAATGGAGATGGGGGAATTAACTCGTGTAATTCCATCGCACACTCCCCGAAATGTATTCTGTAGAAAACTGATAGGCTGGCAACCCTGCGTCGGTGTTCCAGGCTCTGCAACTTAGCCTGCACTAGGGATTCGCTGCCAATGAGCCTTCTAGCCCGCTTGTCTATTGAGTCCAGAGCCTTCAGCTGATACTTAGCTGAACCATCCCAAAGATGCTGTCTGTCTGTATATTTGTTCCGGGTAATCTCCGAAACGGCTGGACCGATTTTGACGGGACTTTCACTGGCAGATAGCTACTATTATTTTAGAAAAACAAAATACAACAAATGGGTCCTGTCGCGCAGGCTCAGAGCGGGGAGCGGGAGCGGTTAAGTTAAATTCCACGCTGGCGAAGTCGCGGGCTCAGCTAGTATTGAATAAAAGTGTTCAAATGTCGATCAAATTTATCAAATTTGGGTACCATTTTATGCACGATACACTTCCACACGCCCAATTATTATTTTGAACTTTTGAGACATACCGTATATGGGAGGTATGTATTAATTACATCTGCTAGAAATTGACGCTAAACCTAAACTAAACATATTTCTGTCTAGCTTGCATCTGTGATCGACGCACTATCTAATATGTATTTTCTCGCAGTTTCGCCAACATTAACTTAGTGCTGCTGGTTCTAACGGAAAGAAAGTTTGTTCATTTCTATTCTAGTGGATTATAGTGATCTGTCATTGAAACGTTTTGAACGTAGTACGGATATTATTCAAAGCATTTAATAGAACAGCGATTTAAAATCAACCAATTTTTTTTTTTTAAGTTTTAAAATTTCAGTGTAAACACACAGTAAACTTCACTAAACTAAATGTATTCAATTGCCGTCCTTCTCATGAGAGGTCAATCGTGAGAAATATTCGATTAATAACATTAAAATATTATCTATTATCTTATCTAAAACCGGAAAGTAAGGTATTCACACGTCTTAAATCGATGGCGACACGAAAGCTCTTTATCTTAGGGCTTCACGCAGCTAATAGGTGAGTTCATTCACTCCGTCTATAACATAGATAGTGCCCACAGCTTCGTTAGCGTAGATTTTAGTTCTTGGATGTCGACAACACCGCCACCTGGCGGACTATAGCTAAGAACCAGGTGACCCCATAAGTACAAGAGAAAATAATCAATATCGATCAGGCCGTTTAGGGGGAATACAATTGCGAACACAAGCACACGTTTTTTTTATAAAGTTGAATCATAGTAATGTTTACCGTGGTCCATATTACAGTAATATTGACAGTATTGCAAGAAAAACCTTGGGGCGGCAATCTGAATCCCCCTCGTAGTGAGGGGAGGCCCGTGCCCAGGAGTGGGATGTCAAAAAGTGCTAGATTATTATTATTATACAAGGAACTAACACTACTACGAGTTCTTCGCATGTTTTATATGCTGGCTAGTCGTTGGCGTGTAATTAAATATGTGTACAATACAAGGAACTTGGTTAAGCACGTGTCTTGCGGACACTCCAGCTAGCACCTCTGGGGTTTTGTATATATATGTGCGTGTCATAATTTCTATCTCATTATCACTCGCTTACGGCGAAGGAAAACATCGCGAGGAAACCTGCATGTCTTAGAAAATCGAAGTAATTTTCGAAATCCATGTGAAATCCGCCAACCCGCACTGGGCCATTGTGGTGGATTACGGCCTGAATCCCCCTCGTAGTGAGGGGAGGCCCGTGCCCAGGAGTGGGATGTCAAAAAGTGCTAGATTATTATTATTATACAAGGAACTAGTGATGTAACGAATATTCGCATTCGCATTCGCATTCGCGAATATTCGCTTATTTATTGACATTCGCATTCGCATTCGCATTCGCGAGAATCTATGCGAATGTTTGGCGAATGTTTTTGAAAAACAAAAAGGAAATTATCTATAGATGGATATGGAATGTTAATTCAACTAGTAAGAATTATATGATTTAAACAAACTTGCTCATAGGGTGCCCCTTATTGCACCGCTTTTAGGTTCATAAAGCAGCTTATTACGCACTAGTGCTATTGACTTTACATTTTTTATTAAATCTTAATTAAGAGTTATCCTAAAAATAGTAAATATCTAAAACCAATAACTAAACAATTTTTGTTAAAATAATATAAATGAATACATTAATTATTTAAATTAATTTCTTTCACATTCAATTTCATTGTAAATAAAACATATTATAAACATTCGATTTATTCTATTTCAAATAATATCATAATTGTTAGCGGCCTCAGATAAATATAATCAGCAAAATGCATGTCGGACTACGCATACTCTAGGGTTCCGTAGACATCCCGCCACTTTTCGATGATACGGAACTCATAAAATAAAAGTGATGTTTTTTTATTCATATGAAACATCGAATAAGGCGGCTCTCGTAACCTATTAATTTCTGAGAAATTAATAAACTATTGGCTACCGTATAAATAAAATAGTAAGAAATTCTGTTACAAAATTTATTAACCGGCATCATAGACATCTTCAGCTAAAGTGACATAAACCTTTTTATTTTTGGACCGATGAAATTTTTTATAAGGAGTTTTAATTCAAATAATTAAGTTGTGATTAGACTGGGTGCACAATCAGTGGTGCGTGGTTTGAGACTCAAACCAAAACTATATTTATTTTGAATAGTAAAGAACTATTTATTTCCTATAATTAACTATTTATAATGTGGTTCTAATTTAAAGGATGAATCTTGCTCCACAATGAAGAT
This sequence comes from Notodonta ziczac, assembly GCA_918843915.1. Classification (NCBI taxonomy): domain Eukaryota; kingdom Metazoa; phylum Arthropoda; class Insecta; order Lepidoptera; family Notodontidae; genus Notodonta; species Notodonta ziczac. Next base: position 4,059,996 of record OU974038.1, on the reverse strand, counting down.
CAATATTTCGTAAACGGGAATTAATATTGAAAAACTGTCAAAGAAACCTTCAAATTATTTTAAAATACCTACTGAACAATACCTCAATCGAGGGGGTGTGTACATTTTTTTCACTCCCCTTTGTTAAGCACGGGAGGTACAATGGAATAACTTTGCTTAGCGGTACATAAACTAATTTTTTTGGCTAATTTGTATTTTAGCCCTATTAGTCTCTAAATAAAATTACTGTGATGTCAGACGGACGTGCGGAGTTTGACTACGGAACCCTAAAAACTTACAGCGCGCCATGTAGGTTTATTTCATTCATCCTGCATTTCTTTAGGTCTTAAATAAATTCGAGAATTGTGATTTTCTTCAATTTGTAATATTCTAATAATTTTATTCGCAAATAAGTTATAAAATCTCGTATGAAACGCGTGAGAATTGTTAATTACACACCTTGGCTCCATCACAGCACAGCCCTCACGTTAGTCTCTGGCTGAAAACCTGCCTCGATCATTACTTAGCTCACTTGCACATAATGCACTTATTTACTTATATTTGTTTTTTTCTTAAATGTAACTGTCTTGAGGTAGGCAACTAAATTATAAATAGGAGCTTTCTCTATTGCTCTTGTTAGTCTAATTAAAACACTATCTCAATAAAATTTGAATATCAAATAAATTTGTTTAATGCAATAATACTAAACTACCCTCAAATCAAAGCAAATATCTTCAAATTAACTTTATGTGACTAACTTTGTTCTTTCAACCTGCATGGGTTCGGCTATGTTCGGCCGACACGAAATTTCAAACCAGTCTAACAGTTTGCGCATTCTTTATTAACCCCCGACGAAAAATAGGGGTGTTATAAGTTTAACATGTGTATTTGTGTGGCTGTGGCATCGTAGCGCCCAAAAAGAGGATTCGATTTTAATTTTGTTTCTTTTTTAGAAAGGTATTCTGATCGAGAGTGTTCTTAGCTATGTTTCACGAAAATCGAGTCAACCGTTAGAAAATTATCAGCTCTTTAGTCATTTAAAAAGTCGTTGCATCAGGGTTTTTTTTTAATTTTCAACTTGGTGTTACTTATTTAAAAGTCGACATTCGCATTCGCATTCGCATTCGCGAATGTTGGAGCCAAATATTCGCATTCGCATTCGCATTCGCATTCGCATTCGCGAATGTCAAAAATCCAACATTCGTTACATCACTACAAGGAACTAACACTTGCCAAACGAATATTGTGCGTTGCTCTTAGCGAATGTATAGAATCGTGGTAGACCTAAGTATACCTAATGTAGCACCCTCCATTGGCTATTAGTACCATCAGCGTGTACGCATGCTGTCCACGTAGATACAGTCGGTGAGTGAGCGACAATGGCGGATAGCGTCATGCCCTGTGATTTTAAAGAATTAAAACGGAAACCGCGAACACAGCTTAAGACGTTTTCCGACGGCGCGTACGGTAGTCTCATACAAAATGTTATTTATTAGTGTTTCAATACATTAATATAACGTCTATTGAGAGTTTGTAAATTTGTATCTATTAACAATAGTTTTATTAAGTTCTAAAGCGTCAATAGCCTAGTGGTTAGAGGGGCCGTCCTCGTAGCTGAGAGGTTCCGGGTTCGATCCCCATCCTGGCCATTAAACTATTGACGTGAGCCCACTTCTAGCACAAGCATTAGCTTAGTTGGAGGGGCTAAAGGGAATACTAGTGATGTGGTAAAACCACATTGTTTTTTTTTATAAAGTATTTTTGAACAAAATTGATTTGTAATGACATTCTAAATCTATGATACTTATACTAGGTGAAACAGAAGTATACAATTTCTTTTGCAACTTTGCTTTGTAAATCTAAAACTATCGGCTTTGTGGGAGGGACAGTTTAAGTAAAGGTTTTGTAGACTTATTAAATCTGTCAACAGTTGTATTCCTGTAACACCTTTTGTTGTTCAAGTTTCCTCCAAAGCTGATAGTATTATAATTACAAAGTTAAGTTTGGAAATAAATGTATACCCTTTATGTTTCAACCTGTATATAATATTATCGAATAATATTATTATAAATTTTCACATTCGTATTATAGTTTAATTTCGCATTTAAACATCTATTAGTGGTGATTAAGAAAGAGATCATTGTACTTATGCGTTGTTCCACATCTTTACGCTGCTCCTAAGATATCAATCAAAACGTTGAACGCGCCGAGTTTCGTTCGATGCTCATACTAACGAAAACACGGGCTATTTTTAACGCCATATAAAACACAAAGCTCTTGGTAATGAGTAACATAAGGAAACACTCGTTCACCGGCGGCAAATATAGTTTTTAACGAAATTTTACAAAGAAAATTAATTGATTGTAACTTACAGTATGTAAGAAAATCCCTGTCTGTTATGTAATTTCTAGGGTTTGAACCTAAGTAAACGAAATCGTTTTTCAAAACGGTTCATAGTCTCCGACATAAACGTCTGGGAACGTAGTTTAATTTTTTTTTCTTTCTAATCGTACTATAATAATCCTACTAATATTATAAATGTGAAAGTTTGTGAGTGTGGATGTATGTATGTATGTATGTTTGTTACTCCTTCACGCAAAAACTACTGAACGGATTTGGATGAAATTTGGAACACAGATAGTTTATAACCGGGATTAACATATAGGATACTTTTTATCATGATAATCCCAAAATTTTTGTTACGTTAAATACTACGCGGACGAAGTCCGTGGGCACAGCTAGTAATATTATAAATGCGAAAGTTTGTGAGTGTGGATGTATGTTTGTTACTCTTTCACACAACAACTACTGAACGGATTTGGATGAAATTTGGAACACAGATAGTTTATAACCGGGGTTAACACATAGGATATTTTTTATCCCGATAAACCCGAAATGTTTGTTAAGTTAAATACTACGCGGAAGAAGTCCGTGGGCACAGCTAGTTATACAATAAAATCTCGATAACCATCGGTGGTTCCAAGTACAGTTCAAGTTATTCGCAAATGCGAAGAGTTATGGCGCCAATCGTTAAATTGCATCCGCCCACAGATTTTTTAAGAATGTCTGGGACATAAGATGTATTTATAAACGTTAGAAAATCTATATCGAATTCTTCACTCATACCTACATCTTCTTCTTTATATATAGTGTGAGATTTGATTACTAATTACTTATTTAGTGACAATTGCGTAGCCTGCTCACATTCTGTTGCTGTTCCTGAGAATGTACACCATCTTTTATTAATTGAAAAGAGTAACCATTGAGTTTCTTGCCGGATCTTCTCAGTGGAAGCAGCATTCCGAACCGGTGGTAGATTCTGACTACTCATAAATGCTTTGTTGGCTACATGTTGGTTACATGAATACAAATACATTTGAGTTTTTTAAATAAAATGTCGGTGCTCGTGTGTTCCTAATTCTTCTTCTAAACGGCTTGACTGATTTTCGATGTTTTCTTGTGCTTATGAGGTTGGCTGGATGGTCCTTAGTTCTTGGTTGGACCCGGTAAGTTGCGCTGTGGTGCTGACATACTGGAAATAAAATGTATATTAGCGTAGCAGCGGGAAACAGCTAGTTGTAGCATACTTTAATAAATGTCTCGCTTCCTTATACAAGATATGATTATCTATTTCTTATACCGGTACTTCAGAATAATGACTTTTCTCGTCGCTTATAAAGTAATAGGGCTAAATTGGAAACACGTACCTAATAGGGATAACTTTGTGGAATATATCATCACAGTAACATTTATTTCTGCGGCCCACAGATTTAAGCTCCATGAATAGCATTATTATGCCCCTTTTGTTGATTCATCTGGCTTCGCGGTTAAATTAAATATAATTTATCTGAATTACGCAATTGAAGGCACCGAAAACGTGTTTTTTCCACGTAACATTAATATACGAAACAATAAAATAGTTATTGACGTTTATCTTTACCTCCTACCTATACAATATTTAAGTAGCAACGTAGCTTAGACGTCGACTCTGGACATAATGTAGATGATGCAAAGAGCTATGAAGTCATCTATTTAAAAGTTAAACGTACTCTTTTGAGAGTGTAAAGTATTCGCCTTAGGCAGTCGTCAAGGTACTTACTCGTTACTAAAACATGCATCACCCACACTCCATACATCCCGTTGTTTTGTTTAATTATTCGTCTGGTATCGATTACGAGAAACGCAACCGCCGCCGCCCTTTAAATACGGCCCTGGGCGAAATTGCCCGGAGCACATTTTAAAGGCGTATTTATTATTTAGTAGGTACGCCTGTGGCCCGCTTCTATCGATCTGACTTCGATGCTCGTGTAATTATTACTTGCTCGCTTTATACCAACCTCGGTGGCGAGTAGTTTGGAAAGTCATTACCGCACGTGCCGGACGAGTCGAATCGTTATCGATGTCAACCATAATTCCGTTCACATTTTGTCGTGAAAACTGACTGAACATGTAAAATAATACAAAAAGCTGACGACCACCTCGTACCTACAATGAAAGTAATTAAAATAATAGTCCAACCGGCATCACGCAAAGTGGTTTTAGTCGTAAAAGAAAAACATGTGACATTGTAAGTTGGCGTGCATAACGGCCGAGCGCGCGTACTATCTACGTGACGGAGAGGCTCCGCGGAGTGGCCGCTGCGGCTCAAATTTATACGAGCCAAAGGCAATATTGTACGCGGCTTAAGTTGACATTCCATAGTTATATGTAAAAAAAGAATATTGCCTTTCGTAGATGGATATGAATGAGTAGCGACTCGCCACTGTGCTGTTTATTATTCATTAGACGACATGTCACGCAATAGCATAAGCACGCACAAGCTCAGTGCTTCTGAAACTTTCCCCTCTCTACATTTTATATCCGCTGAAAGTGTTTTCGTTACATTAAAATATCAGCCGTCGGACGGTAAGGCCAGACTAGCCGTAGTGGAAAAAGGATACTTATATCCAATTTGCTGGACGTCATAAGCATGCGCACTTTGCGAACCGCTGGCCCAAGTGAACGCTTTTGCTTAAACCGAGATCATTTATTCTTGTTTATTAATATTCAAAACTGGCTTTATGACGTTTGCAATTTGTTCTCAAGCGCTGAGCAACGAGAGGCCTGCTTAAATAACGAGACACGCAACAAGCGAATTCTATTTGCATTTGACCTATAAGCGCTTGCCTTTTGTTCAACGGACTCGGAGGGGAAAACTTAACGCCCCGACCCACAATGGATTTTAATTTAAGACAAATTTGTTTGGGTAATGCTGAACAATACACGTGGCGATGGTACCGCCGCGCGGCGCCGTGCCCCGGCGAGCACGTGTGAGCGGGGCTCGAGGAGCTAAACCGCCACCAGGTTACACAACCGCATTGACTATGCGACTTGTCATCGATATCAATCTATGTTCGGCTCCATATGTTTGTAAGCGCCGTTGCTCTGTGAATATAAATTAAGGCTGTCGAGTAGCGCATCAAGAACCTTCACTATGACTGTTTAAACCCATTCCTGTTCCGTTTCGAGAGCGGGACGCAGCTACTCGATTATGTATCCGTCTTTATTGTGAACGGATTTCGATTTTCATATTCCGCTCGGAGCATTAGTTGCTAACTCGACGAAACGTTGTAATAAAAAATAAACTTTATTATTGGTAAATGAGGACAGCTTTTATGTTAATATTGTCGTAATGTTGTCGAGCGTGTATGGCACCGGTAGAACAAATGTTTGCCTAGCGATAGCCGTATCGTCTGTTGCACGATATGTCACGCCGCCGTGTGCTCCCAATTCGGTTCGAGAAATGTGTGATTGTGAAACAGTTCAAAATTAAATTTTCGTCTAATAAGGGGCATACAACGAGTTGTACCTACTTGAATGGAATGATTGATGACCGCTGCGCCCGGAGGGGGCGTCGGAAGCGAAAAGCGCGAGCGATCACCCCCAGCCAACAACAAAATGCCTCACGCATTCGTTTTATTCTACTTTGGTTAATCCGCCACATCGGCACACTGATTATCAATAATCATTTATAAGTCGTTAAGGAGCTGAACAATGAAATAAAGGCAATTTGGTTGTCACAATAGACCTCGCCTCCGCGCTCGCTCGTCCGTGACGCGTTTCTTCACATACGACACGACTACGAGTTATCAGCCGCTGGCAGCTAATTAAATGGTCCAACATACATTCTAAATATGACTAGATATATGGGCGTATATCAGTTTGTTTGTAAAGTTCAATATCTACCGCACGCCAGAACCTTTTGATAGGTTGAGTAATAAGCGACCCCGTTGAGAATTAAACCCGATGAGAAATTTGCCTGACAACTTGTGCCTCATGTTTATGTAATTTAGTGCTCTTTTACATTTATTAATTAATACCACTGTCTAGGTGAGCTTGCGATTGTTAAGTGGTAACATGCTGTGCGGATGTTTCGAAACTAATTAATTTGGCTGTTTATTTTACTAGAATGTTTGTGACGGTGGATTTGGTTTACTTAAGAGAAAATTTTAATACATAATGATGAACAATTTATCGTTTAGTATCTATTTCCTGCGTGTATTTATTTATTATGTGCTAGATATAAAAATGTTAATATTTATATATTATGTATGGCACTCCGTTTCACTGGACAATACAAATTCATATTATATTTGTATGAATTACATCAGTGGGACCCGATGAGCAACGCAGATAAATTGTCGTGCTTGAATAGTTCATACCAACATAGGTTCACATCGACAAGGCGGTGGTTAATAACCACGCTCACTGCGTCCCCATCAAATTGTTGGACGGCCCAAATTTCGTGAAACTTTTGACTCAGTCCTACATAAAGTTTTTAAATTAACTTTCTCGTTATTAGAAAGCGTTATTATTTTTTGATTATAACTCAAATCACGTCCTTACAAAGTCCCATTTCGATTGAAAATTTTGGTTATGCACATTGATTTTATGACGCTGCGGAAAACGTTGCAAATAGCGAAAAGCGGACAGTGTACAGTGTACATGTTACGTCACCTATCAACAAGTCTTGAATGATTTACGCGCATCTTGTCTCCGTGCGAGACAAGCATCTGAATGCCATCTAAGTTGGCCGTAGCCGCGTCGCTGTGCATAAACCAAGTGTGCATACATAGTGTATACTATATGCATTGTACATGTTTACAGCGCAATGTATCGCGCCTCTCGGCATGGAGAGCGGGCAGATCCCCGACCGGGATATCAGCGCTAGCTCCTGTTACAACGACGGCAACGTGGCCCCGCAAAATGGAAGGTTCGTATACACGTATTTCATAATTGGCCAGACATTAATTATGGATCAACATGCAACTTTGAATGCGGATATTTTGGACAGACCGCCTGTATAATTGGATGGACTTGGGCATGAATGCTAGACAGTGCCTAATCAATATTGTGCCGCGACGCTGTCCAAGCTGCATTCAAATCCTTAATTGAATTTAAAGCAAAATATAATTTTAGCACATAGTTTACGTGAATCTAATCCATAGTTTGGTATTCATCAGTATTGTATAAATATCAAATATTATACGCATATTGACATGACATAGATATCTGTGTATATAGAGGTGGTTTTAGTTTTGACACTAATTTTCTCTGTGTTATATTTTGAACCAATATTATTACAAATTCTTTGGTTTGAACAGTACCTACAAACATATTCTAGGGACCAACAGTAATATACAATACCACAGATTTGTCTGGCCCACTGACAGCATCGCTAATGTTGATACAAGACTGGCAAAATATAACATTTCTCCATGGACTTAGTAGTAATAAAATTTTCCTTTCATTTCTCTACTGAACATTTTGGTTTATCAATTGGACACCACCCCAGGCCAGATAAGTTTATGGCACTGTAACACAGTGTATAGCATACAGGAAGAAAATATGTAAGAGTGTCATCTGCGGAAACGAGATGCACGCATGTACCTTTGCATTCGAGCGAATGGGATGGATAGAGCATCTCGCTCAGCGAATTGGTTTTTAGTTCAATGGGTACCATTTTTTTGGGGTCAATTGATTGTGATTTTCTGTGGTTGTAGCAGATTATTTCAAAAGTAACATCCAGAGTATGTCCAACATTTTATCTTGTAGTCACTTTTAAAATTTCATTGTCTGTAATAATCACCAAAAAGTGACTGGCTATACTTTAATTGGTATTTCTGTGTTGCTGTCCCTTATAGTATATATCGTGTATATCCTACTAATATTATAAATGTGAAAGTTTGTGAGTGTGGATGTATGTATGTATGTATGTTTGTTACTCCTTCACGCAAAAACTACTGAACGGATTTGGATGAAATTTGGAACACAGATAGTTTATAACCGGGATTAACATATAGGATACTTTTTATCCCGATAATTCCGAAATTTTTGTTACGTTAAATACTACGCGGACGAAGTCCGTGGGCACAGCTAGTATAGTATATAACGTGTATAGGGACTACAACCTTAGACTAGCTTATTTCCTTGGCAAGGCTTTTTCATACCTATGCGACTAACTTCGTACAGTTTTCTATCAGTACAGATAATAGATGTCGTGATTGATTTATTAGCATAATGGATACATGCAATCACAAGTGTTTGGTCCACTGCATTCGTTCAATCTTCTATCTAGAGCCCGCTACACTGGTAGAGGTGTATTAGCTATGTGCTGTTTGTTTTGCATATATAGTATCGAGTAATCCATTACTCTACACCAGATGCGGACATCTGGGGCCTAATTACTGGCCTGTCTCGTCAGGCCGGAGTGGCGAACTCGCAAGTCATTTATGACCAAGGCTTTTTTTATTTCCGTATTCGTTTCACTAGTTTTGTTTCAAAACGTGAGACGAAGTTGATGAAGACATTCACTTGTTTAAAAGCTTGTAAATCGTTTGCTATTGTCCGTTTGTGAGAAGCTATCAACTATCGAATTTCATTATGACCAACTGGTTTTATTCCCGATCGTTCAGTTGCTATGCGTTTAATTATGTGCTATGTTGAAATGCTGTTAAGGATTGCCTTGAATTTGGTCCTGTTTCACTTCAACTATAAATACCACGGCTTATATTCAAGTCACCTCCATTACTAAGAATTAGATAGGAAATTCAAAATTCAAATCATTTATTTTGTTTAGGCCTACGGGGGCTTAATTACAAAGGGTAGTACTTAGATATTAATATAAATATTAAAATAGCTCCAGTGTGTTGCCTTTTGATGTTATCAGGAATTATACAAATAATTCGGACTAGTAGGGCAAGACACGCTACGCTTTGACATTATTATTGACTGTAGAGATTTGAGCTGCTTAGTCCCAAGCTGATTTATCATCATCATAGGAGCCATCTATACTAGGTGAAACAGAAAGGGTATTATGCTGTTTGGCAGATCTACACTCCCCGATCTACAAGTATATTCGACTACCCTCAATAGTACAAACATCTATATATAACGTTGCTTTGTAAATCAAAAGCTATCGGCTTTGTGGGACAGTTGAAGTACTAAAGGTTTTGTAGACTTATCAGATCGGTCAACAGCTGTAACCCTGTAACACCTTTTGTTTTTCAAGTATCCTCCAAAGCTTATAGGTTAAGAATTACAAAGTAAAGTTTAAAAAAAATTTACCCTTTCTGTTTCAACCTGTATAATCACCAAGGCATAGATTCAAGTCACCTTCGTTACTATGAATTAGATGGGAGACATCTATATTAGTGATTCTGTCCCGCTCTGTAACAGTATCAAGTCCGGCGCGTGTGTGTAAGTATAAAACGGCATACCGTTTGATAAATAAATAATAATCATGAAAGCTTGTTCGCGCCTCATTGATAATATCTCCGGGGCGATCCGGCGGTGCCTCAATCGGCTTAATGACTGGCCATCTTGGAATTTGATTGGTCTGCAGCAGTGACACACGATAAGTGAATGCGCTAATGGTAACATTACTATTATTAGTTTTGATTGATGCAGCGATCTGTATGTAGATGGAATTTGTATGATTTTAATGAAATTATATATTTGCTCTGTGCGAGGAACAGGTAATTGGCGGCGTTTGCTCGATTTCCAATAGATGCAGTCATAAAGATTATTTGGATATAATTAAGGTTAAAGACGTTATAGGCTCTCACGTACTGGCGCGTAAAATACGGGTGTATAATGGAATGAACCTGTAAAAAAAAAGTACACAGGTGAACACAGAACCTCCTCCTTTTGCGGAAGTCATTTAAAAACGTGCGTTGGACATTCTTGCGTATTATTTAGAAAATGTGCCCAAAGCACAAGGAAATAAAGTATGTTTTACTTTTGTCAAGGCCACCGCGTATATAACGTGATTGTTGGTGGAAACCGAACTTTATACCGAGTGAAGAGAAACCATAATACCTGCACGTTGCGGCATTTTTTCTTGATTTGATTCTAATTCAGTTACTACTTACATTGTCTATGTGCGTAAATGTATTAAAAACTTTTTATGTGGAAAAAAATCAAAGACATTGAAATATAAAGACTCATATGTTTTCTCAGAAGAAAAATGTTAGCAAGACGCATGTAACCGCATACAATTTAGTTAGGTAGGTATACGTATATTAAGTGCCAACTAAGTGGCCGCGGGAAGCCGAGGAGACGACTGGCGCCTGCTCGCACATTATTATAGCCAATTCGGCCAATTGCTGTGGCTTGATCATAATATTCTGATCGCTAAGTTTGACGCTCTCCTTGGCTCCGATTCTATTTCCGGCTCGAGCCGCAGGTGGTATAGAAACTTTCAGATCATAACATGATTATCATCTCTATAAAAATGTTGTAATATCAGAGGACGGAATGTCCAAGAAAAAACATTTTGCAGATCTTGTACGTCTGCATACCCAATTTTTTTGAAAGTAAATTGTATTTTCCTGACAGGTTAAACCAAGATATAAAAGGCGGCGCCTGGTGTCCAAGGTCGCAGATCACCACGGAATCCACAGAGTGGTTGGAGATAGACCTGCATTCGGTGCACGTGATCACGGGGACTGGCACCCAGGGCCGGTTCGGCAACGGCCAAGGCCAGGAGTACGCCGAGGCGTACGTACTGGAGTATTGGCGGCCGAAGCTGGGCAAGTGGGTGCGGTACAGGACCGCTGATGGACAAGAGGTGAGTGACCGTTCGAAGTGCTACTTTCCCGGTGACTATATGAGAGCAAGAAATAATAATAATAATCGAGCCCTGTTAACGCCCTACTCCTGGGCACGGGCCTCCCCTCACTACGAGGGGGATTCGGGCCGTAATCCACCACGCTGGCACAGTGCGGTTGGCGGATTGCACATGTCTTCCGAGAATTGTTTAGATTTTCTAAGACATGCAGGTTTCCTCACGATGTTTTCCTTCACCGTAAGTGAGTGGTAATCATATGGAAATTATGATTCGCACATAGATTTCGAAATACCCAGAGGTGCGAGCCGGGGTTTGAACCCAGGACCAGGTGCCCACTAGACGCGTGCTTATCCAATCGGCTAACACTGGTATTTTGAAAGAAAGTCAAAGTAAAAAAAACTACCAAAAAACCTATTTGAACCTTGTGAAGGCTGCAATATGTACATTAAAATTGATGTAATCGTTAAATCGATAATCCTAGCGAGTATTATTTATATTCAGGAATCAAAAGTTTAGATTTACTTTATCGATCAACCTGCTGTAAACAGCGTTCTATCAATACTTTGAGGCAGATTATGTGGAAGGTATTCTTCATAAATAGTTATTGCGCATAAAAAAAACTGACGTCGAAAACGGTACATGCATTTTTTCGGGGTAGTCCCTTTGGTGTATTGAAATGTTTCTCATAGTTAACCCAATGGTAAACATTTCATTCTTGTCGATTCTGAGTTTCTATCCATTTTCAACGATCTCCTTTCAGAGCTGTTTTCTGAAGTTGATGATGATAATGATGATGTAATCTTGTAATCCCTCATTTAGGGACATAGGGCTCGAAGAAGAGATTTCTACTTTTCTCGATCTTGTGCGGCACCTTCCAGGTACTTCCAGCCGAGTCCAGTTGATGTAGCCTCTTTCAACTGAGCGCCTCCAGGTGATACGGGGGCGGCCCAGCTTTCTTTTCCCATACGCTTGCCACGTTAACCCTTGTTTGGATAGGTTATCTTTACTGATTATCTTTACTGAAGTTAAAGTACATTTTTCTCCCGAACTCAGGTGAAAGACTAACTGCATTCGATTGCTTTGGCCGTGTCATCGACACTTGTCTGCGTTAATTCGTTCTACAATTCATTAGATTGGTCGGCAATCAATCGAAGTCATTGAACACTGGAATACTAAGAATAATTTGTCGGGACGTGATTACATTGACGGAATGTGAATAATTTACATTTATATCGTATAGTTCACTTGAGAATATTGACCCTTGAGGCCTTGGCCTATCGTATCTCGGCAATTATGGATGTGACTTATATTCATTGTACTATGAACGTATTTGACGACTCATGAAATATGGTACCTAATTGTATTTCATCCCGACTACTTATATTTAAGTTTGTTATTAGAAATCTTTATTTTCGCAATTATTTTGTGTAAATTATTTTTGTTTGTATTCTTCTTTTAAAATCAAAGGTCCTTTCCTTTATCATAATTATCTTTTTGTTTAAACGTACAGGTAGGTCTAAATAAAAATAAAATGTACCTAAATAGAAAATTAATTAATTACGCCTATTGCCGTTGCTTAGTTCCGCAGGCGAATAAAGCCTCGCAAGGCTTCACCTACCCAATTAGAAGATTATAACAATATATTTTTTTAAAAACAACCTTTTCCGAGCTCATGATCGTGGGCCGTGGCTCAATCTTCGGTTCATCGCCTCATTATCTTTGATCCCCTAGAATCTATTATCTTATAAGGCATAAAATAAAAGCATTAAGATGAAGGCGCCTGTCTAGCCCGCGAAATTCAAAATTTTCGAGTATTTTTATAGTTTATCCAAAATCTGAAAACATTTAAGACAACATTTTGTGATTTGCGACAAACACAGTATGCAGTGCGTTTATTAATACATTTATTTTACTCTAAATATTATCACGGTGGATATGATACTAGTTAATCACTAAATATACAAAAATTGCCAGATTATCTGGATAGCTGTCGTTCTTGAAATGTTTTAGTGTAAGTTGGATATATTAATAAATGCACTGCACACTGCTTATAGTTCAATTATATTGATAACTGTTTGTGATTGTCAAGTGTGATAGTTATGATTGGAATGTTTAAATTGCCTTAATGCCTTGCATATAATATACATACGCGTAATGGGTTCCTTTAAAGCTCCGGATCTAACGCGCATTGGCTTCTGAAGAGAGCGACACTAAATTTTGTCATAAAATACGAATTTCAATCAAGCACATTATTGATGCTTTTCACATATGATGATTTTCAAAAGTCCGAAATAATCATTTAGGTACATATACGGTACACACACATATACGGTAGCTGATATGTAGATATGCCTGCGGTGAAGACGGACTATACGTAGCTCTGATATTTACAGAGAAGAATTCATAATTTTCGATAATTATTTCGTGTTGCGGCGTTGAAACATATTTAGTGGCCTTCCAAACAGTGTAAACTGCATTTAAGAGTAGCTAGCAGCCACTATTAATAGCTTGTAATTTTTTTGCAAAGTATTTGAGGTTAAAAACGTTTTCAAATTTCGATAAAATTTGTGTACAACATTCATAATCAATGCTATTAATGTATTTAGTTCCCTTTCAATGGTCTCATCGTATTATTACAAACATGTATCCAATGCTTCAGAGTAATTACTCTCTTTGATACACAGAGCTTTGATACCTATTTTCTATGTAGTAGACATTTCCATCCTATGCGCTTGACATTTCCATTTCTGATTGTTTCTTTGTTTTTAATTTGACGTCATTTGATAGGAATCGTAATATCTACTGTCCTCTTTGAGTCTGGCTTTTGAAATCGAAATAACAATTTAGTTCCTTTGGCTGTGGGCAGCGAAGTCTTTGAAATAACATTTCAATATAGATAGTGATTCAATTTCTATCTCCATTTGATCCGTACGATCTCCCACTGAATCCGTATTTGAATTATGTAATACTAAATTCTTATACCTGAATGCTTTGATGAAATGATGCCCACATTACTATTAAAAATAAATTACTTGTAGGCGGTTTTTCCATGACAATGGTTACATCATTATTACTCATGATGAAAATTGTATACAGGGATAGGTATTCGATGTATTCCTTGCAGGCTGTGATAGTGGAGCTACACTCCAAGGAATACGTCAAATTATTTATAACCCTACAAAGGCGCGTTATTAACCAATCGGCTAACAATGTTGCTATAGGTAGTAGTAATGTTTAAAAAAATATAGGAATTAATTTTATTTTAATCTCTAGATCCTGCCCGGTAACTTGTACACGTACTTGGAGAAAAAGAACCACCTGGAGCCGCCGATCTGGGCGTCCAAGATACGGTTCATACCGTACAGCTCGCACCGGCGCACCGTCTGCATGAGGGTCGAACTCTACGGATGCTATTGGAGCGGTAAGCTGTTGACGTCATCAATCAATTTCAAATTCCAACTAGTATTTGCATTTAATTTATCATCAAAATAAGTCCAGCGTCAAAACAAACAGTGAGACATGAATAATCTATATAAATCGTCAACTTGTTAATGGATTTGTTCGCGCACTGGTAATTGGCATAATTATAATTACAACGAAGGCGGCTGACCGGGGTTTAATTATCTCGTTAACTCCGTGTTCATTAAAGCTGGCTCCTGAAGGCACTACTGCTCCCACGGGCCGTGAAATAATCAAGCCGTCTCGCCGGACGGTTGCGAACTTCAAAGTGTTGTTGAATATCGCAAGCACTCTACAGAACTCGCGAACGATGTTTCAATAAGGCACCACTCGATACCATTTTCTAGGAGAAAAAAAACTAAATAAATAAACAATACATTGTAAAGGATGGTTGATGGACCTTTACTTTTCTGTTGCGGGGTTGACGTTTAACTGGCTGAGGGAGGTGTCGCCTCTTTACATACTTTTTACGTACTTTTCTTTAAAAAAATATATTCGTTTGCCAGTACACACCTCACAAAAAGTTTTGTGCTACAATTTTTTTTTATCCTATTCTCTCAATAATGATGTAGTAATGTTATGCGAAGTGTTCCCGTCATTTTCCCGGGAACATACGGCGGCATACTCGGCAGTCTCGGCGCTAACCTAATACTGAATTCAAGGAATTTCGCTATCGAACATGAGCCCCGCGGCATGCGAAGCGTCATTACGTAAAAAGTGGCAAATTACTAGAGTTAATCGTGGCGGTGAATTTTTAAACCGCCTTACTTTACTGTGTCGCCCGCACGGCACGCTCGGTGTCATTACCTGCTGTATTATGCACACAATCAAATCTAATGATTGGTTATTTACGAGACCGCGGAATTGGACAATTTTATATCTGAAATTCAATTGTAGGTGGACTTAGCAACCATTTGTGTAGTTAAAACAACGTAAATATCGCCAGACAAACACCAATATACGAGGGATGCCTTTTAAGTTTTGTCGTTTGAAGAATAAAACACAACTAGAACCTTATAGTACTTTTTATTGTTTTTCAAAGTATTCACCACGTAGCTTAATACACTTTTCCATTCGCTCAAACCA
Source organism: Notodonta ziczac (assembly GCA_918843915.1). NCBI lineage: Eukaryota > Metazoa > Arthropoda > Insecta > Lepidoptera > Notodontidae > Notodonta > Notodonta ziczac. Next base: position 4,044,362 of record OU974038.1, on the reverse strand, counting down.
GTTATTATAACATTTATACCACTCTAAAGTGGGGGTGTTCAAAATGGCTGACTTGAAAGCGTCGACTGCTTTTTCACCGGACTGGAACCTTTGACCACGAAGACTTTTCTTAATTTTAGGAAATGTAAATAAATCGTTAGGGCTTAGGTCAGGACTGTATGGAGGATGATCAAGAATTTCTACTTTTTCCTGCTTCAAATACTCAATCCTTTGACGAACGCTGTGTGAGATTGCGTTGTCGTGGTCCAGGATGATGCGTCGCTTTGAGTTAGATTTTCGAAGTTGGCGGTGACTTGTGGTAAACAAACTGTGGTATACCACTCTCCATTAACCGTTCTACGATCTTCAAGTGCAATAGTCGCAATATGGCCGGTTTTTCCAATGAACGTGGCCACCACCTTCTTTGAAGTGCTTCGAGAACGAACAACTTTAGTCGGTTTTGGCTTGTCTTGAAAGACCCAGATTGTAGATTGTTGTTTGGAATCAGGATCGTAGGCATAGATCCAAGATTCGTCACCACTGATGATGTCGTAGACGTGATTTGACTCTCCTTGGTTGAACCTTTGCAGAGTTTTCTTACACCATCTGACGCGGGCCGCCTTGTGATCGTCGGAAAGCAGATGCGGTATCCAACGGCAAACTAGCTTTCTTACACCAAGCGCTTCATACAAGATTTTCTGAATGGTTGTCCCTGAGATGCCTAATAGAGCCTCTATCTCTCGATACATCACATGACGATCTTAGAGAATTTGTTGTCTCACAGCAATGATGTTATCTTCAGTGAAGGCGGATTTTGGCCGTCCTTCGCGAGATTTGTCACTAAGACTAGTATGTCTACGCTGGAATTATAAATACCAGCGTTCGACAGTCCGCAGGCATGGGGCTTCATCACTGAACACAGATGTTAGCTCTTCAAAACACTGAAGCCGTGTCAGGCCTCTTCTAAAGTTGTAGAAAATTATTGCATGAACATTTTCCTTAGAAAGATTCATTTTCGTACGTAACCTGACAGATTCTAATCGACGCTGTGACTAAACAATAGCATTAATCCTAAAACTTTCAATTGTTTTGAGATTCGAAATTTAAACACATTCGAATATAGAACAGTTCCAAATTTAACATTGCCGGGAAATATGGAAACGACAGAACTTAAAAGGCATGCCTGGTATTACCCCAAACATAATAGGACAGTTTTGAGGACTCTTTAAGGCATTCTTTGAGAAATTCCTCAGTTGTGTAGAGGAAATTTTGTGGTAACGTTTTGGAATATAGGTGTAAATATTCAGACGACGCGGCCTTATTAGCATTGCATAGATAGACTAGCCCGCGACTTTGTCCGCGTGGAGTTTAACTTAACAAACTTTCATCCCCTATTTTATCCCTTTGGGGGTAGAATTAATCAAAATCCTTTCTTAGCGGATGCCTATGTCATAACATCTACCTGCATGCCAAATTTCAGCCCGATCCGTCCAGTGGTTTGGGCTGTGCGTTGATAGACTATCACTGACTGACGTCAGTCACCTTTGAATTATTATATAGATAGATACGGTACATAAAAATATTTTATTGAAAATATAAACCGACTCCAGAAAAATCTGGCTGCACTAAAAAGCCACTAATAACTTCGGCCCTCGTAACTTATTTCATTTTGGATCCGCTACAAAACAAACTTCCTATGTACCTAACCCCCTTGTATTTCTGTTTGCTTAGTCTTTTTTAAACCACCCAACGGATTTGAATGCGGTTTTCACTATCATTATGAGAAATGCTTCCAGAAGATTCATATGTATAATACAATCTTATTAAATTTATAAATAGCAGAAAAAAGCCACGCGAAGCCGGGGTGGGCCGCCAGTTACGAATGAAACATAACGACTACAAAAAGTATAATTACAAATTTCTATAGACACCATTTATCACAGTACCAGCAGCGTGTTGAACTTTTTCTGATACAATCTTATAAATCGCTTGATTGGAAACATCATCGGAGCGTTAAAGTGTACCGAGATTTTATTAACAGCGCCGATAACAAGTTCCTCGAGTCAGATACACGCGATAACGAGCGAACTAGAACTTACTAGTTTCGAAATAACCGAGGTGCTGATACCGTTATGCGCGTACTTAGATTAGGTATACCGTACCTGGCTATTACTAACCGCCATCAAATTATCAAGCGCCAGTAGCCGAGTGGTTAGAGGGATAGCATTCGTGACCGAGAGGTTTTTTTTTTTATAGAGCAATGTCGGGTATCAAGTTTATGTGAAGCAGTTTTTTTTTTATAATTGATTGTGCACCAGTGTGCATCAATCTGCCGCGTCTCCTCTGACTTAATCAGAGACCTTGATATTACTTTTATTTATTTATAGACATTTCTAATTTTATTATACAAGGTGAAACATAAAGGGTATACTATTTTTTTTGCAGCTTAACTTTGTAAGTCTAAAACTATCAGCTTTGGAGGACACTTGAAATACAAATGGTGTTACAGGGATACAGCTGTTGACAGATTTCACAAGTCTACAAAACCTTTAGCATTCCACTTCCCCTACAAAGGCGATAGTTTTAGATTTAGAAAGTTAAGTTGCAAAAAAATTAGTATACCCTTTATGTTTTACCTAGTATGTGAAGCAGATAGATAGACGTAGCTTATAGATGCTTGGTATACCAAAGGCGTTGCTCGCACGATGCTGATCTGAAGAGGGCGGGAAGGGTTGGGCTTCCAGCTCTCTCACTTATCGTACGAAAGTCGAAACGCAGCTATAATAACTGCTTTACGCCAATCTTCTGTGAGAAGGTAGTACTATCACGGTAGAGCCAGCGCAGCTTGACACTACAACTGATAGGGTCCAGATTCGATCACCATCGCGGCCATTAAACTATTGACCGGAGTCCTTTCCTAACACAATTCACCTTTCGGATAGGCTAACGGTGCTACTAGTATAGAGAAAGTAATGTTAAAAAAACACGATGTCGCTTATACTTCCTTTCCTCACCTCAATTAGCAACATTGTATGACACGTGGTCTAAGCGACAAACGTCACAAATCACACAATAGATCGTAAATACAATTCCATTTAACAATGAAAATTAGTAACGCATGTGTAATACCAAGATGAAGGTTATATAAACAAGCTATGAATCAAAACACGGGCCCCGTGGACAGGGGAACAATCCAGGTGTTCCATAATGCCTGCTGAATATAAATAAAACGCATTGTATTTGACTCACACCTTATATCATATAAATAGACGCAGTTGTTATTCCCTGGACGGTATTTTTGTCGCGACAGTACACGACCGCTGCATCTTCAAGTGGCACAGGTTTTTGTGAAATTCGCCGACAAAATCTGCGAAGTACTGTAAACGACAAAAGTGAGTGATGCGACGTGTGTGCATGAATGATTATGAGCCAACTTGTTTATAATTAAACGCCATTCAAATGTAACCGACAACTTACTTAGTTTAAAAAAAGTAAGACAAATAATAAATGTATTTAAAACCAGTAGTTACACGGAAACATAATATAAAATAGTAGGTACAATTTACTTTTGATGTCGACTGTACATCATGTTAGCTACCCTAGTCACATATACAAGGGACAGTCAGACTTCGCCCACGGGAAACGAGATTTTAAGATAGTCGTCTGAAAATCTATTTAGATTTTGCTTATTAGATGTGTCACTTTCTCAGATGACGTCATAAAATGTCGGTAATAGTAATCATGATCTTTCATAGGACTATTAGAATAGCTCCCAGTCCATTGTTTAGTACTGATTAGGAGACCATAACTCCTTGTTGTCATTTGTTAATGTATTATCCACCCACAGTTGGCATCGTATCGTATTCGATGCCGAAAGGTGACAAGCGCAGCAACGGCGTGGAGTTGACGGACATGACGTACGACGGCCAGTGGGGCGAGGAGCTGCGGGGCGGCCTGGGGCAACTAGTCGATGGCCGCTTCGGCGGGGACGAAATCCGCGAGGCGGCCAAGACCTCGGCCTGGGTCGGGTGGCGGAACGACTCGGGCCCCAACCCGCCGGTCATCACGTTCGAGTTCGACAAAGTGCGGGAGTTCAGCGCGGTACACTTGTACTGCAATAACAAGTTCATGAGAGATGTCCAGGTCGGTTTTCGTTACTTGAAACAAGTCATGCTCGCCCAAGTTGCCGGCCCGGGGCAGTAATGTACTGTTTGTTACCAGGTGTTCTCGGAAGCGGTGATATCGTTCTCGATCGGCGGCCGGCACTTCCAAGACGACCCTATCCGGTACACGTACGTGGGTGACAACATCTTCGAGAGCTCGCGCAACGTGAGCATAAAGCTTCACCATCGGATCGGCAAGTGGGTCCGCATCCAGCTGCACTTCTCGGCCAGATGGATCCTTGTCAGCGAGGTGGTGTTCGACTCAGGTGAGGGAAGAACGATGCATCGTAAGAACGTCGTTATCTGTCAGTGTCAGTACAACGCCCAGGCCGACGTGTCGCCGCCCTGGGACAATTTTATGCCCTAATCCAGCGCGTCAGAGGATCTCATGTCTGAGCGCCGTTTGAGTACGCCTTTTTTACTAGGATATAACACGAGTTTAGATCCAATTAGTCAAATTACGATCCATGGTGCCTTACAATTGCTCTTCAATCAGCTCTAACAGTCTTGTTTCTATGGCAATTAGCCCATACCAGCAATTTTTGTCTCCCGCTTTGCACCGGAGGGAAGTGGACATTTTTTCATCCAACGCCTCCTATTATTTCTTTCGATTAAATTCGCGCGGGTTCCAAGACAATTTAACTTTTCCGTTTCAAAATTTCCGAGTATTTTTATAGTTTATCCAAAATCTGAAAACATTTAAGACAACATTTAGTGATTTGCGACAAACACAGTATGCAGTGCGTTTATTAATACATTTATTTTACTCTAAATATTATCACGGTGGATATGATACTAGTTAATCACTAAATATACAAAAATTTGCCAGATTATCTGGATAGCTGTCGTTCTTGAAATGTTTTAGAGTAAGTTGGATATATTAATAAATGCACTGCACACGGTCTTTGTCGCAAATTACAACATGTGCCTTTTATTATTGTCAGATTTCGAAAATTTCTAAAAAACCTAAAAAAAATTGAACTTCGCGGGTTAGATGGGCGCTTTAGCCTTAAATGAAACTTGAATTAATTAGCACCTGTGAGTTAATATTAAAACATACTTAATTATAAAACAAAAAGAGAAACAATTTTAAATAAAAATACATTGAAATAACCCCTGTCCGCGCGGGGTGGTGCCAAGAATGCTGGCTGCATTTCCTTGTTGAATTTATATGCAGATTTTTTGAACGAGCAAAGAGCCAGCTCTCTTGTCGCCTGTGGAGGCAATATTTTTTGTGATTAAAACATTTATGAACTTTTGCTCCATGGGCCTAGGGTTCCTACGGCAAATGGCACAAATACGTAATTATTATTTACGAAGCGTATATATTTGCGCCGCATACCGAGATACATTAAAATGATATTTCCAAGTTACAATTTACTTACCGCTTGTATCATCGTACCTAATTACATTAATTCATCCACTCTTCCTGCCCCTGGCAGACTATGAAGGCGTCTAGGTGTTCGATATTTTACGCTCTGCGCACCCACCACCGGCAACAGCTATTAAAAATGCTCCATTGTCCACAGACGTCGCACAAGGCAACTACACGCCCGAAAGCCTGAAGCCCGCCGCGGGGAAAGACAAAAGCAAAACTACAACACTGGCCAAAGAGGTGCCAATCACCACCGCGCATCAAGAGGACCCTTTATACGTCGCGATAGTGGTGGGCGTTCTCACCGCGCTCGTCATACTGTTGGCGGTCGCCATCTTCCTGATTATCCACAGGCATAGACACAGGAAGTGCTTCGCGTCCCCGCTGGCCAAGTCGACGGTGTCTCAGAAGAGGACCATAGACAACTACAGCGGATGCAGCACCTCTATGCTGCCGGAGAACAAGATGATCATAGATTGCGGTTTAGATGTCAAGTCCGATGAGTACCAGGAGCCGTATCAAGCGCTGAAGTGTGCGCCCTATTTTAGTTATAGCACTGTACTGCTAGAGATGAAAGACTTCGTTAAGGATTCCAATACTGCGTTATCAGGTGAGGATTTATATTGCACTTGTATTTATCTATGGTCTCGCCCACTCTTCTAGGATAAAACGTAGCCTCTATGGTATACCGTAGTACTTGTTGCCGGCCGGCTGCCGCGGAATGTACTAAGATGCATAAGTTATTTCTCTATAAGTGTGAGCAGAGTAGGCATATTCTCCACTAGACTTTCACAGAGGGTTATAATTAGTTAGTGGAAACACGAATATTATTTCGTAGTGTCGACCAAAGAAATGGAACGCAAAATATTGTATGACTCAAATTACTGGCTGATAAGACTGGCAGCATGTATTCGCGCGGCTAACCTTAAAAAGAAAACAAAGACCGAAATCCCGCTAACTACGTTCCGAGCGCACCTTATTTATTTACTCATAGAGGGAGATAAAAAGTAACGTGTAAAAGCTCAGCCGCAAAAATATATTTATGTATACTTAGTCTGGCCATAAATACTGTTACAATTAAAAATAAACAAAATATTACATTTGAATTAATTGATAAATAATAAATTGATCTCAAGTTTCAGAGCGGTAGGAATGGCATTTCCAAGATCGCTCTCAGACTAGAGATTGTAGTTTATAATACCGTCCCTAGTCCTGAGCACTAATGCGTTCGGCTCGTTGTGAATCGTAGCGACCGTGGAAAGGAAAAACAAATGAAACGCTATTTGGTCGAAAATTTGTTTTAAAAGACACATCGATAGAGAATCCAAAACCCTATCGAACCGTATAAAAAACTCATTTTCGACCAAAAGGGCGTTTCATTTGTTTTTCCTTTCCACCATCGGTAAATTTGTTTGTGGTACAGACAGCTCGAACTACGACTACGCGGTGCCGGAGCTGAGCTCGGCGCCGCTGCTCACGAAGCGGCGGCTCGCGGACTCGCTGTCGGACCGCGCCACCGAGCTGGTGTCGGACCACATCGACGCCATGGAGCTGGACGCGAGGCGGTCCGCCGCCGGCTCGGTGCGCTCCAAGCACAGCACCAGGGTATGCTAACAGCAACGTACATACAGGTTGAAACAGAAAGGGTATACTTTAACTTTGTAATTCTAAAACTATCAGCTTTGGACGAAACTTGAAAGCAAAAGGTGTTATAGGGATACAGCTGTCGACAGATCTCATAAGTCTACAAACCTTCAGTACTTCAACGGTCCCACTAAGCCGGTAGTTTTAGATTTACAAAGAGTAAAGTTGCAAAAAACCCTTTTTGTTTCACCTAGTATATATACCTCTTTTGATTTTCTTTCTTTATAACTCTGCCCTTCGCATTTAGCCAGAGTCATGTATTTTTTATTTTTTGCATATTCAGGCTTGTTCTAATATACCGCCCTCTGCCCCCACAACCCTATAAGTCAGGTCAGTCGACAATCACTTGCAGCACCGAAATGGGTTGGCAAATGTTATATAATAAATAATAACACCTAATTACCCTCTTTTTTACAAAAGTAATGTCAATGTAATTCCTATAATGACTGTCATTATAGATATCTCTACAGCCCTCTCGAATATTATTTTGTGCAGTGTACTGTAAAAAATTCCTTCGCTAGCTGCGAACATCTTCCTGACATTAATTAAATGCCGAGAATTTCAAAGAACATTAATTATGAGTAATAAAAATCTATATTTCTCGCAGTCGCCGAGTCAGCAAGAAGTGTTCATAGATCTGAAGAGACGGCTCGAGACCACGAATGTGATCGAGTTTCCGCGACACAGACTGAGAATGATCTCTAAGTTAGCTGAAGGCGCATTTGGCACTGTAAGTAATGTCAAATAATCTTCTTTATACCAGGCCACTCAGAATGTTTCTAGAATCTCATCTTTTTTGTATGAAACACTGGCCAGATATAAATATATCATAAAAGTAATCTGGCTCAATTATTTACAAATTTCGAACGTTAGGTGTACGTAGCGGAAGCGGATGGGGTACCAGAATACAACGGGGCCGTCACATCGGAGAAGCGGCTCGTCGCCGTCAAGTTCTTATGCCACGACGCTACTGTTAAGGAGAGGTATATCATGTATGAACGTTACTCAGTAGATGTTTTATTTGTGTGCCTATATGTATACCTGTTTCCACTTTTGTGTGCGTACTGCGTACTATTTAGACACTTACTTCTTCTATTTCCTCGCTTTGAGTGTTAATTATGAACTACTGCATTGCAATGATCCAAGTTAACTATTAAAGGTATCTGCAATTTTGAAGTAAAATTCATAATAATTATTATAAAACTAGCTGTGCCCACGGACTTCGTCCGCGTAGTATTTAACTTAACAAAAAAAACGGGATTATCGGGATAAAAAGTATCCTATGTGTTAATCCCGGTTATAAACTATCTGTGTGTCAAATTTCATCCAAATCCGTTCAGTAGATTTTGCCTGAAAGAGTAATAAACATACATCCACGCTCACAAACTTTCGCATTTATAATATTAGTAGGATTGACGCCATCTCCATATTCAGTAGTGGTCTTAAAGAAACAACTTAGGCTCGTATTAATAATTCTATCTCAAGTTCGAGAGCGGTCTTGAGTACGGTTTTGACATGTCATTTTGTACAGTACAAACGATCGAAACGAACGATCGAAACGAACGGTTTTATGACATACGAATGACATTTCCAAGATCGCTCTCAGACTTAAGATCGATTTACTAATACGTGTCTATTCATTGAAATAATTTCCCAAAAAAAAAGTAACTGCATTTGTGTCAGTGTCACCACAAATAAAAATTATCGTGAGGTCGCAGAGACAAAGACTATCAGAAACGTCAAGTGTCAATGTCAGTCCACTCCAATGTGGCGCCGCCCTGGTGCCAAAAAACATTCTTTTTTTTTTTTGATCTGGACTATATGTTGTTGGCCAGAGTGGCCATAACAACTTCACCCGGACAGAGGGCGAGCGCAAGTGCGCTCCAGCCAGAGGGGCAGGGGGGCAGCTAGCTCAAGGGCGCCACAAGGGACACCACCTCGGCTTGGGCCGCTGCCAGGAGAGGTGGCGAGGGTAAATCTACCACCGGATCGGAACCAAAAACATTATGTATGTCATTAGTCGTCTCTCAAATGGCGTCTACTCTAATCAGGGAGGAGTTCGAACGCGACGTCCGCATCCTAGCGGCGCTGTCATCCCCGCACCTCGCGCGGGTGCTGGGCGCGTGCCGCTCGCCCCCTCTCGCGGTGGTGCTCGAGTACCTGGAGCTGGGCGACCTCTGCGCGTTCCTGAGGACCGCCCCACCACCTCCCACGCCCACGCTGCTCCATATAGCCACGCAGATCGCGGCGGGCATGCAGTACTTGGAGTCGTTGAACTTTGTTCATAGGGATCTGGCGGCAAGGTAACGATATATCGATTCACTACGAGAGATCTCGTTTACAATGTGGTATTGGAAATTGAATACTCTAACAGCAATTTGATAGTACGTTGTTACCCTAGGGGTAAAGGTAACTTATTTAGTCCCGAGACGGGATTTACTTGAATAGTTCGAGAGACAAAATAAGTCCTTCACCCGAGGTAAACACTGTGCTTTTTTATTACGAATACAAGGAAAGTACAAAAGAAAAACAGAAATTAGCTAAATAAATAATACAAGGAAGTATGAAGAATACTCTACAACTCGAAAACAAATGAAGATCGGATTGCCGCCTATATTGTTTTCTTTTCTGTTGGCCGGCCTGGTTCAATAGAAATGTGAAAATATAACTAGTTTTTGTTAATAATTTGAGAGCTGTCAGTTGAAAGTGATTCTCCCTAGGGCTGAAAAGTATTACTTTCAACCCGGAACCTCGGAAAGTAGGTCTGAAGTTGCCTGACCAGCGGCCTACCTACCGTCAGACCTACTTTCCGAGTATGAGTAATGAAAAGTTCATAATTCCCACACAGAATGTGCGTCTGCTTAGGTATATCTCAATGGAAAAAAGGACTTTAAAATATTTGTAAAGACAGTTTAATGTCCTTATCCGCATTGTAATTGAGATTCGCTGCGGTCCACTCAGTCTGGGCTCAAAATAGGCAGTAGCTGCTCTTTTATAACTCTCCTTCTGACCAATGGGCGCCAGATATTTAACACGTTCTTATTATACTTGTTCAACTACATCACGGGATACAAAAACGTGTGGTTTTATCAGGAACTGTCTAATCGGCAAGGGCTACCTCGTGAAGATCAGCGACTTCGGCACGGACAACGAGGCATACGCCTGTGACTATTACAAGGTACTTACCACTGTTTTCACCTTAATAAGGTATCAATAGTATTACTATATACTATAATATTAAATTATTAATTATAACACTTACAAATGAATTAAAATCAATAAATAAAACATTACACACACTACCATGAATTGACACACACACATTTGTAACCTCCACACCGATTGACTGTCTGACTGACAAACGGTGACAGTTTTTGAAGGGCGGGACTTCCATAGTGCATTCTACGTGCCATTATCAAATAGTCTTTGACAATAAAACCTTAATGACGTTTAAAATTGTAATTAAAATGAATTATGGTCGAATTTCGACCATTACAACGGGAATACTCACAGATATAGATTTACATAGATAACACAAATGTATGTACTTAGCGTGTCCGAAAACCCCGACCAAGCGTCAAGATTGGTCGCCGATAACTTACAGTCCTCGCGACTACAGATATAAAAAATATGAGTATGAGCGAGATAATCACTCGAGACAATCGTAGCGGGCGGAGGGGCATCGGCGGCATCGGTGTCTTTGAATCGGTTTGGATTTCCGGCCATAGGTGTTAAAAATTTGGCAAGCTTGGTTTCAATACAAATCGTGATACTTGCGTTATCTATGTAAATCTATATCTGTGGGAATACTAGTAATAGTAGTGGTATGATATGTGTCAGGTGGACGGTCGTATCCCGCTGCCGCTCCGCTGGGCGGCGTGGGAGTCGGTGCTGCGCGGCAAGTACACCACCAAGAGCGACGTGTGGGCCTTCGCCGTCACGCTGCACGAGATATTCACACTCTGCCGGCGCCGGCCCTACGAGCATCTCACCGACAACGAGGTAACTAAAACATTTCTATGAGACCACGGGCGTACCCTTTCAAACAACTACAAAATCAAACCAAAAAAAAACATAATTATATATATGTGACCTCTGACAATCATGACCACACAATATAAATACGACTTATACCAATAATCTGGCACTTATAGCAAGAATGCATCTCATAACAATTCCGCTAAGCTAAAATACAACTAGCTCACATTGTTTTATTACGGAGTTCGGGCGCCTACCTTCCGGTATCATCATCAGATGATGATGAAGCCGGAAGGTTTATTGAGATTATTCTAGTGACCGCAACCACCACCATTCGGATTTTAGTAACTTTAACCACGGAGGCCTATTAACCATATTTTACTAGAAATCAATTGTCATCTCGTACTCAGACATCTCGCATAACGCTTGACGCTTGGTTAGTTTCGTTCACGCGAAGTACATGCATTTGCGTTATCTCATCATCTGCCTTACCTGTTCCCATTATCTGGGGTCGGCGCAGGAGGTCTTTTCCTTCCATACATCGCGCTTTCCCGTCATACTCACATCCACTCCAACCTCGTTCATATCATTCTTAATACAATCCATCCATATTTTCTTGGGCCTTCCTCTCGCACTCTATGCATTTGCGTTATCTATGTAAATCTATATCCGTGAGACTGACCCAGCATGTTTCTTCCAGGTGCTAGAGAACTTATCCCATTTACAATCGGACGACGGCATGTTCGAGTGCGTGGACCGCGCGGCGGGCTGCCCGCGCGACCTGCACGAGCTTATGTGCGAGTGCTGGCGGCGCGACGAGCTCGAGCGGCCCGCCTTCTCCGAAATACACCTCTTCCTGCAACGGAAGAGCATCAGCTACGCGACCACGTGATCCTGGCACGTCCCATGCCCCAACATCTACGCGGGCATGAGCTATTAACACACGCATCGGGACAGCAGCTGAGACCCGCTGCCGCACACCGACGACCAGCTGATGACTACCAGGTTCTGAACGATCCGTATAATAGGTGAGGACTCCTCGGGAAAAAAGAAAATCTGTATACGTATTTTGTTATAATAAATAATGTCGCCAGCCTGACTCCAACTGTATGGTCGCAAACTAAGCAACGCTTGTACTATGGGTACCGAATGGGGACGATCCCAGTGACACCCAGACCAAGGCGAATTACAAATTATCCCGGCCCACATATGAACACAGTTTAGTGTCTATGGTAATGCGCTTGGACGTAAATAAATATCGCCAGACCGACACACCAACTGTATGGTCTCAAACTAAGCAACGCTTGTACTATGTGTACCGGCTGGGACCGTTCCCAGTGACACCCAGACCAAGGCGAATTTACGAAAATGCAACCACATTCGCAGTAAACCACTGCGCCAAGCGGTTCTCAAACAAATAAAAACAACCTTATTGTATTCTGTAAATAGAGTTGTTTTTTCTCTACTAAAACACATTTTGACATTCATTGTTTTCCCCAAGGAGTCCTCAAGTATAATATTATAAAAATGTCGGTGTCGCACTCAGCTCTGCCCCGATCCGTATTCTCGTGATGACAGCGAGCTGACGGCGAATGTTTCGTACGGGCGCGTTTGGGTTTTTGTACTTAATAGAAATTCGTGTTAGATCGCTTCGCACGTCCAAACCGGCTTTGTGCACGGCTTCGTTTGATCCGGTATTCGTAGATGGGCCGCGTCCCGTATGAAGCGACGTCGTCACTTTTCTATAAAGTGTATAGTGTAAACTGTTCGCCGCGGTGGCGCCAATACTCGGGCCCGCCCACAGGTGTCGGCGGAGAGATTATATCGTTTATTTTCTACTGCATAACTTTTACGAGTGAGCTACGTTTAATAGACATAAATAGGCAACCGATCTTCCTTCACTTCCTATTACTGTATAGTGTTCGAGCGTTATTGTATACCGTTCTTTTTCCGTACAAGGCACTGTCCGCTTTAAATAATATGATGACGGTATTTAAAGATATTATATTCTTCTCGCTGAACTCGGAATGATGATGTGTGTGGGATCCTAGAGGTTACCAAACTTTATTGTTATTTATTTTCATACAACACACTTCAATAATAAACCATAATATTATTATTAACATAATAATTATAATAGTAAGTTGTTAGTTATAGTTGCATCTGAATCGAATAAAGTAAATTTTATTAGGGTATTTAAATATATAGATGTTGAGATTTGTCTATTTTCCGTAGTTTGCTATGTCGAAGTTAGATTGGGCAGTTGTTCTGACAATATCACGGCGCGAGGCGAGGACCGCCTCCCGCCACCAGAGTTGCGTTTAGATACATGTTGTGGGAACTATTCGCGGCTGGATTCCTCTCACCGAATCTCAGTCCACAGTTAATCTCATTAAGCGTACATAATACTCCTGAAAATTACGGTCGAGTCAGGAAACATAAGTTTTTTGCTATCCCTGCTTGCCGGACCGTTGCCCGAGCGATGTCCCCTGTACCCCGCACCCTCACTGCGCATAATGACCTCCTGGATTCAGAGGCAAGTTTAGATTTGTTTGCGGATGAATGAATGAAGATTATGTCGGCATGCTTGAAGTTCTGCGAGATAGATGCCTGATCGTTTTATATTTCTAATTTGTTTACACTTAATTGTTGTTGCTTGTATTGTATTATTAGTGTAATTGGTTAATTTGACCTTTCTAATAAATAAATAAATAAATAAATATTATGTGACTTGTACGATAGATAGCATTGGCAGCTATGAAATAAATTCTCAATTATGAACTTACTGGTCGAATTCTTTTGAAGTCGGTTAGAGATAAAAGTTCTTTATTTCACCTGCAAAACTCCCGCAGGCGACAGCATTGTATTTAAGGAATATACCGACACATGTATTGAAACGCAACGGTTTATAGTGTTATCTATCACTAGCTTTACGTTCACATGTCGTGGACTAACGTACGGCATAAAGTTATGAGCCTAATAAATTAAGCACACTTAGATCTAAGCGAGCGATATTTAGTTTGCTATTTAGTAAAAGTTTGATTCACTATGGTCATAGCGTAAAGAACACCCACCATGTGTATGGATATAGATATGACGAAATGCACAAATAATCATAAAAGACTTGGTACTAAAAGACTGTATTTCGAAAGCATTTGATTCTAGTTGATTAATTAGTAACTTGAGGAATTAATAATAGGCTAATTTTACAACGATTGACACTCATTAATTTATTAAAGTACTTAAGATTTTATATTTTTAGTTTACAGTGCACAATGTTTATGGCATGTCTGTCGAAACTTTTATATGGCAGTGAAATAACCAGGAATGATTGATTCAAAGAGTGATTCTAATATGTAATCGTTGGCATAATTCCAATTATTTATTATGAGCTGACTTTTATTGTTAACTATTTTACGCTGAGTTGTCGGTATAATTAGTATTTTTTATCCGGGCACTTTATGGCCCTGCAGCGTTCACCTCTGATATGGGATACACACTATATAAATGTATGTACAATACAATTTTTATTTTTATAAAAAGTATCACAGTATTTAATAGCATATTTCTCAAAAGCGAGTAAACAAAAATATTAAACTCATCAAGTTTGGACAACGGAATAAATAACAAAATTATAAGCGTATAATTAGTATTAAACGTCACCCAGGTGAGGCCTGATGGGAAAGTTGGTCTAGAGCATGGCTTAGTTTTTGAAGTGACTTCCAAAAAGAAGGAGGTTACTATGTTTTTGTAAATGATGGGGTAAAGTTAAGGCGATTACACAACGAGCGGTTTGCGAGTGTAATATCGCCCTAATCAATAACTACGTTATTGTATTCATTTGAGTAACTGAGGTCGTTCCGATGTGTCCTTTACGCTGTGACGTGTTCACACACTGAAGGAACCAATATTGACTAAGCTAATCTTAACATACGGTTCTAATTATGTCATAAGTAGGGCTATTTTCGTGGAGCAAATGTGCGTTTACCTTCGTCATTCTGGCCTTAATTTCTTGGTTGATTACAATTGTCTAGCTGGTAGTACGTAGGTAGGTATAGATGAGCGAAGAGTAGTCTGTAACGAGTCTCATTCCCTCATGGCTAATGTATCTTTAGTGAGTAATGTTAGGCACTAATAATAATGTACAATAAAACACCCTCTCTGCCTTAGTGATGCTATTCTTACCCCTAATGCTACGACGAAATATCAAGTTAGAACGAAATTATAATGTATCTTGTAAATACGAATTCTTATGGCTGATGTAATATATCGAGCACTATGGAAAACTTTAATTCCTAACAATGGTCCAAACTCACTCGCTTTTTTATTTGTACTATACTATTATACAATTTCTATTATAGATAAAGAAATTATGGTTAAAATATTAGTCTAGAAATACAACTTATGCTTTAATTTAATTTTATAGATGTAAAACATGTATTTGTCGAAATGCTTAATTTTCGTAATCAAAGTTTTTATGAAAAAGGTTGATACCAAATGCAGTATTTTTATTTTATACTCTACATCTTTGTACCCAAATAAAAGCAATACATAATCTAAACGGACTCTTATTTGTATCCCACCCCGCGATAACTACACGGCACGCTATCGCCACCAAACATAGGTGTAAACTCGCAAAAAAAATTGACGGAAACCAAAATAATTTGTTCTTTTGCACACTTAATGGCGGGAACTTGCATTGTATTTACAAACACAAGCTTTATCGGTCCGCCGGCAATAACAACTTCCTTTATGGCGGATAAAACAAATGTGGCCGAGCTTAACTCAGTCGGGAGCTGGAATTACCGGTACTCAATCTAAAATGGGACGGTTAGGGTACCTGCTGTGCTATGCGGGGCTGCTGCAAACTGTATTCGCCGTCAAAGTCAAAGTGGTTATGCACTCGGACCAAGAAGACTCGAAGATAGAGGAGGAGGAGACGGCACACACTGAATCATGGGACCACAAGAAGAAATCGGAGGCCACCCTGATGCCGTTCATCAAGACGCGGAAGCGCGTCGAGGACAAACAGATCGAGTATGAAGAAGATAAGATCACGACCGAGAAACCGCGACAGATGCACCCAAACGAGATGATTTTCCCTTTGATATATCGCCAGAATCATATCAACAGTATGTTTAAGTTCGGTGAGAACTGGTACACCTGGTCCATTGAGAAGAGAACAGACGGGTCGAAGGCGGTCAATTATTACATTTGTTACGACGAGCCCAAGCACTGCGACGACGTCGGCTGGGTAAGATTATAGTTAATATGAATATATTTAAGTACGTGATTTTTTGAGTTATTATTATTCTATTGTTCTATTTAACAGGAACGTACAGACACGTTGCCGAAGTGCGCTTTCCAAATCGATTCTCTCGTGCCCGACGATCGCGCTTGCCTGAATAGTTTCGGCGTGGAACCTCACGCAGGAAACGCTTGCGATGGAGCTGAACAAATGAAGGTAACATACTATAATAATTTTATCTCTGCCAGCTATCTATCATCTACATCATCATTGGCCGAATACTTAAAGGAGCCTACACACCAAAGTCGCCGACCGTGCCGACTAACCCCCTTGGTGTCGGTTGCATATTTTCAAAGAATCATGTCGGCGGCATCTCCGTGTCTTACATAGGCGCTGAGTTGCCCGGCGACATTCGTGGTCGTTTAGTATGTGAAATGGAGTAGCATGATAAGAGGCCAAAAGAAGCTGATGATTTCCTATCGCCGACAATGTTTTTCAACATGAACCTACGAGATGTGAAGCCTCTGACTAACTCGCCGGAATGTGTCGGTGACTTTGGTGTGTATGCTACTAAATAATGATTAAGTCCCACTTAGCTGGTTGAAAATTTTGTAGTCATTTTTAACGGCGCTTTAAAATTTGATTTGCGTTTGTTCGTAGATATATTATTTTGCAGTGGGCACAGCACACTTTTATTTATGTAAATACCTATCGCCTAATCAAAAGTCAGCGTATAATGTACCAATTTAAGATATTGCCCCGATCTATGTAACGAAATAAATGAAATAATCCCTTCCTTCCCAGGTTAGCGAAATAGTAAGGGCGTGCGGACCCCGGATCCGTTCTCTGTGGCGTTTCGTGCGCGTTGGACGGCGCCCCGCGAACGCGGCCAAGCCTGCCGATGTCAACTCGCTCATCTGTGAAGACGAGGAGGAATGCTACCTCACTATCGAATATAGGGTAAGTTATATCGATTCGCCTGACACAGCACTTACCATTAATAAATAAATAATAAATAATACTTACTGTATGGTCCAATCTAATCAACGCTTGTACTATGGGTACCGTGCAATGGACTGGGGGCGATCCCAGTCACACGCAGACTTGCCAAATTTCGAAAAGGCCATTTCTGAAATTTGCCCCGGCGGGAATCGAACCCGCAACCACCATGTGCAGTAAGCCGGGCGGCCTACGCTTGAACCACTACGCCAAGCGGTCGTCAAAATTAAGCTTATAACAATAGTAAATCAAAATAGATCTGTTCCTAGATAATTTCCAACTCGTCTTCCAAATTAATCATGCTGTTATTCTTATTTATGAAATCTATAATGTGAGCGGGACCGAACACGCACGTTTTGCGTAACGCTATTGAGCTGAAATTCCACAACATCGTGTGCATGCAGCACATTAGTTCACTAACATTTTGGCCATTACTGAAATTTTGCTGGTGTTCCTTCCATTTTGTGGAACTGGACATTGATAGACTTTCACCTTTGTGGCCGCATTGAAACCAATTATAAGACCTCATTTAATAGAGATGATTGACCAACAGATACATCACGATAGAATCACATTCTCGCTGCACGAGCCGACGAGAGGGCAGACGTTCAAGAGCGCGTTGAAACGAGAACTGCAAGCGGAAGAGGATAAGGTCGCTGTGGTGACGGAAACCCATCCGCGCGTCGTGCATAGAGCCAAGAAGGTGGTCAGGGAAGAGGAGCCCGTCAGGGCCAAGAAATTCCACGTTAGGAGTAAAAGTAAAGATACCAAACCTGTCGTCAAGGAGCGGAATGATTCCGGATACGGTAATCGCAGATTAGTTAAGAACAAAATCAAAATCAAGGAAGATATCTCAGACGATATATCAGAGTAAGTATCGTCGTACTTATAGTATGAACCACGTCGCAGTTAGATTAGTACCTACTACTTTTCTACATTATTGTAGAATACGATTTAATATTAATAATAAATCATTACCTAACTAAAACATAACCAGCCTTTGATTTGCAATTTGAAATAAAACCACCATTTAAAATAAAATGAAATGTAATAGTCATAACTATGCATTGTATAGTACGTTGCAATTATAATAATTATAAACGTTTCGTAACGTACAGTGACGTCAAATTATAAGTATATTTCGCTTAACGAAGATTGATAATCAAATTTATTTTTTGTATTTCTTAAACTTCATCTTAGTTTGTTTCTGTTTGTGTTCTTTGCTTGTATCATTGTAAAACTTTGTATAGTCGACGTTTTTGTAAGGGAACGGTGTCACATTGTCGCTCTTCTTGTTAAAGCCGTTTGTTATTTCTTTTTTCTTGTTCCCAGGCGTGTTATCTGCCGATTCTTTTTCGACTTTTTCAGTTGACATTTTCCTCTTGCGTTGTTGCGTTTTCTTATTCGTGTCGTCGTCATCGTCGTCGGGCGGACCGTTTTGTACATTTTTCTTATCATCATTTTCGATGTGGGTCTTCACTTGTTGCAGTTTAATGAGTACTTCGGTTTTTATCAGCTCATTCCCTTTGCCAAGGGCTGCTATTTTTGCTTCCTTCTCTTTGAATTCTTTTATTTCCTCCATCTGTGAAAATGGAGAGATTTGTTTACATGGTGCTTAGGGTACAAGTGAATGCGCACACTACGCTACCGTGACGGTGGGTACCTGGGCCAGCGAACGATATTTTCTGTATCTGTCGTAAGGTGGAATGAACAGTTTGGCGTCAACGTTCAAGTCTGAAACCTGAAACAAAGACAAGCTGTTATAAACACGAAACATGATTGTTTAATCATTGAAAATCAATACCAGCTCGATACTCACAACACTTCCGTATATCTTTTTGTTGGAGACGGGAGTGAACGCTTCGATGTCAGGCTGGAAGTTGTTGTAGTCGTCCAGCAAAAGTGCAGCTTGGTCCAAATTGATGGTGTAGTCCTCACTGTAAATACGTGCATCATTATAATAATTGTTTTAGCATTTGTATGCATTGAACATAAAAATATAATTTCAACAGAACCTATCATATTATCTATGTAGAATTTTGTAAAAATCTGAACAATCCAAAAAGGGGGGCTTTGGCCTCAGTTTTTGCCTCTCTTCTCATCATCATCTGCCTTACCATTTCCCATTATCTGGGGTCGGCGCAGTATGTCTTTTCCTTCCATACATCGCGCTTTCCCGTCATACTCACATCCACTCCAACCTCGTTCATATCATTCTTAATACAATCCATCCACCTTTTCTTGGGCCTTCCTCTCGCACTGTATCCATCCACATTCATATTCATCACTCGTTTAGTCACATGCTTCTCATCCCTTCTCATCACGTCTCCAAACCATTCCAGCCTCCTACCTCTCACTTTATCTGTTATTGGCGCTACCCTCACACTACCCCTAGTATAGTATACACATTCTTCACCTTATCCATTCGCATTTGCCTCTCTTCTATTATTATTAATAATACATTTCTTTATTTTATAAGTACAGTAACGCCGAACACAATTAGCCATGTGCCACCATATCCACTATGTTGCCACGATGTTGTATGTAGAAATAAAATAAATAATTATTAATCTCTCGTTGCGACGACTTTTTTAACTACAAAAAAGCTGATAATATTCCAACGGCAGAACCGATTTTTGTGAAACATAGCAAGAACACTCTCGATCAGAATACCTATCTAACAAAAAAAAAACTAAATTGACATCGGTTCATTCGCTTGGGCGCTACGATGCCACAGACAGACACACATACACACAAATACACATGTTAAACTTATAAAACCCCTGTTTTATTGTCGGGGGTTAAAAAGAGAATGAAGTTTACCTGTATTCAGGATAGTGCGAGAGATCGTGCACGTTGTAGGCGGGCAGCGCTTGCATCGACGCGTTCACCATACTGCGGATGCTTGTCGGCATTTGATACAGTTGCGGCTCGTTCGGCAACTCGCGACACTGGCACAAACAATAGTATCGAGTCAGCCAATGCCGACAAAGGCCATAAAACAAGATGACTTTAGCGGAAAATCCGCTCAATTAAAGAGAGAGAAGTATGTTATCTATACAAATAAATAAAATTGGAGTGTCTGTTTGTAATATCAAAATAACACCTTTTCACTAAATGCATATGAAAGTACATATGACACCTATAACAAAAACGCGAATTAAATTTTTTTTGTCTCTCTGTCCGTCTGTGTGTTTGTTCCGGGTAATCTACGAACCGGCTGGACCGATTTTGCCGGGACTTTCACTGGTGGATAGCTGATGTTAGAAGCAGTAACTTAGGCTAATTTTATTTTAGATATTAATAAAAAAGGGTCCTGCCGCGCGGGCTTTTTTG
The DNA here is from genome assembly GCA_918843915.1 of Notodonta ziczac. Classification (NCBI taxonomy): domain Eukaryota; kingdom Metazoa; phylum Arthropoda; class Insecta; order Lepidoptera; family Notodontidae; genus Notodonta; species Notodonta ziczac. The sequence goes on along the minus strand of OU974038.1, from coordinate 4,023,640 downwards.
TTCAGTTAAATTCCAACGCGGACGAAATCGCGGGCTCAGCTAGTTTAAAATAAAACTAAACAAAATTCCTCGCGAGGCTCCACTTATATGACCTCTTACGAACGAAACGTAGCAATAATTGCTGGTTTACTGCATCTTCTGTGTCCAGCAGTAGACTTTCGGCTGAGATATTACTACATAGTATAAAACAAAGTCGCTTCCCGCTGTCTGTCTGCCCCTATGTATGCTTAGATCTTTAAAACTACGCAACGGATTTTGATGCAGTTTTATTAATAGAGTGATTCAAGTGAAAGGTTTATAGTCGCTAGTAGTTTATAAATAGTTATAATACTGACATTTCTATAATAATCTCTGTAAATAAAAATGCAAAGCTACAAAGTTTTTCTCACCGACAAGAGCATTCTGTGTATGGTGATGAGGTTCTGCTTGACGAAGGGCGGCATGGGGCTGCAGCAGGCCGTCACGCCTTGCATCTCGCGCGGCAGCGACTCGGCGAGAGACAGCAGCATGTGATTGGGGAGGAGATACCTGTGACACATACACAACCCCACTTTTTAATAATTAATTGATTGACTCAGGCGTTACTTTGCGGAAATCCATTGTTCCAATCCATCCATTGGGCTACGAATGAGCATCCCAACTTTCCTGAGGATGTCTCGTTCAGAGGCGAAACACGTGTCGAATTTTACTCTTAATTCGCTTTGTTCCGCGGAAAATTGCATATGATTAGGCTCCCTGACACTCTTGACTGACATACTCGACCGACGGAGTTAGGTTTTGTTGACCTCTTCCATTATCGATCAACCTATTTGATTTATAATTTTGGAGGTTAACAAGCCAAGGGTGAGTGGTGGGCCCTTATCCTAAATGTTTTTTAATAATTAGTTAATTTAATACCATACTTTGTCATCTTCTTTCGAATGTCAAATTACTGATGACATAAAGAAAGAGATAGAATATAATAACTCTTTATCGTACACCAAAGTTCGGAATAGATCTAATAACATAAAAAAAACAATAGTGTACTCGTACATTTGGCGGTCTTATCGCAGACTGCGATCTCTTCCAGACAACCTTTGGATGGAGACAATTTTGTCATGTTGTCAAGGTACCTAAGTAGTCAACATTATTCAAACATTAACTTATATCTGTGTCTAAATGTTTTTTTTTTATGTTTTGTTTGTTTTATGTTTTATAATGTGTAACTAAACGCCCGCTAATCCACGTTTTTTAATAAGGGGGTATGAGTCGAGGATGTCATTAGCAAACAACGGGCAGCTGGAATATTTAACAAGAATATTTAGGAACAGAATATTTGGGGAACAGGCAAACCTGACCATAATTGACAAGACAATCCACATAGCAAATTTTGAATCAGCATTGCAAAAATAGAAAATACGTGCCTATAACGCAATAAAAAAAAATATAAGAAAAATTGAAATTATCCAATTGTTTTTTATTAACCTACGTCATCCCAGTGCTGAGCAAGGGTCTCCCTAATTCTCCTCTATTGGTCTATTTCGAGATAAGATAGCGTGACGATCATGACGCTTTGGAGTAGGACTGGCAATAAGTCGCTGGGGTAAGAGATCCAGATTATTATCAGCCTCAATTTAATCAACGCCATTATCTAATAATGTCACAAGGGACCCAGCCAAATAATATTTGACTCACTAATTAAAGAACAAATCGTAGTTTTTCATATAGATGGGATGGAAAAGGAAATAGCAATGCAAATACAATACAATTATACATTAGCGGTTGTATAGTTACACCATGCTCGTATTAATAAATCTATCTCAAATGTGAGAGCGATCTGGTGTACGGTTTTCATATGTCATTTTGTACTGATCTGATATAAGAACGACATTACGGGCCTTAGTCTTCTTCTTTCGAATGTCACATTACTGATAACAGTAACATATAGTTCGGTGTGTAAGTAATTCGCCCGTAATCCAGGTTTATTAATAAGGGGGCTAATGTGTGTGTCATTAATACGCACGTGGTGCTTTCATCGAGCGCCCTCGCCTGCGAGTCTCGCCATTTGTAAAGCATCTTGAGCGCCGCCATCTGCTGGGAGTTGAACGACTTCTTGGAGCGAAGGTACACCGGCATGTGGCTGCTTTCCGTGACCACCTCCTTGTTGTACGTCTGCGTAACAATTGGGTGTTTGACTTATATGGATTTTTCTTTATTTTCTAAGGGGCCGTTCAAGTATTACGTAAGCACTATAGGGGGGCGGGGGGGGGGGGGGGGTCTATGCTTTGCTTATTTTTAATGACATGGGGGCGGGGGTGTCTAGAGGGTGATTACGTCAGCAGTAGTTATTTACTTTTTTACACATATGGCAACCCAGTTACAAATAGGCTTACGTAATACTTGAACGGCCCCTAAGTAGCCATTTATTTTTTGACGGTATAATGACGTCCATCGAGTAAAGTGAGGCGTGCTATACGCCGAATCTTATGGAACTTAAGTTATGAAGGATTAAGGGATGAGAGTTTGGGAATCGGAATTAGAGCCCTACTTACATTGGAACTTAATACCATCGGACATGAGAGCGCACTGATGTGCAGCTTAGCATACTCTATATGCAATTGTTATTGTTTATGGATAAGAAGCTTCTAAATCAAATTGAAAACTTCTTGATTGATGGCCTTTTCGTAATTTGCCCAGGTCTGGGTGTCACTGGGATCGCCCCCGGTCAATTGTACGGTACCTGCGTGCCCGGTACAAGCATTGCTGATTTTGGGACCATACACTTGGTGTGTCAGTCGGGCGATATTTATTATTACATATTTATTTATGTAGGTAACTAGGTATTATTAAAGTATTTCACTAACGGTTCCACAAATCTGTCTGCTCTGCTCGAACACGGAGAGCAGCAGGTGGAGCTGCCCGGAGGCTTGTGCCAGCAGCTCGGCGCGCATCCGCCGCCAGATGTACAGTAGGTAGTGGGTGTCGAGCCGCGCGTACTCCACCAGCTCGGCGGGCAGCGGCCGGATGCGCCAGTCCGCCAGCTGGTACCTGCGCAGTAGGCATGGAAATGATTGCTACTTTCAATGCATTTCATTTCATTTCACTGGTGATTTTTCACACTCAGCAATTTTTCAAAATGAATACTATGAGGTCACGGGTCGATGATTTAATACGAAAACCGGTAGAGTACCGAACGCTTTGCGATTTAATTGCAATGATTTTTAACAGTTTCGGCCTATGTCGGTAGTGGATGCTACATATGAAAACCTATATAATATGATTTTGCACACACTATCTGTGAAATGTTCCATCACTACTGCACAGCTGTTCGCTTACTCATGAGCAGGCAAAGAATTAAATAGTCTTAAGGAAATATATATTCGACACCCAACTCTTCCTAATATTTTTTTAAATTAAATTTTTGGGGGTTGTAAGGCATCTTTGTCTCGGAACCCGTCGAGGGTCAAACTTGACATCCCCTTAGGGATGGAATTTACCAAAATCCTTCTTTAGTGGATGCCTAAGGTATAAAACAAGGCTTCTCAACCCCATACCAGTTGGCCACAATGTGGCCGTCCGGTAGTTTGGCTTGATGAGTGAGTTTGTGATGAGTATCAAAATGTGTGACAGAAAATTTTGTAAACTTTGATTGCATTCACTTTTATTTTTCACACCTACAAGGGACCTAAGGTAAAGGTAACTAAAGGTTCGGTTTTTTATTTTAGAGGTAAGGGACCCGAAAAATTATTCAAATAATTGACACAATGTATCACAGTGAACAGAAAATGATACTCACTTCTTATCAGCATTTACGTTGCAATATCTCATGAGTAGGTGCTTGAGCGACAGCCCCGAAAGGTTCAGGGCCCTGGCCGCCTGGTGCGTGTCAAACAGACCGACCAGGTACACGCCGAAGTCTCGCTGCAGCCATACAACGTCGTGCTCAGAACCGTGGAAAACCTGATAAATATGAACAGCGTTAAATGTTAAAAGTATATTGAAGTCACAGAGGTTGCACTCATGTCGGGTCTTATCAACTGGGTGTATATCGAATAGATTATCCATTGTCTGCTTATCGTCGCTCATCCTACTAATATTATAAATGCGAAATTTTGTGAGTGTGGATGTTTGTTACTCTTTCAAGCAAAAACTACTGAACGGATTTTGATTAAATTTGCGACACAGATAGTTTATAACTGGGATTAACACATAGGATACTTTTTATCCCGATAATCCCGATTTTTTTGTTAAGTTAAATACGCGAACGAAGACTCGGTCACAGCTAGTTGGTTAAATAAACCGATCAAACGCTGCAATGACATGCATTTAGTTATGAGCAAACTTTTCAAAAGAATGAGGGCCTTTTTTGCAACCGCGGAGCCACAACCGCTTGGCGCAGTGGTATGAGCATAGGCCGCTCGGGTTACTGCACCGGGTGGTTGCGATTTCGATTCCCGCCGGGGCAAATTTCGGAGATGGCTTTTTCGTCATTTGCCCTCGACTTCGTGTCATTGGGATCGCTCCCAGTCCATTGTATGGTACCGATAGTACAAGCATTGCTTAGTTTGGGACCATACAGTGGTGCGTCAGTCTAGCGAATATCGTTTATTTATTTATTTACGTCCAATTACCATAGACACTAAAGTCTGTTCACATGTGGGAATGGATATATCGGCCGCGATAATTTGTATCAGTAGTGAGCAAGGAAGTTATAACCATGTAGTGGGCTGGCAAAAGTGAAGTGCCCTCATTGTTAATCATGTTATCTCAAAATAAGTAATATATAATGTGTATGTCACTGCCAGGTTCAGCATCAATGACTCACTTTTATCTTCTTAGGGTCAGTGAATGCCAAATTCAGCTTGTGAACGTGCTCCCTGATCGCCAACGCGTCTATTATGAAGTCCCCGCCTTCATTCGTCGATATTTGTATTACACATGTTATTCCTGTAGAGAAACAACCGTTGTTATAACAAACATATTGATTTAGGCCATAGATTTTAACAAATATAAAAACAAAGTACTTTGAAATCGAGAAAGTGAGTAGTCCACGGATTTAAGTATTAAACAAATTTGAAAATAAATGTTGTTTATTCATTTTGAACGCTCATGATTTGATGTAGAAGTGACACAACACACGTTAAGAATAATACCCAGAATATACTTTCGCAATTGAGGAGCTCCGGAACCAAAACCGATAAATCCACTTTTGATGAAAACACTTTTTTTCCGACTCTCATAGTACTCTTACATGCCATACTTTAATCGGACGCATCAAAAACCCGTTAAAAACGTACTAAATGAGACTCTAAAGATGGGCAGCCAGAACAAAATCCGACAATTACAATCAATGTTTTGTGTTTTCCCTAAAATTACGAAAAGTGGATTTATCGGTTTTTGTTCCTCAATTATAATAACTAAGATTTGGGACATTAATTTATAATAAAAATATAAAGTCGATTATTAATTTCGTAGTATGCAACAAATTATCAAATTACAACACTTAATTATTAGACAATTAATTATCTCTGCCTACCACGCGAGCGGCGTGCCGCGACAATGAAACAATGCAACAAACCCTGGTAGGTCCTGTAGGAGTGGTGTTCAACATCCACAGCCAGTTCTCTCACTCCGTTCAAGTGTTCCACCAGTTCGTCGAGCTGCTGCTCCGTGTCGATGTACGTGAGCCTGGTCTCCTCCAGGGGCAGGGGGAACGCAGGCGGCTCCACATCTGGGTCGATGAATTGAGAAGGCGGGTGGTACAGATCCAGCTCCACTTTGTACGGGTGTTCGTATCTGAGGATTGCAATTACAGGTTGAAACAGGGTTACTTAAAAAAAAAACTTTGTAATTCCAATACTATCAGCTTTGGAAACTTGAAAAACAACAGGTACAGGGATACAGCTGTTGACAGATTTCATAAGTCTACAAAACCTTTAGTACTTCAACTGTCCCACAAAACCGATAGTTTTAGATATACAAAGTAAAGTTGCAAAAAAATAGTAAACCCATGTTTAACCTAGTATATTATAAAACTTTAGAACTATTTCTCAAATGCTAACTCTCAACCCTAAAATTGTGTATCTTTTTTGTTTTTATAAAATAGAGAAAACTCTTTAGTATACAATCAGAAGATTATATTACGTAGTATCTTACCCCACTGCTTCATCTTCGTCATTGTAAAGTATGTTCAGAGCCAGCGGTTTGATGTTGTTCGGTTTGTCAGATATCCTCGGCACCCACAGGCTCTCCGAGTTGTCAATCGTGTCTTTGAAATTAAGCTGAGGCCTCGGGATGTTTTTAGCTCCGATAAACGTTGTCAATCCCACCTGTGAAGTAAAATAACATGGCACTTTAAAAGGATAGTGAAAATGTTTGAATATCCCGCAAGCCAAACGATTGTAAAAAATATTACCGACTAACTGTTGTGTAAAATAAAAGTAGCCCGAGTTACTCCTTATAACATTAGCTATCTGCCAGTGAAACTCCCATCAAAATCAGTCCAGCCGTTTCGGCGATTAGCCGGAACAAACAGATTTTAAAAACTATTTTCTTTTTGTTATAATTACCGTATGCATTTAATAAAATTCTGTTTTTATGGACATTACAAAGAGACACTCCAATTGTATTAACTTGTATAGATGTAAAGATTGGGCTCTACTAGCAAAATGGCGTCGCTGTAAGCCCAAAAGATGGCGGGACGAAGGAAAGGAATCTATATATATAAAACTCAAAGGTGATTGACTGATCTATCAACGCACAGCCCAAACCACAGGACGGATCGGGCTGCAATTTGGCATGCAGGTAGATGTTATGACGTAGGCATCCGCTAAGAATGGATTTTGATTAATTCTACCCCCAAGGGGATAAAATAGGGGATGAAAGTTTGTATGAAACTTCGTCAATTAAATTCCACGCGGACGAAGTCGCGGGCACAGCTAGTCTAAATATATATAACTCAAAGGTCACTGACTGACTGACTGACATAGTGATCTATCAACGCACAGCCCAAACCACTGGGCGGATCGGGCTGAAATTTGGCATGCAGGTAGATGTTATGACGTAGGCATCCGCTAAGAAAGGATTTGGATTAATTCTACCCCCTATGGGGATAAAATAGGGGATGAAAGTTTGTATGAAACTTTGTAAATATTAAACCGATCGGGCTGAGACTTTGCATGCATAAAGCTACTATGACGTAGACATCCCCTAAAGGATCAAAATTCCACGCGGACGAAGTCGCGGGCTCAGCTAGTTATAATAAAGGATGTGTTGGCCATAGAGTAACTTAAGAAGCAGACAGGTAGACACCATTGTTCAGCACGTGGCCAGAACGCGTTAACAACAAAAATGGATATCTGTTTACCCAATTGTATCGAGTTTTATCTATATGGATTTTCAATAATACATATTTTTTTATTATCATAAGGTTCAATGCACTCTACATGTGTCGTATCATGCTATTTACATAATACAAATGTCTTTAACCTTATATTAGTTGTTATTATAATATGTAACTATTGGCTGCATTTAAATGAATTGTTATGCATCATAACATTTCGATGGTTGATTAAATACACTGGTGTCTGGTATGGCACGGTCGCTGATCACAAGGAAATTCGTACAATGACCTGTTATTACCTGTCTTTGTCACTCCCGCGTAAATCTAATACGTCTCGCTCACACAGTTGCCGTGAACTGCGTGTGACCGGCAACTGTGTGAGCGAGGCGTATTAGATTTACGCGGGAGTGACAAAGACAGGTAATAAGTTACTACTTAGGCTACTTTAATTTTAGAAAAACAATTAGGGTTCCGCGTAAAAAATAACCACATGAAATCAAAGAGTATCTCCGAAACGGCTGGACCGATTTTGACGGGACTTTCACTGGTAGATAGCTGTTGTTATAAGCAGTAACTTAGGCTAATTTAGTTTAGTTTTTTTATAGGTTCCTTTCGCGCGGGCCCAGAACGCGGGAGCGGGCTTTTTTGTTAAGTTAAATTCCACGCGGACGAAGTCGCGGGCTCAGCTAGTTGATTGATAGATACGATATCCCTATGGCATTACATGCCTATTACAATTAAGGATGTGCCCTTGCGATTACACTACACGTGACTGCCACTGGTCCCCACTCTTGCAAACTTCATGTGACGTATTTGTACGAACATTTGCGTTACTCGGCCAAAAGAAAACAAACCTACAGTCGAGTACCTTAAGGACTATCTTGGTTTGGCATGCTAAAGCAAATATTTTTGAAAATATACCTCGAGAAGTGTTCGCTTTACCGTGAGTTTAGACCAAACGAGCGTATGCTCATTTTATCCCCGCTGTACGAAGCATTATTTTGTTGTTCCGTCCTTGTTCTCGGAGAAAAAAAGCAAAAGAAAACGGAGGAAAAGTATACTCTTGTTGTTTGTATGATTGGTCTTTATCGACCTTTAGATTAATCGTTCAATCTAGGTGCCTGTATTTACTATTGTCAAGGTCACCGATAGATGTCGCTAATCGATATTAGAAAAGATGTAAAGATTGGGCTAGATGTCGATACATAGCGCGCGGTGTTAAGGTGGTCGTGGCATTTCATATAGCCCTTGTGCTTTTTGTGTAATGTGTGGAGCAATACACCTACATTATATCCAGCACCCTAGTGTTTTATTGTGAAGCCTAGAGGTAGGACACCTTGCGACTTGCACCGGTCGTGTACAGTGCCCATAGGCGTTGCTCCGGAGTAGTGACAATTAGTGTTGCCTAACTATCGATAGACCTGTCGATGTTATTACTCGTCTCGTATATAGCGACGCCTCGTCTATAGCGAAATCTATCCAAAAAAATCTAGGCGAATTTCGCGAGCGGCATTCCGTTTTTGTGTCAAGTTCATATGCGGCAAAATGAAGACAAAGAATTCAAAAGAAATTAATATTGATAACAATCTGAAGGATAAGAAGCCTTGGCCGCGTCATAATAGTCTCACCTCGGCTGATATCAGAACATTTCTTTATCAAGCATTGAACACGAGGACAGATACGCCCCGCGCGCTATCAACGGAGAAATGTCACCGACAAAGAGAAATGTGTAGTAGAAGGGGTACTGTTTATATTAATTCCTACGACAGTGCCCTTTAAATTTTGATAATTGCTTTTTTACCAGTTCCACATTATGTTAGAGAAAGTACAATCACAAAATATCATCCCCTTCATCAGCTTGCTCTTAATTCTGTCGACTTTCGTAAAGTATGACAGTGTAAGAAAATATTATTAGGTGAGTGGTGTTAGTTTGCATGTTATATGCGGACAGTCGAATTGGCGTCTTACAGCTAAACGAATAGAATTTAATATATTATTGACTTGCTTATACCTTACGTTCATAAGAATTAAGGCACTTCTAAGATAACGTTTTTTGTTTGTAAATAACTATGTTTGTAGAAGGTAATCTCTGTATTAATCTGTATCTCTGTAATCGGTAGTACCCATCACCAACATGACATGACGGACATGCAGGTGCCAACACGTAGCGAGCGCAGCTAGCAATCTATATTGCACGTCTAGGAAGTCGCTCAATTCCGCCTGCATCGACTATAATAGGCCAACGGCCTGCAGTAATAAATCAACAAGGTCAATAAATACATCAATTTTCCAATTGCATCGGCGACGTACCTGTATTTTCGCTATAACGGGAGCATTGTTCCATGAAGACACGTTCGGTTTGGACTTCACTCCGTTCAGGAACTTCTCGTTCGGTTCGTTCGCGCCGCTAGCCGTGTCTATGTTTATGTTTATTCTGTCAAGCATGCTATCATTGGCATCGATGATTTTCTCTGTGTTGTATTCATTGTCATTGCTGTTGGGAAATAAATTCATTGAATTAAAATTGATAAAATCAATAATTGGAATATGTAAACCGCGCCTATAGTGGGCACCACTAGCGCCTTCAAACGACCAATGAGAAAGTAATTGTGCCTCGCGGCAGAGCGCCAAGCGTGTTCATTGGGTGCTCCAATCTGTACATTTAAAAATAAACCTCTATTTCCTTGGTCATCGGATCACGCGTGAACGCATGAAACGATTTCGCTAATTCTTTTTTGTTGTGTTTATTATTTTCAGGATAAGGTTCTTATGAAATAAAAAAATAAGAAAGTTGAGCGGAACAATTCGAATTCAATATTCAAAGTTAAGACAGGGCAACGTCTGTCGGGTCGGCTAGTATAAATATAAATATCGCCAGACAATCATTGTGTATTGTCCCAAGCTTAGCATCTTGTACTGTCCCTATCATGGGACTGGGAGCGAGCCAGGACACGGACCATAAGTTAAGAAAATATCACTATCGAAATTTGCGCTAGCGAGAATCGAACCCGCAACACGGCGCACAGAACTAAGAGGCTCACACTTAAACTATTATGTTGTCAATACATAATGGTAACATTTACTAAATGTTCATGGTATAGTTTTTTAGTACCCTCTTACACAAGATCAGCGTAAAGTAGCTATTATAGCAGCGTTTCGTACGAGGGAGTGAGGGAACCGGAACTCCCCCTCCCTTCCCCACCCTCTGTCCCACTCCACTTCAGGTCAGCAACATGCGAGCAAGACCATTCGTATCATGCAAGCATCTAAAGGCTACTGTGTAACTGCTTAACATAGCTGCTAACAGGGTACGCTTGTTTGCCGACTTTGATACATAAAATAAAGAATTAGGGTAGATATTTAAAATTGCTACATAAATATATCTTGCATCATCGATAAATTGAAGTAAGTTGATAAAGGCACGATGAACAACAATCGCACAAAGTAAAAAAGTCGCAATGCACAATGTCATAAGTACGAAATTAGTTCTCACACCTTGCACAGAGGATCGCGCGAATTGTTTTAATTTTTGTCGAAAACAGTAGCAAAGCAAACATCAATGACATATAAAATATAAAAGTACCGTTTTAACTTCACAGTGGGAAGCTCTGTAGTCAGTATCTGGTTCGATTGTACAACAACATTTTCGCTTAATTGACACGTCACAACATTAAAATCGGTGAATGTTTTGAAGAGATCGTACGAATTCCCTGTAGGCAGGCTGTTTGATGATCTTATTGTTTTGTTGACCGTTGTATATCCATCCTGTAACAATGCATAAAATATTACATTCTCGAGCCTACTCCTACTATGAAAATTAGTAATTTTTTTAGGGTTCCATAGTCAAACTAGGACCCCTTTTATTTCGCCATTTCCGTCTGTCCGTCATACGTCACAGTCTGTTTATTCAGATATTTACCTCTCGTACATTGAAAGGGGGGGAGTGAAAGAAAAAGTTTACCCACCTCCTTGTATAGGTATATTAAATTCATGTTAACAATTTTCCAAAATTGTCTATTTTACGTGAGTTGCAAGATTTATCCTCTAACTCACATTATAGATGATTTATTAAAGGAAATAAGTTATTTTTTGTTCTAAAATACTTATTATTAATTTAAAATAATAATGAAAACAAGTTCGGTCTGAGTTTCGGACCCACGCACCGCGAAACGCACGTAAACGCAATCTATACACAACTGAGCTATTTGATCGTTGAAAATCATGGCGAAATTATCAATCATTTAATAGAATTGTGGAGTTACGGGACCCACCGCATTAGACGATTCACATAAATATTAACCATCACATTTATTATAAGGGTTCCATATTATTGAAAGTAGGCGGGAAGACTACGGAACCCGAAATATTATTGAAAGTACATATACGTATTCCGATACGCATTTGGCCGGTTTTTTATTAACCTGGAGAAAAATAAATGTTGGTAACCAAACTTATCTAAGCTGTACTAAATGTATTCCTGTGGTACTTCTGGCGGTCATAATTTATGAGCAACTTTAAGCGCATATTATATATATATATATATATGTCGCAGCCAACTAGCTTAATGCGCCGTTCAATTAACAGCCTAGGCACTTTACTAAACAGCGCCGTTCAACTAGCGGCCTAAATGATATTCAGCCGTATCGTCTGTTACAACATTTAATAAACTGGCTGGCTAATGCTTAGGCAACTGGTTGACATTCAAGTACTACAATACTTTTTCAAAATACTACCCAAGCAGACCGACCCGGATGGGTTTAGGTTAGGGTTTTCCCACCCGGCAAGTAGATTCGGTGGATCTAAACAATTTAGTAAAATACCTAAGTACCTAATAAAATCATTCCATCAAAGTTGTTTGACGCCATATTGACAGTTTGGTGAGTTTCGGCGCTAGGTGGCAGAAAGTGGAACTAAATTGAAATGAACAGGCTAGGCAAGTAATTAAACGTCATCGATCCAAGTCATTTGCCTAGCTGTTTGATCAAATGGCTGAATATCATTCAGGCCACTAGTTGAAAGCGCTGTTTAGTAAAGTGCCTATATAGGCTGTTAATTGAACGGCGAATTAAGCTAGTTGGCTGCGACATATACATATCTATATATTAATACGTGAAACAAAAACTTTGTACCCCTTTTTACGAAAATTGCTTGGACGGAGGAGTATGAAATTTGGCATACTTACAGTTTATATAGAGAAGAAGTGCAGAATGCTAATATATTTTTTAAATTATGCTTAAAAATACATAGTTCAACAAATAAAACATTACATACACTACAATGCGTTTGATACACACATATTTGTAACTTCTACTTGGGAACTGACTGACTGTCTGACTGACAAATGGTGTCAGTTTGTTTTTCTTTTTTCGGAGGGCTGGACTTTTGTAGTGCATGCTGCGTGATAGTATCAAAAAGTCTTTGACAATAGAATCTTAATGACATTTAAATGAATTACTAGTAATATAATAATTCTTTATATGTATGTGTGTTTGACCAAACACCTACTAAAGGTCTAGACCGATTAGATGAATGTTTTTATGTGAACCTGAGTGTAGTTCTTGTTGACTTGAATTGACACACTACCGCATGTCTAGATTCAGGTTTGGACCCAGAAGGTGGTGGTCCAATCAGATTCTAGGTAGGCCCAGACCACGTTACATTTTGTAGACCACAAACATGTAATTCTATACACAGACAATGTTATTGGTATAGGTGGGTCTACAAGCTCATAGCATAAATTATTGCTCCGTGTAATAAATAATAGGTAAACAGCCAAAAGGTAATTTGTAATCCGATCCCAATGCAAAAACAAATGAGAATAAGGCCAAGGAACACTGAATATACTTAATGTATAGCTATCCTCCTTGTGGTTGTAATTAATGAGTGATACAGCAATATATTTAGTTGTGTTTCGTAGATGACAGAACTGGCATCAATTGCAATGAGTATAATGCTCGAAGGTCACACTGACGGTGATAGGTGATAACAATTTTCATTCAGTTTCATTTAGTGCTTGTAGCTTGCTCGAGAAAATGGCAAATTGGGTAAATATTTTTTTGAATTGCAGTTTTGAACATTCAAATACTGCAGTATTGAACACCTTAAAATGTCACATAATATTTTAAATGTCTAGTAATATTTACATAATAATATTTGAATTGGCATGAGAGACTGTGTGTACACAAGTTGCAAATATAGAGGTCAGATACAGGCCATGAGAATGAAATTAATGCAGGCTTTGAGACACCACACCCAAAGTTCTCTAAATATTATAATCAAGAAAATAAATTTAGATAGATTTAACCATTTTATTTCATAATATCATTAAACTAGGCCAACAGAATCAATATAAAAATGCTTAGTTATATAAATAAAGTAAGTCTCACTTAGGAGGCACTAATAAAAAAAAACTAAATAATTTATAGGTTTTTATTTATTTTCCCTAATATACACACTTCCCGTACAGATATTGTGACAACAAAGAAACAACGATATATACAAGATATAATTTGATATTCAAGTATTTAATACATGTAAACTTATGTCTGGATAGGTATATAGATACAAATAATGAAGTATTATAAAATATTACCTTATTTTACAAAAAATAGGTCAAATTCAATGAGAACTGAGTCAACAGATAGGTAGCTATAGAATAATTTGTAAACATCAATGATATTAGAAAACCATCATTTTACTCTGTTGCAACCAATCACAGGACACACAGAGGATAATGAAGACAGGTAAATAAAGAATTCTGTCACATGGTACCAATTAATAATGTTCATTGGATGTATGATACATACCTGCTGCTACAAGAAAATGGAACAGGATTTTTTTTAAATCGCTCTCTCACTACCGAAATACCAACACAAACATATTACAAGTGAATTGGAGCTGCTGCGTAAAGGTTCACCTACTTTATTAGAAATCCGTTGGTGTGGTGGCGTGGCTCAAATGTAGGTTGTACTCATAGAACAGACTACTACGAGCGCTCAACGAGTACACAATCGACGAATTCGTAACAAAAAACCATTCGAACCACGTTGTTCACATAATAATCAAAACTACGTCGAAATCAATACTTTATGAAAAAAAACAGCATGGTTGTTGTCATTGAAGACGCAGATTCACGAACTTACCTGTGTAAATGATGACAAATGAGGATAAAATTCTGGTGCCTCAGGGTTTAAAACAGAATTCATTTTCAATTAACACATAAATCAAGGATGACAAATGAAATAAAATTATACGATCTCATTGAGCTTGCGAGCTGCGAAGACAAGATGACAGACTGTCAGACACAAAACTTGACTTGACCGCCATCAACGACCATAGTCAACGATAAACAGCAGGCATGCAGGTATACCAAGAAGCTTGTATTAAAACACGTATAAAGTTCTTGAGGTAGACAGACTACTTTTAGTGCTGTGAGCAGCGATTTAAATAGTAGTTTATCATCTTGGAATACATAATGTAACTGCTTTGTAGCATTGTCACAGAAATGTGAACCATGAGTACAGTATTTTTAATAAAAAGTTATAAAGTAAATAAATAAAGAATTATTTGAATTAATAATAATCAAACAATACATTAGTTGTTATGTTTATTTAATTGGTTGAGGTTGTTACAAGATTTTAAGTTTTGTTATTCAGTAATATAAACTAGAAATCCTTCGTTTACAAGGTAAAAATGATCACACAAAACATAATTGTTACCTAAATTTTAAGAAAACAAGTAAATTTAAAATTGTTAAAACCCCCGATGAGACTACATTTAAACTACAAAAGAGCTGATAATTTTCAAACGGTTAAATTTTCATGAAACTTACCTAAGAACACTCTCGATAAGAATAACTTTCTAACAAATTAAACAAAATTAAAATCTGTTCATCCACTTAGGTGCTACGATGCCACAGACAGATACTCAGATACACAATGACATGTTAAACTTATAACACCCCTCTTTTTCGTCGGGGGTTAAAAATAACAATGACTTTTACTTACTCCTAAGTATTAGGTATATCTGAATTGAAATAAAAGCATACACTTGATTTTTATGTACCTAAACGATTACTGTATAGCTTTAATTTCCATTATCAATCCAAAAACCAAGAATCCATAATCATCATGATGATGATAATGATGATAATAATCATTGCACGTCACTAAGCCAAAAACCATACAGCACTAATAGAGCATGCAAAATCATAAGCAAATAATATATTCTTGAAATATTAATCAAAAATTAAAACAGAATCAAGAAAGAATAAAGAAAGCAGAATCCAAGTTCTATTCTTAATTATAAACTATCGTAGTTATGTTATTTGTAAACAAAGTAGGTTAGGGATATTTATTGAATTAAATTGATTCTTGACGAACATCTTTGAAATTCGCAAATTACACCAAATTTGACTCAATTGCTCTTCACCTTTCAAAGCACAATCATTTAAGGTGGGACCAAGAAGCTTAGAATATCACTGTATAAAGTTGATGAACCCATGAAGCCCTCTATCTGTTGACCACTTTGACAAATTTGACAGCGAGACAAATTGATTTGACAGCAGCTTGACAGTGACACAATGAGCGAATGTTTGACGTTGACGTAGGTTGGAACTGAAAGGAAAGTTGGAAAATCGAGGGTTGGGGTTACAGGCAGGCTGTTTGGGGTGGCAAAACAGGAGGAAGGTGTGGAGGGTGTGATGTATCAAATCGCCTTCATTTCTCGTGGCGAGCGGGACCGTCGTGCGATTGCGCATTGCAACATAGCCTCATTACGCAGCTCGGCAGCTGCCTCTTTTACATGAGTTAGCAAAGGACGGCGAATCTCTCATCGAGCGACTTATGTACGTATGATGCTGTCGATATTTTGTGGGATAGGCGAAGTATTGTCTGGGTACACCTGTGTGTTTATCTGTCCGCGATTATTTTGTTATTTTCAATTCCGCGCCGCTGCACCCCATCACATGAATAAGCTTTCGCTAAAACGCTGTTTCTCTTGTTTGACATGACTTTAGAAGATCCATTTTACGTCGTCAAAGAGTAAGTTGTTAATTGTGTGTAGCCAAAGCGACTGTGACTTATCACCAAAAATGTTCTCTGCGGTTGTCACTGTGGTATGACCACACAGGATCATATATACACAAACTTGAATATACCATTTCGGACTGCGTTTGCATTGTTTGTGTTTGAATGTAATCTATTTTTAGCATCCACACTCTCCTAAATTGATCTGTAGTTAAGTACAAACTATGTTATAAATGGCTACTTATGTAGGGGTTGACTATCATGTGAACCTTGAATAGGCTGATTACCAATAATGCATTGCCAGTAGTTGTCATTTATTCCTTCCATGTTCCTTCCTTCGCACCCAATGAATAGTTACACACCCAATGATCTTGTTCTGTCATCAGTAATTTCACATTCAAAAGATGAAGTCAAAGCATGGTTTAACTATACAACTGCTAAACTATGTTTGTTAATAATGGGGCAGGAGTCTGGAACCTTTAAAAAGAACCTTCAATTTATTGACTGATTAGTGAAATATACGTCTATATATACATATAAAATTCCAGTGAGCATGGTGTTTGTAATTCTTCTCCGAACAGCTTAACTGATCGGGTTGTTTATTTATTTATACATACAACATACCCGGCTAAAAAGAAGTGACATACCGAGCCTACATAAAAGATTTACCACTTGACATCAAGAGTCGTGTGAAAATAATTTTCATACAAGTATGGCTCTTGAGGAAATCAAAATCGGAGAAATCAGACATAGAAGTGGCTTATTGTTGGTAAACAGATTGCCATGAAGCAGAATCATAAAAAAAAGTTAGTTATAGCTGGATTGGAAAGGTGGCGCTGTTGTTCACATTCAAAAAATCTGCTAACAAAGTTGGGGGAGACAGCTACTTAGTTGTTAATAAAAAATACAACATACAATCACTATTTTATGTTCTTAAATTAATTTCTACGCTATGCCATGTTTTTGTAGTTACATGTATGTTCACTAAAGGCTGTGACTAAAAGAGTGATGAATATGAATGTGGATGGATACAGTGCGAGAGCAAGGCCCAAGAAAAGATGGATTGATTGTATCAAGAGTGACATGACTGAGGTGGATGTGAGTATGACGGGTAAGCGCAATCAATGAAAGGGAAAGACATACTGTGCCAACCCCAGTGAATGGGTATTGTGTATAAATAATAATAATAATAATAAATATCGCCAGACAGACACACCAACTGTATGGTCCCAAACTAATCAGAGCGGGGGCGATCCCAGTTACACCCAAACCAGTGCAAATTACGAAAAGACCATTTCCGAAATTTGCCATGGCGGGAATCGAACCCGCAACCACCATGTGCAGTGAGCCGAGCATTGATGTGTGATTTCTTTTGATGGTAAAAGGTAAAGCAGCTGATGATGTATGTTCACTGGCCTATATATCTGTGTCCTCTTTGTAATATGAAACACCCCTATCCCTATAACTCATGTAAGCCAGGATCATTGATAATGTATAAACATGTTACATTTGTTAGAGACATCAAGACCATAAAACTAACTGTGCATACTTTCTATATTAGTTATAATATAACTATATTATATTGATGTTATTTACTTAGGCAAATAAGAAACGCAATCTAACCTTTGTGATTTAGTTATATGACTAGCGTTTATAGGTATGCACATAAACATCATATAAAACACACACACACTTAATTAAAATAAAGCAAGAATGCAAGTAGATTTTATAGTGACGAGTATGTAGTAGTGTCTAAAGTTGAAGTTAAAATTGACACAATATGTCTAACCATTGTACAGTCAACATCAAAAATAACTCGGCATTTGAAATGTCCAAAACATTCACATTGTGAAACACATCATTATTATATGACTAGCTGTGCCCGCGACTTCGTCCGCGTGTAATTTAACTTAACAAAAATTTCGGGATTATTCATCCCCAATTTTATCCCCTTGGGGGTAGAATTAATGAGAATCCTTTCTTAGCGGATGCCTACGTCATAACATCTACCTGCTTGCCAAATTTCAGCCCGATCCGTCCAGTGGTTTGGGCTGTGCGTTAATAGATCACTATGTCAGTCAGTCAGTCAGTCACCTTTGAGTTATATATATTTAGATAGCAGAAGGTCACTAAAGATTATCGCTATACAACATATTGTGTGATTGTTTACTTTAGAGACCTTCTAGCGACATGCTATTATGACGTATTTAACAATGCTAGTCTTTTGGACGTTTCAGATACCAAGCTACTTTTGATGATGACCATATTACTCCTAGCAAGGGTTGTATGGAAGAGGTCACAATCTTGCAATACACCGTACACATGTATAAAATACACTATACAGTGCTTCTTGCATCCTTTGTTTTGTTCAATTTTAATATTTCTCTGATATATAAATAATAATTATTATTATAATTTTAGCCCTTTTGACGTCCCACTCCTGGGCACGGGCCTCCCCTCAACACGAGGGGGATTCAGGCCATAATCCAATATTAAAATATTTGTATAATAAAATATAAAATTATTTGTAATTAGTGAGGTGTTCAAAGCATTGAACAAGACCCGCGGCTTGTACCTGCGGTGGCAGGAGATCTCGAAGGCGCCCACAATACCCAGCAGCCCTGAAGTCGAATGGACCTCCACGGAGCTGAGGAACGCACTCCGTAGTATCGAGTGGGACCTAGAAGACTTGGAGGACACTATCAATATCCTTTTCATATAATTTCAACCTTTATTCTAATAATCATAATGACTAATATCCTATGATATCTGCATTGCCCTATCAATTAATAATTAATTAAATATGTAACGACATTTTTTCGTAACACCTTAACCGTTATTTACGCATCGTCGAGAAAAACTCATCCAAATTCAAGATCGACAATAAGGAAATATCAGAAAGGAGGACATTCATTGAAGTGACGAAACAAGAAGTTAAGGTAAATTCAGTACCTACTTTAATATAAATATTTTATTTTATTGCAGTCTTGTTTATAGAGCTACAAAAAGTTTAGGATTTTATGTTAAACTTCTAATGTTCATTATAATTAAATTACCACATTTGGATGTATTACTGCATCAATAATATCGATGAAGCTTTACCATAATATAAAAAGGGTTGGGTAAGGAAACAGCATATTTGCCAGCCCTGGTGACTGACCTATTTTCTGGAAACATGCTGATCTATGCTGCCCTAACATTGTGATGTTAGGCCAGCATCACAATGTTAGGCCATAGGCCATAGGCAATGTTATATCTAATACATATTAGTACTAAAGTGCGGTGGCGTAGCAGGAAGAATTTCGTACATTAACCTGTTATTACCTGTCTCTGTCACTCCCTCGTAAATCTAATACGTCTCGCTACCACAGTTGCCGTGACCGCCGTCCTCGGGGATTGTATACCTTTCACCTGAGTGCTAGCTATAAGCTAGTATATTTTTTCCACTTCAAATATTACATATTAACCACACTTGATGCAAAAAAAATGGTGACCACTGTCAGTAGGCCAAGTGGTCATTGCACGAAATTCTTCCTGCTCCGAGACCGCACTTTACATACAGAAGTTTCAATCTGCAAGTAAAAAAAAATGAAGGTCTCGCTACGCGGCAATAAGGTGCAAAATCAACTGATCCTAGAGCCCTCATGCGGGAGCTCGGCCTGCTAATACTAGGTGATACAAAAAGGGTATACTATTTTTTTTGCAACTTAACTTTGTAAATCTCAAACTATCGGCTTTGTGGGACAGTTGAAGTACTAAAGGTTTTGTAGACTTGTGAAATTGGTCAACAGCTGCATTCCTATAACACCTTTTGTTTTTCAAGTTCCCTCCAAAGCTGATGGTTTTAGAATTACAAAGTTAAGTTTTGAAAAAAAAAGTATACCCATTATGTGTCACCTTGTATAGATGACAAAAATACAATATATTTTCATTTGTCCAGGTCATGAAAAGCAAAATGAGTCTCAACAGGAACCGCGACAATGACGGCACCGCCCGGGAGCCGCTGCTCGGCGAAGAGAGCCCGGTGCACCTCGGCAGCACGTGGACCTCCACGCCCAAGTACACCAAGTACTCGAAACTGGCGAACCAGACCGACAGCCCGAACAGATTCGACTACGATAGCGACATCATGTCGATGCAAGAGAAGATGATGTCGAGCCAGAACGACCAGCTGCAAGTTATCAGCAACTCCGTCGGGTCCTTGAAGACTGTATCTAAACAGATCGGGATTGAACTTGACGAGCAGGCAGTGTGAGTATTTCAAATTCCCCCTTTGGCCGGGGTGGCACCAGTTAGGTTATTGTGATGCGACAGAGATTTCATTAGGGCCTGAGCACACCACGGTTTTTAAACGCGGCGTCGATCCGCGTTTGTAGCGATACAGACGCGATACGCACGCGACTAAAACGCAGTCTGTAGACCTTTGTAGGATAAAATCGCGCCCTCGACGCACGTTTAAAAAACGTGCACTGGCCCAAAATGAACTACTACTACTTGTAGTATAATTCGATAGATTGGCTTTTCTTATTTAATACTAGCTGAGCCCGCGACTTCGTCCGCGTGGAATTTACTTAACAAAAAAAATTCCCGCTCCCGCGTTCTTAGCCCGCGCGGCAGGACCCATTTTTGTAAATTTTGTTTTTCCAAAATAAAAGTAGTCTAAGTTACCGCTTATAACATCAGCTATCTACCAGTGAAAGTCCCGTCAAAATCGGTCCAGCCGTTTCGGAGATTACCCGGAACAAACACACAAACAGACAGACAGACAAAATATTTTTAAATCGCGTTTTTGCTAAAGGTGTCGTATGTACTTTCATATGCATTTGGTGAAAAGGCGTTATTTTGATATTACAAACAGACACTCCAATTTTATTTATTTGTATAGATAGTCCGCAAACAAGCGTACGTACGACCCGCCTGATGTTGAGCAGTTGCCTTTGCTTAAACATGCTTGCAATACTTGCTAATGGAATTTGCACATTGTCGACCTGATGGGGACTTAGTGGGAGGAGGGGAAGTGTGGGGGATTGGTTTCTCACTCATCGTACGTAACGCGGTCATAATTTCTACTTTACGCCAATCTTCTGTGAGAGGATGGAACGACCATGAGCTGTAACCAGTTTGGTACGGAGCTACTGTAACTCTAAATTGACAATTTAAAACACCCCTATGCGACGACTTTTTAAACTACAAAAAGCCTGATAATTTTCAAACGGCTGCACCGATTTTCATGAAACATAGCTAAGAGCACACTCGATCAGAATATATTTCTAACAAAAGTCCAACAAAATTGAAATCGGTTCACCCGCTTGGGCGCTACGATGACCCAGACAGACACACAGATACACATGTTAAACGTATAACACCCCTCTTTTTCAATTCGGGGGGTCAAAAATAGGGACTTGAATTAATAATTCGGATGTCTAAAATGCTTTTGGGCATACTTATAATGACTCGGAAACATGTCGAAATTGCAAAGTGACTACATTACCCCTCATTTACACTGACACAACACTTGTGTTGTATCAGTGTAAACAAGGGGTAAGGAATCGTTATCTTCAAATGACTCGATGTAGATGTCGCCGCCAAATAGCTTAATTCGCCGTTCAATTAACAGCCTAGGCACTTAACTAAACGGCGCCGTTCAACTAACGGCCTGAATGATATTCAGCCGTATCGTCTATTACAACATTTAATAAACTGGCTGGCTAATGCTTAGGCAACTGGTTGACATTTACGTACTACAAAACTTTTTCAAAATACTACCCAAGCAGAACGACCTGGATGGGTTTAGGTTAGGGTTATTTTTTTATGACCCCACAGAAACCCCACCCGGCAAATAGATTCGGTGGATCTAATAAAAATCGTAAAAAACCTAAGTACCTAATAAAATTATTCCATCAAAGTTGTTTTTTTCCGACGCCATATTGACCGAAGAGAATATAGAATATAGAGATATTGACAGTTTGGTGAGTTTTGGCGCTAGGTGGCAGAAAGTAGAACTAAATTGAAATGAACAGGCTAGGCAGGTAATTAAACGGCTAGGCAAGTAGTTAAACGTTATCGATCCAAGTCATTTGCCTAGCTGTTTGATCAAATGGCTGAATATCATTCAGGCCACTAGTTGAACGGCGCCGTTTAGTTAAGTGCCTAGGCTGTTAATTGAACGGCGAATTAAGCTATTTGGCGGCGACATAGATACCGAGTTGGGAGTGGTAGCTATAGGTGTTTATTTGTTTGTTTCAGGATGCTTGATGACCTGAACACAGAGTTGGAAAATGCCGACTCCAAACTTGATTCAACAATAAAGAAAGTCGCCAAGGTCCTGCATATGAATAATGGTAAGCATGATCTATTGTTCTAATTGGTGAAGTCAAACATTGTGAGGAAACCTGTATGTCCAAGGGACTCTACTCATCGAGTCATTCCTCATCCTGGGGTGCTACTCTTAGCAACGATAATTAATATATCGTGACATTTGTCGTGACGAGTCCCACTCTAAATTCCATATTTTTCCGCCTTATCGATTACTGAACGAACAATATAAAATTATAGTTTTTTCACAAAAGATGAACACAAAAATGGAATTTAGAGTAGAATTCGAAACAACAAATGTCACTATATATCGATTATCGTTGCTAAGATTAGCACCCCAGGCTAACAGAAGTAACAGTGGTGGGTCTAGTCTAGTCTAGATAAACATGCGAAGTCCACCAACCTATACGTGTCCAACGCGGTAAATTATTGCCCGGAATTTGTCGCCAGCAGTGAATAGCATAAAAGGCTGTAAGGTGGAATTATTGTCCTGAGGGACTAATCATTGATATCATGCGAAACATCTTCGGAATTAGTAGGTACAGAAGGCAGATATGTGATACCTATGACGAGTTTACCACATTGTTTGCGGTTTGTGGTCTGTATACGTCCATTCTCGATACATACTCTTAATAGGTATACATAATTATAATCCTGAAAGAATATCAGGGCCAATCAAAACTATTTTCGTAAAAGAGATATTATAAAGTTTGTAGCAAACATGTGGGATTTTTTATTGAAAAATAGAAAGAGAATGATGCCATTACTGGTGTGTTTAAAGCTACAAAGTAAATTTGATACATCTCAGTCTTGGCGATACGTTACGTCAATGATAGCAATACATTTAAGTCAATTTATATACCACCAAAATAAGTATACTAAAAAATAATTCGAAAAAACTTATTTAATGATGAGTACCGACAATTATGAAAAGCGACGTATGACTAGTGATATGAAATGCCAAAGGCCTATATAACCGACTTAAACCCCCGATGGAAAATAAGGGGCATTATAAGGTAAACACGTTTATCTGTATGTCTGTCTGTGGCATTGTAACTATCAAACGGATGAACCCATTTTATACCAAAAAGTACGATTATATGTTCTTTATATTTGTTTCAGATCGACGCCAATGGCTGGCTATAGGGATACTCATAGGCTTATTATTTGTAATATTAATACTATTCGTCATCATTTGAACTTGCACACCTTGTTTGAATACTGTAAATGTTTTAATTACTTTCGTAGCTAAGTGATTATATTCTTGTAACATAACTTCTAGTGTATTCCATAGTACTTACCATACTTACCTTCTTTGTAGATTATGTTTTTTTATTTAGAATTGCAACTCCAGTGGTCTTAATTAAGTATATTTTGTTTAGGGATTAATTTGAATTATTATGTTGTTATATATTTGTAGTTTGGCTGTAAGTGCCTAAATAGAGACTGATGCCCGAGTTACCGAATGATTGGTTATATTCTTACGTGGCAGACGTGGTTACAATAACTATTAAATTCAGTATAAGGAGCATATACAATTGTAGCTACCGAATATTCAACGTTGTTCTGTGAGTAGTTTGAAAGCCGCATAAAAAAACAAAATAATAATGTCTCAAACATATTGAAAATCCGTGTTCCATGACTAAAATATTACTGTCGCGCCCAAACACACCGGCCAAAAGAGAGACGGCATGTTAATCAAGTTTATTATTTGTAGTGACAATAAATTAGCGACATCAGTCACTACGAACAGCCACCCGTATGATGTTAGTAAAATAATATAATTAATTTTTTAATTGTTTTATTAACAGCGCGTAATGCTTAGTTACTTAGTATACGGTTAACGTATTTGCATTGTTTACACATTTTACCTCCTGTTTACACTGAAGCAATACTTGTATTGATATATGCTGTTGTCTCGTATTTTGAGCTGTAAAAACACGTTAAAAATAGCGACAGCCACATAAATCAATACAAGTATTGCGACGTCAGTGTAAACTAGGGGTAACAAGTTATGAAGTCCGCTTGGCGCAGTGGTTCGAGTGTAGGCCGCTCAGCTCACTGCAGATGGCGGTTGCGGGTTCGATTCCGCTGAGGTAAATTCGGAAATGGCCTTTTCGTAATTTTCTCTGGTATGGGTGTCACTGAAATCGCCCTCAGTCCATTGTACGGTACACATAGTATAAGGGTTGTTTAGTTTGGGACCACACATTTGGTGTGTCAGTCTGGCGATAGTCATTTATTTATTAAGCCCGCTTTCTGTTTATACAGCGAAGACCCGTGAATACTTTTGCCCGTCGTGTACAAACAAATGATGATAGAGTTTGACTGTCATTGTGTACATTATTATTATTATTTAGTTCATGGCTTCCATCGTTTATCGATGATTTCGCCAGTGTCAAGAAACAAATTGCAATTACAAACAATTAATAACAATACAATACAAAAACGTGACCGTCCATTTTGGAAAACCAAAATGGACCCTCTGTACATTAAAATATAATGAAATAATGACTTGACAATGCAGGTAGTTAAGGTGAAGGCGCCTGTCTAGCCCGCGAAATTCAAAATTTTCGAGTATTTTTAAAGTTTATCCAAAATCTGAAAACATTTAAGACAACATTTTGTGATTTGCGACAAACACAGTATGCAGTGCGTTTATTAATACATTTATTTTACTCTAAATATTATCCCGGTGGATATGATACTAGTAAATCACTAAATATACAAAAATTGCCAGATTATCTGGAAAGCTGTCGTTCTTGAAATGTTTTAGAGTAAGTTGGATATATTAATGCACTGCACACGGTCTTTGTCGCGAATTACAAAATGTGCCTTTTATTATTGTCAGATTTTGAAAAATATCTAATAAACCTAAAAAAAATTTAACTTCGCGGGCTAGATGGGCGCTTTAGCCTTAAGGTCGATGGGGCGATCGTGTTCTCCATACATATTTCATTCCGAATGTATACGAGACACACAAAGTTTTTCCTTACAACAATGGATTTTATCACTTCTAAATAAATTATTGTATTCGCATCTAATGATTTCAGGCATTTAAAAATAGATTAACATAATTAAAATCGATCGTAAAATTTGTTAAAATTTACGCCTGTGTGTGTGAATTTGTCAGCGCCATCTGACTAAATTAGGCCATTATTAACATAAAATTTGTACTTTGAGTAAACTGCGTGCTAATAGTGTACTAGTTGAAATGACAGATGGTGGTGACCAAATTATTATTGCAAATATGTATATCCCTATATTGCGCCATCTATATTAATAATTCTCTCAAGGAGTACGGTAAACTCGATTGAAACGTTACCAGAATAATAACACTTAAAAAATAATGATTTCGAGTCGACAACATATATCCGCAAAATTCGGATTGTCGTGATAAACAATATTATAATTATAATATTCGGCACAGTACCGCCATATTTTCTATGAACGCATGTCAGTCAGTGTCAGTGATGACTGCGCCAGTGTTCTCAGTTGGTGGGCCATATTTTTAAAGAAAGAAGAAGAAGAAGTGCATTTATTGATTTAGCTGTCACAACAAACAAATTCAGTGTTCAACGTGTTCAATGTTCATGATGTTTCCGTACGAGTATTCATTTCATTTAGTTTTGCTTTGCATAGTGATTAACTTTCATCATCATCAGCCTATGCTTGTCCACTGCTGGACATAGGCCTCCCCTAATGAGCGCCATAGCGCCCTGTCTTCAGCTTGCCGCATCCAGAATCTGCCCGCAGTCTTTCGCAGATCGTCATCCCACCTGATCGGAGGGTGTCCTACACTACGCTTGCCGAGTCGAGGTCTCCACTCAAGAACACGTTTACCCCAGCGGTTGTCGGTTCTTCGCGAGATATGGCCAGCCCACTGCCACTTCAGCTTGCTAATTCTTTGAGCTATGTCGATAACTTTGGTTGTCTGTCGGATGTATTTGTATTTCTATTAACTTTGTTTGGATGTAAACACATCATGCCGAAAATTGTAATGAGTCACATTTCACCCGAGCGAAGCCGGGTTTTCATCTTTTATTATCATAATAATAACATTCAATAATAAAATGAAGTAACGAGCTAAGTGTTTTTAATATTTTCCGGACATAATACCAAGTGTCTAATAAATAAATTAATGTATCGCTGACATGATAGGTATCAGATAAATAAATAAATATCGCCAGACTTACTCAGCAACTATATGGTGCCAAACTAAGCAACGCTTGTACTATGGCTACCATACATTAAACTGGCGATCCCAGTGACACCCAGACCTGGACAAATTACGAAAAGGCCGTTTCAGAAAATTTCCTTTGTCGGGAATCGAACCCGCAACCATCCAATGCAGTGAGCCGAGCGGCCAACGCTCAAACTACAGCGCCAAGCGGTCGTCAATTCGCCACACGAGGTACTACGTTGTTGCAGACGCGACGTTGCCAATTGGTAGAGAGCCGCGACTTGACAACGTCGGATGTCTATTATAAAAGCGTTTGTTGTCGGAAATATTTTTTTCGTTTAGTGTATTATAGGTACGATCACAGATATAGATTTACATAGATAACGCAAGTATCACGATTTGTATTGAAACCAAGCGTGCCAAATTTTTAACACTTACTGTGACGTCACAGATGGCGGGAAATCCAAACCGATTCAAAGACACCGATGCCGCAGATGCCCCTCTGCCCGCTACGATTCTCTCGAGTGATTATCTCGCTCATATTCATATTTTTATATCTGTAGTCGCGATGGACTGTAAGTTTTCGGCGACAAACCTTGACGCTTGGTCGGGGTTGAGGGTTTTCGGACACGCTAAGTACATACATTTGCGTTATCTATGTAAATCCAAATCTGTGGGTAGGATAGTGTTGCCGCTGGCTTAGGATTACCGTATAGGTACATAAAAATTAAAATTTACTGTATTTACCAAATAAATACCGAACCTGGTATATACAAACCATAGATACTACATTATATATGTACACAGGTACTAGGTAAGTACGTAATAAATATTGGAACGAAGTTCCTTATCGCGCGTTGCGAAAGGGGGCTAGACGGAAAAAATTAAGACCAAAAAATGTGTAACGTAACGACACTTTTTTCCCTTTCCATTTTCCTTTTCCTTTTCCTTTTCCTTTTCCTTTTCCTTTTCCTTTTCCTTTTCCTTTTCCTTTTCCTTTTCCTTTTCCTTTTCCTTTTCCTTTTCCTTTTCCTTTTCCTTTTCCTTTCCCTTTCCCTCTCCCTCTCCCTTTTCCTTTTCCTTTTCCTTTTACTTTTCCTTTTCCTTTTACTTTTACTTCCTTACATTGTCCAAGCCTTGCTTAGTTTGGGACCATACAGTTGGTATGTTTGTCTGGTGATATTTCTTTATTTATTAGTATTATTTTGATTGAGCTGAAGCTGTGATAGCCGATTGCTTAACGCACCAGGTATTGGGTTCAAACCCCGGCTCGTACATCTGGATTTTTCGTAATCTATGTGTGACTCATAATTTCTATATGATTATCACTAGCTTACGGTGAAGGAAAACATCGTGAGAAAACCTGCATGTCTTAGAAGATCTAAACCGTTGTTGAAACCTACGTGGTGGAAATCATCAAAGCACTGGCCTGTTTATAATTAGTTTTTAAATTCCGTGTAATTTATATTGACATTTGTTTTTACATAGAATTCTATTCTGTCTGTCAAAATACGCTGTACATAAATATCTTATCTGGCCTACGTATATGTTTTATTAATCTGCTGAGCTTCGCAAAATTAAACGGAAGCGTCAACTACGCGACTTGGAGCTTCGCCATGAAGATGTACTTGATCGACAGGGAACTATGGACTGCGTCATGAAGCCTGCGGAGGAAGTTGACGACTTTCAACGCAAAGATGCCAAAGATCCAAGATTTGCTTGAGCCTAAGCGAACATCTATATCTCATCGTTATGACAGCTGAAACTTCGAAGGAAACATGGAAGCGACTTCGGGAAGCCTACGCTGACAGCGGGCTTGCTCGACGCTTATAACTTATGAAGAAATAGCTTGGTACTAAACTTGTATTGTACTCGAACATAGAAGCCTATGTGAATGACATACGGCATGTGCAACAACAACTGATTGCCAATCAAGCTGGCCTGGAAGATGAACTTGTTGGTGTGATTATGCTGGCAGGACTTAACGACAGCTACAGCCCAATGGTGATGGCAATAGAGCATTCCGGCACCTCGATATCTACAGACTCGGTTGCATCGATCCTGCTGAAGGAAGAACGCCGAGATGCCTCTGCTACATCTAGTGCCTTTTCGTAGTCTAGTGTAAATAGTGTGCCTAAGGTGTCGTGTACATATTGCAAAAAAGTAGGCCACGTAGTGTCTCAATGTAGGAAACACTACTAACGCTACTCTGTATAGGACTCTAGGTCCTATAATTTTGATTGAGACACGGTTTTTATGTTGATTTCTTGTAATTATTGTTGTTGTTATAAATAAAAATATGTTGACATGGAAAACCACATCTATTTCCCAGTAATGTATCTCATATGTTAGAAAAGTGGAATACACTAACAAGTGTATTACAATTATATTTTCACTATATTTAGTAACATCTAGATATATATAACAACTCAAAGGTGACTGACTGACTGACTGACATACTGATCTATCAACACACAGCCCAAACCACTGGACGGATCGGGCTGAAATTTGGCATGCAGATGTTATGACGTAGGCATACGCTAAGAAAGGATTTTGATTAATTCTACCCCAAGGAGATAAAATAGGGGATGAATAATCCCGAAATTTGTGTTAAGTTAAATTACACGCGGACTGTCGCGGGCACAGCTAGTCAGACAATAAAATTATTCTATAACAGATGTATATTTTTATCGGTTTTTTAGAATGATGAATACACATACAATAATGTATTTTACAATAGCAAAAATATAATATTTTCGCAATTTATTATAAAATAAGAAGGCCGCAATTAATATAAAAGTACGCCCTCTAGTGGCTAGTGACTAAAATACACCTTTTGTCAATGTGTGCGTGTATGTATTACAATAAAAAGTGACAGAAGTTTTTTATCGGAAAACGCTTAGATTATGAATGATTTTAGGTTGATATTATCGCATATGTCAATGCAGTATAATAAGTCTTAATCGCAAACAATAGTATTATAGCTTAGAAATGCTCAAATTTGGCGTAAAAAATAAATAAGTAGAATCTGTTGACTACAGCGTCATCTTGAGAGAAACTGCAATAAACCCGACCGACGCTTTAACCTTAAAGACGATAATTTTGACGTATTCCGCTATCTTGCTTCTAGAACTATTTGTGGTTAAATCCTCCTTCCCGTGATTGCACCATTCTTTTTTGTTATAACCTAATGGAAACATGCCAATGATATTTGATAAGATATGATAAAGATCACGTGCTAGATTATATTTTATTACATCAATTAACATTTAGGATAAATTAGTGATACATTGTTGTTTACCACAAATGCCGTGAAATCACCAGTACTGTATCGAAATTATAACAAATCTATTTCTTTATTATACATCAAACTGTTGTTATAGGCGAGTATTATGATGCGTTCCCATGGCCTGATTATTGTCAGCTTCACGAGCCGTGGGAAGCCGCCCTTATAAAACCATACTTGTATCACTTTGTTAAACGGAAATTTGCCATCTGAAAAGTCTAAAGCGCATTGCGTTATGCATTTCAGAGGCTTCCTATTTTAAATCAATATGGTGTATTGTATTTTATAGTAGTAAATTGTATATTATTTGGCTATTTAGTTATTAGACGCCTGAATGTAAATATTTTGTTTTTTTTTTTAATATACTCCATCTTACTAAGTAACAACAACATTTGTATCTATAGGTTATTCTCGTGTAGATGTGTTGTTTGCTTTGTATGATATTAATTAGAGAAAAATATAGTTACTTACGTTACAACTTTACGGAAGAAAGAAACTTTTTACTCCAGGACGATATTTAATTTAACAGCCTCATTACCTATTAAATTGACCCGTGGCGCATTGTTTATACACCTGGGTGTATATTAAACAATAGTTGGTTTATTGTGCCTGTTTATAGGTCGCTCATTAATTATCTATGTTCAAGTCAAAATTGTTATGAATATTTATCAACTAACAAATATTCTGTTAACACCATTCCATTCCCTCGTTATAATAATTATTATAAATGCTAAAATACTGTATAACGTTTCCTGGAACGTACATTATCCATCACACGCAAGTATTTATTAACACATACGCAAAAATCAAACGAGGTTTGCTGACAAACATTCCATATCGAGTTTGGTTTTAGGTTTTAGTATATTTCAACTGTGAAGTCACATTCTATAGACCTGATAGTTTGACTATTTAAGTCTCTGACCTGAGATAATACGTTTTGTACTTACAACAAGTCTTATAGATATAACAAAATCGGTCCAGCCGTTTCGGAGATACTCTTTGATTTAATGTGTTTTTATTTTTTACGCGGAACCCTAATTGTTTTTTTCTAAAATTAAAGTAGCCTAAGTTACTCCTTATAACACCAGCTATCTGACAGTGAAAGTCCCGTCAAAATCGGTCCAGACGTTTCGGAGATTACCCGGAACAAACATACAGACAGAATGACAAAAAAAAATTTAATAGCGTTTTTGCTATAGGTGTCGTTTATACTTTCATATGCTTTTAGTGAAAAGGTGTTATTTTGATATTACAAACAGACACTCCAATTTTATTTATTTGTATAGATATACTTTAGGTGAAACAGAAAAGTATACATTTTTTTGCAACTTTACTTTGTAAATCTAAAACTATCGGTTCTGTGGGACAGTTGGAGTACTAAAGGTTTTGTAGACTTATTAAATCTGTCAACAGCTGTATCCCTATAACACCTTTTGTTTTTCAAGTTTCCTCCAAAGGTGATAGTTTAAGAATTTGAAGTTAAATTTTGAAAAAAAGTATACCCTTTCTGTTTCTACCTGTACCTAAATACTTATTTGGTTGGAACCGATAGAAATCTGAATAGAATTTCGAGTTGTTAAGCGTTGGATATTGAATTTTTATTAATAACCGGGTTCACACATATTCTTCGGACGACGAACTACTGCTGCCCAGTTTGTCGTACAATGTTGGCATGTAGTCGTAAGAGTCGTCCATGTCGTCGTATATCGACTTCTTCAGGGCTGTCCAGTCTACCCTGAGATCTTCTTGGAATAAACTGAAAATAGCAAGTTCATAATTATATTGCCTACTTGATTAATTAGTTCATTGCATTGTACAATGTCATCGCTCGCAGCCACAGACTAATAAAACAAGACACGGGTTACGTTAACTATTGACCGACGCGACGCGGTGGAAAGGAAATACAAATGAACCGCCAATTTGGTCGAAAATGAGTTTTATAGACACATCGATAGAGAATCCAAAACCCTATCGAACTGTATATAAAACTAATTTTCGACCTAATTGGCGGTTCATTTGTATTTCCTTTCCACCATCGGTCGGTGACTGCAAATACTGCAATCGTAAAAAGTTAGCGGGGTATATTTATTGGTCCCTTCAAGGTGGAGCCGTGGCTGGAGTGTTTGTAAACACAGCTTATCTAGCGCGCACTTTTTAGTGACAATGGTGTTGTGCTTAAATTGCGTTGCTGTTCCTGAGAATGTAAACCAACTATAATTCTAAACCAAACCGGTGGGATATTCTGGTTATTCATTAGTGCTGTGATTGCCTACATGAATAAAAATATTTTAAATGTTTTACCATGAAAATATACCAGCTACTTTCTAGGTCTTTGTCCAAGAATTATAATGTCCCGTGCCCAAATATAGTAGTCTACTACATACATAATACATATTATATGAGCCAGTAGGGGTGACAACCCCGAGTCAAATGATTGACTTTTCTATTTATGGAATGGCCAGAGGTCACTCGGAGGCGATATCGAAATACAAAATAACCTTTGATATTAATAACTGTAGGCGGAAACTCGATATTTTACCTATTTAGTTATCATAAACCCGGGCTCCATTTATTTAATGAAAGTACCTACAATATTTATAGTAATTGTACCGAATATATAAGATCTTAAGTATGCATACAGTATAAGGAAATTGGTCGAAAGCTTGGCTGGCAAACATTGAGCTCTAGTTAGGATATAATAGGTTCAATATTATGGTGCTTCCACACAATGAAGCAAACCTGCTTTTTTTCTCGTGGCCGTCGGACACCTAGCCTAGCATAAGTATAGAGAGCGAGCGTTAGTCGATCGTGGTGCACTACGGTCAAGTATTTTCGTACGCGCCTGTACCCTAACGCAAACATAAGACAACAAAGAAGGTCGGTGTCATGTCGTATATCTAAGCACGTGAAAGACTGCACTTGACAGAGAAATATGGAGAGAGCTTCATCTGCCATACCGGAAAGGGTTTTAGAGGAACTATAATTTCCATGAGCTACTGTTTACATACCGGCTGACACAACTCATGAACGGCCTGAGGTACTGGCTGGAGAATACGTGGACAATATTGCTGAAGCCAGTGCAGTTGGTCCACTGGGCGTCTGGTGCCATCAGCATCCCGACCGCCCGCCCGTGGCAGATCAATGGGGCTCCGTACATCCCCTGGGGGCATTATAAACCTTATTTCCACGCTTTTAGGCCGTTAACAGTATACCGTTATTTTTTTAATTTCATCTTTCCTGGACGACTTAGGTCAAAGTAGTAGGTAGGTATTATAATAGTAATTTAAGTAAATGATAACATACATGACACGGCTGCGCTGTTCTGTCGGGCTGCAAGATAAAATAATATTAAAAATACATATTATAGGGGCCATTCACACGCAAGCTCTATATTTGGACTACACTGATACATAAATTCGACAAATTTATCACATTTGTCAAATAATTTAAATAATAGTAAACGGTATGCAGTTGATTGGTCGCGATTCTGATATTGAAACAATAGGTATTTCTTCATTTGCTGTAGGTACTCTCTAGGTAAGGAGTCCACGACGTTCCTAGTCTCTAGCTTTCCCTTTAAGTACTTATGTAAAACCTTTCTTGCTTCTTGCTTGTTATGTTATCAACTCAAAAGTTATGTAGTATCGTCAGGATTAGCGACGGAATTAACCTTTGCGCCAAAAGTGGCAACATTCATGAAAATCGAGAGACTTTTAGGATTTTGAAGTTTTCATGTGTACTAGGTGATACAAAAAGGGTATACTATTTTTTTTTAACTTAACTTTGTAAATCTCAAACTATCGGCTGTGTGGGACAGTTGAAGTACTAAAGGTTTTGTAGACTTGTGAAATCGGTCAACAGCTGTATTCCTATAACACCTTTTGTTTTTCAAGTTCCCTCCAAAGCTATGGTTTTAGAATTACAAAGTTAAGTTTTGAAAAAAAAGTATACCCATTTAGTGTCACCTTGTATATTGTCAAAATTCCTATTAGATCTCGTTTATAAATGTCATATACCTACTTATTCTATTGGATTTAATGGTAAACTAGTTTTACATCTCTGAGACACAAGGTGGCTGTTTTATCGATGAAGCCGAGGAAGCCGAGGTTGCTCAGTGCCTTCTGGAACTTGATGGACAGCGCGTCGCACCACAAACTCTTCTTCACTATGTTCAGGAACTGCGCTCTCACGTTCCTCTGCAGGAGGAACTTGTGAACTGGATATATCCTATCCTAAAACAATTGTTATTGTAACTACACACGGGAAAAAATATGAAGACAAATGATTATTGTACTTCGTTTCTAATATTCCTTTTAGTAAACTTTTTTATTATATTTATTATCTACTAGCTGAGCCCGCGACTTCGCCCGCGTGGAATTTAACTTAACAATAAAGCCCGGTCCCGCGTTCTGAGCCCGCGCGACAGGACCCATTTTTTAATTTTATTTTTCTAAAATAAAAGTAGCCTCACTTACTACGTATAACATCAGCTATCTAACAGTGAAAGTCCCGTCAAAATCGGTCCAGCCGTTTCGGAGATACGCTTTGATTTCAAGTGTTTTTATTTATTTACGCGGAACCCTAATTGTTTTTCTAAAATTAAAGTAGCCTAAGTTACCCGCTATAAGATCAGCTATCTGCCAGTGAAAGTCCCGTCGAAATCGGTCCAGCCGTTTCGGAGATTACCCGGAACAAACACACAGACAGACAGACAGACAAAAATTTTTTAATTCGCGTTTTTGCTATAGGTATCGTGTGTACTTTTTCATATGCATTTAGTGAAAAGGTGTTATTTTGATATTACAAACAGACACTCCAATTTTATTTATTTGTATAGATATATATAAAATGGTTATGTAGTTCCTTGGTCATCGCATCACGCATGAAGGGATGGAACGATTTCGCTAATTCTTCTTTTATTGTGTTTATTATTGTCAGGAGAAGGTTCATCTATACAAATAAATAAAATTGGAGTGTCTGTTTGTAATATCAAAATAACACCTTTTCACTAAATGCATATGAAAGTACATACGATACCTATAAAAACGCTAATAAAAATTGTTTTGTCTGTCTGTCTGTCTGTGTGTTTGTTCCGGGTAATCTCCGAAATGGCTGGACCGATTTCGACGGGACTTTCACTGGCAGATAGCTGATCTTATAGCGGGTAACTTAGGCTACTTTAATTTTAGAAAAACAATTAGGGTTCCGCGTAAAATAATAAAACACATGAAATCAAAGAGTATCTCCGAAACGGCTGGACCGATTTCGACGGGACTTTCACTGGTAGATAGCTGATGTTATAAGCAGTAACGTCGGCTACTTTTATTTTAGAAAAAAAAATGATCCCGTCGCCCGGGCTCAGAACGCGGGAACGGGCTTTTTTGTTAAGTTAAATTCCACGCGGACGAAGTCGCGGGCTCAGCTAGTATGAAATAAAAACTTAAGAAATTGAGCGGAACAATTCGAATTCAATATTCAAAGTTAAGACAGGCAACGTCTGTCGGGTCAGCTAGTATTTTATAAATATAAGGCATTACATAAATATTTGCTAGGTATAATAATTACAAAACTTTTAGTAAAATTACTGATACTGTGAACTAAGGAGTTACGAAATAATTTGTATTGGTAATTTATTTTCTCAGCGCACGGCGGCTGTTCCTTGATGAAAGGATGAGCAAGATGCACTAGTGTACACCCCAAGTACCCAATAGGATAGTAATAGGGGGCTAGCGGAGACACAAGGTCGACGTGTTAGGATATACTAAAATTCTACTTAATAAAAATAAACTACTGAGAGAAAATGCACATCACTTTCTAAACTTAGCTATAAATGTATGGAATTTGGCACAGAATTCCTTACTTACCTTAGGTGAGCACTAAGAAAGGTATTTTAAAAAACAGTGCCATCTAGGGACGCCCGAAAGAAGCGAAGCTTAATAGTATAAATCTTAATAGTATCTTTGATTTCATGAATGACAAATGTTGATAATGTAACTTATGATGTAATTATAACACATTTTGCATGTCCTCTAGTACGACAAAAACATGTTGAACTTCATTAACTACGTAAGACATTTTTATACCATTGTTTTGAGCAAAATAAAATTATTATTATTATTATAAAGCGTAGGGCGCCGCAGCTCTGACGTCATCGTATAACGCTACTGACGCTTAGCACGGATTGAGTGGCCGCCCGGATCGTCCGCGCGTCCGTATAGGAGCTTCGCTTCAAAATTCATCCTCTAAGGGGTTTAAATATGATGAGTTTTTATGGAACTCCAATCGGACACACGGCTAGTTTCTTTATTAAATCTTTAAAAGCACTCAATTGAATTGGAATCGAACCCAAACAAGACCTCGGGATCAATAGGAGGCACGTGCGTATACAGTTGTGGTATTTCGATTTGTATATTCTAAGTGTTAAAGAGTTTTAAGATAAAATGTAATTAAGTAATGATTTAAATAAATAAAAGACGGGACATCCTTCGTTTAACTGGTCCTTTACAATAGGAGTCGTTGTGGCGTCCTTCTCTTCGCTGCTAAAATAAAAAGAAACTGCATGTGCGCACCAAATGTTCCAACATGTGCAGCCGGTTGATAGGGGAGTTTGTATTTCATTGCGAATGTTTTCTAAAGGTCAGAAATGTAATAAGTCACAACAGAAGCCGGGTAAACAGAAATTAATCAAACTATTGCCTACATGCTAAGGAATGCGATTGTTTTGATTTCTGTAGACACAATTCATCTAGATCGTGGTGTTTGATCATAAGTATCCAATTGCCCATAACATTATTGTGACCTCCGTCAATGGGGTGAAGTCGGGGCTAATAATTGTTTTAAAACATACTTTTATGTTTGCACAAAATAAAATTCACAGGGCGCTAATTGGGCTAGAAATAATCCATACATTTAATTACCTATTTGGAGTATAATTGCGGCCTCGAGTAAGTCTAAGACGATATTGAAAGAATCAAAGAATCGGTGGTTATTTCTGACATAATCGCGCACATGAAAAAGTATGAACGAAGGGGTAAGAAACAGTAGGTACCTTCCTTTTTAGGTCGGTAAATATATACCTACTCACCTTTTAGCTTTCCCTTTAAATACTTATGTAAATATAACAGCAATAGCCAAGTTTAACGATTACTTTGGAAACAATGTTCGAAGCTCAAATCACAGCTCGTATTTCATGAAACTTCGTTTTCAACAATAATTATCACTTGCTGAACGGTGATGAATAACATCGTGTCGCCAACTAAACATAATTGAGAACCTAACAAGTGTAAAACCAGCCCACCAGCACCGGGCCAGAGTGTTGGGCTATAGTCTGGATCCCCATCACCTTTAGGGGAGACCCGTGCTAGCAGTGGGCACATTAGGGAAACTGACAGATGTCGATCCACCTGACAGTGGTAACCGTTACATCTGCAACTTGGGAGCAGACACATTTCCGGCCTTTTGAAGAACCCTATGTTGTACTGAATAGGAAAATGTTGACTTACCCCTTTATAAAAGAAGTGCCAGCCGGGCATCAGGCACTCTTCTTGAAGCGACAGTGTATCTTCTCCCATGTAGTCCACGGTGAGAGCTCGCAACGGTATTTCAGCTAATACGTCGGGCACTTGCCGCTTTAAAAGCAAAACGGCTGCGGATTTCTCCATCAAGTAGCCCCTATTTTCTGTGGCCACCTTGGTTACTAGAAGTCATAATGAGGTACCTTTGGCTTATCTGGTGTTTCAAAAGTCCGAAATACAACTTTAGAAAAATGAAGGCATATAGAAGGCAGATTGCATGTATTTATCATGTTTTCTGTGTTATACTACGCCTTTGAATATTTGTCTTAACTTAGTGATATTAGCCCACTCCTACTGCAAGCTTTAGCTTAGTTTAACGGGACTTAGTCATGTGATAATCTATATCGCTAGTGATCAATAGCGATTTGAAATTGGATATTATTTTGTAGAACGGCATCAATCCACATGCACTGCTGTAGACCAAAACCAACCTTGTGTTAGTAGTACTAGGTTGGTTTCAGTTTGCAGAAGAGTGTGTGGGTTGGTTCCATTTTGCAAAACTGTGTCTAATTATCATAGAAGTACCTATATTAGTGTAAAAATCTGTGTTAATAGTCCCTTTAGCCACTCTAACTAAGCTTAATACTTCAATGCATCAATAAATGAGTATTTAATAATTACTATTTCCAAAGTAAAAGTCATAACTTAAGTCACTAACTTTTTTCTATAGGTTCGAAACTTATTTACCTACTACGTTTTGACAGTTGCCTCATTACTTTTCAAGAGAATACACATCCTAACATTTTTTTGCCTAATGATAGAATCCACATCCGTAATAGAATCTTAAAGTCTTTCACTTGCGAATTATTCTTCTTAGGATAGATTAAATTAATTTTTTTAGGATTCTAAATTGTGTGTTTTTCTTACTAAAATTTCAGTCGTTCAAAAGGAACAAAATAATATTGATTCAGCACACACTCACAGTTTGGTATCAAGATCTTGACCACTTGCACCCTGATACCTCTGCGGGGGTGGCGGTACGTGGCTCCGGTGACCACGTTGATGGGCCTCCGGTCTTGGATCTTCAATGTCGGGTTGGTG
Organism: Notodonta ziczac; assembly: GCA_918843915.1. Classification (NCBI taxonomy): domain Eukaryota; kingdom Metazoa; phylum Arthropoda; class Insecta; order Lepidoptera; family Notodontidae; genus Notodonta; species Notodonta ziczac. Next base: position 3,984,894 of record OU974038.1, on the reverse strand, counting down.
ACACACACGGCGGCGGTCAGTACTGACGTCCGGGACACTAGGGTGCCCACGCATATCCCCCGGTATCGAGACGCGTAATATACCTGAGTGATAAAGCCTCCGTATTTATAAATCCATCTCAAACGTGAGAGCGATCATCCTTCCGTCATCCTAGTACAAAATTACATGCCAAAATCGTACTAAAGATCACTCTCAGACTCCAGATAGATTTATTATATTACGGGCCTCAGTTAACTTTGATACTTTGCGAGTTTTGTTTGACAACTTATAATTTGGCACCTATGTACAGTTTATTATTTTCTACTCTTAGGTACCAATCCTTCTTTATTCTGACCAAAATATATTTTATTCCTATGTATTTCTGTTAGTAATTTCTATTAAAGCTCCCTTATTACATCGTAGGAAAGTATCAAAGGAATTTTCTAAATATAATATACATGTTCAATGGCTCGAAGTAACGTGTTTAACATAAAGTATAGTAACAGATATTTGCATACTTCATTCAGATACCAAAATGTGGAAGCATTTTACCTGTGACACTGAAATCGGTTTGACAGGAACTAATGAGCCGCTATAGACAAAATATATGATTTTACGGCAACGATGTCTTGTCATTAATTTACTTAGATCACGTTTATATAAATAACATAATACATGTAAAATTAATAGCGGTTATGGTTGCCAAAAGGCCACCTCACCAATAGTTGACCGAAAATCAATCGATTGGTGCGGTTACACAAAAAAATATAAATTTATGAAATTGCGATTTCTGTGTATGCATCCTTCTTTTGAATGAAACTAAGTGTGATGGACTTACTAAAAATGGTAGGGATCCCTCTTTCGGCTTAAATGGTTCCCTTCCTCTGCATTGCAGAAAACAACCCCCTATATACAAAATTATAATATTTTATTATTGGAATAGGAACTTCTGAAAATGAAAAACTACACAATTATAAATAATCGTCGGTACCCACATAGCAAAAACAGAATTTTCCATTTGTTCATTATAAATGTTGTATTAAAAATGAAAACAAAGGCATCCACTGATTTTAATTAAACAACTGTAACGGTACATAAATTTTGTTATCGAACATTTGTCGAAACAAAAAACTACGTGGGTACCTATATAAATTGATCTGAATTTTGTTCATATTCTAGATTTTAATTACCGGAACCAGGTCGCACTGCGAGTTCTTATTTATTAATAAAATTGGATTTGGACTGACTCGTGTATTGAATACAATTAAGTTTACTCTACTTAAACTTTAAGAAAATGGAACATAGTCTGTTTTAAAAGTCTGAAATAATTCTTGGAGATTTGGACGAGTATCAATTATCTAAATGGTATAAAAAAATTATTCGAGAAATGTTCAGTTCTATTACCTCTAATTAAAAAAACTAATACCTCATATTCAAGAGAATCTTAGTGCTTGATAATCATAAATGCAGTTCTCACCGTTTTCTGGTTCATTGGATGTGTTATACCCCAACAAAAAAGTAATAAAAAAATAAATTTTTAAAAGGCCTGTACTCAAATAAAAAAATGTGATAGTAACTATGATAGTATTAGTCTGTCTTCACTAGGCATTTACATAATATTAATTATTGTATTGTATTCAAATTAAAATTTCGGACTTCGAAACAACCTGTACCTATAAGGTATTAATTCACAGCTATCGAGCACATATATATGTCGCCGCCAAATAGCTTAATTCGCCGTTCAATTAACAGCCTAGGCACTTAACTAAACAGCGCCGTTCAACTAACGGCCTGAATGACATTCAGCCGTATCGTCTATTACAACATTTAATAAACTGGCTGGCTAATGCTTAGGCAACTGGTTGACATTTAAGTACTACAAAACTTTTTCAAAATACTAACCAAGCAGAACGACCTGGATGGGTTTAGGTCAGGGCTATTTTTTTTATGACCCCACTGAAACCCCACCCGGCAAATAGATTCGGTGGATCTAAAAAAAAACGTAAAAAACCTAAGTACCTAATAAAATTATTCCATCAAAGTTGTTTTTTTCAGACGCCATATTGACCAAAGAGAATATAGAATATAGAGATATTGACAGTTTGGTGAGTTTCGGCGCTAGGTGGCAGAAAGTAGAACTAAATTGAAATGAACAGGCTAGGCAGGTAATTAAACGGCTAGGCAAGTAGTTAAACGTCATCGATCCAAGTCATTTGCCTAGCTGTTTAATCAAATGGCTGAATATCATTCAGGCCACTAGTTGAACGGCGCCGTTTAGTTAAGTGCCTAGGCTGTTCATTGAACGGCGAATTAAGCTAGTTGGCGGCGACATATATAATCTATCTATATATAACTCTATTTCTTTGCTCTTCGCATCACGCGTGAACGGATGGACCAATTTCGCAATTATTTTTTTTTGTGTTTTTTATTGATAGGAGAAGGTAAATAAAAATATAAGAAAATATATAGAAATAAAAGTATAACAAATAAAAAGTTGAGCTAGTTAGTAATAAATATAGCTGATGTATCGAGAGAGTTCCAACGATCTGCTTGCCATAGAAAAGCAACCTGATAAGTTATTTGCTTCTTTTGAAAATATTGAGCTAACCTATAGGTATTCCTTTACAATTAACGCTCCACTCGCTACTTATATCATTTGGGTTACCTACCATCTGAAGATAATTTTCAGTTAAAGGAAATTTTGAAATCACATTAGAATGAATAGGTATGCCATTGAAAAAGAAAAACGAACCGCCCGACAGCAGAACCGAGAACTAAAATAATTTCTTTGTCCCGATACAGTCATCATCCGAACTAATTTACGTATACATTTAGATACTTATGGAGTTGCGTGCGTATTTTTTCTATTTATAACAGGCGAGATGTTTGTTAGAAGATTTCCTTTTATTGTAGTACGTATTTAGATTTTCGTCAACTACAATATGATTAAACTGCACGAGGCCGGGCAGCGTATTCGGTATTGTGCTTGAAACTGAAACTATGCGCCTTGGGATGACTTATCTGAAACAAGTAGAGCTGATTCTTGTAAATTTATCTACTGAATACCTCGGCGAGCGTATATAGGTGAGTACCTATACTTCAGTGGGTACTAAGAAGGTGTTGTCTTACTCCTTATAAAATTACTGTAATAGTATCTAGACTTAGAACATACCTATATAAATTTAAATATAGTTAATTACGTAGTTTGCGGTTGGTCAATCATATAAAGCCGGTACAATAACTCAGTTCAGCTAAATTTGTTTGGAAAACATCCCTATCAATTGCCATCAGGAAATAACGACATCCTAACGGAAAATAATCGTCATATTGCCATGGCGGCGGATAAAATCTGTGTATTCCGGGAGAGCGATAGATCTTGCGTTGCCACCGATAGAGAGATCGGACCGGTGGCGTCAACTGGCGTCCAGGGGTGGGGTGTGATGCGTACAGGAGGACTTTCTGGCGGATCCGAGTGCAAATGCCAGATCGATAGGCGGGCGTCCTGCGTGCCCGGCCCGCCCGCGCAGGCCGGGCCGCAGCCGCGCCACTCGCCGCGCGGAGCCCGACCGCGACCCACGTACGCATACTAAACTACCTCTGTGCATCAAAGAAAGAAGCTCCACCGCTGGGAACATACGCGGACCCCAACCACGATAATGGAGGTAAGTCTCTACTCTACGTTAATTTTCCTCCTACTTTGCAGATGAAAAAATTAAATCTTCTGCCAAAATAACATAAAGCTTCGCTATAATTTATTGTACATATTTAGCGAAATAAGTGAATTTTTTAATTAAGTGCGCTTTGTTAAAAACTACAACGGTTAAGTAGCAAGTGAAAGAGTGAACTAAGTACGGTTACGCGATCGTTTTACTTTGAACATCCCTAATTTTAATGTAGGCAATTAATCTGAACGCTGACTTTACAATAAATTTATTACACTATTGAAGTATAGCACATACGTACCTGCCTACCTATACTTAATAATAATAATTATCTTAAGTAGGTACTAAATTGAAAGTTATTTATTATAAGAAGGTTTGTGAGTATTTGTTTTCAAAAACTTTGTAGTGAGGGTAGCCCGTTTTTTAGGGCTTAAATGTTAGATTTTTATGAATGCTAAAATGTCTGTTAAAACTTCGTTACATAATACAAATGACTGCGCAGCATCCCGTGCGCGGCGCGGGGGGTGGCACAGATTTGTTTGTGTGCGTCGGCACTATACACCTACGTAAATATTGCGCGTGTGTTTTTGTTAACCCATGCAACGGCTACGCGGATCAATCGGACCGAATACCTTAATGAATACTTTTCTCTAACCTTCTGCTCTATTTTCTCGATAACGTTGGATTATGTTTTAAAACAACAATAATTCCAGTATACTTCAAAACCGCGCTATAAATAGCAGCAATAGATAAAGGGGCTATAACATAAAGAACGCTATGGACAATAAACCTAACGATATCAGTATACAATACAATGCATACGTCGACTATCTGCGTGACTGCGTGACCTGCGGGTCACTTGGTTAATTTTAGCGACACTGCCACTGCGGAACAATAATGTCGTTGACTACCGACTCTGAGTTATCACTTTTAATCATAAATTAGAAATTTCCATATTATTCCAAACGTTGTTCCTTTCATTGCCAGCTAATACAGCTACCATTTGTATTGATTTTTTCCTATAAAACAATGCTGCTTCTGCGAAAGACGAATAATTATCTAAGCTGTAGCGAATTCTCGTGCCTGTACCAGTACTTTTTAAATATTTTTAATATGTAGGTACTTCTGGAACTAATAAAGGTTCATTTTTCAGAATAAACTGCTGTGGCGGTCGGTGGTCGGCCTGGCTCTGCTGACGGTGGCGGCGGTGTGCGCGGAGGGCGAGGTATGGGAGGAGACCGAGCGCGATGCGGAGGTCCTCGTTCGCAGTGAGAGGGGCGCTAAAAATAGAGGTTAGTATTTGGAACGGCAGCGAAACCAGCGCAGCTGCAGTGTCGTGCAGCTTGAACAATGGGTGAAAGATAGCGGAAAACAATGCTCATGATTTTTATTTTATTTCAATATCAAACATGTAGGTCTAGGTATATGGTATTGCTTTGTGTAAGCATATAGGACTAAAACAGGGCTACTAATGTTATTTGTTATATGGATATGGTGACGGTGACAGTTATTTTAATAACCGCGTAGGCACATAGTATTATTGATGATAATTGTTAACTATAGAGTAGAATGTGGTTGCATATGGAACTTGAGGGGACTTGGAATAACAAACTCGCACATAGGCATTCCCAATTTACAAAAGTTACCTAAGCACTGCTGAAAGTCAGTGCTGGGTTTGATAATGCAACACTAAGTTGAGCTTATGGCCTTTTCGGCGATAGTTGTTTATTATCTTTTCCCAAATGAAATAAGTGGGTATACCGATATACTCGTAGCTAGCATATACCACGCCACGCCACGTCATTACCATGTATACTGTGCCTCATTTGGGTTTTAGCGTTCCATCGTTATTATTCGTCGAGGCTCCTTTTGTTCTTATTGGTGCCGCTACCCCACTTCGGCACGGAATGCACGGCTCGAAATAAACCTCCCGCTGTATAGTGCACATCTGCACGTGTCGCCAACCGAACCCGAGTTTTTGTACACAAAAAACCTGGCATAACCTTTTGTGTTTGTTTAGAATTTGAATAGACGTCCACGTTCTATTATTAGCGATAGTAAACGTGCACGATCAAAGGAAAAGTAGGTCTAGTAGTGACAACATGATGTACTTACCTAGGTTCCTAGCTATTTACGTCTAGCTCCATTAATCGATTTTATTTTCAACTAGCTGAGCCCGCGACTTCGTCCGCGTGGAATTTTGATCCTTGCTTAGGGGATGTCTACGTCATAGTAGCTTTATGAATGAAAAGTCTCAGCCCGATCGGTTTAAAATTGACAAAGTTTCATACAAACTTTCATCCCCTATTTTATCCCCTTGGGGGTAGAAATAATCAAAATCATTTCTTAGCGGATGCCTACATCATAACATCTACCTGCAAGCCAAATTTCAGCCCGATCCGTCCAGTGGTTTGGGCTGTGCGTTGATAGATCACTATGTCAGTCAGTCAGTCAGTCACCTATAAGGTATATATTTAGATTAATAACATAGGTAATTAGCTAGGTACTATTACCAAACCATCGATGATCCATCGATCGATGTTAGAATAAGGTGACTCTACAAAGATCTAACGATCGACAATTTCTTTGTCACCACCCCACCCAGTGGATTACCACTCTTATTTTGCAACACTGGGCGTGCTATAGGAGGTGAATTTCGGCTTCATGGACATATCGTAAACATGATGGATGAATCTTATGTACCTGTTCTCTAATCCATCTTCCAAACGATGTCCACTGTTCAGCATAGGCCTCTCCCAATAGCCCCTACACATCACACACATCACATCATATCACATCACAGCTCGGTGCCACTTGTGTCCACCTGCTTCCCGCGATGTATGTTGACCGTTCTACCTTGAGTGGGGACATCTTACGCTACGCTAGCTGCCGATATGCCCCAGAGGACTCATCAATAAATAGATATAACATATTACATTAATGACAGAGACATGTCGCTACGTGCGAGGGGCATGGAGCGAGTGCGACTCCAAAACCAACATGCGCACCCGAAAGCTCACCCTGAAGAAAGGTGACCCAGCCAGTTGCGAGGGTGTCAAGATCATACAGAAGAAATGCAAGAAAGGTATAGTGAGATTTTTACATTTTTAACTTTCACGCGAAACGCTTGGGATGCGCGTCATCTGCGCCGTTAGTCAATAGGCGTGAATTGTAAGGGCATATCAACTATTTAGGGCCAAATCCTGCCATGATTGTTAGAATTCCGTGCGAATATACGGCGGTACACTTAATGAAGCTTGTAATGCGATATCTAGCTTGCCGCTACGAGAAGTCCTCCTGGAGTGAATGCAGCCCTAATGGGGAGATGTCCCGCACTGACATGCTGAAGGCGAATAGCGATGCTAGCTGCGAGCCGAGCAGGCGCATCACCAAGAAATGCAATAAGAACAAACAGATCAAGACCCCCAAGGAAAAGAAAGGTTTGTTCGATGCACATATTAGTTACTAGTGATGGAACCGTTCACAGGTAGCAAGTGAAAAATCATATTATATAGGTTTTCATAGGTAGAACTTGCTACCGACATAGGTAGAAACTGTAAAAAATCATTGTAATGATTGCAATGAAATCTCAAAGCGTTCGGTAATATCACGGTGTGTATTATAAATCATCGGCCAGTGACTTCTTAGGATTACGTGTCATAGCGAATATTCACTATGAATAAAATCATTGTATATGTAAATCACAGGTGAAATAACAGTGAGAGAGAAATATAATTTCACCTAATGAAAATTAATTGCAGGTAGCAATCATTTCCATGCCTATTAGTTACGCTTCACCCTTTAGGCTCGAGTAGCCTATGTATTATTTCAGAGTAAAATCTATCTCCTTACCAAATTTCATTCAAATACGATTAGCCGTTTTTGCGTGGCCCTTAAACAAACTTCCTAAAAATTCTTTGATGAAATAATTCCCGTAGATTCCTACGTTAGACGCGCTCCGTAAGTAGCAAGTTAAAACTATAGTTTAGAGGTTAAATATTATCTGTGCTTGTCTAATAGGCGAACCCGATCTCCTCTCCTTTCTTCCAAATATGATCCATCTAGTTTAATAGACATTTCGCCAGACACATATTTAACCTACTACTAGCCTACTTTGGAAAATCAAAATGGAGCAAGCGCAGTCTCTCGTCCCCGACTGAAGCGTTGACAGTACGTTTGTCAGGTGTTTAGACGGTCGCATTTTGAACGTTATTTAGTATAAGTGGTGACCGTGCACTTGGCTGGGCTATGAAGTGGGCCCGCCCGCTTCGACCTATAGTAGACCAATAGTTTCATTTCCTTAGCTTCACTTTAGCTTAAGTTGTCAGGAAATGAAGCGATCCTATCGGTGGAAGCGGGTGGGCTCGCTTCATAGCACGGCCAAGTAAGTGGGCCGTCACCCTAAAAGTAACCCGTCTATTTATATAATTTAAAGGTCACTGTAACAATCACTTTCCCATCTATAATACCTACCTCGAGTAAAGGACGTTGGTCATTGACTGTATCTAAGGACGCTGACAATTTAATATTGGTTGTGATTCATTAAAGGCCATTATCTCAGTTCATTGCTCATGCTGGTCGCAGGACGTTGGCCTCAGCATGTAATAATCCTGTGCGCAGACTAGTACCGAGTGCCTTTGGCTGGCGGGTACCGGGACTGGAGTCAGGTCATACCGACGAGCGGCCGTCTGTGTCACTCAAGTACCATGATAATTTTCATTAACTTTGTTCTGTTAGGTAGGAACCCGGTGTTTACTAGGTATTATAGGTCATATGCATAAGCTTAAGGGTAATAAGGGTGTTAAGGGTGTAAGGGGTGTAAGGGGTAATAAGGGTGTTATCACATCAATCGATTGGTAGATCCATCGATCCGTTGATCGAGTGGTGATCGATCCATCGATCGATGTCAGAAGGACAGTTCCTATTCCGACAGTTCCTACATAGAACAGCTTTCGATCGATCATTAATCGGTAGATTGGAACACTCAAATATTTTGTATTGTATCGTACGTAACGAATTGTTAATATGTATAATTTTGTTTACAGGCCGCAGAAATCATCAATAAGAGTTGGGCCTGAAACTATGCAGAATACTATCATTTATTATAGTGATATTTATCTCGCTGTTCTAATTTCTGCAATAGTGCCAAACATGGACGGTTTAATAATTGTGTCTAACGATTTAATTAAGTCGTGAATTAGTTATTAAGTATAACATTATTATTATAATAAATAGTGCGATTTGTCTGTTAATAATCAATTGTATTATTACTAGCTAATGTTAAGTAGTAGGTACTTACTATATTCATATTATTATATTATCGTGACATCTAGGCACGAATAAATCTAATTTGATAAGAATAAATAAATTATAGAAAATAAAGGAATTCTATTAAAAAATAAGTACTTAACAATTTGTTTTATTAATTCTACCTGCTACTATTTACTACCTATTCCACCACACGATTGCTTGTGTATCTCAAGTCGTGTTTGTTCAACCTTGGCCATCAAATAAATAAAACACGTCATTATTTAAGTACATAATCACTATATTATTTTTTTAAATAATAATCTGACGATTTATTTGAGCCTCATTCAATTTATCGAATAAATATTTTGCACCTATATTTAAAAACGTCTCCCTTAACGTATTGAACGAGACTCAAACGCGTCGCAGATTACATAATCATTATAAATTAAATAAATAAATAATTAAATTCTTATCAATAATAAATAAATACATGCTGATAGAAAAAAGAGAATCGTAATTATTTAACATGAAACGACAGACCACGCGGAGGGTATCCGCGGGTTTCTTACTATCCGCCAACAGATGTAGCGTGTGTCGTTATATATCACAGGTCAGAGCGTGGGTGGCGCGGCCGGGTGCCGTGGTGACGTCAAGCTATGTTGTGACGTCACCCTGGTCCAGCGCGCCCGTTGTCATGGCAGTATCACTTGAACAGTTGCTTGGCGTAGTGCCATATTCTGAAGAAGTACTCGTCGCGGCGCAGCAGCGAGCCGCGCGCGTACGAGCGGATGTCGGCGTCCATGTTGTACTCGCGCATCCACGAGGTGGTCGTCTGCGTGCTGAACGACGTGGGCTCGGTCGCCTCCGTCTGCTCACCAGGCTCCTCGTCCGCGTGGGAATCTGACCAAGTTACCATCATTTAGTAGCGCAAAGAGGGAGCAACCAAAAGCTGAGTAAGCGCATGGGTAGGGAGATACAGGATAGGACTACAAATCTGTACATTTTACGTGTAAATACTACCATATAGAGGTATCGTTATTCTTAAGATTGGGAGCACCCAAGCTTGGTTGATATTATAGTTGGTTAAATAAACATTCAAGGAAAGTTGGTAGTGAGTAATAAAGTATAACAATAATAGATAGCTAGGAAACCATCTACAAAAGGGGTAGGGAAAAATGAAGTGACATAAAATATTATCTCACCTTCTCCAGGTATGACCTTGAAAGGTTCGTCGGGCTCTAGTGGTTCACTGAGACCAATTTCGTTGCGCGCGTATATCCTAATCATGTACGTGTGGTTCTCTCCGAGGTCCTTGATGTTGAACTTGAGCGTGTTGGCATCGACTTTGCCGACCTCCATCCACATGGTCTTGGTAACGTCACGGATGGCTATGTTGTAGCCCAGCAGTGGGGCGCCGCCGTCCCATTCGGGGGTGCCCCATGAGGTCATCACGATGTTGTTGCCAACGGTGCGGATCTCGAGCGGCGCCGTCGGTGGCGATGGCACGGCTAGAAGAAATAAATATTTTTATGTAGATAAAGTTTGTTTTCTTATTTCCTGGTGACCCCTTGAGACAGGTAGGTACTTCTAACCGTCAAGATACAACAAAAGCTTGGTTTAGGTTTTTGTCTATTGGAGGAAGTAAGATATATAAGGATTCTGTAGGTATAGGCCGCTTGTTGCGAAGTGCTACTTGCTGTGAGAGGGCCCGCGGTTATATAACATCGATTGACATTTTCTAAGAACTCGACATGTGACAAACGGGCAGCAAGTGGCTCGCAGCTATTTAATTTGCAACAGATACTCACTGGCATGCCTTTCTAGGCGCACTGTCTGCGACTCGGCGGGCAGGCTCACGCCAATGGCGTTCTCTGCTGATATCCTGAACACGAGTTCCTCCTTCTCCCTGAGGTTCTCGATGCAGTGCTCATAGACGGAACCGCCCACAGTAATAAGCTTAGTCCACGACTTTCCTTTCACAGTCTTGTACTCGATGATGTAATCTAAAAAGAAATAAACAATTAAATATCGCTAGACCAACCCACGCCAAGTTACTTATTTTCCCAACTAAGCTACGATTGCATACGGTACTGGTCTATGGACTGGGAAGATCCCAGGAACGTCCAGACCAGGGTGAATTACGAAAACACCCGGCTTGGAGAGGTTACCACTTGCTATCAATTCAGCACGGTGTAAAAGTAATAGAATAAAAAATGTTGGTACTTGTGATGACGCTGCCTCCGTCACTCAGCGGCGCGGCCCATTGCAGCGTCACCGACCTCGAGGTCGCCTCTTTCACTGCGAAGTTCTGTGGCTGCGATGGTGGCGCTGCAAACATTATTAAATTATTAATACTCTATAATTACATTAACGTTCTCATAACTTTATACAATAGTAGTCGATGGTACGGGATTTCATGGTAGGCCCATCCCGCACACGCCGCCTCAATTTGGAGAGGAGATTTTGCTTATAGTCCACCACCCTGGCCAGTAGGCCAGTGGGTTAGTGAACTTTCACAAACTACGGCTACGACGCTACGTCGACAACTACGGCTCCAGGCCACGCCAGTCACCAATCGACCAATGAAGCTATCCAACTAAATAATTGATCGATGCTATCGATAACAACAAAGAGAATTTTATATGGATAACACAAAATCTAGAGGGCAATAGACAAGGGAGGAATTAAGAAGATAATTATATATGAATACTTGAGGGAGATAGGTACCCAGTGGCGAATCGACACATTTCCAAGGTTATAGGCTGTAAAGTTTTTGCCGCCCTTGCTAGGAAATGACAATTGTAGACAATTGTAATTTCCTATACTCCATTTGTTATAGCATTAGACAGAAGTTAAAAAAGGTTATTTTTAGTGTCCACTTTGTAATAAAAAAGTACAATTAACGAGTTACAGTTACGATTGACGTCGAATTTATAATAATCTATTTATATACCAGCTTGTCACATCTAACTGTAATAATATTAATTATTTATCTTATTAAATATATTGCCTTTCATTTAAATAATTATTATTTCATTACAATTTAAAATTAGTGCCGATGCTAAAAACCTAAAAGAAGCAGGCGTGAACATACCGGGAACGTTTTTCGTTTCACTATAATCCTACCAAATCTAAAATTTTACCTAATCCCTTCAGAGGTTATGACAGCAGGGTATTTCTAATTTTGTCGGACTATGTTATCTATGAAATTGACGTAAATGTTTGATTCATTTTTTGTTGTCAGTTTAAAATGTGATACCTACGATGTTATTACGAATAAAACATAATATAAAAAAGTACTTTTATTTTGTTTATCGTAGTATTTAGCTAGTATTTTAGATTTATATATCAAAATTTATGTTAAAACAATTTTAATGTAATGACTCTAAATAAAAGTTGTTTTGACTTGGAAATAAAATGTTTTGCATCCCTGCTTCTGCGAGCCTCTTATGTCTAATGTTATAATAAATGGAGTATAGATTATTTTTACATTCCAAAAATTTCGTTAAAATTGTACGTTAAATAGTCATCGGCAAATTTGTGGCCGAGTTCTCTCGGTTATACAAAAATCTGCCGCCCTAGGCTCCAGCCTACTCAGCCTGCTGGTAAATCCGCCACTGTAGGTACCTACTTGGTAATTGGTAGCAATAAATACCGTGTTCATTGCAAAATGTGGGTACTCACATAGCGTCTTTCCTATTGTTATCTTCTCATCGGATGTATACGGCAGACTGGTACCGATCTCGTTCCTGGCACATATCCTGAACTGGTACGTGGTGTTGATAGTCAGCTTCTCTATCCTGGCACTGGTGCTGGTGACGGTCGCCACGTGCCGCCACTTTTTACCCTCCTGCTTGATCTCCACGCTATAATCCAAGATCGGGGAGCCACCGTTCTTCTCCGACGGGTACCATGTTATGGTCACAGAGTCGGAGTCAATGCCATATAGCCCTAGAGGGCCTAGAGGTGGTGATGGCACATCTGGAAATAATAAGTTAAATGTAATTAGAAAACTATTACGCAATTAATTAACTAAGCATTGCGCCTACAGTAATTAATACTGCAATGAATTACTAACTAACGAAAATAACTATTTCTACATCTGTTACGTATTTTATAGTGCCGCCGTGCCAACGAAGTCGTCAGTAAATAGGTACCTTTATATTGAACTTACAAGTAGAATACGCGATCCGACTCTACGTATACTATAAAATCTACAATATATTCACATGGGTCGGGGGCACTATATTATGAATTGATAATGTAATTTTTTTTTTTTTTTTTTTTAATTGACTATATGTTGTTGGCCAGAGTGGCCATAACAACTTCACCCGGACAGAGGGCGAGCGCAAGTGCGCTCCAGCCATAGGGGCAGGGGGGCAGCTAGCTCAAGGGCGTCACTAGGGACACGACCTCGGCTTGGGCCGCTGCCAGGAGAGGTGGCGAGGGTAAATCTACCACCGGATCGGAACGCGACTGGTATTGGTAGCCCCCTACTCAGAGAAAAGCACCCCAGATTCTTGTTGGAATATTATATAAAGAATAGAAGGAATAATATTACGAATAAATCTTTTGATCATTTTTTTAACACTTGAGTAGTAGGTACTCAATTGGTTTTTGAAGACTACTGTTCAATTGACATTGGCACAATTATCAAAACGGACAAGCCAAAACGAAAAAAAATACTGCTGTCAAATGTCATTGCTGCTCCGCGCGCGAAACAGAATATTTTTAAACAACAAATATTTTCGTGTAAATTACGAAGGAAATTAGGTACTGTGGTGTTAGTGGAAACAAAATACAATGCTAAGTGAAGTGTCAGTGTTGTGTAGTGAACCTAATATCGATCTTCATCCTATTCCGTAGGTAGGTACGACTTTTTTACCTCTTTTACCTAAGCTGTTCCAAAAGTTGAAAACTTTTAGCGCTAACTGCTTACTCGTAGGTAGCTAAAGTATGGTTTACCGTAAAAAATTGTAAACACTACTACGCCTGTATTGTCCGCAAGAATGTCGTTTAGGTACTACCCAAAAATTTATTCATTGGTGCTGCGCAAACGTAGACACTTGTGTTGTGGGTCGGATACAAGGTACCAGTGAATATATTTTTTTATATAAGTAATCAATATGAAATCAACCACTCCCCACGCAGTCGTAGACACTATTTGTCTGCAGTTGCTTCCACTAGACACATACACTAAAAGTGGTTGGTGTAGGTCACTGGAAACTAAAAGTGGTCTGTTGAAGACTCAAGTGGGTAAGGGCCAACCGATCTAGACAACTGACCAATTGCCGCTACCAGACATAGCAACTACGGTTTCCGATGATGGTGTGCCAGTGTCTAACAAAATCTGTCTCCATTTGCACAGTGCCTATAAAGCGACTCCTATGGCCAGTGCAATAATACAGATGTGTTTGAGTTTTTTTTCAAGTTAACTGATTAGCTTCCAGGCTCAGGAAATTTATGTTTTCTTAAATGTTGATGCAATTAGGTTTTTATATATATCTGGCTCATGACTCCTTTGCAGATATTTAGCTATGGCCTAGGTATAGTTTGAGATTTGGCATTTGAAAAACTTCATCCTGTACTTATATTGTTTAAGCAGTTAGCAGCCGTCTAGAAACTTTCAAATAAAAATAAATATAACCGAGAAGAAGTATTCTATGATCAAGGAGGAGGGGTGAAGCCACAGGGCTAAATAATTTTCGCTGCTCTCTTATATATATGAGTGAAACACAAGCAGGGCAGCTTACAGTACCTAACAAAAAAATTTAACTCGTTGCCAAGACAATAAAAGTTTATGGTGAAGTTTGTATAATATTTGATGTATTTATTTGTTAGCTGATGGCCCACTGCTAACTATACCTATGAACTGCCACAGCGGGTGCATTAACAATGGACAAACAGACACCTCCCAACCAAGCAAGCCGATGGTACCACTCCCATTACCTATGCTCTGCATCTAGATGTCAGGACATCGGATCGGAGCAGGAGATGCAATAAGAAATTCCTTTGCGTAGGTGTAAAGCAATTACTCACCAAGAGCTGTCTTTATGACTATAGGTTCACTCTCGAGCGCTTCAGAGAACCCGATGGGGTTTTGTGCCATAATACGGAACATGTATTCACAGTTTTCGTTCAGTCTTTGTATGCAGTAGGTGTCCACGTCTTTGTCGACTTCGGCAACCTTAACCCATTGGTTCATGTCTGGCTCGTGCTTCTCGATCGCGTATTTCGTGAGCTCCAGCCCACCGTCGTCCACTGGCGGCTTCCATTCGATGGTAACGGACTCGCGGCTTATCTCGCGCATCACCACTGGACCTTCTGGCTTGCTCGGCTTGTCTGTCATTTTCAAAATAAATAAAACATTATGTTACCTA
Source organism: Notodonta ziczac (assembly GCA_918843915.1). Classification (NCBI taxonomy): domain Eukaryota; kingdom Metazoa; phylum Arthropoda; class Insecta; order Lepidoptera; family Notodontidae; genus Notodonta; species Notodonta ziczac. The sequence continues at coordinate 3,969,623 of OU974038.1, read as the reverse complement.
TTTTTTACCATGAACTACCTACTTTGGGCAAAGAAAATAACTTTTTGTATAGTTAATTGAGCGTAGGCCGCTAGTTTCACTTTAACAGGTAGGTAAGTGGTTGCGGGATCGATTCTCGTCAGGACAAATTTTGTAATGGTCTCTTTGTTGTGTACATTTGCCAGAGTGCTACTGGGATCGCCTCTAGTCTACGGCAACCATACCTTATTGTGATATTAAATTATATTATACCATTTACTACTACTATTTTTGTTACTTTAAACCCGTGGTCTCCAAACTGCGGCCCACAGCTGGTATTTATACGGCCCGCCGCAATGGAAACAACTTTAATGACTATCGAAATTGATTTTGAATACTACGAAGGTAAGTAAATAAATGTATTCGGAACTTGAACACTCAAATTGTTCTATGTGGCACTTCACAAAAAAATTGTAACGACCACTGCTTTAAACCTAGTTACATATATGACTTGACTTACCGTAAACTTTAAGTGAAAGTTCCAACGATGTTGTTCCAGCCTTGTTGCTGGCCTCAATTAAGTACTTGCCAGTGTGTGATCGGATCAACTCCTTGATCGTTATTGTGCTGACATACTCCTCGGTTGTTATTTGTACGTCCTTCGATCTCTCTATCCTGGAGCCGTTCACGTACCAGCTGATAGAGGGCGCGGGTATGCCTTCCACCGTCGCGGTGACTGACCATTGCTCGCCCACTCTTTGTTTCTGTACCACCTCGTCTTCGGACACCGTTATGACGGGTTTTAGTTGTACTTCAAGGGAGCATGAGGTCTCAATCTCGCCGTGTTCGTTGGAGGCGGTGCACGTGTATATGCCTTCTGTGGCCTCCGCAGCAGACACCACGAGTGTGGCCACTCTGTTGACGTATGTGGCTTTAGCAGTCTTCATCTTTTTGCCTTCCTTCAGCCATGTCACCTTAGGTTCGGGCACACCGCCGAATATGCAAGTCAGTTCGACATCCTCGTTGGGTCCACTGACAACGTCCTTGAGTGGTTTCTCGACGGTCGGCGGCTGGGCCTTAACTATCTTCTGTACAAGGATGTATTCCGTCACTTCTGACGCCTCGCTGACCCCCACCTCGTTGACAGCAAACACTCGGAACCTATACGATGACTTGGACTTCAAATTTGCTACGGTATATTGAGTTTTCTTGATATTTTCAATTGATATCCACCTGAAAATAAAATTTGGTATTTCATTCAAGTAACTACGAGTAAAAAAAAATGTTTGTAAATTTGAAAGTAGGTACTTACTCAGTGGTGTTAATTTCCTGATATTCAATGATGTAACAGTCTATCTCCGAATGACCCTTGTCTTCAGGCTCATCCCAACACATGTTCACTGAATCATTGCTGATTTCCAATATGTTTGGTTTTCCGGGCGCCGAAGGAATATCTGAATAAAAATATTTTCTATAGTAGTCCAGTTTTATTTATGCGTATAATAGTGATAATAATTAAGACTTATACCACTCCTCGATGGCATAACAGAATTATAGTATGGTTCTAGTGCATATCTATATATATGTCGCAGCCAAATAGCTTAATTCGCCGTTCAATTAACAGCCTAGGCACTTAACTAAACAGCGCCGTTCAACTAACGGCCTAAATGATATTCAGCCGTATCGTCTATTACAAAATTTAATAAACTGGCTGGCTAATGCTTAGGCTACTGGTTGACATTTAAGTACTACAAAACTTTTTCAAAATACTACCCAAGTGAACGACCTGGATGGGTTTAGGTTAGGGTTATTTTTTATGACCCCACAGAAACCCCACCCGGCAAATAGATTCGGTGGATCTAAAAAAATCGTAAAAAACCTAAGTACCTAATAAAATTATTCCATCAAAGTTGTTATTTTCCGACGCCATATTGACCAAGGAGAATCCTACTAATATTATAAATGTGAAAGTTTGTGAGTGTGGATGTATGTAAGTATGTTTGTTACTCCTTCACGCAAAGACTACTGAACGGATTTGGATGAAATTTGGAACACAGATAGTTTATAACCGGGATTAACATATAGGATACTTTTTATCCCGATAATCCCGAAATTTTTGTTACGTTAAATACTACGCGGACGATGTCGGCGGGCACACCTAGTATAGAATATAGAGATATTGACAGTTTGGTGAGTTTCAGCGCTAGGTGGCAGAAAGTAGAACTAAATTGAAATGAACAGGCTAGGCAGGTAATTAAACGGCTAGGCAAGTAGTTAAACGTTATCGATCCAAGTAATTTGCCTAGCTGTTTGATCAAATGGCTGAATATCATTCAGGCCACTAGTTGAACGGCGCCGTTTAGTTAAGTGCCTAGGCTGTTAATTGAACGGCGAATTAAGCTAGTTGGCCGCGACATATCTATATAATCAATGATATTTTATCATTGCCTGCCTTCAGACAAACAAGAATAACAGTTATTCTTTTAATCTGCGTGCGTATCATGAATATAAGTCATGCAAATGCACTCACCCAAGACAACAAGATTGATTTCGACATTCGCCTCTCCGCAGTTGTTTTGGAGACGCAAGCGGTATGTGCCGGCGTCGGTGAATTCCACCTTCTTGATCGTTAGGCTAGCCGCCTTGGAGTCGATGGTGGGCTTGGTGTGCTTGGTCTTTTTGATGATCTTCGAGTTGACTACCCACTCGTCGTTGGGCTGCGGCGCGCCCTCATACTGCACGAGCAGTGTCGTGTCGCCACCGCGCTTCACTCTGTACTCTGTATCGTAGCCCAATATCTTTGGCGGGAACTCTACAACTGCAACAGTTTCAGAAATGTATATTGAGCGTGGGTACACCTGTTCCGAGTAAGTTTCCATTAAGGAATAAGAATAATGTCAAATAAGGTCATTATTTGACATTATTCTTATTCCCACGCATTGAGGTGCCCAAATGCATGGGCCTAACAATAATTAAACTAATTTCCAATTTTGCATGGAAATAAGAAAAGAAGAAGGAAATCACCTTTTTATTAAAGTACTATTTCTTAAACACCAGGTGCGGCGGAATGGACTGGTGGTAACAACGTCTACGACATCTACTTGTAGTGTTTATTATTTATTAATTATTTGTGTAATTCTTGGTATAAAAGGTAAGTCACTGGAGCTATTATAATATTTATATTAATATCTACTACCCTTTGTAATTATTGTTTATAAGGAACTGGCGATAAAAAAGACATGTAAAAAGACAAGCCCGCTGAGTTTCTTGCCGGATCTTCTCAGTCGAGGTAGGGATGCCCGTTACGATACGATATATCGGAATATCGATACAGCACTATACGATATAGCGATATTTGATTCGATATTTTGACCATACGATACGCTTCGATATATCGCATTCTTATAAAAATATCGCATTAACGTATCGTATCAAACTATGTCGGTCACTATTATCAGTTGTCGCAACTTCAGTTCCTTCTGAACGCCTGTTTTCTTTAGCTGGACACACACTTTCCGAAAGCCGTAATAGGTTAAATCCACAGCGCTTATCAAAATTATTATTTTTGCGTTGTTTAAGTACTGATCAATGGCAATTGTGATTTTTTTTTTGTTGAGTAAAACTATTTTAACTACATATAATTATTTGTTTATTTTTAAAAAATAAAATAATATAGTAAAACTACTAAAAAGATAACCCTTTGCACGATATATACTCATTATATCGCATATTAATTGAAAGGCATGCGATACGGTTACGATACGATATATCGATACAAAGGAAATCGATAATATCGCGTATCGATACAACCAAGTTCGATACAGTTACGATGCGATATATCGATACAATACACTTTTTTGGGCATCCCTAAGTCGAGGTCGCGTTCCGATCCGGTTGTAGATATTAAGAAAAAAAAAAGTAAAATTGACATTAAACGATTTGAATTTGAATTATTAGTAGCATATGTTTTTACCTACATTAGTTATTAATCAAGCTTGAGGAGTTATGGTATATTTTGTACAAACCTTCCACTATCAATTTCGTTGAGCATTTAGCATCCAGCAATACGCATGAGTATTCGCATTGGTCTTCTTCGGTACATTTCCTTATGATCAATGTACGTTTTGTGACGTCCGATATCAATGTGAACTTTTCAGTATCTTCTATTACAGACTTCTTTTTCAACCAAGTGACTTGTAGTGTTTCGTCCGGAATTTCCACCGTCAAGTAAGCATCGGAATTCGCCGGGACGACTATGCATTCCGGCAGCCGCAGCGTGAAGTCGATGGACGGTTCTTCGACGGTGAGCCTGGCCGTGCACTTGTCGTTGCCGACCTCGCAGCTGTAAGTGCCAGCGTCGCTGAGTTCACAGTCGTATATCTTCAGCTTTTGCTTCTTACCGTCGATGGTAAGCTGAATGTGATTCGAAAATTGAATTTCTGATCCATCCTTGAACCATTGCACCAAGGCATCGCCTTTGGTAAGTTCGATATCGAATGTGGCTTTATTTCCCTTATTGACTTTTTGATCTTGCAAACGCGATATAATTTCAGGAGGTAACTCTACGACGGTGACTTCCGCTGTGCATGCGTCGTCGCGCAGTTTACAAGTATACTCGCCTTCGTCATGTACTGAAGTATTCCTAATGTATAATTTTCGTACGTTTCCTCGTTTTTCAAGTTCATATTTATTCTTCTTCGGTTTGATTTGTTCACCGTCTCTCTCCCACATTACATCTGCAGTTTCAGAATTGATTTCAACCTCTAGAATAGCGACATCTCGTTCTTTAACTTCAAAGTCTTGTAATTTGCGTAAGAACTCTGGTATTGTCTCGTGAACTATTAACTTTGTGTTAGTTTCTTGGCCTTTAACAACACATTTGATGACACCGACGTCGGTAAGCTTTGTTTTCTTGATTCGTAGTTTATGCACCCGACCTTCTTGTATGACTTCTCTATGGTCCATGCCGCTAACTTCCTTGCCATTATGGAACCATTTAGTGGAAACAGTGTGTGATGTATGACACTCCAATATAACGGTCTTCCCTTCTTCTGTGTCGTAAGTGGTATTCAGGTTTTTCACGAATGTTACTTTATCGACATCGATGGTGACTCTAGCACCATGCGACGCTTTCCCAGCGCTGTTTGAAGCGACACATTTATAATCCCCGGAATCGATTTCAGAATCAACACTTGAAATTATTAATTCTATGTTTTCACCGTCAAAGTTTTGTGTCACCGTTTCCGATGGGGTGATTATTTGATTATTTCTGTACCAAGTTATCGATGGTACAGGATTGCCTGTGACTTTTGCAACCAGCTTTATTGTTCCCTTTTCTTTTACGGTTATTTCTTGGAACCTGTTTATGAATAACGGAGGCTCAGCATTTTCTTCAGTTGGTTCTAAAACAAACAATAAAAACCAATATAAATAATTATGATTATGAAAATCTACCAAGTTATAAAAGAAGAGAAACCTGTCGAAAGTTTACCATTTATGCTCGATTCTATTCTAAATATTATTTTGTATATAGATTTAAACAATAGATATATCTTATATAACCGATGGGCTTAAAACGTTGCATTACATGATAACAGTAATAAAAAGTGTCTTACCTTCTATATTAATAACAGCACTAGTTTCCGCTGTACCCTCTGAGTTAACGGCTTTCAGTGTGTACACTCCGTCATCGCTGCCTTTCTTTGGCTTTATAATAGTGACCGTATGAGTATCGCCATCAGATTTGGTTGCGAGCGATTTGACCGGCTTATTATTCTTGTACCATGTCACTGTAGGCTGCGGATTACCGACTACTTGTGTAGAAAGAACCACGCTTTCGCCTTCCCTTATTGTCATGCTTTTTAATGGTTCAATAACCTGCGGCTTCTCTTTTTGCCCCGTCTTAATCTTCAATACAATCGGTAAGCTCGCTTCACCTTCCCTATTAACCGCCAGTACGGTGTATGTGCCTTCTTGGAATTTCTTGACATCTGAGATCTTTAACACACTGCAATACATATGCATGTCTGATTCCGTTGCTATGGAGATGTTATCGTTCGGTATTATCTCTTCACCTTTAAAGAACCAGGCTATATCAGGTTCTGGAATTGCTACTAGTCTGCATTCTAAGAATATCTGCGAGCCCTCATCAACGTATTGAGCTTTGGGCCGCTTAGAAAATGTTGGAGGAATTCCTTCCAAGATGTCAGCCAGAGATGATTCCCTCGAAAGGCTCTTTCGGGAAAGAATTGTCATTTCAGAGCCATGATCGGACAGCGGAGCTTCCACTATTAACTCGGTGGTACTGGAAGCGAATCCAGCCGCGTTCTTAGCGACACAGGTGAAGGTTCCGGCATCTTCTGGGAATACTTCTCTGATAACTAAAGTTGCTACGTTGTCATCATCATAATACATCTGGAAATCTTGAGAAGGCTTTATGATAGCTGTTTGTCTAAACCACGTGATTTGTGGTCTAGGATAACCTTCGACTTGACATTCGAATTGTATTGTAGATCCATCTGGTGTGTGCTTTGGTCGTAATTTTTCCGTGAAAATGGGAGCTATAGCCTGCTCTTCGGGCGTAGGTTCTGCGAAATAAAATTCAGTAAGTAATAAATAGCCCCTCAGGAGTAAGTAATACATAAATATTAAGCGATAAGTATATAAAGTTAACATAAGTTCTACTGCCCTTTTGATCAATCACACAGTGAGCACCGCACGCTATTTTAACAGAATAACACTACCTATTAAATCATCATCCGGTAAGGAATCCCTTTTAAATCTACAGTAAACGAAATTAAACAAAAAACGTCGTACTCACTCTCAAATACAGGAAGCTTATCAATCTTCTCGTTGAGTTTCTTCTGGAGGTAAAGCGTGTAATTGGCTTCATCCATTAGATATTGTGCTGGAACCCATCCTTTTTCTTCTGTTAAATGCTTACGCACGAACCACCAGTCCTGATTTGTCGTTTCTAAAATACAAATACTGTTAGTTGTAAAGTCTTTATGGAATAAAAAGTTTACTTAACATACATGTTTTTACTTTTCTTACCCAATATGTATAGACGTTCACCCTCGACTAAGTTGATAGCCTCGTCGGTTTCGGCTACGTAGGAATATACAGCAAATACCGTGTCTCCACTTCGTACATCCAGAGGCGTATCTGTAAATGATTTTTAGATTCCATAATAAATGTATAGTTAAAAAAAAAAAAGACACTATAACTTCAACATAATTTACTTAAACAACTGATTCACATTCAGGCTTACCTGGAAACTCTTGTTCTCTGGCAATGCTCATGGAAACATCTGCCTCTGAAAATATATTTAATGGTATTTATTATGAGGATATTCGTATTCATAAGGAAATGCAGAATAGCTTTTCTAAAATTCATGCTTTGTTTTTAAGTTTAAAATAAATAATAAAATTACTTTTAAAAGCTAAGCAGTTTGGTAGTGCCGTGCTTATATATGAGTATGTTTCGAGTTATTTATTGTTGTAAGAGTTAAGGATTAATTATAAAATCAATTACAAGAAGCTTTATTATGTAGTTAAACTTATTACTAAATAAGCGATATCCAACTTATTAAATAATTATCAGAAGTGCGTCGTCGACATGTTCGCGTCTTACATTCAAAAAGCGAAAACAGGCACTGAGCGATGTCATTGGCCAGTGGCCACAACTAAAGGCGGTTATGCGTTCCAATTTAACGCTATCGCGTTCGGCGTTCTTTGTGCTCAACTACATTAATTATTTTAAAACAACGATTTAAAAGATAAGTACTCAAAATTAAAATAAGGTAATGAGTGTGCTCATGGTAGAGCTGTACTGGTATTTTATCTTATAATTTTATATGCGAATTTTATTTGTCAACCAAGATTATCACAATTATTACGTATTTCACATCGTTGCTGAGCCTAAGAAGTCAGAACGCGTTGTAACCATTTTATCACTAAATAGTGTAGTGGCTGTTTTCGTCAGTCTTATACATACTAGTATTATTATAGATGCAATCCTTTTTATTACTTACGCATACTATTGTATGCAAATTGTATTGTTATGATAGCGCAAAATATCCAATAGCAAACATTTTAGAAGTAGAAAGCATTCAAGCATTAATTTACGTACTAGATGTTTTTACCAGTGCACAAAATTGATGTGGTTTCAGTACTAATAGAAAGACATATAAGCTTATGATATAATTATATGCATTAAAATATTGATCAACTATAAATTATAAGGCAAGATTTTATAAACATTACAAGCAAGTAGTTCTGTTGGCCACTAATTGTATGCTTGTGGGCTTACGTGATTGGTTTAATCCAGAAGAACTTGGATAATTTCGGTTAGGAGGGCGCTACCTCCAACCCTATTCACGACTAAAATGTAGTTTTATAGAGTAGAACAATGTAACTACCTAATGGCCCCCTCCCCAGAGCATATTTTTTACCCACACATTGTTTGGGCACTCATAAAAATTTCATTCTGCACGGTATTATAGCTTTTTAAGTGGCATTAGTAATAAGGTAAGTGGTATTTGATACAAAAATACTTTTCATAAAGCCTTGAACTGCGTCATCAATCATATTATAGCCAACACTGGCCAACATTTTGAATACCTTGAAGTTTAGAAGGCTTTCTGGGTTTTCTTTTTGCAGAAATAGTTAATTGTTCTTCTCCATATGTCTCTTCAGTAACCCGTTTAGGCTTAAACTCTACACTAAGTTCTTCCACTTCACTAACTTCATACGTAGGTTTTTTAGGTTTACGCTTTATAATCATTTCTACGTTATCGTCTACTTCAGTTTCACTTAAAATTATTTCTTGTGGTTGACTATCGTCTTCTATTTCTTGTTGTACTTGAATTGAAGTTTCATCGGAAGCTTCATTTATAGTCATTTTCTTTTTGGGTTTTAGCTTGATCTTACTTGATAATGATAATTCTTCTTGAGTATACTGTTCAACTTGCGGTTTCACGTCGTAAGACACTTCTTCCTGTTCATCAAATGTGTATTTCGGCTTTCTGTCCAATTTGAAGCTTACATCTTGAGTAATTTCAGCCACCTCATTTGTCTTCGGTTTAGACACTGTTATAGATGACGTAATTTCTTCGGGCAATTCGTTCTTGGTCTGTTTGGTTTTCTTTAGAGACATCATTACATTTGCAGTTTCTTCGACCTTTTCTTCATCACTTTCAATAATTTCAATTACTTGGTCTGGGCCTTCAGTTTCTTCATAAAATTTAATAGAAGCTTCGTCAGCTTCTTCATTAAATGTCGGTTGTCTTTGTGGTTTTAATTTTACTTTGCTTGACATTGATATTTCTTCTTCAGCGTAGGAATCTAACTTTATACTAAACTCCTGCTCCACGTCTTCTTTTGTTTTAGTTGTTTTGGGCCTAAATGTAACATTTTCTGGTTCAGTAATTTCAGGTAATGTAACTGAAGGTTTCCTTACGGTTCTCAATTTTTTTATAGTAACTTCATCTTCAATTTCTTCAGTTTTTTTAATACTCGGTCGCTTAGCTTTTATAGTAAATTGCTCTGGAACATCTTCCTCTATTGCCTCTTGATCTAATGGTACTACCGATGTTTCTTCTATTGTTTCTTCATCTTCCTTATGCTTTTTAGCGTCTACAATATCTTCATATCCAAACATAGGTTTCTCCAATTCAGTTTTTTCTATGTCGGGCAATTTCGGCTGTTTGTAGACTTTTTTCTTAATTTTCTCAGCTTCTTTAACATTGCGTGATAAAATACCGCTTTGGCGCACACTACCTAAAAATGTTATAATAGGCTTCGTTATTTCCGGTGGCCAATCTCTGACATATTTTATTCGACTTTTCAGTTGGAACTTTGGTAAGGTAACTGCGGTTGTGTCTTGTTTTGGTTTTGAAGCAGCTTTTTTCAGTTTAAGTTTAGTAAACTGCGGCCCTTCAACACTTGCTGCGTGTTGTGGTTCACTTATCTCAATACTTTTTCTCTCTATCTTCATGGGAGTTAGTTTAGTTTTTAGTGGCTTTTCCCCTGTTGGTTTTGGTATTTTCGATGAGTCTAATATTGCTACATTATTATCTGTTGGACTTTCTGGCACTGAGTCTTGTAAAATTTCTTGTGGAATATTGGTAGCTTTTAATTTTTTAGGCCTTTTATCAGTTTGAGATATTTCTATTGTTTCTGGAACGATCGGCATTGTATGTTTTTCTGAAGGAGAGATTAATTCGTCATTTGTGTCATCAGGTAACGTTGGTTGAATTTCGCTAATATCTGCTGGCTTCTCCTGGGAGGTTTCTACTGGTTTTAATGTTGAGGAAAGATTTTCCTTTTTCTTTGGTTTTTTAATTTTCTTAATTGGTTCCTGCTTTACTTCCATTTCGGTATCAAGCATTTTTTCTGGTTCAATTTCGTTTATTTTTTCAGATTCATCGACAACTTCAGATTGTTGTTCTTTAGATATTGAACTTATTTTCGGTTGTTCACTATCTGGCTTGGGACTCTCTGGAGCTTTCTCGAGTTTATCTTTCTGTTTCTTCCTTGGTTTTTCTAGTTCATCTATTGGCCTCATCTCTTTTTGATTCGAAATAGTTGTTGTTTGGTGGGCCTCTTGCTTAGTTTCTGTAGGCTGTTTTTGATTTTCAGGGATCTTTTTGATATCTTTTTCTTTTTCTTCTGGTTTAAGGGATCGGTCTTGCTCTTCGGGCTTTAATATAACTTCGACTATCAAAGGTTTTTCTGAAATTTGATCCGGTTTTTCTAATGTTTCAATTGTTTTCTGTGGTTTTACTTCTTCCATTTCATTTTTCACTTCTTCTGACTTTATTTCTTTTGCAGGTGTTTTAATTTTCAATTTAGGGAGTTCTTTTTCTTTTACGTCATCCTTAGGTTCTTGGTCAAATGGAATTTTGGGTTTCTGGTCACTAAAGCCAAAATCGTCAGGTTTTTCTAAGTCAACCTTTTCCAAATCTGGAATAGGTACAATTTTTGCAGGTTTCTTTTTTAATTTTGCAGCTTCCTTAATATTCCGCGATAAGTCACCGTTTTGCTTAACACTACCCAAAAAAGTTATAACTGGTTTCAATTCTTGAGGTGGCCAATCATTAATGAATCTAATACGGCTTTTTAGTTGCACTTTAGGTAATGTAACTGGTGCAGCTTCTTGCCTCGGTTTTTGTGTTGGTTTTTTGAGTTTTAATTTAGTAAATTGTGGGCTCCCAATTTCCTGGGCATGCTGCACTTCCGAAACCTTAATTTTTTCAATCGTCATAGGGGTCAGTTTCAATTTTTTACTAAGGTTCTTTACTGGTTCCTTGATAATATCTTCGGCTGTGTCTTCAGGAACGTGTTGCTCGGTCGGGGTTTGAACTTCAACAGCATTCCGCCTATCCGCTTTTTTCTCTGGTTCCTTCCGGTCTGCTTTCTTTTCTAGCAAATCTGTGAATAAATGAAACAAATAAGTACTGAAAGATTTCATCGAGGATTGCCATATGCAATTCCTGGATATGGCCATGTTTCAAATTGGTGTACAGTAATGTACAATAAGTAGTTTGTTAGAAGTTACAGCACTTAAAACATTTTATGAAGTGCTTCATACTCATTTCTTAACAAAAATGAACTTAACATGAACTTACCAAAAAACCCACAGCATAAATAACCTGTTGTCAAGGTGGAAATGTTTATACGATACATTATATATTACGAGTAGATACTACTTATTAAAAGTAGTAGTAATATTTATGAAATATAGCCAAGCGGTACCCGAGACGCAAGCAGCATTTATCAACGCATGGTCACTTTATCCCTTTGTCTAGACTCTAATTTTTCGTCATGATGACATGACGATGGAAAGTGTAATGTGTGTATGAATGTATGTGTGTGTAATGTAATTGATTTGATATATAGAGTCCAAACCTGGCTTACTTTTGCTAACGCGCTTAGTTATTTTCACCTTCATGGGATTACCTTTTGGAGTTCCAGGCTCTTCGACGGTAGACGTGTTAAACACTTGGCTTTCTTTTGGCACCTTTTACTAACAACAAATATTGAAAAGGGAGTAACGTCATCTTGCCCGGAAATAAGTTCTGAGATCTCTTAATTTGGAACCATATTATTTTTAAATACGCACTTCATAGTTTTAATGTCACCTGAATCTATATCCACTTGTGACACTTGCACTGTTTTAGGGACTTCATCTACTGCATTAGCTGTGTCTGGTTATCGTAAATCTATGAGTGGTGTTGTAGTGTGAGTGTATTCTGTGGTGATGTGTGTAGTTTCTACTTTGGGACCTACCTTCTTTTTGATGATGCGTTTAGTAATTTTCTTTTGTTTGGGCTTACCATCCAGCGATGTGGTCTCCTCCACAGTGGTTTCTTCTGGAAGTTCTACAATTTCCACTGGCTTCAGATCGTCGACTTCTTCAGGCTCCTCATCTTCAGTTACAGTGACCGTTGTGATGGGAGCTTCATCGTCTTTTTGCACAGTGTTAATTTCAGTGACTTCTTCCTTAGGTCCCTTTTTCTTTTTGATAACACGTTTAGTAGTTTTAACAGTTTTTACTTCGCCTGTCTGTGTGCGCACTTGCGACACTTGAACAGTTTCGGGAGCTTCTTCGAGTACTGTGGCTGTGTCTGGTTTGTGTAAATCTGTGAGTAGTGTTGTAGTGTCATCTGTGAGTTCCTCTGTGGTGTGTACAGTGATTATTGGTTCAGTGTCGTCAGTGTGTTCTGTGGTGATGTGTGTAGTTTCTACTTTGGGACCTACCTTCTTTTTGATGATTCGTTTAGTAATTTTCTTTTGTTTGGGCTTACCATCCAGCGATGTGGTCTCCTCTATAGTGGTTTCTTCTGGAAGTTCTACAATTTCCACTGGCTTCAGATCGTCGACTTCTTCAGGCCCCTCATCTTCAGTTACAGTGACCGTTGTGATGGGAGCTTCATCGTCTTTTTGCACAGTGGTAATTTCAGTGACTTCTTCCTTAGGTCCCTTTTTCTTTTTGATAACACGTTTAGTAGTTTTAACAGTTTTTACTTCACCTGTCTGTGTGCGCACTTGCGACACTTGAACAGTTTCAGGAGCTACTTCGAGTACTGTGGCTGTGTCTGGTTTGTGTAAATCTGTGAGTGGTGTTGTAGTGTCATCTGTGAGTTCCTCTGTGGTATATACAGTGATTATTGGTTCAGTGTCGTCAGTGTGTTCTGTGGTGATGTGTGTAGTTTCTACTTTGGGACCTACCTTCTTTTTGATGATTCGTTTAGTAATTTTCTTTTGTTTGGGCTTACCATCCAGCGATGTGGTCTCCTCTATAGTGCTTTCTTCTGGAAGTTCTACAATTTCCACTGGCTTCAGATCGTCGACTTCTTCACGCTCCTCATCTTCAGTTACAGTGACCGTTGTGATGGGAGCTTCATCGTCTTTTTGCACTGTGGTAATTTCAGTGATTACTTCCTTAGGTCCGTTTTTCTTTTTGATAACACGTTTAGTAGTTTTAACTGTTTTGACTTCGCCTGTCTGTGTGCGCACTTGCGACACTTGAACAGTTTCGGGAGCTTCTTCGAGTACTGTGACTGTGTCTGGTTTGTGTAAATCTGTGAGTGGTGTTGTAGTGTCATCTGTGACTTCCTCTGTGGTATGTACAGTGATTATTGGTTCAGTGGCGTCAGTGTGTTCTGTGGTGATGTGTGTAGTTTCTACTTTGGGACCTACCTTCTTTTTGATGATTCGTTTAGTAATTTTCTTTTGTTTGGGCTTACCATCCAACGATGTGGTCTCCTCCACAGTGGTTTCTTCTGGAAGTTCTACAATTTCCACTGGCTTCAGATCGTCGACTTCTTCAGGCTCCTCATCTTCAGTTACAGTGACCGTTGTGATGGGAGCTTCATCGTCTTTTTGCACAGTGGTAATTTCAGTGACTTCTTCCTTAGGTCCCTTTTTCTTTTTGATAACACGTTTAGTAGTTTTAACAGTTTTTACTTCGCCTGTCTGTGTGCGCACTTGCGACACTTGAACAGTTTCGGGAGCTTCTTCGAGTACTGTGGCTGTGTCTGGTTTGTGTAAATCTGTGAGTAGTGTTGTAGTGTCATCTGTGAGTTCCTCTGTGGTGTGTACAGTGATTATTGGTTCAGTGTCGTCAGTGTGTTCTGTGGTGATGTGTGTAGTTTCTACTTTGGGACCTACCTTCTTTTTGATGATTCGTTTAGTAATTTTCTTTTGTTTGGGCTTACCATCCAGCGATGTGGTCTCCTCTATAGTGCTTTCTTCTGGAAGTTCTACAATTTCCACTGGCTTCAGATCGTCGACTTCTTCAGGCCCCTCATCTTCAGTTACAGTGACCGTTGTGATGGGAGCTTCATCGTCTTTTTGCACAGTGGTAATTTCAGTGACTTCTTCCTTAGGTCCCTTTTTCTTTTTGATAACACGTTTAGTAGTTTTAACAGTTTTTACTTCACCTGTCTGTGTGCGCACTTGCGACACTTGAACAGTTTCGGGAGCTTCTTCGAGTACTGTGGCTGTGTCTGGTTTGTGTAAATCTGTGAGTGGTGTTGTAGTGTCATCTGTGACTTCCTCTGTGGTATGTACAGTGATTATTGGTTCAGTGTCGTCAGTGTGTTCTGTGGTGATGTGTGTAGTTTCTACTTTGGGACCTACCTTCTTTTTGATGATTCGTTTAGTAATTTTCTTTTGTTTGGGCTCACCATCCAACGATGTGGTCTCCTCCACAGTGGTTTCTTCTGGAAGTTCTACAATTTCCACTGGCTTCAGATCGTCGACTTCTTCAGGCTCCTCATCTTCAGTTACAGTGACCGTTGTGATGGGAGCTTCATCGTCTTTTTGCACAGTGGTAATTTCAGTGACTTCTTCCTTAGGTCCCTTTTTCTTTTTGATAACACGTTTAGTAGTTTTAACAGTTTTTACTTCGCCTGTCTGTGTGCGCACTTGCGACACTTGAACAGTTTCGGGAGCTTCTTCGAGTACTGTGGCTGTGTCTGGTTTGTGTAAATCTGTGAGTGGTGTTGTAGTGTCATCTGTGACTTCCTCTGTGGTATGTACGGTGATTATTGGTTCAGTGTCGTCAGTGTGTTCTGTGGTGACGTGTGTAGTTTCTACTTTGGGACCTACCTTCTTTTTGATGATTCGTTTAGTAATTTTCTTTTGTTTGGGCTTACCATCCAGCGATGTGGTCTCCTCTATAGTGGTTTCTTCTGGAAGTTCTACAATTTCCACTGGCTTCAGATCGTCGACTTCTTCAGGCTCCTCATCTTCAGTTACAGTGACCGTTGTGATGGGAGCTTCATCGTCTTTTTGCACAGTGGTAATTTCAGTGACTTCTTCCTTAGGTCCCTTTTTCTTTTTGATAACACGTTTAGTAGTTTTAACAGTTTTTACTTCGCCTGTCTGTGTGCGCACTTGCGACACTTGAACAGTTTCGGGAGCTTCTTCGAGTACTGTGGCTGTGTCTGGTTTGTGTAAATCTGTGAGTGGTGTTGTAGTGTCATCTGTGACTTCCTCTGTGGTATGTACAGTGATTATTGGTTCAGTGTCGTCAGTGTGTTCTGTGGTGATGTGTGTAGTTTCTACTTTGGGACCTACCTTCTTTTTGATGATTCGTTTAGTAATTTTCTTTTGTTTGGGCTTACCATCCAGCGATGTGGTCTCCTCTACAGTGGTTTCTTCTGGAAGTTCTACAATTTCCACTGGCTTCAGATCGTCGACTTCTTCACGCTCCTCATCTTCAGTTACAGTGACCGTTGTGATGGGAGCTTCATCGTCTTTTTGCACTGTGGTAATTTCAGTGATTACTTCCTTAGGTCCGTTTTTCTTTTTGATAACACGTTTAGTAGTTTTAACTGTTTTGACTTCGCCTGTCTGTGTGCGCACTTGCGACACTTGAACAGTTTCGGGAGCTTCTTCGAGTACTGTGACTGTGTCTGGTTTGTGTAAATCTGTGAGTGGTGTTGTAGTGTCATCTGTGACTTCCTCTGTGGTATGTACAGTGATTATTGGTTCAGTGGCGTCAGTGTGTTCTGTGGTGATGTGTGTAGTTTCTACTTTGGGACCTACCTTCTTTTTGATGATTCGTTTAGTAATTTTCTTTTGTTTGGGCTTACCATCCAGCGATGTGGTCTCCTCTACAGTGGTTTCTTCTGGAAGTTCTACAATTTCCACTGGCTTCAGATCGTCGACTTCTTCAGGCTCCTCATCTTCAGTTACAGTGACCGTTGTGATGGGAGCTTCATCGTCTTTTTGCACAGTGGTAATTTCAGTGACTTCTTCCTTAGGTCCCTTTTTCTTTTTGATAACACGTTTAGTAGTTTTAACAGTTTTTACTTCACCTGTCTGTGTGCGCACTTGCGACACTTGAACAGTTTCGGGAGCTTCTTCGAGTACTGTGGCTGTGTCTGGTTTGTGTAAATCTGTGAGTGGTGTTGTAGTGTCATCTGTGACTTCCTCTGTGGTATGTACAGTGATTATTGGTTCAGTGTCGTCAGTGTGTTCTGTGGTGATGTGTGTAGTTTCTACTTTGGGACCTACCTTCTTTTTGATGATTCGTTTAGTAATTTTCTTTTGTTTGGGCTTACCATCCAGCGATGTGGTCTCCTCTACAGTGGTTTCTTCTGGAAGTTCTACAGTTTCCACTGGCTTCAGATCGTCGACTTCTTCAGGCTCCTCATCTTCAGTTACAGTGACCGTTGTGATGGGAGCTTCATCGTCTTTTTGCACAGTGGTAATTTCAGTGACTTCTTCCTTAGGTCCCTTTTTCTTTTTGATAACACGTTTAGTAGTTTTAACAGTTTTTACTTCACCTGTCTGTGTGCGCACTTGCGACACTTGAACAGTTTCGGGAGCTTCTTCGAGTACTGTGGCTGTGTCTGGTTTGTGTAAATCTGTGAGTGGTGTTGTAGTGTCATCTGTGACTTCCTCTGTGGTATGTACAGTGATTATTGGTTCAGTGTCGTCAGTGTGTTCTGTGGTGATGTGTGTAGTTTCTACTTTGGGACCTACCTTCTTTTTGATGATTCGTTTAGTAATTTTCTTTTGTTTGGGCTTACCATCCAGCGATGTGGTCTCCTCTACAGTGGTTTCTTCTGGAAGTTCTACAGTTTCCACTGGCTTCAGATCGTCGACTTCTTCAGGCTCCTCATCTTCAGTTACAGTGACCGTTGTGATGGGAGCTTCATCGTCTTTTTGCACAGTGGTAATTTCAGTGACTTCTTCCTTAGGTCCCTTTTTCTTTTTGATAACACGTTTAGTAGTTTTAACAGTTTTTACTTCACCTGTCTGTGTGCGCACTTGCGACACTTGAACAGTTTCGGGAGCTTCTTCGAGTAGTGTGGCTGTGTCTGGTTTGTGTAAATCTGTGAGTGGTGTTGTAGTGTCATCTGTGACTTCCTCTGTGGTATGTACAGTGATTATTGGTTCAGTGTCGTCAGTGTGTTCTGTGGTGATGTGTGTAGTTTCTACTTTGGGACCTACCTTCTTTTTGATGATTCGTTTAGTAATTTTCTTTTGTTTGGGCTCACCATCCAACGATGTGGTCTCCTCCACAGTGGTTTCTTCTGGAAGTTCTACAATTTCCACTGGCTTCAGATCGTCGACTTCTTCAGGCTCCTCATCTTCAGTTACAGTGACCGTTGTGATGGGAGCTTCACCGTCTTTTTGCACAGTGGTAATTTCAGTGACTACTTCCTGAGGTCCCTTTTTCTTTTTGATAACACGTTTAGTAGTTTTAACAGTTTTTACTTCACCTGTCTGTGTGCGCACTTGCGACACTTGAACAGTTTCGGGAGCTTCTTCGAGTACTGTGGCTGTGTCTGGTTTGTGTAAATCTTTGAGTGGTGTTGTAGTGTCATCTGTGAGTTCCTCTGTGGTGTGTACAGTGATTATTGGTTCAGTGTCTTCAGTGTGTTCTGTGGTGATGTGTGTAGTTTCTACTTTGGGACCTACCTTCTTTTTGATGATGCGTTTAGTAATTTTCTTTTGTTTGGGCTTACCATCCAGCGATGTGGTCTCCTCTACAGTGGTTTCTTCTGGAAGTTCTACAATTTCCACTGGCTTCAGATCGTCGATTTCTTCAGGCTCCTTATCTTCAGTTACAGTGACCGTTGTGATGGGAGCTTCATCGTCTTTTTGCACAGTGGTAATTTCAGTGACTTCTTCCTTAGGTCCCTTTTTCTTTTTGATAACACGTTTAGTAGTTTTAACAGTTTTTACTTCACCTGTCTGTGTGCGCACTTGCGACACTTGAACAGTTTCGGGAGCTTCTTCGAGTACTGTGGCTGTGTCTGGTTTGTGTAAATCTGTGAGTGGTGTTGTAGTGTCATCTGTGACTTCCTCTGTGGTATGTACAGTGATTATTGGTTCAGTGTCGTCAGTGTGTTCTGTGGTGATGTGTGTAGTTTCTACTTTGGGACCTACCTTCTTTTTGATGATTCGTTTAGTAATTTTCTTTTGTTTGGGCTCACCATCCAACGATGTGGTCTCCTCCATAGTGGTTTCTTCTGGAAGTTCTACAATTTCCACTGGCTTCAGATCGTCGACTTCTTCAGGCTCCTCATCTTCAGTTACAGTGACCGTTGTGATGGGAGCTTCACCGTCCTTTTGCACAGTGGTAATTTCAGTGACTACTTCCTGAGGTCCCTTTTTCTTTTTGATAACACGTTTAGTAGTTTTAACAGTTTTTACTTCACCTGTCTGTGTGCGCACTTGCGACACTTGAACAGTTTCGGGAGCTTCTTCGAGTACTGTGGCTGTGTCTGGTTTGTGTAAATCTTTGAGTGGTGTTGTAGTGTAATCTGTGAGTTCCTCTGTGGTGTGTACAGTGATTATTGGTTCAGTGTCGTCAGTGTGTTCTGTGGTGATGTGTGTAGTTTCTACTTTGGGACCTACCTTCTTTTTGATGATTCGTTTCGTAATTTTCTTTTGTTTGGGCTTACCATCTAGCGATGTGGTCTCCTCTACAGTGGTTTCTTCTGGAAGTTCTACAGTTTCCACTGGCTTCAGATATTCGACTTCTTCAGGCTCCTCATCTTCAGTTACAGTGACCGTTGTGATGGGAGCTTCATCGTCTTTTTGCACAGTGGTAATTTCAGTGACTTCTTCCTTAGGTCCCTTTTTCTTTTTGATAACACGTTTAGTAGTTTTAACAGTTTTTACTTCACCTGTCTGTGTGCGCACTTGCGACACTTGAACAGTTTCAGGAGCTACTTCGAGTACTGTGGCTGTGTCTGGTTTGTGTAAATCTGTGAGTGGTGTTGTAGTGTCATCTGTGAGTTCCTCTGTGGTATATACAGTGATTATTGGTTCAGTGTCGTCAGTGTGTTCTGTGGTGATGTGTGTAGTTTCTACTTTGGGACCTACCTTCTTTTTGATGATTCGTTTAGTAATTTTCTTTTGTTTAGGCTTACCATCCAACGATGTGGTCTCCTCTACAGTGGTTTCTTCTGGAAGTTCTACAATTTCCACTGGCTTCAGATCGTCGACTTCTTCAGGCTCCTTATCTTCAGTTACAGTGACCGTTGTGATGGGAGCTTCACCGTCTTTTTGCACAGTGGTAATTTCAGTGATTACTTCCTTAGGTCCCTTTTTCTTTTTGATAACACGTTTAGTAGTTTTAACAGTTTTTACTTCGCCTGTCTGTGTGCGCACTTGCGACACTTGAACAGTTTCGGGAGCTTCTTCGAGTACTGTGGCTGTGTCTGGTTTGTGTAAATCTGTGAGTGGTGTAGTAGTGTCATCTGTGAGTACCTCTGTGGTG
The DNA here is from genome assembly GCA_918843915.1 of Notodonta ziczac. Classification (NCBI taxonomy): domain Eukaryota; kingdom Metazoa; phylum Arthropoda; class Insecta; order Lepidoptera; family Notodontidae; genus Notodonta; species Notodonta ziczac. The sequence goes on along the minus strand of OU974038.1, from coordinate 3,949,913 downwards.
TGTACAGTGATTATTGGTTCAGTGTCTTCAGTGTGTTCTGTGGTGATGTGTGTAGTTTCTACTTTGGGACCTACCTTCTTTTTGATGATGCGTTTAGTAATTTTCTTTTGTTTGGGCTTACCATCCAGCGATGTGGTCTCCTCTACAGTGGTTTCTTCTGGAAGTTCTACAATTTCCACTGGCTTCAGATCGTCGATTTCTTCAGGCTCCTTATCTTCAGTTACAGTGACCGTTGTGATGGGAGCTTCATCGTCTTTCTGCACAGTGGTAATTTCAGTGACTTCTTCCTTAGGTCCCTTTTTCTTTTTGATAACACGTTTAGTAGTTTTAACAGTTTTTACTTCACCTGTCTGTGTGCGCACTTGCGACACTTGAACAGTTTCGGGAGCTTCTTCGAGTACTGTGGCTGTGTCTGGTTTGTGTAAATCTGTGAGTGGTGTTGTAGTGTCATCTGTGAGTTCCTCTGTGGTATGTACAGTGATTATTGGTTCAGTGTCGTCAGTGTGTTCTGTGGTGACCTGTGTAGTTTCTACTTTGGGACCTACCTTCTTTTTGATGATTCGTTTAGTAATTTTCTTTTGTTTGGGCTTACCATCCAACGATGTGGTCTCCTCCACAGTGGTTTCTTCTGGAAGTTCTACAATTTCCACTGGCTTCAGATCGTCGACTTCTTCAGGCTCCTCATCTTCAGTTACAGTGACCGTTGTGATGGGAGCTTCATCGTCTTTTTGCACAGTGGTAATTTCAGTGACTTCTTCCTTAGGTCCCTTTTTCTTTTTGATAACACGTTTAGTAGTTTTAACAGTTTTTACTTCGCCTGTCTGTGTGCGCACTTGCGACACTTGAACAGTTTCGGGAGCTTCTTCGAGTACTGTGGCTGTGTCTGGTTTGTGTAAATCTTTGAGTGGTGTTGTAGTGTCATCTGTGAGTTCCTCTGTGGTGTGTACAGTGATTATTGGTTCAGTGTCTTCAGTGTGTTCTGTGGTGATGTGTGTAGTTTCTACTTTGGGACCTACCTTCTTTTTGATGGTTCGTTTAGTGATTTTCATTTGTTTGGGCTTACCGTCCGGCGATGTGGTCTCCTCCACAGTGGTTTCTTCTGGAAGTTCAACAATTTCGACTGGCTCGAGTTCTTTGAGTACGTCAGGCATTTTCTCTTCGGTGACGAAGACGGTTGTGATTGGGGCTTCGTCATCCTTTTGCACGGTGGTTATTTCTGTTATCTCCTCCTTTGGTCCTTTCTTCTTTTTGATTACACGTTTTGTTGTTTTGACGGACTGAACTTCACCTGAATCTGTGCGCACCTGCGTCACTTGCACAGTTTCGGGGATTTCTTCAATCACTTTAGCTTTATCGGGTTTATGTAAGTCTTCGAGAGGTGTAATTGTATCATCTGTAAGTTCCTCTGTGGTATGTATAGTGATGATTGGTTCAGTGTCGTCTGTCTGTTCTGTGGTGATCTGCGTGGTTTCCTTTTTGGGACCTACCTTCTTTATGATAACGCGCTTAGTTATCTTCGTCTTCTTAGGCTTACCTTCCGCCGTCTTCGTCTCTTCTACCGTGGTTTCTTCGGGAAGTTCAATAATTTCGACTGGCTTCTGATCCTCAACTTCCTCAGTCACCTTCTCATCTGTTACAGTGACCGTTGTGATGGGAGCTTCGTCGCCTTCTTGCACAGTGGTTATTTCGGTGACCTCTTCTTTGGGTCCCTTTTTCTTTTTAATAACACGTTTAGTAGTTTTAATTGTTTTGACTTCACCTGTCTGCGAGCGCACTTGCGACACTTGAACAGATTCGGGAGCTTCTTCGAGTACCGTGGCTGTTTCTGGTTTGTGTAAATCTGTGAGTGGTGTAGTAGTGTCATCTGTGAGTTCCTCTGTGGTGTGTACTGTGATGATTGGTTCAGTGTCATCTGTCTGTTCTGTGGTGATCTGCGTAGTTTCTACTTTGGGACCTACCTTCTTTATGATAACGCGTTTAGTTATTTTCTTCTTCTTAGGCTTACCTTCCGCCGTCTTCGTCTCTTCTACCGCGGTTTCTTCTGGAAGTTCTACGATTTCCACTGGCTTCAGATCGTCGACTTGTTCAGGCATTTTCTCTTCTGTGACGGAGACGGTTGTGATTGGGGCTTCGTCATCCTTTTGCACGGTGGTTATTTCTGTTATCTCCTCCTTTGGTCCTTTCTTCTTTTTGATAACACGTTTTGTTGTTTTGACGGACTGAACTTCACCTGATTCTGTGCGCACCTGCGTCACTTGCACAGTTTCGGGGATTTCTTCAATCACTTTAGCTTTGTCGGGTTTATGTAAGTCTTCGAGAGGTGTAATTGTATCATCTGTAAGTTCCTCTGTGGTATGTATAGTGATGATTGGTTCAGTGTCGTCTGTCTGTTCTGTGGTGATCTGCGTGGTTTCTTTTTTTGGACCTACCTTCTTTATGATAACGCGCTTAGTTATCTTCGTCTTCTTAGGCTTACCTTCCGCCGTCTTCGTCTCTTCTACCGTGGTTTCTTCGGGAAGTTCAACAATTTCGACTGGCTTCTGATCCTCAACTGCCTCAGTCACCTTCTCATCTGTTACAGTGACCGTTGTGATGGGAGCTTCGTCGCCTTCTTGTACAGTCGTTATTTCGGTGACCTCTTCTTTGGGTCCCTTTTTCTTTTTAATAACACGTTTAGTAGTTTTAATTGTTTTGACTTCACCTGTCTGCGAGCGCACTTGCGACACTTGAACAGATTCGGGAGCTTCTTCGAGTACCGTGGCTGTTTCTGGTTTGTGTAAATCTGTGAGTGGTGTAGTAGTGTCATCTGTGAGTTCCTCTGTGGTGTGTACTGTGATGATTGGTTCAGTGTCATCTGTCTGTTCTGTGGTGATCTGCGTAGTTTCTACTTTGGGACCTACCTTCTTTATGATAACGCGTTTAGTTATTTTCTTCTTCTTAGGCTTACCTTCCGCCGTCTTCGTCTCTTCTACCGCGGTTTCTTCTGGAAGTTCTACGATTTCCACTGGCTTCAGATCGTCGACTTGTTCAGGCATTTTCTCTTCTGTGACGGAGACGGTTGTGATTGGGGCTTCGTCATCTTTTTGCACGGTGGTTATTTCTGTTATCTCCTCCTTTGGTCCTTTCTTCTTTTTGATAACACGTTTTGTTGTTTTGACGGACTGAACTTCACCTGATTCTGTGCGCACCTGCGTCACTTGCACAGTTTCGGGGATTTCTTCAATCACTTTAGCTTTGTCGGGTTTATGTAAGTCTTCGAGAGGTGTAATTGTATCATCTGTAAGTTCCTCTGTGGTATGTATAGTGATGATTGGTTCAGTGTCGTTTGTCTGTTCTGTGGTGATCTGCGTGGTTTCTTTTTTGGGACCTACCTTCTTTATGATAACGCGCTTAGTTATTTTCGTCTTCTTAGGCTTACCTTCCGCCGTCTTCGTCTCTTCTACCGTGGTTTCTTCGGGAAGTTCAACAATTTCGACTGGCTTCTGATCCTCAACTTCCTCAGTCACCTTCTCATCTGTTACAGTGACCGTTGTGATGGGAGCTTCGTCGCCTTCTTGCACAGTGGTAATTTCAGTGACCTCTTCTTTGGGTCCCTTTTTCTTTTTGATAACACGTTTAGTAGTTTTAACTGTTTTAACTTCACCTGTCTGCGTGCGCACTTGCGACACTTGAACTGATTCGGGAGCTTCTTCGAGTACCGTGGCTGTTTCTGGTTTGTGTAAATCTGTGAGTGGTGTAGTAGTGTCATCTGTGAGTTCCTCTGTGGTGTGTACAGTGATGATTGGTTCAGTGTCATCTGTCTGTTCTGTGGTGATCTGCGTGGTTTCTTTTTTGGGACCTACCTTCTTTATGATAACGCGCTTAGTTATCTTCGTCTTCTTAGGCTTACCTTCCGCCGTCTTCGTCTCTTCTACCGTGGTTTCTTCGGGAAGTTCTACAATTTCCACTGGCTTCAGATCGTCGACTTCTTCAGGCTCCTTATCTTCAGTTACAGTGACCGTTGTGATAGGAGCTTCATTGCCTTTTTGCACAGTGGTAATTTCAGTGACTTCTTCCTTAGGTCCCTTTTTCTTTTTGATAACACGTTTAGTAGTTTTAACAGTTTTTACTTCACCTGTCTGTGTGCGCACTTGCGACACTTGAACAGTTTCGGGAGCTTCTTCGAGTACTGTGGCTGTGTCTGGTTTGTGTAAATCTGTGAGTAGTGTTGTCGTGTCATCTGTGAGTTCCTCTGTGGTGTGTACAGTGATTACTGGTTCAGTGCCATCTGTCTGTTCTGTGGTGATCTGCTTGGTTTCAACTGTGGGACCTACCTTCTTTTTGATGGTTCGTTTAGTGATTTTCTTTTGTTTGGGCTTACCGTCCGGCGATGTGGTCTCCTCCACAGTGGTTTCTTCTGGAAGTTCAACAATTTCGACTGGCTCGAGTTCTTTGAGTACGTCAGGCATTTTCTCTTCGGTGACGAAGACGGTTGTGATTGGGGCTTCGTCATCCTTTTGCACGGTGGTTATTTCAGTTATCTCCTCCTTTGGTCCTTTCTTCTTTTTGATTACACGTTTTGTTGTTTTGACGGACTGAACTTCACCTGAATCTGTGCGCACCTGCGTTACTTGCACAGTTTCAGGGATTTCTTCAATCAATTTAGCTTTGTCGGGTTTATGTAAGTCTTCGAGAGGTGTAATTGTATCATCTGTAAGTTCCTCCTTGGTGTGTACAGTGATTATTGGTTCAGAGTCATCTGTCTGCTCAGTGGTGATTTGTGTGGTTTCTTTTTTGGGACCTACCTTCTTTATGATAACGCGTTTAGTTATTTTCTTCTTCTTAGGCATTCCTTCCGCCGTCTTCGTCTCTTCTACCGTGGTTTCTTCGGGAAGTTCAACAATTTCGACTGGCTTCTGATCTTCAACTTCCTCAGTCACCTTCTCATCTGTTACAGTGACCGTTGTGATGGGAGCTTCGTCGCCTTTTTGCACAGTGGTAATTTCGGTGACCACTTCTTTGGGTCCCTTTTTATTTTTGATAACACGTTTAGTAGTTTTAATTGTTTTAACTTCACCTGTCTGCGTGCGCACTTGCGACACTTGAACTGATTCGGGAGCTTCTTCGAGTACCGTGGCTGTTTCTGGTTTGTGTAAATCTGTGAGTGGTGTAGTAGTGTCATCTGTGAGTTCCTCTGTGGTGTGTACAGTGATGATTGGTTCAGTGTCATCTGTCTGTTCTGTGGTGATCTGCGTGGTTTCTTTTTTGGGACCTACCTTCTTTATGATAACGCGCTTAGTTATCTTCGTCTTCTTAGGCTTACCTTCCGCCGTCTTCGTCTCTTCTACCGTGGTTTCTTCGGGAAGTTCAACAATTTCGACTGGCTTCTGATCCTCAACTTGTTCAGTCACCTTCTCATCTGTAACAGTGACCGTTGTGATGGGAGCTTCGTCGCCTTCTTGCACAGTGGTAATTTCAGTGACCTCTTGTTTGGGTCCCTTTTTCTTTTTGATAACACGTTTAGTAGTTTTAACTGTTTTGACTTCACCTGTCTGCGTGCGCAATTGCGACACTTGAACAGTTTCGGGAGCTTCTTCGAGTACTTTGGCTGTGTCTGGTTTGTGTAAATCCGTAAGTGGTGTAGTAGTGTCATCCGTGAGTTCCTCCGTGGTGTGTACAGTGATGATTGGTTCAGTGTCATCTGTCTGCTCAGTGGTGATCTGCGTGGTTTCAACTGTTGGACCTACCTTCTTTTTGATGGTTCGTTTAGTGATTTTCTTTTGTTTGGGCTTACCGTCCGGCGATGTGATGTCCTCCACAGTGGTTTCTTCAGGAAGTTCAACGATGTCGACAGGCTTCAGTTCTTCCACGACATCAGGCATTTTATTTTCTGTGACGGAGACGGTTGTGATTGGGGTTTCGTCATCCTTTTGCACGGTGGTTATTTCTGTTATCTCCTCCTTTGGTCCCTTTTTTTTCTTGATTACACGTTTTGTTGTTTTGACGGACTGAACTTCACCTAATTCTGTGCGCACTTGCGTCACTTGCACAGTTTCAGGCATTTCTTCAATCACTTTAGCTTTGTCGGGTTTATGTAAGTCTTCGAGAGGTGTAATTGTATCATCTGTAAGTTCCTCTGTGGTGTGTACAGTGATGATTGGTTCAGTGTCGTCTGTCTGTTCTGTGGTGATCTGCGTGGTTTCTTTTTTGGGACCTACCTTCTTTATGATAACGCGCTTAGTTATCTTCGTCTTCTTAGGCTTACCTTCCGCCGTCTTCGTCTCTTCTACCGTGGTTTCTTCGGGAAGTTCAACAATTTCGACTGGCTTCTTATCCTCAACTTCCTCAGTCACCTTCTCATCTGTTACAGTGATCGTTGTGATAGGAGCTTCGTCGCCTTCTTGCACAGTGGTAATTTCAGTGACCTCTTCTTTGGGTCCCTTTTTCTTTTTGATAATACGTTTAGTAGTTTTAACTGTTTTGACTTCACCTGTCTGCGTGCGCACTTGCGACACTTGAACAGTTTCGGGAGCTTCTTCGAGTACTTTGGCTGTGTCTGGTTTGTGTAAATCTGTAAGTGGTGTAGTAGTGTCATCCGTGAGTTCCTCTGTGGTGTGTACAGTGATGATTGGTTCAGTGTCATCTGTCTGTTCTGTGGTGATCTGCGTAGTTTCTACTTTGGGACCTACCTTCTTTTTGATGGTTCGTTTAGTGATTTTCTTTTGTTTGGGCTTACCGTCCGGCGATGTGGTGTCCTCCACAGTGGTTTCTTCAGGAAGTTCAACGATTTCGACAGGCTTCAGTTCTTCGGCTACGTCAGGCATTTTATTTTCTGTGACGGAGACGGTTGTGATTGGGGCTTCCTCATCCTTTTGCACGGTGGTTATTTCTGTTATCTCCTCCTTTGGTCCCTTTTTCTTCTTGATTACACGTTTTGTTGTTTTGACGGACTGAACTTCACCTGATTCTGTTCGCACCTGCGTCACTTGCACAGTTTCGGGCATTTCTTCAATCAATTTAGCTTTTTCTGGTTTATGTAAGTCTTCGAGAGGTGTAATTGTATCATCTGTAAGTTCCTCTGTGGTGTGTACAGTGATGATTGGTTCAGTGTCGTCTGTCTGTTCTGTGGTGATCTGCGTGGTTTCTTTTTTAGGACCTACCTTCTTTATGATAACGCGTTTAGTTATTTTCTTCTTCTTGGGCTTACCTTCCGCCGTCTTCGATTCTTCTACCGTGGTTTCTTCGGGAAGTTCGACGATTTCTACAGGCTTTACATCTTCTTCATCTGGCACCTTCTCTTCTGTGACGGAGACGGTTGTGATTGGTGCTTCGTCATCCTTTTGCACGGTGGTGATTTCTGTTATCTCCTCCTTTGGTCCTTTCTTCTTTTTGATAACACGTTTTGTTGTTTTGACGGACTGAACCTCACCTGATTCTGTTCGCACCTGCGTCACTTGCACAGTTTCGGGCATTTCTTCAATCAATTTAGCTTTGTCGGGTTTATGTAAGTCTTCGAGAGGTGTAATTGTATCATCTGTAAGTTCCTCTGTGGTGTGTACAGTGATGATTGGTTCAGTGTCGTCTGTCTGTTCTGTGGTGATCTGCGTGGTTTCTTTTTTAGGACCTACCTTCTTTATGATAACGCGCTTAGTTATCTTCTTCTTCTTAGGCTTACCTTCCGCCGTCTTCGTCTCTTCTACCGTGGTTTCTACGGGAAGTTCAACAATTTCGACTGGCTTCTGATCTTCAACTTCCTCAGTCACCTTCTCATCTGTTACAGTGACCGTTGTGATGGGAGCTTCGTCGCCTTCTTGCTCAGTGGTAATTTCAGTGACCTCTTCTTTGGGTCCCTTTTTCTTTTTGATAACACGTTTAGTAGTTTTAACTGTTTTGACTTCACCTGTCTGCGTGCGCACTTGCGACACTTGAACAGTTTCGGGAGCTTCTTCGAGTACTTTGGCTGTGTCTAGTGTGTGTAAATCCGTAAGTGGTGTAGTAGTGTCATCCGTGAGTTCCTCTGTGGTGTGTACAGTGATGATTGGTTCAGTGTCATCTGTCTGCTCAGTGGTGATCTGCGTTGTTTCAACTGTGGGACCTACCTTCTTTTTGATGGTTCGTTTAGTGATTTTCTTTTGTTTGGGCTTACCGTCCGGCGATGTGGTGTCCTCCACAGTGGTTTCTTCAGGAAGTTCAACGATTTCGACAGGCTTCAGTTCTTCGACTACGTTAGGCATTTTATTTTCTGTGACGGAGACGGTTGTAATTGGGGCTTCGTCATCCTTTTGCACGGTGGTTATTTCTGTTATCTCCTCCTTTGGTCCCTTTTTCTTCTTGATTACACGTTTTGTTGTTTTGACGGACTGAACTTCACCTGATTCTGTTCGCACCTGCGTCACTTGCACAGTTTCGGGCATTTCTTCAATCATTTTAGCTTTTTCTGGTTTATGTAAGTCTTCGAGAGGTGTAATTGTATCATCTGTTAGTTCCTCTGTGGTGTGTACAGTGATGATTGGTTCAGTGTCGTCTGTCTGTTCTGTGGTGATCTGCGTGGTTTCTTTTTTGGGACCTACCTTCTTTATGATAACGCGCTTAGTTATCTTCGTCTTCTTAGGCTTACCTTCCGCCGTCTTCGATTCTTCTACCGTGGTTTCTTCGGGAAGTTCGACGATTTCTACAGGCTTTACATCTTCTTCATCTGGCACCTTCTCTTCTGTGACGGAGACGGTTGTGATTGGTGCTTCGTCATCCTTTTGCACGTTGGTGATTTCTGTTATCTCCTCCTTTGGTCCTTTCTTCTTTTTGATAACACGTTTTGTTGTTTTGACGGACTGAACCTCACCTGATTCTGTTCGCACCTGCGTCACTTGCACAGTTTCGGGCATTTCTTCAATCAATTTAGCTTTGTCGGGTTTATGTAAGTCTTCGAGAGGTGTAATTGTATCATCTGTAAGTTCCTCTGTGGTGTGTACAGTGATGATTGGTTCAGTGTCGTCTGTCTGTTCTGTGGTGATCTGCGTGGTTTCTTTTTTAGGACCTACCTTCTTTATGATAACGCGCTTAGTTATCTTCTTCTTCTTAGGCTTACCTTCCGCCGTCTTCGTCTCTTCTACCGTGGTTTCTACGGGAAGTTCAACAATTTCGACTGGCTTCTGATCTTCAACTTCCTCAGTCACCTTCTCATCTGTTACAGTGACCGTTGTGATGGGAGCTTCGTCGCCTTCTTGCACAGTGGTAATTTCAGTGACCTCTTCTTTGGGTCCCTTTTTCCTTTTGATAACACGTTTAGTAGTTTTAACTGTTTTGACTTCACCTGTCTGCGTGCGCACTTGCGACACTTGAACAGTTTCGGGAGCTTCTTCGAGTACTTTAGCTGTGTCTGGTTTGTGTAAATCCGTAAGTGGTGTAGTAGTGTCATCTGTAAGTTCCTCTGTGGTGTGTACAGTGATGATTGGTTCAGTGTCATCTGTCTGTTCTGTGGTGATCTGCGTAGTTTCTACTTTGGGACCTACCTTCTTCTTGATGGTTCGTTTAGTGATTTTCTTTTGTTTGGGCTTACCGTCTGGCGATCTGGTGTCCTCCACAGTGGTTTCTTCAGGAAGTTCAACGATTTCGACAGGCTTCAGTTCTTCGGATACGTCAGGCATTTTATTTTCTGTGACGGAGACGGTTGTGATTGGTGCTTCGTCATCCTTTTGCACGGTGGTGATTTCTGTTATCTCCTCCTTTGGTCCTTTCTTCTTTTTGATAACACGTTTTGTTGTTTTGACGGACTGAACCTCACCTGATTCTGTTCGCACCTGCGTCACTTGCACAGTTTCGGGCATTTCTTCAATCAATTTAGCTTTGTCGGGTTTATGTAAGTCTTCGAGAGGTGTAATTGTATCATCTGTAAGTTCCTCTGTGGTGTGTACAGTGATGATTGGTTCAGTGTCGTCTGTCTGTTCTGTGGTGATCTGCGTGGTTTCTTTTTTGGGACCTACCTTCTTTATGATAACGCGCTTAGTTATCTTCGTCTTCTTAGGCTTACCTTCCGCCGTCTTCGTCTCTTCTACCGTGGTTTCTTCGGGAAGTTCAACAATTTCGACTGGCTTCTGATCCTCAACTTCCTCAGTCACCTTCTCATCTGTTACAGTGACCGTTGTGATGGGAGCTTCGTCGCCTTCTTGCACAGTGGTAATTTCAGTGACCTCTTCTTTGGGTCCCTTTTTCCTTTTGATAACACGTTTAGTAGTTTTAACTGTTTTGACTTCACCTGTCTGCGTGCGCACTTGCGACACTTGAACAGTTTCGGGAGCTTCTTCGAGTACTTTAGCTGTGTCTGGTTTGTGTAAATCCGTAAGTGGTGTAGTAGTGTCATCTGTAAGTTCCTCTGTGGTGTGTACAGTGATGATGGGTTCAGTGTCATCTGTCTGTTCTGTGGTGATCTGCGTAGTTTCTACTTTGGGACCTACCTTCTTCTTGATGGTTCGTTTAGTGATTTTCTTTTGTTTGGGCTTACCGTCTGGCGATGTGGTGTCCTCCACAGTGGTTTCTTCAGGAAGTTCAACGATTTTGACAAGCTTCAGTTCTTCGGATACGTCAGGCATTTTATTTTCTGTGACGGAGACGGTTGTGATTGGTGCTTCGTCATCCTTTTGCACGGTGGTGATTTCTGTTATCTCCTCCTTTGGTCCTTTCTTCTTTTTGATAACACGTTTTGTTGTTTTGACGGACTGAACCTCACCTGATTCTGTTCGCACCTGCGTCACTTGCACAGTTTCGGGCATTTCTTCAATCAATTTAGCTTTGTCGGGTTTATGTAAGTCTTCGAGAGGTGTAATTGTATCATCTGTAAGTTCCTCTGTGGTGTGTACAGTGATGATTGGTTCAGTGTCGTCTGTCTGTTCTGTGGTGATCTGCGTGGTTTCTTTTTTGGGACCTACCTTCTTTATGATAACGCGCTTAGTTATCTTCGTCTTCTTAGGCTTACCTTCCGCCGTCTTCGTCTCTTCTACCGTGGTTTCTTCGGGAAGTTCAACAATTTCGACTGGCTTCTGATCCTCAACTTCCTCAGTCACCTTCTCATCTGTTACAGTGATCGTTGTGATGGGAGCTTCGTCGCCTTCTTGAACAGTGGTAATTTCAGTGACCTCTTCTTTGGGTCCCTTTTTCCTTTTGATAACACGTTTAGTAGTTTTAACTGTTTTGACTTCACCTGTCTGCGTGCGCACTTGCGACACTTGAACAGTTTCGGGAGCTTCTTCGAGTACTTTAGCTGTGTCTGGTTTGTGTAAATCCGTAAGTGGTGTAGTAGTGTCATCTGTAAGTTCCTCTGTGGTGTGTACAGTGATGATTGGTTCAGTGTCATCTGTCTGTTCTGTGGTGATCTGCGTAGTTTCTACTTTGGGACCTACCTTCTTCTTGATGGTTCGTTTAGTGATTTTCTTTTGTTTGGGCTTACCGTCCGGCGATGTGGTGTCCTCCACAGTGGTTTCTTCAGGAAGTTCAACGATTTCGACAGGCTTCAGTTCTTCGGCTACGTCAGGCATTTTATTTTCTGTGACGGAGACGGTTGTGATTGGTGCTTCGTCATCCTTTTGCACGGTGGTGATTTCTGTTATCTCCTCCTTTGGTCCTTTCTTCTTTTTGATAACACGTTTTGTTGTTTTGACGGACTGAACCTCACCTGATTCTGTTCGCACCTGCGTCACTTGCACAGTTTCGGGCATTTCTTCAATCAATTTAGCTTTGTCGGGTTTACGTAAGTCTTCGAGAGGTGTAATTGTATCATCTGTAAGTTCCTCTGTGGTGTGTACAGTGATGATTGGTTCAGTGTCGTCTGTCTGTTCTGTGGTGATCTGCGTGGTTTCTTTTTTGGGACCTACCTTCTTTATGATAACGCGCTTAGTTATCTTCGTCTTCTTAGGCTTACCTTCCACCGTCTTCGTCTCTTCTACCGTGGTTTCTTCGGGAAGTTCAACAATTTCGACTGGCTTCTGATCCTCAACTTGTTCAGTCACCTTCTCATCTGTAACAGTGACCGTTGTGATGGGAGCTTCGTCGCCTTCTTGCACAGTGGTAATTTCAGTGACCTCTTCTTTGGGTCCCTTTTTCCTTTTGATAACACGTTTAGTAGTTTTAACTGTTTTGACTTCACCTGTCTGCGTGCGCACTTGCGACACTTGAACAGTTTCGGGAGCTTCTTCGAGTACTTTGGCTGTGTCTGGTTTGTGTAAATCCGTAAGTGGTGTAGTAGTGTCATCTGTAAGTTCCTCTGTGGTGTGTACAGTGATGATTGGTTCAGTGTCATCTGTCTGTTCTGTGGTGATCTGCGTAGTTTCTACTATGGGACCTACCTTCTTCTTGATGGTTCGTTTAGTGATTTTCTTTTGTTTGGGCTTACCGTCCGGCGATGTGGTGTCCTCCACAGTGGTTTCTTCAGGAAGTTCAACGCATTCGACAGGCTTCAGTTCTTCGGCTACGTCAGGCATTTTATTTTCTGTGACGGAGACGGTTGTGATGGGAGCTTCGTCATCTTTTTGTACGGTGGTGATTTCCGTAACCTCTTCGTTTGCTCCTTTCTTCTTTTTAATTACACGTTTTGTTGTTTTTACGGACTTAACTTCACCTGTTTCTGTGCGCACCTGCGTCACTTGCACAGTTTCGGGGATTTCTTCAATCACTTTAGCTTTATCTGGTTTATATAAGTCTTCGAGAGGTGTAATTGTATCATCTGTAAGTTCCTCTGTGGTGTGTACAGTGATGATTGGTTCAGTGTCGTCTGTCTGTTCTGTGGTGATCTGCGTGGTTTCTTTTTTGGGACCTACCTTCTTTATGATAACGCGCTTAGTTATTTTCTTCTTCTTAGGCTTACCTTCCGCCGTCTTCGTCTCTTCTACCGTGGTTTCTTCGGGAAGTTCGACGATTTCTACTGGCTTTACATCTTCTTCACCTGGCACCTTCTCTTCTGTGACGGAGACAGTCGTGATTGGGGCTTCGTCATCCTTTTGTACGGTGGTTATTTCTGTTATCTCCTCCTTTGGTCCCTTTCTCTTCTTGATTACCCGTCTAGTTGTTTTGACGGACTTAACTTCACCTGTCTCTGTGCGCACTTGAGTCACTTGCACGGTTTCAGGGGCTTCCTCGAGTACTTTGGCTGTGTCTGGTTCATGCAAGTCTTTGAGCGGTGTGGCTGTGTCCTCAATTAGTTCTTCAGTCTTATGAATTGAAACAATTGGTTGTTTATCGTCTTCTTGTTCTGTTACGATTTCTGTTGTTTCGAGTATTGGGCCTTCCTTCTTTTTGATAACGCGCCTAGTTATTTTCTTCTTCTTAGGCTTGCCTTCCGGCGTTTCAGTCTCTTCGACGGTGGTCTCTTCAGGAAGTTCAATAATTTCAACTGGCCTAGTCTCGTGGGTATCTTCAGGCAACTTCTCTTCAGTCACGGATACCGTTGTGATGGGAGCTTCGTCATCTTTTTGTACGGTGGTGATTTCCGTAACCTCTTCGTTTGCTCCTTTCTTCTTTTTAATTACACGTTTTGTTGTTTTTACGGACTTAACTTCACCTGTTTCTGTGCGCACCTGCGTCACTTGCACAGTTTCGGGGATTTCTTCAATCACTTTAGCTTTATCTGGTTTATATAAGTCTTCGAGACGTGTAATTGTATCATCTGTAAGTTCCTCTGTGGTGTGTACAGTGATGATTGGTTCAGTGTCGCCTGTCTGTTCTGTGGTGATCTGCGTGGTTTCTTTTTTGGGACCTACCTTCTTTATGATAACGCGCTTAGTTATTTTCTTCTTCTTAGGCTTACCTTCCGCCGTCTTCGTCTCTTCTACCGTGGTTTCTTCGGGAAGTTCGACGATTTCTACTGGCTTTACATCTTCTTCACCTGGCACCTTCTCTTCTGTGACGGAGACGGTCGTGATTGGGGCTTCGTCATCCTTTTGCACAGTGGTTATTTCTGTTATCTCCTCTTTTGGTCCCTTTTTCTTCTTGATTACCCGTCTAGTTGTTTTAACGGACTTAACTTCACCTGTCTCTGTGCGTACTTGAGTCACTTGCACGGTTTCAGGGGCTTCCTCGAGTACTTTGGCTGTGTCTGGTTCATGCAAGTCTTTGAGCGGTGTGGCCGTGTCCTCAATTAGTTCTTCAATCTTATGAATTGAAACAATTGGTTGTTTATCGTCTTCTTGTTCTGTTACGATTTCTGTTGTTTCGAGTCGTGGGCCTTCCTTCTTTTTGATAACGCGCCTAGTTATTTTCTTCTTCTTAGGCTTGCCTTCCGGCGTTTCAGTCTCTTCGACAGTGGTCTCCTCGGGAAGTTCAATAATTTCAACTGGCCTAGTTTCGTGGGTATCTTCAGGCAACTTCTCTTCAGTCACGGAGACCGTTGTGATGGGAGCTTCGTCATCTTTTTGTACGGTGGTGATTTCCGTAACCTCTTGGTTTGCTCCTTTCTTCTTTTTAATTACACGTTTTGTTGTTTTTACGGACTTAACTTCACCTGTCTCTGTGCGCACCTGCGTCACTTGCACAGATTCGGGGATTTCTTCAATCACTTTAGCTTTATCTGGTTTATGTAAGTCTTCGAGAGGTGTAATTGTATCATCTGTAAGTTCCTCTGTGGTGTGTACAGTGATGATTGGTTCAGTGTCGTCTGTCTGTTCTGTGGTGATCTGCGTGGTTTCTTTTTTGGGACCTACCTTCTTTATGATAACGCGCTTAGTTATTTTCTTCTTCTTAGGCTTACCTTCCGCCGTCTTCGTCTCTTCTACCGTGGTTTCTTCGGGAAGTTCGACGATTTCTACTGGCTTTACATCTTCTTCACCTGGCACCTTCTCTTCTGTGACGGAGACAGTCGTGATTGGGGCTTCGTCATCCTTTTGTACGGTGGTTATTTCTGTTATCTCCTCCTTTGGTCCCTTTCTCTTCTTGATTACCCGTCTAGTTGTTTTGACAGATTTAACTTCACCTGTCTCTGTGCGCACTTGAGTCACTTGCACGGTTTCAGGGGCTTCCTCGAGTACTTTGGCTGTGTCTGGTTCATGCAAGTCTTTGAGCGGTGTGGCCGTGTCCTCAATTAGTTCTTCAGTCTTATGAATTGAAACAATTGGTTGTTTATCGTCTTCTTGTTCTGTTACGATTTCTGTTGTTTCGAGTCTTGGGCCTTCCTTCTTTTTGATAACGCGCCTAGTTATTTTCTTCTTCTTAGGCTTGCCTTCCGGCGTTTCAGTCTCTTCGACGGTGGTCTCTTCGGGAAGTTCAATAATTTCGACGTGCCTAGTTTCGTGGGTATCTTCAGGCAACTTCTCTTCAGTCACGGAGACCGTTGTGATGGGAGCTTCGTCACCTTTTTGGACGGTGGTGATTTCCGTAACCTCTTCGTTTGCTCCTTTCTTCTTTTTAATTACACGTTTTGTTGTTTTTACGGACTTAACTTCACCTGTTTCTGTGCGCACCTGCGTCACATGCACAGTTTCGGGGATTTCTTCAATCACGTTAGCTTTATCTGGTTTATGTAAGTCTTCGAGAGGTGTAATTGTATCATCTGTAAGTTCCTCTGTGGTGTGTACAGTGATGATTGGTTCAGTGTCGTCTGTCTGTTCTGTGGTGATCTGCGTGGTTTCTTTTTTGGGACCTACCTTCTTTATGATAACGCGCTTAGTTATTTTCTTCTTCTTAGGCTTACCTTCCGCCGTCTTCGTCTCTTCTACTGTGGTTTCTTCGGGAAGTTCGACGATTTCTAGTGGCTTTACATCTTCTTCACCTGGCACCTTCTCTTCTGTGACGGAGACAGTCGTGATTGGGGCTTCGTCATCCTTTTGTACGGTGGTTATTTCTGTTATCTCCTCCTTTGGTCCCTTTCTCTTCTTGATTACCCGTCTAGTTGTTTTGATGGACTTAACTTCACCTGTCTCTGTGCGCACTTGAGTCACTTGCACGGTTTCAGGGGCTTCCTCGAGTACTTTGGCTGTGTCTGGTTCATGCAAGTCTTTGAGCGGTGTGGCCGTGTCCTCAATTAGTTCTTCAGTCTTATGAATTGAAACAATTGGTTGTTTATCGTCTTCTTGTTCTGTTACGATTTCTGTTGTTTCGAGTCTTGGGCCTTCCTTCTTTTTGATAACGCGCCTAGTTATTTTCTTCTTCTTAGGCTTGCCTTCCGGCGTTTCAGTCTCTTCGACGGTGGTCTCTTCGGGAAGTTCAATAATTTCGACGTGCCTAGTTTCGTGGGTATCTTCAGGCAACTTCTCTTCAGTCACGGAGACCGTTGTGATGGGAGCTTCGTCACCTTTTTGGACGGTGGTGATTTCCGTAACCTCTTCGTTTGCTCCTTTCTTCTTTTTAATTACACGTTTTGTTGTTTTTACGGACTTAACTTCACCTGTTTCTGTGCGCACCTGCGTCACTTGCACAGTTTCGGGGATTTCTTCAATCACTTTAGCTTTATCTGGTTTATGTAAGTCTTCGAGAGGTGTAATTGTATCATCTGTAAGTTCCTCTGTGGTGTGTACAGTGATGATTGGTTCAGTGTCGTCTGTCTGTTCTGTGGTGATCTGCGTGGTTTCTTTTTTGGGACCTACCTTCTTTATGATAACGCGCTTAGTTATTTTCTTCTTCTTAGGCTTACCTTCCGCCGTCTTCGTCTCTTCTACCGTGGTTTCTTCGGGAAGTTCGACGATTTCTACTGGCTTTACATCTTCTTCACCTGGCACCTTCTCTTCTGTGACGGAGACAGTCGTGATTGGGGCTTCGTCATCCTTTTGTACGGTGGTTATTTCTGTTATCTCCTCCTTTGGTCCCTTTCTCTTCTTGATTACCCGTCTAGTTGTTTTGACGGACTTAACTTCACCTGTCTCTGTGCGCACTTGAGTCACTTGCACGGTTTCAGGGGCTTCCTCGAGTACTTTGGCTGTGTCTGGTTCATGCAAGTCTTTGAGCGGTGTGGCCGTGTCCTCAATTAGTTCTTCAGTCTTATGAATTGAAACAATTGGTTGTTTATCGTCTTCTTGTTCTGTTACGATTTCTGTTGTTTCGAGTCGTGGGCCTTCCTTCTTTTTGATAACGCGCCTAGTTATTTTCTTCTTCTTAGGCTTGCCTTCCGGCGTTTCAGTCTCTTCGACAGTGGTCTCCTCGGGAAGTTCAATAATTTCAACTGGCCTAGTTTCGTGGGTATCTTCAGGCCACTTCTCTTCAGTCACGGAGACCGTTGTGATGGGAGCTTCGTCATCTTTTTGTACGGTGGTGATTTCCGTAACCTCTTCGTTTGCTCCTTTCTTCTTTTTAATTACACGTTTTGTTGTTTTTACGGACTTAACTTCACCTGTTTCTGTGCGCACCTGCGTCACTTGCACAGTTTCGGGGATTTCTTCAATCACTTTAGCTTTATCTGGTTTATATAAGTCTTCGAGAGGTGTAATTGTATCATCTGTAAGTTCCTCTGTGGTGTGTACAGTGATGATTGGTTCAGTGTCGTCTGTCTGTTCTGTGGTGATCTGCGTGGTTTCTTTTTTGGGACCTACCTTCTTTATGATAACGCGCTTAGTTATTTTCTTCTTCTTAGGCTTACCTTCCGCCGTTTTCGTCTCTTCTACCGTGGTTTCTTCGGGAAGTTCGACGATTTCTACTGGCTTTACATCTTCTTCACCTGGCACCTTCTCTTCTGTGACGGAGACAGTCGTGATTGGGGCTTCGTCATCCTTTTGTACGGTGGTTATTTCTGTTATCTCCTCCTTTGGTCCCTTTCTCTTCTTGATTACCCGTCTAGTTGTTTTGACGGACTTAACTTCACCTGTCTCTGTGCGCACTTGAGTCACTTGCACGGTTTCAGGGGCTTCCTCGAGTACGTTGGCTGTGTCTGGTTCATGCAAGTCTTTGAGCGGTGTGGCCGTGTCCTCAATGAGTTCTTCTGTTTTATGAATTGAAACAATTGGTTGTTTATCGTCTTCTTCTTCTGTTACGATTTCTGTTGTTTCGAGTCTTGGGCCTTCCTTCTTTTTGATAACACGCCTAGTTATTTTCTTCTTCTTAGGCTTGCCTTCCGGCGTTTCAGTCTCTTCGACAGTGGTCTCTTCGGGAAGTTCAATAATCTCAACTGGCCTAGTTTCGTGGGTATTTTCAGGCAACGTCTCTTCAGTCACGGATACCGTTGTGATGGGAGCTTCGTCATCTTTTTGGACGGTTGTGATTTCCGTAACCTGTTCGTTTGCTCGTTTCTTCTTTTTGATTGAACGTTTAGTTATTGTGACAGAGTTGACGTCACCTGCTTCTGTCTGCATTGACGTTTCTATTGCTTCTGTTGTAATTTTTTCAGGCAACTCATTAATTGGTGTTGATTTTTCTTCTTCTAACAATTCTTCAATCTGTACCTGTGCCGGTAATTTAGGGATGTGTAAATATTCATCCGGCATTTCAATTGTGCTTTTTTCTGTACTTTCTGTTTGTGTCAATGTCTCATCTC
Organism: Notodonta ziczac; assembly: GCA_918843915.1. Taxonomy (NCBI): domain Eukaryota; kingdom Metazoa; phylum Arthropoda; class Insecta; order Lepidoptera; family Notodontidae; genus Notodonta; species Notodonta ziczac. Next base: position 3,931,495 of record OU974038.1, on the reverse strand, counting down.
CTTCGTATTCTTCAATATTTACATCATGGCTTATCTCCTTCTCTGGATTTTTAGTTTCTTCATCCTCTATTGTTTCTTCTATCACCACGTCTCCTTCAATGATTTCGTTTTGTTTGTTTTTACGTTTCTTTCTTAAAATTGTTCGTTTTGTTTTTATTTGTATTGGTTCAGAGTATCCAGGTGCTTGTACAAATTTCGTTATTATCTCTTCGCTTTCTTCAATATCCGAAGTTTTGGGTGAAGGTTGAGTAACATCTGTTTTGTCTGGAAATGTTGGATGAATTTAGTAAAATAATAAAGTTCAGTAGAAACAGTACACAATATTCTGCATAATTCTGCTTAAACAACTTGAAGAAATAAATTAATTCACTATAATTGATATACCATATTAAATCACTAAAAAAAGATTGTGTAGTTTTCTATGAGTAGTTTGTGAATATTGGTGTAGATAAGATAGGTACTGTTTATATAATTATAGTTATTTTCTTTGGAATGTGTATTGGGTGTCTTGGTATAGGATACCTAGTCAATATATTTATTTAAAACTGATCTATTAATATTATACTTTATAAAATTATCCAATTTATACACTTAGCTTACAAAAACATCTAGATGTTTTCGTTTGTATTTATAAAACAAATCCGAACGCATACAATTTCAAATTTTGGAGTCATGAATTACTCTTGATTCGTTTCATTTTTCAAAAGCATAAAACTTTACTTGGCATAAAATTCAATCCAAACAAAGCTTGTTAGTCATTAACAAATAATATGTAGACAAATAGTCACAGCAAAACATTCTCCAAATAAACCATCCCTAATTTTGTGATACTGCGCCCTATGTCCATGTAACCTTATTTTCCTTCTTTATCCAATAGATATTTTATATTAAAAAAGGAATGCTTGTTAATATCAATAACCCAACGACGGGAGCTACTGCTGCCGAAAAATTCATATTAATTATTTGTATTTTTAACGATATAATAAAAAGCCACAATGAATTCATAGAATTTCATTAAAATTGCCTTTTTGAATTAAATTATTTATTCATTCGTAACAAGAAAACCTACGATATTACATTATAACTTTTACACTTTATAATACTTCCTCTGTATATACTTCTGCAATATAATTAGTACGGTTTTCTTCAGCTATAGGCAGGTTGGAGATTTTATTGGGCAAGATTTATACGCGCTTATAAATAATATCAGGAACGAACACTTCTAAGGTTAAACAATGTTTTTTTTCTGTCGGATATTTAAACGATAGTTTTGAAAGTACTATCGGTTTCCTTACGTAGAATGCCCTGATTAAGTAAATTAATTCAGGATTATTTAGGTTTTGGCACTCACCGGCCGCTGCCACGGCACGGTCGCATTGTTTTTTCCGCTCGCGGCGTTGTATTCGAAGTTATAACCTAACCCAGCAAAGTTTATCGGGTAGATCTAACTCCTCCCGTCTTCTTCAGCGTAAGATCATGCCCATTGTTATATATCTGGACACGTTTGATCGTCATATTTGTTCTCGGTTCTAATATACGATTTAAATGTTTTATATCAGTATCAGTCTTATTGATTGTTTCCCGTTCTATTTAAATTAATTTTGAGTTTTTTTAAATGCTTGCAGCTAGAAATCTACAGTGGATGAAAAAGAGCAATTAGGAGTAAAGCTAATTACTGGCCAAATATTTATAGATTCATCGAAATTAACGTTGAGGTTATTTATTTTTTGTCTATACAGAAACCGATTTTAACTCCTCACCCCAGGGGTTCATCCTTCATACCATAGCAATTATTTATCTGACAAGTTTAATATTAATAGAATATTTTATCTAATTAAAATTGGAGTGTCTGTTTGTAATATCAAAACATCACCTTTTCACTAAATGCATATGAAAGTATATACGACACCTATAGCAAAAACGCGATTTAAAAAAAAATGTCTGTCTGTCTGTTTGTTTCGGGTAATCTCCGAAACGTCTGACCGATTTTGACGGGACTTTCACTGGCAGATAGCTGTAGTTATAATTAGTAACATATGCTACTTTTATTTTAGAATAACATTTTTTTTTTAATGGTTCCTGTCGCGCAGGCTCAAAACGTGGGAGCGGGCTTTTTTGTTAAGTTAAATTCCACGCGGACGAAATCGCGGGCTCAGCTAGTTGGGAAATATAATATAACTACCAAACATTAGAATGATAAATAGCATAAATCAAATTGCAAAGGATTTTTTCACAAACTAAACAATTGTTCAAAACGATTCTATCGTATGTTTACGAATAGACGAGCTACTAAGATTATCCCAATATGCTACGCTATACGCACAAAGTGCCAACCAAGGGAGTGTGGCTTCGCATTGGCTGGTGAACCGCACCAGTAATCGTTACTCCCACTTACTGACCCATCTCGGACTAAAATAACAAGTGCCCTTGCAAATCAACAGGGTTCCTTGTAACTATTATGTCTTAGTACATAAATAAAGATTTAAATAAACTTACCATCATATTGTATCTCTTGTTCTGAAATTACGATCTTGTGGTAATCATCATCTGTAGTGAGTCTACCTTCCCACAAGTTAGGAGTTTTATCTGAGTACGGCAACGTTTGCTCATCCACAAATTCTGCAGTGACTTCAACTTCATTAACAATTGTTAAACTTTTTCTAATATTTTGTGTTTTTGTTTCTGGTATATGTAAGTCAGTTTCATGTTGTATACTTTTACTATCTGTTACAATTAAAGGAGTTAAAGTAGAAGAAGTGATTTTGGTAGTTTCAGTTTGCGTTCTTGGTAGTACTAATTCCTCAGTCTGTATTTCTGTGATATTTTCAGTGCATTGTACATGTGTTAATGGTGTGACCGACTTTTCGGCAGTTACTGATTTAAATTTATCCGGTATAAACTTGTCTTGTGAATCTCCTTTAGTGACTTCACTAACTGTTATGCTTTCATTGGTTCCCAATATCAGCGAAGCCTTCTCCAGATTCTTAAAATCGTTGAAAGATGTATCTATTTCACTTTCATGCACAGTTACTATACTTTGACTAATAGGTCTCATTTCAATATGTTTACCTTCTACATTTCTTTGTTCATGATCCACCGTTGTAATAGGTATGATGTTCTCACTAACAATTATTTCTGTTTGTTCAACGGGTTTGATTTCTAACAGTTGTTCTGTTATTTGTTTTGATGATTCTTTATTTATAGTAACTTCTTTCGGCATCTCCTGTGTAACATTTTCTGATACAACGTAACTTTTATGAGTTTCAAAGTCAAGTGAGGCTTTATTAAAATCATGTCGCAGGGAGCTAGGTATTTCATCAATTTTCTCCACTATCTCCGGGTTTACATTGAGTAGTTCCTGCAAAGTAATATGACTTTCACTGGCTTTTTCGGATTTTTCAATGTTCGTCTTATCCAAAGTTTCGGATTTTTCTGCGGTTATTACTTCTGATAGTTGAATTGATTGCATTTCTGTAATTTGTTTCACAGCTGTTTTGTAGATATTCTTTTCTGTCAATGGAACATCTTTCCTAATATTTTCTTCTTTTTCCCTCGCCACGGTATCTGTTATTGTTATGTGTTGTTGAGATTCGATTACTATTTCGGGTGTCTCTTTTTGTGGAATGTCTTGAGGTAAAATAACTTCTGACTCTTTCAACGTTATTTCTTCGACCTGTAATGACATATTTGGAACAAATGATTCTTCACTTTGCTTAAGCGTCTCAATTGGCTTAATATCTATTATGTTTTCTTTCTCTCGAATTTCAACTTGCGTGACGGTGATGTGTTGATCAACCTCTAATTTAACAAGTGGGCTAGACTCATTTATTTTTTCAGGTTTAAATTCTTCTGGTGATTCCTCGCATTCTGTTTCATTTATAAAAAGTGGTTTTACTGACTCAAAAATTACATCAACAACTTCTTTCTTATTACCTTGTGTAATATTCATTTGTTTTTCAGATTCCGATGGATGGAATATTTCAACATTTAGGTGAGTATGTGTTGTTAAATTTACTTCATTATTCATGGTTTTGGGCATTATATTCTGTTTCAAGTCATCTTCTTTATCAGCCAATATATTTTCATTTATATTCAAATACTGTGTAGGCTGGACATTGACACTTGCTTGTTGAGATTTTAAATCGCTATTGGGAGTAATTATAGACTCTTTTTCATCAGGTATGGTTTCTTTGACTCCGAGACCCGCATAGAGTGGTATATCAAGAACAGGCGTTATTTTTTTACTTCCTGACAACAAATCTTTACTGTCGAAATCATCTCCTCTTTCGGAATACATAATTTCAGTTACATTCACATGACTCTCACCCTGAAACGTTAAGTTCACGGTCTCAGATTTCACTCTTGGTACTAGATCCATTGGTGTTTCTGATTCTGTTACAGTTATTTCTGTAACATCCACTGATTGTTGTTCTTCTACGCTACTAAGAGGTTTTCTTTCAATGAACATATCTTTCTTATAAATATCCTCTACCTCTCCAATAAAATGTGCAGACTTTTCAACCGCTTCATGAGTTCCTTGAGTCGTCATTGCTGTTATTAAATTTGCTTCAGGAACATGTAAGTCTTCTGTATCTTGATTAGCCACAACTTCGGTGCCTAATACAGGATGCTTCTCACTGATTGAAGTATGCGCAAATGTAGTGGAAGGTTTCACGGTTATGTCTATAAAGTCTTTTTCCCTTTCCACTGTTTGTGTTTCTGTGATTTCTTTTGCGGTTATTTCGATAATTTTTTCCGTGGCTTTATGTAAATCTTTTCTAAAATCTTTTAATGGAGTTTCTTTGTCACCAGTTAATACTTCTGTTCTTTCAATATGCTTTTGAATATCATCATGCAACACTGATGCATTAGATGTTATTACTCCAGTTTCTTCAAGATCATTAACATTGCTCGTAGTAATTACTTCTGAATTTATCGAACTTGTTAGTGGTATAAATCCTATGGATACGTCATACTGCACATGTGGCTGTTTAACATTAATCTCTTTTTCTTTATCAATGGTTTCAGTAAAACTTGTAACTATAGCCTGTGTTTCCGTGTAATCAGTATTAACTTGAGATTTAACAGGTTTCTGTTCTGTTAAGCGTGATTCACTTTCAGCTAAAATAACTTCTGTTTGTTCGAAAGTGTTCCTAGCAATCGAAGCAACGTTTGATTTTTCTAATGTTATTTTATCTTCTATAAATTCTTTAGGTATCTGGCTTGTTATGATTTCATGTACATCGGCAGTTTTACCATATATTTCGTCAATATTGGGTAATGCCTGTTTATAATTAATTATTATCTCATCACTAGGTTTAAGATTAAAGGATTCAGAAACCACTTCAGAAGTTTGTAAAACTTGCTGAGAGAGTATTAATATTTCTGCTGTTTGATGAATAGGCGTTGTACTAACGGGTAAAGATTTTTCTTTTTCTATAGCAAACTTTTCGGCCTGTTGCGGCACTTGCAATGGTGTGACACAGACAGTGGGTTTGATTTTCTCATCAATTTCTTTTACCGGGATTTTTTCTTCAGATGAATGAACTAAAACATCTTCTTGAGTGATAGCTTCCGCATTAATTGTTGTTTGTCTTGCTTTTGCCCATGAAGAATTATCTGGAGTAATTAACGATTCTGTGGCAATTTCAGACTTATTTTCTTCCACTAATAAAGCTTTATTAGAATCCATATTCAATGAAGCTGAAAATGTATGAGGTGTATCCATAACAGTCAGTATATTTTCTTTTTCATTACAAACGGTTGTACTAATGATCAATTCTTCGCATGCAATATTTTCAATATTTGCTTGTTTTGGTGCACTCTTGCTATCTTTTGTATACCCTACGCTTGAACTTACTGTTACTTCTGAGAGTTCAGCAACAGGTCGACCAGAAATATCTGTAGATGCTGTAAATTCTTGAGGGGAGGCAGTTATATCATAATCACTTTCTTTTTCGTGTTGTAATATTTCTGTCACATTCACTGTCTCCACAGTCGGGACTATTTCTGGCATTAAGAATTTAAGATCCGGTTGTATATCACTATGGAAATAAGACTGACTGTCTAAAACTTTGTTCTCCGATATTTGTAAAGACGTCAAATTATTAGAGGTTATTTGTACCTCTTCGTAGTTTGGAGTAGTCGTATGTAATTTTTCCAAAGTATCTCTTGGATTCACTTCAGAAACTACCGCTATTTTGCGATCTATGTCTAAATCAATTTTAGCGTATATCTCTGGCTTTGGTTTTTCCGTATCAAGATATTGTTCTGTGAGACTAGTAATGATTTCGGTAATGTTTAAGCTTTCTTTCCCAATGAAAGTAGTTTGAGCTTCGCTATGAGGAATGTCAGTTTCGTTTAAGTGTTGCAATTGTTCTTGAACCGTCGTTTGAAGAATCGTGATTTCCTTTTGTAGATCTCTTTGTTCTGTGGCTGTCTCGATCAAATTTGGCTGTGTTGATATAAAGTCGATTTGGTCAGCAGTATTTATTTCTTCTGACAAGGGGGTTTTTAGAGGATGAGTAGGTGCTGGTTGGGCATGTATAACATCAGGAATTTTATTTAAGTTAAGCTTGTTTTCACGCTCTGAATATTCTGTTTCTTCAATAGTAATTGGTATATTGGGAATAAGAGATGACGTTACAGTTTCCGGTCTTCTCGTCGTAAACACCTCCGAAGATTCTTTGTCATGCACAACAGGTGATGAGATAATTTTAGCAGTACTTGTGATGACAGTTTCAATCGCAGATTCTTCAACCATTTTTCCAGATGTTTTAAAGTCATTTGTTCCAGTAATCCCCATTACTTCTAATGTGACTAGAGGTTCTAGAGCTTTCATGTCTAAATCAGCTTTAGCTATAGTTTTATCATCTTTCAATATGAGATCCTTTTCACTTTCATGCACATGCACTTCGTTTATAATGTTTTTGTCCAAAGTCGATATTGCGATTTCTGCTCGTGCACCTGTGTGCTCTGGACGTAGTTCATCAAATATTTTTTCTGAATCATGAATGTTAGCTTCTAAATTGAATTTATGTTGAAGTTCATTAATACCCACAGTAGCATTTTTGTGTGAAATTGCCTCAGGAGTGAATTCCGATTCTTTAATGTTAGATGTTGTTACAATGTTACTTAATTCCGTATGTAACATTATTCCCTTACTAATAGATATCTGAGATGGCATTTCTTTAATCGGGAGTTCCCCTTCCTTTTCATGGGATTCTTCTATAGATACTACTAAGCTGTCTTTTGAAGCAATATCCACATTTGCTTCTTGTGTGGGTGGCAATATAAGTGCTGATAAAGCTCCTTCTCTTTCTTGCACATTGTGCACTTCAGTGACAATTTGGTTTGAAACAAGTACATCTTTACGAGCTGTTTCAGTTGGTACAATTAATTCTGGATAATATTTTCCAGATTTATCTTCTACAAATACTTCACCAACTTGGATTGACTCGTGTAAATTAAAGTTGAGTTTTGACTTTGCAACTTTTTCTGAACTGGTTATTTCCACTTCACCTTCTTTTAATTCTTCGGTTACTTCTAAAACGTTCAACCCAAGCAAAGGTGAAAATGCAACAGTAGCATTCGATGTCTTTGTTGGCGTATCAGATAAAGTAGATTCTTTTACAGATACCATTTCCTCTGATACATTGAGAGCATCTTTCAACAGTACAATTGTTTTAGCATTTTCTAATTGTTTTTCGTCCCTCTTGAATTCAGATGTTGATATATTAGAAAGGATTTCAGTTGTGACAAAACTTTCGGCTGGTACTATTGCTTGATTTGCAATAGTTTTCTTTTGAGGTTTATCTATCTGATATTCATCAACAGAACCACTTGTTTCTACCTCTGTTACCAATAATGGTTCTATTTCACTTAATGACGGTTTTATCACTATTCTAGCACTGTCTTTAACTTGCAAAGGTATTTCATGTTCCTGTGGTTGTTGCATATCTGCGATCAGTGAGTAATTTGTGTCAAATCTAAGCTTGGCAGTAACATCTGGCACCTTTTGGTCCGAGAGAATATGTGACACTTCACTTGAAGAGACCACTTCAATTTTATTATCAGGAATATCAGATGCAACTGTAGTCATATATTGTATTTCATCTTTCTCAAGGATTGCCGCTTCGTCATCCTCATATGGTAGTTGTTTTTCCTTTGGCTGCAATGTTTTTATAGATTTCATTGTTTCTTGAATAGATTCTTCTTCAACGAACCCTATTTTCTGTTTAGTGTGTTTTTTGCGTTTAACTTGTTCTTTCTCTTTGATATCTGTGGAATTACAGTTTTGTGTTTGAACGTAGGAGTGAAAATAATATAATATTTATGTCAGTTGGATATAACTAACAGGCTTGGCTAAGCTAACTACTAGGCGCGTGTTTTAAGTAAAGCCATCATGAGTACTGTAAATAGATATTTGGTAGTGTTCTAATATTGTTAAAATTAATACATTATATAAATATCATAATTATTTATATCGGCATGTACTTACTAACTACATGTGCTGATTTTTTATTTGTTTATAAAAATATGCAAATGAAGCATGTTCTTGAAGCCAAACGCTGTATATGAAAGCTGCACAAAATAAAACACCACACACAAAAGTAAAGCATTAAATTATTTTACGTGAAAAGATCATCTATAACAGCAGTTACCTTAAATCATACGAGGGATGCCTTTTAAGTTTTGTCGTTTGAAGAAAAAAACACAACTAGAACCTTATAGTACTTTTTATTGTTTTTCAAAGTATTCACCACGTAGCTTAATACACTTTTCCATTCGCTCAAACCAGTTATTATAACATTTATTCCACTCTAAAGTGGGGGTGTTCAAAATGGCTGACTTGAAAGCGTCGACTGCTTCTTCACTGGACTGGAACCTTTGACCACGAAGACTTTTCTTAATTTTAGGAAATGTAAAAAAATTGTTAGGGCTTAGGTCAGGACTGTATGGAGGATCGTCAAGAATTTCTACTTTTTCCTGCTTCAAATACTCAATCGTTTGACGAGCGCTGTGTGAACTTGCATTGTCGTGGTGCAGGATGATGCGTCGCTTTGAGTTAGATTTTCGAAGTTCGGCGATGACTTGTGGTAAACAAACTGTGGTATACCACTCTGCGTTAACCGTTCTACGATCATCAAGTGCAATAGTCGCAACATGGCCGGTTTTTCTAACGAACGTGGCCACCATCTTCTTTGAAGTGCTTCGAGAACGAACAACTTTAGTCGGCTTTGGCTCGTCTTGAAAGACCCAGATTGTAGATTGTTGTTTGGAATCAGGATCGTAGGCATAGATCCAAGATTCGTCACCACTGATGATGTCATAGACGTGATTTGACTCTCCTCGGTTGAACCTTTGCAGAGTTTTCTTACACCATCTGACGCGGGCCGCCTTGTGATCGTCGGAAAGCAGATGCGGTATCCAACGGCAAACTAGCTTTCTTACACCAAGCGCTTCATGCAAGATCTTCTGAATGGTTGTCCCTGAGATGCCTAATAGAGCCTCTATCTCTCGATACGTCACATGACGATCTTCGAGAATTAGTTGTCTCACTCCAATGATGTTATCTTCAGTGAATGCAGATTTTGGGCGACCTTCGCGAGATTTGTCACTAACACTAGTATGTCCACGCTGGAATTCTAAATACCAGCGTTCGACAGTCCGCAGACATGGGGCTTCATCCCTGAACACAGATATTAGCTCTTCAAAACACTGAAGCCGTGTCAGGCCTCTTCTAAAGTTGTAGAAAATTATTGCACGAACATTTTCCTTAGAAAGATTCATTTTCGTACGTAACCTGACAGATTCTAATCGACGCTGTGACTAAACAATAACATTAATCCTAATACATTCAACTGTTTTGAGATTCGAAATTTAAACACATTCGAATATAGAACAGTTCCAAATTCAAAATTGCCGGGAATTATGGAAACGACAGAACTTAAAAGGCATGCCTCGTACTAATATTATAAAGAGGAAAACTTTGTTTGTTTGATTGTAATGGATAGGCTCCGAAACTACTGAACCGATTTGAAAAATTCTTTCACCGTTGGGAAGCTACACTATCCCCGGGTGACATAGGCTATAATATATTTTCAAAAAGATTAGGGATCCTTACTAAAACTCGAATAATGTAACCGCAATGTACCCGTGCGAAGCCGGGGCGGGCCGCTAGTATAAAATAAAACCGTGACACTGTAAGTAATAAATTATTATTACTACCATCGCGAATCCGATCAAATGAGGGTTTCAATACAATCGCTATATAACATCACACGCATAAGTCGTATAGAGTTCTGGCTCGATCTACTTATCTATTTTGTACCTATTTATCTTTAATATGAAACTACTAGTAACAGAATATTCGTAATTTACAGTCACAAAGACTGTAAATATATACATAACTAGGTATCAGAAATAAATACAAGTCAAAATAATAAGAAAATAAATATTACAATAAAAAATAAACCGACATAAACTTCTTTCATTAAGAGTCGGTGCCAATATCTTTAGACGTACATCTCCTCCGTTTTTGAAAGCTTTAACCGATTTTAGCAATTATTTTTTGTATGCCTTGTTTGCCAATAAAGGATATTTCCACTTTTGCGCTTTTACTCTTAATATAGGTCATCTTATGCCGAAACTTTCGTATTGAGTGTCAGTAAGTTATTTTATTATAATCATAACTACTTAAAAATCAGTGATTATAATTATAACAATTTATTATTTGTCAATAATAAGTAAGTAGGAATTAATTAAAAGTTATATAAGTAATAAACAAACAAGCTTTATAACGGTAAACTTAGTTTAGTACGGTGCACTAATTGGGCAGAAATTTGATATTAACATTATTAATTTTAATGATGACCTGTCAGGCACAAATGTATGTACTTAGTTAAACAATTTCGCACAATTTAAATGTGTTTTTATCAATATACAGGGGTTTCAAAAGTGTTTTATTGTTATGGTAAAACAATTATTGCTTTCTATAAATTTGCGGGTTACTTTCAAGTAAAATAAAAGAATGTAAATATTAACTTAATTTTACGACAAAATATCTAGAGCAAGGTGAGCCAAAAATAAGTCAGATTTAGCTACGTAAGAACTACAAAAGCCGCTTCCGTACGTATGTATAGAGTATCGCATTGTGGTTAACTTAGTTTTCAACAGGGCGTTAACCACTTGCGTAGTAGACGCACGTTATTTCAATAAAGCACTATACAACAGAACTCATTCAAAGCATGAATTAGAGAGAAGCCGAATTAATCTAGGATTACCGTGCACACTTACCTCGGACTTGCAACGATTCCGAAACTTTTGTCGTATCTGTAAGGACAAGGATACTTTTACTAGGAGGTTTTTTTTAAATGCCTCCCATTTCATATATATTAATATGAGCTAGCCAAATAAAATATAGTTCAGTTCTACATCTGGATACTTCCCGCGGTGGGTTATAGGTAGGTACTACGTGTTTACGTTAAAATAAATATGTATACCTTTTATAACAGTAGTAGTGTGGGATTCTGCGACATGTTCAGCTGACGATTCAACGATGACCTGTAAAGTAAGATAAAGATTACGATTAACGAGATTTGGTAAATGTACTAGTTCTGAAGAAAACTGTGATTCAATTTACAATACCTAATAATAACTTATAGAAACTAAATCATTAAAATAATTAATATACCTACATGCCGCATTAAGATAATCCAAAATGAAATATAATGATAGATAGTGACATAATTATTATGATGTTATTTGCACGAAATAATTTCATTACCATTCTCTCGTCTCTAGTAATCTAATTATGTTACTAGTATTTAAGTGACACTTTTTTCGACCAAACAACTTAGGTAGGTTAGTGTATTTTTGATAACCACCCAACTTATCTAACTGCAATATATAAATAAGGGCATGACGTGAAAAAACATGAATTGACTGTCGGTTTATTCCACATTTCACCCACATGCATAACGTACAGACCTGCCTATACATCAAAATTATAATGCACCTGCATATACGTGTTGGTATCACTCTTACCTCATGAGCTTCTTTTTGTTCCCAGGACCGTGGTTTGAAGTCTTCTGGGTAGAAATGTGCAATAACTTCTTCAACAGACGAGTGTTTCAACTCAACCATCTTCAAGAAAGCGCGGAAACCAACTTTAGCGGCTATCACGTGTTCATCCTGTGCAGTTTCCTCAGTGAGTACTTCAGTGATGAGAGCTCCATGTCCCTGTCGTTCCACCAAGCGAACGAGCGCCGACTGTGACTGCGGCACCCGCAGTGCCGGGAAATGCTGCGAATCATAAAGGCTTTCAATTTCTTCAGTTGTGATTCCACTCCTCATCATAAAACCTATTTTAGCCAACTCCCGTAGCGGTGATTCACCAGGGCCAAATTCTTTCGCGTTAATCACTTCTAGTAATTCATTTATTTCGGCGACTACGTGCGAGTCACTCTCTACCATTCTTATTATGCCCTTCTTAGTTTCATAAGATTCTTCAAATGGCTCCACAGACTCTTCTTTTTCTTGCTGAGATGATATGAGATAATCATGTGGCGTTACAATTGGTTCAGCCTTCTCTTCTTTGGGTTTCTGCTCTTTTCCTTCTACTTTTTTATAAGTAGCAACATCGGCAATCTCCACAGATTCTGCCTCTGTAACTACAGTCTTTGCTTTCTTCTTGCTAACTTTTTTGATGGGTTTTGTTTCTATTAGTGGATTATCTTCGGAGACAGTGACGGTATCGAAGGTGTCTTCTACAATTTCATCGGCTGTTTCTACTGTTAAATCTTCGCTTTCACGTTTAACTACCCTTTCTCTTTTGTCCTTCTGAGTAATTTGCTTGGCCTTTTTGATTTTCTCTCCTGTTTCATATATTTGTAGTTTGGCTTTGGTAATAGTCATTCCTATATCGCTAACGGCTTTACACATATATATTCCTTCCAATTCCTTTACAGCTTTTCTAACCGTGCACGTTGTTCGGTTATCTTTATTTTCAATTATAAACCGTTCGTCAGTTCTGATGACTTTATCGTCTTTGTACCATATGATTTCTAATAAAAAACGAGATAGTCGTTAGGAAATTTTAATATATTACATTTAAAATGATTGAACAACAAAATAAATATAGTGTCTGTATGCATACCTGGAGTGGGATTTCCACTGTATATAGCCTCAAATGTAACAGTTTCCTCTTCATCAACACGTTCACCCATTATCTCTTTTACAAAAGTTGGTACCGATTGAGTTGCTATAGTGTACAAAAATAGAAATTAGACTACATCTAAATTTCAACATTATTGGGTGTTATATGTAAGAGCTCCTTATAATATAAATGATTTTTTAGTTTATTTTCTATCGTATTTAGTTATTTACTTGCCGTTCTATGTAAATAAGTTGAGACATAATAATTATTATTAAAGTTTAGATAATCTAGTAGAAATAAAAAGTAGATATAAATCTAGTAGAAATAAAATGTCACTCATAGAACGTTGACGTATCGAATATCTAAAAAATCTTTGATAGTTACCTTTTAAAGCGGCTTGTAATTCTTCCATATGAGTAACCCACTCTGGCTTCCTATACTCCTTAGTGCCAATTATACCTTGAACATAATTAATTTAAATTACTTAACTGGAATACCTAATTCATAAACTTGAAACAGTACGGATCACAGCGGATTGATAAGACTTAGGCCCGTGCCCCGTGTATTGATAAATCGATCTCAAATCTGAGAGCGATCTTGGGTACGATTTTGACATGTTATTTTGTACTGGTATAACATAAGAATGACATTTCCAAGATCGCTCTCAGACGTGCGATCATTTTATTAAAACGAGCCCTAATATGCCGTATTCTGAACACATTTGTCCGCACAGTACATGCCGAACGCTTAAAGTCGCAGACGCGAGGCTCGTCTCCATTCATTTTGCTCTATACAAGTGTGTATATTATATACCTATGTTTTTCGAGTTACCAAAAACGAGCAATTTGTTTTTCATTATCAAGGTGCTACCCAAACAAAACAATGAAAATAATGTATGTAGTATATTAAAATATGTGACAGTTGGTGTAAGTGTTTGATTGAAGAAGTTGGAATAAAGGTGGGAAGGAGAATATGGTAAACGATAAAGTAATGTATGATCATATCCGCAGACGATGTCTCCGTGGAACTGAAACCATAAACACTTGCATTAACGAATATACTAGTTTCATTTCTGACCATTTAAATGTAGACTTACTTTCAACAGACAGTGCGGCTATGGTGGATGTGACACCAAGGGGATTGTATGCTTCAAATACTATTTCACCGGTGTCATCTTGGTATACTTCAGGTATGATTAAAATAGATGTTCCATCTTCCATTTCTTCTATCTGGTATTCCTGTGATGTCACGATCTCCGTACCTTGCTTGAGCCATCTAATTTGAGGTTTGGGTATGCCTATAGCCTTTGCTTCCAGCCTGGAAATAAATTAAATTATATCCTGTTTTAATACTTTATATACAACATCATATAACCATAGACTCTATGTGATTCTACCAGATTCTAATAGAAACATGGCTACGCCCTCACCAAATCTATGTATATGGATTATAGACTATGGATTATGGAGTATATTGTATTAGAGTTAGATACACGACATTAACAATATCTCCGCATTTTGTAACTAACCTGGTAAGTTCACCCTCGGTAGTAGAAACTACTGTCGGCAAAGCTTTCACAATACGTGGTGCAAATTCTTCAATATCACTGGTTTTCTGTAATTTAAAAACAGTTATATGTATGATTTGGTTGATTCATGTCATGTTGCCTTTTATGAAGTTTCTTTATGTAAGAACTGGTTAATGCCAGTGGTCTGTACATAAATTCTCTTAATCAACTCAGTTTCTCGCAGGGCTAATTACAGAAACAAACTTGTCATCATTTGCCCTGAGCTGGCTGTTGACCCCTGAACAAACCTTGGTTTGTTTAGTACTAGTGGTGTGTTTTTCCTAAACGGAAAAGCATATTTAGAGAGACTGATTGAGTTTTACTTACCTCGTCGCTCAATATGTCTTCTTCAGAGGCACTCGGCACGTATTCATAGGCTGAAAATAATATTTATTTTGTAATATATAACAAATTTCTCAAAACGATTGCACTGCATAATCTAACTTAGCGTATCATTTAATTACTGCGTTGTTAAATGAGAACGTACTATTCAATCAACTTAAATCATACATTCACAGCCAAATATGTGCTGACGTTAACATTCATAAGCTTTCATAATGCAAGCATCACGTCCCGACCCTCTTAACTTAATATATCCAGCAATATATAACGAAAGCCTATAATTGTGCTAACAAAGTGACCTTATTTGATGTAATAAAACAAATATTAGTGTAACTTGTCAACTAACAAAGGTGCTGAAAAGTGCTTAATATTAAAAGTGTGTAAACAATAACTTCGGTGATATTCACTATAGTTGCTTGATTTACAGTTACCGTTTGTCTGGAAAGTTTGTTATATTTTTAAAGCCTCAACCTTTATTATATTTCATTAAAGAAACTTTAGCATCTACTCAATTTCAAACTTCAAATTGTTTTACAGATGCATGGCAAGTGTGATGTTAATTTTCTACTATGTGCATTAATGTAAATAAATCATCCACGCTTGAATTTGATTCATGCAATCACATGCAATGATGACAGTAGAAATTGCATTGCTACCTTCAACGAGAACAGTACATTCGCTGTTACAAGTTCCATATTCATTTGTAGCTACACAAAGGTACGTTCCTGACATTTCAGGAAAAGCTTCTTTAATGCACAATTCGGATAAGCCTGATTCCTGTCGGGCAACTGTTATATCTCTGGCTCTTTGCACTGGATTTCCATCGTGATACCAGTCTATTTTAGGACATGGCTGGCCCATTATTTTGCAACTAAGTTTGATTGGTTCCCCATCCATTATTGTCATGGATTCTAAGGGAATTATAATATATGGAGCTTTTCCAGTTTTTTCTTTGTCTTCTTGTTCTATAAGTGAAGCAGAACAAGAAACAGATCCTCCAAAGTTTTCTGCTCTACACGTTACCACTCCTAAGAAATCTTTGGTAATGTTTTCAATGCAAAGGCACGATATGTTATGTCTATTTGTTACGTAGATATTGGTTAATTTATTTTGTTTAGCGTAAGAAGCGACTTCCCTCGTGTCTATAAACCATTGAAATGAAGCTATCGGGCTAGATTTAACTTCAGCTTCTAATAATACGATTTCACCTAAATAAACCATTTTTGGTCTAATAGGTCTAATAAAGGTAGGCGGTGTAACTTGTTCTTCACTCACTGATCTAATTAGTTTTATAGAACTTCCTGATTTAGCAATTATGTTATTATGTTCAATAACTACTTCATATTTTCCTACTTTCTTTTTATCTACATTATGAATTCTTATTTTCGATCTTCCATTTTCGGTACTAATTATAAAATCGTTCGGTTCAAGGAGTTTGTTGTTGCGATACCATGTCACTTTAGTATCGTCCGCAGGCTCATACGTAACAGTAAGTTCAAAACTGCTATTTTCCAATACTTCCATTGCCTTAATTGGCTCTATTATCAATGGTTCCAATTCTGTAAAATAGTGATCCAATTAAACTTAGTTAATTTCCATACTGACATCTCTCGGAATTTTCTGTTACTGTTGCCCAACATTTTATATTTAATAAATGATTTGTTTTTAGGCGCTCATATATAAAATGGTTATACATAATGAGTTTTATGTAGAAAAATATGGCTGAACACTAAACTTAATGTAAATAAATCATCATTCAATTGTAACACAAGGTATAAAAAATACGATTGAACAGTCTAGCATGTTTATACTGGGGTGCTATCGTAACCGCGTATAGAAGGAAACGTATATTGAGGTCATGATACAAAGTTACATGCCGAATTACTCGTGTGTAGGTAATTGGGTACAAAAATACATGCTTAGCTTAGATTGTTAACTTATACTTTAACTGCATCGATATCAAGAAAAAAGGGGGTGATTATATTTCGCGTTCATTTATATTCTAACTAGTCTTGTTCCAGATAGGATTTGCTTTCACCTTCTGCCCATCCTTCCTTTCATGCTATTGGCCCACTTATGGCGGTGCATTGTCTGTTAGTCAGTTGTTGAGTTTTATAAACAAGTTAACACATTAAAAACTATAACCCAAATACGGAACATTCTGTTCTAAGAATTATATTCATAACGTACGAATTATAGTCCGTTGAAATCTGTGATTGTTTTTCTATCGCTTGATATATTTTATATAAAATAGTTGATGTCCTAGTAGGTGGAAGAGGTTTAGTAGTATTTACATTGCTATCGCTATGAACATTTCACAGTTATGAATTTAACCATGCATCTGTTTCAGTTACAAAATTTAAAGAGTTCCAACATGAATATGGTTTGAAAAATATAACAGTTACCGAGTTACGTAACGGATTATTTTTATAAGATTACACGTTTACTTTCTGCTCACCTTTCTTTTCACCCTTTTGCATTTTTTTCTTAATTTGTTTCGTGCGTTTTACTATTGTAGTAACTTCTTCTTCTACATCTTCAACAGGTTCATCTTTAACTTTCTCATCTAAAGTTTCTTCAATAACGATTTCTTCATTAGATTTTTCTTTTTTTACTTTTCTCTTATTAATTTCTTCAGGTTTGACTTCCTCAGCCTGTTTCTCCTTTTTGATCGGCTTCAGTTGAACTTCTTCAGGCTTCTCTACCTCTGGAGCCTTTTGCTTTGGCACTGGCTTAAGAACGACTTCCTCTTTAGGCTCTTCTTCCTTCGGACGCCTTCTGCCTGTTGACCATTTAGTTTCTTCTGGTTTGAGTTCCTCAACCTGTTTCTCCTTTTTGATCGGCTTCAGTTGAACTTCTTCGGGCTTCTCTTCCTCCGGAGCTTTTTGATTGGGCACTGGCTTAAGGACGACTTCCTCTTTAGGCTCTTCTTCCTTCGGATGCCTTCTGCCCGTTGGCCATTTTGGTTCTTCTGGTTTTGCTTCCTCGACTTGTTTTTCCTTTTTGACGGGCTTCAATTGAACATTTTCAGGCTTCTCTTCCTCTGGAGCCTTTTGCTTTGGCACTGGCTTAAGGACAACTTCCTCTTTGGGCTCTTCTTCCTTCGGACGCCTTTTACCTGTTGGCCATTTAGTTTCTTCTGGTTTGAGTTCCTCAACCTGTTTCTCCTTTTTGATCGGCTTCAGTTGAACTTCTTCGGGCTTCTCTTCCTCCGGAGCCTTTTGCTTGGGCACCGGCTTAAGGACGACTTCCTCTTTAGGCTCTTCTTCCTTCGGACGCCTTCTGCCCGTTGGCCATTTTGGTTCTTCTGGTTTTGCTTCCTCGACTTGTTTTTCCTTTTTGACAGGTTTCAATTGAAGATCTTCAGGCTTCTCTTCCTCTGGAGCCTTTTGCTTTGGCACTGGCTTAAGGACAACTTCCTCTTTAGGCTCTTCTTCCTTCGGACGTCTTTTACCTGTTGGCCATTTAGTTTCTTCTGGTTTGAGTTCCTCAACCTGTTTCTCCTTTTTGATCGGCTTCAGTTGAACTTCTTCGAGCTTCTCTTCCTCCGGAGCCTTTTGCTTGGGCACCGGCTTAAGGACGACTTCCTCTTTAGGCTCTTCTTCCTTCGGACGCCTTCTGCCCGTTGGCCATTTTGGTTCTTCTGGTTTTGCTTCCTCGACTTGTTTTTCCTTTTTGATCGGCCTCAGTTGAACTTCTTCGGGCTTCTCTTCCTCTGGAGCCTTTTGCTTGGGCACTGGCTTGAGGACGATTTCCTCTTTAGGCTCTTCTTCCTTCGGACGCCTTTTACCTGTTGGCCATTTAGTTTCTTCTGGTTTGAGTTCCTCAACCTGTTTCTCCTTTTTGATCGGCTTCAGTTGAACTTCTTCGGGCTTCTCTTCCTCCGGAGCCTTTTGCTTGGGCACCGGCTTGAGGGTGACTTCCTCTTTAGGCTCTTCTTCCTTTAGACGCCTTCTGCCTGTTGGCCATTTTGGTTCTTCTGGTTTTGCTTCTTCGACTTGTTTTTCCTTTTTGACAGGCTTCAGTTGAACTTCTTCAGGCTTCTCTTCCTCTGGAGCCTTTTGCTTGGTCACTGGCTTGAGGATGACTTCCTCTTTAGGCTCTTCTTCCTTCGGACGTCTTCTACCTGTTGGCCATTTTGTTTCTTCTGTTTTGACTTGCTCAATCTGTTTCTCCTCCTTATCAGGCTTGAGCTGGATTTGTTCGGACTTTTCTTCGTCTGGGATTGCTTCTGTATCAACTTTGGTATCAGTCTTTGGTTTCTTAATTTTACGCCTCCATACTGGCACATCTTCGATCTCTTTTGACGTTTTTGTAGTTTTTTCTTGATCCTCAGTTTCTTCTATTTTTAAGGTCACAGTATCTTCTTCATGTACAAGTGACTCTTCCAATAATACAGTTTCCGTTTTTTGAATGGATTCCTTTCTTACTTGTTTTAATGTAACATCTTCAAGTTTTTCTTTTACGATAGGGGTTTTTTCTACTTTAGTGTGACGTAACTTTATACCTTCTTGTGTCCATGGAACTGATTCTTCTTTTTCAGTAGTTTTCTTTTCATCAATCCGTGATTGTCTTCTTTGTGGTTTAATTTCCTCTTCTTGTTGTTCTTTATGAACATGGAGGATGCTTTTATCTTCTAGCATAATTTCATCAACCTGTTTTTCCTTTTTGACCGGCTTCAGTTGAACTTCTTCGGGCTTCTCTTCCTCTGGAGCCTTTTGCTTGGGTACTGGCTTGAGGATGACTTCCTCTTTAGGCTCTTCTTCCTTTTGACGTCTTCTGCCTGTTGGCCATTTAGCTTCTTCTGGTTTGACTTCCTCAGCCTGTTTCTCCTTTTTGATCGGCTTCAGTTGAACTTCTTCAGGCTTGTCTACCTCTGGAGCCTTTTGCTTTGGCACCGGCTTAAGGACGACTTCCTCTTTAGGCTCTTCTTCCTTCGGACGCCTTCTGCCGGTTGGCCATTTTCGTTCTTCTGGTTTTGCTTCCTCGACTTGTTTTTCCTTTTTGACAGGTTTCAATTGAAGATCTTCAGGGTTCTCTTCCTCTGGAGCCTTTTGCTTTGGCACTGGCTTAAGGACAACTTCCTCTTTGGGCTCTTCTTCCTTCGGAAGCCGTTTACCTGTAGGCCATTTAGTTTCTTCTGGTTTGAGTTCCTCAACCTGTTTTTCCTTTTTGATCGGCTTCAGTTGAACTTCTTCAGGCTTCTCTTCCTCTGGAGCTTTTTGCTTGGGCACTGGCTTAAGGAAAACTTCCTCTTTGGGCTCTTCTTCCTTCGGAAGCCGTTTACCTGTAGGCCATTTAGTTTCTTCTGGTTTGAGTTCCTCAACCTGTTTTTCCTTTTTGATCGGCTTCAGTTGAACTTCTTCAGGCTTCTCTTCCTCTGGAGCTTTTTGCTTGGGCACTGGCTTAAGGAAAACTTCCTCTTTGGGCTCTTCTTCCTTCGGACGCCTTTTACCTGTTGGCCATTTCGTTTCTTCTGGTTTGGCTTCCTCAACCGTTTTCTCTCTTATGACCGGCTTCAGTTGGACTTCTTCGGGTATCTCTTCTACTGGAGCCCTCTGTTTTGGTACAGGCTTGAGGATGACTTCCTCTTTAGGTTCTTCTTTCTTCGGATGCCTTTTACCCATTGGCCATTTAGCTTCTTCAGGTTTGGCCTTTTCTTCATCTGACATTGTTTCGTCACCAGGTTTGGCTTCAGTCTTTGGTTTTTTAATTTGTCGCCTCCATACTGGCACATCTTCGCTCACTTTTGAAGTTTTCAATGTTTGTTCTTGATCCTCTGTTTCTTCTATTTTTAAAGTAACAGTATCATCTGTATATGTTAGTGACTCCTCCAATAATACAGCTTCCGTTTTTTGAATGGACCCCTTTCGTACTTGTTTTAATGTAACATCTTCAAGTTTTTCTTTTATGATAGCGGTTTTTTCTACCTTGGTGGGACGTAACTTTATGCCTTCTTGTGTCCAAGGTATTGATTCTTCTTTTACGGTAGTTGTAGTTTTCTTTTCATCAACCTGTTTTTCCTTTTTGTCAGGCTTCTGTTGAACTTCTTCAGGCTTCTCTTCCTCTGGAGCTTTCTGCATAGGCACAGGCTTGAGTATGACTTCCTCTTTAGGCGTTTCTTCCTTCGGGCGCGTTCTGCCTGTTGGCCATTTAGCTTCATCAGGTTTGGCCTTTTCTTCATCTGAAATTGTTTCGTCACCAGGTTTGGCTTCAGTCTTTGGTTTTTTTATTTGACGCCTCCATACTGGCACATCTTCACTCACTTTTGACGTCTGCAATGTTTGTTCTTGATCCTCTGTTTCTTCTATTTTTAAAGTAACAGTATCATCTGTATGTGTTTGTGACTCCTCCAATAATACAGCTTCCGTTTTTTGAATGGACCCCTTTCGTACTTGTTTTAATGTAACATCTTCAAGTTTTTCTTTTATGATAGGGGTTTTTTCTACCTTCGTGGGACGTAACTTTATACCTTCTTGTGTCCAAGGCATTGATTCTTCTTTTTCGGTTATTGTTGTATTTTTCTTTTCATCAACTGGTTTTTCCTTTTTGACAGGCTTCAGTTGAACTTCATCGGGCTTCTCTTCCTCTGGAGCCTTCTGCTTAGGCACCGGCTTGAGGGTCACTTCTTCCGTAGGCTCTTCTTCCTTCGGATGCCTTCTGCTCATTGGCCATTTTGTTTCTTCTGCTTTGGCTTCCTTATCTGGTTTCTCCTTTTTGACAGGCTTCAGTTGAACTTCCTCAGGCTTTTCTTCTTCTGGAGCCTTTTGCTTAGGTATTGGCTTGAGAACGACTTCTTCCTTAGGCTCATCTCCCTTTGGACGCCTACGGCCTATTGGCCATTTAGCTTCTTCAGGTTTGGCTTCTTCAACCTGTTGTTTCTTTTTATCAGGCCTCAGTTGGTCTATTTCAGGCTTCTCTTCATCTGGAATTGTTTCTTCGTCAGCTTTAGCTTCAGGCTTTGGTTCCTTTATCTTACGTCTCCATATTGGCGCGTCTTCTATCTCTTTTGACTTTTTTAATGTTTGTTCTAGATCTTCAGTTTCTTCTATTTTTAACGTAACAGTGTCTTCCTCATGTACAAGTGACTCTTCCAATAACCCTATTTCTGTTTTTTGAATGGATCCCTTTCGTACTTGTTTTAATGTGACATCTTCAAGTTTTTCTTTCACGATGGGTGCTTTTTCTACCTTTGTGGGACGTAACTTTATACCTTCCTGTGTCCAAGGAATTGTTTCTTCCTTTTCGTTATTTGTAGAGGTCTTAGTTTCATCAACGCGTAATTTTCTTTTTTGAGGTGTTATTTCTACCTCCTCTTCTTGCTCTTTATGAACATGAAGAGTACTTACATCTTCGGTTCTTGAAATACTCACTGGTGTTC
This sequence comes from Notodonta ziczac, assembly GCA_918843915.1. NCBI lineage: Eukaryota > Metazoa > Arthropoda > Insecta > Lepidoptera > Notodontidae > Notodonta > Notodonta ziczac. Next base: position 3,909,046 of record OU974038.1, on the reverse strand, counting down.
TGTCATCTTGTATGGGTTTTCTAGAGGATTTAGTTTCCTCTCCAACATTTTGTATATTTTCTTTGATTGATGTGTCATCCTTTTTATCAAACTTTTCATTAGGGCGTGGCTTCCTCCAAGATTTTATTTCAAGTGATTCCTGTTCCTGTTTAACTGAGCTTAATTCAACTTTTTCTTGTACATCTAAAATGTTGCTCTCCTCAGTAAAGACTTTCTTTTCTAGAGCTGTGGGTTTTTGTTTTCTCCAGTGTTTTACTTCAAGAGATTCATCTGCTGTTATTTCTGAAACGTCCACTTGACTTCTTTTACGCCAAGGTGCAGTTGTTGCTACTTTTCTAGACCCGACTTCTTGAAGTGTTTCTGTTTTGAGAATATTTGACTCTTCAGTAGACTGATATAATGATTTATTGATTTCAGTAACATCTGTATCTTCAGTACTCAACGTTGTCACATCTGTTTTGTCATGGAATGTCTTCCGAATTGTTTTGCGTGACTCTGAAATCATAAAAAAAACATCGTGTGAAGCTGGTTAAATAATAATTTATTATGTAAGTTCTTCCTATTATTTGATGTTATCTACCATTTCATAGTGACTACCTAATTATTTTTAATTATTTCTAACCAGCAAGTTCTTTTACAATGAAAACAGGCGGTATTTAAGGCATAATTTTATGTTGTTACTAAGTAGCTATTATTTATTTTTATCAAAGCATTGTTATTTTGGAAAATAAAATTACGTTATTGGAACTCTCATGTCTGAGCGGTAAAGGTGGAGCGTGCTTTTGAAAAGTTTTATCGGCATTAGTTTCTAATAATTACGTTTAATAAAGTAAAGTTAGAAACCTAGTTGTGCCGAGGTCTGCCCTTTTTCACTCTATATAATAAACAGGCAGATATCAAAACTGAGTTAATAATCAAGAATAGACTTTGCCGAATAAAATAAAACTCAAGAAACAACCATCACGTGTTATCAACTCCGTGCATATTTTAAAACCCACACTGTAACATGCTTTTAAAGACCGCTCATATTTTGTTATGCGTAACTCGACTCGAAGCATACTCGTATCACCCGATAGTGCTCGAAGCGTAGCACCCCTGGATAGTATTGAATACATATTTCCTTTAACATATTTTAGAAATAGATTATTCTGTTCGAAACGGGACTCAACAGCTTTTTATCCCGTTCCCATTCCCTGAGACTATCGAGGGTGAGAAAGTACAGGGATTCCTTTGTGGTCGAAAAACTACATTATTCAATATGTATCATTACACAAACATAAATGTGAAAGTGTGTTTGTTTGCAAGTTTGACTGAGGATTATGTACAAAAGTCTGTGAGGATTTTAATGTTTAGTACAAAAGTCAGTTTAGTTCCGGATAACCTGCAGGCTCTTTTTATCCTTGTAATCTACACTGGTGAAGCTACGAGTGAAAGCTTGTTAGTTATAATCCTGTTGTGAATTTAATTGTTTTTATAAAAATAATGTATGTGCCCTAATACCATAAAGATAGGGACGCGCGTTGACGCATACAATGAAATAAATCCGGCCAAGGGCGTGACGAACCACGCATACTATAGTGTTCCGTAGACATCCCGCCGCTTTTCAATAATAACAAACTTGATGGGTCGATTTCATTATCTATCAAAATCAATAAAATTGGAGTGTCTGTTTGTAATATCAAAATAACACCTTTTCACTAAATTCATATGAAAGTACATACAACACCTATAAGAAAAACGCGATTTAAAATATTTTGTCTGTCTGTCTGTCTGTTTGTTTGTTCCGGGTAATCTCCGAAAATGCTGGACCGATTTTGACGGGACTTTCACTGGTAGATAGCTGACGTTTTAAGGAGTAACTTAGGCTACTTTAATTTTAGAAACACAATTAGGGTTCCGCGTAAAAAAATAAAAATACATGAAATCAAAGAGCATCTCCGAAACGGCTGGACCGATTTTGACGGGACTTTCTCTGGTAGATAGCTGTTATTATAATTTTATTTTAGGAAAAACAGAATTTTAAAAATGGGTCCTGTCGCGCCTGGCTTAGAACGCGGGAGCGGGCTTTTTTGTTGAGTTAAATTCCACGCGGTCGAAGTTGCGGGCTCAGCTAGTTTATTTATAATATGGTTCAGAAGTTAGAGGATGGATCGTTGCAATTCACGCTCCAATTTTACCACATTGGAGCTCAATATATTGTAAACTGGAATTAATTTTGAAAAGCGATCAAAGAAACCTAAAACTTTTCTTAAAATACCAATTCAACGCTACAACTTCCAGGGGGTGACGAAACCTTTTTTAATCCCCCCTTCCCAAGTATAGTAGATACCCTAGAATATTTTTATTTTAATATTTAAATACATAGTTTAGGCACCAAAAATCTATTATGTGGATTTTTCAGCCTTCTACCACTAATAATCATTGAATAAAAATACCGTGACTTTGGACGGACGGACAGACGGACATGGTGAAACTAATAAGGGTACCTATTTCGAGTACGGGACTCAAGAATTGGCCAGGTCTGAATCGAGCTTGCGCGATGAGGGTTCCGTCCCATTTCTTACTGTACTTCAATAACCAATACCAGGTATACATAAATGAGCTATCATGAGATCATTTAGAAATTATGTGTGACAAAGTGACAAAAACCTTTTAACTTTAACTTTTTTTTTTCCTAACAGGTTTCAGAAGTACGCAAAGAGAAAATATAGAGGTATTTATAAGATAAATTGCTGTACTCCTGATGTAGGTAAGTAACCCACCTTGTATTTAACGTAGTTACCTAAGTAACGTTTTGCAGCATAATATTAAAAAGTTGCAGTTTTCTGTAAGCTAAAACTCAGTTGTGTCGTTTCTGATAAACTTAACTTAAATAAAGTTTTCATTACTCCTACTCGGAAAGTAGGTCTAAAGTTGCCTGAGGAGCGGCTTGAAAGTAATACTTTTCCGCCCTAGGGAGAATCGCTTTCAACAGACAGCTGTGAAATTATTAAAAAAACTAGTTCCATTTTCAGATTTCTATGGAACCATGTTCCAACTTTTTCTACAGTCACACAATTACAGCGCGATGTAAAATTAAAATAAAGTTTTAATTAAACAATATATATTAAAATGACTTAATTATAATTTAGTTTCAACAATTTCTTTAAAATAACATAGTTTTGGGCAAAATATTTCAATATTTTAATAAAATTAAAATTAATGGCTAAATAATGAAGTTGGCCGGCCATCGAAAACAAAAACAAAATAGGCGGCAATCCGATCTTCATTTGTTTTGTCGAGTTGTAGAGTATTGTTCATACTTCCTTGTATTATCACTTTAGCCAATTCCTGTTTTTATTTTTACTTTCCTTTTATTCGTAATGAAAAGCAGTGTTTACCTCGGGTGAAAGACTTATTTTGTCCCTCGAACTATTAGCGCCCTCGTTGCGCTCAGGCGCCATACCACGTCTCGGGCCAAAATAAGTTACATTCACCCTTTGTGTAACAATGTACTATTTCATTACTCATACTCGGAAAGTAGGTCTGAAGTTGCTTCAGGAGCGGGTTGAAAGTAATACTTTTCAGCCCTAGGGAGAATCCCTTTCAAGTGACAGTTGTCAAATTATTTAGAAGAAACTAGTTCTATTTTCACATTTCTATTGAACCAGGCCGGCCAACGAAAAAAAAACAAAATAGGCGGCAATCCGACCTTCACTTGTTTTTCGAGTTGTAGAGTATTGTTCATACTTCCTTGTATTATTTATTTGGCTAATTCCTGTTTCTATTTTTACTGTCCTTGTATTCGTAATGAAAAGCACACTGTTTACCTCGGGTGAAAGATTTATTTTGTCCCTCGAACTATTACTAAATAAGTTACCTTCACCTCTAGGGTAACAAAGTAGATACTACTATAGATGTCTCATGACTAGACGTGACTAGACTAGTCATGATTAGACGACAACAGTATTTGGATCAATACCTACTTGCGCTGGTAATATTGGATTTTTGGCTCTAAATAGACGATTTGCGTTTTGGAACATTTTCAGCTAATCCTAGCTTTCTAACTTTTTTCTATTAAAAAAAGAAAGAAGCGTTACTCCAACAGTTTAAAAATATATGATCTAAAATGTATAACTGACGTAAGTAAAACACGGCCAGATTTGTGTCGGATCACGCATACTATAAGGTTCTGTAGACATCCCGTCCCTTTTCAATAATACTATGTTTTGATACTAATAATAAACGTAATCGTTCATTTTCATGTGAAACATCGCCGGGTCTCATAACTCTACAAATCGAACAAATGTTTGATTACTTAGCCATGATTTTCAACGTTCAAATAGCTCAGTTGCGAATAGACCGGGTATGTTTTTCGCAGTGTGTGCGTTCGAATCTCGGACTGAACTAGATTTTTTATCTATTTTAGTGTGAAAATAAATAATAATTTATTTATTTTCACACTAAAATAGATAAATAATAACTTATTTATTTTCATAAACCATTTTTAATGCGAGTAAAAGTATGAATCTTGCAACTCACGTATAAACGGCAACTTTGGAGCTCAACATTACGTAAAGGGGAATCAATGTTTAAATACTGTCAATTAAACCTTAAATAAAATGATTAAGCCCTTTTGACGTCCCACTCCTGGGCACGGGCCTCCCATCATTACAAGGGGGATTATAGCCGTAAAAAAAAATTCACTCCTCCTTCCCATGTGTATTGTAACACTTAACATAGTTTGTCGACTTTATTTTTTGTATTTTTCACAATATGGAGCCTGGTTGTCGCCATATTGAATTTTGACTCTTTAGTGACACTCGAAAGACTAAGATAAATTTTAATGATTTGAGAATCGTCAAAAACGGCCCACGCGTTTTGCATCTAGGCCACAAAGGAACAAACATAGATAGGCTGATAAACACATTACCCTACTTTGCTTCGCGCAGTCGGGTAAAAACAGCTCTTACGGAGGTCTCTCCTCTTCCCCATCAAAAGCCATTAAATTTTCACCCCCTATTTTATGTACACTCTTAGGGGTTGAACTTTCCAAAAGAATTTTTTTTGTATATTTTACGTAATGTCAGTTATAAAATAAAAGCTCGTAGGCCTTATACTTGCAAATGAACCATATATTTTTTTTACGAAACTCATAAAGAGCATTGGTATGTTTTTGATTGTTGTTATTAAAGTATTTTTTTAAAAGCATTGACATTCTGGGTCAGCAGAACAACCCAAGGAAGTAGGTACTTTTACGGTTAAGGTTGAAGACTGCTATGACTACCAAGAAATCCTAACTAGCGAAACATAAGTGTTCGTTATTGAAATGGCCACTAAACACATAGTGCGAAGTCCAATACGTACAGTCAAGGGCAAAGATATATACACCACAAAATCTCAAAAAATGGCGTCGTCAGTAAAATCATAAGTTAGGGAACCTCAAAAGGTATATAAATATGTATACGTTGTTTTAAGATATGTATAGGTATAAGCAGCAGGGTGCAATATCATGTCCTCATCTATCAACGCCTAAATTTAGAAACACCATAATATCATAAATATACACAAATCTTAAATATACAATGGCGACAAGACGTGCGTTCATTTGCAAGTGGCATGCCACTTAATTGTAAAGAGTCTTCCTACACGTACGTAAGACAATTTATTGATAATATCAATTAATATTGATTACTGGCGTTCAGATACTGTGTATCTAAAGGCCAGTAATCAATATTGCTTCCTCAGGAACAGTCCTGACAAATGCACACTAAACAATATTTTTAAAAGGAATTTCAGTTTTTTTTCTATTTTAAAATTCTTACGCCTTGCCAAGTAAGGCCTCATAACCCTTGGATGCATTTTCAGTGCTCATGCTGCAGGCACGGCCGCTCTATCCGACATTTTGAAATGAATTAAATTTACCGAGATCGTATTCTAATGCTCCAATCTTGCGAAGGAACGTTCGGCGCGAACGTTCATAGTTTTGCATAAAGTGTTTTTTTAGCTCGCTGGGCAGAAAGCTGGGCTTTTTCAAAATACTACCCAAGCAGAACGACCTGGATGGGTTTAGGTTAGGGTTATTTTTTTATATCCCCACAGAAACCCCACCCGGCAAATAGATTCGGTGGATCTAAAAAAAATCGTAAAAAACCTAAGTACCTAATAAAATTATTCCATCAAAGTTGTTTTTTTCCGACGCCATATTGACCAAAGAGAATATAGAATATAGCGATATTGACAGTTTGGTGAGTTTCGGCGCTAGGTGGCAGAAAGTAGAACTAAATTGAAATGAACAGACTAGGCAGGTAATTAAACGGCTAGGCAAGTAGTTAAACGTCATCGATCCAAGTCGTTTGCCTAGCTGTTTGATAAAATGGCTGAATATCATTCAGGCCACTAGTTGAACGGCGCCGTTTAGTTAAGTGTCTAGGCTGTTACTTGAACGGCGAATTAAGCTAGTTGGCGGCGACATATACATATTTATGAAGCAATAATTGTTTCCATAATTACTAACTTATACATGATTACAAGTTTGTGCACTTTTTAGGGTTCCGGACCTTAAAAGGAAAAACGGAACCCTTATAGGATCACTTTGTTGTCCGTCTGTCTGTCTGTCTGTCTGTCTGTCTGTCGGTCTGTCAAGAATTTTTTTCTCAGAAACGGACAGAGATATCAAGTTGAAATTAATATCAAATATGAAAGGCTATGGTCCCTTACAGGTTTAAAAAAATTAGGCTTCTAAGACAACGCAATCAAAAGATACGGGCATTAATGTCGCATATTTTGGTACTTTTTGCAAATTCACTAGTCAAAACAAAGGAATCAACGCACAGCCGAAACCGCTGGTGTCAGAATCATGAAATTTTGACAGTAAGTACCTTATATACCGCAAGTATCCACTAAGAAAGGATTTTGGAAAATTCCACCCCTAAGTACATAAAATAGGGGGTGAAAGTTTTTATGGGGTAAAAAAATTAAATGAACCTAGAGACATGAAAATAAATATTGAGGCTACTTATTACAAATAAAAAATATTAATTTCAGCGTTTTGTAAAATTCCACCCCTAAGTGTGTAAAATAGGGGTTTGTATCAGGGTTGCAAAAAAATCAGGGAAATTGAAATAATAAATGATTTTATTGTTTTATTCATTTTAATCAATGATTTGATGTTTAATTCATGTTTTTATCACATGCTTTTACTATGATGTATTCATGTTTAAAACACTGATTTAAATTGTTTTTTTAGATTTTCGAGTGTCAAAAACCTTTAATGTTTAAAAGTGATTTTGTTATTTTTCCAAGCTATACAGCTTTATTTATGTTTTAGACCTGTATTCTTTATTTCCTTATATCAACATGTATGTAACCTCTGCACCTTCCATCCCCACTGGTGGAAGAAAGAATACAATATTTGGAAGCACCACATTGAAGTTCCGGATGTGAGGCTGCTAAAATCTAGTAGAGTTAAATTCTTACTAATATTATAAATGCGAAAGTAACTCTGTATGTCTGTCTATCGGTCTTTCACGCCAAAACTACTGAACTGATTTAAATGAAATTTGGTAAACAGATAGACCAGAGCCTGAGAAAGAACATAGGCTACTTTTTAATGAGAAAAAGGATGTAAGGGGTTTAAAGGGGGGGATGAAAAGTTGTATGGAAATATCGTCATTTTTAGCGCTAGAAGCTTTAAATTTATTTTTTAGGGTGTTGATTGTACGCCATTAATAAATATTATGACATTTAAAGTGACAACCATGAGGGTAAAAGTTTTACCCTCAAGGGTGTAAAATAACAAAAGTGAATAGGGGATGAAAGTCTGCATAGAAATATAGCTCTTACAAACCTACCTACTACCTACCTACTTAAACACTGCAAATAGCTCATTAAAGTATTTATACGTATGTGTCTTATTTGTGAAATAATTAAAATTGCTACCCAAAGACACTATTCCACGCGGACGAATTCGCGCGTACAGCTAGTGCAAAATATGTAACAATGAGGTCATAAGCTAGTGGCAAGAATGAAGTCACATGATCAAATTGCATAAGTATTGAAAATAATACCATACGGCCACCACAATATCAGACAACTTACGTGATTAAATACGTTTAAAATCGTCCCAACTTTTATCCATAAAATATGGCGTCATGACAGTTTTTCCTTAGAACATCATGTCAAAACGTTTATTTATTTGGTTGATAAATTTTATCTGACGATTCTGAGGCAGGCCCTTGATAATATAAAATATTTAAAATAATAAAATGTTTATTTTCTACCTGTACTTACTAATAAAACAGCGTCATGTACATGTTTTATTTACTATCAAATACTGATTCAATCATGTTTAAAACGTTGTTTAAAAGATTGATTTAAATCAGGAGGAAAAAATCAATGATTTTTTTCCAAAATGATTTGAACATGTTTTCAACAAGGTGATTAAAACAAAATGATTTTTTTGTAACAACCCTGGTTTGTATTCAGTTTGGTTGCAGTTTGTATTCGGTTCCCGAATTTGTTTAAGCATTTTTAGCCTAAGTTACTGTATATAACATCAGCTATCTACCAGTGAAAGTCCCGTCAAAATCGCTCTAGCCGTTTCGGAGATACTCTTTGATTTCATGTGTTTTATTTTTTAACGCGGAACCCTTTTTGTTTTTCTAACATTAAAGTAGCCTAAGTTACTCCTTATAACATCAACAGACACTCCAATTTTATCGATACAAATAAATAATTGATTTTGACGGGACTTTCACTGATAGATAGCTTATGTTATAAGCAGTAACTTAGGCTACTTTTATTTTAGAAAAACAAAAAATGGGTCCCGCCGCGCGGGCTCAGAACGCGGGAGCGGGCTTTTTGGAGTTGTATTGTATGTTGAATTCCACGCGGACGAAGTCGCCGGCTCAGCTAGTGTCACATATTTTGGTACTTATTGCAAATTCAATCATCAAAACAAAGGAATCAACGCACTGCGCGAACCGCTGGTGTTACAATCATGAAATTTTGACAGTAGGTAACTTTCATGCCGTAAGTATCTACCAAGGAAGGATTTTATAAAATTCCACCCCTAAGTGTGTAAAATAAACAACAGTTTGTATTGGGGTCCTGAATTATTTTAAGCTGGAATCGTGTATATCTTCTATTAAGGCTATAAATTACCCATCAAATATTCAACTAGATGGCTTTTCTTTTGTAATTGTATAATTACTTTTAGATCTCGTATAAAGCATTGTTTAAGAAATTTCAGCTTTTAAGTGGCTTTAAGTAGATCTTGCTGTAAAAACTTGAAGCACTGGTCAGAATACGACTGGTCAGATACGACATTGAAATGAAAATAATAAAAGGAGTAATGACTCCTGATTTTTTCCACTAAATCACGAGCTACAGCCGACCAAGTTAAAGCTATGTTGATTCCCTGTCGTTTCTAAACAAACTCAATACTGAGAGCCAAAAATCAACCGCAAATACAAGTTTGTTTGTTGTGCTTCACCACTTTGGTTATATATGCGATAAATAGATAAATAAATAGCGATAGTTCTATTGAAATGGGTTCGGAAGCCTTAATTGTGCATTGCCCGACATGTATTTAGCCGGTTTTTTTATAATTCGGTGAAAAATTATAATCGCTATCGCAAGCGAGCAAAAAGATCCCTTAGCCTCATAATACCTATTAATACTAAACTTGTATTAGGTAACACCATTAATATTTTTTGGGTTCCGGACCTTAAAAGGAAAAAAACGGAACCCTTATAAGATCACTTTGTGGTCCGTCTGTCTGTCTGTCAAGACCCTTTTTTTCTGAAATGGATAGAGATATCAAGATAAAGTTAATATCAAACGCTATGGTCCCATGAAGGTGTAAAAATATAAGGGTTCTAAGACAACACAATCTAAAGATACGGCCATTTATGTCATATATTTACATACTTTTTGCAAATTGGCTTATCAAAACAAAAGAATCCACGCCCAGCCGAAAACGCTTGTGTTAGAGTCATGAAATTTTAACAGTAGGTACCTTTTATACTGAAAATATCCACTAAGTAGAATTTTGTAAAATTCCACCTCAAAGTTTATAAAACAGAGGGTGAACGTTTGTATGGGCAAAAAAAATTATCTCAACTTAGATCCATAAAAATTTGTATTCAGGTTATTAATTACAAATAAAAAATAGAATTTCAGCGTTTTATAAAATTCCACCCCTAAGTTTGTGAAATAAGGGAAAACTGTTTGTATTGGGTTCCCGGATTTGTTTAAGCTGAAAACGTGGCTTAGATCTTGCCGTAGAAACTTGGAACACTGTGTAGAAAATCTAGAAAAAAATAGGACACTAGCAAATGACACGACATTGCAATGAAAATTATAACAGGAGAAAAAGGTTCACTAAATCACGAGTTACAGCCGACCAAGTTAAAGTGAAGTTAATTCCCCGTAATTTCTGAATAAACTCAATACTGAGTTTCTAAAATCAACCGCAAATACAACTTTGTTTCTTGTGTTTCATTACTTTGGTTATAGATACGATAAATCTTCGCTATTGAAATGGGTCCGGAAGCCTTCATTGTGCATGTCCTGATGTTTTTTCTTTAGAAATCAATTAGTTTGACCTAAGATTATTTGGCTCAACGAGTAGGTAAGTATATGATTTGCTCAGGAAAATGACAGAATTGAGATGATAAAAATATCCTTAAGGTTGTGATCCATAGTCCGAATCAAATTTCAGATTTTATCATATTATCACATTTCATTCCAATATGAGAGTCTTAAACATGGTGAAGTTACATTTTAAACCCTTCCATTGGGTGAAATAAAATGTCTCACCGCCATTAACCACTTTCCGTTAGTAGTAATAGGAGCTGATTTCTCTATTCTATACCCAATACCGGCTTCCTCGATCAATACCCGTGGCTTACCCAATTCAAGTATACGACAATTTTGCCCCTATGAAGCCAGGATCCCAGAAAATGACAAATGCATTAAAGGACAATCCATTACTCTGGATTGCCCCTATTCACACAAGGCCAATATTAAATTGGCTTGGTGGATTCTCACAAAGTTTGGCCTCGTGTATACAGTCCATAATGATGAGTGGGCAATGGACAAGTCCCACGTTTAGGATTGCACACTCAAGGGCAGGCTCGTATTTAGGTATCTCTTCGCCCGAGGCCGTCAAATCCAGTCGGACCTTGCCATGTACTTACCGTTTCACTCACCTTGTGTTCCATTACATTTTTCTTCAAAATCCTTAACGTTGTTGAAGGTTCCGCATTTGTTAAATCTACGTAGATTTCCGTATCCCGCTTTATAAAAAATTTACGCAACAGTACCTATTTTCTGTATCGATTTTTTATGTAAGTATATGTAATGTGTGTATTTTAAATGTATTTTTGTGTTTGTTTTTTATTTGTCTGTGTAGTGTGATATTATTAGAGTGCGCATATGTCTGACTCTGAACTTCTTGCTTAATTCTGACGGTAGTTTAATTTAATTATGTAATTAAGTACTTTCAAGACTTTCTTTCGTTACATAATATCAAATGGACGATAAGCAAAATACTTATTAAAAAAAAAACAGAATACATTAACTGGCGTAGGTAAACTGAAGAAACATAACTATGCGTTATACTTAATAATAAAAAAAGTTAATCAACTGTTTAGTTACAACAGTAACAAAGAAACAAATATGTGACTCATTAAATCACAACTGTATTGTATGAAATGAATAAAGAGAATAGAAGTTTTAGAGTTGTGCCAGTGGAATGAGAAGCGACCAATAGTAGCCTCGCTATCCATCACGATTGAACGCCACGACACGACGCACCGGCGCCGGGAGGCTTGCAGTTTACTTTGACCATTAAACATCTGTCTGATGGATAACAGGTACTGTGTGTAAGTGCATTGTGTTTAATGTAGGATGATACGTTTCTACCTAGATTTACTATGTCAACTACGGTGTCACACTCCAGACAGTAAAAACGTTCCGTTGTGTATAGAATAATGCGAAATTATTATTAATTTATAGCGTTTATTAAAAAGATTTCACATAAAGGTAACATACAAAATTATTTCATAAATATATTATTATTAAATACGCTAAAAATTTAGTGATAGAATACTGCCACGCCTAATAACTTAATACAATTAGGTGAAACATAGTCAACACATTTTAATTTTAACAATGTCGTGCACTTAAAACAAACTAAGTTAAAGATCACTGTAACGTTAAACTATAAAATCTCATTCAATTTGGATTTGTACTTGCAGAAAAAAATTAGGTTAACATCGGCAGTGTTGTCAAAACATAGAGACTGGCAAGGCAAGTAATGCGTGCGTACTTCGAGTGGTTCGAGTGCTGAGTCGCTGAGTCGGGCGACTTGCTACACTACATGTTTCTTTGTCATAGAAGAGTTGACAGCGGAACGAGGCATGGCGAGGTGCAACCACGAGTAACTTTGCATTCCGCGACAACGGCCCGTCGCCGCGTCGGGAGCCGCGCTACCGCTAACGCCCACTTCGACATCGACAACGCTATGTACACGCCGTGACACTGACAAAGTTAGTCGTAGCTGTTAGGTAGGTACGTTAGGTGACGGTGCGCCGCACCGCAGCCTCCGTGCAGCGGTGTTAGGTGTGACTGATCTTAAACGTAACGCCAAAATCTAACTCGGACAATACAAACAGAGATTCATGCTTAGTTCAAGGTTAACGTTGAAGCGGGGACTCCGTCTGGGCTCGTTTTTGTGAGGTTTCATATTTACAACGAGACCACGCTTCTGCAGCCAGGACCACAGATGCTGACGCGAGTCCCGGATTCAATGGCTATCAATAGACTTCACTTCTAATGAAATGACCCTTGAAAAGAGATAGACATCACTGAGATCGTATGCATAAATGTCACAGGTCAGACCTCAACACAAAAAGCATAAAACATTTTTAATTCTTAAGGTTAATAAGGCCAAATAAATAATTCATTAACTTTTAGCAGGCTTAAAATTATTTTAATAAAAGAGTATTGGGTGAAAAATACATTTGATGTTTTGTCATAACGCGTCATTATGCAATATGTTGGTTCTATTTTACAGTATAATCGATCATTCTATACATTTAGTAGACATCGTAGCGGTAAAAGCAAAACAAAACAGTCGTAAAATGTCTCGTGTTCGTGTTAATCACAGTTACGTGTGTGTCCACTATGTATAGGTAGCTCGTGGCTCGACGCTCGGTGATCCTCGGGTGCCGCCTGCCTGGGTGTCGGACTAGGACTATTTACACAAAAAGCTTATATGTACAGCGTTGTTAGATGCGGAAATTCCTCCAAATAGTACTACAAGTTAAATTTACAATCGAGTCGATTCGCAGATGTTAGGGTAATGCGCGCGTCGTGGTCGGGGTGACGCGGGGTGGCGCCGGCGAGGTTAGCGGACGCGGCGCGGACGCGGGTGCCGGGATGTACGGCCGCGGTAGGTGGGTTGTGTCGTTTTAAGACTAGTGATCATGGGGTGTGTCTAGAAGCGGACGTAAGTCGTTATTGCGGTAACCGCTACGATATTTATTGTAAAGCCATTGAATGTAATACTCGCTTGTCAACTTTCGATGTTTTAATCTAAATAGTAGTTTTCACCCGATCTCATAGTGATATAGAGATGAAACAAAGAAACACTACATTAATGGATTAAAGTGCGCGACGCGAGCTCGCTGCCTGTATCTATGTCTTACTTTTGACGACTAGTTTTGCCGAGGTCTCGACTTGTCCGGCGGCGGTGGTGGCGCGGCACGTGAACGTGCCGGTGTCCTCTTCGTAGGTGTTGCCGATCAGCAGCACGGCGTTGTTGCCTTCGTGGATCATCTGGAAATTACAACGAAACCGATTATCAACACCACCAACATACCCACTGTACTACATAAACACCTAGATCATCTCAAGTCTCCTATTTAGGCTCTTAATATTTCACGTTATTCAACCAAAATAAGGCTGTTGAATTGAAAATGTAAAATGCTTTAAAATCGGTTCTGTAACAAAAACAAAGTAATTTAATCACCTGGAAATCAGGGGTTTCGGGGATAAGGGCACCTTCCCGCAGCCATTGGATCGTCGGCTTGACTTTGCTGGTGATGTGAGTTTTGAACTGCGCCGGCTGGCCCTCGAACACGACGAGGTCGCGAAGCGGCGTAAGAGTCGGCAAGTTGTCGGCCTGGTCCGGCTGAGTCACCTTCAGCTTCGCGGCCACAGTCACCCGGCCGGCGGAATTATACGCAACACATTTGTAGTCGCCCTCGTCTTCGGGGAAAGCTTCTGATATGCGAAGAGTGTACTCGTCAGCGGTGCGAGACATCTGGAAGTACTTGGAGGGCTTAATCAGTTTGTCGCCCTTGTACCACTGCACCGTGGGCGCTGGCTTCCCGACAATCTTGCAGCTGAACTCTATCGCTTGGCCTTCCGTGACCTGTTTGTCTTTCAGGGGCTCGATAATCTCTGGCGGAGCATTGGCGGATTTAGTTTGAGGCTTAGGCTTTTCTTTGGTAGCGGGAGCATTGACCGAACAGTCGGCGTCGCATCTCGCCTCTCCGGCGCTGTTGATAGCGACGCACTCATATTTTCCGGAGTCTTGTGGGTAAGCCTCAAGAATCAAGAGAGTGAACGTGCCGTCCTCTTCTAGAATCTTGTTTCTGATGTCGGGCTGTACTTTCTTGCCGTTTTTCAGCCAGTAGACGTCGATGGGCTTAGTTCCAGTGACTTTAGTGTCGAACCTTACGAGTTGGCCGGCGGTCACGTTCACGTTTTGTGCTGTCAAGGTGAAGCTGGGCGGAGCGACACCACCTCTGCCTTGGCGTCGGCGCTCCTCTACGACGAGGTTGGCGCTGCACTTGGCGGTGCCACCTCTGTTTTCGGCCACGGCCGCGAACACCGCCGAATCCTCCACGAACACTTGTCTGATGATAAGGATAGATTTTGTACTGAAAGTGTGAATTTGGAAGTCTGGTGAATTCTTGATGGGGAAGTTCTCCCTGTACCATTTGATGGTAGGTAAGGGCTCTCCATCGAACTCTACTTCAAATCTAGCCTGTTCGTGTTCAAAGACGCGACACGGCTGCATCTTCTTTGTGAAGACGGGAGGTATGCTCGGTTTCACCGGGCCCTCGACCACTCTCTCGTGTGTTTGCGCTTTGTGTTCCATCTCGGTGGTCTCGGTGGAAGTGATCTTGCGCGTTATTTCAGTGTCGCCAATCACCTCCTTCTGCACTTGTTTCTGTTTAGCGACGTGCACTTCCTTTCCGTGTACCGTGGACTCGGAGGGGCCTGGAATCTTAGGCTTCTGTGTCACTTTCTTTTGCACTTGTTGTTCGGTGGTTACTTCGGTTTGCTCCCTGAACAAAAATATAGCGTTATCAGTAACTTTATATAGGATATGCACACGGTAAATAACAAAAACAGTATAGGAATTAAAAGTAAGTACTTACAAGCTGTCTTCGTATTTCTGCGCCATGCCTTTAGCCACAGAGCTGCTCGCGATCTTGTCGCCGGGAATGGCATACTGGTGAGTGGACTCCCTCAATCGGCTCTCCTTGATCACCTGCTCATTCTCCAACTCCTGAAGCTTGTTATAATACTCCTCACTCTTCTTCTTCTTCACGCTTTGCTGCCATTCGGTTTCGGGCTCCTTTATAACTTTAGGCTTCAATTCCGGCCTATGGTCAATAACGCCTTGGCGTTGCAAGACTTGTCTCTCTTCGAAAGTTTTTTCTAACTCAGTATCAGAACGTTGGTATTGTGTCGTCTCGTCATACCAAGCTGTGGAAAGCGATAGATATATTATAATATCTGCTCAGCCAGACGTCGTATAAGACTTCATGACATACCTCTCCCAGAATCCGATGGCAAAGCTGGTAGAAGCGAGTGTCATAGCTGCACACCTTACGGAAAGAGGGGACGGGTGGAGGGTAGCGGGGGGTTTTGTGCTTAAGCGGTCTGTTGGTGTGTGCGTGATTCGGTAACGTGTGTTAGAGCAGTATAAACTCGGTAATGTGATTTTGTACACACCTTATAATATTATTATAATCGTCATGGATGTAAATAAATGCAATATAAGCGTTATGTCCTTTGTCAGATATGTAGTTAACTTACGTCGTGGCGCATTCTTCAAGACTCCTCTATAATCGTCGTGTCGCGGTATAACTTTAAGTTCGGTCGTAGCCAAAGCCTCTCCTGCGGAGCTTCTGGCAATCACTTCGATTTTGCCAGTATCATACTGTCTCGTCTTGGGAATGTCGAAGTGGTACATTCCGTCATATGTCAGCTTATATCTTGAGCCCTAAAATATAAAAATCAAATTAGTAAGTATGGCTTTCAATAATGAACAGCATGTAATCTAATCATTATTAAGTCCAATCCCAAACATGGACAAGTATTGTATCGTAACTCTTCCATCCCTCTCGAACTGCTTCAACAGTGCCCGTAGCACGAGAGTCTAACAATCGTGTCGACTTCCAAAAAGCCTGCTGTCACTATGATTTTTAAAGAGAGTGAAAGTGATGAATATAAAATACTCGCATTGACAATAGTGTTTCCGTTGATGAGCCACATGACCCTAGGCTTAGGGTGGCCGGTGACGCGGCAGCAGAATCGAGCCCACTCGCCCTCCTCCACGGTGGCCGGCTCGGGCCGGCTCACGAACACTGGTGGCGAACGCGCCTTCGTTTCATCCACTGCTTGTTCAGGTGCTCTGTTGAATTACACCATGATTTGAAATACACGTCGTCAATGGAAATGTCTCTTACCTATTTTATCATTGTCAAGAGTGAAACCGTGAGAGTTTATAACGGCGAGTTGAAATTGCGTTGTTTGCACTTACATTTGCCAGGCTGCTTCCATCTCACGAATTTTCTCGATACTCTTCATGTGTTTGGGCAACTGGGAGTCGTACACGATGCCAGGTTTGCCGGCCGTCTTGATGACCGCCTTGGTCTCGTCCATGCCGTACAGGTTGGTGGCGCGGCACAGGTATTCGCCGCTGTCCTCGGGGTACACCCAGCCAAAGTTCATCGCGACGTAGCCGAAGTCGTAGATCGGCGTGAATCTATTCTCTGCGAGGTGTATAAAAAATATTGTTACATATTGATATCTCTACTTTTCTCTTGTACTGTACTATACTTTTAACAAAATTTAACAATAATGAATAGCTAGTAGACGTATACTCACTGTGCAATAAGGGTTTGCCATTGAAGAACCATTCAACCTTCATGTTGGGGTCACCGACCGGCGCCAGCTGGCACTCGAACTTCGTGGTCTCCATCTCCACCAGGGTTGTCTGGCTCTGGATCTGTGTGACGAATCGCGGCGGTTGCTTCTTATCTACGTCATACAAATCTTCCTCGGTCAGGAATACTTCTGACGTGTACTTCTTGATCGTGGCCTCCATCTGTGTCAGCGCTTCGGATTTCTTCATGCCTCGGGGTACTTGGTTCTGGAGGATAATGTCCGGCAATTCTGCAAACACACAATTAAATTAGAAAAAAATTACATACATATATAAAAGTCTCGTGTCACGGTGTTTATTTATGGTAGCACTTCTCTGAAAGAGCTCGACCGATTTTTATGATTTTTTAATGTATATTTGGTAGGTATTAGGTATGAGAATAGGTCGTAAATTATATTCTGTACCTAGAAATAATTTATATGGCAGAATGTTTGCTAGGTCAGTTAGTAAGAATAGGAAAATTTTATATTTGGAATCTTATTTATACACTTACTTTTGCAAGACACCGTCGCTTTGGTGAAATCTTCTCCAATGTCGTTGACGGCGCGGCAAACGTATTCGCCGGAGTCTTCAGCGTATACGTAAAGGATGTCAAGGGAAACGAATCCCATGTCGTACACGGTGCGGTATCGGTGGCCGGATGGCAGGAGTTTGCCATTGCGGTACCACTCGATACGCAGCTTCGGGTCTTCCTTAGGTTCTACGCGGCACTCGAAGCGGATGCTCTCAGATTCTTCGATGGTGTGCGACTGTATCTGAGTTATAAACTTGGGCGGTGTGCTTATGACGGGCTCTTCCTTAGGCGCGTCGCTGACGCGTCCCCTCTCCAGTTCCTTGATCTTCTCTCCGCTCATTCCTTGAGGCAGCTGCGATTCCAAAACGATGTCGCGTTTCGCGCTGCAGGTAATCTTGGCGGTGGTGGTAGCCGAGCCCCACCTGTTAGTGGCGCGGCATGTGTACTCGCCAGCATCGCGGGCATAGATGTAGTCGATGTCCAACGCGATAAAACCGAAGTCATTGAGAGTGTGCACTCGGGAGCCGGTAGCGAAAGGCCTGCCATTGTAGAACCAATCGATCCTCATTGTAGGATCACCAACCGGCTCTACGCGGCAATCGAAGTGGATCGGACCGCCTTCAGGCACATCGAGGTTATCTTTGATTTCCACAATGAACTTCGGTGGGTTCGGCTTCTCGTCTTCGATGGTGATTTCTTCGCGCTTGTGCAGTGTTTCTTCCAATTTCTGAATGCTCTCGGTTCCGGACTTAAAGGAAGATGGCAGTTGTGGCTCCAGGATAATGCCCTGTCTTCCTTTCACTTGCAATTTGCAGGAGACAGTCGCCTCTCCGTGGCGGTTGGTGGCTTTACAAGTGTAAAGCCCAGCATCACGTTGGTAAACACCGCCGATTTCTAAAATAACGAAACCGAAGTCGTTGATGGTCTTGACTCTGGATCCGGTCAATAGCGCTTTGCCATTGTGGAACCATTCCACCCTCATACTGGAGTCGTTGACCGGGACCAGGCGGCACTCAAAGTGTGCCGATGAGTTCTCTGACAGGATGAGATCGGACGGTGTGGTGGTGAATTCTGGCGGGTTGCCGCTCTCGGCTTCCGGCGTCAATGAGTCCGAAGTACCGGTGTATCCCTCAAGTACTGCGATCTTGTCGATCGTTCCCTCCATACCCTTCGGAAGCTGGGACTCAAGGATGATATTGCGTTTTCCTTGCACTTTCATGGTTGCTGTTGTGACAGCCTCGCCGTAATTGTTGACTGCTCTGCACAGATATTCTCCAGAATCTTCGGGGTATGTGGGAGATATTTCAAGAATTACGAAACCGAAGTCACAGAATGTCCTAAATCTGGATCCCGCTTTGAGAGATTTGCCATTCCAAAACCATTCCACCTGAAATAGCAGGATCAAATATTAGAATTAGATTAATATACTAAAAAAGTAAACATTAAAACAAAGAAATAATTATTAAATCAAGGCCTATAATTTTTTTATTTTTTTTATTATTTTAATATCTTACTTTGAGTTTTGGATCGTCAGTTGGTGTCAGCCTGGCTTCAAAGTGAGCATTTTCACCTTCCCTTAGGTTATCGATATTTGACAAAGGAACAGTGAAAACTGGAGCTTTTCCTCTTTCTTCTTCTTCATTGACATCTTTCCTGCGAATCATTGAGTCTTCCAGTGTTTGCAGTTTCTCCAACCCTCCTTCCATGCCCTGAAATTTAATAATAATTTAACATTATCGGCATTTATCTCATATATTTACATAAAACAAACATGTTCCTTTTTAATTGCTTTTATTTTTAAGAAAGTAGAGTTACTCACCCGCGGTAGTTGCGAGTCCAAGATTAGGTTTTCCTTCGACGTGCATTTTAGGGTAGCTTTTGTAGAGTCACGGCCCAACTTGTTAGTTGCAATGCATTCGTACTCGCCCGAGTTCTCTTCGTAGCAGTACAAGATATCCAATATGACGATACCAAAGTCGTGGAAAGTCCTGTATCTGTGGCCGTGCGGTAACTTCTTGCCGTTGTAGAACCACTCTACTTTCAGGTCGGGGTCATCGACTGGCACCAGTCTCGCCTCGAAGTGGGCGCTCTGGCCCTCGACTAATTTAGTCACATCCTGAATTTGAGTGATGAATTTCGGCGGTACAGCGGAGGCGGGTGCAGGTGCCTGCTGCTGTTGTCCCTGCAAGCTCTCCAACTCCCTGATCTTAGCCAGAGAGTCGGGCTGCAAGCTGTCCAAGTAGACACCGCCTCGGCCGAAGCATGTGATCGTAGCTTTAGTGAAGTCTTCGCCGTACTTATTGTACGCACGGCAAACGTACTCGCCCGTGTCGTGGTTCTGTGTGTACGCTATGTCCATCACGACGAAACCGAAGTCAGATACTGTCTTGATCCTGTTAGAGTGGCGCATTGGCTGTCCGTTGTGGTACCATTCGATCTTCAGATCAGGATCGTCAACTGGTACAACGGTGCACTCGAAGTGAGCCGATTGGCCATCCTTGAGGCCTTCAATGCTCTGGATGTGTGTGGTGAATCTAGGTTTCTGTCCCTTGCTCTTGTCTACGCATTCGAGCTTGACGCTGATTTCTGCTTGTCCCCACTTGTTTGTGGCGCGACATCCATACACACCGGAATCAGTGGTTTTGGTGCCGAGAATTTCGAGGACCACCATGCCAAAAGCATAAACCGTACGAATACGATGACTAGCTTCAATGGTCTTTCCGTTGTAGAAAAACTCGATCACCATACTCTGGTCTCCGGTAGGTATCAATGAGGCTTCATAGTGAGCTATCTGTCCCTCACTTATGTCAACAATGTCTTGGAATACGGTTGTGAACTGAGGCGGTTTGCCTATGTCTTCATCGGGCTGAAGTCCTTGCTCTCGTCGTAGAGATTCTTCTAGATTCTGAATCTTTTCTAAGCCTTCTGTTCCTTTAGGATGTTGAGTTTTTTCGATAAGATTCTCCTTGCTGATACAGAAGATAGTCGATGAAGTGAAAGCTTCACCCCTCTTGTTAAACGCCTTGCAAGTAAAGATTCCACTGTCTCTTTCATACACATCGGACAAATCTAAAGTAACAAAACCAAAATCGCTCGTAATCTTAAACCTCGATCCTTGTTCGAGGACTTTGCCGTTGAAGTACCACTCAATCTTAAGATCTGGGTCATTCTTAGGTTCTACCTGTCCTTCGAGGTGAAGCGCTTGGCCCTCGAGCAATTGGTGTTCTGGAGCAACAGGCACTACCCACTCGGGTTTCGGATATTCCGCGTCTGGGACAGACGCCCTTCTACCTTTGGAAAGTCTAGCTTCTTCCGCTTGCTCGACAGCATCCAATCCAGCTTTACCTTGAGGATGCTGAGTATCGAAGTAAATATTCTTGTCTCCGGTGCATCTGAGTGAACCTGATGTTGTGGCCGAACCTTTGCTGTTAGTGGCCTTGCAAGTGTAAATACCAGAATCTTCCTCATACGTGTGAGTGATGTCCAATGATACATAACTAAAGTCATGTGTGCTCTTATATCTTGTACCTGATGGCAGGGGTTTGTTGTTGAAGAACCATTCAATCTTAAGTGTGGGATCTCTTGATGGTTCCACGTTACATTCAAAGTGAATGTTGTCGCCTTCTTTGCACAATATGTTGTTCAAATGAGATATGAATACTGGAGTTTCGTAAACGGGCTCAGGTGCCTCAGGCTTCGATGGTTTTGGCTGCTCCAAAGCACCAATTCGGTCCAAGGACTCAGGATGAAGTGTATCGCCAAGTAGCCAGTGGCGATCTTCCACCTTCAGAGAAGCTGTAGAAACGGCTTCTCCCATGAGATTAGTCGCTTTGCATGTGTAAATTCCAGAATCGTCAATCCTTACACTGTTAATAGAAAGAGTCACCAGACCGAAATCAAATGTACTCTTCAATCTGGAGCCAGTAGTGAGAGACGTGCCGTTCTTGAACCATTCGATCCTCAAGTTAGGGTCAGTACGAGGTTCCACCTGAGCTTCCAAGTAGACATGTTGTCCTTCGACAAGCTTGTCAAAGCTCTTAAGGTGTGTAGTGAAAATGGGAGCCTGTTGTACTCCGGTATCGACAAACATTTCAGGGACTTTGTTCATGGCGGCTTCCTTCAACTGGATTTGTTCCCAGGATTCAGGTCTCATGGCCTGGTTTTCAATAGTGGATTTACTCTTGACCTTCAGTGAGGTCGAGGACACAGTGCTACCAGCCCGGTTTATTGCTTTGCACATGTATAAACCAGCATCGTTAGCGACTACTGAATTTATGTCGAGTGTAACGAAACCGAAATCGTGAGTGGTGCGGAATCTCGAACCTGTGGAAGACATAAAATGTTAAGCACAGAGTCAAAAAGTATGTATATATTTATTTGCTATTCTAGAACAAAACCTGCTTCCTTTAAAATGTGTATGATTTCTTACCCATTTTGAGTTCGACGCCGTTGATGTACCATTCAAATCGCATGCTTGGATCACCGACAGGCACTACTCGGGCTTCGTAATGGGCATGTTGTCCTTCCCATAACTCTGAAGGTCCCGTCAAAACCTGAGTGAAGATCGGCTTCTCAAACTCACGCTCTGGCTCGTCGGGCCTCTTCTGATGGGGCTCTTCGAGTTTCTGAATCTTCTTCATACCTTCTGGGTGTTGTGTATCCAATTGAATGGCTGCCTTAGCTGTTATAGAAATAAGAAACTCTTAATTTGAAAATTTTGAAGGTATAAAATGGGACTATTCCCACAGCACAATCCCACCATTGATACTCCTGTAAGTCAGGACGATGGTGACCAATGATGACGTCGAGGTTTGAACCTTGACGAAGTCCGGGGAAAGGTTACATTTTCTAGGATAACGCACGAATTGAATCGAAAGAAAAAATAGGAGTTGGAAGAAAATTATCCACATCTTTCTGTTGCAAAGTGGGAGACAAAAATAAGAGAAATACCAATTTTTTTTAAACCCTATTATTCCTTGCCATTAGCTTTAATTTACGTAAAATTTACGTGACTCAGAAACATATCTAGTAAGACTGACTTCTCTATACCATTACGTGTGGGTAGTCAGATTTTGGGACACACAAATATATCATCAAAATTAAATTACTTTTAATCCTCATTGCAGCGGTGGTGACTGCTTCACCCAATAGGTTGCTGGCTCTGCACATGTAGACGCCTTCGTCTTCATCGCGTACATGATTGATCGTCATAGAAACGTATCCGAAATCATGTGTCTTGGTGATTCTGGAGCTGTCTTCGATAAGCTTCTCATTCCTAAACCACTCCACTTTGAGTGTAGGGTCTCCGACGGGAATAAGTCTGCAGTCAAAGTGTGCCGTCTGGCCCTCTTGTATGTTATCAATGTTCTGGAGCGGTTGTGTAAACACCGGCCGCTGGCGCGTGACCGGTTCCGGTATTTCTGGCCGTTTGAATGGTTCCGCCGATTCTAATTCCCGGATCTTCTCCAAGCCTTCTGGACGTTGGGATTCCGAAATAATGCTACCTTTTGCTGTTACGGTCATGGATATCGCCGAAGTGCACTGTCCGAGAGCGTTGATCGCCTTCACTGAGTACTCGCCGGCGTCCTCGGGGACGCAGTGCTGGATGTCCAATGACACATAACCGAAATCAAAAGTGATATGGAACCGTGCAGCAGATTGCAGGGCCTTGCCGTTGTGATAGAACTCTATCCTCAAGTTCGGGTCGTGTACGGGCTCGACTTGGCATTCGAAGTGAGCCGTTTGTCCTTCGTAAACGTGTGTAGTTCCTCTCAGTTCCGCGACGAACCTAGGTGGACTGATCTTGGGCTCCTCGACCTCCATCCTAGTATGATGACCCTGAGCTTCAAGTTGTCTGATTTTCTCCAAGCCGTTCGGATGTTGAGTATCCAAAATAATGTTTCTGTGCCCTGTAATATAAACATGCCATTAACAAATTTGTCACGATATCGTTAGGGTTTAATACATTGTAGCGATTAATCAGCACCCACCTGCAACCTTCATCGTGCATGTGTTGACTGCTTCACCGAGTTTGTTGGTGGCTTTACACATATACGTGCCAGAATCTTCGGCGTAAGTGTACAGTATGTCCAACGCGACGTAACCGAAGTCGTGCGTGGTTCTGTACCTGTGACCAGTTTTGATCTTCTGGCCGTTGAGGAACCATTCGATCTTCAAGTCTGCATCGTTGATCGGTTCAACTCTGCATTCGAAGTGAGCGCGGTCACCTTCTTTCAGGTTCTCAAGGTTATTGAGGGCAGTCAAAAAGACTGGCCTTTGACCTGGTTGTTCCACTTCTACCGGTTTTGGTCTCTCATACTTCTCTAGTTCTTGGATCTTCTTCAGTCTCTGCTCATCTAATGTGTCGAGGTAAAGTCCAGATTTAGCTGTAATCATAATGGAATATTAGTTACACTAATCAATTATTTCTGACTCAAAAGGTAACCTCTTTTCTCTACCATCAAAGAAGAATGTACTCTGTTATTAACTTACCGGCTACATTCACCGAGCTTGTGGTGACAGCTTCACCCACAGCATTCGTGGCTTTGCACATGTAAGTGCCGGAGTCCTCCGCGTACGCATACAGAATATCCAAGGCTACATAACCAAAGTCGTAAGTAGTCTTGAACCTATGGCCTTGTTGGATTGGTCTGCCATTGCAGTACCATTCGACGCGCATAGTAGGGTCGTTGACAGGCGTTAAGGTAGCCTCCAGATGTACAAGCTGGCCCTCCGGTACTTGAACGTTCTTCAGTGGCTTGCCGAACTGGGGTTTCTCAGCGATGAAGCTCTCTTCATGAGTAACGCGCTTGTATTTGCTGTCATCTTCTAGGTATTGAATCTTTTCCAGAGCACTTTCGTGTTGTGTGTCTCTGATTATGGATTCCTTGGCTGCAATGTAGGTGAACATATATTAGAGCAAAATTATTATACGGCTGTATAAAGGCGCAGATTGCGTTATTACAAAAAAGATAAACACGAGCTATGTAAAATGTTGTAAGGTAAAATTTGATATACTAACTATTTATTTATCACGTGCTTAGGATTTTTTTATAGCATAAAGTGTATTTGAAATAGTCAAAAACAGTGTACCAAAATACAGATAAAACTACTTACATTGCACATTCAGCTTAATGGACGAGGTCGCTTGACCCAAATTGTTGATAACCTTGCAAGTGTATTCTCCAGAGTCCTCTCCGTACACAGTCAGGATATCGAGAGCAGCGAATCCGAAGTCAAAGGCTGTGCGGTACCGGTGCCCACTTTGAAGCACCTTCCCATTGAAGTACCACTCAACGCGCATGTTCGGGTCAGGGTAGGGTTCGATGCGGCACTCGTAGTGCGCGCTCTGACCCTCCACCAGCTTGGTGGGCCCGTTCATTTGGGTGATAAACCTCGGCGGCTGGTTGACGGCAACCTCGACATCCTCCCTGCGCTGGTAGCGCGAGGTGTCTTCTAGCTGCTGGATCTTCCCTAGAGCGGTCTCATGCTGCGACTCCAGCTGAAGTGATGCTTTAGCTGCAAAGAAAAATATGTTATTAGAAAATCTACCTCGGAATCTGACCGTTCCAAATGAAGTTTTAGGAACTAAGTTTATAATGATCATCTTTACAAATTAAGTAAAATTTACTGTAAAAATACTCACATTGAACGAATAGCGTAGAAGAAGTGACTGCTTCGCCCAGCTCATTAATAGCACGGCAAGTGTAAGTTCCGGAATCTTCAGGATTAACATATTTCATGTTCAAAGCGACGTATCCGAAGTCGTGCATGGTTGTCAAACGGTTCGCTGAAAACATACATTGAAATTCTCATTCATAACCATGGAATTGTCGTAACGCTTGACACTTTAAATAGTATAAAATAATATGTATGTAGGTATTATACTTACAGGCTTCAATGGGCACTCCATTGCGCAGCCATTCCACTCTGAGTTTCGGATCGCCTACAGGAATAAGTCTAGCCTCAAAGTGAACTGCCTGGTTTTCAGCCACTCTCATGTCCTTCATCGGCATTGTGAACACAGGTGCTTGGGTGAACGCCTCTTCTTGAGCACTGTGCCTTTGGTATCTCGAAGTATCTTCCAATTGTGTCAGCCTGGGCAGAGCACCCTCGTGTTGTGACTCCAGATAAATAGACTTCTTAGAATGTACATTAGCAATGCCAGATGTAACCGCCTCTCCAAGAGCGTTGATAGCCCTGCAGGTGTAAGTGCCAGAGTCCTCAGGCAAACACGACATTATGTCGAGGGCCACGAAACCGAAGTTGTTTGTTTCTGTGAACCTAGAGCCACTCTTCAGGGGCTTGTTGTTGTGATACCATTCCACCTTCATGGTGGAGTCTGATACTGGTATCAGACGGCATTCGAAATGGGCACGCTGACCCTCCTTGATATCGACATTTTTCAGAGACGTCGTGAATATCGGCGCCTGGGTTGTGACCTCGTCGACGAAGTCCGTTCTATGATACTTGCTCCTGTCTTCCAAGTGCTGGATTTGCTCAAGGCCTGCTTCGTTCTGCGTAGCCCTGATGATATCAGATGTACTGCGGCAAGTCAACTTGCAGCTGACTTCGTCGGTGCCGAGCAGGTTGACGGCGCGGCAAGTGTACACGCCCGTGTCTTCAGCAATCAAGTCGATGATGTCGAGTGCGACATATCCGAAGTCGTGAATAGGTCTAAATCTGTGTCCTATTGTCACCGGATGACCGTTCTTGTACCATTCAACCTTGAGGTTGGAGTCTGTCACCGGTTCGAGCTTGCACTCGAAATGCACGTGTTGGCCTTCGACAACGTTTTCAATCGACTTTGGCTTCGTAACGAAACGCGGCTTAATGTGTATAGATTCGTCTACAACCTCGGTTTTCTTGTAACGCGAGGCGTCTTCCAAATACTGAATTTTCTCGAGCCCTGATGGGTGTTGCGACTCAAATATTAAATCCTTTTTAGCGATAACGCGTAGAGCACACGACGTTACGGCCTCGCCTAGCTGGTTCGTGGCTTGGCACGTGTAAACGCCGGAATCCTCCGGATAAACGCTCAATAGGTCGAGCGCTACGTAATCAAACTCGTACGCAGGTCTGAACCTGTGACCTGTTTTAATTGGTCTGCCGTTACAGAACCATTCAACTCGCATGCTCGGGTCGCCGACTGGCTGTAACCTACATTCCAAGTGAACGTTGGTGCCTTCAACCGTCTCGATGTTATGCAAAGCCCTCGAAAACTGCGGAGCTTGCATCACTGTTATATCTTCCTGGACGTGTCGGGATCTACGTGCAGCGTCTTCGAGCATTTGAATCTGTTCAACGGCTTGTTCATTCTGAGTGTCGGTGAGAATATCCGACCGCTCAATGACACGGACCATCGCTGATGTGTGAGCTGATCCTAAGTGATTGACAGCCCTTACGGTGTATTCTCCAGAATCAGCCGATGTGGTATGAATAATGTCTAACGCTACGAACCCAAAATCGTAGTAAGTCCTGAATCGAGAGCCTACTGTGACGGCTCTGCCGTTGTGGAACCACTCCACGCGCATTGTTGGGTCACCCATGGGCTCGAGTCTACATTCCAGATGAATATTCTTTCCTTCCGAGATCGGAGCCGGGTCCGACAGTGGTTGTACAAAGACTGGCTTCGATTTAGAAATTTCCTCAATTTCATACATGGGTTCAACGAACTTGGACTCTTCGATGTGTTTGGTTTTTTCGTACAAACCACGGTGAATACTTGAGGTATCGATGCTCGAACGTGCTGAAAAATTTAAACAATAGAGTTATCGTGTTTTAATATTATATTACGTAAATATAAGGAAGTAATTATAAAGGGTTAGATACTTACTCTCGACAGTCATGGATGCACTCAATTGGGCTTCTCCAGCTGCATTGCGAGCTACAACTGTGTACACTCCAGTGTCGTCTGCGCGGACAGTAGCGATGTCCAACGCGACGTAACCAAAATCGTGGTAAGTTTGAATGCGATTAGCACTCTTTATTTGTTTTCCATTGAAGTACCATTCTATTGACATCGTCAGGTCGCTCTGTGGCTCAACCCTCGCTTCGAAGTGAGCGCTTTGACCTTCAACAATTTTGTTGGTACCCTTCAATGGTCCCAAGAATCTTGGCTTCTGTGTTACTGTCACTTCCTCCTCCGCTCGCCTCGAATACCTGCTGTGGTCCTCGAGGTGATGTATCTTCTCGAGACCACCGGGGTGTTGCGACTCCGCGATGATGTCCTTTTTGGTAACGATCGTCAAATTGGCACTAGTAGCCGCCTGTCCGAGCGAATTGTACGCGCGGCAGGTGTAGTGCCCAGCGTCGTGAACTGTCACGGATTTGATCGTTAGCGCAACGTATCCGAAATTGAAGAATGTGGTGATTCTAGAACTAGCCTCGACGGGGCGTCCGTCCTTCAACCACTCGACTCTTAAAGTGGAGTCTCCGACCGGTTCGAGACGAGCTTCGAAATGAGCGAATCCACTTTCTTTGATGTTTATTTGGTCCTTGATTGGCGTTTTGAACTCAGGTTTCTGCGTACTCTCAGGTGCCTCCTGATAGTACTTCTGGTGCTGCTGTTGCTGATAAGCTTCCAGCTGCTCAGTCTTTTCAATGTATCGTCGCTGTTCCGGTATACCGAGGTCGCCGGTGACTGTACTCCTGGCGGCCACCCTGATGGAGGCGGTGCTGACGGCCTCGCCCAATTTGTTTACAGCCCTCACAGTGTACGAACCTGCATCTTCAGCCCGTAGGTGCATGATGTTAAGGGAGACGTAACCGAAGTTGAAGATTGACGTGATTCGCGAGCTGGCTGTAATTGGCCTGCCGTCTTTGTACCATTCCACCCTCATGGTGGGGTCGCTGACCGGAGTCAGTTGAGCTTCGAAGTGAGCATTTCTTCCTTCCTGCAACTCACCGAGCTCCTGCAGTGGCCTGATGAACTGTGGCCTCTGCGAAGTTTGTTCCTCGATCGACTCCTGGTGTTGATACCGGGAATAGTCTTCTAATTGTTGAATGTACTGTAAGCTCTCTGGGTGCTGGCTGGTCCTCTCGATGGTTGCCCTCGGCGTAACTTGCAACATGGCCTTGGTTTCAGCAACGCCAGTTGCGCTTATCGCCCGGCACGTGTACTCTCCGCTGTCCTCCATGTTGAGGCTGAGCATGTCCAGAGAGAGATAACCAAACCGGAACACTGTCGTAAACCTGGAACCTGGAAACAGAGATTATTTGCTTTAATACCAAAAATGACATAAAAAGTAGATAAAGATACAATACCCCTTCAAGTAAACCATCGTTTGCAGGTATTTTTATATTACTCACTTGCTTCGATACTTTTTCCATTCTTCAACCATTCTATCTTCATCGTTGGATCGCCAACCGGTTCTATCCTCGTTTCAAAGTGAATTTTGCCACCCTCCATCTGCGTCACACTCCTGAGTGGCACAATAAACTGTGGTGGAGGATAAATCCGGTCTTCCTCACCGGGAGGAATAAACGGTCTTGCTCTTTCCACTGGCCTTAGATATATGATTTCTGGTCCAGGAGCAGGCCTGCAATAAATAGTATCGATTAGACGTCCATCTTTAGTTTTAAAGTGTTCATTTAACAAGATCTATAGAATACTCACTCTGGCTCGATAATCTTCGTTGGCCGGGGCAAGTGCAGACGTTTTTGTTCGGGCGGAGGCTCTTTCGGCACTTCGACGTAGAGCCTCGCCCGAGTGGCGGTGGAGCCTGCGACGTTCTGGGCGGTGCACTGGTACCATGCCGCATCCGACGCCTTGGCTCGCGGAATGTCCAGCGTCGAGGCCCCACCCTCGGTATTGATTCGTAACTCTGGATTGGGTATTATCGGTACGCCGTCCTTCTGCCATGTGATCCGCGGTGTAGGTGTGCCCAGAGCGCGTGCGTTCAACGCTACGGGCTCGCCCTCGCGTACGTTCACCGTGCTAAACCGCTCGATGAACTTGGGGGCGACCACTTGTTCCTTCTCGATGACGTTCAGACGACACTGGAACGACGTTTCGCCACTCTTGTTGCGGGCGACACACGTGACTACACCGCTGTCACTGATATCGACGTTTGTAATCATAAGCGCATGATTACCAGATTCGTTTACTAATATCTTATGATTATAATCGTCTCGGATTTGTCTATCGTTAATGAACCACGTGACTTCTGGGTAAGGTCTGCCCGTAACGCGGCAATCGAATCGCGTCATTTTGCCCTCCGTGACATCGCGGTCTTGGCAGACTCTTACAAATTGCGGAGCGAGAGCTTTTTCACTAATTTCTACTCTTTCTTCTATACCTGTTTGCTGAGTATCCACTGTGTACTGGGATTTGTGATCTTGAACGTACGTTTCCTGAGGAGATTCGACGGCGAGGTACGCCGACGTGACTATGCATCCATTGGGATTTTCAGCCAATAACGTGTAGTGGCCGGAATCAGACTTTTGTGTATTCCTTATCCTAAGAGTAGTTTGGTTACTAGTAGTTACAACTTCGTGTTTGCTCGAGTTGACTAGCCGCTGTCCGTTCCTGAACCAAGTCACTCGCGGACGCGGATTTCCCGATAATTGTACTTGGAATTGCGCATCGGCACCCTCTTGAAGCTTAGAATTCCGGGGCTTCTGTGCAATTTTCGGGGGTGATACCGGGCCGAGGGTTTTGTCGATCTCGGTGCTGACATGAATGTCACTCTCACCGATATACCTCCTGGTGATGGTTTCTCTGAAGGACACTTCCCTCAGGAGTCTGTACTCGAAGGTGTCTACTTTGAAGTCTTCTATGGATGAATAGTCAGTGCCGTTAGAGTAAGCTACTTTTTGTGTTTGCCTGGATTGCTCCGTGGTGTACCCTTGCGTGCCGTAGGACTTGTGCTCGACGCTCTCGCTGACGTGTCTGTAGCTCTGGTGCTGCGCGGGCTGGTGCGCGGGCACGGGCACTCCCTCGGGCTGGATGTACACCGAGCAGATGGCCTCGCCGTACTGGTTGCGGGCTGTGCATGTGTACTCGCCCTCGTCGCCCGGCCCTATCTGTTTGATCAGTAGCGACACATCTCCGGTCTGTTCGTTGTAACTCATGCTGTACTTGTTGCACTCGACCAGTGGTGCCTTCTTTCTCGTCCATGATACTACAGGAGTGGGATTGCCTCTAAGTTTGCCTTCGAATTTAGCGTTTCCGCCTTGCGCAAACCTCGCATTTTTGAAGATTTGCTCAAAGATCGGAGGAGAGGGTTCGCCGGGTCTGCCCAATGTGACAGGCAAGCGGTCACCAACGGATTCCACTGTAACAAATAAAAAGATAACGTAAATATTGTAGATATTTTGCATATTGTTTACATGTTATGAGATTAAACATCATATAAATGCAAACAAATGTAAAGTGACTGCAAGTGTGTTATATTTGTGGTACGATTGTATTTTGAAAAATAAAAATAATACCATTCGCATTGCTTTAAGAAGTAATAAGGTAGGCCAAAATATTGCACGTCATACGAAATAGCAGCAGTAAATACTGGCGGTTAATTAGAGGTATACACCTGCCAAGTCGGGCAAGCATTGTTATTTCTAGGCAGAGTCGTATACCTTTATATTTGGCATACAGACACACACGCTACGACCAAAAGCTCCCCGTAAATACAAATAATAGGTTGTATCATTTTAATGATAAAAATATTCTCCGATCCTCCGATCTCCTTAAGTTCGTCGATCTGCACCTCTAGATAATGCGTGCGCGTACGCGCCGCTACGTTAAAATAATCCCATCAAACAGCGATAGAGCTGATGATGACATTGTGGAAATAGTTGTGAGTGTTCGCAAATAGTAAGTGATATATAGGTACGTAACGTTCCTGGAACAGGCCGCCAATATTCCAGTTCTCTGGTCGGATCGCGGCGTGAGTCACGGCGAGTGACGAGGCGAGCGAGCCGGGTTCCCGCCCGTCTATTTTAGTACCCTCAACACGGATCTTGTTACGATCACCATTTCGGTGGACTCTTTCGTTTTGCTACATTATTCTGATGTACTGATCAATTTAAAATAACTCCACGGGGTATGGAATCGATATTCCATATTGCATGTTTTAGGGATTTTGTAGTATGAGATTTTTTACTGCACAAAACAATATTTTTAAATTCCGAATCTTTACGCTGTTGATCGTAGAGTACCTACCTACCTGTAGAAAACTAAATTAGTATTAATCTTTAAATTTCTCATCAAAGGTAGCGGTACTACAAATTTAATAGTAATTACAGTGACCAATGCTACTCATGTACCTAATTATTTACTAATGTTGAAAACATAATTTTAAAGAGGCCATCAACAGCCTAATTACTTGGACATTATTTCGCCCTACATATAAACCAGAGTAGTATATTCAGTTTTAAAATATAACAGCTAAAGCCATGGTCAGCCATGAACCCGAAAAGGACCGGTTTCTCTGCTCAGGTAGGTATGCACGTAAAACTTCATGTTACACGGTCATGAAATACATTCCTATTTCATTAAGTAATAAAATGAAAGCCATTGCAGCTTAGGTAGGTTCATATCGTTCATGTCACAATGAGGTTGCCTCGTCTGTAGAAATGTACTTCGGCTTCGCTTTATTATATGTTAAGCATGGGTATCATATTCATACCCCACATATTCGAGCTGTGTTCCAGAAAGCAAATAAAAAGAGGCAAACAGGTATATTAAAAAACGAGATGGACTATCACCTGCTTGACTATAGACATAACTCTGTCTCTCTCTTGTTATTTGCTTTCGGAAATACCAAAGCCTTTGGCTCTACAAACTCTTCTCTATTTATGACAGAGCACGTGCGGTGAAATAAAAATTATAATATTCATCCGTACCATTAACTTGTAATTATATGCATACGTAGGACACACATAAACGAATATCGCCCAGCATTTGCGATCAACATGTCCTAGGCTAGACGGTAAATTCACGGTCAGACTCGATCATAACGATAATGGTTAGACATTTTCACAATGAACAGTGAAGGAAAACATCGTAAGAAAATCGGTACGTTTTGGAAAGACTTAGTGATCCAACTGGCACGGCAACTATACCTTGGTGAAATGGGGGTGCATTGCACATGTACCTTATGTAATGTACCTTAGCCCACCCACTCCAGGTGGTGATACATATTATTGTCTGCCCCTTTCCATAGCCGATTCCCATCAGTGATGGTTTATTCATTCAATTCGACTACCCGATTATTGCAGTGTTAAATTAATAAGTTATCGTCAACTGATGTTTATAGTCAACAGGTGGTTTATTTACACTGGCTGGCATCTTTCAAGGTTTAATTTTTAGGTCAAGGTCACACGGCACGTTAAATTATGTACTTTTGTTCGCCTTAATGAAGCTGGGTTTACTTCTCGCTTTTAGAAAATTGTTACAGCTTATAATGTGTTAGTTGGTTAAACAAATGTATATCGATCTCGCTGAAGAGTTAGACAATTCCTAACAGTTAACAAACGATCGCTGTTCACTGAAATTAGATTTATGGGAACCGCAAATATGCGTATGTGACGTATGGACGTATGTAACGATTTCGCAAATATTTTTTTGTTCTGTTTATTATTGTCAGGAGAAGGGTCTTATGCAAGAAACAAATAAGAGAGTTGAGCGGAACAATTCGAATTCAATATTCAAAGTTAAGACCGGACAACGTGTGTCGGGTCAGCTAGTCTTGAATAATATTTAAACAAAAATCTTTCAAAGTTCTCGCAAGCTGTAATTTTAAGAAATCAAGATGAACAATGATGTGTGGGCGGTGTCGTAGGTGTGTTGTATGAAGAAAATTAATTACGTTCAGCGAGCCTGGGGCGTTGGGCACCCGGCCAAGCCCCGACAGTAGGTCGAGGCATAAAAGTTATGAAATAATGTTCTAAATCGCACTCACATCCGATCGCTCCTGTTCAAAGCTCATGTCATGTAACGATAACACAATATATTTGGGCGAACTTCCTAATCAGTGTTTTCTATAATCAAAGATTGTCAGCAATGAATAATAAAAATATTCCGCGAAAATTGAGTAATTTGTTTTTATTATAGTTAGTTATATGATACTAGCTGTGGCCATTCATATCCATTATTTTTAAAACCAATTATTTTGATTATACAAAAACAGACTTCAATTTTATTAATTTGTTTAGATGTACTATATATATAATAGTATAACCACCTTACAAACTAACATCTTAATAGGAACTTAGCTAAGCTGTATAACCTTTTTCATGGTTTAATTAGAAGATCTGGAACGTAGACAGAAGAGTCTGAGTCATGGTGCGGTGCTTTGATATAGAATTGGAGCGAAACGAAAATTACTATAAGGTATTTGGTGGACTGACATTCTAGACCTACATTCTTTTGTGTGCAATGAAATTATTTCCACCATTCAAAAACCACTACAACGAGTATAATCAACACAAGGATGTGAAATCTTTTAACTTGCATTTACATTAAAAACTTTTGGGCGGAGAACGGGAATAATATATCAGTGCCTAGAGAAATATTTATTTATTTAATTAAATATGTGTTCATAATAGGTAACTTTTTGGATAATATCTATTGACATAAATACCATAGGTATAAGTATTAGGTAGGTTTAGAGTTTCCTAACACTAAGAAATCGGGCGCGGTATTTTTAGATGAAAACCGCAGGGTATATTGATCCGCGTATTGGTTGCAAACCGTTCGTTCTCACGTTCGTATAGCCCTCGTAAGCTCACAGACACAACCGCATTTATAATAAGCCGGGGATAAATAATATTGAGGCGAATAAGAAGGCTTCATAGGTTCTTAATATAGAATTAAATAATGTGACGAATGAACTATTATGCTAAATGATCCTATAGCTACGTAAAACAAGACAAAATGAGACCGCAGCACTGTATACAGAACGCAGGTTAATCTCTTCATTAATCGTTCTTTTTAGGAACATATGAGAAGTATAGTATACGTAATATCATTTAAATGTGTCGTCATATCCGCGTAATACACATCATTTACCAAATCCAATTAAAGAGGGCTTATTGAAAAAAAAAACATTTAACTGTAAACACGGCCAGTGTCCATGGGTTCTCGCTACCAATTGGACCACACGGCTCCTGACCCAGTCCGCACCATATGGCCACTGGCCCTCGCTCGGTATGACTCATACAACTGCACGAAATGCAGGCACGATCATTTTCATAAACCTTTCCCGATATGCACTGTACGAGTATAAATAATCAACAATTTAATGGCAACTAATTATAATCGTTATGTGATTAACAACTCGGATCATCAGCATAACGCTTGCAATGTCTCGTCGAGCAGCACATCTTAACTATGATCTACAAACATAAACAAGGCGACCGTGTAAGTATATGTATGTTCTTGCGCATATTATAATTTCAACTTTTTGCAAATCTCATGCTTTTAATGCGGCTATCTGATGCAGCGATCAAAGTTATTACAGTCGATATAATTGCAAACTCCGCTAGGCGCCGCAGAAGAAATTGCTCACCGCTTCTTAAAACCAATTAGTTTAATCATTTTTACCTATAATTCCTGTCTGCCTCGCGACGGGCTTTCTACACTGCTCATTATACACCGCCTGTTTGGCAAAGTTACAAAAATATCAAAAATCACGAAAGCCTACAAACATAAATATCAAAATAGTGCTAGTTCAGGATTTAGGTATTACTGTTAACCTCTATGGAGACAAAGGTGTAAAAATAACAATAGATTTTACTATTAATGTGTGGATATTTTAAATAGGAAATCGCGCTTATTATTGTATACTGGCCATCAAAGGTACCAATCAAGATGGCATTCGCATTGTTATGTCCGAAATAAATTGTAGTCGCAACTTATATAATAATTGCTAGGAACACCTCAGCTGTTGATAAAATAAACTGCATATTAAACTAGTATCTATATCATTAATATTATATTAAGACCTGCTGCTTTATGATAAATTGATATGATGATATGATTTGATATGATAAATAATTTATGATAAAATGCTAGTTGTCAAAAAGGCAAGCAAGTACCTACAACAAAAGTCATGTCTCTCAAACTTTTTGTCAATTCGATTCGACTTAACTGACTTTTCGTCGGATATAGTAAGTTCCTTCAATTTTAACGGATCGCATGAGGCTAGTTTTATTTGCATAGATTTCAAACACACGAAGCCTCACTCTGAAGCCAGCTGCATCCTTTGCAATTTCATAAAATAATATGCCGTTGGGCAAAAGATGAAATAGTTAGAAGTGACAGTTTAATGATAATAGAAGCCGCAGTTACCGGATAACAGTTGTATTATCGTGATCCACCGTTACTGGTGAAAGCTAACAGTTATTTGTCGTACGGCCAAAGGCTCAAACTGCACTCAAATGTTTAAGTCTAACTAATGGTTACGCTGATATCTTGATTTTTTCATTTTGATAGTACCCCCTTAAATTTGGATTGCGTTGGTTATATGAATAACATTTGTGCTTTGGGGGTCCCGTTAAGATTGGTACAGGCTGTCACAAGCGTTAATCCATGTCGAAGGCATTCAGGCGGTTCGTAAACTCTGATACCAGAGTTGGCCACTAGCTCATGCTAGTAGAGAAGACAGAATATTAAGGGTCGAGATTATCAACACGCTAACCGGCCGTTAGAGCAGTAAAAGCTTGTTATCAGTAAATTAACTGGCAATCACATTACTAAATACACCTACTTACTATAATTAGCATTTTAAATTAATTGGGTAAATGTAATTTTTAACACAAAAGATCGCGTCGTCTTGATTTATCCACACGAAAAAAGTCTACTGCTGTTTGACTGTAATCTCTGCTACTAAAATTACTAAACCATATTAAGATTTAACACGCTGTTTCACTTATTTCTACCCGTAAAGTTTTAAATAAAGACGCAAATCTAATTATCTCCATGATTGATTCAAGGGAATCTCGCAATAACTCATCTATGCATAAGTCTTCTTAACAGATGGACACTCGCACCAAATGTCTGTATCATAAGCAAATCGTGCATGGTGCGGCCGAAAGTAGCGTTCATATTTAACTGTTCATATTATAAATTCCGAGATAACACCGGTAAAAGTAAGTGCGCGTGCGTCTTACTCGTTCAATGTTACATATTATTTGGTAACGGTGAACTCGACACAGACCATGATTCCATTATCTTTATGTTGTACGAATTAACCGCTCGAGACACAGCAAATAACTTAGGTGTACCTATTTAGGCATTACTATACCGTTACTATTGTTAATCACTTGATAACGAGACATGAACCCGATCCTAATGGAAATAAGGATGAAGCCAGGTAAAAGGCTAACACCCGTATCCATAAAGGTATCTTGTTCTTAAGCAATGTATATAATAAGTCATAACGACAGTTTAGAATTGTTCCTAAATGAATCTTATTCTGTAGCCATGTAATGCAAAATGCATTGCTTAAGGAGCGGCAAATTGATTATATACTTTTGAATTTATTTGAGCTGTTGAATATAATTTGTGACTTAAGTTTTTACTCCCCTGTTGATACGGAGTTAAGTATGTATTTAGTGTATTATTGTACAACTTTCTAAATAGAACATACTATGTTCAGATCTATGGTAGTAATATTGAGACCAGGATACTATATTTTTCATCGGATCCATCCATGACTTTAGTTAATTCTGCGTTATTACAGTAATTATAAGAAAATTCGCGGGACACCTTTTAAGTAAGTGCGATGTGATCGGTTTGTTATTAAACAATGCCCATTTAGAGAGAAATGTTTTCTAATTCTTTGTCAGTGAATCAGCCGCCCAATAAAGACTCGGTCGTGATTTATCTCTTATCGTGTTTTGTTGCGAGGCAGTCGTGCTCGAAAGTTTTGACTTGCGCTTTCGTACAGAGGTCCGCGACCGCTCGCCTGGAAATTGAAAACATCGCGGTATCGGAGGAGACTATCATTTTCTCATTAGCATTCTCATGTAATGCACTCTATCCAGTCGCGAGTTTCACTCATTCACAATGTCGTAAAAATACAATTATTCTCAATTTTGTTTTGCTGCCTTTTCTCGCAATTATCTTATTTTACATTCGCCTCGTACTTGATGTCTGCAGCTCATGAGATTGTTTTGTTCGCTCGCGTTTTTATAGTTAGAGCGGGAGGCAGACACCGCGACGCTACAGTTACCACGCTACGTTATACAGAGCGTTGAGCGATTTTAGGGCTACCAACTAATAATTAAATATCTAACAAACATTGTTCTTATTAAGAGTTCCTCGATCATTGTAAGCTTCCGCTTAGCTCAGAGAATATCAATATTTATTTAAATTTCAACAAAGAGTTTGGTGACATCTATAACTTTCGAAATCAGAACGTATTAACTTAACACATGCTTAGTTGTCATTATGATGGCAACCCTGAGCGTGTTCTATCTACTCGTCGGTCGGAACCGCTCCAAGTTTAAGATGATCATCTGTGTGTGGCGTCGACCGTTGCACGAGACGGGCTTATCGCATGTAGCTCACCGGGTCCGAACGAACGGACCAAACAAACTAGCACACATCTATCTTGTATCTAACTAACGAGTTGCTAAACAAATGATATAACAGTATAATTCGTTATACTATGAATATGATGATAAATATGGGCAAAAGCGGAGATAAATATTTTTCTGCAAGGTGTACTTAATTTTGGATCTGAATCAGAATATTTATAAATCGTCAAAACTATCACAAAATAGTGATATGACAAGACTAACACCCATCCAGAATGAGGATCCCATTCCTCTGAACAACAATTAATCATTATTGGCAATTAAACATGATTTTCTACCTATAAGACAAATTTAATGTAAACGCGTACCCTGCGGCGAATGTTGAGATTGGTCAGAAGATAATAAATTTTAGTAGGCACCTAGAAGATAATGCCCCTCATCTCTGTGCATGGCTTAACAATGCCAAGTTGAAATCTCAATCACATTATTACGATGAGTTTTAATGAAATAATTAATTACATCTATTCATCCGTAGCGTTTACTACCGGTTGTTGGAATAGTAAAAAGCGATAGTGACTCGTTCACTCATGTTGATGCATCATGCCGTTTCTATTGAACGACGCTCGAAGAAAGAGTGAAAACGACGGATGGCATTTTGCTGGCGTTTTTCGCATCGCACAATAATGACGCTATTATTCTACAGTTCTCATTCGAAATAGAAAACCGATAATTAAACCGATAGGCGCAAAAAGTGCGCATACGACACGCCCTGTTACGTGTGCAGGCGCTCGCGTGGCCTGTGCCGCGGTTATGGGTCGAGGAGAATCGGTTGCGTTTGTGGTCAAGCACTTTTCGGAAAAAAAAACATTTCACTTTATGATATAAACAGCAAACTAGCTATCTTTTATAATCCAGAATTAAATTGGAAATATTGTGTAACAAAACTAGATAGTTCAGTACCTAATTTGATTTCTACTTCTAATAAAATATATGCTTCAATACCATGTTCGAAAATAATGTTGTGAAAATAGTGATTTTGTAATAATATAATGACTGTTGCGAATATGATATGTGAATTGCACGAACCGATTTCGATTTTATTGGCGGAATTGTCTCAAACAGTGATATAACAACATTGATATTAAATTCATATTACACCTGTGAGTCACGCACCTTACTCTGTGCTGTTGTCTGCCTACCTGCTATTAATAATACCTGTAAATTCTATTTCTTACCAGTGTTTATCAGTCATATCAAAATAATGTGGTTCTATCAACTTTTTGTGTTCATATATTATTATGATATATTATTATGAGATAATTCGGGGTGAACAAAGGTCTGGCCTCACCTAGACTGCTAACTAGCAATTACGATATCAATCAGTGTTTTTTTTATTATGATTTCCTTAGTACCCTCGATCAATTAACCATTCCGTATGCGGACAAAGTCAGGAGAAAAAATATAGTTTAACATAATTAAATGCTAAACGCCATCTCCAGTTTGAACAACTGTAGTGGCGTGTCTCGACCTCACCTCGTGAATAACTAACACCTGTTTTATGTGCTCTATAATAACATATTTTTGTCGACTTGCTTTCCAACAACTGATATTTTATTAAAGTCTACTGAAGTCGTTGTGTTTGTTGCAAAGAATTTGTAGTCGTGCCAAAAACCCCGGTTTAATTATTGAATTTGTTATAGAAAGCACTCATGAAGATCGCCTTTGAATGTTATGAAACTGAAATGGTGGACATTATATTTTATAAATTATACGTATTGGGTGGCTTTTGATCGTGTCTCTTAGTAGCCCTAGTACCTAGACCTGAATCTATTGGATCATTTTTAACTAACTGTGTGAAGATTCTATGTTTATGTTTATCTTGATGTCATCATAGAATATCAATTTCATAAAAAAATGTTACATCGCTAAGAATTAGTAAAAATGTGTTAGTATTTACAGTATGAGGTTCATTTCGTTCACCTCCAGTCAGATGTAGAAACATTCGTGTTGAATAAAATTAATCCTTCAATGGATACATATTTGTTCTGATTCCATATAAGGATAAGACTTTGCGCCTTATAAGTAAACAAGTTCTTAATACTAAAACAAGTTCGCGCTGCAACCTTAATGGAGGAGGGACGAGGGAACTCACGCGATCATATCGACGCGGTGCCCATTTATGATTTAAATATTGCATAAAAGTACTGGGCCGGGGTCGCATCAGCTGCGGCCTCGCCGTCCAGCGTGAGCGATGAGCTCGCCCGTCACTCCCCGAGTTCACATCATTGGCATTCGCTTCCATGTTATGGGATATCGGTGTAGAACAGTGCGATGGCTTCTCGGAAGACATGAGAAATAATGTGTGTCATATGTGGAGCATGGTGCGCGCCGGCGCGGCGAGCGCGGCGGCTCGCAGGGCGGCCGGCCTGCGAGTGTCTTTAGTTTCTTCCTGGTGTGTAACTTTATTTGTGCATAGCGCTTTTCCACCGCGAGCGAGATAGTGCGGCTATTCTGGTGCGCGCGTGGGTGCCGGCCGCGGCGCCCGCGCCGCGCGCAGTAAAAGATACCCTCACGGTGACCATTATGAATTTCAAGATAAAAAATTCGCATTAGCAGTGATTACGGACGTTAGTTTAATTAAAGCTAGGTACAGGTCTTCGAGCATGAATGATTATGTGATGCGTAAGTGGGTGTATGCGACTGACCTTGCTGCGTGAGCATCTGGCGGGTGTAGTGCTGCTCGGTGCGCTGCACGCGCTCCTGCTGCTGCACCACCTGCTCGCGCCGCTCCGAGTGCTGCTGTACGCGCTGCTCGGAGCGCTGCTCGGAGCGTTGCTCCGACCACCTCGACTGCTTCTCCATCACGCCGCCACCGCAGCACAACGCACAAAAAACTCTCACTCGACGCTATTAGTCCTTATCGTAAAACAATCCTCGTTTCGGCGCTCGTCTAATATCAAAATACGCCACTGCGAAAAACTTATACTAGTGCACGGGTTCATTTAGCAGAAGTCAAGTCATTATAACCCAAGTCCAACAACCAAGACGTCGGTCGATTGCGAATAGTTAGCGGATAGTGCCGACGAAGCGCGGCCGCGCCGGCGACGCAGCGAGGGCGGCGGCGGGGGGCGCGCGACCGAAATACGACGGGTTATTTCGAGCGCGCGCACTCCCGCGCGCCCTCTTCCAGCGCGCGCCGCTCGCGCGCACCTCCCCCGCCGCGCGCTCACCCGCCACCCGCTAATTTTGCATATCCCGACACCCCGTCACACTAGAGTCAAAGACCTGCGGCTAGGCGCCACCACATCGTGACTCCTACGACACGCGAAACCCGTTGAGATCTTTCGTATCTCGTATTTTCACTATATCCGGTTCAGACCCAACCATTAAACGGAATTACTGTATTTGACGTGCTAGTTACCAATGGGTATAAGGATTCCTAAGAAAGCTTGGGAAGTAGCCAAAATTGCGAACTGTGTTCCAAATATTTTCCTGGAGACCTTTGGTTTTTCGCTATATTAAAGGCAAAAAAAATTCAAACTACAACCGCAAAAAGAAAATTAAGCATTTTTTATGCATATTGAGGTACTTACCAGTTAATTATATTATATTTGAACTCTAATTACATATTTACTTTTATAGAACTTTAATTATATATTTTGATAAGAATAATAGTAAGTGTATTATAGTTAGCTTCTTCGTTCATAAGACTGCGTTTGCAATCATTGTTCGCGAATACAGGAATTATTTTTATCATTTTCACGTCTAAGGGCCGAGTTCACCAACATATTAGCGGAATAAACTACGAGTATAATCACCAAACAGTATATTACGTAAATGTTTGTTAGTAAAACCTATTTGTATCAGTACCTATTTAACGTATTAAATGTAACTTTGATGTAGGTTAAGAGTTTTTTCGTAGGTATACAAAATTCCTAATTAAATAATAGGTACCTAGAACAGTAAATCTCATTGACCAGCGAAGCTGAAATATGTAATCCACAAGTGCATCATTCAGTCAACACTTTTTCTTCGCCGGCGTTAATTAGCGAACGAATGATTTGACCTGTCTTATTACAGGGTGTTTGCCAAACAACAACACGGCTCTGCAGTGGAATTACTCTCATTAAAATAAATGTTCTGCGGCATTTCATTATTAAGCTAAAAAAATAAACCCATTTAAATTTTAAAGGTATCCATCAGCCTATCTCTACTAATGGGTTCAAAATTTCAAATCAAAACCAAATCATTTGCGTTCATAAATTAACTCTATCTGTTAGTCACAAACAATTCAGTTCTGTGAACACACAAATGTTAATTTCCAGAAAACTAATTTTAACAAAAGACAACAAACTGCTATTTGAAAAACAACATGTGGTATGTTTTGTTCAGCAAAACACTTTGGTTTTATCAATATTAATCATACCGGTCGTGTTCGAAATTGTTTGTTTTAGAAAATTTTGTATAAACATCATTATATAAACATTGCAATTTTCACAAGGATATAAATCTCTCTGCCTTTACAAGTTATCTGTAATGATAAACATGTTTTAATGTTTAATATTGTCGATGGTAACTATAGTACCGACTTTTGTGCTTCCCGTGCTTCTTTTTCTCCAGGAATAACCCACTCAAGTCCTAGATTTCAAGGGACATGACGCTTTTATGAAAACAATCATAGAAGGGAAGATAGAAGGCAAGAGGGGAAGAGGAAGACCTAGGAGAAGCTATTTCGACCAAGTGAAGGAAAAAGTGAATGTCGTGTCGTATCAAATGGTCAAAGAACTGGGAGAAAATCGCAGTAAATG
Source organism: Notodonta ziczac (assembly GCA_918843915.1). Lineage (NCBI taxonomy): Eukaryota > Metazoa > Arthropoda > Insecta > Lepidoptera > Notodontidae > Notodonta > Notodonta ziczac. Next base: position 3,866,001 of record OU974038.1, on the reverse strand, counting down.
GAAAAAAGTCCACCGACAAGAGCATCGCTCTTAAGTTGATGATGATGAGGTACCGATTCGGTCCCGATGGCAACCCTTCTGTCTCTTATTGATCTTTGTATTTAATAGGTTTTAATTTATCAGTGAAACTACGAATAAGACCACAGAGAAGTTGTTGACCACAGCTAAGATCTTAGCATTTTTACAACGACGTGAATAAAATAGTTTAATATTGTTGTTTTAAATTTAAAAAAACCTCATGTTTGATCAGTTGTGTGTCATATTGCACAGTTACAGTCAACTAAACATACATGCCTGCACCGTTAATCATTACTTCTATACCGTACATACTTACATATATATTATACATTACTGGATATAGTTTTTGTCCGGAGGTAACGTTTCAGATTTTAATACTTCCACTGTGTTTTCTGTCCCGTTCCCGCATCTTATACCCAATTATAATCAATACCAAAATATCTTGCTTTGTGTATCAGCTTTGGAAATAAACGCCAGAAATGTTTAGGTATTATGAATAGACTGTCTATACTATTACTATTTATTATTTGGCTGACATTAGGTAAATGATACATACATCTACATCAAATTCCCTGAGACATTGATCTAAGCGTAAATATTTATGAAAATCTGCCAATATAATAATATTTCCAGGTACTTCACAATAATAACCACAGAATAACAACTATCCATCACATTGTGTTTGTTCTTCATTTATTATGAGAGTATTATTGTACCCTCTTCAAAAATAAATCACATAATGCGTCACTGAAAAAAGAAATGCGCGTTGAAAATTTACTTCAATTGATTCATCGGGCGAATTGTCGCTGCAAGTGCGGAGTTATTCTTATAAGTAATCGCGAGATCAGTCATGTGCTGACGCATACTAACAGAGTTATTTTCGGCTGAAATGCAAGAGTCAGCTGTCGGGCGGCACGGAGAGAGAAGGAGGTGCATACAATACAGGGAAAAGGGGTGCGGCGATATTACTGGCTCACTGAGCCGACGACTGCAAGATACTTCTGACGCACGTAAACAAGACAATTATTTGATCTGAAAAAAATTGCAACTCGTGCTGGATATAAGTTGAAAAAAGCATGCGATATATCTAAACAATGTTTAAGTAACCTCCGATTGGCATTCGGTCTGGCTTTTATATTAGTAAATTACATACCCAATTATTTTTCGAGTTTTCAACTGCCTATGAATACTTGCGTGTTTTGTAAATAAAATTATATGATCTATTATTGGATCAGTAGATGTTTGTACTGTTTGACCTCGCCTTGGTCCTTGTATAACGTTAGAAGATTACAGTTTCGAATATATGAAGTTTCGAATATATCAACTCTATAAATAATCGGAGACGGTTATGGGAGCCAGTAGGAGCTAACTTTACCTAGTTATTGTATGATATTAGTGTCAATTATCACTCCTAAAATTAAGTTGACAATCACATGAGTATTCTTAGCTTAAAGCTATAAAATAATTAACGTCTATTGCATTTTCAATGATAATGTTCATAACGGTGATCAGGCCATGGAAGATCTTATCAATGAGCCATCATCCGCAAATTCATGACTAGACACTTGGCTTCTGCCCAGTGCCTTATGTTATTACGCGTAACGATGATCACAGTGCTATGTTTAGTTTCATATTGTCATAAAAACACAATGACTAGCCGAGGAGATGGCAGCTGCCAAGTTATCTATCCAAAAAAATAACACTCAAATCTAATGATTTGTTGGTGGAGCTTTGGCTTTAGAAATTACTATGCTAAATTATGTATATGTCGCAGCCAAATAGCTTAATTCGCCGTTCAATTAACAGCCTAGGCACTTTACTAAACAGCGCCGTTTAACTAACGGCCTCAATGATATTCGGCCGTATCGTCTATTACAACATTTAATAAACTGGCTGGCTAATGCTTAGGCAACTGGTTGACATTTAGTACTACAAAACTTTTTCAAAATACTATTACTATTTTCATAATACCCAATCAGAACGACCCGGATGGGTTTAGGTTAGGGTTATTTCTTTTATAACCCCACAGAAACCCTACCCGGCAAATAGATTCGTAGGATCTAAAATAAATCGTAAAAAACCTAATAACCTAACCTAACGTAAAGTTGAAATAAAACTATTTTTACGGCTTATATCGCGTTTATTTTTACTTTTTATGTTCCCGACGTTTCCGTAAAAATAGTTTTATTTCAATGTGTAGTATTCGCGTAAATATAAGAAATCAATATCTAACGTAAAGTACTAATAAAATTATTCCATCAAAAATGTTTTTTCCGACGCCATATTGACCAAAGAGAATATAGAATATAGAGATATTGACAGTTTGGTGAGTTTCAGCGCTAGGTGGCAGAAAGTAGAATTAAATTGAAATAGGCAACTAGGCAAGTAGTTAAACGTCATCGATCCAAGTCATTTGCCTAGCTGTTTGATCAAATGGCTGAATATCATTCAGGCCACTAGTTGAACGGCGCCGTTTAGTTAAGTGCCTAAGCTGTTAATTGAACGGCGAATTAAGCTAGTTGGCGGCGACATATATAAAGCATATTTTATGCCTGAAACTACATCAGAGCACCGATGTAAGAACGCTGTAGTAGCGACTGTGGCTGATATGGCTTTCTACTTCTTCAGCCTGTGCATTGCCTTCAGGCGTGTTTTGAATATTATTATAGAGATAATATACTCAGCTCCAGCAGTTGTGACACTATAATTAATGTGCAGTTATTACCAACATTTCACATTCAAAAGTGCTCCCTAAATCATCTCTCGCAATCCATCGCGTGAAGTAATCCGTGCGATAAATCAATAAGTTATAAGCGAGCGTCGCGCATGGATGACTTCGCTATAATTATTGCGTATTTGCAAGCTTACAGCGTTGATCAGGTTGTTTACAATTTCATACTTCTTTTCATTATGTACCTAGAGACGTCCTCTGCAATCGAGGGGATTCAATATTAAATCCTATTGAATTAATACACCTACTACTGAACCAAGCAATTTGTGGCTATATTTGTTTTCGAGGAAGAATTTTTCCAAAGATCCCCATACCTCATCCCTGGGCTTTGTGGGATGCTTACCAGATCCAGATCATCTAAGGATACTGCATGAAGCACGATCCGTAGTAGATAGTTATTATGGACCTTATGCCGTTTTAGGACAACAAACATTCTGTTGGAGACTTGACGATTTGGGAAGATGGCCAGTTGAGTGTGGTACCAAATTTTAAACACTTCGTTTTAGCCATCTCGGATGGTAAGAATTATTTAAAAAAATAATGTCTGGAACGGTCAGTTTCTTCATGAACGACTAAATTAAAAACACCAACTGAAATTGTATAGAACGGAAGCCAATTTAACCGTTACTGTTAGACATTAATTTGGCTATTAATTGAAATGAAGAAAGACTACTGGCCGTAAGACTTAACTCTTACGTACTAAAAATAAATATAATATGTAAAAAGGCAACAACTTCTTGTGATCTCAAACAAATATTAACAAATCGATTTCCAATCTGAGAAAGATCGTGAGTGCGCTTTATTTTGTACTCGTATGACATTAGAATTATATATTCAGGATATTGGGAAATCGGTAAGATGGCAGCATCACGTTGTACTAATTGGTTCTTGGACGAGTAAAATGTCGCTTCATACACAATAACCTGGGAAACTGGAGATGTATGTTTTTGTGTTACCGGGCTATTTTGGAGTGGGTGGGCACTCGGTTGCACAGGTAGATGTGGGATTATGCCGTGTTGTTTCTAGGTGGGCCGCGTATTAATAAGACGGCTATATTAAACACACTCAGATTCACGAGATCGCATCGTATTTCACGCGAGATTTTTCTCGTACGATACAAAAATATATAAGAAAAATAACGCATTTTTTTTGGAAATTCCAACCGAGTTTTTAAGTCCATCGGGCCATAGCCCATTGCGGGTTGACAAACTTAAAACTTCTTTCAAAAGCCGTGCCGATTTTCTCACGATGTTTAGGTAGTCCTTCACCGTTTATTAGTGATGATCATTATTTAATGTCTCGTACCAAGAAAGGTTTCTTTAGAGCAAAGTTGATTCCCCGTCGTTTCTGAATAAACTCAATACTGAGAGTCAAAAATCAACCGCAAATACAACTCTGTTTCTTTATATTTCACAGTTTCACTACTTTGGTTATAATACGACAAATGTTCGCTATTGAAATGGGTACGGAATCCTTAATTGTGCCTGGCCTGTCGTGCACTTGTCCGGGTTTTTTTGCTAATAGAAATAGATCCTTTGTTTTTTTCTATTGCACAGTTTCACTGCTTTAGCTATAATACGATAAATGTTCGCTATATTGAAATGGGTACGGAAGTACGGGTAATTGTGCATGGCCTGTCGTGCACTTGTCCGGGTTTGTTTTCTAATATAAATAGATCTTATTCAATAAGTGCATACAGAAATGTTGAACAAAGAATGTTTGGACACATCAATGTTGGTTGTTGATGATTCAATAGAACGAATGTTCAAAGTAATGCCAACGTCGCTGACAACATCCTATGTGGGAGTTTCCATACACGAAACTTGGATTACATTTTATTTTGACATGTAAACTAAAACGAAAAGATAATGTTGAATATGAACAGTTACTAAAGCACTGCTGTTGTTCCCAAAAGCAACAAAATATATTTATTTGTTCAATGTAACTGTAGCCAATGATTTCAGTAACGTGTGTTAAAATCAATGGCCCTACAACTATTTAATTAAGACATAAACATTAATTCATAAGGAAGTACACATGTATGGAAGTTTTTTGTGGGCCTCAAACTAGGCGTAAGCCTCTTCATGAGGCCAAAACATCCTACCTTAGGCGTTAATAATTAAATGAGTATCTTAAATCTTCCCTAACCTTTTAACAGTATCCTTTATATACTACCAAGATAATTAAAAAAAGAAAAAGCCTTGTAACATTTACAGGAATGTTGATTACTCGTTCGCAAATCCAAGCGGCGTAAACAGTGTCATAACTTCAGGTGTAAATACGTTCTGAATCGCGCCAGGCACACTTCCAATGTCGCGCCACCTGAAGCACCGCCTACGTTGTGGAATATGAATACCTGTAATACATATCTACGTACAAAATAAGGTCATCTGGATTGCGCAAAGGGTTACTCATTGAATACCAGCCCGCTGTAGTCAGCGCGGGCGCGGGCGCGAGCGAGCCCGTGGGCGATGTACCATGTTTTTTTCACTTTTCGACAAGAATATCAACCACCTACTAACGTGCGCTGCCAAACGTATTCGCGATACTTGCATTTGATATCGAGTTTGGTTTACATTTCACAGTTGCGTATATATATAGAGTTATTTATAAAACATTTTAGTAGGAAACATGTGTAGCTAACTCATATTACGGCAGGTATGGATTGGCATCGCGAAAGCGGTTCCGTAACACTACCACTAAAAAGGAGTTTGACATCGCCATGGGCTTTCAGTCGCTAGGCCGCAAGGAGTCCGACATAACCCGCCCGGTTTCCCCGGAGCTTGCCGGGTATCCATGAGGATATCTCCACGTAAACAAAAAGCATATTTTTATTGAGGTGACACACCAATGCTATGGACCATCTTCACAGATGCAGATTGGTAAAAGATTGGAATACAATTATTACGCATAGCATTGCATAGCATAAAACATAGCAGTTAACGATATAAATACCATCACGCCTATAATTCCCAGCAGCTCCAGCAGAGGTGCACCGATGCACGCTCACTTCTGGTTTTAGATATGTCTCTTAAGACTACAAAATAAGAGGTAGCCACTAGCCACTTACAGCATGCATCATAGTCTTTTCCAATATAACTTGACCCCTGCGGTTTGCTTTCAAAGGCAAGCTGCTGAAAACTCAAATGCAACTCAAATTCGAAGTACATAAAACGCAAGGCAACTCAAACGCGGAAATCTTGCCACAGAAACCTGATCCTTGTTCACTCGGACATTTTGCAATTAGGATTTTGTAATTGTCACCACATACCCTGTTACGGGTGTGTGAAACAAAATCTATTTCCAGCGGTACCCACGTCGGAATATGAATAGTGTCTGGACGAAATAGGTTAAACGCGACGTGTTTGTAACATTCCGAATAGTTCATGAGCAAATAACTATTTTTATAGACCCGCGTAAAAACGACAAAATTTTTGCTCGCACACAAAGAACTTACTGTATTTGAAGCCATTCTTGAGGAACTAAAAACTATAACCTTCTAGAGGTTTTAGTTTAGTAATTTATGGAGTTACCGGCTGTGACAGTTAAACCCTTACGTCATTCCTTTGATATATTTATTTTTAACTAGCTAAGCTATGTTGGCGCCTTGCCTCTCGTGAAAATTTATTAATGGCTATGGCTGTTTATTTCCCAGTTAATTAAACTATGTTGAATCGTTGACTCCTAGGCCATACTAGTGTATGTAAGTATCTGCACAGAAGTACAACATGGATTTAGACTAGTAGATAATACCTTTTATTTTCAAAAATATTTCATTTATGTGCTGCAGTCCGCTTATGTATTAGTACCCGCTACGATTTTATGCAATAACATAAACATGACTTAAGTGAATTGATGGTCTGAAGATACTCTATAATAAAAATGATGGAGAAGCAACAGCTGCAACGGTCACTACGTTGCATTGCAATCTACTTTGGTGTAGCCGTTACAATATGGACTCTCTTTGAAACACGGTTGCTACATTTACGTAATAGCCCTAATATTGTAACGTAAAGCTCTTTAGCAGAATCACGGTTTTTAGTGAACGCCCATACAACTACATCATTTGTCAAGAAAAAAGAAACTTTTGAACATATTGATAAGATTAAATATCAATCGAAACAAAATTATTTGACATTTAGATCAGTTTTAAGTAAATACATAAATAATACAAAAGTTTGTTTATTTGCACTAATGAAATAAACTGATAATTAGTTAATTTATGTGATTTGCTTACAGCTTAGTAAATTATATGTTGATATTTTTTTTATAATGTTCTTACCCTTTCTTATACACAACTTTTAATAGTACATTGTTACATGAGTGGTGAAAGTGATGCTAATAGTTCGAGGGACAAAATAAGTCTTTCACCCGAGGTAAACACTGTGCTTTTCATTACGAATACAAGGAAGTATGAACAATACTCTACAACTCGAAAAAAAAAATAAAGATCGGATTGCCGCCTATTTTGTTTAGCCATTATTTTTCATTTTCATCTTTAAATATTTTGCCCAAATCTATGTTATTTAATTATAATTAAGTCATTTAAAAATATATATTCTTTAATAAATACTTAACTTTATGTTATTTCAATTTTACATCGTGCTGTAATTGAGTGACTGTAGAAAAAGTTTGAACATGGTTCCATAGAAATGTGAAAATTGAAATAGTTTTTTTTTATAATTTGACAGCTGTCAGTTGAAAGCGATTCTCCCGGGCCCGAAAAGTATTACTTTCAACCCGCTCCTCAGGCAACTTCAGACCTACTTTCAGAGTATGAGTAATGAAAATAAATTAATAAATATCGCCAACTGTCTAGTCCCAAACTAAGTAACGCTTGTACTATGGGTACCGTGCAATAGACTGGGTGTAATCCCAGTTTTGTAGTCCCTAAACAGTTAAACCATACTTTAGATTTATTTGTCTTGTGTAGGTATGTAATACTTATATCGATGTAATTTTATTATAACATTCCTTCCAATGTTTTACATTTACTGCAGCACTCCGATTGGCTACGTCATTCAAAACAGAAAAATAGGTCATAGTACATTACTAATTATGATGTAATATTTTGTAATGAATAGTATCCTCAAAATATTTTCAGTCAGCTTACATTATGAAGACATTGAATCAATTCATTTTGTGTAATTGTCACATTGTTCCTTAACTCTATCGGTAGGTACAGTGGGTACATCCGTTTCTTGCAACTTGAGCTTTCCACCCCGAATTAAAAGCGTTCCACATTGGAATATTGCCCGTATACTTGGCATATGTTCAAACTATTTTGCGTTGGTTTGGTGAGATAGTCCTCTAAAATTATTTTAATGTTTTGTCACGAACGCTTTTTAGTGATCTACGGGAAGTATATTACATGTACCGTGGCGTACTAAACTGTAGCTTTATTTTTCTTTCATAAACCGCAATGGACGTTCAGTTTGTAGCGACATTGCGCACTGGGTAGGTATATGTACGAGCATAATACGTAAGGCACTTTTGTCATCGATTTGTACGGAACCGTTCCAATTTGTCAAAGCATCGGAGGCGATGCAAAAAACAAATGACAGTCATTAGAATATTTCACTAACCTTTATAGCTAACAATCGGAACTGCATTGTTTGACATCATGGTGATGTATTGGATTGTAAGATTTATGAACAAGAATAATGAAATCAAGAGAACCGTGCAGGGCGGTTCTGAGATTTTCGAGATGTTTGTGTTCTCATGGACAGTAAGATGAAAAAGAAGGCGTGAAATGGTTAATATGAGATAATTGACAATACCTACAAATTTGTACCTACCTATGTGGAAGAGTTAACAACTGCATATTCTGCCTCTGTTATTATTATATTTCGATGATCTCATAAAGATAACCTATTACATGCACTTTGAGAAATTACTTTGTAGCTTCTGTTACGCCAATGTTCCCTAGTACTCCAAAGCAGAAGAGGATGCATGTGCATGTATCGCACTTCAAAGAAATATACTAGATATAAAAATAAATATATGTAGATAATATCTCGTCTACATATAATTATTTGGAATTCATTTCATTTTTGAATTAAATTTAGGTAAATCTGCTACCATGTCATGTTAGTTCAGATAATCTTATAGCTCGAATGTTGTGAGGAGCTAAAGAAAGAAATCTGATGACTACCTAAAAATGTAACTTTCTGCTAAATTGAACCTTATTTGTTCTATTAATTGATGTATAAGGTTTGAGGTAAGAATGGTAATTTGGTCAGTAGTCAGGAGCATCACAGAAACACACCAATCAAACTATAGGTTGGTTTGGTTCTTCCAATCACCATAGTATGGTTTCACCGCAACATACATCACTCCCCCACCTTTTAATGGGAGCATGAACGACACATACATAATCACATGCAGTAATTAAATCGATTAAACTCAAATACACAAACATGTATACATTTTTCTTGGCCAATAATCGTAAATAAAAGTGATCTTATTCTCGAATTATTTATACATCCGTTACAGTTATTTAGGATGTTTACTTGCTCTTGCGTCGCCTTTTATGCCACCAGTTATATACACTTTTGATGGAAAATATTGGGTATTTACTGGATTTTGTGTTTCAGTATATTTCCCAGTCCCTTCCCGCTGTAAGGCCTACTCTCCCTTTTTCCTTTCTTAATTATTTCCCGGGACTCATACGCCAAGTAGGAATCCAACTCATCCCGCCATCTTGTTTGATGTTGTACATACTTGATTTGTTTAACAACCTTTTTATCTTTGATTATTTTGATTTCAAAATCAGAAAAAATCTGTAAGCTTCAAGGTACACCTGCTACCTAAATGATTATTTAATGGAACAATTTATTTAGATACTTATAATGATTATCAAAACTTTTCTACTTAGGTGCCTAACTCAGTTAAAAGCTTTACCCATTATACTCATAATGTGAGTAGTAAGTATAATGTTCGGCATTGTGATTTGACAGTTTAATATCATCTGGCACAAAGCCTAACTGTGAGATGAAATTGTATTGAAATTAAAGCAAATTGTGTACCCAGTCAATTTAGCGTGCCGCTGATACTCTTCGAGGATCAAACCACAGCCTCTGTATTGGACTACATCTACTGTCAATCCTGGATTTAGGAGTAGTGGTGGGACATAGCACTAGTACGGGTCTAGTCCCAAATAAAATGTAACCAGGTGTGTGACATGGCGTAGGTATTCTTCTACTTCTCATTGAATGGAAAGAGTAAGATACGAAATTTGTTAGTGTAGCAGATGAAGCTCTTTTCATCTTTAGAGCTTTCATGGCGTAATATAATGGTGTTCATCATTTACTCAGATGAAGCTACACGAAAATTTATCGTTCATTAAAAATAAAAGGGAAATGAAAAAAATTCCCTTCATTATTAGGTTTTTCTTTCTGAAACCTCCATAAACTAAAACAAAAAAGTTGTACCATAATCACCGAACTGCGCATGCGATTATGGTGTCTAAGCGTAATAAGATACTGTACATAATGGTGTACGCAATGTTGACAGGTATTTGAAGTGTTTTGGCGTATGTACAATGTCACCTTGACGACGAGTGGTGGTCTCGCTAGGTATTTATGCGCTGGCGTCGATCCAAGAGATGTAGGTCGGTCGCGCATGCGCGCCTGTACCGCGGTATTCATATCGCGATGATACAATTTAGACAATAAGCTCATGGGGTTAGGATTGATATTCGGGAGAATGTGCCGCGTGTTAGTTACCTATGACTTATTTGTATTATTTTTGTAAATAACCATCTGAGTCATAGCGCACTTACATTGCTACCTTTATTCATTCTGTTCTAGATATTTGATGCTACAGCTATTCTAGACGATGCTAATGAAACAAGGGTGCAAATGCAAACTACGTTTCGCACTTTTGGTATCCTGGAATTTTTTGAGTTTATTTCGTTAAAAATATTATCCTTCTCTTCGCTGTGAGCGGGATAATGCCTGGTTATAAAGACTCGCCCTTATTGTATTGGGACCAAAACCTTAAACTGCTAAGTATTTTGGATATTTTATGATCGATGCCGCTTAATTATTGTGGCAAAAATGACTTACTTCTTTTCAATAAGTAAGTCATAAACTTTAGTTTTTTGGGTATATTCATACATGTAAAATAAAAAATATAAACCGACTTCACAAATACCTGGGTGCAATAAAAAGCTAGAAATAACTAGGGACCTTATAGTTTGGTTCCTTTGGAGTCGGTGCCAATTCAAGTAAGGGTAACTACCTAATAAGTAGGGCTAGTGTAGTGTGGCTCTCAACGCCTCCAACAAGATCCTCTTGCGGAGACCGCAGAGGATCATAGCGTTGAGAGCTATAAGAGGGTACCGGACGGTCTCTTGGACGGCAGCCACGCTCTTGGCGGGTGATCCACCGTGGGAGCTCGAGGCCGAAGTGCTTGCGGTGGTCTACGCTTTTCGAGCGAATGAGCGGTTGAGGGGCGCCGAACCGGACTGGGATGCGGTTCGGCGCATAAGAAGGCGGGCACAGGATGCTGTTGTGCAGAGGTGGGGGGAACTGTTAGAGTCGCCCCAATATGGTCGGGCGACAGTGGAGGCAGTCCGTCCTCATTTAGCGGCCTGGCTCAAAGAGCGAGGGCCGCTATCATATAGGCTGGTGCAGGTGCTCACTGGACACGGGTGCTTCGGTGAGTACCTGCATCGGATAGCCGGGCGGGAGATGACTCCCGTCTGCCATGCGTGTGGAGCTAACGTGGACACGGTGCGCCACACGCTGGAGGAGTGCCCCGCTTGGGGGTCTCAGCGAAACGACCTGACTAGGGTCGTCGGAGGGGACCTCTCGTTGCCGAGCGTGGTTGAGGCCATGCTCGGCAACAAGAGGTGTTGGGAGGCAATGGTCTCCTTCTGCGAAACAGTAATGTCGCAGAAGGAGGCCGCGGAGAGGGTCAGAGAGGAAGATGCCTTTGCTGACCCGATCCGAAGAGCACGGCGAGGCAGAAGGAGGAGGCGTTATGCGCATCTCCTGCCTCCGCCGTAGCGGAGGGACGGGATGTTGGGTGGAGGGTCGGGGGACCTCCTGCTCAAATTAATCCCCAGAGGGGGGACCTAGTCCCACCTTGAGGTCTGTGGCCTGGCACCAACGCCAGGCCTGCCGCCGGGGCGTCACAGTGCATACCGATCCTGTGGCGCTCCGGAGCAACGGCGGCGAGGGCAGACCGCTGGGTTTTAGTGGGTAGTCTGGACAATAGTTCAGGAGCCCCACATAACCGCCCGAGTTCCCCCCGGTCTCGGGCGGTATGCGTAAATGCATTTCCCAGCGTAAACAAAAAAAAAAAAAAAAAAAAAAAGGGCTAGTGTAGTGTAAACATATTGAATACTTAATTAAATATGGTACCTACCTATATCTCGACAGCAAATAAATTTCGCTGAACATCTGTATGTTCAGATTTGTTGCATTTAACCTCCTCTATCACACCCTGCAAGGAATACATCGAATCTGGTAGCAGTAACCCTGTATAACAAAACCTTCACATCGCGAATCTAACTCGTACTACTCGGTGACCTGAAATTACCTAGTATTTACCTACCTACTATCGTATCTGTAAAATCAACGAAAGCTGTTGGAACTTTGATGTCGTTATTGAGTTGTCGTATCATAAATGGTTTAGGTTTATTCGTTATTATCGTTTTATTGCATGTGTTTATGGGATCTGCGCACGGGCTCACTGCATTGCGGTCAGCAATGTCGGCATCCTGCCTCGTCGTCGTAAAACTTCGAACCGCAGTGGCGGTATTCATCATCTGTTTTATATGTAGGTATTGTTCTTGAGATGAACCCCACAATGTGGACCAACATTATTTGATTGCTTGTAGTCATAGAGAGTAGAGACATCTCCTCGCTCATACGGACTTTTGGGTTCTGTCGATGTTTAACTATTTTCATTATCCAATTCATACAGGCGTCTATCGACCATCAAAAGGTGTTTAAGGCGTGTATTAATAAATCGATCTTAAGTTTGAGAGCGATCTTGAAAATGTCATTCTTATGTCATACTAGTACAAAATGACAAGTTAAAAGTGAGTACCTACTCAAGATCGCTCTCAGACTTGAGATCGATTTAATTATACGGGCGCATGTTGCGAAGGCAAAAATGTAACTACAGATCAAGTTACAGTCTGTCTGTAAAATCCAATTCCAAAAATATTCCACAAATATACGTTTAAGTAGACTAGCAAGTAACTGTGCTGCGTGGGCGCACGCTGAAACATGGAAAACGAGCCCGGCACCGAACCGCTGAAAACAAATTAAACTCCTGAAACTATCTCGGAACAGTATTTAAAATATCTGTTTTATTGGACCGGGAATAAACTGTGAAACAATCATAAACATAATATCCCTACTTACGTAAGACAATTTGCTTGAAACAATTTCCAAAGGCTTAACACAATTTACAGTTGTGCTGTAATCGCATAAATTTGTTTAAGAGTAGGTATACATTCATTTATAGGTAATCCCCCGTGTACATCTTCATAGATTCACGCCTACTTGTTTCAAATCGAGAGACTTGAAGGACAGAAAATAAATATCGATACGTCAAATCCAGTAAAACTGCCATCTAGTATTCTTACATGAAAACCAGTAAGAGACTGCCAGACATTAGTTCCATACTCAAACCGTGTCATGTGACGGTTAGAATTATTAAAAATTTAGTGAAAACATTCTAGTATTTTCCAATAGATGGCGCTAAGGAGAAGGTACGGTGATGTTACCCGATTATTAATTTATAATGATTTATAATAATTTTAACTTCGCGTCAACAGCAAGTTAATATCAAGCACATGGTCAATAGCCATCGTCGACATCTGCAATTCGTCAGACCTCTCATATGTAATTTTCGAAACATATTCGAATTAAAGAAATATTTTCTTTATCCGCTATCTCATTAATCGAAGATAAACGAGAATTCCTGTTTGCTAGCGAAAAATCTTGTAACACCAAACATTGCAATGCCACTTGAAAAATATTTGATGGATAGATGAACATCCTCAATAGATGCGCCAAAGGTCGCCACCCATCAGCAATCGTTAATGAAAATCTATCAATCAAACAGATCAAGATCGCATCCGGGCGCGCGGCGGCTGCGCGAGTTATTCCCAGAGCGCGACGCGAGGCGGCGCGGGCGCAGGCGCGGGGCGGGGCGAGCGGCACCGCGCTCAGTGTGTCGGCGCGCGCCGCCGCCGCCATGGGCAACCAGCACTCCGCCTCACACAACGTCCACAAGCCCAGCAAGAACGTACGCTGGAAAACCGCAGGTACGAGACGCCCTGCATGCTCCCCACGACACCGTCACCGCCGACGGTGCCTCCGCACGCGTGCATCCCGACCCAACGAGGCCCCAGCCTGTATTTCTATTTTTAAAGAGAGTGCGCGCTGCGATTCCTAAAGCGTGGCACAACAAAACAAATCGTAACACCGTCCGCGTTCATGTAACGATTATCACGCGTCTAATTTTGAAAGGAGTTTTATGCCAAATGGCTTATGCCGGCAGCACCGTCGTTACCGAATAGAGGTTAACGCCCGACTCGACGTTATTTAATTTAAATCTAAATAGCCTTGGAATAATTCGGGGATTGTTGTGTTCCAGGACGACCGGCCGTGCCGGGGAAGCCCGATATTATACCGATTCTATCGGATGAGGAGCCGAACGCGATAACCCTGCGCTGGGCGCCGGCGGCGCACGACGGCGGAGCGCCGCTGCACGGCTACCAGGTGGAGTGCAACCGGCTGGGCTCGCCGGACTGGATCCGCACGGCGCCGCCCGTCGTGCTGCGGCCGGAGCTGGTGCTCACCGGCCTGGACCCGCCCCACCGCTACCAGTTCCGCGTCGCAGCTATCAACGCCGTCGGCCGCTCCGACTACAGCGAGCTCTCCGATGTGCTCAATGTGGGCACCGATCGCTCCTCCCAGGAAGCGCCAGTCTTCCGACAACATTTAGAGGATATCACAGCGCTCGAAAACGACAAGACAGAATTCCGTACCACGTTTTCCGGCATCCCGCCACCGACGATAGCGTGGTTCAAAGATGATTACGAAATTTTCAGCAGCAGGAGAACCGCAATAACGACCACCGACTCGACCAGTGTTCTCGTGTTCCATCAAACTTTATCCAGCGACGAGGGTGAAATCAAATGCACGGCGACGAACCGCGGCGGACACGCCGTCACCAAGGCGCGGCTGTCCCTGGAAGCCGCGCCGAAACTGCGCTACCCGCGGCAGTACGAGGACGGTCTGCTGTATGAAATAAACGAAACCGTATTCCTAAAAACGACGATTGTCGGGAAACCGACGCCGACCGTGGAATGGCGACACGACGGCCAGCCGATCGTAGTGGACGACCGGGTGGAGATTTCGAATACGGCAAAATTCTCCATGCTGAAGATACGCTCGGCGCGCAGGAGCGACCGCGGCGAGTACCAGATACACGCGAGAAACAGGATCGGCGAGGACACCGCCGCGTTCCTGGTCACCATAACGGCGCCACCGGACCCGCCGCGGCACGTCTCCGTGACGAGGCAAGTCGACAAGTCCGTCACGCTGGACTGGCAGCCGCCTGAAGACGATGGCGGCTGTCGCATCGGCAACTACATCGTCGAGTACTACCGAAGCGGTTGGAACGTATGGCTCAAAGCTACAACGAGCCGCAAGACGAATGTCACGCTGTTCGAATTGATCGAGGGCAGCGAGTATCGGTTCCGCGTGAAAGCGGAAAGTCCGTACGGGATGAGTGCTCCGAGTGTGGAATCGGCGCCGGTGAGAATACCGGGCCGGGCGGTGGATATGGAGTTCCTGGCGGTGGAGTCGAAGATAATCAACGAGGTGTTGACGAGGGACGGGAGCGAGCCGTGCGTCTCCCCGGCTCCGCGCCGCAGGCGGCAGACCGCGCCTTCCTCGCCGCAGCCTCCGCCGAGGATGACGCGCCTCTCGCCGTACAGGGAGACCAGAGAAACTACCAGGGAACGCGCCACCAGTAACGAGTTCATGCTCGTGCTGTATCCCGAAAACCAGACAGACAGAAAGAAGGAAAAATCCGGTAAGCATTTATTCCCTAATACTGAAACAGTATTCAAGGCGTCTGTGATATCTGTCAGCATTTACGAACAAAGATAATATAATAATAGGCATTACATATATACCAATAGACCAATCACCCTAAGGACCCCATTGTTTTAATCGATCATATTTCTTATACACTTTAAAAGGCGTATGTGTTTCTGAAACTTTTGCCTCAGAGTGCGTAGTCCAAAGGGCAATAGTCTGTTG
This sequence comes from Notodonta ziczac, assembly GCA_918843915.1. Taxonomy (NCBI): domain Eukaryota; kingdom Metazoa; phylum Arthropoda; class Insecta; order Lepidoptera; family Notodontidae; genus Notodonta; species Notodonta ziczac. The sequence continues at coordinate 3,849,954 of OU974038.1, read as the reverse complement.
TATTACATCAGCTTTGCATTGTTGACAACATTTTCTATGCGAATTGGAATGCGAAATTTATGTGCCAGAAGCCAAGCGGCCACAAATATGTGCAGTAGACAAAACATCAACCAAAGGAGATGCATTGGCAGATAACCGTTTGGATATACTGCGCGCATATTTGGCCTATAAATACACGTCCGCCTTAGCTACGCGGCTTACAGCAGGGTGCGCGCTAACATAACTCGAAATAAACATAAAACTGTTGTTGACCGCATAAGAGCTTCTGCGAAATTTACATATAACAAAACATTTGCGAAATCAAATCTATTTTCAGCATTACTTTGGTTACCAGATGTTATTGAAATATGATCAAGCAAGCGTGCTGTTATAATATTTTAAAACAACTTGTACTGTAATTAATCACGTTTCTTGTTTTGCACTGAACCATTCAAATATTAAGCAAGGCGAATTCAAGATTTTTTTTCACAATTGATTTATGTTAGAAGGAGCTGCCTAACAATTAGTACAATTTTGATTCCAGAAAAGCGACAGTCCATCCAACTAGACCCGGACTCTCTGTCGCCGCCACCGATGTCCTTCTCCGCGCCAGATCTCAGCACGAGATGCATCATGCCATTCAAAGGGCTACGGAACGCCGTCAGCTCCTCGCAACTGCTGCACGAAAAGGCGATGGCACGGTTCCGTAAGGCCGTGGAGATGAAAGAAGAACAGACCAAAGCCAAAGAAGACAGACCCCCTAACCACAACACTGACATTCCGTATAACACTAGCCACGATCGTGACAATCAAAATGTTCAAAATATTCCAAAAACACGCGAAGACATGTCACAAACCAAAGCCACGGCGCCAGAGATCATAATAAAATCAGATTCTATTGATAAAACCGAATACAAGTATAATTCGCGGCAGTCGTCACAGGATTCTGAATCATCTGAAGCCAAATGGCAACAAATGTCGTTCGACGAAGACTATACTGCCAGTACTGTTTCTGATGAGGATTATTCTGAAGACGGCAGTCTGGACGGAGAATTGGATAGACGAAGTCAATATTCGAATGAAGAAGAAACTTATAATCCTCGGGGTAAACTAGCTCACCCTTCGCCTTACAACGAAGATATTATTGAAGAAGATGAAGAGCTGTCGGAACACGAAATCCTTAAGCCTCTTCCCCTTCCTGACCCAAACTTTGTTCCAAAACCTATTTTGAAGAAAAGAGAGCCAAACATGGTGGAACTGAAACCTGCTGTTGAGACGAGTGCCCCTAAAGTTGAAGAACAACCAAAAGTAACGAATCAAACCAAGAAAGATGAAAAAATTACTATATTCAAGAAAATCACTAAATTGCCCGTGCAAAAGCCTTTCCAATTTCCAAAATTGCTACAGAAAAAGGAACCTGAAAAAACACAAGAACATAATCTTAACAGTGAAAAACCAAAAACAAACAAAGCAGAAAAAGTACAAGATAAAGTTAGCGAAGAGAGGAGATCAGTGATTGATTATTATGGCAACATAGTAAAGGAATACGGAAGTCAAAAGAGACCCACTACACCCATTTACTTGAAAACAGAAGATTTAAAAGCAGTTGCCGAGAAACAACTGAATGAAAAGAAGGAAAACGATAATGAGGGTAAGAAAATGGGGAAGCCGAAGAAAGCAATAGCTAATAAATCCAGCGAGAATAAAACACCGGTAGCCAAAACGAAAACGGCTAGCTCGATCGACAAGTCGAATAAGTCGAAACAGCAAATTGAAAAACCAAAGACGAGTAAGGACAAACTACAAATAACGAGTCCAAAAGTGCAAGAAGCACAAAATAATAAAACACCGAAGAAAGCGATTCAACAAGTCATCCTGAAGACAACCGAACGGGCGACTATCGTAATCCCTATAAATTACCAAGAACTGGAAGCCAAAGCGAAGAGAAATGTCAGATCGGCTATAGACTACACGGTGGACGTTTGTTTGCTACTTTTAGCTTTCTGGGTTTACTTTTTCAAAGACGAGAGACTCGCCATTCCCTTCCTCATTCTTATCATTTATCGGCAGTTGCAAGAGACCCTTTCACAAAATATTCCCGAGTGGCACAGGCGTTATACTCCGAGCTGGCTGAAGAAAAAAACCTCTTGACCTTTTCCAAAAGACATGTTGTGCGTTATTCTAATTGTAATGTGAGCAATGTATGCTGTGTGATATTGTGAATTTATTTATGTTTCTAATAATTATAAACTTGCGCATAATACCTAATTAATATTTATGATAAAAATTCATATCTACTAAAAAAATATCTATCTAGTAGGCTACGACGTCAGTATTTCGTGTTATAGTAAAAATTACATCATTTTTTTAACAAAATTTAAAATGTCTGTTTTAAGCAACGGTATGATGATATCCGCCCCCAAATATATTCGTTGCATATCGCAATTCAGGATACCGCGCTCGGACTGCGTGCCGTACACCCCGCCTCGTCACGTTGTTGACCCGAAAGCGTGCGTCCACAAAGATAAAGGACTCGTGCTGGGCATCTATTATAATGAAAACGTCTCCGGCGAGCAGACGGTCCTCACCGCTAGCGGTCAGAAGTACAATGAGAAAGTTTGTGGAAAGCTTTGGAACCAACTGAAACTGACTCCGCCACCCAAACTCGGCGAAACTAGAGTTTTTTACGATTTGGATCCAGTGTATGCCTACGTCGCAGTCGTCGGTCTCGGTAACGAATGCTTAGCATTCAACGCGATCGAGCAACTTGACGAAACCAAAGAGGCTATAAGAATAGCAGCCGGTATGGGCGCCAGAGCGCTGCAACCATTCAGTCCTAAATCCATTGCTATAGAGTCATTCGGAAACGCAGAGGCGGCCGCCGAAGGTGCGAACCTCGCTCTCTGGGAATTCACGGAATACAGAAGTTCTACATTACAAAGGGTGATGCCTAAGGCCAAACTACATCTCTACGATGACTGCGACGAAGACGGGTGGAAAATGGGAGCACTGAAGGGCGAAGCTCAAAACCTTGCCCGATTCTTACAAGAAATGCCGGCTAATTTTTTAAATCCCACATCATTCGCTAAAATAGCTGTCGACCTTTTATGTGAATTGGACATCAACGTTGAAGTCAAGACCCAGGGATGGGCGGCTAGTCATGGAATGGGTGGATTTGTAGCGGTGGGGAAATCTTCAGTGCAGCCGCCTCTATACGTCGAAATTAGCTACTACGGTGCAGGGGAACAAACTCGCCCGATAGTTATGATAGGAAAAGGGGTGACGTTCGACAGTGGGAGTTTAGATCTGAAACCGCCAGCGGAGTTACGTTACATGAAAGGCGACATGGCCGGCGCGGCTTGCGTGCTGGCCATCACGAGAGCGGCGGCACGGCTCAAGCTCCCCGTCAACATTCGAGGTATACTACCGCTGTGCGAGTTGATGCCGAGCGGAAAGAGCCCAAAATTCGGAGACATCATATTCAACGCCAACGATAAATCGATTCACATAAGGCTACCGTCCCGCGAGGGTCGGCTGCTGATCGCGGACAGTCTGGTCTACGCACGGAACTACTGGCCCAAATTCATCATCGACATAGGGACCATGTCGAAGGAGCTGATACAGTTCCTCGGCGGGGCGGCGTGCGCGTGCTACACAAACTCCGACGACTTGTACGGCCACCTGGAGTCGGCCAGCAGCTACACGGGCGACCGGATCTGGAGGATGCCCTTGTGGAAGTTCTACGAGGAGCGCGTGAAGGACTGCGAAAGCGCGGACGTGGGCAACACCGGCCGCACGTTCTTCGGCGACTCGCCCAACTGCGCCGCGTTCCTGAAGCAGTTCGTTTGCGACACCCGCTGGGTGCACCTCGACACCTACAACGTGGGCTACACCAAGGGCTGCGACTTCCCGTACCTGCGCCGCGGCATGACCGGCCGCCCCACGCGGACCGTCATCGAACTCCTGCACCAACTCCTGGCCAACTCAAAACTATAGGAACTCGTAATATTTGCTCTACTGTTTTCGTGTGGTATTTCGTGCGTATTCAACAAATTTTTCGACGTTTATCATGTTCGGCAGAAATAATAAATCTTTAAAATATGTATGGTTTTATTAAATTTCATTGGATACATTGGTTAAGCTATAGATTTTCATACAATATCCATTATATCTAATAATATACAGTGAATGAAGTATAAGTTAGCCGTAATTTACACATTTGTCGCCCGAATATTTACATTCATTGAAGGCATAGCTGCGAGCGCATTTCATGAACTCCTCCACAACCTGATGGCAATTCAGTGGCTCGTCGATGTTTGCGGTGTAACAATCGAGTATAGCACACTTCTGTTCGCTGCATATGAGGATCGGTTTCTCGGCTTCTGTGCGGAGTGCGTCGAGCATGTTATTGACTAAGGCAATGCTCTCCGCCATCTCGCAGTAGTGCTCCTTCAGCATCGCAACCACTTCACATACGACAACGTCATCAGCGCACGCCACACCCGCCCCCTTACGTAACTTGCCGGAGAGACAAACCTTCTGATAATATTCTTCATCACGGGTAAAATTGAAAAATAATAACAAATGTTTAATTTGCCGATTAAAAAATGAAAATAAACGGTCAAATGGCGGATACATAATATAATCGCTATGGCTTCATGCGTAGGAAATGAAACATATGTCTTTGGTCATGCTCGTTTATTTTATATTGACTTAGTAAGTATTTGGAACATTATGGCACATGTTCTAGGAAATGCTTATTAACATTAAAATTAATAAAAGATTTGTATCAAATACATTTATAAAATGATAAATAAATTTCTATAATATAAACAATGTCTAAAATTGTATAAAAATATAACTAATGATATATTGCCCTAAATATTAATGTTTAGGTGACATTAGAGTTCTTACATACGTACCTATTTAATAATAATAAAATATAATATAAAAATAATATCATAATATCAGTCAATTATAATCATATTAGGTACTCATATATACCTCATATTTAATCGCCTACACGCGTAAAGACAGAAATATATAGACAGAAAATATATCAACTGTATCAATACAAAACTATATAAAAATATAATTTATTTTAAGAAGATGCATAACATAAGATCAAACATGGCACATATTGTGGTATGCCGGTCGGGTACGGTGGCAATGACCACGTCAAATGACACTCAAAATATTGGCAATATTGGCGTCCATTTGTGAGCCAAGAATCAAACGGCGGGGACACAAATACATATTTTCTAAAACAATAATATATTGACAGGCCTGGCGCTCTCTAACTGTAGGTACGAGGCTACAAAAACATCGACGGCTTCGCCTTGGCGGACCCACACAATGCATTGCCGCGAGACAGATAAGAGTGACGCTTTAAAAAAGGGAAACCTAATGTAGGTAAATATAGTTTTAGCCCAGAGCAGTGAAAGCTGAATTGCAATTTATTGCGTCGTGACAAGAGCCGTTATTATTTGTATTTTTAACGATAAATATCTTGGAAATTGATAACTTGCATCACTTAACTCGGTAGGACAGTAAAATTATACTGTTGTGTTTGATATAAGTAGTCTTTCTGTGGTCTGTAAACATAATGTAGGAAAGTTTATCAAATTACACTTTTCAAATATGACTGAATTATAAGCATGGTGCACACAGTGGCGTTGCTACCGTAGGGCTAGGCGAGGCAATGCCATAGGGCTCCTCGGCTTTCTTAAACAACGCTCGAAAAAGTTATATCAAATCCTAGTAGAATAAAGAACTTACACATTAAATATTATTAGGAAGTACGATTAAACATTATCTTCTGTATTACACACAATACTTGGGAGTAACTATACTCCATTTGTTATAGCATTAGACAGGAGTTAAAAAAGATTAGTTTTAGTGACCACTTTGTAATAAAAGTACAATTAACGAGTCACAGTTACGATTGACGTCGAATTTATTATAATCTATTTATATACCAGCTTGTCACACCTAACTGTAATAATATTAATTATTTATCTTATTAAATATATTGCCTTTCATTTAAATAATTATTATTTCATTACAATTTAAAATTAGTGTCGATGCTAAAAACCTAAAAGAAGCAGGGGTGAACATACCGGGAACGTTTTTCGTTTCACTATAATCCTACCAAATCTAAAATGTTACCTAATCCCTTCAGAGGTTATGACAGCAGGGTATTTCTAATTTTGTCGGATTATGTTATCTATGAAATTGACGTAAATAATGTGCTGTCAATGTTTGTCATTGAGTCATTCGCCTGCACTCTAAGTTCCTGTGAATACCTTGTTTGTTATTGTTGTCGAATTTTCGTGATTTAATTGTTACTTGTTACTGTTTTCCTATCAAAAGTAATGTTCAAACAATTTTAATGTAGTGACACTAATTAAAAGTTGTTTTGACTTGGAAATAAAATGTTTTGCATCCCTGCTTCTGCGAGCCTCTTATGTCTAATGTTATAATAAATGGAGTATAGGTTTATTTTATTATGTCTTGCAGTGAGCGATAATGAGCTGCTTATGAAGCAGATTTGCATCTTTAAAGTATTAAGTTAAGTTATATTGGACCTAATTTCATTTATGACCTGGGCTCTAGGGTATATAGCACAGATATAGATTTACATAGATAACGCAAGTATCATGATTTGTATTGAAACCAAGCGTGCCGAATTTTTAACACCTACTGTGACGTCACAGATGGCGGGAAATCCAAACGGATTCAAAGACATCGATGCCGCCGATGCCCCTCCGTCCGCTACGATTCTCTCGAGTGATTATCTCGCTCATACTCATATTTTTATATCTGTAGTCGCGAGGACTGTAAGTTATCGGCGACCAACCTTGACGCTTGGTCGGGGTTTTCGGACACGCTAAGTACATACATTTGCGTTATCTATGTAAATATATATCTGTGGTATTTAGCTACACAATAGGATGTACACCGGCCTTTAAACGCGTAAAGATGTTGTTATTACGTCAGCGAACACACGGATGAAGTGTGATAGACGCATGATCCCCGCGCACGGCCGCGGCGAAGATACGCTTTCAACAATAATTAGCATTCACACACTCTCGTGACGTCACTACCTAATCAGCTGTTAAAATAAACGACTAGACTTAAAAAAACACGAACTCAGTAGAAGTTAAAAGTGAAGAGATTCTCATGCCGAGCTGGTAATTTTATTTTTAACTAGCGGCCCGCCCCGGCTTCGCACGGGTACATTGCGGTTACATTATTCGAGTTTTAGTAAGGATCCCTGTTTTTTGAAAATATATTATAGCCTATGTCACCCGGGGATAGTGTAGCTTCCCAACAGTGAAAGAATTTTTCAAATCGGTTCAGTAGTTTCGGAGCCTATTCATTACAATCAAACAAACAAAGTTTTCCACTTTATAATATTAAGTATGATTATAGAGCTTTTATTGTAGTAGTTTTTCTTTTGAAATAGTTTTGATTTATATTACTTTTGTTCTAATTGAATAATTATAAAAGTTAAATCTTATATATTTCATGTTTTTATGTTTTCTTAATAAATGTGTTTATTTTAATGGATCCTATTAAAATTATACAGACTAGTTGGTCCAGAATATAACAATATCTAGAGACTCACAAATTGAGTAACTACACATTCTGTAAAAACCTCGTGAATAATAAACTGTAAAGCAATTAAACGAAAAAATAATAATATTAAAATGATGACACATGGAATATTCATAACGATGGAATATTCAGATCATATTAATTCAACTATTAGCTCTTAAAATTAAGTTGTTACCCTCTTAATCTAAATACCGGTTTATTCCAAAAATGCCTCTAAAATAGCCTCTAGTGAGCCCCCATAGCACGGGAGAGCTATCATTTAACTGTAAGAGATATATTATTTTCATCCCGCTCTGTTCTATAGCGTTCGGGAACCAACACGACTCGGATATCCCTTACATAATAATGCTCCAACTAGGTAGGTAAGGTACCTTTATGAATAAAAAGCGTAAGAGACAAAATCAGTGGGAGATGCGTACTCTGTGAAAAATATAGTATCTGCAGATAAAAATGTGATAACTAAATAATATGGTCCCAAACTAAGCAACGTTTTGTAGTATGGCTATCATACAAAATACTAATTATTTTAAAATATGCCGCGACGGGGATTGAACCAGCCAGTGGCCATATTATAATGAATAGAGCTTTCAGCCTACTAAATGGCGATCTCTCAGAATTCAAAAAAGTTTAATCGCATTCAACAATCTAGCTAATCTTAGAGAGAGTTGTAACTCAGAACCAAGAGTCATAAAAGAAGATCGAATCAACGTCAGATAGTTTTATAAGGTCTTAAGTTGCGGCTAGCATTTCATGTGAAACCCCGTGCTATGTATAAGATAACATTTACCAGTGTGCAGTTAGAGTTCATTTTTGTCCCATGTGGTTTGTTCGGTGACGAGCGGCGAGTCCTCAGTGTCACTGATGTAGCCATCTTCTCCGGTATAGTGGGTAGGGTGCACGAGCAGGGGGGCCGCGGAGTACGCCATCACATTCCGGACTGGGAAGTGGGACACCCACGTGACACTGCACAGAAAAGGTCATTTCACTACACGAGAAATAACCTCATTGTAGCCGATAAGAATGGTGTCACGCTTCGTTCAAACAGAGCGAACGAGAGATAAGAGAATTTGTTGATTAAGTACTATTCCCTATTAGAAATAAATTAATAAAAACGCAAGAAAAATCCTAGTTCTACAGTCCCAAACATTTGTAGCCATGGGTACCGAACAATGGACTGGGGGCGATCCCAGTATGATTCATTCATTTCACAAAGTCGCGTACTGTGGACTTTTAAGACACTGGCATATGAGGCAATTTGCAATAATACACACATCTTCGATCATCAATCTAACTTAATTTATGTAAGTACACCCCCGTATTATTTTTCGTTAGATCCTCTCCATCCTAGGTTGGCTGGTAGAGATCACTTTTAGTGATAAGGCCACCCATTTTCCACTTCTGTGTAAATTATGTAATTTGAATTTTTTGTTTTCTAGTGGTGGAGTAATAAAGAGTTCTCTCTATCTATCTATCTATAACATCCAGCCTAGAGCAAATAACGAAAATACTATACACGAATTAAACCTGTACTCACCCTTTCGATGGGCTCGAGGGGTTTACCCCTCAAATCTATAGACCAATCGGACGTTAAATAAATAATAAAGTGTCACAAATTCCGTGATAAACGTCTGGTCGTTTGCTATATTAAACCGTTTGAACGCCGTGGCAAGAATTATCTCAATATATCATAGAGATGTGATGAAATAAAGTACAGAAACATTTCAGAAATGTATAAACTCACTTCGGATGCTGACCAAACATGATAGGCAGGAACTCGTCGACGGGCAGCATCTTCTCCAGGGGCTTGGCGTCCAGCAGCTTCCTGGCGCCTCTCTCGCTGATCAGGTACCCGAGGGTCCAGTACGAGTACCGGGGCTTGGTGACGTGGTCTGTCGCGTACTCTTCCTCGGCGCGCTGAAGGATCTTGCGACCGAGGTATCTAGGAAATTTAATGCTAAGACTATACACACATATAAAAACCCCCTTTATTAATAAACGTGGATAAGAGGCAGTGTAGTTTGTGATATAGAGATTAACACGTCCAAAAGAACGTGTTATAAACTACTTGTATGCACTACGTGACGGTATGTAGATGAGATATTGGACATGTATTAGTTGATAAGTAAGTGATTACTTATTAAGAATACACGAGAGACTACACAACATGTAAGAGTGTTTAAGGTGAAGGCGCCTGTCTAGCCCGAGAAATTCAAAATTTTCGAGTATTTTTATAGTTTATCCGGATAGCTGTCGTTCTTGAAATGTTTTAGAGTAAGTTGGATATTCTAATAAATGCACTGCACACGGTCTTTCTCGCGAATGACAAAATGTGCCTTTTATGATTGTCAGATTTTGAAAAAAATCAAAAAAACCGCAAAAAATTTTAACTTCGTGGGCTAGATGGGCGCTTTAACCTTAACATTAACCTACCAACGCCACTCCTCCATTATTGCAAGTGACACCACACTTTGTCTTCCTCTTTCGAATGTCAAATTACTAATGACAGAAAGAGATAGTTCGGTGTGCAACTATCCGCCCGCTAATCCACAATTATGAATAAGGCGGAATAGGTTTATGATATGTGATAGAAATGGATAAACCATAGGTTGTTGGCTTACGTATAACTTCCACAAGTAAACAGAAGATAGTATAAGAAGTATTTGCACAATAAAAATCAAAATTAAAATATAAATCACCCTAAAATTGTGATAACTTACACTAGATCCCAGTCAAGTTCCTCGAGTTCAGAGAGTAGCTGCAGTAACTTGTTCCGGAAGTACGGCACGAAGTGGATGTCATCCTCCAACACCAAGGTCTTCGCCAGGTGTTTCTCTACGATCTAGGAAAATACAATGAGGAAGAACAATTACGATTTTTTTATACTTAACTACTTGAAAATTAGAAAATATTATGCTTAAATTACTCTGAGCATTTGGTCACTTTTGCGGGAGATACGTGGCCCGAATCAGCACAAGACCGTATTTTTTGGAGTGTAAGGGAGAGGCCTTTGCTCAGGAGTGGGACACAAAAACAGGCTAATAAAAAAATTAAAAATATCGCCAGACTGACACACTAAGAGTATGGTCCCAAACTAAGCAACGCTTGTACTATCGGTACCGTACAATGGCCTGGGGGCGATCCCAGTGACACCCAGGCCTGGGTAAATTACGAAAAGGCCATTTCCGAAATTTGCCCCGGCGGAAATCGAACCCGCAACCACCATGTGCAGTGCGTCGAGCGGCCTACGCTTGACCCACTGCGCCAAGCGTTTGTCAAATACGACTCGTACTACTAGTACTAGTACTTGTACTCCTAAAATAGTAGTAATACTATATTTAGAATAGTTTTCGAAATATTTCATTGTTAACACGTGGACGCCTGGGGTGTACTGCGATGTCAAATCACACAACTGGCGAAAGTCGCGCAGAACGCGCTTCCGCACATTTAACGCAATGATTTCGCTAGTTATAACTTCAAAACTACTTGATAAAAGAAATAAATGTCTTCCTAGTCATCTCTATGAATCATTATACTAAATAGCAATGTTCTGAATGACTGAACCACCTCGCGAGGCTACCTCGTCAGTATGTGATGCGGCCGAGGCAAACGCTCGCGCTGCCTTACGGTCATTTGCCGGGCTCACTAAAGGCAATTGCATTCCGCCATCGGCCCGGGTCTATCTATACATCAACTTAGTTTAAAATTGATCATTCAGGTACATTCTCGGACACTGCGTTAAGCGTTGTAGCCGCAGTTACCGAAGCGAGGCTGCACTCGCAGTCAGGCAGTCAATACGTGGCTATTATTGATAATCTAATCGCTGGGTACAAACATCGTATTGACTTATAAAAAACTTACCTCCTCCCAAATATAGTAGTGACTCAAGAAGCACCCAACTTCGCCGGCTTTCATTGGTCTGAATAAAAAAAACCTTTAATATATTATCCATAGCAGTCATACTCAAAGTGTGCTCCACGGAGCGCTAGGACTCCGCAAAGATTCTGTGAGGGCTACGCGAAACAAAACTGGACATAATGAAAAAAATTATAACAAAATACTAAAGGTAAAGTAATATGATTATTAATAATGAAATACACATGCAAACGATTTTTTATTATTTTAGGGCTCCGTCTAAATATATAGTTCCCCAAAGGATTTGTATCGGCATAAAAATTTGAGAGCTCTACAGCAATCATTGTATAAATACAATCTATAGCATTACTTACCTCTTGTGATAAGGATCTTCATAGCCTGGCAACAACATTACAGACATGTCTTGCAACTGATCCATATCTATGTTCCTAAAACAATAACGGCGACAGTTATAAAACTGCAGTAGGACTTGAGCTCACTATACATATACATATTTCCGATAATACAGTGAGTACCTACTTATGTGGTCCTATGATGGCTCACAGAGAATAAAGGTACGTCCCGGCTATCCTGCATTTTATTGAAAACTTGAATAAATAAAAATGACGAGCTGGCGAGAAGATCCAAAAGAAAGCAATCATCTTTTAAAAAAGTTGGCAGTAACAGGCCGCTCGGCAGATGTGAAACATGTGTGAGGTATAATACGCGCGCAGACACAAGGGAGGCATGACGGCATGAGAGTCCGTCATGCCATTTGCCGTGACGGCAAACTGGTCGATTTTACTACAAGTGCTACAATTGATGTTTCATATCAAAAATCACTACATAGTATAAAACAACTCGCTTCTCGCTGTATGTCTATATGTATGCCTTTTTTAAATAGATAGAGTGATTCTAGAGGGAGGTATAAACCTACACATACATATAAATACCTACATATAAATGTATAATACCTGCATAATATAGTAGAGAAACACTGATAAAAAATACCCGTGCGAAGCCGGGGCGGGTCGCTAGTAAATAATAAAGTAACTTACCTTCCATCAACGGCTTTGAAATGCTTAAAGTCCATGCCCAGCTCTTTGAAGCTCTTTTCCATCATCTCCCGCCTCTCCGTCCGTCTTTCCAGATTGATCATATAGATTTCGTCCAATCCGAACTTCCATTTCTGCGGATAAGTGACGTACTCTTGGAACAGATCGTCCAAGGGGAGGGCGCTGCTGCGGCTTAACGCCTCCAGTTTGATGTTGAGGAGTTGTTCGTAGTCGTTCTTAAGATCGTCGTTCTCTTCGAGAGGAACGGGCACAAAGCCGTATAGGTTCTCATTGCATACGTTGAGTGTGACGCCTGTTTCAGAACATAAAGTAATCTTCTGTGATACAACTCTATTCAGACACGGGCGAAATTTTCCCATTCCGTTTGATATGCCGTCAAGTGTAGACATAGAGTACTGTAGGCTATCTAACAGTCATTTTCTATACAAATAATTAAAATAGAAGTAAATTTGTCTGTTTGTAATGTTAAATAACAGATTTTCATTCAATGCAAAAAAAAAAAAAAATTATGTTTTGCTTGTCTGTTTGTTTCAACCAATTTCTTAAAAGGATGGACCGATTTTGACGGGTCTTTCACTGGCAAATATCTGATGTTATAAGGAGTAACTAAACCTTTATTTATGTTATCGAAGTACCACGCGGGCGAAGCTGCGGACAACTACTAGTATAGAATTTGATATAAAGATTATAGCGAAATCTGACTGGATAGAGGGAAGCATCGGCTTAGCGCGAATCCACACAATTCCACGCACAGCATTCGGCTCGAGACATCGCGATACCAGTAGTCGTGATTCGGAGTCAGATTATAAATGCATTACCCCATTGAGAATATGGCAGAGAGATTATTGGGAACAAAAGAAGGCGACTATCAGTGAATAGGGATAAGCTGCCAATGATGCCTATAGGCGAATTCAAACCTTATCATGACCCACTTACCATGCTTTTTAGCGCTCACTGCAAATGCTATAATGTCATCATGTGGGCCATCATAATCCGGAACCTTGGCCGGGTCGTAGGTAAGCCTGTCAGACACGAGAGTCCTCAGGAATATCAGCACGGCTGTGTTCACCATGGGCACGGCGAAACTACCCAACTTTTCTCTCTTTTGTATTGGTTTGTACTCATCTGTGCGTTCATAATAATAATTTTCTGTCATTTTACACCTAAAATGTACCATGTTCATGTTAAGAGCGTTAAATACATGACTTTGTCCTAGTAATGAAATTCAGAAACACAGTTTTACATCACGGGGAGTATTCACAGCAAATTTGGTGCCGTAAATGACTCCTTTAATATTACTTCTAATTCATTTGTAAAATAAGGATAATAGATAACTATAAGTATATCTTCTGTCTCCAATAAATAAAACCAGGGCCAAAATAAGCATTGATCTGGAACACATATATGCCTATTTGTAATAGTTTCAAATAGCTTTCATCACAACTAACCAAAAGTTTGAATACAGCCCGTCAGATATGAGCATTGGTGCAACAACTTCTAAATGTTTAGAAACTAATTCACGAAGAGTCACAGGATTTGTAAGGAACACATCTGCATCGAGCATCTGTAAAGCAGAAAGCATTAAGTTTTCCCCGTATAAATGAGTTTTGGTACAAATAATATAATATATCTCCAGATAAAATTATAAACTTTTAATAAATTAACTGAGAACCTTTTTCAGATTTATGATTAGATAAATAAATGGTCAACAGATTTTTCGGGCATCACCATATTTTAAGAATGATCATACAGCAGACATCACCCGGCCATCAGATGAAAATGACACTTACAAAAATGTAATCAGCCCACATTTTTCTGGCAAAGTCCAGTGCTTGCTCTCTTAATTTAATAACATGTTTGAAGCGTTCGGCACTCCAATGTGTGGGGCCATTCTCATCCTTGTGCAGCAGCCCACTCGAACTGTTTGTAGTGATGTAAACACCGCTGTACTCCAATCCATATTTGTTAATCCACTTTTCCACTATTTCCACACTGTTATCTTCATTATAGTCACTATAAATCCTGTGGGAATAGGAATGTTATATTACAATATATAAAACAAGGTAATCACAACCCTATCTGTATGCCCTGAGCACTAAGTACAATCAGAAAAAGAAATATGGGTTATGCAGGTGTTGAAATAATTAAAAGAATATATTTTTCAATGCTTAGATATCAATGCATGTGATTGTACTAATCTCTATTTCCTTGATCATCGCATCATGTGTGAATGAATGGAACAATTCTGCAAAATTTTTTTTTGTTGTTTTTATTATTGTCATGATAAGGTTCATAAGAAAGAAAATATATGAAAATTGAGCAGAACAATTTAAATTCCATATTCAAACTTAAGACAGGACAATGTCTGTCGGGTCTGATAGTAAGTTTATAAATTTCAATTACATTTGTTTCAGACTCTTTGGGTGCTCGAAACTCCAGCACCCACAAACAACTCTAGTGATTCACTTGTACTTAATAAATGATAAATGAAATGAGCATAAGCCCCCACTGGATTTTCTAAGAGCCGGCACATGTGAGTGTATGTGCCAGTAAGCAAGCAGACAATTAGAATTTATACAAACAACCTTATAATATGAACGCATATTCGATTACACACGTCATCACATAAAATAATGTAGGTCACCTATATTTTCTTCCGGAAATATAAGCAAATGTATGTTGTTACTTCACTCTTGGGTACTCACCACAGGTATAACCGATCCTTAGGATAGTCCAAATTATACAAACAGCTCAAGAAATAAGGCAGAGTGTGAGCTTTGTTCCGAATAAGCACGGATATGGCGACTGTAGGCAGCTTGTAAGATATATCCCTCGTTTCTTCACCATAACAAGGATTTAGAACACTAATTATTATGTTGAAAATTGCTATAATAACCAACCGACCCATCGTGTAGTCCACTTTTGCACTTTATTTAACGGAAACGACTAATATTAATACCAAATATTCAGAAACAAATAAAGCCGGTAAATATGATAATAATAATAACATTTCAGAACATTTGTTCAAATACCTACCCAAAGAGAATACAATACTACGGAAGTACCTACCTACTAGTGTTGCCTTACTATCGATTGCCTATCGATAGGTTGTCAATGCTATCGTAACCTCGAAAAATAGTCAGAATATCGATATCCCTATCGATACTATTGAAATTTTACAATACTAATGATACTATCATTAGTATATATGCAAGAAATTCAGCAATACTATTGATTAAGTACAAAACTATCGATATATATACTATCGATAGCAAGGGGTATAGACCCAATCCCTTACATTGTAAAATTTAAATAGTATCAATCGGGCTATCGATACATCAACTATCGATAGTTAGGCAACACTACTACCTACTGAACATGTTTCACTCTATTCTGAAATAATTTATAAGTGACAGCTAATACTCTGATTGGAAACCATAGGAAAAAAACACTCTCACGTTCATTAAGCCAGTCACCAGTAATGATGGGCGGTAAAAAAATTGTTCACGTTCATATTCATAGCCATGAGAATACAATAACATCGTCAATAGCACAGCTAGCACAGGTCGATACTCGATAGTCACAACCACAGGTCACAACAATCGTTGTTAATTCCAAATCATCACGCCATTTACTTACTATCTTGAGTTGTGCTTGAGGCCCAGACTTATGGCTTGAGGTTTACTATTCCAGGTTCTTGCTATTACCTGAAGAGGTAGGCCCTTGGGTAAGCTAAGAGAATACAATAGGTAGGTACGTTTAGGTTGCAATTTGGTACCAACAGAACAATTAAGTATGCTCTGTAAATTAGATCTCAATTTTATGATACTCAGACCTCATCTCTGACTCAGACGGATGTCATGCCACCACCGCTAGAAAGTTGGACCACAGACTTAAGGTCGATGGGGCGATCGTGTTCTCCATACATATTTCATTCCGAATGTATACGAGACACACAAAGTTTTTCCTTACAACAATGGATTTTATCACTTCTAAATAAATTATTGTATTCGCATCTAATGATTTCAGGCATTTAAAAATAGATTAACATAATTAACATCGGTCGTAAAGTTTCTTAAAATTTACGCCTGTGTGTGTGAATTTGTCAGCGCCATCTGACTAAATTAGGCCATTATTAACATAAAATTTGTACTTTGAGTAAACTGCGTGCTAATAGTGTACTAGTTGAAATGACAGATGGTGGTGACCAAATTATTATTGCAAATATGTATATCCCTATATTGCGCCATCTATATTAATAATTCCGTCAAGGGGTACGGTAAACTGGATTGAAACGTTACCAGAATAATAACACTTCAAAAAATAATGATTTCGAGTCGACAACATATATCCGCAAAATTCGGATTGTCGTGATAAACAATATTATAATTATAATATTCGGCACAGTACCGCCATATTTTCTATGAACGCATGTCAGTCAGTGTCAGTGATGACTGCGCCAGTGTTCTCAGTTGGTGGGCCATATTTTTAAAGAAAGAAGAAGAAGAAGTGCATTTATTGATTGAGCTGTCAGAACAAACAAATTCAGTGTTCAACGTGTTCAATGTTCATGATGTTTCCGTACGAGTATTCATTTCATTTAGTTTTGCTTTGCATAGTGATTAACTTTCATCATCATCAGATTATGCTTGTCCACTGCTGGACATAGGCCTCCCCTAATGAGCGCCATAGCGCCCTGTCTTCAGCTTGCCGCATCCAGAATCTGCCCGCAGTCTTTCGCAGATCGTCATCCCACCTGATCGGAGGGTGTCCTACACTACGCTTGCAGAGTCGAGGTCTCCACTCAAGAACACGTTTACCCCAGCGGTTGTCGGTTCTTCGCGAGATATGGCCAGCCCACTGCCACTTCAGCTTGCTAATTCTTTGAGCTATGTCGATAACTTTGGTTCTCTGTCGGATGTATTTGTATTTCTATTAACTTTGTTTGGATGTAAACACATCATGCCGAAAATTGTAATGAGTCCCTCTTTTATTATCATAATAATAACATTCAATAATAAAATGAAGTAACGAGCTAAGTGTTTTTAATATTTTCCGGACATAATACAAAGTGTCTAATAAATAAATTAATGTATCGCTGACATGATAGGTATCAGATAAATAAATAAATATCGCCAGACTTACTCAGCAACTATATGGTGCCAAACTAAGCAACACTTGTACTATGGCTACCATACATTAAACTGGCGACCCCAGTGACACCCAGACCTGGGCAAATTACGAAAAGGCCGTTTCAGAAAATTACCTTTGTCGGGAATCGAACCCGCAACCATCCAATGCAGTGAGCCGAGCGGCTAACGCTCAAACTACAGCGCCAAGCGGTCGTCAATTCGCCACACGAGGTACTACGTTGTTGCAGACGCGACGTTGCCAATTGGTAGAGAGCGGCGACTTGACAACGTCGGATGTCTATTATAAAAGCGTTTGTTGTCGGAAATATTTTTTTCGTTTAGTGTATTATAGGTACAATCACAGATATAGATTTACATAGATAACGCAAGTATCACGATTTGTATTGAAACCAAGCGTGCCAAATTTTTAACACTTACTGTGACGTCACAGATGGCGGGAAATCCAAACCGATTCAAAGACACTGATGCCGCAGATGCCCCTCTGCCCGCTAAGATTCTCTCGAGTGATTATCTCGCTCATATTCATATTTTTATATCTGTAGTCGCGATGGACTGTAAGTTTTCGGCGACAAACCATGACGCTTGGTCGGGGTTGAGGGTTTTCGGAGACGCTAAGTACACACATTTGCGTTATCTATGTAAATCCAAATCTGTGGGTAGGATAGTGTTGCCGCTGGCTTAGGATTACCGTATAGGTACATAAAAATGAAAATTTACTGTATTTGTAATACCGAACCTGGTACATACAAACCATAGATACTGCATTATATATGTACACAGGTACTAGGTAAGTACGTAATAAATATTGGAACGAAGTTCCTTATCGCGCGTTGCGAAAGGGGGCTAGACGGAAAAAATTAAGACCAAAAAATGTGTAACGTAACGACACTTTTTTCCCTTTCCCTTTTACTTCCTTACATTGTCCAAGCCTTGCTTAGTTTGGGACCATACAGTTGGTATGTTTGTCTGGTGATATTTCTTTATTTATTAGTATTATTTTGATTGAGCTGAAGCTGTGATAGCCGATTGCTTAACGCACCAGGTATTGGGTTCAAACCCCGGCTCGCACATCTGGATTTTTCGTAATCTATGTGTGACTCATAATTTCTATATGATTATCACTAGCACGGTGAAGGAAAACATCGTGAGAAAACCTGCATGTCTTAGAAGATCTAAACCGTTGTTGAAACCTACGTGGTGGAAATCATCAAAGCACTGGCCTGTTTATAATTAGTTTTTAAATTCCGTGTAATTTATATTGACATTTGTTTTTACATATAATTCTATTCTGTCTGTCAAAATACGCTGTACATGTAGTATTGTATTCTCTTTGCTGTACATAAATATCTTATCTGGCCTACGTATATGTTTTATTAATCTGCTGAGCTTCGCAAAATTAAACGGAAGCGTCAACTACGCGACTTGGATCTTCGCCATGAAGATGTACTTGATCGACAGCGAACTATGGGACTGCGTCATGAAGCCTGCGGAGGAAGTTGACGACTTTCAACGCAAAGATGCCAAAGATCCAAGATTTGCTTGAGTCTAAGCGAACATCTATATCTCATCGTTATGACAGCTGAAACTTCGAAGGAAACATGGAAGCGACTTCGGGAAGCCTACGCTGACAGCGGGCTTGCTCGACGCTTACAACTTATGAAGAAATAGCTTGGTACTAAACTTGTATTGTACTCGAACATAGAAGCCTATGTGAATGACATACGGCATGTGCAACAACAACTGATTGCCAATCAAGCTGGCCTGGAAGATGAACTTGTTGGTGTGATTATGCTGGCAGGACTTAACGACAGCTACAGCCCAATGGTGATGGCAATAGAGCATTCCGGCACCTCGATATCTACAGACTCGGTTGCATCGATCCTGCTGAAGGAAGAACGCCGAGATGCCTCTGCTACATCTAGTGCCTTTTCGTAGTCTAGTGTAAATAGTGTGCCTAAGGTGTCGTGTACATATTGAAAAAAAGTAGGCCACGTAGTGTCTCAATGTAGGAAACACTACTAACGCTACTCTGTATAGGACTCTAGGTCCTATAATTTTGATTGAGACACGATTTTTATGTTGATTTCTTGTAATTATTGTTGTTGTTATAAATAAAAATATGTTTACATGGAAAACCACATCTATTACTCAGTAATGTATCTTATATGTTAGAAAAGTGGAATACACTAACAAGTGTATTACAATTATATTTTCACTATATTTAGTAACATCTAGATATATATAACAACTCAAAGGTGACTGACTGACTGACTGACATACTGATCTATCAACACACAGCCCAAACCACAGGACGGATCGGGCTGAAATTTGGCATGCAGATGTTATGACGTAGGCATACGCTAAGAAAGGATTTTGATTAATTCTACCCCAAGGAGATAAAATAGGGGATGAATAATCCCGAAATTTTTGTTAAGTTAAATTACACGCGGACTGTCGCGGGCACAGCTAGTCAGACAATAAAATTATTCTATAACAGATGTATATTTTTATCGGTTTTTTAGAATGATGAATACACATACAATAATGTATTTTACAATAGCAAAAATATAATATTTTCGCTATTTATTATAAAATAAGAAGGCCACAATTAATATAAAAGTACGCCCTCTAGTGGCTAGTGGCTAAAATACACCTTTTGTCAAGGTGTGCGTGTATGTATTACAATAAAAAGTGACAGCAGTTTTTTATCGGAAAACGCTTAGATTATGAATGATTTTAGGTTGATATTATTGCATATGTCAATGCAGTATAATAAGTCTTAATCGCAAACAATAGTATTATAGCTTAGAAATGCTCAAATTTTGCGTAAAAAATAAATAAGTAGAATCTGTTGACTACAGCGTCATCTTGAGAGAAACTGCAATAAACCCGACCGACGCTTTAACCTTAAGAATGCGACAGCTCAAAGGGACAAATTAATCAGGTAGTAGATTCGTAAATATCGGGTCCACATAATAAATGATTATTTCCCCCAATAACAACGACAATATTTTTATAAAATAATTTAATTATAATAACAATAATACAATTATTAGGTAAGTAGGGGTAGGTACTGTAAAATTAATACAAAATGAAATATTGACATATAAACCGAATAACACTAAGCTAGGTACGTGAAACCGATATCAAAATGGTAAAATACACCTAAACAACCTTATCACAAAATAATGTAAAAACATCGTAAACATTACCTAACCGTAGCAAAACTCATGTAAGTCGAGTGTTATAATAAACTTGACATGAAGAGGGTTTTCTTAGGTTGCAGTAGCACCCCGAGCCGGGCGCGGAGCCCTCGGGCAGGGTCCGCAGGACTGGAAGCCGCGGGCGCGCCGCCGCCGCCGTCAGCCGGTCCGCGCTGCTGCACGGCTCCGCGGGCCGCAGCCTGCGCTCGCGCTCCGTGCGGTTCCTCTCGAACCTCTCCGCGTACGCAACACTTCTCTGCATAATTGCGATGCTCTCAGTCCGAGCCGGGAAACGTTCCAAACTGTTCGAAACTTCACCAACTTCAGCAGTATCTGTATCCACTATTTCCTTATGATCTAAAATCATCCCAATGTTTATTTTTAAATTTGTGGAACCTTCCCTGTAGATAAGGTACACAGTGGCTTGATCCAAGACCTTTAGAGAGAAATGCTCATTGATTTTCAGCGCCTTCATTTTGATCTGGAACGGCTTGAACGACTGGGTCAGCTTTTTGCTTTTCTCTTTGATAAAGTTGTCAAATTCAATGGCGAGCATTTCGTCGTTATCCGTTCGTGGCTTTTTGTCAGACGTTGCACCGAGTTTTATTATTTGGGGATCCTTGTGCGCCATTTGTGTGTCTATCATGACCTGCTGCAGCACGGGGGGATCGTTCAGTGTATGCCATTTCCAGTGTGAAACCGGACCTATTCCACGGTCGAGCACTACGCCCTCAGTCTGATTATATTTGAGTCTGTGAAGAAAATAAGTTCAATATTAGGCCAGGTCTAAGCCAACTGATCATATTGCCATGAAACCAAACAACTATAAGGAGAGACGGAGAATGATTTTTTCATTTTATCATAGCTATTGGAAATTTTGACAATTAACCTAATTTTGCCCGTGTGGTCGAACACAACGCCATTTCCCGCGTAGTCGAATGTTGCAAGGATAGTTATAGGACGCGAGCGACCGCGCTCGTCGGGCTCACCGTTGCTGTACACCACGAAACGTTGGCTCGCATTTATTTCTGTACACATAAAACAAAACATGTGTTATATATTGAATATGGTAACATTGTGTTGCATGTCTGTGGTTCTTCCTTCTGGAATAAATAGCAATTAAAGAAGCGTGTGTTTACTATTCAGCATTGGCGACAAAGATGGGATTAAATCTAATTAATTAATTTAATCCGTTAAATGGGCAAACAAACCGTGAGGCAACATCACGTCAGAGGTCCGTGACAGATTGATAGTTATGCCGTCTGCTTTCATACTGTAGGTATCTAAGGTGAAAAAGCGGACTGACACTCAGAATAAATTCTGCTTATTCACTCAAGCCCAGGGCAAAATCTTGGACAATCGCTTTGGCGTAACCTCAGGGAATTTTCTTTTCCAACGTCAAATTAAGTCGTGTATCGCTGGTAGAAGTACTAGCCTTCAGCATCATAGTAGTCCAGTGCGAGGTGCCCGTTCTTATAATACCAGCGGCCGCGGCCGTTGTCGTCAAATTCCGCCAGCCTCTCTCCGCTGTCATAAAGCATGAACCGCTTATTCTTATTGTGCTCGAACCAGTCGAACTCGGGCTGGGCCGGTCGCATGCGGTACACATTCATCTGGAGACAACTACAGCCACTACAGGACCAGCACAGTTCATCCACGGTGAACTTTTAAATTTTAGCATGGGATGATTGAATTTCAGAATTGATCCTTATCGCCAATAGCCTAGTGGTGAAAGAGGTAACGTGAATCGGAATGAGGATGTTATCAAATTCAATTATTTTATTTTGTTTAGCCCTACGTGGGCACTTACAAATTGACAATTTTACATTTTTTTTCTTATATTTACAACCGGATCGGAACGCGACCTCAACTGAGATGATCCGGCAAGAAATTCAGCGGGCTTGTCTTTTTACATTTTGTTATTTTTCCTTTTTTTAATCGCCAGTTGCTTCAATCCAATTGTACCAATCAATTCGCCGATCGATCGATCAATCGATGGAAGAAAATAAGAGTCAATGTCAACCAAAGGTCGACCTTTGGATCATCGAACGACGGTGAATCGATTGGCATTGTAATACCCGCGTTTCCGGTCACAATACTTGTGAATTATCAACTATTCTACCTCTCGATAGTAATACCCGAGAGTACCATTAAGTATTCCTAAAGAAATGGGCGTGAAGGTGAAGGATTCAAGGATTGCCGGTTCGATTCCTATGATCGCTGCACTGTTGATCGAGCATTAGTGAAGTGACCTCTCCTGCTTGATTTGATTACATACACACATATAGGCACAAAAGCAAAAGTAAGTATCAACCTCAGACGAAAATAATAAAGTTATTATTACTAAAGTAATAATAAAGTTAGTATTAATAAAGTTATTATTTAATAAAGTTATTATTTTCGTCTCAGCTAGTGATGGCCAATAATAGAAGTATAATGAAAGGCGGAAACTTAGTTTAAAAAAATATGCGAGTGGTAATTACTTTCCGGACAACTTTTTCAGTGGGCAACATGGTCCAACCCTTGTCGATGAATGCTCGGTCCGATAGAGCGTATCGCATGATGCCTTTCGTAAGCTCCGGATCCGTTGGCTAAAAATACAATATTATGTATTAATCTACTTATTCAATTTGGTCTGGTAATTTATTGTTCAAGCATCATAAACGCGGTCAGGATTTATGGGAATTATTAAAAATAATTACCTACTTTTATTTACTGTTGGTCATGATTTCTTAGAATTTGATCCTTAGAAGTGTCAATCTAGGATTTTACGACTCTATTTAACATTTTTGCCAATAATACCTAAGTAAAATAAGTAATAAACATAGAATAATACCCAAATATTCCCTATAATTTCGGATTGGGCAATGGATTATAAGTAAGATAGCAGTTTACTAAGGCAATTCGGTGTCCATTTGGTAGGACTTGAGAATGCGGGTTGCTTAATGGTACAGGTATTGAATTGCTCGCCTGCTTGAATCGC
Source organism: Notodonta ziczac (assembly GCA_918843915.1). Lineage (NCBI taxonomy): Eukaryota > Metazoa > Arthropoda > Insecta > Lepidoptera > Notodontidae > Notodonta > Notodonta ziczac. Next base: position 3,826,088 of record OU974038.1, on the reverse strand, counting down.
CAAACATGTACGTACACGTAATTACTCGGTAGGCGATACGTAATTACTCAAGCCTGATGCATTGACCGTATACTATGTGATGTCGTTATAGATGATTATAGATGGCTAACTAAAGAAAGAGTGAGTGAACCTGTGTATAGGTACTTACTGGTTCCGAAGATTTTTTACTTTTTGACATTATGCCTAAATAAAGAAACGTTTTAAATAAATGGATATACCCCGGGTAAGTAAAAGCTGATATTAAAATAAATTATTCGTAAATAAAAAAATCAAAAGCAAGTATTCAATAGTAAAATCATTATCAACTGTCAATGTGACTGAGAATTTATTTTATAAACCAGTGTTGCAAAGAGAATATTAAACCTGCGTCGTCGATTTGGACGGCCAATGGCCAGCACTACTAAAGATTTGCCTTGAGCACAGACTTCTAATAAAAAACAATAAATAACTATAAAAAATAAATAAATAACTCTTTCTATAAATAACTCTGTGGCCTTGAAGGTTCAACAAGTGCGAATTGTTGACAGTTAAAGGAAAGCTCTGCCTACATTATCGCCATCTTTCCAAGCGAGCAGAAGCATAATTAAATTATATCGTAGATTTTTCTTTAAATCACTTACAATAACAATAATTGAAATGCATATATAGACCTACCCTATTCATTTAATTTGTAGAGAAATTAGAGAATCGATACTTGCCTGTTTCCCAGACTTGGCTGTTACCGTAATGGCCTCTGCGGCATGATCTTCCTCTGGAGCAATCTGTACAATTTTTTGTTGAGATATCGGCATCTGTGAAGCGTCAACGTCGAACATTGTTTTGAATACTGAAGGCATCACGCCTGGCTCTTGCTCTTCCAGTGTTGTCCTAAACGGAGGCATAAATTTCATAATCTTTTCGCCTTTGATGATGTCGGACCATTTGGGTTTGGTCTTCTCGAGCTCAATGCTTTCAATCTCCAGTTCTAAATTTGAGTCAACACAAATGACACACGTAGGGAGCTTTGGAAATACTCCGTGTTTTTTATGTGCCGCAATTATTAAAGGATCGATACGAGACGCCTCATTTCTATTTCGTGGAACTAGATTCTCCTGTTTCACTTTAACTAATTGTAAAATTAGATCATCTTCTTGCTTGAGAGTTTTGATTTGATTAAAATTCAATTCCTTTTGTCCAGTTTTCAATGCCTCGAGGGCATTTGAAGGCTGTGTTTTATCTTTTCTCGAATCTAGCTTATTTTCTGTATCAAGTGGCTTTTGCTTTTTAGCCTCTGCTAGTTGTTCCTTTGCAGTTGACGTCTTGTTAAGTTTTTCAGATTTGTCTTTGTTAGTCATCATTTGTTGTGTTGCCTCTCTGTTTTTGTTTTCTTTCTCGTTCTCTGTAACTTTAACATCTTTTGATCTTTCTCCTAATTGGTTTTCATTTTTACCACTTTTTTTCATATGCCTGTTATCTTTTTCTTGGAAATTGGTTCCTTCCGCAGCTTGTTTCAATCCATCTCTCTTTTGCTTATCTTGATCACGAGGTTCATTTTCTCGGTTGTCTTTTGAATCAAATACTTTCTTATCGCTTTTATAATCATCTTTTTGCTTCAGATCATCTTCATTTGATTGGGTATCCTTCGTTTGTTTAGCTTTTAAATTTAAATCCTTCTCTTTAGTTACATCCATGTCATGTGTATATTTTGTTTCTTTTTCTTTCTTGTCCTCGAGTACTTTGTTTTTTTCTTTCGACTTTAGTTCTTTTTCTTCTGCAACTTTATATTTGTCCGCTTCCTTCCGCTCTTTCTCCCTTTGTTTTTCATTTCTTTCCTGCTCTAATTTGTCGTCTTTCTCTTTTTTCAACCTTTCTTTTTCATTTCTTTCCTGCTGTATTTTTTCTTCTTTCTCTTTTCTTAACCTTTCTTTTTCATTTCTTTCCTGCTGTAATTTTTCGTCTTTCTCTTTTTTCAACCTTTCTTTTTCATTTTTTTCCTGCTGTAATTTTTCTTCTTTCTCTTTTTTCAACCTTTCTTTTTCTTCTTGCTTATATTCTTTTTCTTTTTTTAAACGCTCCCGTGCTAACTTTTCATTATCTTCGTCATTAGTTTTTTTATCACCCCGCTCTAATTTTATATCTTTGCTTTTTTCGAAATCACCACGCCCTGCATCTCCTTTAATTTTCTCTTCAACTGGAGAGCTTGATTTATCCCTTTTATTATTTCCTGTTCTTCCTTTACCTTTTTCTATAGTATCCATATCTTTTGCTTTGTCATGTCTTTTCGCGTCAGCGAGATTTTGAGTTTTATCGTATTCTTTACTACGACTTTTTTTGTCCGATTCTTCAGTTTGTTTCTTTTTTTCATCTTCATCAGCGATTCTTTTCTTTTCTTCAGCGTGTCTCTTTTTTTCATCTTCATCGGCGATTCTCTTTTTTTCTTCAGCAAGTCGCTTTTTTTCAGCAATTTCTTCAGCTTTTTCTTCGGCGAGGTATTTTTTCTTTTCTAGTTCAACTTTTTTCTCAGCCTCCTTTCGTATTTTTTCTTCTTGAAGTTTTTTCTTTGTATCTTGTATAAGTGCGGCAGAAGTTGCAGAACTTTTATTTTTTTGGGTTTTACCGGATACGTCTACCAGTGGGAAAAAATAGCTCAACTCTTTTCCTAATGTGTTTTGTACAGCCCGCGAAATTGTACTAACTAGAGTTTCTTTCGAAGCATGTTTTTTCAATCTTGTGCCAATAGGCCCAGTTTTCTTGATAACTGACTTACTTGATTGCTTATTTGCTATTCTCAGCCCTTGTTTATCGGAAAAGACTGATGTTTCTGATCTTTTCTGTGGATCTCCTTGTTTTTGCTTTTGTGTCGGAGATTTATGTAGCACTTTATCAAGTAATGGGCGAATTGAACTATCTTCATCAAATAGTGGGCGAACTGTGCTATCTTCAAATGCAGTCCGTTTCAGTTTGCTATCTGCAGCTTCTAGTTTGTATCGTTGATTTGGACGATGTTTCTTTAGAGATTTCATTGAATCTTTGAATTCGATGGACTTTCCAAGCTCTTGCAGCGGCCTTTTAATGTTCTTACCTGTTGCTCGTTTTGATTTGTATAAATGTGGCGTGGATATGTTAGAATCGCGCATTGTTAACTCTTTAGTTCTATCTGCTTCATCGAATATCGAGCGGGGTTCACTGCTTCCTAATTTACTATGTGCAGGTTTACCCATTTCGATGTCTGCTTCTGTGTGTCGTTGATCTACAGGACGAGATTTTTGAATTCTCACAGTATCTAAGGATCCTAAGGATTTACCGACGGTATTCAGAGGCTTCTCAATGTTTTTATCCCTTCCTTGTTGTGTTCCGTGAAAAAGTGGCGTTTGAAAGTTAGAATTGCGCATTTCGTTCGTTAAAATTTTATTTGGATCTTCGAATATGGAGCGTTTAGTGGCTCCAAAGTCACTCTGTTCACGTCTAGCTGGTTCAAGTGATTCACCTTTCAGTTTTTGATCTGGATGATATTTTTGCTCAGCTCCCATGGATTCTATGAATCCATCGGACTTGCCGAGTACCAATAAACGTTCACTTAAGTCTCCATGCTTATCATATTTTGGTTTGTTTTGCAATGAACCAGGAATGTTAGCCTCCGAGCGGCGTATTTCTGGACCCAGCATAATATTATCTCTTTCTTTAAGTTTTCCCGGCGGTCTTGAATCTAACAGCGAAGTTTTGTCAATGTATAAATCTGAATTTGTTGGCTTGACAGTTTTCACTTCATCACCTCTTACATTTTTTAATACCTGCTCCATGTTTATTAGCATTGTTTTTAACGCATCTTCAGTATCTATTTCTCCACGTCTGGCAGCAAGAAATTTATTTACAACCTTTTCACATTCGTTACATGATTTTGGGTACTGCTTTTGATAGCAATGATCGCAAATGCCTACTACGTGATTTTCGCCAATGATTGGCACCCTTTTGAGCAGCTTCTGAGCGCGCTCATATATTGTTCTACATCTTCGACAGCGAATTTTAAATGTTTCTGAAAATTTAATATATAATAGATATATTATTATACAATAAATATACCTAGATACGCACATGGCTTATAAAAGAAAATTTTTCACCTAAGGTTGGAACGAAATTTCCCGATGGTATGTCCACGTTTCTAGTGTTTTGAAGGATAAATACATCTTCTATTGGACTTACGGCGGGCTGGAGAACTTCTTCTGTATGTTTATTAACCTGTTGGAATATTTGTTGCTTCAACACATTTTTACTATTATTAATAATAATTTATTGTAATAAGGGCGTGTGTCTGAGCGTTGCAGTTAAATTTAAAGGGTAGATAATTGTCCATAACACGGCATCGTAGCTAGGAAGAGCTGTATTATCACAATCTGTACCTACTTACATCATCATCGCTGTTTACAAGATGGCGAAAAATTACGAGACCGGCGTCTTTGATTTCCGCGACTTTTTGGAAATCCTTGCATTCTTTACATTGGATGCAACACGGGCTTTGGAATGACTCATCAACATCCCTGAAGGATACAAAATCGAAATAGTGAGAAAGTGGGATTCACTGTCACATCATAACGATATTTCTGAAACTATAACCTACGGACTTGAAGTTTAGCACACGTTTTCCTTTCAATCTAGATGTTCGGCAAGAATTAGGTATATCCTGCTCGCATGCAATCGCGGGACTAGATACAGATAAATGAAATTTCGCCAAACAATCAATAACCTTGATTATTTTACGTCTAATATCCTGGCATTTTTGAAAAGTTTATGTTAATGTACCTCCCGCACCGTATACAATTACCCGGAGCGATCCCTTTAAAATCCAGACTGCAGGCTAGGGCATACTAAGCGCAGAGCTCACTGAGACATATAGGCAAATTATAGTCAGAAACTGGTAACTACAATGAAAGCATAGTATCATTGAAGATAAGTAATTGAAGCAGGAAGTCTTCGCGTTTCGTTTATAAATATTTCATCGTACACAAATTCCATTACTTGCGACAGTATTTATGCAATTCTTTATTATAAAGATTATCAAAACAAACTCACCCCACTCCCATACTGATTATTAGGTGTAAAATAAACTGAAAAATAAAAATAGTCGATAGAAAAATGCAACATTTGTACAAAATGGACATAGGTTGTCAAGATTATGTCCAGCCATTTTGGTAATGCCATTTAAGCGCGCAATTCTTTGACGTTTGACATCTAGGAAGCAAACAGCACGGATGTTAAGCACATAGAGAATATCCTGCCTCCATGGTCCATTCACGTCGATATATCAGGTACAGTTAGATCCTAATTCCATGAGTACAGTCAACTATCAAAATTATACGTACTATGTCAGTCACCAAACTGGAATCATGTACCTAACATAAGACTAATTTTGCGTAGATACCTAAGAATCACATACACCCCTTTGATAAAGAATTATCAAAGCCTACCTGGATTGATCAAGAAAGATTGAAATAAGAGTTCATGACAACTTTTTCTGAGACACCTACACAGTTTGTATTTGTATTAATTTTAAAATCCGTTCCAAGGGCGATAGAAGCGACTATAGGCCGCTCACGCCGTAGCCAAATATTATTTTGTAAGATAAGAGAAGTATGTAGATTAGCCAACCCTAGGCCCGTATTAAAAAATCGATCTCATTCTGAGAGCGGTCTTGAGTATGCTTATGACATGTCATTTTATAGGCTGATGATGATGATGATGTCATTTTGTACTGAAATTATATAATGATAATTCCAAGATCGCTCCCAATCTCGATCAGGACTTGAGATCGCTCTATGAATACGGGCCTTAGAGCACAATTAAAAAAGAGTGGATTGATATAGGTATGCTATTACTTTGGCTGGCTTCACTCACTAGTTCTACTTGCTCCGTCTAAGTTGTTCATTACGTTTATAATCAAAGGCTAATAATATTTGTAATTGAATATTTCCGATAAATCCCTATTAGTATTAACGCACTGACTGGCAAGTAAAGAAACAAATTCACGAACATTTTTATTAATAACAGGCAGAACCAACACTTATGTAGGACTAGCAACTTTGGTGAGACTATCACTTATCTAAAAATTAACTTAGATTTGTTGGAAATAGTGTAAAATATAATTATATATGTATAATAGGGCCGAGTTCACCAACACACCGATGGATCCTTAGAGCAGCAGACACAGCGGCTTTAGCGGTCCGTCGAATCACTTGCCATCACAGATTAGAGATATGTTTGACATAGCTTGAGTTTAGGCGTTTACGTGACAACCGCGTTTGTCGTGTAGTGGTTCATTACCTCGCCGCTCGGGGCGCTGTAAGAGTGACCCCAAAGAGAATATAATCACTGTGCCACACCTAAAAAACTCGTGTAAAATATACAAAAACAGTGCCGTCTAGGGACGCCCGAAAGAAGCGAAGCTTTGCAGTAGATATTAGATATATTATATT